>CM066987.1:17318591-18601264 GCA_033977485.1 Hydrangea macrophylla | reverse complement strand
CTCGTCTTCTTGATTAGTACATCGTCAGTTTAATCGCAACAGTCATAGTAGTTCACTGTCGACTCGTCTTCTCGATTAGTACATCGTCAGTTCAATCCATGATAGTCACAGTAGTTCACTGTTGACTCATCATCTCGATTCATACATCATCACTTCTTCTGGTCACGGTTAGTCCAACTGTTGATCCAATCCATGACAGTCATAGTAGTTCACTGTCGACTCGTCTTCTCGATTAGTACATCGTCAGTTCAATCCATGATAGTCACAGTAGGTCACTGTTGACTCATCATCTCGATTCATACATCATCACTTCTTCTGGTCACGGTTAGTCCAACTGTTGATCCAATCCATGATAGTCACAATAGTTCACTATTGACTCATCATCTCGATTCGTATATCGTCACTTCTTCTGGTCACGGTTAGTCCAACTGTTGATCCAATCCATGATAGTTACAGTAGTTCACTGTTGACTCATCATCTTGATTCGTACATCGTCACTTCTTCTGGTCACGGTTAGTCCAACTGTTGATCCAATCCATGATAGTCACAGTAGTTTATTGTTGACTCATCATCTCGATTCATGCATCGTCACTTCTTCAGGTCACGGTTAGCCCAACTGTTGATCCAATCCATAATAGTCACAGTAGTTCATTGTCGACTCATCATCTCGATTCGTACATCGTCAGTTCATTAATCATCATTAGTTTACCATCACTCTCATTCAAAATATGCCGTGTTCATCATTCTCGTTCAAAATCTTAGGCTTCTATGTCCATTAGTGGGGCTTCCATGTTCATCGCTTGACATCTCGGGATTTCATGTCCATCACTTGACGTCTCAGGACTTCTGTGTCCGTCTCTTAATTTTCAGGGCTTCCATGTCCGTCGGTTATCTGTCAAACTGCATCTCCAATTATAGTCCTCAGGGACCCCACATCTAACTACATTCTCTTACGAAGCACACTTCCCAAAATTCAGAAGTTTGCTCCAAGACCCAGAGTATTCAAACCTTGATGTCCCTATTCAGGTCAATAACTGCATCACAGTTAGAAATACTAGAACAGCATAAGTCCACTTGGAGTGGCACACGGCCCACAACACCAGCTCATACTAGGGTCAGAACACTAGGCATGATAGGACTCATGACACAATTCATATCACATCCATGCATTGCATACCATCCTCATAACATAACATCTACCTGTCTCGTTGTGCATGTGCGATTTATTCCTTTGTGCCCTGAACTACGTCCTGGTCTGATTCCCCTTGGGATACGTAGGCAGCTCACACTGAGCGCGACCAACACTAGCCTCAGCATCACTGCATCTTTTGCAACGCTTTTGTCCTAAATCTATAGCCTCCAAAAAGTCCTGTCTCTTCAAAGCTTTGGCACTCGCTTGCGACATGCATTGCCTCGCAAGTTCATACCAAAGAGGGGCAAACTGTAGACACCCCATTTTGTCGGCTATCAGATTTAGGAGACCCATAGCTTGGTGGTTCACAATGATCGAAAAAGACTTAAAAGGACTCTTGGAAGTTAGTTCTGTCTCTCAGAATGCTCAGAATGACCAAAATGCCCCTGAAAGCCCGAAAACTCCCAGATTTGGTCCCAAAGTTCTGGAAACATGCTACGTCGTAAGAAAAACGATAAAATGAGTTTTTAAGTGAAATCGAATAAAATCGTCAACTCCCAGAGACCCCCGAAAGTTCCCGGAAAGTCATCGTTGACCGGTTTGACCAAGGTTTGACCAAGTTTGATCAAAATCATCTGAATTCACCGGAATCATTAGAAAAGTATTAAAATGAGTTTTAAAAGAGAATCGAGCAAAAACGTCAACTCCTGGGAGCTCCCAGAGGTTCCCAGAACTTCCCGGGAATCCCAGGTTTGACCAGTTTGACCAAGATTTGACTTTAGAATCGGGGCACCGAAACAATTTTCAAATATTTTTCATGGATACTAGAGGTCAATAGCTTTCCAACGGTATATTGCACATAACTTCTGGATTTAAAACGAATTTATTATGAATTTCCAAAGGTGAAAAAGGCGATCAAATCGGTTTTTATCGCGAATACCGCAAAACTTTTCAAAGTGACCTATCTCTGAACTATTTTTATGTAAAGTAGACTCCATTACCTTTCCAACGGTATATCACAACCTCAATTTGGAGTTCGTATGCATTTTCTGTGAATTCCGGACGAAATAGGGCCTTTTCGCGAATACCGGAACCTCTGGGGGCCTAAACGTAATTTTTCGGGCATCTGAGGAGCAGTGCCGCCGCGGCACTGGCCCACTGCCGCCGTGGCACTGGCCCAGTGCCGCCGCGGCACTCAACCCTCGCAGAGTCCATTTTTGTAATTTTTTGAGGGTCCAATTTGATTAATTGAAAACCAAAACGACGTAGTTTTATGTTCACAGATGTTTGGGACCAATGAGAACACTTCTAAAATCCCAAAACCACCCCAAATTGGCCTATATAAACCCCCCATTGCTCTTCATTTTGGGGGGGCCAAGTGCAAAAGCTTGAAAAGTTGTAGAGAAGAAGAGAGATAGAGATAGGTTTAGAAGAGAGAAAAGGAACTTCCTCCTACTATTTTGCTATAGAAAGTGAGTTCTAATCTTGTGTTCTTCCATTACCTCTCTTATACTTCACATCCCAAACACCCCCAATCACCATTCTTGAGCATTCTTGAGTTAGGAAGCTACTTCCATGTCCAAATGTCAAAATCTATGAGTGAAACACCAAGCTACAAGTCCAAAATCACATTGATTATCATCTATTGATTGTTATTTACTTACTTGTTCATATTATGTTCATCTCTTCTTGCCTCATTTCTTTTTGATTTTCTTTATTTACTTACTAGTTCATCATCATCTAGATGATGACATGAAGTTTGAGGTGAGTGAATCCTTATGGATAGTAGCTCTTAACCTCAAAAACATGTTTGATAGATGATGATCATAACTTCAATACCTCCAAGGTATCCTTGAAGTTATGTTCAAATGAAAATAAATCTCTCCAACAATCTTGGAGGTTCTTGATGATGAGTTTGATGTTGGCATTTTAAGTGGCTATGATCTTTATTGAGTATTGAAAATACATTTTCAAAACCTCTATTTCAAAACCCCCTTCAATCCCTCTCATTTTGATCTCAAGAAAGAAAACCTTGTTTTCCCCAAAAATCTTCAAAACAGTGAGTCAAAACAGTGAGTGATCTGAGTTCAAAGATTTCTCTAGAACTCAATACTCAATGTATGGATGCAAGGCCACTTGGAAAGTCTTCCTAACTCATTAGAGAACACCCATGATTTTTGGTTTGACTTGAAAGTACTTGAAAATGGTCCATTCGGACCCAAACATTCTCTCCAGATATTCTGCCTCTGTTGTCACAGCAGCTTGGTTGAATTCTAACTTCTTTTTCAGAAAACGTTTCCAAACGGGGTGGTCCTAACTTATTTTTCCCTTAAACTTCAATGTCTTAGGGAACTTTCTGTATAAAATGGGCCTCCGGATCATTTGTTTTCATTTTTTCAACATTTCAGTCGACAGTACGGACTCTGTTTCTGAGTGACCTCTGTTTTTCATATGACTTTTCTCAATCTGTGATAGTTATTAAAGATTGGATTTTTGGGTTGTGTTCTAGACACAATAAGGAACATCTCCATAACAAAATCATGCATTGAAAACATTCCTAACCCCTCTTTTCAATTTTCCAAAGATCTAGTTACTGTTCTGTCCACTATTCACAGCAAGCACATTTTAACTTTCATTCTTTGATTTGATGCTTATGTGCCTTCCAAATTAGTTCATATCTTAGGGAGTAGTTCATACTACATTTGTACATATCCCATGATGATTTCATTCATTCATTCATACACATTATAGACTTCTAAGTCATTCTAGGAATCCATGAACACAAAGCACACCACAACCTTGGCACATTCTAGATACATACATTGCATCCATGCAAAATTTGGGGCCTTCATGGCTCCTAATCTAAGAAGATTATAAGGAATGAACTTGATCACACGTTCATGCTTCCTCCAATCTAATCATCCTTTCTCATCCATCCCGGGGATTGAGAGGTCTTCTTTTCTCAAAGATTAACATGCATCATACTAGCTTGCTAAGCATATTTTGATTTTTTTTTTGTTTATTTGTTTCAATAACAATTCATGTCCCCCTTTAGATTAGGAAGTCTTGATTATTTGATACATGATTAGACGATTTTTCCTAGGTTTATTTGTGTGATCTTTGACTTTGCATTGTGTGATATTTAGCTTAGATCTTATGAATGATATCTTATCTTTAGATCTTCCAATTTCAAGTTTTCTTATGTAATGTAATATATTATCATAGTATTAATTGCCGAACCATACATAGTATAAGATGATTATTTGGATGCTAATTGAGGCCCGTCGAGAGACGGGGCGAGTTGAGGGTAATTTAGTCGTGACAAAGGCTCCTTCCTCTCTCGTACCAAAACCCCGAGCCAAGTTCTTTGGTTATGAAGGGCCGGTGCCCTTTATCCGTTTGGGTGAGTCAAAATTAGGTTTCTTGGTTCCTTAAAGACCAAGTGGCGACTCTGTATCTGTTTTCAACAGACCTTTTCTTTTCCTTTTCAAAACAATCTCAAACAAGACAAAGCAGTGGAATCCCGGTATCCACAATCCCACATGTTTCAATTATGGAAATCTAGTCCCATCATTTTTAATCTATTTTCAATGTCATCCTTCTATTGGCTTCCATTTGAAAAAGATAGGGAAAGTTTCCATGTTGTGCAATGTCAACTTTTCACGATATGTTTTTTAGTCACTATATTTCCAACAGAAGCCGACATACGGTTGGCACTGCAATTGCATGAAAGTTAAGGGTCGAGAATGTTACAATTGGAAATTGAAGGACCAAACTGCAAACTGATGTATAGTTTAAGGGTAGAAAATTCATTTTACCCTTCTTGTTGATTCTGAAATTTTATGACCATTAATTTGTCCCGAATTTAGTTTAACTCCAATTGCAAATACAATATATAGAAAGTTACAAAATTTATTGGTTATGATTATGAAGTAATAGTTCGCTCTTACGCTTTATTTGGTTCTTGGATTTATTGAGGGAAAATAGAGGAAAACATTTTCATTTGTTTGATTACACGAATGACGAGAGAAATAGGAAAGACAAGAGAATAATTTGAAAAATAAATTAAACGTTTTGAATAATGTGAGTCATTTTGCTTCTTTTATTCATAAAACAGTTATGTTCTACAAATTCTGTTATCCTTTTTTAAGCATGAAAAAAAACACAAGAGTGTTCACGTGGGAACTAATTGTCTTTCTTGTTTCCCTTTTTCTATTTCTTTTTCTTTTTCTTTTTTCCCTCTCCAACTCCAATGACCCAAACATAAGCTTATATTTGGGTTAAGATCCTAGAAGTGTCAAACAAACAAGTCAGATCGAAAGACTGTTTTGACACTTCCAGTTTCTACTGCTACTACAGAATTCTCAATTATGAAAGTTGTTAAAATTGTCTCATTTCTTGGATTGCATGGTTACCTATATTGAATGCAACATTGCCAAGACTTTTGTCACACCCGTTCCAGAAATTTTATGATTTTGAAAATGCATCCTTTGAGATGTTGAAATTATTAATGTTATTAATAATTTAAGTTGAGGTTGACTGTGAGTCAACGGTAAGGTGTCAGTGAGGACACGGGAACATGGTAGTTCATATGGCATGAGCATGAGTAAATGGCATTTATATGATTTAAATGTTATTTGACTTATATGGTATTTTGTGAATAGTGAATTATACCTGTGTAGTATAATTTCTGGTATTTTCGGTTTTGTTTGTTAACATTTTGAGAACTGTGGTGAGAACGTGAGTGATACGTTAATTAAAAAAAAGTTAGGTTGTGTAGAGATTCCACAGAATATAGTTTTCAGACGTTATTTTTGGACCAAACGAAACCTAGTCGAAAACTTTTGAAATTTATAGTTTTCACTCGTAAAGGTATAAACTGGATGTGTGCGAAGTTTCATAGGTTAATTAGAAGTTTGAGAAACTTGCGGGGAGGTAAACGTAATTTTCAAAAAGTTTGTCTATATATAGAAGTGGATGAGATTTCATTCTCATCCAAACTTCCAAAAATATCTAGAGAGAGAGAGGAGAGAGAAGGGAGATTGAGCCAACGGGCTTTGCGACGCCGATCGACGACCTTTCGTCCGTCAGATTTTCTCCAGATTCAAGATTTGAACTCGTGGAGGTAAGATCTACGTTTTGATACTACTTAGGCCGTGTTTGGATAATTTTTGTAAAAATCTTAATTCTAGGAATTTGGGAAAAACAGGTATAAACTTGTAGGAATTTTCTCAAATTCGAAATCCGACGATTAATTGGTCTCCTAGTCGATCCTTCAAAGTTTGGGGGAAATTGCACGAGGTATGAAGTCCTAACTTGTGAAATATAGAAAAATACATGTTTTATATTTCGACGACGAAATTGAGATCTGGGCAAAATCCATGTGTTATTTATAGGCCCGTTAATTATGCACGCGCTAAATTGTGAAAAGCATGTCTAAATTTACGCGAGCACGTTGAGTTGTCTATGTGGGTTAAAGGGGATTCTTATACAAATTCATGCCGGAGTAAGCTTCTCGTTGTTTGAGAATTTTAGTAGCGACGACTACTGTGCATGGTTGTAGGCTTGGACTTGCCATGGCACTTGTGGGGATGTAATGGTTGTAGGCTTGGACTTGCCATTGACATCGCGATTTAAGGCTTGGACTTGCCGCTACCGGATGAATGCGTATTTTTCTCCCTAGAGACTATTGATATGATTTATGAGATTAAAGCATGTTTTATCATATATTACACATGTTAGACTTGTACGCTCAGCATATAGCTGAGCAGTGGAGATGTACTCCATTGCAGGTAAGAAGAAAGACAAGAAGTAGCGTGATGAGTGAGGCCGATGAACGCCGGGGGATTTACCTTTGTATATGTTTTTGTTTTAAATTCTAAAACTTGTGTAAGGATTGGGAATTGTAATATATTGTAATAGGATCACGGATTAGTTTCGTAATATTGTAATCTTGAAATTGAACGTCTGTAGTTATGTTTTACATGTTGTAATTGGCGTTGGTTGTGATGGCTTGTGGATATTGAGAAGCATGTGTTAGTATTTTTCATTACAGGGCTGCCCAGCAGAGGAGCAGTCGACTGGACCCTATGTCAGTCAACTGGATCCCGTGTGATTGAGACACTGAAAGTGAATAGTAAGAGAAACAGTCGACTGGACCCTGCATCAGTCGACTGAGACATTGTTGATTTTGGCTACTGCTTCTAATAATGGTAAAACCAGTCGACTGGATCCCCAGATCAGTCGATTGTACCCCTTTTCGAAATGTTGCATTTTGGTTCTGCTTAGCACAG
The DNA here is from genome assembly GCA_033977485.1 of Hydrangea macrophylla. Taxonomy (NCBI): domain Eukaryota; kingdom Viridiplantae; phylum Streptophyta; class Magnoliopsida; order Cornales; family Hydrangeaceae; genus Hydrangea; species Hydrangea macrophylla. Next base: position 18,593,839 of record CM066987.1, on the reverse strand, counting down.
TCGACTGGGGACCTTGATCAGTCGACGAAGGAGTCGACTGGGTTCCCTGATCAGTGGACTGAACCTCTGTTAAGAATTTAGAGTTTTGGTTTCTGCTAGGCACAGTCGACTGGACCCTAGGCACAGTCGACTGAACCTCTGTTTTCAAAACTAAGTATTTTGGATGTGTTTCTACTTGGCCAAAACTTTTTATAACTCAAATTTTCAATGGATTTGTCAACTCAGAGGGTAATGTTTCCTAAGTTTTAAATACCCAGGGTTGTTTCAAAGTTCTTTCCGCTGCATATTGTTATATGATGTTTGGATGAGCCTTGATGGCGTGCCACGTGTCCTATTTCCACGCATAGTGGGATGAGTCGTGACATTTATTGGTATCAAAGCAATAGGAAACAAAACTTTGGGAACGTTCGACGACGAGTGGAATGTTGAGTGAATTGTCACATGTTCTAGATAGCATCCACATATTGTACAAATGTTTGATGCATATGGTATATTGTTATACATACATGATTATGTTATTGTCATACATGCATAGTACTTATACATTCGTGAATCGGTTGAATCATACGGATGTAGAGCTGCGTGATGAGATAAGACTTACCGGGAGTGTTATCATAGGCTTTGCGTGGTGATACGAGGGAGAGATGATATTCTAGTAGTGGTGGACCGTTGAATTCCTAAATGAAATGAAATGAATTTGGTCGAATCGGTGGATGTTTTCAACGATAGTGACAAGTGTCCTTTGAGGGATCTAACCGAGAGCGGAGTTTGAATAGTGAATGTCAGAGGAGATTTTTGCATAGTCCACATAGAAAATGAAGGAAATTGTTCGTAGTGAAGTTTTGGGATTGAGATTGATTGATAAGAGTTCTGTTCCAGACCTTGGTTAATCATTGTGACGTAAGAGAAGGTTTATGATAGAAAGATAGTCCAGCAATATGTATTGCTAGTGTATGGGGTCGGTGAGGAATCTCTCACCTTATCTTACAGTGCTAACCTCCGGTGTGATCGTATGGATTATCTTATGGTTTAATCTTATACGGTGTGTATTGGATAGTTGAAGAATCTTTCAACTTATTGTGCGGTATATGGGATGATTGGATGATTGGATGGTTGAGGAATCTCTCACCCTATCTTACGGTATGTGTTGGACGGTTGAGGAATCTCTCAACCTATCTTGTGGTATATATTGGGAATTAAGAAATATCTCAACGAGTTACTCTCAACTGAACCTAGTTTCAAATGTTCGTGGTATCATGGTGGATTCAGATGTAGTATAAAGGGTAGTAAGAAAAGCTACCAGATTGATGGTATAAGTGGGAAGTGGTATTTAAGGATTAACCTAGGATGAAGGATTAAAAATGGAAATGATAGAGTACGCTTTGACGGTTTAAAACTATGGTTAGTAGAAGTAACGGGTTTCAGTCAACTATCGAAAATGGCATAGTACGAAGCGTTGTATGGGCATAAGTGTCAATCGCTGATTGTGGGATCGAGGTTGGAAAAAGAAAGTTGTTAAGACCTAAGATGATACAGTTGACTACGGTAAGGGTAAAGCTAATCCAGGAGTGACTTTTAGAGGAAGCTCACCGTACTAAATATTCAATTCATCCGAGGAGTGACAAGATGTACCGGAATTTGCAAGAAAACTTTTGGTGGAGAGGTATGAAGCGAGAAGTTGCCATGTTGTGTCTGAGTGTTTAGCATGTTAGCAAGTGAAGGCAGAGAAACAAGTACCAGCGGGGCTATTACAACCATTACCAGTGTCAAAGTGAAGTGGGATGGGATCACGATGGATTTTATTTCGGGATTTCCATGATCGTTTAATCAGAATGATAAGATTTGGGTTATGGTTGATAGATTGACAAAATTAGCGCATTATCTACGATCAATACGACTAAACCTTCAAGGTTGGCGGAATTGTATGTGAAAGCGGTTGTACGACTACATAGAGTTCCAACAGTGATTATATCGGATCGTGATAGTTGTTTTACATCGAGGTTTTGGGAAGTCTACAGGAAGCCACGGGTACTAAACTGAGTTCGGTACTACATTTCATCCTCAGACCGATGGACAGTCAGAACGGACGATTCAGACATTGGAAGACATGCTTAGACTTTGCGTACTAGACTTTGGGTAAATTAATATAGTTTGAGAGGAGTGAATATAAATTGGAAAGACAAAGCTTCAATGAGTAAGTGAACAGAACCGGTAAGAATGGGAGGAAGACATGGTATTACGTTGAGTACATTATCGGATATGATAGCAGAAATGGAAAATGGTTGGAGGACAATGGTGGATACAATGAAATACGATCTCAGTGTCCTAGATTCCAATAAGGTTGGAGAGTTTTGAGAATGTCGAATTCCACCCTAAGAAAATTTTAAAGTGTTTAAAATGTTTTAAAATAAAACTTTCGTTGAGTAAGAAAATTTGTTTTAAATACTTGTGATTAAGTATCAAGTAGACCTTGGAAGACGAGTATCGTGGAAGGATATAGTATGCTTAGTGCTTGGGAGACAACAGTGTTTGTCAAATGAATGGGTTCTACATGAGCAGATTATAAACGTGGAAATGTTAAAGTAAGGGCTTAGTGAAGTGTTGTACACTTGGACGTAGTAAGCTGGAGGTAGTGTCACTAACCGAGTTGACTTGAGTATTGTTCAAAAGGGAGCTCGACTTTGATTTAAGTATTGGGGTAACCTGAGGTAATGAATGATTTGAGGCTTGATCAATCAAGAACTTGATGAGATCCATAAAGTGTGAAGAACATGAAAGATGACAGTTAGGAATCATTTGGCATTGGTGACCGGAGTGAGAATTTTTCCTTGGGGTATTGTCGTGAAAGGTATGTAAATTGGAAGTCGATATGGAATTTATTGAACACAGTGAGGCTATAGCATTTTGTGGGACGATTTAATTACCGACTTATCCTCAGATTGTATGTGGGGATTACATTAATGCTGTGAGCAATAGGTTATTCAGGAATAATGGATTGGAGACCCAGATAGCATAAATAAAGGACTAGAAAGTTAAATTGGAAATTGAGTCAGATTTAACTACGGTTATGAAACATTGAATGTCGGAATAGGGTATGGTTCCTTGAGATGTTATACGAAAGAATATACGCTTGGTGTGAACGGTTGCCAGGGACTCAGTGAGAGTTGAGATATAGAAGTGTGAGCGATATGGACTTGTGCAACGGTGAAAGTGAAACATCAGCGACGTATAGAGTTGTAAACTACATAAATGGTAGTGAATCTACCTAGACTGATATGAGAATGGACTACATTACGGTTGAGATCTTCAAAAGAAAAGTGATTGGCGTAGAATGTGAGTACACTAGGTGAACATGATGGATTGTAAATGATCAACGGTTTGGGACAGGAACAGGGTATGTTCTGAACAAGAGGATATGTTATGATACACTTTGTGTTACGTGCATGATTGGCTAAGTCAAATTTTGATTAACAATGCTATTCGTTACGATGGATATTGGGAGTAATTGTGTTGAGAAGGAGATGAAGTATTATGCGTAATTTTAAATCAATTTGTTTTAAAAGAACAACATGGAAAGAAATATGTTTGACTTTGATGAAAGTTCTAAATCAAAACTGTTAGGTATGATCTTCTATTTCAATCGGCAGTAGTTCGGGTACAGACTTTGGAGAGCTAAATGATGAATATGTTTGACCTCATTGTGAGTGCTTTGGGACGTATGTAAGCTCAAAATTTGAATGGTATCTGATGAGGCACGTGTGATTGAAAGTATGGTACATGATTGGTTAAATTGAAACGAAATGATACGTATTATGAAAAATAGAGAGGATATTAGTGCGACGCACTACCGACTAAGTGTTATTCATTGAACTGATGTTATTGTGATATGGCGTTCTGGGGAAGAAAGAGTGTAACTCGATAAGAAATGGAAAGTTGTTAGAAAAACACATTATCGTTCTACAAGTATCTTGTGGTTAACGGGATGAGGGATCGAATCTATAGTGCGAAACAGTTGATTGAAGCGTTGGCTTATCGACGAGGTATACGTATATGTTAGTGCTTGATTTTGGTTCACTTCGAGATGAAGAATCATGTATGATTGTGCACCAGCTAAGACGTGTTGTTAACGACTTTTAGTCGAAAAGCAAGATAGGTAAATGAGAGATGAATGGCTGTATTAGGTTTGAGTAAGGTGATGAAACTTTGGAGTTTCGGATATGAAACGTGACAAGTAAAATGAAGATATATGGGAGTTGACGTTGTGACATTGCGATGGGATTGAATGTCAGGGTTGACTATGGAGTATGTTCTACTCAGGTATCGATGTTCTCAATTATCGATATGCTTCGGGGTATTGCTAGGATTCTGTTTGAATCTTCTATCAGATTGAGGCGGGGACTCTGAGGATTTATTTTCCTTAAAGCCTGAGGATTTATTTTCCTCATGAGATTGTGGCATCTCAGTGAAGTGGATTGTGTATGTGGCAAATGTTGGAAGTACTTGCGTGAAGTCTTGGTGACTTGAGAAGATGGTTTAAGTTTGGGGACAAACTTCTTTTTTGGAGGGGAGAGTTGTCACATCCGTTCCACAAATTTTATGATTTTGAAAATGCATCCTTTGAGATGTTGAAATTATTAATGTTATTAATAATTTGAGTTGAGGTTGACTGTGAGTCAACGGTAAGGTGTCAGTGAGGACACGGGAATATGGTAGTTCATATGGAATGAGCATGAGTAAATGGCATTTATATGATTTAAATGTTATTTGACTTATATGGTATTTTGTGAATAGTGAATTATACCTGTGTAGTATAATTTCTGGTATTTTCGGTTTTGTTTGTTAACATTTTGAGAACTGTGGTGAGAACGTGAGTGATACGTTAATTAAACAAAAGTTAGGTTGTGTAGAGATTCCACAGAATATAGTTTTCGGACGTTATTTTTGGACCAAACGAAACCTAGTCGAAAACTTTTGAAATTTATAGTTTTCACTCGTAAAGGTATAAACTGGATGTGTGCGAAGTTTCATAGGTTAATTAGAAGTTTGAGAAACTTGCGGGGAGGTAAACGTAATTTTCAAAAAGTTTGTCTATATATAGAAGTGGATGAGATTTCATTCTCATCCAAACTTCCAAAAATATCTAGAGAGAGAGGAGAGAGAAGGGAGATTGAGCCAACGGGCTTTGCGACGCCGATCGACGACCTTTCGTCCGTCAGATTTTCTCCAGATTCAAGATTTGAACTCGTGGAGGTAAGATCTACGTTTTGATACTACTTAGGCCGTGTTTGGATAATTTTTGTAAAAATCTTAATTCTAGGAATTTGGGAAAAACAGGTATAAACTTGTAGGAATTTTCTCAAATTCGAAATCCGACGATTAATTGGTTTCCTAGTTGATCCTTCAAAGTTTGGGGGAAATCGCACGAGGTATGAAGTCCTAACTTGTGAAATATAGAGAAATACATGTTTTATATTTCGACGACGAAATTGAGATCCGGGCAAAATCCATGTGTTATTTATAGGCCCGTTAATTATGCACGAGCTAAATTGTGAAAAGAATGTCTAAATTTACGCGAGTACGTTGAGTTGTCTATGTGGGTCAAAGGGGAGTCTTATACAAATTCATGCCGGAGTAAGCTTCTCGTTGTTTGAGAATTTTAGTAGCGACGGCTACTGTGCATGGTTGTAGGCTTGGACTTGCCATGACACTTGTGGGGATGTAATGGTTGTAGGCTTGGACTTGCCATTGACATCGCGGTTTAAGGCTTGGACTTGCCGCTACCGGATGAATGCGTATTTTTCTCCCTAGAGACTATTGATATGATTTATGATATTAAAGCATGTTTTATCATATATTACACATGTTAGACTTGTACGCTCAGCATATAGCTGAGCAGTGGAGATGTACTCCATTGCAGGTAAGAAGAAAGACAAAAAGTAGCGTGATGAGTGAGGCCGATGAACGCCGGGGGATTTACCGGTACCTTTGTATATCTTTTTGTTTTAAATTCTAAAACTTGTGTAAGGATTGGGAATTGTAATATATTGTAATAGGATCGTGGATTAGTTTCGCAATATTGTAATCTTGTAATTGAACGTCTGTAGTTATGTTTTACATGTTGTAATTGGCGTTGGTTGTGATGGCTTGTGGATATTGAGAAGCATGTGTTAGTAATTTTCATTACAGGGCTGCCCAGCAGGGGAGCAGTCGACTGGACCCTATGTCAGTCGACTGGATCCCGTGTGATTGAGACACTGAAAGTGAATAGTAAGAGAAACAGTCGACTGGACCCTGCATCAGTCGACTGAGACACTATTGATTTTGGCTACTGCTTCTAATGATGGTAAAACCAGTCGACTGGATCCCCAGATCAGTCGATTGTACCCCTTTTCGAAATGTTGCATTTTGGTTCTGCTTAGCACAGTCGACGGAGGAGTCGACTGGGTTCCCTGATTAGTGGACTGAACCTCTGTTAAGAATTTAGAGTTTTGGTTTCTGCTAGGCACAGTCGACTGGACCCTAGGCACAGTCGACTGAACCTCTGTTTTCAAAACTAAGTATTTTGGATGTGTTTCTACTTGGCCAAAACTTTTTATAACTCAAATTTTCAATGGATTTGTCAACTCAGAGGGCAATGTTTCCTAAGTTTTAAATACCTAGGGTTGTTTTAAAGTTCTTTCCGCTGCGTATTGTTATATGATGTTTGGATGAGCCTTGATGGCGTACCACGTGTCCTATTTCCACGCGTACTGGGATGGGTCGTGACAACTTTTGATTTTGATTCAATTATAATAAAATTTTTTTTTTTTTTACTCTTTTTCAAATAATCAGGCACGATATTAAGGCTTAGTTTGGTCCTCCACGTGGCTTTTTAAAAGGAGCTTATGAAATTTAGTACTAAGTTGTTTGATCATTTTATACAAGTGGCACACTACACTTCAAAAAGACGTCATGAAACCAAAGAGCAATCTCGAGCTTTTAAAAGCCCCATTCTAGAACTTTTAAAAGCTTCCCAAAAAAGTCCTAAGTTCAATTTTTGCAAAACTAATAAACTAATTAGCGAATAAATTAACATAAAATTGTGCTTTAAAAAAAGAGAAGCATCACAATAGAGGCCAAACTAAGCCTAAATGCTTAATCTTTTGGGTCATAATTGCACACATCTAAGTCATATATTGAATGCGACATTACTGCTGAGACTTTTAATTCTGACACAATTACAGAATATTTTTACCCTTTGAAAAAACGTCGGCCACGACATCAATTTTAAATGCTTAATCTTTTGGGTCTTATTTGTCAACATCTAAGTCAAACATGGTTAGATATTGGCACATGAAGTACTTTGTTATTGTGCAGGCCAAAGTTGTCCGACAAAGAGAGTGACAGTTACTTAAATAACTCCATTAATATTTGACAAAAAAACATATCCAAGCTTTAGATACAATTATTAAACATGATCAAGCCCATGACTATTTCACATGCAAATTATTCAAATTAAAGATAAAAAGGCTTAACACCCATCACTCGGGTTTTCAAGTTTTATTCATACAAGCACTATATAGAACATCAAAGGGTTGACCACTTCATATTGCCTTGAGAAGATGAGCATCAATATCTTGGGTTACTTTAGCAAAGAAGCCCAGATATACATCAGGGTCTGGAATTCCTTCATTCAATTTCTCATATTCCAAAGTCCACTTTACGAAGCCACCACCACCCTCCTCCTTTGTTGCTTTCATTGTGCATTTGAAGCTTTTGTACTGCTTCATTAGATCTCCATCAAGGCCTTTGAAAGTGATGGACTTGTTTTCTTCATCTATGGCTTCAACTGTCTCTTTAATAGCTAGTTTTTTTCCTTCTACAATTCCAAACAGGAAAAAAAGAAAAATAATTACTAGCTGCGTATACACAACTTAGGTGGGTTTTATGTTTGAAAATGAAAAGCGCACGTACTTATTTTTATTTCCCGTGCGTTTAATTCATAATGAACTACTTTACTAAAAAAATTGAGGAAAAGAAGTACAATAAAAAGAAAAAAAAATTGACGAAGACAGTCTATTTAAGTACTTGAAATATTGTTTTCAGAACTACAAATTCAATAGCTTAAAATTCAATTTTTTATATTAGGATAAATTGCACTTTCCACCTTCACGAAGTTTGGAGTTTTGGCACTTTAGACCCTAATTGAGGCAATTTGGCCCCTAATATTTTGGATGGGTTGCAATTTAGACCCTAGAAAACTTCTAGTGACAAAATGTTTTTCTTATATTGAGGAATAATTTCGTCACTATACGGCTAATTGGAATAATATGCCACAAAGGTGAAACTCATAGGACCAACTTGCCACATCTAAAACTTGAGAGTCTAAAGTGTAAAACTTATAAACTTCAGTGGTGAGAAGTGCAAATTACTCGTAATACTATATTAAGAATGGAGAAAAACACAAGAAAAACAATTTTCTTTCTTTTTTTCATTTCTCTTTTCTTTCTCCATAAATTCGCAAACCAAACAAAGCATAAGAGTCAGTGTGCCAGTGAGTGTTTTCCAGGAGAAATTTTTGGATACCCCTAAGTTAACAGGTGGCATGCCACTTGGTACCCCGTACCCAATAAAAGCGCGCCACACAAACAATAGAACCTACTACAAAAAATTTAAATAACCCAACAATCTTATGTGGCGCTACCTCAATAGATATGGAGCACCACATAAGCACTACCGTGAGTGTACACAAAAAGTTCTCGTTTTCTAGGGTCTCATAGAATATGTATATGTGTATGTGTTGGCTTACCAAGAGTGTAAGACCAGAGCTTGACAGAGCCCATATTCTCCCAATCACCTTCATGCACATCAATTGCATGATAGTTTTGAGGGCAAATATTGGGAAGCTTGTGTGCATCACCTCTGAATAGCTTGTAAAATTCCTCAGCAGCTGACTTTATCTCTACCTCTACCTCTCGCTTACCACTTAGCAGAGCCATAGTTTTTATATGTATGTATATATGTATATGTTGTAAACACAAAGCTAATATGTGGCAAGTATGCAGAAATGATGCTTAACCCTTCAGAGTTATATAGAAGTGGTGGAGTGCTAAACCTTTGGATTTTCTGCATTCCCTACTTTCCTTGGAAATAGGAGCTCATGTATTCGTGGCAAGTGTGCAGAAATGATGCTTAACCCTTCAGAGTTATATAGAAGTGGTGGAGTGCTAAACCTTTGGATTTTCTGCATTCCCTACTTTCCTTGGAAATAGGAGCTCATGTATTCATATAATTGTGTGGTCACACACAATATTGCAGTGACATGGTATGACGGGATCACTGAATAATTTAATGTTAAAATGATAATTTTTACCCAAACGTACCCATCAATGCACCAATCACATTTATATTTACATGATCCATTACTGTTTCAACGTATTTTTCAAACTCATCACTTTTTTTAAGTCGCTAGCTCAAGTAGCGGCCTCATCAAAAGCTAGAAGTAGCGAGTTAGAATAGCGACTTCTATAAAAAAAAATAAAAAAATTAAAATTGATGAAGACGTTACTTGAAATATCAATTTCTAAAAAATGATGAGTTTGTAAAATAAGTTGAAATAGTGATGGGTTGCGTAATATTTGGATGAACAGTGACGGGATGGATAACAAAACTCGTTAAAATGGATTAATGCATGGTATGCACAAATTGGCATACCAAATGCCATATATTTTAATTAAAATAAACTAATATTCCAATTCCCTTGAATCCTCCACAACAAATGTTGTCCCACGAGTACCATGTAACATACTGACAAAATACTCTGTAGTCAATGTAAGTAGATTATTTACATAGTGACCCATGTCCCTACATATAGGAGAAAATACTTAATGTAACATTGACCAACTAGCATCAAGAAAAATTTTGCAGTAGAATCGTCACACCACATTAGTATGCTATTTTGGGGTGACTTTTTAATCTAAACTATACCACACTATTGTACCATGCACCTACACCACAGCAAGAGTATTTAAGCTAAGTTTTTATAAATTGCTGTACAAAATAAACCCACTGTGGATGCTCTAAAGAGCTAGTGATTAAGTTAATATTTAGAAAGGCTAATGCTATTGCCAGAGCAACAATGACTAATGCCAGAGCAAAAAGCATCGCTAAAAGTTTTAGCAACATTGATAGGTACAAAAATATTCAGTAAAGGCGAAGCTCCTCTCCTGCGTCAAGGAAGCGCCAGATTGCCTAGGGACCGACTAGGTCCCTTGCACGGTTTAACCCGAGCAATACATCTAGTATTGCTAGGCCTGACCAATAGGTCAGGAACACTATACGGGCTTAGTTCATCATGGGCACAGCCCAATCACGTCCCATGACGTGATCCAAAATGTTCCAAACAGTTTCCTACACGAGCTAGAAGACTAATGGAAAGAGTAGATTGTTTCCTAATCCAATTAGGAAACTCCCACAATTTGTGCTAATCAATCCCAATCAGATTGTGTTTGTCACGACCCATCCCGCTACATGCGGAAATAGGACATGTGGCACGCCACCAAGGCTCATCCAATTCCATTAAAGTAAATAGTAGTGGAAAACATAAGTAAAATCCATTAAAATCAGAGTTATCAAAAGTTTTTCCAATCGGAACACTTTCAAAAGAATCCATTTTTGAAAACAGAGGTCCAGTCGACTGTAGCAAGGGTCCAATCAACTATAGCAAGGGTCCAGTCGATTGAAGATCAAAAGTAGAAAGTATAAAGTTCAAAGGCCTCGTCCAGTCGACTGACACTTGTCCGGTCGATTGAACCCATTCTAGCAGATGTCAAGTTTTCATGCAGATTCTAGTCGATTGATTCATAGGGGTTCAGTCGACTGTGTCAGAGACCCAGTCGACTGATCTCCCTCAAAACTGCACAATCTGCAACAGCTCCAACCCATGGTTCTCCAATCAAACACTAACATTAACACAACTATATTCTAATGTTCAAAACATAGATTACAAGAGTTCTTACTAGCGATAACAATACTATAGAACTATCCCAAGATTCTATTACAGCATTTTACAAATTTCCAAATCCTTATTACAAGTTTGGGATGAAAACAAAAGGATAAACAATGTGATGATTCCCTGGAATTCCTTGGCCTCACTGCTCACGCTTCTTCTTTCCTTTCTTCTTATCACCTTGTGGACACACGGAATCCGGGCATCCACCCCTGTTTTCTTTCCCGGGGTTTCGAAATTGATTTTCCTTTGTTTTGAAATTGATTTGAAAAAGGTCTGTTGAAAACAGATACAGAGTCGCCACTTGGTCTTTAAGGAACCAAGAAACCTAATTTGACTCACCCAAATGGATAAAGGGCACCGGCCCTTCATAACCAAAGAACTTGGCTCGGGGTTTTGGTACGAGAGAGGAAGGAGCCTTTGTCGCGACTAAAACACCCTCAACTCGCCCCGTCTCTCGACGGGCCTCAATTAGCATCCAAATAATCATCTTATACTATGTTTGATTTGACAATTAATATATACTATGATAATATATTACATCTCATAAGAATCTTGAAATGGAAGATCAAAAGATAAGATATCATTCATAAGATCTAAGCCAAATATCACACAATGCAAAGTGAAAGATCACACAAATAAACCTAGGAAAAATTGTCTAATCACGTATCAAGTAATAAAGTTTTCCTAATCTAAAGGGGACATGAATTGTTCTTGAAACAAATTAATCAAAGAAATAAAAAAAAAATGCTTATCAAGCTAATATGATGCATGTTAATCTTTGAGAAAAGAAAATCTCTCAATCCCCGGGACGGATGAGAAATGAAGTTTTGATCGAGACAGAGCATGAACGTGTGACCAAGTTTATTCCTTATAATCTTAGTAGATTAGGAGTCACAAAAACCCCAAATCTTGCATGGATGCAATGCATGGTCTTATAATTTGCAATGGTTGTAGAGTGTTTGTGTACATGAATTTTCTAAAGTGACTTGGAAGTCTAAAATATGAATGAATGCATGGAGGAAATCATCATGGGATATGTAAAAATATAGTATGGACCACTTCCTAAGATATTAACAAATTTGAAGTACATATAAGTATCAAATCAAAGAATGAAAGTAAAAGTATGATTGCTGTGAATAGTGGACAGAACAGTGAGTTGATCTTGTAAAAATGGAAAAGTGGGGTTAGAAATGTTTTTAGTTCATGATTTTTTATGGAGATCATCCTTATTGTGTCTAGAACACATATCAAAAATCCAATCTTCAATAACTATTACAGATTGAGAGAAATCATATAAACAACAGAGGTTACTCAGAAACACAGTCCATACTATCGACTGAAATGTTGAAAAATCTTAGAAAATGAAAACAAAACATATAGAGGCCCATATTATACAAAACGTTCCCTATGACACTGAAGTTTAAGGGAAAAATGAGTTGGGACCACACCTTTTGGAAACTTTTTCTGTAAAATAAGTTGAAAGTCAACCAAGCTGCTATGACAGCAAAAATAAAATGTCTGGAAGGAATGTTTGGGTCAAAATGGTGTTGGAATTATTGGCCTCTTATTTGGCCATTGGGCCTTTTATTTCAAAAAGATTTAAACAAAGTCATTTACATTGATGTGATTACTATCCTCTATTAAAAATATGTCTGTTGGAGGCTATTAAATCTATTAACTCCTGTATTAAAAATACGGCCGTTGGAGGTTATTAAATTTGTTTTAATAAAATGATCGTTGGGAAGTTCATCTAATATAAATAGCCTTTTCTCTTCCCATTTTATATAGAGAAAAATTCCTCTCTCTGTTGTGATTCTTTACAAAAATCATTTTCATTTTTTTGGAGCAATTCTGAGCACTCAAATATTCTTCCAATTCGAGTGCACGTTTGGAAGAAACTGATTGCTGAATCCTGGAGAGCATAGCGCTGTGACCTTATGCATCGAGTCATTGACTTCGAGGGGAGGAATTGTTCTTAAGGACAGTGCTAACGTAGCATGCCTCAATCAGTATCATAGTCGTATCCTTCCAATTTTCCAACAATCTTAAGAACAAATCGGATGCTGGTATAATTGCCGCGAACTCAAAGAGGCTATTAATCGGGTAAATCTATTCCAATCGTATTTACTGTTCCAACAATTTTAATCTGCATACTATTTAGTACACATGGCTGTTGGGTAATCTCTTTTAAATTAATTCCTCAAGGTCTTGAGGTGGGATGGGGCTCGTATAGGGATCTCTCTCCATATCTATACTTAAACCTTGATGTAGTGATATTTATATTTAATCTTGTGGGCCCATATTGCCTTGACATCACATTATATTGTTTATGATCTTGTTACTCTCTTTAGAATTATTCACAACATAAAAAGGATGATGAGCTCAAAATCTGCTTGAACATTCTTGGATATAGTAGTTTTCTATTTTGATGATCGGATTTTGGTTTTGTCTACTTTGTAATTTGTATAGCTGCAAACAGTTTTATTCAGATTAGTTGAATTTTATGATTAGCTTAACATTTTATATAACCTGATGAAATGCAATCTTGAAAAATGTACCAATTTGATTGTAACCTTTGATATTGGCTACGAGTTTGTGATTTACATTTAGCATTTGTATATGCATGTACGTATTGAATTTTATATTTGATCTGGTACTCATAGTCGACCCAATTTGTATAATTGTGCATTACTTGGAAAGACTAGTAGTCAAGAACTTGTGCATATTTATAAAGTAATGCAATTCTTGCATATTTTGAGTAATTACGAAATAGTTTAGTAGTTGATCGTAAATTTACGTAATGAATATGGAGCTCTTATGTGAGATATTTTTTAGAGCAAGTTCCCCATAGAGTGATAAGTTACTTTGAAAAAAAAAATGAGATTCAATTTTTAATTGAATTGTCTCAAGTTTCCTTTTTCTCTAATTATGGTAGTAACAGAGAAGTCAATATTGAATCTGTAACAGATTTTGTTATGTGCGCCTAATGTGATAGTGTTGGATTATTTTAATATAAATATTTATAAGTACATGTATTATGTAAAAATGATTATTCAAAGCTTTTAATATCCAAAAGTTAGTGACTTGTTGTAAGTTTCTTTGTCAATGACTATAAGAATTCATTTGGCTTTAATTGGTTGTTCAATTTTTGAAAGATTTTACCCAATGGGTTTTACACCATTACGTAAAATGATTGTTTTTATATTCCAACGGTTATAAGTGTGAATGACAATTTAGCAGTGATTGTCTGTTTTGTAAAATCACACAATTGACTTATGAACCAAACATAAAAGGGTTTTATATATACATGTGTGTATGTATCTATAGAAATATATTGATCAGTACATGTTTTCTCTTTAAGAGACATTCCATTGTGTCCAATAGCTATTGAACTTAAGAAAAACCTTATTTTCATATTAGAGTTGTTTGGGTAAAGAAGGCATTATATTAATGGTTACAGAGCAAGTCTTTAAAATAATATGGTATTGATTTTTGGTGTGTGAACTTATATAAGGTTTTATTGGGTGAGGCAAGTTCCACGTAAACTTTTTAATCTTTGGACCAAACAGCTTTGATTTGCGATGTATAATTCATTCGAGATCCATTTGAGATGATTCAAATATTCAGGGACTAATGTTACTAAGCTGTATTTTTCGTTTTTAACAAAAAAAAAATGTTATTACCCATTTGAGTATTGAAGAAAAAAAAAACAAAACAAAACAAAAACCCAATTTTATTATTTTAAAGTTTGGGTTATTTAAGTTATTGTAATCCTAAGGAAGTTGCTAGTAATGTAATACAATATGCAATTTTTGGGGGATATGCATTTAACAGTAATGCTTATACTTCTTTGGACATAAAAAATCTATGTGATTTTTGAATCTATTGGTGATTTTTTTATTAGTATTTATCTCTTTATAAATTGAGGAATAGTGGGGGTTCTCAACCTCTTATTTTTGTCATATCTAGATCTATTGAGTATAGAATGCATGACTGAAATCATGACATAGATGTTGAACCACGGAGAGTGAGTAATTTAATGTCCTAAATAGACTTTGGAAGTATTTTTTTTATACATTTACTCTAGAAAAGGAGTTTTAAACCCAATAGTATTGTTGAAAATTTTGTGAAGCTACTCTAGAAGCTAATTGGGTTTATAAATCTAAATAGAAATAGAGTATGTATTCTTGTATGTTCTGCGTATGGTAAGAACTGGCACTCAAACAATGATTTGAAAATCTTGATTAAACTATTATTTCAAATAATTTCAAAATTAGTAAAAGTGACATGTTTACAAGGAGATGATTTATTTTTTGCTTCTATATTAAAGATTATAGAAGATACCAAAAATCATTGTCACTTTATTTTGATATGGAAAATTTGGGTGAAGCCAGTGTAGTTTTATGGATTTAAAATCACAATAGCTATTATTGGTTTTTTATGATCAATATCATTATATTGGAAAAAAGGTTTTAAAATAATAATTTCTTTTCCAAACCTTTTTTGGATTCCTTTTGAGCCAAGTGTTACGTTAAATCACATATAAGTGTGATATAGTTTATCAAAAGGAATAAGATACTATTATTGGTAGTGCCAGAACCGTTTTAAATGGTATATGAACAAGATAACCTCCTTCAAAATAAAATGAATTCAAAGTATTTTATTTGAAAAACGAATCGAGCATTTTGCTCAAGAGTTGCCTGAAGCATCAGTCTGTTCCAAGCTAATGTATCCAAAGAGCCATTTGTGGATATATTTGTGGAAGTAAAGTCCACGAAAACTTTGAAGGATGGTTAATTGAATTGAGTGCCTGTAGGCATAAGTGTAACAACACAATTGTCACAAAATGATATTTTTCAATGGAAAATGAAGTGTTTTACTTGATGATTCGCTTAGTACCAATGTTTTGGTTCTAGAAACTTAAAGTTGACTTTCTCCTTCAGGAAGAAATTAAATTATGAAAAATGTTGTATACCCGGAGATAAAGAAAAAAATCATTTTGGAAATGTATTGCATACTTCGAAATTCGAAAGAATTTAAAGTTTGAATTTTCAAGGATAGGTTTTAGCCAAACCTTTTGGAGAGGAAAGTATGTATTTTCAAAAATCAGTGATGCAAATTGGATTTCGGATTCAGATAAGACGAATTCAATGAGTGAATTTGTTTGTTCACTTAGTGGAGGTGCAGTATCTTGGAAGTGGTCCAAGCAAACTTGCACAACTAAGTCAATGATGGAATATGAGTTTGTAGCTTTTGAGAAAGCTAGTTTTGAGGCTGAGTGGCTTAAAAGCTTCTTAGCAGATATTCCTATTTGGAATAAACATTGAGATAGCCAGGCTGTAAAAGGCAGAGCTATGAAAAAGTCCTATAAAGGCAAGAGTAGGCATATACGCCTAAGTCATAATATTGTGAGACAGCTGTTTGAGATAAAGTTTTTCTCTTAATTTTGTAAGGCCAGAAGTGAGTTTGGTTGATACTTTAACAATACTACTAGGGAGAATACTAGTGTATTAAACATCGAGGGGAATGTGGCTTATGTCTATAACAAAAATCAACAATGATGGTAACCCAACCTATGTAATTGGAGAACCCAAGAAATAGATTCATATGGGTAATAACAAGTCATTGGTTGATTTGAGATGCACTATAATTTGATTATCTTGTTGTCCATTCCTATGGTGTATAGTGCAATTGCAATAAGAAAGGTTGAGTTAAACTCTTAATGAATTCCATAGTCCATACTGAATGGATGGTATGTCTAATTGCAATGCATACTTGATGGATTCACCTATATAAGTGTGAAAGCGGGCCGCTTTCTATGAAAACGTAGGCAAGTTTTCTAGAGCACTTATGAAAATTCAGGACTGGCGCAGGGCCTAGAGGTGCCACACCGATTAGAGTTGCTCAGAATATGAGGAATTAATGTGGGTATAAGACGATTGGTTTACGTTAAGGGATTCTGGTTCATAGAAATTTTATTTTACCAAATTTCTGTAAGTCACTTCTTATATTCCTAGGGACTGGTTCATAGCCCTAAAGGCACCAGTTTTGATGCATTGAATTCTCTTGCTCCATTCTTTTTATTTGTTGTTTAATTTTTTGAAATAGGGGGAGGGGGGGGGGGGGGGGTTTGTTGGAATTATTGGCCTCTTATTTGGCCATTGGGCCTTTTATTTCAAAAAGATTTAAACAAAGTCATTTACATTGATGTGATTAAAAATATGGCTGTTGGAGGCTATTAAATCTATTAACTCCTGTATTAAAAATATGGCCGTTTGAGGTTATTAAATTTGTTTTAATAAAATGACCGTTGGGAAGTTTATTTAATATAAATAGCCTTTTCTCTTCCCATTTTATATAGAGAAAAATTCCTCTCTCTGTTGTGATTCTTTACAAAAATCATTTTCATTTTTTGGAGCAATTCTGAGCACTCAAATATTCTTCCAATTCGAGTGCAAGTTTGGAAGAAACTGATTGTTGAATCCTAGAGAGCATAGCGCTGTGACCTTGTGCATCGAGTCATTGACTTCGAGGAGCGGAATTGTTCTTAAGGACAGTGCTAACGTAGCATGCCTCAATCAGTATCATAGTCGTATCCTTCCAATTTTCCAACAAATGAAACCCTTCCATGTGTTTCCAAACCAAACCAAAAATCATGGGTGTTCTCTAATGAGTTAGGAAGACTTTCCAAGTGGTCTTGCATCCATATATTGAGTATTGAGTTCTAGAGAAATCTTTGAACTCAGATCATTCACTGTTTTGAAGATTTCTTGAAAAAACAAGGTTTATTTCTTGGAATCCAAATATTGGGGGTTTTAGAAGGGTTTTGAAAGCACATTTCTGCACTAAATGTAATAACCTGCATTTTTATTTATTTGCATTGTCATATTTAATAGACATTGTCTGCTTTTATTTTAATTACCATTCTCATGTGTTAAAATCTTGTGACTTGCCTTATTTCATATTAAAATTCTTTTGGGGTCGAATTGCAATTTTATAAAATTTAGCAACACCTGTGTTAGATTTCAAAACTGTATTTCAAAACGGTGAAAATAATTTCTTTTGACTCAAACAGTATTTTATAAAACCGGGAAATCATTTCCTACATTAAAATGAATTTTCTGTATTTTGTGGTGATCACCGTGCCGCGAAAAATACCACTTTGTGTCCTAAACTGTCCACGCTGTGCTAAACTTTCACAGATTTTGGAAGTGATGTAAAGCAAGATTTGTCATTTGCTTTATTTCTAATTATGGAAACTAATCATTGGTTAAGGCATTGTTTGGGAATGCTTTGTGTGTATGTGTATGTTGTGCCCATAAGCTTCTTTCCCAAACAATATCAAAATGCCACCTACTAATCTATGGTGCCCCTTCAAAATCTGAATGTATGTATATACGTATATACATATCTGTGAATAGGTGTATTTAGTTAAAATTGAAATCAAATCTTTTGTTGAGTGTTTAAGGTTTTTCTTGGCCTCCAAGTTCAACCATTCTAACTCTTTATAATCTCAACATCCCACACACTCTACTCATTCTGCACTAAATATACAGAGAGAAAAGAGAAAGTTGAGAGTTCATAGCTACTGATATTCTTAGAGGGAGAAAGCTACACAAAACTCCATAGCTCTAGCTTGAAGTGGGTCATCCTATTTTGATTATCTCTCTCAATCTATTACTTCTATCTTCAATCTGTGAGTATTCACTACACCATATGGCTATATTTGTAACGGGTAGGTTTTATGATTTGTAACGGGTATACCCGTTACTAATTTTTAACGGATATATCCGTTACAATTTTGTATAAACGTTACTAATTACCATTATTTTGGTTACTTAAATTTATGTAATGGGTGTATTTATATTTGTAACATTTATATCCGTTACAAAATTGATCCAAAAAAAAATAAAAAATAAAAAGAATTTTAACAAGAGTAAACCATCGGGCTCTAATTCTTTAGAGCTGAGTTTTCACTTTTCAAAACAAGAGAAAGGAGAGTGAAAGGAGAAAGGGGGAAGAGCACCCCGACGCAACCACGCCGGCCAACCACCACCCCGACAACCCAAGGCCACCGAGCTCTTCTCGGTACACATCCTCCTTCTCCTTTTTCTTCTTCTTCTTCTTCTTCTTCTTCTTCTTCTTTTACTCTCTTCCGTATTTTTCTTCTTTTGTCTCTTTCAATTTAAAGACCTAAATAGAACCCCCCAAGTACAAGAAGAATAAGCTAGGGTTTTGTGGATCTTCAATTTGAAGACCTAAATATAACCCCCAAGCACAAGAAGAAGATGCTAAGGTTGTGGATCTTCAATTTGAAGACCTAAATATAACCCCCAAGCACAAGAAGAAGAAGCTAGGGTTTTGTGGATCTTCAATATGTCCACACTGTGGATCTTTAAACTGGGAGTGGGACTTTCCAGTAGCCAAAGATTCAATTAACAAGTAAATGATGAAACTCAAGATGTGACTTTTACTGATGAAGGTATTATTTCTTGTCCAGATGTTTGGTATTCATATGGGGTGTATCTAAGACCTTATGCTCATTATTGTTTTTCTCCAAAGTTTTGATGTTGTAGCGTCCACTAGCTTTGAATCCCAAGTTTGTGGTACTTTTTATAAGACTTGCGTAGATTTGCTTTCACTTGGGCCTTTTTGGCCAAAAATCAGTTTGCCTTGGGTTCCTCTTGTGGTCAGTTTTGAGGAATCAATTTGAAAAAAACATTTCCATTTTTCCGTTTGGACAAAGTTTGAATCCTAACTGCTGCCTTGGCCTATATTTTGGCTGATACTCAATGCAAATGGGGAGTTTCAGTTTTTTATCTTTGTACCTTGTGCCCATATATATTTGCTGCGTATACTACAGAGTTTAGGAGATGTTTATTACTGGGCTCCCATTTTGAATCACTCATATAATGGCCCATGGTTTTGGGGCCTTTGTCTTGTACAATGGTGTTTACCACACCTTTCTTTATCTATTAATGAAATAAAACTGCCATTCCAAAAAAAAAATAAAAAATTAACTCAGTCACTCTATTTGTTTTCAGCTCTGTATTGGTTTAATTTTCAAAATTGTTGTTGTTTTTCTCTTTTATGTAATTTTTATTGCAGGAAACCAGCGATTGAACTGTGCCTCCACTCATCAGGGATATTTTTTCTATGGTAATTCTCCTACACCCATCATAAACAATTATACATATACTCTATTGTGTAGGAGTTCCTATTTTTTGAGGGGCTGATTGGCTTTAGCACCAAAATTTGATGTCATCGATTAAATGTTCAGTCTTTTGGGGGTAAAGCAGTTTCTTGTGGGTCTTTTTGTTCACTATTTTTTTTTTTTGGGTGGTTTTGTCAAATGATATTTTGTAGATGGGTTTCAATGTTAGTAGGAAATCCAAGCTTTTCTTGTTATATTTTCTCCTATTTTGGACAAAGTATTACATTTTTTGAGGTAGGTCTTTGTTCAATAGGTCATTGACCCTTGTGAGCCTTTAATTATAGCTCTTCTCCACTTCTCTGTTGTTGTTCAGGGTCTAGAGTTTCAATTAGATGCATAGACGTAATTTCATTTCCTTGTTTCAGAGCTTGGGGTTAATTAAATCAAGAAAAGGCAAAGAACTGCGAAATATTGTAGTGTGTTAATCTTCTTGAGCTAACTTTAGGTGAACTTGGGCTATGTTAGGAAAGCATAGGACATCTATGATTTTGGAATTGAAGCTTCATTGTAGGTCATTAGAAATGCGAAATATTGTAGTGTGCAAATAGATAATATATGGCAGCATTGCGGTGTTGGAGGTTCACATGCACCATGAGGCTACTCATCACATTCGCAGGTATATCTGAATGCAAAATAATCAAGGAAGGTTTTTTCTGTTCAAATTAATGCGGTTTCTTGGACTTGTAGCTCCAGCTGGGTCTCCTTTTTAGTTCTCACCAGTTGGGTTAATTTGTCTTTGCATTTCTTAATGTAGAATTTTCAATTATATTTGTAGTTTCATTCGAAGAAGAGGACAAGGATCCAAGTAATAGGCATCATTCTTCCAATATAGAAGGTATTCCAAAATAACTTTTTTTTTCCTTGTTTGCAGCTCGTAATAAATTTGGATATTTCAAGAAGTAAGAACCCCAAACAAAACAAAAAAAATAAAGAATAAAGAAAACTTGATTGTTTAATCAATGACTTAGGTAAGATAATTCATTATAGTTCTTTTGCTAAGTTAAATTGTAAAGCTTTATTGTGCTAGAGACTTGGAAATTCAATCTCGTTGCCTCAAAATTAGTCAAATGTGGTTTTTCTTGGTTTTGGTTACAATACTATTTGACTTGTGGGAGTTTTGTAATTTTATTAAGTTTCCATCACAGCTACTCATTAAATAAAACAAATTTTGAGACTCTGGTACCATAGTCGACTCTTTGCTACCATGTTTAGGGACTGAATTTTTTTTTTGTTAACATTAGGATTAGGGACTAAATTTGTAAAAACTCTCATGCTAATTAGGTATGATCTGAGAATATGCAGCATGGTTGTCACTCACCAAATAGCCACTCTTAATCTTAGCAAGCCCATGGAGCAACCATTTTAGGATAAATAGAGACTTGGTTGTCCCTTATTAACTATTCTTTTGTGATTTCTTTTTCTAACACCATCGTCGATTATGGTGAAAAACAGGGGTGGTGATGATCCAAGGGCAGTGAAGAAGGAAGAGATTGAAGCAATTGTAAAGAGTTAAGTTGACAAACTTGGTTATGGACATAAAGAGATTTGTGTATTTTATCTTTTTGAGTTGATTTCACGTGTAAGATATAAGAATTTGGATATGGACAAAGATTTGTAAGATGAAACATTTTGTATTCTAACTTGTGGTTGGTACAGATTGAGTTTGTTATTTGTGTTTGTATGGATTATTGTGCTTGTTAATTAGGTGCTAAAAAAATATATAAAAAAAATTGGGGAGCATATAAAATAATTATATATATATTTTTTTTAATTAAAATTTGTAACGGGAATATCCGTTACAAAATCCGTTACTAATTTTATGCATTTTGAAAATTAGTAACGGATATAACCGTTACTAATTCGTCACCAACCGTTAGTAATTTTTTCAAAAAATTTAAAAAGTTAGATATTTATCCGTTACTAAACTAATTTGTAACGGGTATAATTGTTATAAAAATTGTATTTGCAACGGGTATATCGGTTACAAAAATCCGTTACAAATTAGTAACGGATATATCCGTTACAAATTTGCAACACCCTATTTGTAACGGGTATATCCGTTACAAATAATTATTGTAACGGATATTCCCGTTACAAATCGGGCCATATGGTGTAGTGATTACTAACTCACTTAGAATGTAATTTATCCTTTATTTACTGTTTTGAATAGTTGATTTAAGGATCACCATTGTTGATCTTATGTTTGAACCTCCATAGCTTTGAAATCAAGATTTTTCAAACTCAACCAAAATCCGTTTTCTTAGATAATTATGATAGATTACATGTTGTAGATGCCATGTTTAAAGTTTTAAAACTCAATTTGTTCATATGAAAAAGTATATTAAGATTGAAGTTTTGTTAACTTTTAGTTTTTCATAAAATTCAAGAGTTATAGATTGATTCATGTTAAATTGATTTCATATTCTTAATCCTTGTTGAAAAACAAAGAAGTTCATATATTACATGCCCTATTTGCTTCCGGATTTGAAAATGAGTCAAAAAGACCCCTTAAAACTGAAACAGAGCAGTTCTGACGAAGAAGATGAAGACTTTGCAAAAACTCGCGAGCATGATTGCGCAAGCGAGGGTCGCGCGAGCGACCCCTTGCGCAAGCGGCCCGCGCGCGCGAGCTGTGTATTTTCAAGCAAACAGAAAAGGTTTTAAAAAGAAAACGGAAAAGAGGCATATCGCGCCAGCGGCCCGCGCGAGCGACCTTCGCGCCAGCGGCCCGCGGGCGCGATTTCTGACAGTTCCTAGTTTTTTCTTGTCTTCTGTTAAGGAACTATTTGGGTGATATTTTATGAATTGTTAAAGCTCCGTTTGGGAAATTTACTAAAACAGGATCCTATTTGGGTATGTTTGGACGACTAAAACGTTGTATTGTGACTTATCAATCCCCGTACGCACGTCGTTTATATAATTCAGTAATTTACCTCATGTTTTAAAGTTTCATGACATACATGTGGAGTCAGTTGTACATGCATGGTAAGTGTGAATGTTGGTCAGTATGGAAAAGAGTAATGGTCAGTGTGGCATAGTGAGTGCGGTTGAGTTTGTATTGTGGGCACTCCCTGGTATGTGAGTACCAAAGTGTGTTGTGATTGAGATTGCGGCAAGGGTGTCTTTGAAATGCGACGGTGGCAAAACTGGACACTCCCTGACGACCATGGTAGCGTCAAAGTGTGTGAAGCCGAACTTGGACATTCCCTGGCACCCATGGTAGTGCTAAAGTGTGGCCTATGGACACTCCCTAATACCCGAGTCTGGATACTGCGTGAGGGTTCCTCTGGTATTTACATGGCGGATTAGGTATTAAAGTGTGAGGCATTGGACACTCCCTGGTACCCCGGACCAAAGTGTGAGGCAAACTGAACATTCCCTGACACCCCTGTGCTAAAGTGTGGCTATCGGAGTATTTTAAAGATACTGGTGTGTGATAGTGGATTGTTGGGTCTTGTCGAGAGAAAAGAGCCGATAAGATGAGATGGTGCATTGTTCTCATACACGGTCACATATATGTGAATCATATCTTTTAAATAATATTGTGCATGTTTCCTAAAATGAACTCCTTGCTTTAATATAAACTTGTTGAATTAATCGAGAAATGGAAAGAGGTAAATGAGTATGTTTTACATTCAAAGTTATGTTTTTAATACTCACCAGCTTCTTGAAAATGACGGCGTTGATGCGCCCTGGACATTCGTGTTCAGGCTTTTCAGGTTATGACTATGCGGGGCCTTATGACTATGCAAATTGAGAACGGCTGCTTTTGGAAGATAAAACTGTTATTAATATTCCATGCTTTAATTTATGAGCTATTTTGTATTAAGGATGACTGTAATAGACGATAGATATTGTTTTGTTTTAAGGCGGCTTATGCCTTAGTAGACCCCGTACTGTAATATGTAATAAGTTAGAAAAATTTTGTAAGTCTTGATTGCTCAACTCTGATTATATGTTTTTGTTGTTGATGTCGCGACCTACGGGTCCATAAAGGAAATTAAACGCTTTCCATATTTATGCTACGTTGGGGCGTGACAGGATTTAGTGGTATTAGAGCCAGGTTATTATTTATCTCAAGATAGTTTAGCCAGGTTAGGGTTTACCAGTTTAGACCCGATTCCACGATCTGTTAGCTTAAGCTTTGCACCCCGATGATACGACAGGGAGGATAGACTCAAAACCCAAACGCCTAAGATTATCTCTTTCCTGATTTAAGTTAGTACCTTTTTTAGGTATGGATCCAGCTCAGCCTCTTTTTGTACCTGATGCTTTTGGAGGGCATTGGGTTACTGTGGAAGCGATAGTACCGGCTTCGGCGATACTTTATTTCACCACTATTGGGCAGCGTGCAGCTACTACCGTCGAGTTAGATCTCTGGCACCAAATCCACGTATTAGGGCTGGTTGATTTACCCCGTGCTCGCCTTGAGATCTTGTACTTTATCGAGATTCAACGCTTAGTGCTTGTAGAGATGGTTCGCTTGGTTAACAATGACGCTTTCTATTTACCCCTTGAGGTTCAGGTTGTGCAGGCTCACCTTGCACAGCTGGATATGCCTCCTCCAGTTGTCCCCGCTGATGAGGACGACCCTGAGGTGGTTCATTTGGCTCCTATAGGTGGGGAGGGTGTCGATGAGGAGGATGGTATAGGTTGGGAAGTCTTCGCAGTTGACCTTGAGGAGGCACTAGCACTCGAGCTAGCTTTGCCAGAGGTAGATGCCCCTGGACCTGCTTCGTTGTTGACCTCACTTAGCTGTAATTTTAGTGCAGGCCCCTCTCATGTTCACCGACTTCATCAGGCCGACTCGCTTGACCTTTTGATGGCTACCTATGGCGATGACTGACCGTTTAGATGTAGCTTTGTAGATATTTACTATTTTTGACTAGTAGCTCTATTCTCTTTTTGCAAACTGTAATTACATGCATTAGAAAGTAGGGCAATGACCCCATTTTTGGCATTAACTCTTGCATGGACAATGTGTGTCCTAACCCATACAGAAAGGGTAGGCACTGATCTGATCATACACGCTTTTTGTATCAACTTGACAAGAAGTTATATATATATATAGAAATACTCTTTTGAATGCTGTTGTCATTTAAACTACTTTATACTTATGTTGCATGCATTTTCCTCATTCTGCTATCACTATCATGCATAGAATGGCTGGAGGACTAAGGAGGAACAGGAATTTGATTGAGGGAGCACCTGAGGCTGCCGATCCCACAGGAATGTTTGAAGCTTTCGTCAAACGTCTCGACAGGTTTAACAATCAGAATGAAAATCGACGAGACCGCCAAACTGGAGATAAGCTGCTGGAGAGATTCCGTGCTCTCAGACCCGAGCAGTTTGCGGGTACCGCGGAACCATGGAAAGCGGAACAGTGGTTAAGACAAATGGACCGTATGTTCGAAGCAGTCCAGTGCAATGAGATGGACAAGAGGAGATTAGCTACCTTTCAATTAACCGATGCTGTCGCAGATTGGTGGGATTCGGTCATAGCTACCATCGAGAATGAAGCTGCAATGGGAATGACATGGACTGCATTTAAGGGAAGGTTTCTGGAAAAGTATTTCCCGGCTACAGAGAGGCACAGGAGAGAGAAGGAATTCATGGATCTGACGCAAGGAACCAAGTCGGTGCAAGAGTACACCACACAGTTTGAGAGAGTGTCTCGGTTCGCCCCTCACATGGTTAATACTGAGGAAAAGAGGATCTATAAGTACAATCAAGGGCTGACACCACAGATTCGCCACCTGACTCTCGGTCACCTAGATAAGTCGTTTGAGGGATCGGTTGGCTTGGCTACTAATCTAGAAGAGGAAGCTCGAGTGAACCGTAAGCAATTTGAATTCCGACCGCCTCAAGGGGGTAATTTTGGAAATAGACCACCAATGAATCGTACCTAAGGGCAGAAGAGGAATTTCGACAGAAGCAAGAGGACCCAAGCTATCACCTATCCGACTCAACCCTGAGTGGGAGAAGGTTGTAATGCTGGAAAATGCTTCAACTGTGGCAACCCCGGTCATCTGGCTCGAGATTGTAAGGCACCGAGGCGTGCTGCTTAGCAAGGCATAGTCTGCTACAACTGTGGTGAACCAGGTCACATCAGCAAGTTCTGTACTGCCCCTAAGCAAGTGACTTATGGTCAGCAAGGTCAGACTCGCGTGAATGATGTTATTCCTGACGCCGCTGGATATGATGGGACTGTGTACGAAGAAGGAGGTTATGAAGAAGCTCAACCTGATCAACAAGTAGTGGAAGGTACATTGACTTTCTTTAACTCTCATGTTAAAGTGTTATTTGATATGGGTGCTGCTCTTTCGTTCATATCTGTTAATATAATTCGGAGATTGGGTATCTTACCTCATCGTTTAGAGAAAGCTTTGAGGGCTACCTCGCCATTAGAAGCCGCAGTCAGATTAGGACACATGTGCAAGGATTGTCCTTTATAGCTAGGAGACCCTGAAATCCCTGCAAGGCTAATTGTCCTATCAATGAAGGAGTTCGACATAATCCTAGGAATGGATTGGCTCTCTCAGAATCAAGTGAAGTTGGATTGTGCGAGGAAGAGAATTATATTCCCCGACAACGAGAATCAACCCTTTGATTTTCAATGTAACCCTTCGGGAGATATGTTCCTCACAAGATGTTTAGCAAACATTGAAGTCGTCAGTACAGAAGCGACAATGTCGTCTATACCTGTAGTCAAGAACTTCGAAGAAGTATTTCAAGGCATTTCTGGTTTACCGCCCGAGAGAAGTATAGAATTCTGCATTGAGCTTATACCGGGTACCGTACCGATCACCAAGGTTCCCTACAGAATGGCCCCCACCGAATTGTTGGAATTGAAGGAACAAGTTCAAGAGCTCGAGAACCTAGGTTTTGTACTTCCAAGTACATCGCCTTGGGGAGCACCGGTGTTATTTGTGAAGAAGAAGGATGGGACGCTCAGGCTGTGTATCGACTACAGAGAACTGAACCGCGTGACTATCAAGAACAAGTATCCCTTAACTCGGATTGACGACTTATTTGATCAACTACAAGGAGCTACGACATTTTCCAAGATAGACCTAAGGTCGGGATATCATCAGTTGAGGGTACGGAAGGAAGACATACCTAAGACTGCATTCAGAACCCGACATGGTCACTATGAATTTTTGGTGATGCCATTTGGAATGACGAATGCCCCGGCAGTGTTCATGGATCTGATGAATAGAGTGTTCAAGCCTTATTTAAATCAGTTTGTCATCGTCTTCATTGATGATATTTTGATCTATTCTAAGTCAGGAGAAGAGCACGAGCAACATCTACGGATTGCGATGCAGACGCTCAAGGACCGCCACTTGTATGCCAAGTTCAATAAGTGTGAGTTCTGGTTGTAAGAAGTAAAATTTTTGGGACACAAGGTGTCATCTCAAGGAATTTCTGTGGATTCGTCCAAGACGAATGTTGTGTCAAACTGGGTTAGGCCGAGCAACCCTACAGAAGTTCGGAGTTTCCTTGCACTCGCAGGCTATTACAGAAGATTTGTTGAGGGATTTTCTAAAATAGCTGCACCATTAACTAGGTTGACGAAGAAGAAATTAAAGTTTGACTGGACAGAGAAGTATGAGCGCGCCTTTCTAGAGTTGAAAGAGAGACTCACTACCGCACCGGTACTAGCTATACCCAAGCCTGATGAGAAGTTCAATATCTTTAGTGACGCGTCATATCAAGGACTAGGGTGTGTACTTATGCAAGATGGCAGAGTTATCGCCTATGGATCCAGACAGCTAAAGCCGAATGAGTTAAACTACCCCGTTCATGATTTGGAATTGGCAGCAGTAGTTTTTGTACTCATGATTTGGAGACACTATCTCTACGGTGAGAAGTTTGATTTATTCTCCAATCACAAGAGCCTGAAATATTTGTTCACACAAAAAGAGTTGAATATGAGGCAACGCAAATGGATGGAGCTGATTAAAGATTACGACTTCACGTTAGAGTACCACCCTGGTAAAGCTAATGTGGTCGTTAATGCTCTGAGTCGGCAGACTCGGGAAACGATCGCCTCCTTAATGATTAGAGAATGGCGAGCATTGGAGACGTTGATGGAATTCGATGTACAGAGTGCTGAAGGAAAAGAAGGACAACTTTTTGGATGTCTTATCCTACAGCCTGTTCTTATCGACCGCATTATTAAAACTCAGAAAGAAGATGAGAAGTTTCAAGCGTGGTTTATGAAGATGTCAGAGAAAGATCCGACAGAATGGAAGGTGGGAGTCGATGAAGGATATCGGTGCAGGAATAGATTATGTGTGCCGGATTCTAGTGAATTAAGGAAAGACATTCTGGAAGAAGCACATAAGTCAAGATATACAGTTCACCCGGGAGGAACAAAAATGTACAAGGATTTGAAAAGAAATTTCTGGTGGGAAGGTATGAAGAAGGATGTTGCCGAATTTGTATCCAAGTGTTTGACGTGTCAACAAGTCAAGGCTGAACATTAGAGACCGTCAGGATTGTTGCAACCACTACCTATTCCTGGTTGGAAGTGGGAGCACATCACGATGGATTTTGTAGTAGGATTGCCTCGATCGCAGCAACATCATGATGCCATTTGGGTAATCGTGGATCGATTGACAAAATCTGCTCATTTCATTGCTTATAGTATGACGTACTTGGTCGAAAGAATGAGCTAGATGTACATACAACAAGTTGTACGACTTCACGGTGCACCTGTGTCAATTATGTCAGACCGTGATGCACGTTTCACTTCTGGATTTTGGGAAAGTCTGCAAGAAGCTATGGGAACCTCGCTCAAGATGAGTACTGCTTTTCACCCTCAGACAGATGGGCAAACTGAGCGTGTTAATCAGATCATGGAGGATATGCTTAGAGCTTGTGTTATCGATTTTGAAGAATCTTGGGAGACGCACTTGCCTCTAGTTGAATTTGCCTACAACAACAGTTATCACACGAGTATCGGTATGGCTCCGTTCGAAGCATTGTACGGACGACCATGTCGTTCTCCATTGTGTTGGGCAGAAGTTGGGGACCCAAAATTGTTGGGACCAGATTTGGTTAGAGAAACCAACGAAAAGATTTCTTTGGTCAAGGAAAGGATGAGAACTGCTCAAAGCAGGTATAAGAGTTATGCCAATCGATGCCGAAAAGATTTGGAATTTAGTGTTGGAGATCACGAACTTCTTAAGGTTTCACCGACCCGAGGAGTAGTACGCTTTAGTCTCAAGAGAGAAAAATTAGCCCCGCGTTTCATCAGACCGTTCGAGATTTTGGATCATGTCGGGAAAGTGACCTATCGACTGGCGCTACCACCGAAGATGTTTGGGGTTCACAATGTATTTCATGTGAGTATGCTGAGAAAGTACATATGCGACCCCTCGCATGTAGTTAGTTATGATGATATTGAGACGAGTCATAACGTTTCTTACAAGGAGAGGCCCGTGAAGATTTTGGATCAGAGTATCAAGAAGTTGAGGAACAAGGACATTCCGTTAGTGAAGGTTCAGTGGAATCACCATGACGAGAATGAAGCCTCATGGGAAGTCGAAGCTGATATGAGGAAGAAGTACCCAGAGTTGTTTCATGACCTAGTTAGTCTTGATTTCGGGGACGAAATCCTGTTTAAGGGAGGAAGGGTATAATAACCTGCATTTTCATTTATTTGCATTGTCATATTTAATAGACATTGTCTGCTTTTATTTTAATTACCATTCTCATGTGTTAAAATCTTGTGGCTTGCCTTATTTCATATTAAAATTCTTTTGGGGTCGAATTGCAATTTTATAAAATTTAGCAACACCTGTGTTAGATTTCAAAACTGTATTTCAAAACGGTGAAAATAATTTCTTTTGACTCAAACAGTATTTTAATAAAACCGGGAAATCATTTCCTACATTAAAATGAATTTTCTGTATTTTTGTGGTAATCACCGTGCCGCGAAAAATATCAGTTTGTGTCCTAAACTGTCCGCACTGTGCTAAACTTCCACAGATTTTGGAAGTGATGTAAAGCAAGATTTAACATTTGCTTTATTTCTAATTATGGAAACTAATCATTGGTTAATGCATTGTTTGGGAATGCTTTGTGTGTATGTGTTTATGTTGTGCCCATAAGCTTCTTTCCCAAACAACATCCAAATGCCCCCTACTAATCTATGTTGCCCCTTCAAAATCTGAATGTATGTATATACATATATACATATCTGTGAATAGGTGTATTTAGTTAAAATTGAAATCAAATCTTTTGTTGAGTGTTTAAGGTTTTTCTTGGCCTCCAAGTTCAACCATTCTAACTCTTTATAATCTCAAAATCCCACACACTCTACTCATTTTGCACTAAACATACAGAGAGAAAAGAGAAAGTTGAGAGTTCATAGCTACTGAAATTCTTAGAGGGAGAAAGCTACACAAAACTCCATAGCTCTAGCTTGAAGTGGGTCATCCTATTTTGATTATCTCTCTCAATCTATTACTTCTATCTTCAATCTGTGAGTATTACTAACTCACTTAGAATGTAATTTATCCTTTATTTACTGTTTTGAATAGTTGATTTAAGGATCACCATTGTTGATCTTATGTTTGAACCTCCATAGCTTTGAAATCAAGATTTTTCAAACTCAACCAAAATCCGTTTTCTTAGATAATTATGATAGATTACATGTTGTAGATGCCATGTTTAAAGTTTTAAAACTCAATTTATTCATATGAAAAGTATATTAAGATTGAAGTTTTGTTAACTTTTAATTTTTCATAAAATTCAAGAGTTATAGATTGATTCATGTTAAATTGATGTCATATTCTTAATCCTTGTTGAAAAATAAAGAATTTCATATATTACATGCCCTATTTGCTTCCGGATTTGAAAATGGGTCAAAAAGACCCCTTAAAACTGAAACAGAGCAGTTCTGACGAAGAAGATGAAGACTCTGCAAAAACTCACGCGCGTGATCGAGCAAGCGAGGGTCGCGCGAGCTGACCGCGCGAGCGGCCTGCGCGCGCGAGCTGTGTATTTTCAGGCAGACGGAAAAGGTTTTAAAAAGAAAACAGAAAAGAGGCAGCCCACGCGAGCGACCTTCGCGCGAGTGGCCCGCGAGCGCGACTTCTGGAAGTTCCTAGTTTTTGCTTGTCTTGTGTTAAGGAACTGTTTGGGTGATATTTTATGAACTGTTAAAGCTCCGTTTGGGAAATTTACTAAAACAGGATCCTATTTGGGTATGTTTGGACGATTAAAACGTTGTATTGTGACTTATCAATCCCCGTACGCATGTCGTTTAATTCAGTAATTTGCCTCATGTTTTAAAGTTTCATGACATACATGTGGAGTCAGTTGTACATGCATGGTGAGTGTGAATGTTGGTCAGTATGAAAAAGAGTAATGGTCATTGTGGCATAGTGAGTGCGGTTGAGTTTGTGTTGTGGACGCTCCCTGATAAGTGAGTACCAAAGTGTGTTGTGATTGAGATTGCGACAAGGGTGTCTTTGAAATGCGACGATGGCAAAATTGGACCTCCCTGACGACCATGGTAGCATCAAAGTGTGTGAAGCCGAACTTAGACATTCCCTGGCACCCATGGTAGTGCTAAAGTGTGGCCTACGGACACTCCCTGATACCCGAGTCTGGATACTGCATGAGGGTGCCTCCGATATTTGCATGGCGGATTAGGTATTAAAGTGTGAGGCATTGGACACTCCCTGGTATCCCGGACCAAAGTGTGAGGCAAACTGGACATTCCCTGGCACCCCTGTGCTAAAGTTTGGCTATCGGAGTATTTCAAAGATACTGGTGTGTGATAGTGGATTGTTGGGTCTTGTCGAGAGAAAAGAGTCGGTAAGATGAGATGGTGCATTGTTCTCATACACGGTCACATATATGTGAATCATATCTTTTAAATAATATTGCGCTTATTTCCTAAAATGAACTCCTTGCTTTAATATAAACTTGTTAAATTAATCGAGAAATGGCAAGAGATAAATGAGTATGTTTTACATTCAAAGTTATGTTTTTAATACTCACCAGCTTCTTGAAGCTGACGGCGTTGATGCACCCTGGACATTCGTGTTCAGGCTTTTCAGGTTATGACTACGCGAGGCCTTATGACTATGCAAACTGAGAATGGCTGCTTTTGGAAGATAAAACTATTATTAATATTCCATGCTTTAATTTATGAACTGTTTTGTATTAAGGATGACTGTAATAGACGATAGATATTATTTTATTTTAAGGCGGCTTGTGCCTTAGTAGACCCCGTACTGTAATATGTAATAAGTTAGAAAAATTTTGTAAGCCTTGATTACTCAACTCTGATTATATGCTTTTGTTGTTGACGTTTGGGACGGAATCGATCCTTCAAACTGTTGCGACCTACGGGTCCATAAAGGAAATTAAATGCTTTCCATATTTATGCTACGTCGGGGCGTGACACTAAAAGGGGATTAAAACCACTTGGGAAACCAACATCAAACTCAACTCAAGAACTTCCAAGATTGTTGGAGAGATTTGTTTTCATTTGAGCATAACTTCAAGAATACTTTGGAAGTATTGAAGTTGGAATCATCATCTATCAAACATATTTTTGAGGTCCAGAGCTACTATCCATAAGGATTCACTCACCTCAAACACCATGTCATCATCTAGATGATGATGAACTAGTAAGTAAATAAAGAAAAATAAAAAAGAAATGAGGTAAGGAGAGATGAACATTTAAATAAACAAGCAAATAATAACAATCAATAGATGATAATCAATGTGATTTTGGACTTGTAGCTTGGTGTTTCACTCATAGATAGTGACATTTGGACATGGAAGTAGCTTCCTAATTCAAGATTGCTCAAGAATGGTGGTTGGGGAGGATTTGAATGTGAAGTATAGGAGAAGTAATGGAAGGAAACAAGATTAGAACTCACTTTCTTAGAAAATCAGTGGGATAAGCTCCCTTTCTCTCTTCTAAACCTATCTCTATCTTTCTTCCTCTCTACAACTTTTTTAACTTTGCACTTGACCCCCCCAAAATAAAGAGCAAATGGGGGTTTATATAGGCCAATTTGGGGTGGTTTTGGGATTTAGAAAGTGTTCCCATTGGTCCCAAACATCTATGAACAAGAAACTACGTCGTTTTGGCTTTCAATTATTCAATTTGGACCCCCAAATTAAATTACAAAAATGGATTCTGTGGGGGTTGAGTGTCGCCATGGCACTGGGCATGTGCCGCCGTGGCACTGGCCATGTGCCGCCACGGCACTGCTCCTCAGATGCCCAAAAATTACGTTTAGGCCCCCCAGAGATTTCGGTATTTGTGAAAAGGACTTATTTCGTCCGAAATTCACAGAAAATGCATACAA
This sequence comes from Hydrangea macrophylla, assembly GCA_033977485.1. Taxonomy (NCBI): domain Eukaryota; kingdom Viridiplantae; phylum Streptophyta; class Magnoliopsida; order Cornales; family Hydrangeaceae; genus Hydrangea; species Hydrangea macrophylla. The sequence continues at coordinate 18,560,289 of CM066987.1, read as the reverse complement.
ACTCCAAATTGAGCTTGTGATATACCATTTGAAAGGTAATGGAGTCTACTTTTGATTATAAAAAAAGAGTTCAGAGTCAGATCACTTTGAAAAGTTTTGCGGTATTTGCGATAAAAGCCGATTTGATCGTCTTTTTCACCTTCGGAAATCCATAATAAATTCATTTTGAATTCAGAAATTATGTCGAATATACTGTTGAAAAGGTATTGACCTCTAGTATCAATGAAAAATGTTTAAAAAATGACACGGCGCTTCAGTTTCAAAGTCAACTGTTAGGTCAAATCGGTCAAACTTAGGATCTCTAGGAAGTTTTGGGAACCTCTGGGAGCTCCCAAGAACTGACATTTTCGTCCGATTTTATTTTAAAACTCATTTTAGTACTTTTCACATGATCTAGAATGAACTCAAAACTTTCTGGAGAATTTGGATGATTTCGGTCAAAGCCTGTCAAACTTGGGTCAAATCAGTCAACGGGGACTTTCCGGGAACTTTCGGGACTTCCTGGAGTCTCTGGGAGCTGACGATTCATCTAATTTTGCTTCAAAACTCATTTTATCACTTTTCTTACGATGTAGCATGTTTCCAGAACTTTTGGTCCAAATCAGGGAGTTTTTGGGCTTTCAAGGGCATTTTAGTCATGCTGAGTATTTTGAGAGATAGAACTAACTTCCAAGAGTCCTTTTTGAGTCGTTTTCGATCATTGTGAACCACCAAGCTATGGGTCTCCTAAATCTAATAGCCAACAAAATGGGGTGTCTACACACTTGCAATGGAGTAAAGCTCCACTGTTCAGCTATATGCTGAGTGCGCAATTATAAATGTATGCTTATATGACAATCCATGCTATAAACATCTAAAACACATCAAAACAGTCTTGAGGGTGAGTGGTATGCTTTCATTCGGTAAATGAAACTGGTGCCGTGGAAGGCACACCTCTCCCACGCACCCCGTACACTGGTTGGGCCTTCTTCCATACGAGGTATCGTGTCCTGGTTGGGCCTTCGTCTATACCAGACACCACCACTATCAATGTTGCAATCCTCTAACTTCGAGGAGCTTACCCTTGGATGGAATTGCACCAAACCCCCTTTGACCCAAGTAGACACATAGCATGCTCACATAAATAGTTATACATGCTTTTCTAACATATTCACGTGCATAATTAACAAGCCTAATTAATACATGAATTTCGCCCGGATCCAAAATATCAAACTCGATATTCAAAACATGTAAATTCTATATATTTCATAGATCTAGAATTCATACCTTGTGCGATTTCTTCCTAACTTTGAAGGATTGTCATGCTCCGGAACCAACAAGGTGGTCCCAAATCACGTGGCACACTATCAAGGCTTATCAACAATGATTAAAGTTCCCAAAATAACCTTAATAAATGTTTTGCTCCAAGATAACCAACTTCCAAATATTTTTCCAATGGTTATATTAAATAATGCCCAAACACGTATCGAGTTTCGTTTTCAAAAGTAACATTTTCATAGGTCAAAGGGTCCCCAAAGGTACCCCCATACCTAATTAGAAGTTGTTATGAACATTGGAAGATGGAGTTCAAAGTTTCTTGCAAGGGGTATTTCAACTAGTCGAACTGCCCCATTCGACCGCTCGAATGGGGTCTGGAAAGACCCCAACCTCCAAAAGACCGTATTCACAATAGCTGGCATTTTTCCGCAAACCCCGTTAATTTCCGGTGCTTCCGCAACAAACGCCACTGATAAATCAATACCTATTTTACCAAAAGATCACCAAACCAAACCAAACAAAACCATTTATACAATAAACCATAGACCCGTAGAGTTCAAGTACCAAAACTACAAGGTTCACACATCTCGGTGAACTAGGTCCTAAGGTGAACCAAGTGTCGTACACGCATATATAACAAGTCTTATTACAAGCCGCACAGTTAAACAATCGGCATAAGTTAAACATATATTACAAAGGTAGTACAAGTTCTATAAACATAGAGAGCTCCCGGTCCTTCCTTGCCTCATGACCCGCGATTATCTCCTCCAATCCTTGCCCCTGAATGGTTATTTATATAACCATAGATGTATTGATTTGTTTAAGCTAATGCTTAGTGAATAATATAAATCAAGCACACAGATGACAATTATGTTTCAATCCATCATAAGTTATATATATTCGGTCTCTAGGGAATAAGTGCACATTCACCGATCCAAAGTCTTAAGACTTAACCATGACCCATGCCCCTTCGACACGTCGTGTTAATGCCTTTCTCGGCAAGTGGCCATCGCCACAATTCTCCCCCTTCGAGAAGATGTCTCATGGTGAATTAGCGCAAATTCCCCTTTAACCCACATAGGCACATAAACATGCCCAACTAGCAAATCACCATGTTTTTCATTTCAACATACCTTGGACCTACTTTACACATGAGTTTTGCCCAACATGAACTACACATAGTATCTATATAAAGTCCCTAGTATATCAAATGCATTAAATCATAGCATCATCCAAAAAAATCGAGATTAATATCACTCACCTCAAACGATTTGCTTAAGAACGTGAAATAGAATTTCACTTCTACACCGGGTTCAATTCCTATACAAATTCGGCCAATTTTTGATTTTGCATCCCACATGAGCTGCCAAGAGTCTATCGATTAAACTCGAAATAAAAAATAGCTATACATAGGCCTTACCTCCACGAGTTCAAAACCGGTCTCATATCGGAGATTGAAGATCGTTTGCTACTCGTATCGTCGAGAAATGTCCAAGAACACCAAAGCTCTTCTCTTTCTCTTCTCTTTTGTCTCTAAGGATATGTATCAAATAAGAAAGAAGACTAAGTCTTCTTTCCCTCTCCTCCTTTAAATATCTAAACCCATTATGGGTATTTTTAGTGAAACCCCCACTAGTTTTGGTTCCTTTTAATTACACCCCTATTATTTATTAAACTAACTAGTTAGCTACCCAAAAGTATTTGAGTATTCATCTAAGTCCCATGTGGGTCCCACATACAAATTTCATGAAGTTACTAATTAGCCTATTAATTATGCAACCTGTTCAATTTTGTCTTCACCAGGTATCTAATGACCCCAATGAGTCGCTATCAACAGTATAATAATCAATTATATTTACATATGCCTAAATAAAGATTTAAGTACATAATTATGAGTTATTACTCATTTTCCCAACCGTAGGGAATTCTCACATGCCCAACTTCTGGACTGCTTTCAAAGCCAAATACTAGGTTCTCAAAAGACACCCCAAATAACTAGTGAGTCATCACTCACTTCACACGCATTAATTAACACAACAATGAGCATACTATGCATGCTAAAGCAAAATAATTAAATATTGCTGGAGCGAGTATGACAAGGATCGACTAGAGGCCCGAATAAACGTCAGATCTCAGTTTATACGCGATTCCTACAAGTTTTACTGGGTTTTTCCCAAATTTCTAAATGTTAGATTTTTATGAAAACTCAGCCAAACAAAGCCTAAGAGATATCAAAACGTAGATCTTACCTCCAAGAGTCCAAATATGAAATCTGGTTGAAAACTGACAGACGAACAGTCGTCAATTGGTGTCGTGAAGCTCGTGACAACCAAATCTCCCTTTCTCTCTCCTTAAGATTTTTTTTTTGAAAGTTTTGTAAGTAATGAAATCTTACTCTTACTATTTATAGGCACAGTTTCTATAAATTACATTTACCTCCCCTTGAGTTCTCAAAACTTCTAATCAATTCCCAAAACTTCGCATATGCTCATATTATGACTTCATGGGTGAAAATTATCAATTACAAAAGGTTTCAACTAAGTCTCATTTTGGTCCATAATTAAGGATCCAAAACTAATCTCCATGGAATCTCTATATAACCTACCTTTTATGCAACGTATCACTCACGTTCTCACCACAATATTCAAAATGATCTAAACCGATATCAAAACTACCATAAATTTACTCTACACAGGTAAAGTTATGTAGACACCCCATTTTGTCGGCTATCAGATTTAGGAGACCCATAGCTTGGTGGTTCACAATGATCGTAAAAGACTCAAAAGGACTCCTAGAAGTCAGCTCTATCTCTCAGAATGCTCAGATTGACCAAAATGCCCCTGAAAGCCCGAAAACTCCCAGATTTGGACCAAAAGTTCTGGAAACATGCTACGTTGTAAGAAAAGCGATAAAATGAGTTTTTAAGAGAAAATCGGGTGAAATCGTCAGCTCCTAGAGACTCCCGGAAGTCCCGAAAGCTCCCGGAAAGTCCCCGTTGACCGGTTTGACCATGGTTTGACCAAGGTTTGACCAGGTTTGACCAAGTTTGTCCAAGTTTGACCGAAATCGTCCGAATTCACCAGAATCATTCTAAATCATGAGAAAAGTATTAAAACAAGTTCCAAAAGAAAATCGAGCGAAAACATCAGCTCCCGGGAACTCCCGGAGGTTCCCAGAACTTCTCGGGAATCCCAGGTTTGACCAGTTTGACCAAGATTTGACTTTGGAATCGGGGCACCGAAACAGTTTTCAAATATTTTTCATGGATACTAGAGGTCAATAGCTTTCCAACGGTATATCGCACATAATTCCTGGATTTAAAACGAATTTATTTTGAATTTCCGAAGGCGAAAAAGGCGATCAAATCAGCATTTATCGCGAATACCGCAAAACTTTTCAAAGTGACCTATCCCCGAACTATTTTTTATGTAAAGTAGACTCCATTACCTTTCCAACGGTATATCACAACCTCAATTTGGAGTTCGTATGCATTTTCTGTGAATTTCGGACGAAATAGGGCCTTTTCGCGAATACCGGAACCTCTGGGGGCCTAAACGTAATTTTCTGGACTTCTGAGGAGCAGTGCCGCCGCGGCACTGGCCCACTGCCGCCGCGGCACTGGCCCAGTGCCGCCGCGGCACTCATCCCTCGCAGAGTCCATTTTTGTAATTTTTTTGGGGGTCCAATTTGATTAATTGAAAGTCAAAACGACATAGTTTTATGTTCACAGTTGTTTGGGACCAATGGGAGTACTTCTAAAACCCCAAAACCACCCCAAATTGGCCTATTTAAACCCCCCTTTGCTCTTCATTTTGGGGGAGCCAAGTGCAAAGCTTGAAAACTTGTAGAGAAGAAGAGAGATAGAGATAGGTTTAGAAGAGAGAAAGGGAGCTTCTCCCATTGATTTTCCATAAGAAAGTGAGTTTTATTCTTGTTTTCTTCCATCATCCTTCTATATACTTCACATTCAAAGTCCACTCCAACCCTCATTCTTGAGCATTCATGAGATAGGAAGCTACTTCCATGTCCAAATGTCAAAATCTATGAGTGAAACACCAAGCTACAAGTCCAAAATCACATTGATTATCTTCTATTGATTGCTATTTACTTGCTTTGATTATATATATGTTCATCTCTCCTTATCTCATTTCTTTTTCTTTTCTTTATTTACTTACTAGTTCATCATCATCTAAGTGATGACATGAAGTTTGGGGTGAGTGAATCCTTATGGATAGTAGCTCTTGACCTCAAAAACATGTTTGATAGATGATGATCATAACCTCAATACTTCCAAGGTATTCTTGGAATGTATTGAAGTTATGCCCAAAAATAAAATAAATCTCTCCAACAATCTTGGAGGTTCTTAAATGATGAGTTTGATGTAGGTATTCTAAGTGGCTATGATCCTTATTGAGTATTGAAAACATGTTTTCAAAACATCTATTTCAAAACCCCTCTCAATCCCTCTCATTTGGTTTCAAGAAACAAAACTTTATTTTCTCCAAAATCTTCAAAACAATGAGTCAAAACAGTGAGTGAGTTGAGTTCAAAGATTTTTCTAGAACACAATACTCAACATATGGATACAAGGCCACTTGGAAAGTCTTCCTAACTCATTGGGGAACACCCATGATTTTTGGTTTGACTTGGAAGTACTTGGAAATGGTCCATTTGGGTCCCAACATTCCTTCCAAACATTCTGTTTTTGCTGTCACAGCAGCTAGGTCAACTTACGACCTCTTTTCCAGAAAACTTTTCCAAAAGGGGTGGTCCTAACTTATTTTTCCCTTAAAATTAAATGTCTTAGGAAACTTTCTGTATAAAATGGACCTCTAGATCATTCCTTTTCATTTTCTAAGATTTTCTAACATTTCAGTCGACAGTACAAACTCTGTTTCTGAGTGACCTCTATTGCTTATATAATTTCTCTCAATCTGTGATAGATATTCAAGATTGGCCTTTTGGGTTGTGTTCTAGACACAATAAGGAACATCTCCATAAAAAATCATGCATTGAAAACATTCCTAACCCCTCTTTTCAAATTTCAAAAGATCATGCTACTGTTCTGTCCACTATTCACAGCAAGTATACTTTAACTTTCATTCTTTGATTTGATGCTTATATGCATTCCAAATTAGTTCATATCTTAGGAAGTAGTTCATACTACATTTGTACATATCCCATGTTAATTTCATTCATTCATTCATACACATTTTAGACTTCTAAGTCATTCTAGAAATCCATGTACACAAAAACACACTACAACCTTTGCACATTTTAGATACATACATTGCATTCATGCAAGATTTGGGGTTTTTGTAACTCTTAATCTAAGGAGATTATAAGGAATGAACTCGATCACTCGTTCATGCTTCCCCTTGATCTATTCATCCTTTCTCATCCGTCCCGGGGATTGAGAGGTCTTCTTTTATCAAAGAATAACATGCATCATTCTAGCCTTGCTAAGCATATTTTGATTTCTTTGCTTACTTGTTTCAATAACAATTCATGTCCCCCTTTAGATTAGGAAGTCTTGATTATTTGATACATGATTAGACGATCTTTCCTAGGTTTATTTGTGTGATCTTTCACTTTACATTGCATGATATTTGGCTTAGATCTTATGAATGATATCTTATCTTTTGATCTTCCAATTTCAAGTTTTCTTATGTGATGTAATATACTACAATAGTATTAATTGTCGAACCAAACATAGTATAAGATGATTATTTGGATGCTAATTGAGGCCCGTCGAAAGACGGGGCGAGTTGAGGGTGTTTTAGTCGCGACAAAGGCTCCTTCCTCTCTCGTACCAAAACCCCGAACCAAGTTCTTTGGTTATGAAGGGCCGGTGCCCTTTGTCCATTTGGGTGAGTCAAAATTAGGTTTCTTGGTTCCTTAAAGACCAAGTGGCGACTCTGTATCTGTTTTCAACAGACCTTTCGTTTTCTTTCCTTGATTCAAATCAATTTCAAAGCAATCTCGAACAAGAGAGAGAAGTGGTCCGATTCCGCGTATCCACAAGTTACTATTCACAAAATACCAGATATTTCAAATAACATTTAAATCACATAAATGTTATTTAATCATCCCAATGCATCATGAACTACCAATTACCGTGTCCTCAGCTGACACCTCATCGTTGACTCACAGTCAACTCCATCTCAATTATTAATCAACATTAATAATTTCACATGATCCAATATATGTTTATTAAAATGAATGAAATTTCCAGAACGGGTATGACAACTCTCCCCTCCAAAAAAGAAGTTTGTCCCCAAACTTATACATCATGAGTCGAAAAGATACAGATATTCATTCCTCATCTCTTCTTCATTCTCCCACGTAGCTTTCTCGACTGTATGACTACGCCACAGGACTTTCACCATCGGGATCGTCTTTGATTTCAACACTTGCTCCTTTCGATCCAAGATTTCTACTGGATGTTCTATGTAGGTCAAATCTTCCTGGATTTGCAATGGTTCTGGTACCATGATCTTGCTCATATTCTCAGCTTCGATACATGGAAAACATTGTGCACATGCTCCAATTTTGACGACAAAGCTAATCGATAAGCCACGGGTCCAACTTTCTCAAGGATCTCAAAAGGTCCTACAAATCTCAGATTAAGCTTTCCCCTCTTTCTGAATCATACAATGCCTTTCGAAGGTGATACCTAAAGTATACAAAATCTCCCACTTCAAACGTCATCGGTCGTCGTTTAGAGTCGGCATATCTCTTATAATGACTCTGAGCTGCCCTGATTAACCTTCTTTCTCAAACTTCGTTCCAACAAATCGGTGATTGACAATTACGTCCATACAAAGCTTCATACGGTGCCATTCCAATACTTGACTGAAATCCATTGTTATAGGCAAATTTGATTAATGGTAAGTGTTTCTCCCAATCACTTCCAAAGTCTAGGACACCAAGTCTAAGCATATCCTCTAATGTCTGAATTATTCGTTCTGACTGTCCATCGGTAAGAGGATGAAATATAGTACTAAAACTCAGCTTAGCACCCATAGCCTTTTATAAACTTCCCCAAAACCTCGACATAAAACTCATATCACGATCCGATACAATCACCCGGTGTAGTCTCACAATCTCTTTCACATGTAATTCTGCTAACTTTGAAGGTTTAGTCGTCTTGATCGGTAGAAAATGTACTGATTTCATCAATCTATCAACTATAACCCAAATCTTATCATTCTTATTGAACAATCATGGAAATCCAAAAACAAAATCCATCTTGATCTCAACCCATTTCTACTCTACCACAATAATGGTTGTAATAATCCTGCAGGTACTTGTATTTTTGCCTTCACATGCTAACACGTCGAACACTCTGAAACATACTTAGCCACTTCCCGCTTCATACCTCTCCACTAGAAGTTCTCTTGCAAGTTTTGGTACATCTTGTTACTTCCCCGGGTGAACTAAATATTTAGTACTGTGAGCCTCCTCTAAAAGTCACTCTTTCAGGTCTTTCACATTCGGTACACATAACCGATTCCCAAGCATTAATACCCCTTGCTCCAACGTAAAGCCGGGTCCTTTCCCAAAGGTATCTCATCTCTCATCTTGCACAAGTAGAGGTCATTAAACTATTCTGCCTTGATTTTATCTACAATGTCTGGGTGAGCTATGATCGCCATCATTAAACCACCATTCGTCTTTGGAATCACATCCATCCCTAAACGTTCCATTTTCTTTACCAATTCTTTTTATTTGGTTAGTTCATCGGCTAAATTCCTTGTCGTCCTCCGGCTTAAAGCGTCGGCTACTACATTAGCCTTTCCAGAGTGATACTCAATCGAAAGATCGTAATCCTTCATCAACTCTAACTATCTTCTCTATCTCATATTCAAGTCTCGTTGAGTGAAAATATATTTCAAACTCTTGTGGTCTGTGAAGATCTCTCACTTCTCCCTGTACAAGTAGTGTCTCCAAAATTTCAAAGAATGAATTATTGCGACTAATTCAAGATCTTGAGTCAGATAATTTATCTCATGTGCCTTCAACTATCTCGTTGCGTAAGCAATTACTTTGCCACCTTGCATGAGTACACATCCTAAGCCTTGATGCGAAGCATCAATATAGATCACAAATCCCTCAGTTCCAGATGGTATTGTCAAGATATGTGCTCTCATTAACCGCGATTTCAACTCCTGAAAACTGTCATCACATTCTTGACTCCTTTCAAATATAACACCCTTCCTCATTAACATTATCATATGCAATGAAATCTTCAAGAAATTCTTGATAAAACGGTGATAGTATCTATCTAATCCTAAGAAACTTTAAATTTTAGACACTGAAGTCGGTCTCTACCAATTAGATACAACTTCTACCTTGTGAGAATCAACTAAAACTCCATTCTTGTTAATCATGTGAACAAGAAAATTAATGCTAGGTAACCAGAATTCACACTTCTTCAATTTACCAAACAGTTCCTTCTCCCGCAATCTCTAAAGTATCAATCTCAATTAATTCTCATGCTCCATCTCACTCAGCGAGTTGATAAGAATGTCATCGATGAACACTATCACAAAATTATCCAAGTAGTCTTTGAAGACTCGGTTCATAAGATCCATGAACGCAGCTGGTGCATTTGTAACTCCAATGGCATAACTAAGAACTCATAATGTCCGTAGCACGTTCTGAAAGCTATCTTCTTAACATCATCGGCCTTTTCTTTCAATTGATGGTAGCCTGATCTAAGATCTATCTTGGAAAACACTTATGGCCCATGAAGTTGATTGAATAGATCGTCAATCCTCGGCAACAGATACTTACTCTTGATAGTCCACACATATTCGCATTGAACCATCTTTCTTCTTCACACACAACACTAGAGCTCCCCACGGTGATATACTAGGTCAAATGAAACCTTTGTCAAGTAATTCTTATATTTGGATTTTCAATTCTTTCAACTCCATGGGTGCTATTCTATACGCTAATTTTGATACAGGTCTTGAGTTTGGCATTATCTCAATGGTAAACTCAATCTCTCTCTTAATAAGAACATCTGGCAAGTCATTTGGGAATACATTCGGATACTCTCATACTACTAGAATGTCTCCTACTTTCAATTCGGTTGCCGAAGTATCAATTACTGAACACAGAAATCCCTAACATCCCCGTTTCAACAACTTACCCGCTCAGATAGCTGAAATCAAGTACGACAGTGGTATAACCCCATTCTCTTGAAAACAAAAGTTCTTATACACCGATGATCGAAAATTAACTTCTTTTCATTCACATTCTATTATAGCTTTGTTAAGAGCTAACCAATTCATTCCTAGTATCACATCAAAATGATTCACAACAATCGGTATAAGGTCTACGGTCATCAACTTCTCACCTAGTTTGATCTTACAGTTCTTATGTATCATAGACATTACTGCTGATGTACTAAGCGACACGGTAATGGATAAATTATATCCTAGTGGCGTGGGCTTAACATTCAAATGTTCAACAAAATTATGCAATACAAATGAATAAGTAGATCCCAAATCAATGAGTATGCATGTAAGTGCGAATATACAAGCACAATACCTGAGACCACTGTATTAGTAGTAGCCACGTCTCTAGGGTTCATCTAAAAAGATCTCCTCTCATACTGTTCTATCCCTGGTCTCGTCTCATTTGACTATTGAGGCTTCGAACCATTAGAAGCTATAGAACTAGCCCCTTGTTGAGGACACTTCCTTGGACAATCCTTCGCTCGATGTCCAAAGGTACCACAATCAAAACACTTGAGTTACGGATAGGATGTAGAACTTACACTATTCTCCCCCCCCCCCAATTAGTTCTATTCTGGGAGTTGGTTAGGAAACATCGGCCAGTGTGTTGTCGATCACACAGTGAGCACAACGCTATATTACTTGATATCCTCCTAGAATCACTGAAAGTAGAACTAGAACCTTATGCAAATGGCCTCTTAAAAGATCTGCCTTGGTTCCGATCACCACCCTTATTACCTTGCTTGTCGTGCTGATTTTGCCTCGATCTTTCCATACCACTTTTGGCCAAGCGCAGTTTATGGCACTACTGTGATGGTTGAATACTCGTAAGTCTCTACCCTCAACCGAATATTCTCTCTTAGACCTTTCTCAAACTTCCTTGCTCTATCCTTCTTCTCTGGTACTAAACCCTTACCAAATCTTAATAACGTATTAAATTTGGAAGTATACTCAATTACAGTCATGTCTCCCTGTCAGAGATTGGCGAACTCTCTCTTCTTCATGTTGTGAGCAGCTCGTGGAAAGAATCGGCAATTGAACTATGCCTTGAACCCTTCCCATGTAATCTGTGCCCCTTGATCCAAAACATTTACCCACCAATTCTGGGATTCTCCTCTTAGTACATCACTTGAATTTTTAATCTTCTCCCTATCGGACCATCGGAATAGATCAAAAAATTCTCTCCATGTCCATGACCCAATGCTCTACTAGCGTTGTGTCAGTCGTTCTATGAAATTTCTTTGGTTTCTTTCTAGTAAACTATTCAGACACAGATCTCATACCCCTATTCTCAGGTGCATGTACTATAGCTATCGGTGCTGGCTCAAATGGAGGTGTTAAAGGCAATTGCTCTGCTATATTCCGTATCATGTCTCCCATGTTTCTAATTATTTCTGTCATTGCATTCATACGTCGGGCATGTGGCAATAAATCTCGATCACCGTCACTCATGATTACAATCCTGTTAATCTCGATGCATAAATGCTATGCATATACGACAACAATCACAATCGTGTATACCCACCTACATATGCATCAAACATCTCTATAATGTATGGATGCATTCTAGAATGTGTGCCAAACCACTCCACACTCCACTCGATGTCGCACATTTCCAAGGTTTTATAGCCTATAGCTCTGATACCACTAAATGTCATGACCCATCCCGCTACGTGAGAAATAGGATATGTGACATGCCACCAAGGCTCATCCAATTCCATTAAAGTTATTGGCCCAAATATGGAAACCTTAGAAGGGGGGTGAATAAGATTTTAGCGAAAAAATAACCTTTTTAAAAATTAATACAAAAATAAACACAATCATAATCAATCTAGTAAAGAGATAAGGAAGAGACACTAGTAAACCGAGTTTTCAAGTGGTTCGGCAATCCGCACAACGCTGCGTACGTCCACCCCTCAAGAACACGTCTTAAGGATTCCTTTAATCTGATCTACTTCACAAGTGTAGACCAAACCATTACAAGAGCCTCCAATCTCTCCCAAAGAAGAAAACCTCTTCTTTGCAATCAAGGGTTACTAACCCTCACTCTTTACAAATGATTTGAATACAAATTGAACTCTCTCTCTCTAGAGTGGATAATACAATTTAAAGCTCATACAACAACTCCTTAGTGAGTGGATAATACAAATGAAACCTCACTTCAATTCACTCTCAAAGAAATACAAATCAAGAACTAGAGCAAATTGATAAACTCATACAACTAGAGATCAAATGTGAATGATTAAAAATTAACAAGTTGTGTGATTTAAATAGATGTTTTCCAATGGATTGATTAACCTTAAATGGTTTGGGAAAACATATATTTATAGGCCTTGGAAGAAAACTAGTCGTTATGCAGAAACTGCACAATCCAGTCGACTGATGCCGCGGCCCAGTCGATTGATGCCTTTTTTAGTCGACTAAAAAGTGGTCTGGTCGACTTAATGTGGTAAAGCAGAACCTCTGTTTTTCTTGCAAAAACCAGTCGACTTAAAGGTGTCTGGTCGACTGAAAATTGAAGCGTCCAGTCGACTGGGAAAAAGTTCAGTCGACTATTTTTCTTCTGAAAATTAGTTTTCTTGTTTTTGAAAGGTTTATCCAAATTTTAAACCTTTAATCCCTTTATGAGTGATAATCAAAATGTTTTTACAAGAAAACCTAGTCTTCGACTAGGGATAAAGAATCTTCAAATCTTCAAATTTGATCCTTGATGAGGTCAAACAATCTTGGTCATCACCATATGCTATCTCATGAACTCAAACAAAGTTAGAACATTTAAAATCTCTATCAAGAGATTAGCGCAATGAAAATAGCTTGATAATAGCTTAGAATAGAACAATTACAAAATATGCTATTATCAATAGATTTGTCGTCATCAAAACAAATATCAATAATGCCTTAAAGGAATTCAAGGCTAACAATTTCCCCCTTTTTGATGATGTCAAAACATGCAATGGAGATATAGCAAGTAAAGCATAAAAGTGTCATTTTCATGTTATCATTAAAAGTAACAAGATACACAAAATATGAATCCAAGAATGATAACTTTCAAAAAAAAATCTCTATTATCATTTTCCCTTTATTTAAATATCTCTATCATTTTCATATCTCTATATCATTTCCCCCTCTTTGACAACAACAAAAAGATTGGGGGTTTGAACTAATAGTTTTCCCTCAAGATATGCAACAAGTCATGGAGGTAACATAATGATACCAAATTACAAAAAACCAAGTAATTACCAAATTAACTAAAGTAAACATAATTATATATTCCCCCTGAACATATGCATGTATGTGAATAAATATCAATTATAAGATCAAAATTATGCATCATCTCCTTAGGAGGATGGATTTACTTATGAACATCAAAACAAGATAATATGATAAACCAAAACATGATTAGCATTCTACCAAGAGAAATATCAACACAAATTAATCTATCCTACTCCTACTATGCTTAAGGTAAGAGATTTAACCATTGTCTAAGGGCTTCTTGGATGCAACATTTGCCAAGGAGGTAGGAGAGGATCCCAAATTCTATTGTGCACCTTCTTGGTCACATGAGTCCTCATTGGATGTATCATCTTCATCACAAGTGTCCCCTTTTGCCATTTTCTCATTCTCATCCTCTTCTTCATTGGCAAATAGGCACACTCTTTCCTCTTCACAAATTTGGTTAGTAGTAATATGAAAATTCTAAACATAACCAAATTTCATTTGCATTAGAGCATGAACGAATTCAATTATATGAAATATTATCTAAAGAATTATATAGAATTTTCATGGCTCTAAGATTTAATAGAAAGTTATTTTGATCAATTTCATTCCATTCAATCTTTGGTTTGGGAGAAAAACTATTTTTGGCAATGTTCCAAAGATTTATGTCAAGTGATAAAACAAATATCTATTCTCCTCTTCTAATGATCATACTTATGATCTTTCAACAATGGAGGAGTACTAATGCAATAACCTTCTTGAACTTTTGTGTCCATAGAACTTGACTCAACATTTTGAAATTCAATAAAATCATTAGAATCATTGAAAGAGCAAGAAGTAGAGGTTACCCCATTTTCTATTACCACGAGGCAAAGATTGACAATCTCATCTTCATTTGAGTTGTCGTCTGATGATTCACTCTCGAAGCTACTTTGAGTGGCCTTCAATGCCTTCTTCTTGCGTTTTTCTTTCTTTCGAAACTTTGCAAATTTTTGGGTGATTAAAGCCATGTCCTTATCCTCATCACTCTCATGATCTTTGCCCTTTTTCTTTGAGCTTGAGGACTTCAAGGCCATATCTCCTCTTTTGACTTCCTTTTTCTTGTCTTCTTCGACAAGCATGGCTAACTCCATTTCATAGGTAATAAGTGATCCCATGAGTTGTTCAATTGCAACTTTGTCAAATCCTTTGCTTCCCGGATAGTGGTGACCTTCGGTTGCCATTGCTTTGGTAAAGCCCTAAGAATTTTCTCAATAATTTCTTCATTAGCATAAACTTTACCAAGATTTTTCAAGCTATTAATGATAGTTGTAAACCGAGTAGACATATCACCAAAAGACTCAAAAGGTAACAATTTGAACATTTCATAAGATTGAACAAGCAAATTAATTTTCGACTTTTTGACTTGGCTTGTTCCCTCATGAGTCACTTCAAGTTTATCCCAAATTTCTTTTGCGGATTCGCAAGATGAAATTCTATTGTATTCATTTGGGTCTAAACCGCAATATAATAAATTCATTGCCATTTCATTCATTTTAATGAGTTTCTTATCGGCATCATTATACTCATCTTCCATTTTTGGTTTAGAGATACCATTTTCAATTTTTTTTTTTTTTGGAAGATGAGGCCCTTTGACCACTATTTTCCATAAATCAAAATCTTGAGAAATCAAATAGATTCTCATTCTATTTTTCCAATAAGCATAGTTTGAGCCATTAAAACATGGTGGTCTAGAAGTCGATTGACCGTCATAATAAGAAATACGAGAAGTGTTGGTTTCTATTTGGATCTTAACTCAAATTTTTCAAAACTTTTGAAAATAGAAGAGCCGAAGCTCTGATACCAATTGTTGGCCCAAATATGGAAACCTTAGAGGGGGGTGTGTAGACACCCCAATTTTGACCGAACTATTAAACTTAGGGGGATTTATCTCTAGAAATCAATGATGAATAATGTCCCGACGATTTTCTTCAAGTTCATCGCTTCGACTTCTGAAAAGCTTCAAGTTCCCAAACCTTGCTCCTAATATCCCTAGATTTGGCCAATCACTGACCATCTGTCTTGAGCTCACTGGATCATGGGTTACTTTCTAAAAAAAATAGAATAGATTGAATAATAATAATTATTATTATATTTTTTAAAAATAACATTGTTTCCTGTATTTTATTTAGATTTAAAAAGAAAAAATATACTATTTGGTAACTCATATGATTAATTTAGATTTAAAATGAAAAATGTGTCTATACATATATATATATATATAGGAAAAAAAAATAATAAAAGAAAGTAGCCCATGTGATTTGTAGAGTTAGAGATTCCTTGGCATATTCCTTATCTAAGAAATACCCAAAAAGCCCTTTGTTGGGCACTAATCTCCCATGTGCTTTGAAGATGCTCTAGAATGTTCTTTTATTCTAGCCAACTTAAATGCCTTTCAAGTTTATTGGAATTACATAGAAGTGCCATGGAGAATTAGAGATGCCATAGAATATTCCTAACCCACCATAAATTGACATATCTACCCTTATCTTAGCCCCTAAGATAATGAAAGTCTATAAAAAAAACATTTTTCTCTCATTTTTGAGGAAGAGAAAAGGGGGTTAGACACTTGAATTATATAGAGAAATATTGGGAGAGCTTTAGAGAAAAAAAAATATAGAGAGAGAAACTCTACCAATTATTTTACCCAAATCCCAACAAAACTCTACCCAACCATCAAATCACCATTGAAGGAGCTTGAAGCTTGAGGAAGAAGAAGAGGAAAAGCTTGAGGAATTCAACATCTCTACAAGTTTTGAGAAGATCTAGAGGTAAAGCCTTCAAATATATATATATATATATATATAATAATAATTCAATCACAAGTTCTTAGATCTAGGAACTTTACACATTTTCAAAACCTCTCTTCTTATCCCATTTCATCACACACCACCAAGAACTTGTGATTGAACCTCATAACACTTCATTAATTTGGATCTAATTAATGCCTTGGGTTTGAGATAAATTAGTTTTGAAGAATTTATGTTCCTAAATAAAACTTTTATTTCCTTTATTTCTATTTCATTCATAAGGTTCATGAGATCTTCCATATCTCATTGAAACTCTTTGAATTTTATTCCTTAGTTTTCTATGATCTTATGATCCATATGGAGATTAAAATGAATCATGATTATAATCTACACATAGTTGGTGAGATCCTAGTATCAACTCATGACTAGGATCTCTTTACTATGAATCTTATGGAATTCATACTATATTCCATGGAGATTAGAGTAGATTTGCTTTTTTAGTCTCCAATGACCATCAAATGGTAGGAGAAATGTTTTAGTTTAAGTCCATCTCTATGGCTTGGACTAATCTCTTCCTTGGGTTTTGAGAAGTTCTTCATACTTCATTTAAAACCTACATATATGTGTGTCTTTATCCTCCAATGACCACCAAGTGGTAGGGGTAATGATTTGAACTCAAGTTTTGGTCCATAAGTTTGGGTTCATTGTTTGGGATTTTGTGAAGTCCATTTCATACTTCATCAAAAATCTATAGGTCTAAAGATGTCCTTAGTCTTCAATGACCATTAAATGGTAGAAGAGATGGTTTAGTTTAAGTCCAACTTCATGATTTAATAGTTGGGGTTAACAAATAAAGTTGAACTAGCAAAATGAAAACAGTGGATTCACAAACTGTTTTTTATCAAAGATTTTTAGTTCGAAATCTAACCGTTGAAATCAAGTGAAATCAACGGGAAAGTGTCAATAACACTTTGTTTTACCACTGTAATTTTTGTTTTGGTAAGATTTTATACTTAGAATGGCTTGATCATGGATTTTGTGAGACAACCACAATCTGTCCAGAATTTCAGAATAGTTTCAGAACAGCAAACCGGTTTTAAAATTGATAGATCAGAGCTATAACCAAGTTTTCATGACCTTTAATAATTTTTTATAAGAACCTTAATGTTTTAGGAAGGTTCCCTAAAAAGAATGAAGCAATTCGGATTTGTTTGCTATTTTTAAAAAATCATGCAAGATCTCTGGACAGAAGGTTGTAGAATGCTGAGTGATGTCTAGTGTTTTCCATATTCCCGGAGATCTAACCGTTCAAACCTTGATTTTCTTTTTTTTTTAGAAACTAGACTCACAGAGGCATAACATATCCAAAAATCATTAAGATTCAACCATTGGAAGTATTTTATTCCTATTTTTGAACATCTGGTCTGCTCTCTGTAATTCATAAAAACTGCTACTATTTTTGTCTAATCTTATTTATTTCAACTCAAATGGTCTCTTAATGTCTTAGGACTCAAACCATGTTTTGAATAATGATAATTTAGATTAAACCCAGAGGCTTAGGGATCCAAATTAGTGAATAAATTCATATCTCATTCTTGTTCATATTCATGCATTCATTCATGCATTCATTCATACATGTTAATACTCATAAGTAGGACTTATCTCTTGTCTCAGTTGAATCTAGTTGAACATGACCTATGATTAATTACTCTTTGATATTATATCTTGTCTAAGGCATGTGTACTAACCTTTGTTTTGTAGTGCATTTGAGGTACAACTTCTCGTCCCTTCTCTAGTTTAATTCATTTCTTTGATTTTGAATTGATTTTCAACTCCATGTGCGACACCTTAGCTTAGGTTTTGCCTTATGTGAATATGTGAATTAGAGACCTTTTCTTAGGCTTTGTATTTTGTGTATGCATTGCACGTTTCCATTTCGCGGCTGGATCCCGGGTATGTTTTCTCGTTCTCTATTGCATATCATGTTGTTTGCTACTTGTATTACGTGGCTTATGAATGATATTTTATCGTTAGCAATTTTACACCATTTCCAACATGCTTGTGTGATGTATATGTATATATGTATTAATTGAGGGCATGCTTAGATTAATAATTTGATTAAAAAGGATGTTGAGTAGAGGCCTATCGTGAGATAAGATGAAAGGGGGTGTTTTAGTCCGCCGGGCTCCTTCCCCTTTCATTCCATAATCCCCGGACCCAGTTTATCTTTGGTTTCGCAAAAGATCAGTTTGCTTTAAAATGGTTTCTTAATTTTCCTTTTTAAAATTAAGTGGCGACTCATTTGTTTTTAGAAATTGATTTAAAAGAAAAGTTGTGGGTAAAAGAAAGAAAAAACCCTGCGATATCCACAGGGTGAATAAGGTTTTAGCGGAAAAATAACCTTTTTAAAACTTATTACAAAAATAAACACAATCACAATCAATTAAGTAAAAAGAAAAGGGAAGAGACACTTGCAAACCGAGTTTTCAAGTGGTTCAGCAATCCGCACACTACGGCCTACGTCCATCCCTCAAGAACACCTCTTGAGGATTCCTTTAATCCAATCTACTTCACGGGTGTAGATCAAACCGTTACAAGAGCCTCCAATCTCTCCCAAAGAAGAAAACATCTTCTTTGCAATCAAGGGTTACTAACCCTCACTCTTTACAAATGATTTGAATACAAATTGAACTCTCTCTCTCTAGAGTGGATAATACAATTTAAAGCTCACACAAAAACTCCTTAGTGAGTGGATAATACAAATGAAAGCTCACTACAATTCACTCTTAAAGAAATACAAATCAAGAACTAGAACAAATTGATAAACTTACACAACTAGGGCCCAAATGTGAATGATAAAAAATTAACAAGTTGTGTGATTTAAATTACATGTTTTCCAATGGATTGATTAACCTTAAATGGTTTGGGAAAATATGTATTTATAGACCAAGAAAGATTATGGCCGTTAGTGGCAAAATGGTAAATATTTGGCCTTGAAAGAAAACTAGTCGTTATGCAGAAACTGCACAATCCAGTCGACTGATGCCTTTTTCAGTCGACTAAAAAGTGGTCTGATCGACTGAATGTGGTAAAACAGAACCTATGTTTTCTTGCCAAAACCAGTCGACTAAGGGGTCTGGTCGACTGAAATTAAAGCGTCCAGTCGATTGGGAAAAAGTTTAATCGATTGTTTTTCTTATGAAAAATAGTTTTCTTATTTTTGAAAGGTTCATCCAAGTTTTAAACCTTTAAGCCCTTTATTAGTGATAATCAAAATGTTTTTACAAGAAAACCTAGTCTTCAACTAAGGATAAAGGATCTTCAAATCTTCAAGTTTGATCCTTGATGAGCTCAAACACTCTTGGGCATCACCATATGCTATCTCATGAACTCAAACAAAGTTAGAACATTTAAGATCTCTATCAAGAGATTAGCACAATGAAAATAACTTGATAATAGCTTAGAATAGAACAATTACAAAACATGCTATTATCAATAGATTTGTCATCATCAAAACAAATATCAATAATGCCTTAAAGGAATTCAAGGCTAACAAAAGTAAATAGCAGCGGAAAATATAAGTAAAATCCATTAAAATCAGAGTTATAAAAAGTATTGCCAATTGGAACACTTTCAAAAGAATCCATTTTTGAAAACAGAGGTCCAGTCGACTGTAGCATGGGTCCGGTCAATTGGATATCAAAAGCAGTAGTATAAAAGTTTAAAGGCCGCGTCCAGTTGACTATGTCAAGGACTCAGTTGACTGGGCTCTCAATTTCTCAATTAACTGACATTTGTCCGGTCGATTGAACCCATTCTAGCATAATGGCAAGTTTTTGTGCAGATTCCAGTCGACTGATTCCCATCTTCCATTCGACTGAAGCCTGTGAAAATTGAAAGAATATCTCATTAATACAGGGGTCCAGTCGACTGTGTCGGAGACCCAGTCGATTGGTTTCCCTAAAAAATTGCACAATCTGCAGCAGCTCCAACCCATGGTTCTCCAATCAAACACCAACATTAACACAACTATATTCCAATGTTCAAAACATAGATTACAAGTGTTCTTACTAGCGATTACAATACTACAAAACTATCCCAAGATTCGATTACAACATTTTACAAAACTTCCAAATCCTTATTACAATTTTGGGATGAAAACAAAAGTATAAACAAGGTGATGATTCTCTGGCATTCCTCGGCCTCACTCCTCACACTTCTTCTTTCCTTTCTTCTTATCTATCACCTGCAATGGAGTAAAGCTCCACTACTCAGCTATATACTGAGTGCACAATTCTAAATGTATGCTGATATGACAATCTATGCTATGAACATCTAAAACACATTAAAACAGTTTCTAGGGTAAGTGGTACGCTTACATCCGGTAAATGAAAATAGTGTCGTGGTAGGCACACCTCTCCCACGCACCCCGTACACTGGTTGGGCCTTCCTCCATACCAGATACCACCACTATCAATGTTACAATCCTCCAACTTCGAGGAGCTTACCCCAGATGGAATTGCACCAAACCCCCTTTGACCCAAGTAGACACATAGCATGCTCACATAAACAGTTATACATGCTTTTCTAACATGTTCACATGCATAATTAATGGGCCTAATTAATACATGAATTTTTCCCAGATCCAAAATATTAAACTCGATGTTCAAAACATGTAAATTCCATATATTTCATAGATCTAGAATTCATACCTCGTGCAATTTCTTCCTAATTTTGAAGGATTAACTAGAGGCTCGAATAAACATCATATCTCAGTTTATACGCGATTCCTACAAGTTTTATTGGGTTTTTCCTAAATTTCTATAAATTAGATTTTTATGAAAAACTCAGCCAAACAAGACCTAAGAGGTATCAAAACGTAGATCTTACCTCTAGTAGTCGAAATATGAAATCTGGTCGAAAACTGACGGACGAACGGTTGTCGATCGGCATCATGAAGCTCTCGCTTCTAAGTTCTCGTGTCATAAGGCAACCGAACATTTCAACACGAGTGTGTGTTTCAAGGGCTTTGTTTTGATATGTTTTTTAGAGTTCAACCAGAACGAAGAATCTAAAGTGTGATACATCACTTGACATTTTAAACTCCCATTTTTCTTTTCCAAAATACCCAAAAACCATAGACCCCCCCCCCCCCCCCCCCCCCTCCCTCCCCTCCTCTTCCTTCCTTCACCCTCTCTCTCTCTCTCTCTCTCTCTCTCTAACTCCCTGCAATCTCCGAGGGTGGTAGTAATGGTTGCTAGGGTTTGGTTGTAGACGTAAGGGTATTTTGGTCTATGATGTATTAAAATGACTTATCATTGGTCTTAGATTTTAATTATCCTTAACTTTAAAAATATTTATCGTATTGTCCTTATTACTAAATATCCCAAATTATTTTGATGATAAGTTACACTTTACAGTTTTCGCCCTCCAAGTTTGAGGTTACTCTCTGCGTCTTTAGTTCCTCAATTTAGTCCCGCAAGTTCAATAACTATCAAAATTTGGTCTAATAACAAATATTTTGTCGCTAAAGACGACCTTTTGTGACAAACTATTTCTTATCTTATTCAAACAAATTAAACACTTATTGAACTTAGGGGCAGAATTTTAGAAAACTAAAACTGTAAGATAAATTGCAATTCACCCCAAAGTTGGAGGATGAAAAGTGTAATTTACCATTCTTATTACTGTAAATTTGTTTAATTATTTATTTATTGTTGTGTAAACATATCTATACTAATGTATAAAAGACCAAGCAAAAGACTATCTCACATTGTGGCACTCGACATTTTCTGATTTTTTTTTTTTTTTGATATTAAGTCATAGACCCTTAAAAAATAAGTGTATTAGCCAAAATTCACACGATTTGGCCATTTTTTTTAAAAGCCTCCGGGTACTTTTTTCAGCAAAAAGTCTATCTGACATATAAAAATAGATAATATTATCTGTTCGTAAACAGTAATATTCACCAAAATGATCAAAATTTTCTTATTTTTTAGCCTTTTGGGATTTTTTTTTTGTTGGTATTTCATGTATTTCTTTAAGATCTACGCATTAGACTTGAAAATTTTATTAAAAAAAGATAAGTTACAGCATGATTTTGAGATTTAATCTATCTAACATATAATATTACTACGTATCTGTTTGTAGACATACAATATTACCTGTCAATTTTAAACCACCAGAACTTTCTCAATTCTTGGGCTTTTTGGGTGATTTTTTTTTATTTCCTGTATTTTTTTCAAGATCTATGCATACATGGCGCCAATTTTACAAAGATTACATTTTTGCTCACCCCAAAATTTCTCACCCTTTGTTCAACTAGCTCCTCTCCCATTGCTTTTTCAGTTAACAAAATTTTTTCATGAGGTTTTAAATTAATTTGTTAATTTAAAAGCCCTTAATGAATTGGTTTTAAATATGTTTTAAAACCTAAAATTGTGTTAAAATTAGTGAAAATTCTAGGATTTTTCATTGATTTTACTTAGCTTATAAGAGCTATTTGGGCTGCACAATTATTGCAAATTTTATTGTTTCTTAGATGCTCATTGCATAGTTGGTCATATTTAATTATTGTTGTTTGTGATTGGATGACCTGAGACCTCTAATCCTCCTCCTTAAATGGAGTGAATGATGAGTCCATTCATTTATAAATAGAACGCATGAGTGCTTGGTGTATGTGATTAATGCATAATCTGGCTTAAATGAATGGATAATAATTGACAATTTATAGAGTTTATGTCCTCACGATGTATGTTTAAGGTTGTTCTTGTATATGTTTATAAACAAAGCATCCCTATTTTTTTTGGGCTATAAATGTAATGTGAGAATGAGTGTTTTATTTATGGAAAAGTCTAAGTGTAAAGGGATGGTTTTCTTTGTTTATATATCATAAACTTGAATTACCTTAGCATGAGCCCTAAGTTATCAATTCGGACCCACGTGGAAGTCCATGCGCACTTTTGTTGTATGGCGCACTTTATATCAATATGGATGATCTTAGATAGGTAATTGTACAATCTAATTGATGTTTATTTAGAAAAATCAATTATGAAAATTTTTCTTGATTTACAAAATTGAGATTTGATTAATGAGCAATAGCAACTTTTTTTTGCCTTAAATTGTAAAAAGGGAAAAATTCATTTGTAATGGATTTTAAAACAAACTTTATGAAATGTGCAAATAATAATGTCAATCCCTTATGCATGTTCTTAAATGTTTTTCAGACCACACCTTATTAATCTTAACAAAGATGACAAGTTTAAAAGGGACTAATTTTTTGTTATATGGCATTGCAAAGTAACACACCTACAGAATAAGTAAGAGCTTATGGGTTTTAGACTTATTCTATAGTCCAACCCATTGAACCGAATAATGGACCTCCGGCCCAATTTCATTATAACCTTGAAAGCCTATGACACTTGGCTCGAGAAGGATTATAACACGCGCTTTGTGATTAGCAGCATGCATCATGATCTTGTTGGGAAGTATATGTACTACCCAATAGCCAAAGAATTGTGAGATTAGCTCGCATTTGTTTTCGGTGGCATAATCACTACTAGATTATGTATCTAGTTATGAAGTTTGGGAAAGTAAAGGGGTCGTTCCAAGTACACGATGACTGAACATCTAAAGTCAATGTCAGTATGATTCATGATATCACATCTTTACTTCCGAATTGCAGTTTCAAGCTATGAGTAGCTCGTTGCCTGATTCGCGGGACCACAGGAAACAAACATGATCCACAATGAAAATGTTAAATTTTTGTTTTGACATTTTTTGACATGTTAAGCTAAGTATGGAGCGCTAAAAGGTAAGGCGAACCGTATTAGTACACTCTTGACCACAACTTCCAAAAGTGGAATGAGCGCAAGGCTAGTAGGCCTAAACGCAATGGTAAGAGTACACTCGCCAAGAAGCAGGGTGGGACTAGCAAGTTTGCGCCTAAGGCTAACAAGGTGAAAGAGTGCAGTCGAGGGCGTTTTTCAATTCGGTGGTAATAGGATGGATATTTTTGGGTGGTAGTGTTACTAGGACATGGTTATCTAGGGATAACTGCTTAAGAATTGTTTTAATAAATTCCAATTTTCTCTGTTATTCATTTATTCTGAGACATGGCATGCTGGACTTGAACGCATGGGATGTGATGGGATGACTTGATTAGCTCAAGAATCCCTTTTGGGCCAACTCGCTAAGGTTGACCTACCTATATGTGAGTCATGCTTAGTTGGCAAAGCATGCCGAAAGCCTTTTAAAAGGCTATTAAAGCTACTCAAGCACTAGAGCTAGTTCACTTAGATATCTGTGGACCTATGGTTGTAAACGCACGTCATGGTGCCTCTTATTTCCTCACTTTTATAGATGATTTCGCGCGATATAAGGATCGTGAGTATTTATCTAATCAGTTCAGGGAACTGTGTGAGGAAAAGAGGATACACAGACAACTTCTTATTCTAAAAAATCCGCAGCAATAGGGTGTTGCAGAAAGAAGGAATAGAACATTCCTAGATATGGCTAGGACTATGATGGCGCAAGCTAACCTCACAATGTTGTTTTGGGGGATGTGCTCTTGATTGTTGCCTACATACCATAGTACCTCTTCTTAGTCAGTTCCTTCTACCCCCTTATGAGCTATAGAAAGACAAAAAGCTAATTTTGGAGCATTTGCACATGTCGAGCTCAGGAGGTTATGTTCACTATACCTCACATAAGTGCGAGAAACTACGATCGAGAGCTAGAAAGCATACCTTTATAAGGTATTCTAATAGCTTGACAGGCTATGTTACGTATAATGCACAACCGGGTATAGGAATGACAAAAATGGTATCACATGATATTGAGAATGACTTCCCCAGAATGGTAATACTAAGAGATATCTTGACCTCTACGAGTTAGAGGATGTTGAACACAACATACCGATTTTAAGCGAGGGTAGAAAGATTGAGAATCTAAATCCAGTAATCGCTGTAAAATGGTACTAGTCTCCAGCCGAGTGGGAGTACACCGCTAGACGCTAGTGGGTGTGTACCAGATAGTGGGAGTACACCACTAGGCACTCAAGATTCTCAAGTAGTACACTGTATGGTGATGAGGTAAAAGTTCCCTATTGCTGTTTTGAAATTGAGGAAGACATTTTCATATGTGTGCAAATGTGTACACAAGTGGATGAGGATGAGCCTGCTTCTTTTTGTTGAAGCGTTTTTCTTTGTCTGCTGAAGCTGAGTGGATAGTTGCTATGCCGGATGAGATGAGCTCTATGGACGCGAATAAGGTCTAGGAGTTAGTTGACATTCCACTTGTGCGTAAGACTATTGGAGACAAGTGTGTTTTCAAAATCTAACGCAAGGCAGATGGTTCAATTGATAAGTATTAGGCGCACCTTTTGGTGATAGTTTATAGCCAAAGAGGGTATAGATCATGAAAACATGTTCTCCCAAAGGGTGAGATCTGAGTCCATTCGCCTTATCCTAGTAATTATCACATATTTAGTTTTAGAACCTTTTTAGTTGGATGTTCAAACTATTCTTTTCTCAATGGAAAACAAGACGATGAGATAAATATGTATCAGCCCATTGGTATTGTGACCAAAGGGAATGAGTACAAAAGTATGTCGTCTCAAACATTCCATTTATTATCTCAAGCTAGTGATCGCATAGGCAATGGTACAATGTGTGTACATTAAATGGTCTAAGGAAAGTGTTCTAATTCTTTATATGTTGATGACGTCCTTCTAGCTGGGAATGATATGAGTTCCATTGTCGCCACTTGAGAGTGGTTGTCCTCTCAGCTTGAGATTGAGGACATGGGTAATGCCAACTATGAGTTGGGAGTTTAATTAGATTGTGAGATATTGTTCTCAAAAGCTCATCTGTTTATCTCGAGGGACTTACAAGATGAAGGATCTTGAACGTTCTCACATGAAAAGCTTAAAAACCCATTGACATCCCAATTTTTAAGGGGCTCACCTTGACCTTAGATCAATGTCTTAAGAATAATGAGAAGAGGAAACAAATGTCCAGTTCACCATATGCATTCAAAATAAGGAATCTAAAGTATGCTAATGTGTGTACTCAGTCAGACGTCTGCTATGCAGTTGGTCTAATTAGCCGTTGTCATAGCAATCCTGGTCCTATCACTGGAGAGTAGTGAAAAGTATCTTGCGATATGTTCGTAGGAATGTAGACCTTGCCTTATGTTGTCTGCAATGGAAGCATAATTTGTGGTGTGTTTAGCAGCTGTTCGAGAAGTTGTTTTGGTTGAAGAGTTTTTGTAGTGGCTAGGCTCTTCACCTCATAGTGATGAGGTTATGCTCATCTACGGTGATAGCACTTAAGCCTGAGCATTATGCAAAAGATCTCAAAACCATTCTAGCACGTGGACATTAATTTTTGTCACATTTGAGATATAGTTTGCACAAAAGGAAGTTGTCTTGAGGCACATTTCTATTGGGGGATTTGATGTGCTTAGACATTTTACTATGGAATTGACATTATTATTTAAGTTTTATTATCAGTTAATAATAAACTAATTGGTTTCCATATATATATTTTTGTTATATGAATGGAATGAATGTACATTTCTAATATGTCACCAGGCTTGAATCGACCTGCTCACACGGGTGATTCACCTTGGCGCCGAGATATCGAACTACGACATGTGTGTCCATGGCGCTTAGATGGCGAGCAAGATGAGACCTTTGTCTTCATGGCGCTTAGATAGCTAGCTTGGATATATGTGTCCATAGCGATTAGAAAGAAAGATTTAACACTTATATCTATGTAGTGTCAGAACAGTGAGCTAGATATAAACCCTTTATTATTTCTATATGTCGCCTTAGATGGAGCTAAGATGAGACCTTTATATTTGGTCGAACATAGAGAGATCCCACAACTCTAAGTAACCTATTTATAGCCAAATGTGAGTTTTCAGACGGGAGCCAAGAGGGGCGACTGTGCTAAAAAACTCAAGTTAGACATTTTGTGTAACGTCTAGACTATGATTCGTATAGCGTTATTTGTTTTTTCAAACACATAGTGACATGCCCATTTTTATGGAAGAATACCATAGCATATATATATATATATATCATATTGTATGTGCTTTTGCGATCGACTGTAGAGCAGTGAATGGATTCCTCTTCATTGTTGTGTGAGCCATGTAGCATATCCAAGACATAAGTTATCCTACAAACTGGTTGCCTTCACTACCTGAGACTATGTCATGAAGAGGACGCTTGACGACAGTTAATTTAGCATGATATCCTAGGACAAAGAGATAATTCTATTCTATAGGGCGTGTCTGGGCAAGCGATCAAGTTAGTCGGATTGACATGAGGGCTCAGAGAAGACCATTCAATAACACACCATTTTTTGTGACTCATTAATAGGCCTGCAACAATCGTATTTTGTTACTAATATGTCATGAGTACATTACATTGAGGTGGTACAACACTTGTTTCCACCAAGGGATTGAGAATAGTGTGTCCGGTGTGGCTGAACCATCTAAGGCATACACGAGAAGCTTCTGAGTGATATGTCTTGCTGGTTATGGTGGTGATTTGGCATTTCACTCCTGTCGTTGTACTTTTTTTTGTAAGGTCGCACGTTCTATTTCCCTATATGAAGAGATGAGAAGTTCTGTTTCAAGAGATTATTTTAGTAACAAGCCCTATATGGGTGAGTGGGAGATGTAAAAAATTATGGGTTATTTGTACACCCACATACATTGGACCGGGTCCAATGGGCCTTGGCCTTGGCCTTGGAAACCTAGGTTCTGTGCCTATTTATATGTATATTACACACACAACTAGGGATTCCTCTTACACACCCTAAGAGAAGCAATTGGCCTCTCTTTCTCTCTCTCTCTCTCACGTTTTCTCTCTCTGAGCCATCACCATGGAGCTATGGATTTAGCGCGTGACTATCACGGCTATCACGGGGATCACTCTAATAGTGTCCTCTATGACTTATGCAAAGCACAAGAGAGTACACGAAAGCACAATAGGAGCAGCCGTTCGTAGGTTTTTTGTCAGGCTCGTAACAACACCGAACATCGATCCGTCAGGCTATATTCCACTAGATAAGTGACGTCCTAAACCCGACTCCGTGCTTGAGTGCATGATTTGTCAACATTTTTTATATAGACTTGTTGGATATGATTATTCGCATCCCAGATAATTAGCCCGTAGAATATGAATCACATTATTTTTGTGGTTGACTAATATCTTTATTTTATTTTCATTTTTAATGTCTTTTTCTTATTTCCTTTCTTATCATTCCTTGTAACTTGTATATAAATAGATTCATAGTGGAGAAACAAAATTACACATTATATGAATAGAGTCATTCCATTCAAAGTTTGATACCTCACCAATGTGTCCAAGAAAAACAAGTGATTTCAGTTGCACCAAAGATCACCATCAAATCAAATATGGTTCCCACCATGATAACTCAATCCTAAATAATGCACTATTCTTCTCTAATTGGGGCCTATTAGGAGGTTTTTTTTTCTCTGGACACACCATGGGCTGGTGCTATAATTATCATTTTGGGAATACAATGACATACATATGATTTTGTCTGTGTATACACATATATCAATGCATAAAATATAATCCCCTTGTTTCCAATCAAAATTGACATTGTTGCTAAAGAGACTTATACTTGTAGTTTTGTGTCATTGTTGATGTGGGGAAAAGTAGTTATGTGTAAACATATTGTTTAGTTATCAACATGATTGAGTATGTTATTTTAGGATAAGCATGATGCAGGAAATATGAACGGAAAGTTATGTCCTCGTTACTATGATTTGGTTACCAATTTCAGCAATGACTACGCAATGGGAGACCGGGCAATCACGGGGAATGACTTTACCATAGTAAGTGAAGCCAATATCAATAATTCGGTGGATGAAGGCTTAGATGGTGAAAATGAGATGGAGGATGCACAACCATGTCATTCAAGCACATCCAAGCAAGTTGATCAAGGGGGAGGCCTAAAACTCGACGTAGACATGGGCATGCCATGAATGATGGATGTTGTTTTAGCCCTTACCCATATTTCCCAGTCCTCCAAAAAGATTGCCATTACTTTCCAAAAGCAAGCCACTACTTTTAGTCAAGCTCACATTCTCCCAATCACCTTCATGCACTTTAATTGAGTGTATATTGACAGGCAAATACTAGGAAATCTTGTGTGCTTATCTCTACCTCAACCAGCAATGCCATATTACGTATATTTTTGTATGTACATGTGTATATATATCTATATGTATATGTATGTAACCAAAAGCTAAAATTAGTAATAGTTCTGATTTTTTTAAGGGTTATATAGAAGTGGTGGAGTGTCAAAGGCTCAAAGCTTTGTTTTTCAGCAATTCCCATTAAATAAATAGTTCATTACATTTTACTTTCATGTGGCTAAACCTATTTTCACCTTACCTTTTACCTCTGTGCTTTAAAAGTGGACACTTAACCCTCTCTGGTTTCGAACTAAAGTTAGTTAAGATTTCCTTCAAAACTAATGAAAATTCTAAAATTTGTCCAAAATATTAACACTTAACATCCTTTGTGATGTCAATTTTGGGGTTACCCCCCTTTGAGGGGATAAATTATAATGTTGTCATTTAACTTACCTATGGAGGGCTAATTTTTAACATTTATTCCCTATTAAGGGCTAATTTTAACCGTCTTTGTGGGGTTTGACACTTAAACTTTCCTCTAATTTTACACTTAGTCCCCATGTGAGGCAATTTTGAGAAAAACTTTAGTAGTTTCACTTTAATCGGAAACCATAGAGGGTTAAGTGTCCACTTTCGAACCACATGCGATAAGTTGATAATGGGCCTAACCCAAGGGGGGGAAATTTACCCTTTATTTAATTCGTATTGTACTCATTTGCAACACATGCATACCACATCATAGTACATATGCCCTCTTTTGTCATTTCAATTAAATATATATATATATATATATATGGGATTGTTGTCAAACATGAAGGTTGTAGAATAGCATTATGTAAAAAATTTAAATGGACAAAAGAGTTCATGTCACTTCATTAAAATAAGGGTGATAGAATAATTTCATAATTAAGTTAATTTGTAAAACTACTTTGATAACCTCACATAAATGAGGTGGCATGGACATTTTGTCAAAAATGTGTTGTTTTATTTTTTTTTTTTTGTTGTTGTAAATTAGCATTTTCCTATATAGAGGATGTAAAAGGAATGCACTTTTAGCAACAAAAATTTCGTCGCTAAAGGTGAACAACACCATCGCCAAAGGTGTAGTTCAGCTTTAGCAACGAATTTTTCGTCGCTAAAAATTCAGTCCGTAAACAGACGATCGCACTTGAGACTTCCTATCTCTATGCGCACGCACACACACAGTGTGTGTGTGTGTGTGTGTGTGTGTGTGTGTTTATGTATGTGCGCGTGCGCACACGCATGTATGAATTGAAACTGATAAACACAAGGTACGTACATGTTTAAGATGACTAATCTTATGGACTCCCTCTCTCCCGAAATAAATAATTCTCTTCTGAATTAATCCAATTATTTTTTTTTAAATTACTTTATTATGATAATAAAAAATATATATTATCCTCTATTACTCTTTTTTAAAGTTTAAATTTTACTGCATCAAAATGAAAAATGAGAGAGTTCTATATAATAAAGCATAATATTGAAAAGTGTGGAATAAAAGTATAGAGACTTATTAAAGAGTATTCTTAGAATGAAACCCCCAAATTGGAATATAGGTTTCTTAAATTGGGGCAAAACAAAACTATTAAATTGGGACTCTACAAAACGTTTGGTTTGAGGGAAGACTAGAAGGAAGGAGAGGGGTGGATGGAATAGAGGGGAATTCCCTCCTGACCCACAAATTTCAATATGTCTAAAAGTGAACGAATTAGGAGAGACGAAAAGCTTCATTTGTCTTTTGACTTTTTGTAAGATAATGAAATTTAATATAATGGAAGGATATAATAGTAAATTATATAATATCCCATTCTTTCCTTTCACCCTTTCATCTTGTTTGACCAAACTAGAGGAGGGAATACTCTCTTCCTTTCCCTAAGGATACCTCGTCCATCTCTCCTATCTTCCATCCCTTCCACTTTTCCATCCATCCTGCCAAACATAACATTAACATTCCACACTTGACAACATTTTTAGTCATTTCTAATGAGCCTCAACTACATACAATGGGATCACATTATATTAAAGACAAGGGCTACATGGTCTAAAATCTCTAAAATGGAGTCAATTTGGACTGAAGGACCAGCCATAAACAAACAATCACACAATGACACACTCTAAGAAACTTTCCTTCCTAAAGTCCTCTAAATTTTTAAATTTTATTATAAAAGGCAAAATTGCCCCTAGACCCTAGGGGACCACCATCATCATCATCATCATCTCTCTCTCTCTCTCTCTCTCTCTCTCTCTCTCTCTCTCTCTCTCTCTCTCTCTCTCTCCTCCCTGCCATGGCAGTCTCTGCACCACCATAAACCACCACCGCCACTACTACCATCATGCACCACCGCCATCGTGAGCCACTACTACCACCATCGCCACCGTGAGCCATCGCCATCGCCAACTGCCACAACCACCATTGCACCACCACTACCAACATCACCTCCATCATCTTCTTCATCTCTGACAATCATCGATCTTTTTAAGATCTAAATTTGGATCTAAATTTATATATTGATCTGGATGTCGCCGCCATATCGAACTCCAGTGACCACCATGCAAGGCCACCAGATATGAGGAATGTTGCAATCTTAACTAAAATTTAACTTAAGATATTATCTTAAGCAAAATTTCACTTAAGATATCTTAAATGAAATTTCACCTTTGTTAAGCAAAAAGGCAATCTTCAACCAACTCTACCATGAGCCACCACCACCACCACCACCATCGCGAGCCACCACCACCTTCCTAGTAAGCTTTTTTTTTTCTAATTTTCAATGACTGCCCTTGTAAGTCCTAGGGCTTGGTAGGATGCGAAGATCTTAAGTGAAATTTCACTTAAGTTATTTATCTTATGAGAAATTTCACTTAAGATGTTTTAAGTGAAATTTCACATTTGTTAAGCAAAAAGGCAATCTTCAGTAGTGATAGTGGTCGCCGAGGTTAGTTGAGTGGTAGGGGTGGTCACTGGTAGTTAGGAGTGGCGGGGATGGTGGTAAGATGTTGAAAATGTGGTGGTCGTCGAAAATGGCGGTGGTCGCCAGAGATGGTGAAGGTGGTGGTCGCCGGAGATGGCGAGGGTGATGGCCAAAGGTCTGGTAAGGGCGGGTAGGGTTAGAGGATAAGGATGCTGCTGGTATTTTAGTCTATGGACTATTGGAGAACTTATCACCAATGTTTAATTTAAGTTGTCCTTAATTACAAACAAGCTTGGCTTAATGCCCTTTTCATCAATTTGCCCTTAGAAGAATTAATGAAAGAAACTAAAAGCCCCCTGTTGTTTTAAATAAATTAGGGATATATAGTGGACCACATACAAAATATAATACAATCCAAAATAATAAACAATAAAAAAAAAATCAATAGCTTTTAATACAATCCAAAATAATAAACAATAAAAAAAACAAAAAAAACAAAAAAAAAACAACAACAACATCAATAGCTTTTGAAGAAAGATTTCAAAAATCCAGCAAACACTTTTCTTCTATTAATAGTGCTCATAAAAAGACACAAAAGCAAAGGTCTCTCCAATTTGCTTCAACATATGTGAATTTAAGAAAGTAATGCTTGGTACAAATAAAATATTTACATAAAGTTGCTCACAAAATTTGATTGTGTGTAGAGTTCACTAAATAGAGAAATTAACACATTAAATTTTTATAAACAACTTTATATAAATATTTTATGTATCTCAAACATTGCTCATTTAGGAAACCCTAAAATCTACAATCGCTTCAATTTCTATAATGCAAGCCCAAGTTACGACCAAATAAATTTACCCTTGAGCTGAGAATTGAAAAGGGCATTTAAGTGGTTCTTGTAAGGCACACTGAGCACACTGACCCTATTCCGTCACATTGTCACATTTTCACTATTCATGTGATAGAAGGCCCACAATGCAAATCGTCATAAACTTTAGGGATGTGATTGTGGAGATTCAAACTTCAAGGACCAAAGTGCAAGTGGGTATAAACATTGGCAGTGAAAAGTGCAGTTTGCCTCCAAAATATTTTAAGGGTAATGCTACGTGCACACTTTATGTGCATATTTTATGTGCACCAATCATTACTCATATATTTAATACCATGTAATTACACCAAACTTTTATTTTAAGCCACATTTATTTATTTTATTTTATTTTATTGATACTAACCTGGATTATGGTTGGACACACACATCCTTAACCCAATCTGACACAACCCCAAAGCCTCCACAACAAAGCCTAACAAGGGTCACTCATTCCAACTGAAGAACAAACAGGGAGCAAGCAAAGACTCCCCTAGAGAGTCGAACCCTCAATTTTCCCACTAGAGAAAAAGAGGTCACAAGCAAAACCTCCTTAGTTGAGCCACATTCATACCTCATTAAATGGGAGACACTATAGTAGTTCTACGACTCAAAAAATTAATGGAGAATTCTATCCACACCCACCTGTTTTACTTTTTGCACCCACATTTTAATGAATTTTCCATATGACAATAATTATGCAAAATAACATAAAAAGACAAATAAATAAAAGGTATGCCTAAAAGATTACACTATACACCCACCTCCTAAAAAGTACTTCACTCGACTAATACATCAAAAAAAAATTATCTGCACAGATGATAGATCTGAAATCAAGGTACAAATCTATATGTAAGTATAATATTTTTCAACAACACTCACAAAGCAGATCAAATCATCGAAACGAAGACACCCATTTCGATGGGATATATCCAAATTTGGCTCTCTCTTGACACCACCAAAAAATATGTCCAAATATCTAAAAAAAAAATTGAATTAGATAGTTATTATTATTATTATTATTATTATTATTATTATGTCTTTGTTACTCTCCATTGAGATATCAACAGATATGTATGACTTACATGTTTGCATTGTTTAGTTAAGATACGATATAGATTTATATATATGTATAATACATGTGACCTTTGATCTAGATTCTGGATGATTTGGCTTAGAAGATGGAGTTCGTGTATAAGATAAGTTTTGTGTGCGAGAAATTGGTGGTGTTAGTGGAGATACAAGGGATGATCTTGCTGCTAAAAAAAATTTGCTGAGGAGAGAGAGGGGACATGAGATAGATTGTGAAAGATGATGGTGTGTGTAGATAATAATAAGAATGGTAGGGTTTTTAAGGTTAGGGTTAGTTTGGGGTGAAGGGTGTGTAGAGAGTAAATTATTTTTGTTGAAGGTTGATATACATTGTTGGGCCCATTCTCTAAAAGTTTAAGCTTTTGGAGTAGTTGGTAACTTCACATGGTATCAGAGCCTTGTTTGTGGAAGGTCTTGGGTTCGACTCTGCATCCCGCTTTGTTGTGCATATTTGCACTTTGTTATTTGTCTCCATCATACTATGATGGAGTTTGGTTTGTTTACTCTCCACGTGCAAGTTGGGGTTGCACGTGAGGGAGGGTGTTGAAGCTTGATATACATTGTTGGGCGCATTCTCTAAAAGCTTAAGCTTTTGGAGTAGTTGGTAACTTCACAATTTTAATAACAATGCTAGGCACACAACAAATTTCACAACACATTCCACAATTAAGCTTTAAGTGCATGTATCATGTATTGTGTAAGTGGTGCATAGAAAAGTGTAAAAAATTCAAACTGCACAGGGGACAAAATATTTAATGCTTTGTTGTGGAATGTATTGTGTGTCTGACATATTTCTTATTTTAATTTACGTTAGAGGAGTGAGTGTAGAGAGCAAGTGAGTGTGGAGAGTAAAGTAAGTAGGTGTGGATATAATTTCTTAAAACTAATTAAAAAATACTGGACAGTTAAATTACCCAATTACCCTCCTTCTAAAATTACATTAGTATCCTTTGTATAAGATGACACAGTCCCCACTTTGGTCAAGGCCCAAGGGTTCGATCCCCCACAAACGCACTAATAACAAACTGCTTATGAAAAAAAGAAAAAATTAAAAAAGAAATTAACACAATACTATCCTAGTCCACACGTGAAGTTACATAGAAATTAGTCAATATACAATACTAGCCTTTGCAAGAAAACTTATTCATTTAATAGAAATTTAGTGAAAAGTCCCTCATTTTAAATTAATTAAGTTTAAAGGACAACTCATTTTTATTTTTATTTTATCAAAACGTCATGGCTAATGAAACTTAAACGGATCAATTCCCCATATTTTAGAAGTTACATGAAATTTCACATAACTTTTTTATGTGTAATTTTCAATTTATTTTACAGATGTACTTATGTGAATTTCACATAACTTTTATAACCTGTGAACATTTTGTAATGTACATTTTCATTTATTTTGAGGTGTATTTTTTCTGTACAAGTGTGTCTAATTGGTGTGTTTAATTGGCAACAGTGGCGGACCCAGGATTTTATATTTGGGAGGGCCAAGTTATTTGGGTTCTATAATAAACAAGTTCTATGCAGCGATTCGAGAATAGTGCCCCCGAGGTGAAATTTTTTGGCCTATTTATAAAAAAAATTGGTGCAAGTTCGAGAGTCAAAATAGTAGTTTGGTCGATTAGATTTAGGTCATTTTTGTCTCATGAGCTAGGTAGTTGTGTATTATTCTTCCCCTCCTCAATTATGGGGGACAGCTAATGCCACACCCTCGGAGTAAATAGAAGAGGTGTTCGCGATGGTTTTCTCGGTTTTTAAGTGATTTTAAAACCAACCATTCGGTTTCGGTAGGTCAGTTTTCGGTAATTTTCGGTCAATTTTAGCTTATGCACTACTTTGAAAAACTGACCAATCGGTGTTTAGTCGGTTTGGTTTCGGTCGGTTTTTGATTTTTCGATTTTCGTGAACACCTCCAGTAAATAGTCATCTATATGGGAACTATTAAGTTGATATTGATAATTAAGCTTGAACTGTTTGGCCTACCAATTAACAACAAACTATTAAATTCAAAATAATTGTTAGTCCAGTTTCTTGTGTCCTTAGATTAGTCCTGCAAAATAATTTGTGGCCGGGGGGGCCATGGCCCTCTTTGGTCTCCACCTGGTTTGCCCCAGATTGGCAGGAAAATGTTACATGCATGATCCTGCACTTAGGCCACGTGATGATCTCGACCAACAGTGGATTATCATGTGGCCAAGTTGTCCCCCAAGTTGTCCCCTATTAACCAACAACTTGGCCATATAATAGTCGCTTATTGGTCGAGATCACCCCGTATCCATGGTCTTAAACCAGACAAAAAATGCGTAAAAAATTTGTAGTGGACATTCAAATTCTAAATACTAATAGACCCTTAATTAAAAATCCCTCATTCAAGTAAAGTAAAAATTACGGTAAATTACACCGACACCTCTTCAACCATGACTCTTTTTCAAACCCCCTAAACTAAAAAGTTCAACAAACTGACTCCCGTAACTATTACATTTTACACTTACACCCCCTTCTGTTAATATTTTATCTAATAAAATTGACCTTTTTGTATTATGTAAGCTAACATATGATACAAAAATATTAGCAATATGTTATTTATTCATCCCTTTTCTAAAGCATTGTACACAAAATTGTGTTGGAAATTTGGTCTTCAAAGTCTTCAAAATTCATTGACGAACAATGCTGCAGAAAACGTACTCCAATAATATGCTTCAAGGCATGTACAAAACACTTCCCTAAATACAGGTATTTGCCCCCACCATATTCAGAATGGTGTGCAATCGGGTATTTTACAAATTTGTATTCAAGGTACAAAGAAGTCAACCCTATTTGCAATATGCACTATTGAAGATAGTCCAAAATATTCACCAAAAAATAAAAGCCAATTCTAGAATTCTGTTTTTGCAGACAAAATCTAGAAATATGTATTTTATGTAAAAAAAAATATAAAATAAATAAAATAAAAAAACTAACATAATTTAAACTCCTAATTTTCATAAAGAAGAAGAGAGAGATCTATTCAACATATTAAAATAAGAATTGATTCATTCTATATCTAGAATAGTTGGTGTCCCTTCATACACATTCATGTCTATTAGCCTTGTGATTATTGATTCAAGGGATACAATCCATGTATTTGAATTTAATTTTGAACTAAATCTGAATGGTTGCGCCCCATCAGTTCGAATTCAATCTCAATGGTTGCGACTCATCATTTCAATCTAATTCAAATCTCACTTACTCTTAGTTCCTTATTTTAAAAATTCATCAACAAGTTGATCTTTATTGCACTCAAAATTGTAGATAATTTTGTTCTAAAATTGTAAACGACTCAAAGGAGAGGTAAAAAAAATGTCTTCTTCTTTCTTTTTTTTAATACTAAAAAAAATAAATGTCTTCTTATGAACACTTTTGTATCACGTGTTGGTAACATAATACAAATATATATATATATATATATTTTTTGGGAGTGTGGGTGTGATTTATCCTAAATATTATAGGACTGTCATGTGGCCTTTTTTCTTTTTCTTCTTTTTTTCCACTTCTTTCTTCCTTTTTTTTTTTTTTGATAACTTTTTCGCTTCTTTTCTTGTTTGGCTTAAAATCACCAATCTTGCTTGTCCGATCAATAATGGAGTGGTTGGTATTTTTTTCACTAGATTTGTAACATTATACGAAGATTTGGATATATATATATATATATATATAAAGGGGCTGCTATCCTACAACATGAAAGGTGTAGGGTATTATTGTACACCAGTTTTTAGTGACTAATTGTTTACACCCTAAAATATAAAAATTATATTTTTATATTTTGACCGGTTTTATTTTATGTAAGTTGGAAATTAACCGCACACTAGTAAGGAGTTTTGCTAGTGGGTAGTGGTTATTGGATGTGGAAGTTACCTCCACTAGTTAGTGGATGTCAAGGGAGTTACATGAAGTGGAGAAGTTGCATTAGTGGGGATTGGGAAAGTTACATTCAACACCTATTTATACATAATGCCAAACTACATGCAAGAGGCTGACACAAGGCCAAACAGCCCCCGCGGCTGCACCTAGTGCACATTCCTTTTTCTATTTCTAAGTCACTGTTTTTCATAGTAAAGCACTCTGGTACAAGACTTGTCTTGACAGTTTGTTTTTTTTTTTTCTTTCTTTTTTGGTTTTTGTCCTTTTCTTTGCTTGTAATCTCAAATTCGTGTAATTACAGTGCATAACTTTGAATATCAATACATTTTTGCTATTCAGTGTTATGGTTTGATTGAATTTCTATTCTCGTTATTCATTTGTTACATCACTCAATTAAATTACTCGCATCAGAGTAGTTGAACCTTAAGGGAAGGGTCATCCCTACTTCCCAACATCGTCCAATCCATCTCAAACTACGATTAGGGATCGTTTTGGTTACACGTTTGGGTCTTCGTACAAAGCCCCTGGCACGCCCGGTCAATTATTTTAATTTTTAGCCAAAACAATTTGGCACGCCCGGTGGGACCGCCGAGTGATGTTTCGTGAAGCATGGTTACAATTCTACAACGATCAGATCCGTTGGCGACATGAGGGAATAAGCTATTTTCATGAAGAAATTTATCGTCTTAAAAACGATAAATCAACTATTTGTAAGAATTTATGGCACCAAGTTTGTGTATTGCCATGGAGGCCGTATTTACGTGATCAACATGATACTGAAGCGCGCCGATATGACATTGAAATCGGTCGGTTGTATGGTGAGATTCACCGGTTTGAGACTGATATACGATTTTTTACCCATGAAATCGGCCTTCTTAAAGCGTCAAGTGGAGTTGACGATCCACCTCCTGGGGGGCAAGACAATTTCATGTCTATGAACAACTTTTTAAGCAACAAGTAGATAGAGGAGCCGAGTAGTAAATCGAATTCACCGCTCGATAAAGGCAACCAAGCGGTGATTATTGATTCATGTGAGCGCCTTGAAAACGTGCTCAATGAAACAATTCGTGTTCAGAAAGAGTATGCTCTCTATCTCGAAGAGACACGGACAACCATGATCGCGGCCATAAAAACAACTTTTGAAGAGGCCGCGAAAAAATTTAACCGGCCAAAAGTGGCCGATGATACTTCCACAAATCCAGAGATCGGTCTCCTTGACCATCTTAGCTCTACGCCGTCTAACCCACTCGGGGGGCAAGACGGCGAAGAAATAATTATTAGTGATAAGCCGATAATATCTATTTCGGCTAATGCTTCTCACGCTAGTATTGGTGACGACGAGAAGGCGGTTGGGGAGCAAGTTTCACATAAGCCGAGTCATTTTAATTCGGCCCCCAAATTTATTAAATATGAACAACCTCCATTGAGAAAAATGATGGTCGAGGAGTTGTTCAATTTTTTTAGCATAA
This sequence comes from Hydrangea macrophylla, assembly GCA_033977485.1. Taxonomy (NCBI): domain Eukaryota; kingdom Viridiplantae; phylum Streptophyta; class Magnoliopsida; order Cornales; family Hydrangeaceae; genus Hydrangea; species Hydrangea macrophylla. The sequence goes on along the minus strand of CM066987.1, from coordinate 18,520,332 downwards.
TTGCCAAAAATTATTTACACAAGAAGCCAAATAATATTTTGGCTTGTGTAAATTTTAGGGGAAAATACCTTTTACCCCCCTGTGGTTACACCCTTTTGCTCATAACCCCCCTGTGGTTTAATTTGTAACCCATAACCCCCCTGTACTAAGGACCTAAGTGGTTCCGTTAAGTTTTCTGCTAAATTTGACGAAAGATCATAGAAATCCATGGTTTGAGTGAAGCGGGAATAATTTCCCTCCATTTCCAAGGGTGAAATGACAACTATACCCTTAAGGCAAGTGATATTTATATCACCTCTTCCCTCGCCATTGTCTTCTTGATCTTCCCTCTCCATAGCATCCCTGACATGCAGCAACAACAGAGGTTGCTCGGGCAGCAGAACAGCAACAACAACCAAATGCAATGCAACAAGATATGCAGCAAAGGCTTCAAACATCGAGTCCCTTGCTTCAGCAGCAGAATGTTATGGATCAGAAGCAGCTTTTTCAATCACAAAGAGCCATTCCAGAAGCATCATCAAGTATAACAATTTAACACACTTGTGCAATTCTTAAAACGAACAAAATAACAATTTAACACAAGAGAGAGTGGAGTTTCATTAACCAAACACTTTGGAAAGACCAGAAATTCAACATAATTCAAGCAATTTAAATTCCAGAAATGTAATTCCAGCAACATAACTCCAAAAAAATTCCAGCAGAATGTTCATTAACCAAAAAACCTGTGACAAGTTATGGACAATTCAAGCTCTCAAAAAACCACATGGACAAAAAACCAATGACCCTTCTTTATACCCCACTTGGCTTGCCCTTCCCGCCAAATGTCTTGAGCTTCAGTGGTTGTACACCACTTTGATTTTCAGGATCCATATCCTTGATTTTTTTCATGTGGGACTCAAACTCTCTCACTGTACCAGCTGTGGCAGCCTTCCACATGGTATTTTTAAGCTCTTTCCCCTTGAAGAGTGTCTTGAAATTAGCATACATGTGCCTTAGGCAGAACCTGTGATCTGTTGTTGGGAATAGTTGTTCAAATGTTTCCACTAATCCCTTCTGCCTATCTGAAATGAAGGTCCATGACTTTTCTTCAACCCTTCCAATATCACTCATTAGTTCAGTTAGAAACCAGCTCCAAGAGTTCTTGGTTTCAGCTTCTACCACTGCCATGGCAATTGGGAACATATTATCGTTGCCATCCCTTCCAACTGCAGCAAGTAATTGTCCACCATACACTCCCTTCAAATGACATCCATCAAGACCAATTATTGGTCTACAACCAATAATAAACCCATCCTTTTGTGCACCAAAACTAACATACATTCTCTCAAACCTGGGCATCAATTCAAGTGAAGGCCTTTCTACCATCAACTTCAAGCAACTATTAGGGTTAAACTTCTTCACAGTTGCACAGTAATCCCAAAGCTTAGCATACTGTTTGTTGTGGTCTCCTTCTATCAGCAACTTAGCCTTCCTCTTTGCTTTATACACTTGAGTTCTTGACACATTAACCATTAGATCCCTTTGGACAGTCCTTTGCATAGCTTCAACCTTCCAATTAGTATCATCTCTAAAGCTTTCTAAATATTTTTTGGCCAAATACTTAGAAGTGACTAATTTGTTGTCGTAGGATCTACCACACTTATGAATTGGGTTAAGTGACTTAATTTGGAAAGTTTTTTCTCCTTGCACAGGAGATGCATGGATCCTCCACCCACATTCATGCATACAAACTACTGTGATTCTAGCATTCTCATTCTTAATATACTTGATATCATAACCATTCTGCACATTCCACTCTTTAAGCGCCTCTCTAAAAACTTGTGGAGTTGTAAACTTCATACCAACTGTGAGTTCTGGTTTTACCATGTCTAAATCTTCATTGAATTCTGCATAATTAAAACTTTCATCATCTTCTGAGGATCCCTTTAAACTATGTAAATCATCTTCACTATCAGGATCAGACCACCAATCCTCCACATCCCCATCTCTTTGAGAACTATTCAATCTATGTTTATTGATTTCTACTTTCTTTTTCTCTTTATCTTCTTTTGAAGCAAAGATGTCATCATCATCTGTGCCTTCAAGATCTTCATTTAACCATTCAGGCTCATAGCTATCATTAGATTCAGATCCATCCCTAGTAGGTGCACTCCCATTTGTATCTGTTTCAACTTCTATATAAATGACAACTGAAGCACATCCTTTGTGAAGAGTAAACATCTCTAATACATCAGGGTCTGACTCTATCTTTCTTACCCCCACATCCATGCTTTTCCCAGGAATTATGTAATACATGGTGGAGTGAGATGGAAGTCCTAATTTAACGAACATGCCTCGAAGTTCAAAGTAGGACATCAAATCTGGGTTGCATTTATCAAAACAAACAACTTCCCCTCCTTGATACATAAAGTTGTTCAAAGTAGACTTCATAAGGTTCCCACCATGATGCATTTCAATACAAAAATACTCTGACATTCTGCATAATCAATAGCCTTATATGTTAACACAAGTGGAGTGTGGTGAATATAAAATAATTTATTTAGAATACAATATTTTTTTTAACTCAACTCAAATACAATATTGAATGCACCAATTACACAGACAAGGAGGGGACCATGGTAGGGTAGCTAGGGAACATTGATAAACAGAATCATTTGAACAAGTGTGAACATAGATGAGATTTACAAGATTTGGGACCCATTCCATGAACAAACATGAAAAACTACCAGATTTAAAGTTTAAACTATAATTAAATACATAAAACAAAGATTTCATTACCTGATCAAATGATTTCAACCCCCAAAAGATTTCGTTTTGTGCTGATCAAATGATTTCAACCCCAAATTGTAAGCTTAAGATTTAAAGTTTAAACTATAATAAAATACATAAAACAAAGATTGCATTACCTGATCAAATGATTTCAACCCCCAAAAAGATTTCGTTTTGTGCTGATCAAATGATTTCAACCCCAAATCGTAAGCTTTGTGCTGAAGTGGATCGGCATTTTGCCCTATTTCGCCCAAACCCCAAACTGATTTCGTTTTTCACTGGTTAGAAGTGGATCGGCATTTTGCCCTCTGCCCCTCTGTATGTTGTGAGTATATACCTATGAGAGTGAGGGTATTATTGTCATTTCGTTACCTGTTACAAAACTTAACGGAACCACTTAGGTCCTTAGTACAGGGGGGTTATGGGTTACAAATTAAACCACAGGGGGATTATGAGCAAAAGGGTGTAACCACAGGGGGGTAAAAGGTATTTTCCCCTAAATTTTAATACTCACTGGCTTTGTGGAGCCTATCAAATAATAATTTTGGCTCTTTGGCTGTTCGATATTGTTATTATCAAAAAAAAAAAAAAAAAAAAAATTTTGACCGAACTATTGATTCGGTAGTATATTTATCGGACAAACTTGACCGATAAAAGAGACTAATGCTCGGTGTGCCCAGTGTTGATTTTGGATTTTTTTTTTTTTTTTGGACATGCAGATCAAGTAGTCTTAAAATAATTCAAAAGTACATGGTGTCATGGTGATGCCTTCATAAGTCATGTAGTCATGATCATGGTGGGACCATTCATAGCTTTTGGTATAATATTGGTTTTATAAATGCGGATCAAAGAATTTCAAGGATAGCAAGGCTCAGCCTTCAATTTCGCTTGACCGATGTTGGTCATTGTGATTATCGGACATTTCACCGATATGGGATGAGCCCGATATGGGAATGGCCATTCATTGTTGCTTGTCCCCGTGTGCAAAGGGATTGCATTGTTGATGTGGGCCCAACGATATTGCTTTGTTGATTTCAAAGTGGCATGGCAGCTCTACGTGGTGATCTCATGGATCCAAGGAGTCAAGACTAATGATCAAATGTCAGATGTAGGTCTAAGGAGAAGGCAAGTGGATTGAGCTATTGGCAGGCTGATTTTGACGACCAAGATCGGTCTCTATAATAAAGGAATACTTTCATCCAATACAGTGCAACTCACTGGAGCAATGAAAGTTTGGATCTTTAAAACTTTACTCAAGTTTCATTTGGGATCGGACTGAGATAAGACCGATATCGGTCCAAATGAAAATCGATAATAACCACAAAAATCGGTCTATGTGTGTATACATGGTTCTTCAAAAATTACATTTCATTTCATTTTCAAAGAACCAGGGGGGCAATGTTTACACCCTAAAATATAAAAATTATATTTTTATATTTTGACCGGTTTTATTTTATGTAAGTTGGAAATTAACCGCACACTAGTAAGGAGTTTTGCTAGTGGGTAGTGGTTATTGGATGTGGAAGTTACCTCCACTAGTTAGTGGATGTCAAGGGAGTTACATGAAGTGGAGAAGTTGCATTAGTGGGGATTGGGAAAGTTACATTCAACACCTATTTATACATAATGCCAAACTACATGCAAGAGGCTGACACAAGGCCAAACAGCCCCCGCGGCTGCACCTAGTGCACATTCCTTTTTCTATTTCTAAGTCACTGTTTTTCATAGTAAAGCACTCTGGTACAAGACTTGTCTTGACAGTTTGTTTTTTTTTTTTCTTTCTTTTTTGGTTTTTGTCCTTTTCTTTGCTTGTTATCTCAAATTCGTGTAATTACAGTGCATAACTTTGAATATCAATACATTTTTGCTATTCAGTGTTATGGTTTGATTGAATTTCTATTCTCGTTATTCATTTGTTACATCACTCAATTAAATTACTCGCATCAGAGTAGTTGAACCTTAAGGGAAGGGTCATCCCTACTTCCCAACATCGTCCAATCCATCTCAAACTACGATTAGGGATCGTTTTGGTTACACGTTTGGGTCTTCGTACAAAGCCCCTGGCACGCCCGGTCAATTATTTTAATTTTTAGCCAAAACAATTTGGCACGCCCGGTGGGACCGCCGAGTGATGTTTCGTGAAGCATGGTTACAATTCTACAACGATCAGATCCGTTGGCGACATGAGGGAATAAGCTATTTTCATGAAGAAATTTATCGTCTTAAAAACGATAAATCAACTATTTGTAAGAATTTATGGCACCAAGTTTGTGTATTGCCATGGAGGCCGTATTTACGTGATCAACATGATACTGAAGCGCGCCGATATGACATTGAAATCGGTCGGTTGTATGGTGAGATTCACCGGTTTGAGACTGATATACGATTTTTTACCCATGAAATCGGCCTTCTTAAAGCGTCAAGTGGAGTTGACGATCCACCTCCTGGGGGGCAAGACAATTTCATGTCTATGAACAACTTTTTAAGCAACAAGTAGATAGAGGAGCCGAGTAGTAAATCGAATTCACCGCTCGATAAAGGCAACCAAGCGGTGATTATTGATTCATGTGAGCGCCTTGAAAACGTGCTCAATGAAACAATTCGTGTTCAGAAAGAGTATGCTCTCTATCTCGAAGAGACACGGACAACCATGATCGCGGCCATAAAAACAACTTTTGAAGAGGCCGCGAAAAAATTTAACCGGCCAAAAGTGGCCGATGATACTTCCACAAATCCAGAGATCGGTCTCCTTGACCATCTTAGCTCTACGCCGTCTAACCCACTCGGGGGGCAAGACGGCGAAGAAATAATTATTAGTGATAAGCCGATAATATCTATTTCGGCTAATGCTTCTCACGCTAGTATTGGTGACGACGAGAAGGCGGTTGGGGAGCAAGTTTCACATAAGCCGAGTCATTTTAATTCGGCCCCCAAATTTATTAAATATGAACAACCTCCATTGAGAAAAATGATGGTCGAGGAGTTGTTCAATTTTTTTAGCATAATTGCCAAAAATTATTTACACAAGAAGCCAAATAATATTTTGGCTTGTGTAAATTTTAGGGGAAAATACCTTTTACCCCCCTGTGGTTACACCCTTTTGCTCATAACCCCCCTGTGGTTTAATTTGTAACCCATAACCCCCCTGTACTAAGGACCTAAGTGGTTCCGTTAAGTTTTCTGCTAAATTTGACGAAAGATCATAGAAATCCATGGTTTGAGTGAAGCGGGAATAATTTCCCTCCATTTCCAAGGGTGAAATGACAACTATACCCTTAAGGCAAGTGATATTTATATCACCTCTTCCCTCGCCATTGTCTTCTTGATCTTCCCTCTCCATAGCATCCCTGACATGCAGCAACAACAGAGGTTGCTCGGGCAGCAGAACAGCAACAACAACCAAATGCAATGCAACAAGATATGCAGCAAAGGCTTCAAACATCGAGTCCCTTGCTTCAGCAGCAGAATGTTATGGATCAGAAGCAGCTTTTTCAATCACAAAGAGCCATTCCAGAAGCATCATCAAGTATAACAATTTAACACACTTGTGCAATTCTTAAAACGAACAAAATAACAATTTAACACAAGAGAGAGTGGAGTTTCATTAACCAAACACTTTGGAAAGACCAGAAATTCAACATAATTCAAGCAATTTAAATTCCAGAAATGTAATTCCAGCAACATAACTCCAAAAAAATTCCAGCAGAATGTTCATTAACCAAAAAACCTGTGACAAGTTATGGACAATTCAAGCTCTCAAAAAACCACATGGACAAAAAACCAATGACCCTTCTTTATACCCCACTTGGCTTGCCCTTCCCGCCAAATGTCTTGAGCTTCAGTGGTTGTACACCACTTTGATTTTCAGGATCCATATCCTTGATTTTTTTCATGTGGGACTCAAACTCTCTCACTGTACCAGCTGTGGCAGCCTTCCACATGGTATTTTTAAGCTCTTTCCCCTTGAAGAGTGTCTTGAAATTAGCATACATGTGCCTTAGGCAGAACCTGTGATCTGTTGTTGGGAATAGTTGTTCAAATGTTTCCACTAATCCCTTCTGCCTATCTGAAATGAAGGTCCATGACTTTTCTTCAACCCTTCCAATATCACTCATTAGTTCAGTTAGAAACCAGCTCCAAGAGTTCTTGGTTTCAGCTTCTACCACTGCCATGGCAATTGGGAACATATTATCGTTGCCATCCCTTCCAACTGCAGCAAGTAATTGTCCACCATACACTCCCTTCAAATGACATCCATCAAGACCAATTATTGGTCTACAACCAATAATAAACCCATCCTTTTGTGCACCAAAACTAACATACATTCTCTCAAACCTGGGCATCAATTCAAGTGAAGGCCTTTCTACCATCAACTTCAAGCAACTATTAGGGTTAAACTTCTTCACAGTTGCACAGTAATCCCAAAGCTTAGCATACTGTTTGTTGTGGTCTCCTTCTATCAGCAACTTAGCCTTCCTCTTTGCTTTATACACTTGAGTTCTTGACACATTAACCATTAGATCCCTTTGGACAGTCCTTTGCATAGCTTCAACCTTCCAATTAGTATCATCTCTAAAGCTTTCTAAATATTTTTTGGCCAAATACTTAGAAGTGACTAATTTGTTGTCGTAGGATCTACCACACTTATGAATTGGGTTAAGTGACTTAATTTGGAAAGTTTTTTCTCCTTGCACAGGAGATGCATGGATCCTCCACCCACATTCATGCATACAAACTACTGTGATTCTAGCATTCTCATTCTTAATATACTTGATATCATAACCATTCTGCACATTCCACTCTTTAAGCGCCTCTCTAAAAACTTGTGGAGTTGTAAACTTCATACCAACTATGAGTTCTGGTTTTACCATGTCTAAATCTTCATTGAATTCTGCATAATTAAAACTTTCATCATCTTCTGAGGATCCCTTTAAACTATGTAAATCATCTTCACTATCAGGATCAGACCACCAATCCTCCACATCCCCATCTCTTTGAGAACTATTCAATCTATGTTTATTGATTTCTACTTTCTTTTTCTCTTTATCTTCTTTTGAAGCAAAGATGTCATCATCATCTGTGCCTTCAAGATCTTCATTTAACCATTCAGGCTCATAGCTATCATTAGATTCAGATCCATCCCTAGTAGGTGCACTCCCATTTGTATCTGTTTCAACTTCTATATAAATGACAACTGAAGCACATCCTTTGTGAAGAGTAAACATCTCTAATACATCAGGGTCTGACTCTATCTTTCTTACCCCCACATCCATGCTTTTCCCAGGAATTATGTAATACATGGTGGAGTGAGATGGAAGTCCTAATTTAACGAACATGCCTCGAAGTTCAAAGTAGGACATCAAATCTGGGTTGCATTTATCAAAACAAACAACTTCCCCTCCTTGATACATAAAGTTGTTCAAAGTAGACTTCATAAGGTTCCCACCATGATGCATTTCAATACAAAAATACTCTGACATTCTGCATAATCAATAGCCTTATATGTTAACACAAGTGGAGTGTGGTGAATATAAAATAATTTATTTAGAATACAATATTTTTTTTAACTCAACTCAAATACAATATTGAATGCACCAATTACACAGACAAGGAGGGGACCATGGTAGGGTAGCTAGGGAACATTGATAAACAGAATCATTTGAACAAGTGTGAACATAGATGAGATTTACAAGATTTGGGACCCATTCCATGAACAAACATGAAAAACTACCAGATTTAAAGTTTAAACTATAATTAAATACATAAAACAAAGATTTCATTACCTGATCAAATGATTTCAACCCCCAAAAGATTTCGTTTTGTGCTGATCAAATGATTTCAACCCCAAATTGTAAGCTTAAGATTTAAAGTTTAAACTATAATAAAATACATAAAACAAAGATTGCATTACCTGATCAAATGATTTCAACCCCCAAAAAGATTTCGTTTTGTGCTGATCAAATGATTTCAACCCCAAATCGTAAGCTTTGTGCTGAAGTGGATCGGCATTTTGCCCTATTTCGCCCAAACCCCAAACTGATTTCGTTTTTCACTGGTTAGAAGTGGATCGGCATTTTGCCCTCTGCCCCTCTGTATGTTGTGAGTATATACCTATGAGAGTGAGGGTATTATTGTCATTTCGTTACCTGTTACAAAACTTAACGGAACCACTTAGGTCCTTAGTACAGGGGGGTTATGGGTTACAAATTAAACCACAGGGGGATTATGAGCAAAAGGGTGTAACCACAGGGGGGTAAAAGGTATTTTCCCCTAAATTTTAATACTCACTGGCTTTGTGGAGCCTATCAAATAATAATTTTGGCTCTTTGGCTGTTCGATATTGTTATTATCAAAAAAAAAAAAAAATTTTGACCGAACTATTGATTCGGTAGTATATTTATCGGACAAACTTGACCGATAAAAGAGACTAATGCTCGGTGTGCCCAGTGTTGATTTTGGATTTTTTTTTTTTTTTTTGGACATGCAGATCAAGTAGTCTTAAAATAATTCAAAAGTACATGGTGTCATGGTGATGCCTTCATAAGTCATGTAGTCATGATCATGGTGGGACCATTCATAGCTTTTGGTATAATATTGGTTTTATAAATGCGGATCAAAGAATTTCAAGGATAGCAAGGCTCAGCCTTCAATTTCGCTTGACCGATGTTGGTCATTGTGATTATCGGACATTTCACCGATATGGGATGAGCCCGATATGGGAATGGCCATTCATTGTTGCTTGTCCCCGTGTGCAAAGGGATTGCATTGTTGATGTGGGCCCAACGATATTGCTTTGTTGATTTCAAAGTGGCATGGCAGCTCTACGTGGTGATCTCATGGATCCAAGGAGTCAAGACTAATGATCAAATGTCAGATGTAGGTCTAAGGAGAAGGCAAGTGGATTGAGCTATTGGCAGGCTGATTTTGACGACCAAGATCGGTCTCTATAATAAAGGAATACTTTCATCCAATACAGTGCAACTCACTGGAGCAATGAAAGTTTGGATCTTTAAAACTTTACTCAAGTTTCATTTGGGATCGGACTGAGATAAGACCGATATCGGTCCAAATGAAAATCGATAATAACCACAAAAATCGGTCTATGTGTGTATACATGGTTCTTCAAAAATTACATTTCATTTCATTTTCAAAGAACCAGGGGGGCAATGTTTACACCCTAAAATATAAAAATTATATTTTTATATTTTGACCGGTTTTATTTTATGTAAGTTGGAAATTAACCGCACACTAGTAAGGAGTTTTGCTAGTGGGTAGTGGTTATTGGATGTGGAAGTTACCTCCACTAGTTAGTGGATGTCAAGGGAGTTACATGAAGTGGAGAAGTTGCATTAGTGGGGATTGGGAAAGTTACATTCAACACCTATTTATACATAATGCCAAACTACATGCAAGAGGCTGACACAAGGCCAAACAGCCCCCGCGGCTGCACCTAGTGCACATTCCTTTTTCTATTTCTAAGTCACTGTTTTTCATAGTAAAGCACTCTGGTACAAGACTTGTCTTGACAGTTTGTTTTTTTTTTTTCTTTCTTTTTTGGTTTTTGTCCTTTTCTTTGCTTGTTATCTCAAATTCGTGTAATTACAGTGCATAACTTTGAATATCAATACATTTTTGCTATTCAGTGTTATGGTTTGATTGAATTTCTATTCTCGTTATTCATTTGTTACATCACTCAATTAAATTACTCGCATCAGAGTAGTTGAACCTTAAGGGAAGGGTCATCCCTACTTCCCAACATCGTCCAATCCATCTCAAACTACGATTAGGGATCGTTTTGGTTACACGTTTGGGTCTTCGTACAAAGCCCCTGGCACGCCCGGTCAATTATTTTAATTTTTAGCCAAAACACTAATAAAAACGCTTAGCGACTAAAAAAACTTTTAGCAACAAATTTTTTTTTAAATTTTTGTTGCTTAAGGTGAAAAAAATTATCACTAAAGGTGAAAATTTTCGTCGCTAAAGGGCGCCGTATTGTAAATTAATATGAGTAATAATAATAATATATTAGAGTACACATAAAACAGAGGAATGAAGCCATTGTGATCCGTCAATCATGTAAAAATGCATTGAGAATTAAAACATTGTTTTTTTTACATTGAAAGCTGCCCCTCCACTTGAACAAACTCGTGACTAAGATATTAGCCTTTTTAGAAATGCATAAAACAGGATCATGTTTGACTCAAATTTAATTGGTTTTGAGAAGATCAGGTATAAGTTGATGTACAAATGAACTAATTTTTGAGATATGTTTAAATCGGCACATACTTCTAGTGTTTGATTGGGAATAGACTAACAGAACTAGGTTCAGCACCACTCTAATTAACTCTAATTCTTATGCAAAACCATCATATATTGGTTTGAATAAAACAAAATTAAAATGATTTTAGGTTGAACAAGGCACACAAAAGAATTTATATCAAACAGTATAATTTTTAAACCATGTGAATCACAAAAGCGATTCTACACCTTCACAAATAGCTCCCTATGCAGCCAACAAAGCAACTAAACAAACATTGAATAATTTCAAATCAAAGTTTTTTTTTTTTTTTTCCCTAAACCGCAACTAATTCTCATATTACCAAAACAGTTTCAAGTCTCATAGTACAATCACAGTACAATGACTAGCTTGTTCGAGATGCTCTAAGACACTGGAGGCCAATATACAAAGATTTCAAATTTGATGGGGGTGTCTTTTTCTGCACATAGATCCCCATGCCCATGATTGCATAGATCGAGTGTTTGACCTCCACTCCTTTCCCTTGTTTTTAAAAAAAAAAAAAAGAGTAGGTGAGATATATTCACCTCTTCTCTTCTCCGAAGAAAAAAAAATATTAACGCTTCGTTTGTTTGGGTGTAAAATATTTTCTGGAAAATATTTTCACCTTATCCACTCGATGTAAAATGTTTTACGAAAAAATTTTCACCTTATGCGGATAAGGTGAAAGCTTTTTTTCCAAAAATATTTCACATCAAAACAAATGGAGCCTAAAAGTTAATCTTAACTATTCTAAATATTTAACAAATTAGAAACTACTCTCATTTTTTCAAAAACTACGCTTGTATATCATGGAACCTAAAGGTATTGACAAAGTACCAATTCACCTTTGAAACAAAATATAAAATTATAATCTAAAAGGAAAACACATTACCAAACATTGAATTTTTTTCATTGAGACGTAAAGGAGGAAATTATTGAGAATTTTCTTCTATTTTCTTTTGGGTTTTGATATGGGTAGTCATTTTAGATATTATAACCCAAAAATTAGCTGTCAACTTACAATTAACAAATAAGAGAGATTTTTGTGATAATTAAATACAAATTTGAGGCCAACCTGTTTTTTTATTTTACAAAAAATGTCCCTCGACAAAAAATTTGCCCATAACTAGTTATGTGCAATTTGAAATTTTCACATAGCTAGTTGTGTGAAATTTTTACTAATCAAGGAGTTCTGACCAAAAATTAAAAGTGCATTGTCCTTTAAACTCAAATTATCCAATATGAGGGACTCTTTACAAAAAAAATAAACTTCGTACAACTAATTACGTAAAATTTTGTAACATAAGGATTTGATTTGATTAGGATCATCAATAAGGAACTTTTAACCAGAAGTAAAATTGGGTTGTCCTTTGAACTCAAAACAATCCAATACAATGGACTTTTTACCTAACTTTTAAACAAGAAACTCAAAGTCAATTCATAGCGAGTAATCCAGTGCTTTCCAAATTTGAATTCCAAACTTATTAGTTCCCTATAACAAGTGTACCACATACTGTGACAGTTACTATTGGTACAACATGCAACTGCATATGTAAGCTAAGCATTTGATAATCAAATTAAGTATCCATAGCATATGCCCAACCAAAATAAAAGGAAAAAAAATGGAGTTAGTTCTCTCAGCAGATAAATCCATCAACAAGGAAGTGGGTTTCTTATTACAAAATGGAGATTTAGTCACTTCTAAGTATTTAACATCTGATGTAAAAAGATACACAATATTCTTGAAATGCTACTAAAAGCACAACCCACCAAGCTTTACTTCTCACTCCCCATTCAATACCTTCATTCCACCCTCCATTTCTTCACTCTATTCCATACCCATGAAGTCCCCAACATCCAAACACAAACCATAACCAAACAAGCCTTAACTTCTTCCATAAACTCTCACTCTTCACACCCAAACCAGCTCAAACAAATCCATGGACTCATCCTCACAACAGGCCTCTCCATTAAAAACAGTCTTTTCACACAGCTTCTCACCTCTCTCACAGTCTTGGGAGACATGTCTTATGCTCGCCAGCTGTTCGATGAAATGCACAAGCCAAGAATTTATTTATGGAACACTTTAATCAAAGGTTACATCAAGAATGAACTTCCCATTGAGTCTGTTTTAGTTTATAGACAAATGCACAATCTGGGTGTTCGGCCCGACCCGTTCACATACCCGTTTGTTGTGAAGGGTTGTTCTGATTTGGGTGAGTTGTGGGTTGGTTTAGCAGTTCATTCCCATGTTTTGAAATATGGGTTGGTGTTTATTTCCATGGTGAACACTGAATTGATGGTGATGTATGTGAAATTTGGTGAATTCGATTATGCGGATTTATTGTTTGAGTGTATGGTTGAGAAGGACTTAGTTGCTTGGAATGCTTTGATTGGGGCGTATGCGCAAAATGCGCATTCAAGTAAGGCTATTGGGTTGTTTCAAAAAATGGGTGCGAATGGAATTAGGGGCGACTCTGTGACTCTTGTGAGTGTTCTTTCGGCTTGTGCCAATTTAGGGTGTTTGGAAATCGGAGAGAAAATCTATAGATTGGCAAGAGAAGAAGGAATTGAGACCAATATAATCGTTGAAAATGCACGACTTGACATGAATATGAAATGCGGGTGTATTGACATGGCTAAGACTTTGTTTGAAAACATGTCTAATAGGAATGTCATTTCGTGGAGTACTATGATTGTAGGGTATGCGATGAATGGGGAGAGCGGAAAAGCATTTGAATTGTTCTCTGCTATGAAGAACGAAGGGGTGAAACCAAATTATGTAACTTTTCTCGGAGTTCTATCTGCATGTAGCCATGGTGGGTTAGTAAAAAGAGGATGGGATTATTTCAATTACATGGTTCGGTCTAAAAATAAAAGTATCAAACCGAGAAAAGAACACTATGGTTGCATGGTTGATCTTCTTGGCCGGTCAGGAAATCTTGCAGAAGCTTATAATTTCATAAAAACTATGCCCATTGAGCCGGACTCTGGAATTTGGGGAGCTTTATTGAGTGCTTGTACAATCCATCAAAACGTTGAATTAGGCCAGAAAGTTGCAGATATTCTCTTTGAATTGACTCCTAATATTGGTTCGTATCACGTTTTATTGTCAAACATGTATGCAGCTTCTGGGAGGTGGGATTGTGTTGAGAAAGTTAGATGGAAAATGAAAAAGAAAGAAGTGAAGAAAGTGACTGCCTATAGTTCGGTTGAATCTAACGGTCAATTACATATTTTGTATAGCGGAGATACATCTCACCCTCAGGCAACAAGAATATACGAGAAATTGGAGGATCTATATAAACATATGAAGAGTATGGGTTATATATCAAAAACCGGTTCGGTGTTGCATGATGTGGAATTTGAGGAAAAGGAAGAAACGTTAAGAAGTCATAGTGAAAAGCTTGCTATTGCATTGGGACTTATCAATGTGAGACCCGAACTCCCCATTAGAGTGATAAAGAATCTGAGAATGTGTGAGGACTGTCATACGTTTTCTAAATTTGCTTCTAAAATTACTACGAGGGAGATCATCATGAGAGATAAGAGTCGTTTTCACCATTTTAGGAATGGGTTTTGTTCGTGCAAGGACTTCTGGTGATTGCGAGGTAGTGAACACTTTGTTTTTTTTGACAAGTGAGATTGAAACCATACATACATGCATATATACGTATTATAAAAGGCCAGACGGGCTAATTATGGACGAAAGGAGTAGTGTTTTTATACTAATGATGGGTGAGACTAGATCTGAGGTTGAACTCCTGATTGTTGACAAGTTGCACAAATCTTTATAAAGGAGATTCTTAAATGTTAGCTGAAGATCAAATTGAGCAGTATATTGAGTATTCAAATGGAAGACAATACTTGAGACAAGGAGCAGTAATTTGGACTCCTTATTGTACCAAGTTAATCAGCAACACAGGTCCACAACTCTTGGGAATTATTACCCAGTGGGGTTTAAACAACTGGTATATAAATCCTCCTTTAGGCTCTGTTGGTTTCATGAATTTAGTGAGAGAAAGGAAAGGTAAGTACTAAGCATAACACTTTTCTCTGTCTGGTCAGCAAGGAAAATGGGAAGGAAAAGGTAATATGGTGAGAGAGAAATTGAAAATTTAGATTTTGTGAGTCACTTCCCTCCCTTTTTTGTTAGCCTGTGATTATATTTGAAAATTTTTCAATGTAGTTGAAGTTTGGAGAAAAAAATAACGGAGTACTCAAGAGAACTAAAGACAAACTTTGCACAAACATTTGGTCGCTAAAGACAACCTTTTGCAACGAAATGTTTGTTATTGGATCATATTTTAACACTCACCAAACTAGGGGGACTAAATTAAGAAAATTGAAAATATAGGGACTAAAGTGAAATTGCCCCAAAGTTGGGGGGTGAAAATGGTAATTTACCCTTTTCTTTTCCTTTGCTGAATCCACAAACAAAGCACAGCCTTGGTGTTTCCTGTACAGTTTATTTATTTGAATAAAACTTTGGGTGCCTAATTTCTCT
Source organism: Hydrangea macrophylla (assembly GCA_033977485.1). Classification (NCBI taxonomy): domain Eukaryota; kingdom Viridiplantae; phylum Streptophyta; class Magnoliopsida; order Cornales; family Hydrangeaceae; genus Hydrangea; species Hydrangea macrophylla. The sequence continues at coordinate 18,504,778 of CM066987.1, read as the reverse complement.
AATTAAAAGGTTTGTTTTACAGTGTTACTTTATAGCATTGATTTGAAGGTGTGAATTGCTACGAATAAAGCTCCATGTAAAAGTGCCCAAAGCTCGGGAGAAGCTTCAAAGTTGATGGAAATTCCTAGTGGCTGAGAATTTTTGAGCTAAGAAGGCCATCTCCTTCATGTCCTTACTTTATTTTTACAAGCTGTGATTCTCTTTCCAGAAAGAGAGTGAGAAGTACTCATTCTAATTGAGCATGTATTCTATTGAGTTGAAAACTAAGCTGCATTTACCATATTTTGAACAAGTTAAATGAAGTGTTTATTTTATTCTAATAAAATGTTTGATAACAAACCCTCTGGATAAAAGTCACAAAACACAACTTCAGTTGATTCAGAATATAGTTTCAAACATTTCGTTGCTTAAAACTCCTATTCGTAACAAATTATTTGTTATTGGACCAAACTAAAACAATTATCAAACTTGAGGGGACTAAATTGAGCTAATTGAAAATATAAGGACTAAAGTGAAACTTGCTCTAAAGTTGATGGAAAGTGTAATTTAGTTGAGAGACATTTTCATATGTCTGTACACAGAAATAGAAATGAGTTCATACCATATGTATCTACTTATCTTTCACCGCAGAGCCAATTCCCCAGAGTTACATAGGCTGTCACAAATGTTTATAGGAATTTACATTTTGTTAAGACAAAGTGAGTCCAATGCAAGAGGCAGCCAATTATAAGCAGATCTTGAACCAATATAACCACCCAAGAACTCAAGAATTGAACAAATTAGTAACAATCAACAAAGTAGTTCTCTAACAAAGGCATACAGAGAGAAAATTTGGAACCAGTGATTCTGATAAAAATTTGGAACCCTGATTCTGATAAAAATTCAGAGTTCAACCTGTTTTTCAATAGTTTTGCGTAGAGATCAAAATCAGACTAATGTGTATACATGACAAGCGTGTGTTATGAATCGATGTACAATTAAAACCGGGCAACTCCTACAATAAAGAGATCTTCCACTTCTCTTCCAGCATCATGTACAAAAAGATGCAATAACGGAAAAAAAAATCTGATTGATCGGTCTTCAACAAAATCGTTGAAGCTCAGAAAATGGAGATTTGTGCCCTCGTAAATGAAGGCAACAAAAAAATGAAAGAATTACAATAGAAAAAGGAGGGTTAGCGCTAAGCTAGATGTGCTCAAGAAAAAATTGGGTACAAAAAGAATCTATGGAATTCAATTTTTCCGTGAAAATCACGTCACTGATGATGAACGTGAATCTTCTGTTCTATTCATGTGACACATGCAATTTGGACAAGGAAAGGAATATATCGAGTCATTTGGTCTTTTGAGCTCGATTCCCTTTGAATATCTATGAGCTCGCATAAGCATTTGCCTCTTGAAGCTTTTCCACCTAAGAACATTTAAGAACAAAAAAAGTCTAGTAAATATGAGTACAGCCTCAAGATTAAATTAAGCAGCAACTAATTTGTGTACAATCCCAAGAAAAGAAATTGATATCCAAGTCCAAGCATACGATTTATTATCGAGAATGACTATTCACTTTTGCCCGCAAATAATCACAAAGGGCATGTTTGGATCAACTCCTTCAGAATGCATTCTCACCAATTGTAAGTACATTACACTTGATTTTATATACTTATTTTAGTGTTTCGCAAAACATCCTTTTTCGAAGCTAAAATATAGTTGGCGAGTGATTATTCAAGAGTAATGCTATGATTCCCAAATTCAAATCCCAAATTTTGTTCCCAAATGCTATCATTTATATCACATGCAATGGTATGTGGCACCACTGATCATTGATATAGCATTCCGACTATTAAAGCATTTGGGAACTAAATTTGGGATTTATATTTGGGAAGCACGTTATTCATAGTTTTAAGATGCATTATGATACATTCTTTAAAAAAAAAAAAAAAAAAAGCAAGTCCTACTTGCTTCCTTCTTTTAAGTTGGAGATGGTGTTTCACTGTTTTGCATATGAGCACATGAATTGGGGTTAGACGGAGTCCTATGCTCCTCAATTTCTATATCAAATAACTCCCACTCTATTATGTTTCTATTTCCATCTCTATCCCTCTTTCAATTACTTTTCTCCCTCTATGTCTAATGTTATCAATATAAGTAAAGATTAGGACACACCCAAAGACAACATTTGGGACACAACCCAAAAGATGTGTCTATATCTCTCCTGTGATGTCACTGAATCCCACGGTGACACAGGAGAGAGATAGACACATCTCTTGGATTGTGTCTCAAAAGTTGTCTTTGGGTGTGTCCCAAGTATTACCCTATCAATATTGATACATGTACTATAACAAAGAAGTCACTTCCAAATCAAAAACAAGCATAATATCGACAGCTTGGCAAGGTTTCAGAAGTTCAAGGAACTTAGCTATTTGTTAATTTCTGCTTGTTCTCGTTCCACCACCCCAAACAGAAAATAGAAGCTGTACGACCTTTTTTTGCCTCAGACATACTTGGCCACCTTGCCGCAAAAATCAGTCGCATGTACACTTCTTCGGTGGGTGAAGGAGTACCAAGCATCGGACACTCAACAATTAGACATGGGTACAGGATATGTGTCCTACACTTTCCATTGGACGCACCACCGCACACCAAGAAACATGTTAGCTACTAGTAAATCAAGTCTCTAATTATATTCCTTTTGTCACAATTTCTTCAAAATGGATGGAATGCTCATGTTAAAACACCATCATTTTAGTTAAATAAGAAAAGCATAGATCTATGGCCGTCCTTAAATTCATAAATTTGGGAAATCCATCCGTTAGACATGCCCACACTGAGACTATATCCAAATCAAATTTAACATGTGTTATTTGAAATCAAGGGACACGATAACAATGAGAAGAAAACATACCCGACATTAGGATTGTCAAATAATAGTGCTAGTTTCCGCTTGTCTGGCCTGATAGTCTTAGAGTGTCCACCAAACAAGTATCTTCTGTGGCCCAGAAGAAAATGAGGGAAGTTTCCACCTTGAGTTGTCACAAACACCTCACTATGAAGACAAACAGTGTAGTCTATAGCAGCCATTCTGGAAGAATAGTTCTAGAAGCAGTAATTCGAATCAAAGCAGTGATCTTAAATTTGGAAATTAAGGCTGTGTTTAGTTTGCTGATTTAGAGAAGGAAAGAGTAGGGAAAGGACAACAATTAGCACTATCACTTCCCCAGTGTTTTCCCTTTGTGTTCTCCTCCATGGTTAAAGTACATTAGAAATTAGAAATTCTAATTCAATAGAACTTCAAGAAAAGAGAAAGGGAATTGGTTCGCAAAATTTAAGTTTTTAATTTACTTTTCAAAATATTTACTTTCTCACAGCTTTCCATATTAACCAAACAAAGATAAGTATTTTCCTCTATATTTTTCTTTTTCTTTTCCTCACTTACCTCCATGAAACAAACAGAGCCTAAAAATGGAATGCTATGCTTCCCAAAAAATTTTCCCAAAAGTGTTTCCCAACACATGTGGCAACGGGCCTAGTAGATTTTGATTGGTTGATGTTGATGTGGTCCCATCATTATTGAAGAGGGTCCCACTGCCACATGTGTTGGGAAACACTTTTGGGAAAAAAATTTCGGGAAGCATAGCATTGCTCAAAATGGAATTCAAAGAACCGAAAAACAATTGAAACCTTGAATGGAGCAAGTTCTTCAGCAGACGCCAGCATTTCTTTAGTTTTTAGAAGCGGAAACAATTCGAAAAGTGGAGCCATATGTCTTTCAGAGTCGTATATCTTTCCGGATGCTAAATAGATAGATGTAGATTTATCGAACCCCATTCCTCTAAGCATCAAGCCTACCTGACAACATACAAGAAAACATAGACAGCTCTTTTATGTATACACCAAGATCATCGAAACCTGATCCCAGATTGAATCATTTGTGTTTCTTCTTTTTGGAGGAGGTTGGATTGAGGATCCTAAGATCTTCAAAATGAGGAAAAGAATAACTATGACGAGAAAAATGGTCAACTAACAAGGAAAAGAGAAGTTTCACTGGTAAAGCAATTGTCTAACACTGTTGGATTGGCCCACATTGCCCGGGCATAGTCCCGTCTGTGCTTCTTATAAGCCTGGGTAATCCTCCCCCCATAAAGCGTCTTTTGAGGGTTAGTCAGGTCCATTGGTCTTTCTATTTGGTATCAGAACTGAGTTCGTCTCCCTCCCCTTGTTGGGGCTTTCCCTGTTGATGTGGTCCAGGGGGTGTGTTGAATTGTCCCACATCGCCCAGGCATAGCCCCTATATGTGCTTCTTATAAGCCTGGGTAATCCTCCCCTCCATGTTTGACATCAAGAGTCCTACAAGCCAAAAAAGCAATTACCAGTGGGGGTCCCCAAATACAAGAAATAAAAAATTAGCCTTTAGCTGAGAAAATTACAAATCTGTTGCAGGATATCATTTAATCAATATTATGGTCCAAAAGAAAATCAAATGGCGCTGAACCGTTCACATAATTGACCCCTTATAGTCGGGAGTCAATGACATTTCTAGTTGAATGGACAGAGTCCAAGTATTACACCCCTATACTTCTGTTCGTTTATCTTTAAACTTGCTGTCATAAGGCTCTATTACCCTCCTGAAAATTATTCTCTGACGTTAACTGATTGTGGTCAAGTAGAATTCCATTAGGCAATGTTTGGCTTGCGGATTTGGAGAAGAAAAAGAAGGAAAGAAAAACAAAACAGTTAGTTTGTGTTTTCCTCCATGCTTAAATAACTTAAGAAATTTTAATTTTCCAAAATATATTTGTAACTTCAGGGAAAAAAAAAGGGAGTTACTCGCAACATTCAAAGCTTTCAATCTATTTCTCACCATATTTCAATTTCCTTCCTATTTTCCTCACTGTCTCCCTAATTAACCAAGCAAAGAAAATTGTTTTCCTTAGGCTCTGTTTGGTTCTTAGATTTAGCGTGGGACAAGAAAAGAAAACACAGTGGAAAACCTTTTCCTTTGTTTGATCAATAAGGAAAACGATGAGAAAAATAGGAAAGAAAAGAGAATAAGGTGAGAGAGAAATTAAATATTTGATGATGGGAGTCATTTCCCTTCCTCTATTCGTACATTACAATTATAAGTCAGGATTTTTTAAATTTTAGTTTTAAGAATGAAGGAAAGCACAGGGGAAAACATGAGGGACCTAGTTATCCTTCCCGTTTCTTTTCCCTCTCTAAATCCGCAAACCAAACAGAGCCTTAGTTTTTCGTTTCTAAATCCTCAAATAAATCTATGAACCAAACAAATCCGTAAAGAAACTACGCCAACAAAACCTACTGGCGGTACATATGCAATAGATGTTACCTCTAAAGGAGTAAGTGGACATTTTCCATTGATCCTGATTGCGCCGGGACGAATAACTCGGCCATGTTTTGTAAATTTTCCCTTCCAACCCCTCTCCCTTGCAGCCTTCAGGTCTTCTTTTTCTTGCTCTCCACCATCAAAAGCACAACAAGAGAAAGCTACCATATCCTATACAAATGAAGGTAAGAGACCGTTTGGGATAGCTTTATAAGCGATTGATTAAAAGTTGTGATTGTTTACATTAGCTTTTTTTACAGCATTTTAAAAAATCAAACTCCTTTTTAAAACTAAAAACAGTTATTTTAATAAGCTCCACTTCCTAGCTTTTTGAAAAATCTCTTAGTCCAAAAAGAGATTATTATAGAAGCTTAACCAAGACGGGCTCTAATTGTCAAAATATTGAAGACATATAATAAAATATATCAACCCATTGAAAGATAACCTCTTCAAAGCGAAGATGCACAGAAACGTATTTTCCACTGTTATTTGCACTGCGTTCTTTCATTCTTGCGACCAAAGTTTCACCCATAGTTAATAGAGGATTTGAGAACCTCAAAGCTTCATAGTTTGCCAAGTATCTAAGCGGTTTGCAAAAGGAGAAATCCGTATGACCCTAAGTACATTAGGAAGCAGAAACTAGAATTCAGGGCGGAAAAGAAAAATTGAACACTAAGCACTATTCACAACAGAAAGGAACAAAAGAAAACTAATTCCTGCCTTCAAAAAATACGGTACCAACAATAGAATTTTAACGAAGATATTAGAACTGGATTTAGTAAATTGAAATATAGAAACATTGCTGGATAAGGGATGTAAATAGTAGAAACTTGTGTATATACATTTTGCAATACTTGGTGTAACTGTAAGTGGAAGCATAGTTTAACTCACTTTTCTTCAAGTAGCCTTGGGAGAACTGTGTCCCTATAGTACCGAATAGGCGACCATGCTTTTATCCTGAAGTTGTAAACGTTGGTCATATTATTGGCAAACCGTTCCATTAGATACTCAGGAATCGTATTAACCACCCGCACATCATTTTGAAGGGTACTAACAAAATAGTCTTCTTCATATATGTCTCTGAATTTGCTGTACAAGTAAAGTTTTTTAACTGTCGAGCAATATTTTAGCTAAAAGGAAAAACAAAATATTAGAACTGCACTCACACACAATTGTGAGAAATCATTCTCGTATGGTCAATGCCGATATCACATTTGTTGAATAATTTCCATATACTATGATGAATAAAATTTCTAAACAGCAATGTGATAGTGAAATAAATCTCAATTCTTTGCATCACATTCATTACTTAATTTCTTTTTTAAAAAAACAAATTTGCAATTTGTAAGACAGGACCAAATTACACTTTGACATAATCATTGAGAACTTTAAGAAGATACCAAATGTATTTAGAATCATGCACATCAATGAATAATATACCCCAAGTGCTAAACAACCAGTACACACTCAGACACTGTACACAGCTGCAGAAGAAAAAAAGAACTATAACCGAGCAAACTTGACTCCACTATAGTCTTGTAACCTGTCTAGGGTAGCTTTTTTTTTTAGGCCAACAATCGCTGTGAGTGTAAAAAACATTTGATGGTTTCAACTAGCTTTTTCACAGCTTTTTTCAGGGTAAAAGAAAAACTGATTACTTTTTTTAAAAAAAATGCTCCAATTTTTAACTTCTTAAAGAATCTCTTATTCCAAAATGGGATTATCTAGAGAGCTAACCCAAACAGGCACTAACCCTATCCTACTCTTTCCAAGGCCTAAAGAGCATCAATCAAAGTTTAACTTAATAACACCCAAAAGGGCATGACTTCGTTTAGAGAAAGAAGCAATATTTTTCCAAAGAAATGCGCCTTTGGAAATGTATAGTTAGGTACAAAAGGTAGAATCCTGTTCCAGAATGTGAAAATTTGTAGAGCCAATCTCTTAATAGAAGTCATGCTGTTAAGAAAAATACATTTTTCCTATTACCACAGAAGAAAGATAAAACTACAAACAAACCTCGGATCTCTCCAAATGCTGTGGTAGTGGAAGTAGGGAATCACAAGTGTTGCATTAAGATAGCCTGCAACAGCTACTGCGTTGCAGATCTACAAAGCATTCAAGCAAACCATTCAGAGAATGCAAGCGAATAAAGCTGTCATAAAAAAAATAATAATAATAAATAAAATTAAAAATAAAAAAAATAAATAATAAATAATAAATAAAAAAAAAAACCAAAAGAGACTCTTAATATGGGACGGAGGGAGTATAATGAATACACCTTGATACTTTGACACCAAGTGAAACATTGTCGAATTTTGAAATCCAAAGTAGAAGTTGAAAGTGGATATGGCATCTTAACGATGGGAATAATCACACTCCTTTGAACTCATAAGTTGGATCTTAGAAGCAGGAACCTTCTAAATTGGTCACGCTCCCTCCTCAGACTCTTGATTCCACGCTTCTTACTAAGAAGCTTGTCGGAACCTCGCTCCCCTCATATTATAACCTCGTTCCCTTCACAACCAAGTCTCAAAATAGCCTATAAATAGATTCAAGTTCTCATTTTGGTCAAATATTTTACCGAAGAAATATTTTTATGTCGGAACATATGGCTTAAGAGTTTCAAAAACAAAATTTACAATCAAAATATATTATGTCAATCTAAATTCCTCGGCAATAATTAGATATAGAATATATCTATATCAAATATTTGGACGCTTCTTAAATGCTCCCAACCTTTGAACCTCTTAAAGTTTAACGCTTCCTCGCTCCCGCTTCCGCCGTCCCCGTCCCCGCTTCGTGCTTCTAAGAGTTGGATATCTAGAAACATAAATATAGTATTTATGGAAGCATAACATCGCTTTTATAATTTGCAACTACTTAAGAGTTATGATATCAAAAAAGGGCTTCCAAATTAGAAATAATTAGGAGTAGGACCTTATGAAACTAAAGATAATTTGTCATCTTACTTCATCATAGATCGTATTATTTCTCATCACACATGATTACAAACATTTAAATACATGTTTTGTCATTTTGAGGTGTCCCTTCCATGTCTGTGTCTAGTTTTTAGAATTTTTCGTGTCGACGAATCATTTTTGTGTCCCCATATCCGTATATGTGCTTCTTAGCTGACAACAACGACTGTAGATAGATTGTGCTACTGCCATCAGTGGCAACCAAAGGATGACAGGCGTTATAACAATTAGTAAAGGCGTAGTAAAGCTGATGTCATCGTAAAGTCATGAGTCTAATGACTGAAGTGCCAACAACCACGGGTTTATACTCATGGTGTTGAGGATATACCCTATCCTAGGACATATGCGATACCAAAACACAGAAACGAAAATAATCACAAGACAACCAGATTTAGGTGGTTCACCCAAAACTAGGGTTACATCCACGGAGCTACTATACTCTCACTATGCTCAAATGAAGAAGAAGAAGAAGAAGAAGAAGAAGAAGATGATGATTATGAAATACAATGATGGTCGTCCTTATGTATTACTTAAAACCAGGGCCACAAGCTATAAGTACAAAAATTACCAAAATACCCCTGCAGCCCCACAAAGTTGGATCTGCAACAGTTGGGCTAAGTGTATGGTATTATCAATTTATCAGGCTCCACATACCCGTGGTGGCTACGATATGTAGTTGCCATGGATGAGTGGGTAGAAGAGGCACATAAATGAATTGCCAAGTATGATTGTAGTGTTGTTGGTGCTGGTGGTGAAGGTAGTTCGTGCAAATGTGTGGAATCACAATATATTGAATGAATAAAAAGAAGATTACAAGAGCCTATATATAGGCTTCCAACACCTAGACTAAATCACTAACTAAGCGATGTGGGACAACACATATACAGTAAATACACACTATTAACACTCCCCCTCAAGCTGGAGCATACATGTCATATGCACCAAGCTTGTTACAAATATATTTCACTCGAATCCCTCCTAATGCTTTAGTAAATAAATCGGCTAACTGATCGGCAGACTTCACATGCACTGTATGAATAACATTTTCCAAAAGCTTCTCTCGAACAAAGTGACAATCGACTTCAATGTGCTTTGTCCTTTCATGAAAAACGGGGTTAGAAGCAATATGAACTGCAGCTTGATTATCACAAAATAAACTCATTGGAGTAGTTTGAGTAAACCCAAGTTCCTCTAATAAATGCTTCATCCATACTAGCTCACAAGTAGTGTGGGCCATTGCTCTGTATTCCGATTCTGCGCTAGACCGAGCTACCACGGTTTGTTTCTTGCTTTTCCATGAAACAAGGTTGCCCCCAACGATAACACAATAGCCAGTAGTGGATCTCCTATCACCAGGAGAACCTGCCCAATCTGCATCAGTGTAACCTTCAACTCGTATGTGACCATGGTCTTTGTATAACAAACCACGTCCTGGAGCACCTTTGAGATATCTCAAAATGTGCATCACTACATCCCAATGGGTTGTTCGAGGACAATCCATAAACTGGCTAATCACACTCACAGCGAATGCAATATCAGGTCTAGTTACTGTTAGATAATTAAGCTTCCCTACTAGACGTCTGTACTGTCCTGGGTCATCAATGAGCTCTCCCTGATCTGGTAACAACTTAATATTAGGATCCATAGGAGAATCCAAGGGCTTGGATCCTAACATGCCTGTTTCAGAGAGGAGATCAAGAACATACTTTCTTTGAGATAGACAAATCCCTTCACTAGATCTAGCCACTTCAATGCCCAGAAAGTATCTAAGTTGTCCCAAGTCTTTAGTTTGGAACTGCTTTTGCAAGAAGTGCTTCAACTCCTGAATTCCCTTGGAATCATCTCCAGTTATAACAATATCATCAACATAAACAACAAGTAGGATTTTACCTGCCGAAGAGTGCTTATAAAAGACAGAATGATCAACACCACACCGCTGGAGACCAAATTGTGCAACGACTTCACTAAATCTTCCAAATCAAGCACGAGGGGACTGTTTCAGACCATATAGGGACTTCTTCAACCGACAAACCATACTAGACTCCCCCTGAGCAACAAACCCAGGTGGTTGCTCCATATAAACCTCCTCCAAAAGAGTGCCATTGAGAAAGGCATTTTTGACATCTAACTGATGTAACGGCCAGTGATAAGTAGCAGCAAGAGAGATAAAGAGACGAACGGAAGCAATCTTGGCAACCGGAGAGAACGTCTCGGAATAATCAAGACCATAAACCTGCGTATAGCCCTTGGCAACAAGACGTGCTTTCAATCGATCAAGGGTACCATCAGGATGCATTTTAACAGTAAAAATCCAACGACACCCAACCACAGACTTCCCAGAAGGAAGAGGTACCAATTCCCAAGTACCAGTTTCTGTCAAGGCAAGCATCTCATCCTCCATAGCTTGTTTCCAACCGGAATGGGAAAGTGCCTCTGCTGTAGACTTAGGAATAGAGAAAGTAGACAAAGACGCAACAAACGAAGAGAAAGTAGGAGACAAATGATCATAAGAGACAAAATTTGAAATAGGATGAGAAGTACAAGTACGCTTACCCTTCCGGAGAGCAATTGGAAGGTCGGAGTCTGACGGAGGCGGATCTGAAGACACAGAGGCCACAGGCGCTGTAGCTGAATCCAAAATGGTCTCAACATGCTGATGACGGCGGGTGTATGTCTGGAGGTCAGGATGGTCCAGCCCAGCTTTGGGAGGTAGGGAGAGGGGAAGGGGAAGGGGAACCATAAAGTCAGGATCAGTAATAGAGTGAGACTCAGAGTAATATGGAGTAGATTCAAAGAAGGTAACATCAGCAGAAACAAAGAAGCGACGCAAGGAAGGACTATAACAACGATAACCCTTCTTTGTTCTGGAGTACCCCAAGAAAACACACTTGATAGCACGGGGATCCAATTTATCGGTACCTGGAGTAAGTTGATGCACAAAACAGACACACCCAAACACACGTGGAGCAACAGGGAAAGGTGGGGTAGTAGGAAACAAAAAGGCATGGGGTGTGCCCCCATCAAGGATGGAAGACGGCATACGATTAATTAAATGGCAAGCAGTAAGAACTGCATCTCCCCAGAAGTTCTTGGGGACCCTCATTGCAAACAACAATGTACGGGTGACTTCTAATAAATGACGGTTTTTTCTTTCGGCAACCCCATTTTGCTGAGGGGTATGAACACACGAGGATTGATGAAGCATGCCATGAGAATTTTAATAGGAACATTAAACTGAGTCTTTATTTCATTACAGAATGTAGAAAAAATAGAAAATAACTCAGAACGATTTTTCATTAAATAAAGCCACGTAGTTCGGGAAAAATCATCAACAAAACTAACAAAATACCGATATCCCTTAACAGAGGTAATACGGTGTGGACCCCAAACATCGGAATGCACTAATTGAAATGGACTAGTCACACGTTTATTAACTCGGGGAGCAAATTGGACACGGTGATGCTACCCCAATTGACAGGACTCACACTCTAAAGTAGATAAATTACTTAAACTAGGTACTAAAAACTTCAGATTGGCCAAGGAAGGATGACCAAGACGGCAGTGGATCTGGTGAGGAGACACAGTGGCAGGACACGCTATTGGAGTAGAAGAAGTAGGCAATTCATCAAAGTAGTAAAGACCTTCGGATTCATGCCCGACGCCAATCGTCCTCCGAGTCGTCAAATCCTGAATAAGAACAGAATCAGGGAAAAAGGAAACACAAGCATTAAGATCTTTAGTCAACTTCGCAACAGATATCAAATTAAAGGGTGAACGAGAAATAAAAAGAACAGATGATAAGGATAAAGACGGGGATAATTGGACAGTCCCTATGCCTTCAACAGGCATAGAAGAGCCATCTGCCAAAGTAACGGGAGGTAAAGATGAGGACGGTTCAAGAGACGAAAAAAGGGTGGATATACCTGTGAGATGATCGGTGGCAGCAGAGTCAATTACCCAAGGACGAGTACGGGAAGTAAGACAAGCGGTAGAGGTACCTTTCTGAGCAAGCGAGGTACTAGGAGCAGAGGCATGCTGAGAGGCCTGGAACTGAAGGAATTGAGAGTACTCTTCACCAGAGATGGAAAGCGGATCACCTGCAGCAGGAGCATGAGAAGATGGCGAAGCATCGCTAGAGACAACAGCATGTGCAAATCGAGCAGGGCGACCAACAAGATCCCAACATGTCTCCTTATAATGACCATCCTTATCGCAATTGGTGCAATGAGGACGACCACCACGACCACGGCCCCCATATCCACCACGATTACCACCACGGTAACCACCACGACCACGACGGGGATTACCATCACCCCGACCAGTAGTGGAGGGCGGAGCCTGAGTAACTAAGGCAGAATGATCAGTAACAGAGGAAGTAGAACCCTGATCACGAGACGTACTCCGGAGAACACGCTGGTAAGTCTCAGCAAGAGAAGGCAGAGAGGCACCCCCTAGAATCTGGGATCGAACAGGCTCAAAATCAGGTTTTAAACCAGCAAGAAACTTCATTATGGCCATTTGCTCCCGCTGTTCGTGCTGTTTTTTTGCATCAGTAGTAATGGGCATAACACCGTTCAATTCTTCAACTAACCGTTTGAAGGAGGCAAAATACTCAGTAACTGAGAGATCACTTTGCTGCAATTGAAAATACTGAGAGGAGAGATCATACATCCGAGTGAGATCGCTGGAGAATAAAAGATGTGCATAATCCCAAATATCCTTACAGGTGCCCAAGTGACCACACATATCCGCAATATGTGGTTCCATACAGTTCCAAAGGAGGGCAACGATTTGGGCATCCCTTTGTTTCCATGTCTTGATGGCCTTGTCATCGGTGGTGGGAGAAGACTCGGTAAGGTGATCATCAAACCCCAAGCCAGTGAGAGCAATATTGACAGCCCGGGACCATTGGAGGAAATTAGATCCATTCAACTTCCTAGTGGTGAGTTGAGGAAGAGCTTTGGACTCCATGGAGATTGAAAGAGACAAAATGGAAGCGCAAAGAAGCCAAAAAACGTAACACAGAAGCAGATCGGAGCCCAAAAACCTTGAAAAAAAGAAGCCAAAAGGCTGCCGGAGGGTCGCCGGAGCTGCTGGAGGGTCGCCGGAGCTGCCGGAGGGTCGCCGGAGTGTCGCCGGAGGGTCGCCAGAGTCAGGCGAGGGTCGCCGGAGGGTGGGCTGAAGGGAAGGTGCGGCGGCTGCTTGTTTGACTTTTAGGGTTAGGGTTTTGACTGTAGGGGCTGCGGTTGAGTGAGAAAGAAGCTCTCGAATTTCTTACGGAAATCCGGCAATGATAATGAACTCTCGAACCCTAACTAAGGATCGGCAAGATGAGCAAACCCAAGAACAATTGCTCTGATACCATGCAAATGTGTGGAATCACAATATATTGAATGAATAAAAAGAAGATTACAAGAGCCTATATATAGGCTTCCAACACCTAGACTAAATCACTAACTAAGCGATGTGGGCCAACACATATACAGTAAATACACACTATTAACAGATAGTATCAAACTAAAGTGAATGTTGCTTCCAAATTTACTTCCACTACACAACTTAGAGCTTCTTTTAAACTAAAGGGGGATAATCATCAGAAAATTTTACAAGTTTAGTTGCTATTTCCACTTATTTTGATCTTTACTATATAGCAATATAGTTGCCCCGGAACTATATTCTTTACTAGGGTCTCCACTATGATAGAAACTCCTCAACTAACCAAGGGTATTATTGCCTTCAACGACAGTAAGTAATTCTACAGCATCTAACAAACAAACTTCTAGTCTTCCAAAACCATGCAGGAAGCACTCAATTCGCAACACAGTGAGATATTTACTGCTGCTTTGAGGAAAAAAAAAAGAAGATAGAACTGCTACAAAGCTATCATTATCTCATACAAATAAAATATTTTAGTCATTAATTCGAATCAAGTAAGATTGTATGCAATAAGCTACAGGGCAGGAAATGAAGTATTCCTCAGTCCTCACACACTAAGGCTCTATTTGGTTGAAGGATTTAAAGAAGGAAAAGAAAAAAGAGAAGGAAATCTATTTCCTTAGTGTTTTCCCTAGTGTTTTCCTCCATGGTTAAATAAAACATCAAAAAGTGAAAATTTTAAAACAAGAACAAGAACAAGAACAAGAATAATAATAATAATAATAATAATGATAATAATAATAATAATAATAATAATAATAATAATAATAATAATAATAACGACAACAACTCAAGAAAAGAGGGGAGGACGGACTCTCAAATAAAAATTAAAAAAATAAAAATAAAAAAATGACCCTATTTACTTTTCCTTCCTATTATCTTTACTATTTTCAACCAAACAAAGAAAATGTTTTCCATAGGCTATGTTTGGTTCGCGGATTTAGAGAAGGGGGGAAAAAGGGGAAAAGGAAAACTAGTTCTAGTGTTTTCCTCCATGCTTAAATAAAATAAAACTTAGGGGAAATATCATCTTCCTCCCTTGAGGTTTGGCCTAACAACACGTACCTCTCTCCACTTTCAGGAATAACATTAATCTCCCTTCTTTTTTAATTTCAGTAACAAATTCCCAGTTCAGTTAAGTAGCTGTTAGGTTAACTAGCAGAATCTTGCTGATGTCATACAAAAATACAACTAAATACCAAAATTGCCCTTTGGACTTAAAAAAAAAAAGTCATTACACCCCAATTTGTAATTTTTATTCTGTTTTGTCATTTCTGTTGATTTGTCTTGTCATTTCTTCTTCCTCATTATTTCCACTCTCCTTAAGGCCTCTACAACCAGTGAAAATTTGGAACTCAGTAGCAAAAATAGCCACGAACATGCTTGATAAGGAACTAAAGAATTAAGGTAAGTAATTTATCTAAAGTGGAAAATGAAGACATGCACTTTGAATAGATTCACAGACTATGAACGGACGAGTGTATATATGTTATGAATGAGTATCAACTAACATGAAATTTACAGCTCTCATTAGCTACTTTTGGGTCTTTTTCTTTCCGGCAACTAGTCAATTGATAAACAATACAATAAAACATCAACTTTACATATTGAAAAAAGAAAATTATATTAAAAATGCAATCTTCTATGTACAAATTAAGAAAAGCAAGCCCCATTTTGAGAGAGAGAGAGAGAGAGAGAGAGAGAGAGAGAGATGAACAAAGAGACGAATGACTAATTTCTAGAGAGAAACTTTTGAGAAAAGAGATCAAATCAGAGGAATGTGATGGAATCAAAGACCCATTTACTATGTAATACGGGTACGGACATGTGACACGGGTATGGCAGTACAGAAATTTCCAAAAATGTAGGGAACGGGTACGGCTAGAGTACCTTGAATAAAAATATATTTTTAAAAGCATACTTTTAATAATTTTAAAAATAAAAAAAAGAAAAAAGAAAAAGAAAAAGAAAAAGAAGAAGATTGAACAGCACTACAACGTATTAATGCACAGCATATTAGCAAATAAGTAGTCAAAGGACTAAACAACATTGTTTTAGCATCACAAGTCCACAACATTAAAGAAAAAAATATAAATTAAAAAGAAGCAAGTCCACTAAGTAACTACCAAGTACCCACGAAGTACCCCCCATAGTTTTCAAAAAATGCAATCTGATCCCCACGTCGTACCCACGCCCGTACCCATGCTGTACCCACAAAGTACCCGAGCCGTACTAGGAATAGATTCTTCACCTTCACTTTCAATAATGAACAAAACCCACCTCTAAAATGTGCAGCTAATCCTTTTTCCATCTACCATTAGGCAAATATGAATATAGAAAGATGCATTTCATGTATTACATCCAAAAGGACTCTTAATTGAAGACAGATTCATCAATGTATTCTTTAATAGATTGCACATACCAATCCCTATGCAAATGCCAATATCTTAGCTTGAAGGGGAATCATATACATCAAGCCAAAATAAAAAAGTAAAAAATCATCAGCATCTACCTATGTTACCCAGACTTGGCATAAAATAGGTTGTCAGTACATTTAATAGCCTCATATCCAGTGTTGACATTTATAGACCTCTAAGTAGAGCTACTTTTCCAAAAATTATTAAACTTCATCAAAATCATGTGTGAAATAATAATAAAATCACAGTAATGCTATGCTTTTAGGGTTAATAAACATAAGAATATAGCTAACTTTTAAGAATGTCTTGTTCTATTTCTTGTATGACATGTCCTTATACCCGTACCTAAATTTTGGATCCTTTATGGTCGAGTCCCCTTATCCTAAAATATTGGATCTACTGAGCCTGACTCCCGGATTCATATCTACACCCGACACACATACCCGAGTCCACGTAAAATAGTTATCTACATAGTCGACCAAACTCAAAACCATATTTGGCTCTCCACAAAGAGTAATGCTAGAGTCACAAAATAGTCACTATGAGATGCTCACAAAAAGATGTGGCACCCATGTGGCAATAGGACCCACCACACTTAACTCTGCCATTAGGTGCCACATGGGATGTCACATCCTTTTGTGAGCATCTCTTTGTGACTCTTTTGTGACTCTAGCATTACTCTACAAAATGGGAAAAAGAAAGTGAATTGTTAAATGCTCTCTTTTTCTCATGCATTTTCTCAACTCAAGTATACCAAATTCAATTAACTCAAGTATACCAAATTCAATTAAACTGCTAGAAATGCAAATATGAACTACTTTAATGAAAATGTCAAATAAAGTAATGCTATGCTTCCCAGATTTTGACTCTCAAATGGTCCCAATCACATGTGAGAGTAGAACACATTCAATAATGATGGGACCACTTCAACATTGTCCAATCAAAATCAACCCTTGCTAGAAATGCAAATTTGAACTAATCTAACGAAAATGTCAAATCAACTAAGAGTAATGCTATGCTTCCCAAATTTTGAGTCCCAAATGGTTCAAACACATCTGACTGTGGAACCACCATCAATAATGGAGGGACCACTTCAACAACTTCCAATCAAAATCAAATAGGCCACTGCTACATGTACTTAGGATCATTTGGGATACATAGCTATGGTACAGTACTTCAGTGCAGTTATCTGGGTGCAGGTGGTGGTGAAGTTGGACCCAAAAATCAAAAATAAAAAACAGTATTTAAACACTGGGACTCACTTTTTTTGTGGGAGGAATAGTACTACCTGCACCCAAAGAACTGCATTGAAGTGTTGTCCCATTGCTATCCTTCCCAAATTTTGAGTCTCAAATAGTTCCTAAGTGGGACCATCCTCAATAATGGTAGGACAATTTCAACACCTCCAATCAAAATCAAGTAGACCCACTAGGATATTATTTGGGATACAAAATTTGGGAAGTATAGCATTAGAGTAAGTCTTAGGGCACAAACACAATCCACTAAGACCACAATGTGTCTATCTCTCTCCTCTCCTCTCCTCTCTGTGAACCCCACAGTGTCAGCGGACCCCATCAGGTGAGATAGACACATTGTGGTGTTTGTAGATTGTGATTGTGAGATTTGTTCCCAAAGACTTACTCATAGCATCATTCATAAGGGAAATGTTTGGCACACACACTTTTTGACACACTGCTTTAAACATATGTAACTTGTGCCGTTTGAATTTTGAGCACTATTACATTCACACACTTTTTGACACACGGCTTTAAATGCATGTACCCTGTGTTGTATAAGTGGTGCACAGAAAAGTGTGAAAAATGCAAACAACACAAGGTACATGCATTTAAAGCATAGTGTGTCAAAAAGTGTGTCAAAAAATATGTATACCTAGCATTATTGTTGAATTTTTTACACTTTTATGTGCACCACTTACACACTATAGGGTACATGCATTTAAAGCTGGGAATCAAAAAGTGCGTCAAAAAGTGTGCATAGCACTACTCTATTCATAAACTAATGCATTGTCCAAACTCTCTCAATCCTAACTTCATTGGAAATTTAATTAGATCACATTGAACAATCACATCAAGAAATACACATAGAAATGAGATACAATCCAATCACTGACCGCATCAGTAGACGAGTTGTCCGAATCCATATCTGGCCGGAGCTTCGAATAGACCTGCGGGCTCCAGTAAACGGACCCCGGCGCCGGACGGCTCCTAAGACCGGAACGGCGGTGTGGAAAGGCACCGTCCCCATGTAGAAGAGCATGCCAGAGACGTAGAGGAGAGGAGCGAAGAGGAAGGCGCCACGCCGACGGAGGAGGAACGAGAGAAGGATCCGGGGGAGGCGGTGGGCTAGGGTTCGCAGTGGCTGGGTGGGGGGATTGAACCTGCCGGACTTAGACCGGCCGTGGCGGAACCTCGGCGACCGGAGCGGCGAGTGCGGCAGCGATGGGGTGGTGTGTCCGCTGCTGCTCGATAGCCTGTTGTATTGTTGCATTGCATCTCTTCTTCACTGTCGTACATACCCCCGTCTCTTTCTCTCTGTATCTCACGCCCTTTGGTTTGATTTGTAAAATAGAAATGAATTGAAAAGAATGAGTACACACATTTTTTGACATATTTTTTACACACAGTTTTAAATATATGTACTTTGTGTTGTATAAGTGGTGCACAAAAAAGTGTGAAAAATGCAAACATCATAACCTATGTAAAATAGAATGGATTTACAATTCCAATTCTCCAGGTTGGTTTAAAACAGAAATGAAAATAATAGAATTGAAAATATTTATTGATATTTCCTAAAATACCCCTGTTTAAATATACATTATACTTAAGATCTATTTGGGTATGTAAAAATTGAATTTGGATTAAAGCTTACCCAAACAAACCATACCCAAATTAATCCCAAAACTTTGATCTTACCCAAACAGAGCACACTCAGACCAGAAGACAAAGACAAAGAAGAAGCTGGGAAGAATAAAAAGATGTGATTGAGATTCTGTATATATATAATATATATGTATAACTGTGTACATACATATATGTATATATAGAAAGGGTAATACTTGGGGCACAAACAAACACACAACTTTTGGGACACAACCCAAATAATGTGTCTATCTCTCTCATGTGTCACTGTGGGGTCCAGTGACATCACAGGAGAGAGATAGACACATTATTTAGGTTGTGTCCAAAAGGTTGTGGGTTTGTTTGTGTCCCAATCTTTACTCATATAGAAATCTGTTTATATATGTATATATAGAAATATATGTGTGTGTATATATGTATATATAGAAATCTATGTGTGTGTGTATATATATATAGACGAGAGAGAAAGAGATAGAGAGAGAGAGAGTACCTGGTTCGCAGCTCGCAGAGGGAGACGATGAACAGGAGAGGGGTGGTTTGGGAAAAAAAAAGAATCCCAAATCAATTCCTGAAGAATTCAACCATTTTGGGTAGGATTTGTAAAGGGCCAAAAACAAGAATTTGGTGGATTTCAAAATGAATTCTTTTCTTGTTTTATGTCAAACCAAACATAAGAATTCCACAAACAGCAATTGTAAATGAATTCTTTTCTTGTTTGTGGCATACCAAACGAAGTGTCAATTACTATCTCCCTCTATAAATTAAACCCAACACAAGAGAGAGATGATCGAGAGGTGGTCGTTTGAATTGAATTGATTAATTGAATCGAACGAGAAGGAAGGATGCACGTGCACCTGATATGGGTAGGGGATGTCAAAAGGTGAAATCGGATAGGTTCGGTTCGATCAATTTTGGAGGTTTTCAATCGATCGGTTTTGGGGGGTTTTCAATCAACTGATTGGTTCGATTCGATTTTTCAATTTTAAGGCTTATTTTTCGATTTGGTTGAATATTTTGTGAGAATCGCCCGAATCAGTCAGTTCAGTTCGATTGATTCGGTTTTGGGTTTGGTCTTTCACCCCTAAATGTGTGTAATGCAGGTGGTGGAAGAAAGAAGGGAAATTCTATAGTGGGCGCCTCACTGTCAGCCATTGGATGGAAAAGAGGGTGGATCCATGTGGCAAATGTGGTTTTGAAGGTTGGTTTTGAAATTTGAACATTAATTTGTACTTTTCTTATAAATCTTTAAACTTTATTAAGCAACATTTGAACTCTATGGACCAACCTTTGGACATTATTAAGAAACATTTTAACTTTATTAATGAACTATTTGTACTTTGACAACAAAACTTTGGCATTTGTTTGTAAATACCATATATAATTATATAGAAACTAAGAATGGTCCAAATTAAGCTAAGAAAGGTCTAACTGACAGAGCATTAATTGTGAGACAGTTTTTTCTCATTTTGCTAAACTTTTATCAAGGTATAAACTAAACTAAGAAAAGGCCAAACTAAGTTAAGAAAAGTCAAACCAACAGAGCATTAATTGTGCTAGTTTTTTTTTTTCCTCCCAACATTCCATTTGTGACGCGTAGAAAATGGTTTCACCTAAGTAGAGCAAAACCCCATTGCCCCACTATAGAATTTCCTAGGAAACGCACGTGCTTTAATTAGGAAAAGGGTTAATTACATTTTACCATGTGGTTAGTCGTATTTTCACTTTTCCTCTTGTAGTTCCAGAGTGAACACTTAACTCTATGTAGTTTGAACTAAAGTGAAACTATTAAGATTTATTTCAAAATAGCCTCGCATGAGAACTAAGTGTCAAAATTTACCCCCAAATAGGAGAGTTTAAGTGTCAGAATTAACCTCACATACGCAATTAACCCCCACAAAGATGTTTAAGTGTTAAAAATTAGCCTCACAAAGATGAATTAAATGACAGCATTATCCCCTCAAATTGGATTAACCCCAAAATAACATCACATAATGATGAAAAATCTTCAACATCTCCCATCAAAATCATAATTTTAATATAATCATGGGAAAGAAAACTAATTCAGCTTATTAGTTTCATCAGAAAACCAATGTATTGCATTGCAGGCTTGTGCCAGCTTAGTAGATACTAGATAGTTACAACTACCCCACCTTTAAAGCACTTCACATGCAACTCATTCCCACATAGGTTATGTATTCCAAACATTTTCAAGATCAAGGGCCTGTTGGAAAATAAGTAAAAAGAAAATCTGGCTCACCTGCCTATTTGAGAACAATGCTAGGGGCACTAACAAATTCTACTAACACTCACACCCTGACTTTATCTCTCTCTTAGTAGCACTTTGAGTCTACTACAGACCTCACAGTGTCACTAAAAGAGAGATAGAGTGTGAATGTGAGTGTTAGTGGAATTTATTAGTACCCCAAATATTACTCATTTGAGAATGATGAAAACATGACCAAATTCAAACCAGTCTCACTTGGTCACTTTTATGGGAGAATCAATTGCTCGATATTTTTAAACCAAACACAGAATCCAATGTTCCTAAAATTCAGCTAAATAAATACAAAACTAATTAGAACTGATTCTTTTATGAACCACTGAATCAAATCTTATGTCACCCAAACAAACTCGCTTTTATTTGTTTTTTTTTTGTGAAATCAAGGTTACATGAGTTTGATAATAACCCAATTTTGAGAGAGTTCTAGACTTGACACACAGATCTGTGCAGAAAATGAACACTATCAGTAAAACACTTGAAATACGAGTCCACATGACTACAGGGATCAACAGATGTCACAAATGTTCAAAATATTGTAGCTGTTTAGAGAACACATCTTTTAAGTGAAGTTTTAGATCAACAATGAACTCCCATGCAATACTGCAATGAAGGCCTCCATCACACACTTGAATATATATATATATATATATATGGGGACTACTAACTTACAACATGATTGTTGTAAGTTAGCAACTTACAACAGCCCTTTTAGCGACGAAAAATAAGTTTTTAGTGACGAAATTTTTGTCGCTAAAGGTTCCAACTTTTAGCAACGAAAAATTGCGCCACTAAAACCTTATTTTTCGTCGCTAAAAGTCTCATATGCTGTAAGTTAGCAAATCCCTATATATATATATATATAAATCCATTCAGTTCAATCAGCATAAAACTCTATTTCTAAAAACGAAATTTCCCACACTAGATATTATATAAATGGACGATTATCCTACAGTGGGTGAGAAATGTTATTCATTAGCACAATTCAACCCCAAGGTAACATGATTGGCACAAATCCCTTAGTCACATTCCATAACTATCTGAACTCATGGTACAACCAAAATCCTCCAAAACAAAAATGAAGAAAACTCTCTTTTTATCATATGACATGATTAATCATGCAGAGTGCCCAAAATGTCCTCATCCCTATACAAATGATACCTGTACAAAACCCAAAATATATTTAAAAAATAGAATTTCAGACCAGAAGTTCCCAAAAATAAAAACCTAACAAATTGACGAGTGCATTCAAAGACAGGCAGAAATAGCAAGTATTAGATACCAACAAAACACACACTATGTGACAAGCAACCCTAACTAATGCTATGTGGATGGTAAGTTTGCCCTCTCTCTCTCTCTCTCTCTCTCTCTCTCTCTCTCTCTCTCTCTCTCTCTCTCTCTCTCTCTCTCTCTCTCTCTCACACACACACACACACACACACACACTATGTGACAAGCAAAAATTAACTCGGCTTCCCCAATTCTTTCCAAACGATACTTCACAATTCACTGCTCTATTAGTGAGTTTCACAAAATCAATGGATTCTAAACTTGCACAGGACATAGTTGAAACTACAAAAGATAACTCAACTACCCTTTTCTACACCATACCTTATTTGAAGTTTCTTCATAATGCTCATTCGAGCTAAAGCAAACATATACGGAAAAAGCATAAAACAAAACTTTTTTTTAAAGGGTCTTTTAACGGCAAGGAAATCCACAAGAATAGATTGCACAACCAATTGGAAGATAGGGGCACAAATGAAAAAATGAACCGTTCACATTGAAAATGTTTCGTAGTATGAAGAGCTAGGAAGCACGGACACTTTTAAGAAGGTAACTTGTTGCGTGTTCGTGGACACGTTTCATTAGTGTCGATGTGCAGGTTTTTAGAGATTTGTCTAGTCCGTGTCCGTATCAGCTTGTCCGTGCTTCAAAGATGAAAAGCCTACGGCTTCAACGAATGAAAACTGGCCGCGGATAATAGATTGTAAATATGAATAGAAATGATATCAATGAATACTTTAAACAGCGAAAAAAATATTCTAAAATACAATTGTAGTACATGAATGAAGGGAGGGAACTCACAACATTCAAAATGTGTACTTTATTTCTCAATAATACTTTTTTTGTTTCCTATGTTCCTCACTATTTTCCTTATTAACAAAATACAGAAAAAGGTTTTCCGTTGCATTCTATTTTCTCTCTCTCACAAAATCCAAAAACCAAACAAAGCCTATGTGTACTCAAAAAGGGTCAGAAATCGCAATTATTAGATACTAACAGTCCGTTTGGTATGATTTTAAAATAGAATAGAATTGAATTGGAAAGAATAGAAAAGAAAATAAATGATTAGAATTGATTTGCAATTCTAATTCTCATGTTTGGTTTGAAATAGAAATGAAATGAAATGAAATGAATCACGGTCATTTACTACATTGCCCACATAAAAAGAGGAGGTGTGAAATATATAGGGGTAAGTTTGGTATATCACATTGTTTCACTTAAAGTGAAATCATTTCTCACCAAATCCTACCAAAAGTGATAGGATTTGTTTTTGGGCTAAAACAAGAATTGGTGAGAATTGGCTAGAATTGGCTAGAATTGAAAATCAATTCTTTTGTCAAACCAAACACAAGAATTGCCACAAACAAGAATTGCAAATCAATTCTTTTCTAGTTTGTGGCATACCAAGCGGACTGTAAAAAAAGTCCCAACTAAATACACATTAACCCATTCATATACGTATAAGTATGCGCTTATCTCATGGTGTACACACACACAAACAGAGATACACTGATACAGAGAAAGAAGAAAGAGGATGTACAACAACACATACTCTTTATCACTTGGATAACCAAAAACACTTGTCGAAGCTTAATATACATTGCTGGGCCCATTCACTAACAGCTTAAGCTTTTGGAGTAATTGGTGACTTACACTATTCAAGCAACCAAAATACAATTTTGATTACTCAAATGCAAATTCCCTTTTGGAGATGCTCTATGGATTTCTATGTTTTCTCTAGTGCTTTCCTTCATGCTTAGATAACATTAAAATTAAATTTTCTAAAACAGAATTGTAATACATAAGTAAAGGAAGGGAAATAACTCACAGCATTCGTTCAAAATGTGTAATTTATTTCTCACTGTAATCTCATTCGTTTCCTATTTTCCTCATCGTTTTTCTTATTAACCAAATGCAGCTGCATTCTTTTTCACTCACAAAATCCAAGAACCAAACAAAGCCTTAAAAGTGTACTCGGAGACAGGCAGAAATGGCAATTATTATCTACTAAAAAAAGTCTAACTAACTACACATTAACCCATTCATACATATATACGTATGAGCTTAACTCATTTTATACACATAGCGCACACACAGAGGGATACAGAGAGAAAAGAAAGAGGATGAACAAAAGCACATACTCTTTATCATCGAGCCTAACTTGGGTACCGCCATAGTCGGGTAAGAGAACAGTCTCGCCTTCCTTGACAGCCACTGGTATCAACTCCCCGGCACTACCACGCAGCCCTGGTCCCACCGCCACCACTTTCCCAGAGTTCAGCTGCATCAATTGAACACCCATCCCAATACACGACCGCAGATTTAGAGAGAGAGAAAGTAGATACAGGGTACTCAAAATTCGTCAATTTTAGAGAGAGAAAAGAGTAAGAAGAACAGTAGTACCTTGGTGGACTTCTGGGGGAGAAGAATTCCGGCGGAGGTCTTCGCCGGAGGAACAATCTTCTCCACCAAGACCCGATTGAAGGTAGGAATCAAGCGTTTCGCCATATCTGCTCAGAAAAGTTAGGGTTTTTTCTTTCTGATAATTCGATAAACGTCTCTCTTTTGAACACACAGCAAACAGGTACTTTGTAGAAGCTTCTAGGTTTTAGGGTTTTAAGAGGGGCTTCCTCTTTTGAACACACAGCACACACGTCTCTCTCTCTCTTTTTTTTTTCAAGAGGGGCTTTTTTGTTTAGGATTAATTACATTTTTATTCTTGTGGTCGGACTTTATTCATCTACGTTTACTTTTTTTTTTTTTTTTAGTAAAACTTGGGACATACTCAAATATATAATTTTTGTGACACAATCTAATTTATATGTCTATTTCTCTCCTGTGATGCCACGGGAGCCCACGGTGACACAGGAGAGAGATAAACACATTAATTGAGTTGTGTCCCAAAAGTTGTGTGTTTGATTGTGCCCCAAATATTACTCTTTCTTTTATAGGACTCTAATATTTTAAAGGGAAATTTAGTCGAAACTCCTTGTTTAGGAATTTTTTTGGTGTTTGATCCACTCAACAAATTAATTAAATGAAAACTCCATATAAATTTTTTGGACAATATTACCCAATTTTTTAAACAAAACCAGGACCAAACTACCCCTGACAAGACAGAATGACACAGAGAACACCAATGATACGTGCAAAATTTCTATCTTGTCATGCATGCATTTAGACAGCAGTCAATTTCCATTTACTTGTAATAAACATAATCCCATGTCAATAGACATGATTGCATGATTCCATGCTCTCTTTTAAATGCATCAGTTTCACTTGTAATTAGGCATGATTCTATTGCATGCATTAGTAAGGCTTATATATAGCCAAATATGTTGAGCTAGTGAGATCATCAAATGCTAATATAAGACTTTCTTCTCCTATCTTGCTTCCTCTCTCTTTCTCTTTATACGATTTTAACCATGTCAGTGGTATCAGAACCGTAAGATCTCATGGACACCTGTGGGAAATCCGACACTGAGTTCCGCAATGAAGTTATCGAAATTTTGGCTCGCCACGAGTCGAGTTTCGACCAAATTAACAACACCCTTCAATTAGTCCTTACTAAATTGCAGGCTCTACGCATCACTCGCACCCAAAACCATGTCCCCGATATGGTTGATGTTAACCCAATTGCCCCCGGCAAAACTTTCTGCCACGATCACCCCAATCGTTCGACCACTTGTGCAACCAATTCAATACCGACCTTCAATCGGTCCTTACCGAATTGCAGGCCCTACAAATCACTCGCACCTAAACACCCTATCCTCGATATGGCCAATATTAACTCATTCGCCACCGGCGAGTCTTTCCACAACACTCGCCCCAAAGAAGGACGTCGCCCACTCACCAACCACCACCCACCACCCTTTCAACCTCAAATTATCTTTTCCCAAATTCACTGGTGGCGAACCCACCGGTTGGATACATCGGGCTAAACAACACTTTGAGTTCCAGAATGTTGCTCTCAATCAGAGCACCCACACCCAGCAAGCCATGTGAGAAAAAATGCATGGTTGGTGAATACAATGTCTTGGTTTTGCTAGACTCAAGTAGTACACACTTCTTTATACAAATTTTCAAAATGGAAGTTTGTGGTCCCATCGTTGTGAAAGTGGCCAGAGGAGAGTTAGGTAGTCAAGACAAGTGTAAAAGGGTTAAAATTGTGATCAAGAATTGGGATCCTGGTGGACTTACGAATTTTCATTTTGATTGGACTTCAACCTTGTGGACAAGGTTGATTTTATGGGGGAAGGATTGATACGTGCAAGATTTCTATCTTGCTATGCATGCATTTAGGCAATAGTCAATTTCCATTTACTATGTAATAAACATAATCCCATATCAATAGGCATGATTGCATGATTCCATGCTTCCTTTTAAATGTATCAGTTTCACTTGTAATTAGGCATGATTCCATTGCATGCATTAGAGGCTTATATATTGCCAAATATGTTGAGCTAGTGGGATCATCAAATGCTAATATAAGACTTTCTTCTCCTATGTTGCTTCCTCTCTCTCTTTATATGGTTTTAACCATATCACACCAACTCTACAGAGAAAGAGGAAGGAGACCAGCCGACGACAGTGAGCGGAGGTCGGTGAGTATGACCAGTGACAGTGGAGGCCGACGACGGTGGACGGACTCTGGTGAGATCTCGTGGTATATATGTACATACACTCATATACATATGTATACACGCATATATGTAGGGGATAAGAGATTTTGTTTTGGTAGGTTTATAGGTGTTGGTGGATGACAGTAGGTTTTCGATCAGATTACAGGTGTTAATTGGTTAAATTTAGTCTTTGATCGGATTATCGGCAAGATCTCTTTGTAGCTTTTTTTTTTCCTTTCTCTTACTCCTTTTTCCCCTTCTTTTGTTGGAACATTGTACTTTGTATTGCGTTTCCATCTGCTTGCTTAGGTGCCTCGTGGAGGCTTGTTTGGGTGTCTCTTGGGTGCCTCGTGTAAGGGAGAGGAAATGAATGTGCTTGGATAGATTAGATACACTATATGAGTATATATATTGGGTATGTTTGCTTGCACTTTTCAATAGTAAAGGTGAAAGGACAAAAGTTCAGTAAGGCGTATATTGACAAAGGTGGCATTTTTTTCATCCCTCTTAAAACTGCTTATTTGTGTGAAATTTTCTTAAAGTTTAGAAAAATTTAAAAATTTCACATAACTAAATATGTGAAATTTGTGAAAAGAAAAAGTTAAGTGAAATTTCATAACTTTTTTATGTGAAATTTCACAACACAACTATCTATGTGAAATTTGTGAAAATAAAAAATAAAATAAAATAAAATAAGTTATGTGAAATTTCACATAACTAGCTATGTGAAATTTGTGAAAAGGAAAAATTATGTGAAATGTCACACAACTTTTTTAGTGTGAAATTTCATTCTATAAAGAGATGAGTGTAAGAGAGAGAAAGTATTAATTTCACCGTTTCTCCACAATTTATTATGTGAAATGTCAAAAAAATTTAACGTGAAATTTCACAGAACAAGCAAACCTTTATTTTATATACTGGTTATGTGAAATTTCACATGCACAACTTTTCATTTTAAAATTCACACAACTTTTTTAGTGTGAGATTTCATCCTAGAGAGAGTGTGTGTGTAAGAGAGAGAGAGAGAGAGAGAGAGAGAGAGAGAGAGGAAATCACATTACTAGTTATGTGGAATTTTACACAACTAGTTATGTGAAATTCTATGCAGTTTCACAAATTTTTTGACTTGATTTCACATACATTTTTGTTCTGTTTAATGTGTTCATCTTTAAGTCAAATTTTGTTTGAAAACCTTTTGACATATACAAATCAAATTTCACACAATGTTATGTGAAATTTGTGAACATAAAAAGTTATGTGACATCTATGAACAGAAAAAGTCATGTAAAATTCATTTCAGTGTCTGAAAAATTTATATAACTAGTTATGTAAAAATTTGGGAAAAAGTCATGTAAAATTAACTCCAAGATCTAAAAGGTCAATAATTGCTTATGTGAAATTTGGGGGGAAAAAAAGGTCATGTGGAAAGAAAAAGTAAATTAATTGATGAAAAAATACACACCCACACTACAAAAAGTCACACATCCAAACCAAACAAAGTAGCCGAACCCCTCAAGGAACACACAGTCCCTAACACAACTATCTATGTGAAATTTGTGCAAAGAAAAAAATTATGTGAAATTTGACATAACAACTATGTGAAATTTCACAAACTAGCTATGTGAAATTTGTGAAAAGAAAAGGTCATGTGAAATTTCATACAACTATTTTCAGTGTGAAATTTCATTCCAGAAAGATAGAGAGTATAAAATGGATAGAGTGGTCTTACTGTTTGTCCACAAAAAGTTATATGAAATTTCACACAACTATTTTTAGTGTGAAATTTCATTCCAGAAATATACAGAGTATAAGAAGGAGAGAGTTATTTCACTGTTTTTGTAGAAAAAGTTGTGTGAAATTTCACACAACATTTTTCAGTGTGAAATTTCACACAGAGCAAAGCAAAAAACTTTCTTTCAAACAAAGTCTAAATTAGCCCACTTTTGTTTTCCATAATGGTTATGTGAAATTTCACACAACATTTTTTAGCGTAAAATTTCACATAACCTTTTCACATTTTTCAGCGTATCAGAGCCATGTGTGGCTAATACTCTGAGGCCACCATGGTATATATTGATGAATTATTATGATAATTTGAAATAAATTACTATGATAATTCTTTGGGGGTCATAAGTTTCCGTTAGTTGCAAAAGCTTGGGCCTGTTTGCCAAGGAGTGGTTGTTTGGCTATGGCAACTGTTGACTGGGACAGACTCTATAAGAATTGTCATAGGAATTTATAATAAGAATCATAATATGTGAAATAGTATATACCAAGGTAGCCTCATCTTGGTCCATGTTCAAAAGACCAACCAAGACTGGACCTAGATCATCTTCAAGATCCAGATCCAATATTGTTAATACAGAGCTTGTTGCGTTTGACCAAACGGAACAATTAAATCAATGGACAATTCCGTCCATCTCTTCTAAACAAATTTACAAAAGTGGTACTTTCGCTTTTATTGCTAAAGATCATGTAAAAATTGTTGAATAGGACATTGTTCTGGACAACAATGAACAAACTCTTAAACTTTTATGTCTAAAAGACATTTAAAAAAGTTTAGATAAATACAAATACATTCATATAGGATGTATTTAAGTAGCTTTCAGGCCTCTTACTTTAATAGGACTAAATGCTATTATTTTGGCATACTTAAGAGATGCAAGATGTACTGACTTTGTACCATCTCTTATGGGTATTATACAGACAAGTTTGTGTCATGGTCTTGTTTATTTTGATGTTTATCCAAACCTGACACTTTCTTTACATGATAAACATTTGTTTGAAGCTACAACTTTAAAGATTCAAACCCAAGGTTATAATTACTTACATCGTACTAGTACTGTTAATACTGCATATAGGATTTATTATAAAGTAATGAATACTTTGTGTCCTAATGCAGTATTAAGAAGTGAACCAGGAAAACTGTAGCAATAGATAGTAATTGTCTTACTACTAATATTGCTACACCCAGACTCATTAAATGGGATGAAATAGATTTCCCAGCTGATTGGACCCTACGTAACGCGGTTCCACTAGCACCTGTTAATCATTCAAGATTAGACCAAATCACCCAAACAAAAGAAGGTGATATTGAGGTCTCTTTTACTCCTAATAAGTTTAGTAAATTATCTTTAAGTAGGAGTAATTCTACAAGAAGTTTTAATACTGCTCCTTCTAAACTTCCTTATACAGTTTCTTATCCTTCTTCTTCAAGACATTCCATGTCTGATTAACCCAGACCAAACATGGATCTTGAACATCTCCAGAATATGGAGAGAGAAAATGTTTTAAAGGGATTTATTAACTCAAACCAACAAATTCCTCAAGGAGTTTATGGTCCAGAAGAAATTAGCGAGAATAAGGAAAAAGAGATCCATTCGATCCTTCTTATTCTCATGACAATGTTCTGTTTATGTTTAATGGATTTTAGTTCAAATTCTTTTTTAAGACAGGTTATTAGTAGAGATTTTATGTTGGAGAAAAAGCTTGAGTTCTGACAAGAATATTTCAAAATCTTTATTAAAAAGGGAGACTTGGTGTAAGGCCCCTAAAGTTGGGCTAAGTTAGACTAAAGGATAAGCTATAATCAAACACCCACACAAGGACACACTCTAAAAAAACTTTCCCTCCCAAAGCCTTCTAAAATTTAAACTATCCCTCTTAGTCCTATGAAATTTTAAATTTCACTCTAAATGGCAAAATTGCCCATGAAATCCTAAAAGACCACCACCACCATCTCTCTTCTCTCTCTAACTTTCTCTCTCCTCCCCTCCATAGCCACCACCACCAACATCTCTCTCTCTTCCCTCTCCATAGCCACCACCATCACAACCACCACCACCACCATAGCCACCATCTTCTCTCTCTCCTTCCTCCACCATTTTTTCTCCTCCCCCTCAATAGCCACCACCACCACCAGATAATGATCAAACTGCCATTTCTGCTAAATACAAAGATAATGATCTGGTTTTTACCTTCTTAAAAGAACTAGAAACAATGATTATCAATGAATTAAATCTTTTAGATTTAAAGGAAAGACATCTTGATTTTCTTCAAGAAGAAACTAGAATCATGCAAATTGAGCATCAACTAAAGATGCCAAATGTTTTTAGAAAAATTAAAAATTTGAAAAAGGAATTTCAAAATAAAGTTTGTAGTGAGATTCCTAGCGTTTTTTGGACAAGAAAAAAACACATTGTTTCTCTTCCCTATAAGCCTGATTTTGATGAAAGATCTCAGATTCATACTAAGGCTAGACCAAGCCAAATGAATTCTGAATATCTAGAACTTTGCAATACCTTGCAATATGTCCGGGCACTCCACAGTTGAAACATCCATCAGTACTCTT
Source organism: Hydrangea macrophylla (assembly GCA_033977485.1). Classification (NCBI taxonomy): domain Eukaryota; kingdom Viridiplantae; phylum Streptophyta; class Magnoliopsida; order Cornales; family Hydrangeaceae; genus Hydrangea; species Hydrangea macrophylla. Next base: position 18,473,193 of record CM066987.1, on the reverse strand, counting down.
TTACTGTGTGGTGGGCTGTGCCTGAGTTGGTCCTTGTTGTCAATTCTGTTATCGAGGAAGGTTAGCTTGGGGCTTCCTGGTACCATCCCAAGTTCGCTTGTTTCCTTGGTAGTTGTTAATCTGGGATTTCCATCCCTGATTACTCCTTGTCGACTGTGCTGGAAAGTTCCTCAGTTGGAAGGTCCTGGGTGGAGGTTGATTCGCTTGTGGTCCTTGCGTTGTCATACCCGCTCCTGCGGTATTTATTTATATCATTTTAGCATGTTTACGGTTGTGTTAATTAACGTGTGTAAAGTGAGTGATGACTCACTAGTTGTTGGAGGGTGTCTTTTGAGAACCCAGTATTGGCCTTAAAGGCAGTTCAGAAGGTGTCAAGAGAGGACACGAGAACATGGAAAGGCATGTTGCATTGGCATAGCTAAATGACATTTATGTGATTTAAATGTTATTGACTTATTTGATATTTTCATGAATAGTAATTATACCTGTGTAGTATAATTTCTGATAGTTTTGATCTAGTTTTAGATCGTTTGAGAACTGTGGTGAGAACGTGAGCGACCGTTGTATAAAAAGGTAGGATGTGTAGAGATTCCACAGAATTTGGTTTTCGGACATAAATTTTGGATCCAAACGGGACTTAATCGAAAACTTTTGGGATTTATAATTTTCACTCGTAAAGTTATAAAATGGGCGTGCACGACGTTTCAAGACTTAATGAGGAGTTTTGAGAACTCGCGGGGTGGTAAACGCAATTTCTTGAAAGTTTGTCTATAAATATCAAGGGTGGGAAATTCATTTAGTTGTAAACTTCTCAAAATATCGTTAGAGAGGAGAGAGAAAAGGGAGATTATTGCCACGGGCTTTGCGACGACGATCGGCGACCTTTCGTCCGTCTGTTTTCAACCAAACTTCATATTTGAACTCCCCAAGGTAAGGGCTACGTTTTGATAGTCTTTAGGCCACGTTTGGCTAAGTTTTTATAAATTTCTAAATCTAGGAATTTGGGGAAAACACGTGTAAACTTGTAGGTTTTGCGTAGGATCGGAGATTTGGTGTTTAATCGGGCTTCTAGTCGTTCCCTCAAAGTTATACGACGATAGCTCGAGGTATGAATTTCTAGCCTATGTTATATAGGTGAAATACATGTTTTATATTTCGATGACGAAATTGTGATCCGGGCAAAATCCATGTGTTAATCTTAGGCCCGTTAATTATGCACGCGCTTAAATGTGAAAAGCATGTTAAGTTTTACGCGAGCACGTATATGTGTTAAATGAGTATGTTTATGTGCCTATGTGGGTTAAAGGGGGATTCGTGCTAATTCACCGTGAGGCGTCCTCTCGAAGGGGGAGGATTAGCAGTGACGACGGTCACTTGGCCGAGAAAGGCATTACGTGACATGTCGAAGGGGCATGGGTCATGGTTGAGTCGAAAGACTTTGGATCGGTGAAGGTGCACTTATTCCCTAGAGACCAATAGTTATGTGTTATGATGAGAATAAAGCATGATTTGTCATATATGCATATGTTAGAAATTGTGCACTCAGCATATAGCTGAGCAATGGAGATTTACTCCATTGCAGGTATGAAGAAAGGAAAGATGGAATGCGAGGAATGAGGCCGTTGGGGATCAATCGGAGGAATTGGTGTATAGAACATTTTTGTAACCGAATTATAGAAGCTCTGTATTATTTTTGGATTGATGTAATATTCTTTTAAAAACCTTTTTACGTTGGTTGGAAGCGACTTGGAATCTTGAGTTCGCGTCTTGATGTTTAACAAGTTGAATTTCATGTTTTATGAATTGTTGAAGTACTTATGAGATTTTGATCCAAACGAACCCTCAACTTAATTAGTTAACGTTTTCCAAACTTAGGAAAGTTGTTATACTTGTCCTTATAACATTGGTAAAGTTTGCTAAGAATTGGATTATGTTTGAAGGGTTGCATCGGGTGAAGGTTGGGTGATGCCTTAGTAAAATTCTGCAGCTTTGGCCAGAATTCTGCTAAAGGGTCATTCGACCGGTCGAAGGGGGTCGTTCGACCGGTCGAAATACCCCCTGCAAGAATTCTTTAACTCCTTCTCCCAATGTTCGGAACAACTTCTAACTAGGGATGGGGGTACCTTTGGGGACCCTTTGACCTATGAAACTGTTACTTTTGAAAACGAAACTCGTTAAGGCGTGTTTGGACACGTGTTTAATATAACCTTTGAAAAACTAATTGGAAGTTGGTTATTTTGGAGCAAAAAACTTTTATTAAGGTTATTTTGAGAACTTTAATCATCGTTGGTAAGCCTTGATGGCGTGCCACGTAACCTAGATTCATATGTGTGGATCCGGGGCGTGACATGCGTAAGATAAGTATCCTTCTCCAAACTTGAAGCGAGATGGACAATCCCTTCAAACGACTGGCCCAGATGGCCTATCATCATGTGCCGGAGGTATGGGTTAAGTCCTTGGTGGAATGGCTTGACCTTCTTGGCAGGGGTATCTATCATGTGTGGAGCAAAGCGGGAAAGTCGCTCGAATTGTGTTATATACTCCCTGACCATCCAGTTCCCTTAAGTCAGACTCAGGAAATTCCTTTCTTGTCGGTCTCTTTCGTCCTCGGGGAAATACTTCTCGAGAAATCGAGTCTTGAATGTTTCCCAAGGCATTCTCCTTGCAACGTCGATCCTAATTGTAGCTCTCTCGGCCTCCCACCAGTCTACGGCGGATTAAGTTAGTTGAAATGCGGCTAGACGTCTCTTATCAAGCTCACTGCATTCTAGGGATTCGAAGATTAGCTCCAACTCTCGTACCCATTGCTCGGCTTTCCACGATACTGCCATGTCGTTGAACTTCTCGGGTCGCAGGCCACGAAATCGTTCCAATAATTTGTCGCATGTCTGCCTTGGAGGAACAGTGTGGTTGTGGCCATTGTTAGCTCGATGGTTGGCATTACTGTAGGTGTCACCAATGTGTTCCATCCGTTGCATGAACGCTTCGAAGACTCCAGTCGGGTCCATACCCTCAGGAATGAGTGCTCCCAATCTCGCTTGATATCTCATGTTCCTAACCATAGTATTCTGTGTGATGTGTACCTATGAAAGATCTAACGATTAGCTGGCAATCTTCTCGGGAAAACAACCACAATTAAAGCAACAAGAAGCACATCACCAATCTAAATCACAACATAATCTAGGAATGAAACAATATCAGAAATAATCAAAAGAAACGATCTGTCTTATATATATATATACCCAAAAGATGTACATCGGTGTATACAACAGATCATCTGTGTACCGCGTAGTACACGATCCTATACAAGATCTAGCAAAAGAGATATAAACAAACCACCACCGGTGGCTACCTATACAAAAGGCTATGGTCAATAGCTGTATATGTAAACGTCAAAAGTACGTGGACAAAATATCCTGAAGTCAAAAGCAAAAAGTCTACATCCTAAAGGTACTGGACTCAAAAGTTGTCCACATCAGATCCATAGATGGAAGCCTCATCCTCTGGGGCAACCTCAGATAGAACATCATCCTCATCCATACCATCATCCATCATGTCCTCATCCTCTATCACAACATCTTCAACCAGCTCGGGTCCGTCATGCTCCACAACAACTCCCAAGTCTCCCATACCGGCGGCCATGTCAGCCTGGGCTGCATCAAATGTAGCTGCGAGTGCCTTAACATGTGCCATAGCATGTGCCAACTCTGGTGCATCTATCTCAAATCCATGGGGGTGTGCAGTCATCTCTACAGCCCATTTTGCTGCCACCTGTGCTATGACTCTGCCTGGTAAGACTGGTACCACGGTGTCATCACCAGCATCATCATCTGCTATAGCCTCATCCTCTATCGGATAACCCTCTGCTACTACAATATCTATGCCAACTGGCACATCCATACCAGCTGGGTCCTCCTCTGGATTATGCTCTGGCTCCTCGTCATCAGTGTCCTCGTCCTCTTCATTCTTCATATCATCATCATCTTCTGGCTCATCGTCGTCGTCGTTGTCCTCACCCTCATCCTCTAGGTCCTCGTTTGCTGGGGGTGCATCAACCATATCCTTCGGGGTGCAGGTTTCTGGGTGGTGGCTTTATCGGGGGAGGCGGAGGCGCTACTCTAACCTCTGAAAGTAGAAGCTGATAAGAAAAACGGTCTCGTAGCATCTGCAGTGAACCCTCCTCGATAAGTCAAAAAGTCTCCTTACGGTAGATCATCTCGTGACGATCACCTCCGGGTCCTAGGTCCTAAATCTCTACGGCTCAATCTGCATGTCTCGTACTGTCTTGGTGAGGTCTCTCTGCCTAACCTTCCAGGCATAGTACTGTGGATCTGCCGGCGCAATACTACCCTCATACACATAGTGTCTGGAACGAACAGCGGTGGTGCCATGCTACCTGAAAAGAAGCTACCTTAAGTCAGGACTAATCTTAAAACTCATCTATGAAATCTCAAGGTTCTAGGACCAGATGATGTGGAACAACCTGTGAGAGAAAAGGTAAAAAACCTAGGCTCGGATACCAAAAATCCTGTCACGCCCTAGAATGGCAAAAATAGAGAAAAATAAATTTCCTTTTTGGGTCCAAAGGCAACGACTGGTGAAGTCACGCGATTGTCCACACCACGCAGTACTAAGCGACAATAAGTAAAGGAGATAACAAGAATGAAATCTAAGTTCTGGTTAACACATAACTTAATGTCAAAAGGAGGTTACTAATTATTACACATCAGAGTCTCAAATCAAAACAAAAAACAGCAAAAGTACAATTATTAAGGCAACATATGCCTGATTACAAAAAGGTCTGGAAAGCAGTAAAGATAATTAAACTACATTCTAGCCACATCTTCAATTAGCGTAGGGGTAGTCCTCAGCGTCCTCGGCGTAGTAGTCTTCCTCTACCTGACCTCATTCGGGGTAGTCCTTCGTCGGGACATCGTAACTGGCATGGTAGTTCTTGCCCGCAGGTCCTTCACATGTATAGTCATAACCAGGGTGCGCTGGAACATGGAAATGTCCAGCGGCATAAACGCCGTAAGTTTAATCAAAGCTGAGTGAATTAGATACTAATAGGGTATCAACTATTGAAGTTATAACGAGTTATAAATGATAACCATTAAGATTCAGTGAGGGTAACTACTTAATCATTCTGATGATCCGATTACTAACTTCTTACTCATTTTAAGACCGATGATACCTCATGATAGAAGGACAGACTCGACAGTAGCTTCACTTCTTAAGGATACATCATTGCTCTGTCTACCGCTTTTAAGAACATATGCACAGTCCATCGCAGTCATGGATACCACATCAGTCCATCCCCAGCTTTTAAGAACATATGCACAGTTCACCGCACTACAGGGATATAACGCTTTAAGCAACAGTACATCATTCTATAGCCACGACTTAGCGACGTCTACCAGTGATCATGGTCCACCGCAGTCGTAGACACCTTCGTCTATCTATCGCTTTAAGAATATATGATTCGATCATCTGGCTATCTTAGGGCAAATGGTCCGGTCCACCGCAGTCGTAGACACCTTCGTCTATCTACCGCTTTTAAGAACATTTGATCGACCAAAGCTCGCCCACGCAAGATTCCCGAATCTTAACAAACCTACTTAAGTTCAACTCTAATATCGATACATGACAATCCCAATGTGGCCTGACTACTCTGAATGAAATGAACGTTAACTCCAAAGCATTCACAATTATTACGCCATCTAACGTCACAACCATTATCCATCAATCTCGTTGTTACTATGATCCTATGTCGCAGTATCTCATTATTACATCTGTATTACAACAATAAAGCATGCTGGAGATACTGAATAGTAAATAAACAACTAAACAGTTATAATACAAACTAAACAAGATAATCAACATTCTACAACTTCTAATCGATTGGGACAAGGGTTCAATCGATTGGTATAAAAATAATATCAATCGATTGGTAAAAAGTTCAATCGATTGGTATAAAAATAGTATCAATCGATTGGTAAAAAGTTCAATCGATTGGTATAAAAATTGTATCAATCGATTGGTAAAAAGTTCAATCGATTGGATCATATATCAATCGATTGCTATAAATGTCAATCGATTGGGATGTCAATCGATTGGGACTTCGTCTTCTTCACAGTGATGACTGTCCAGCATATATAAATACGAAGAAACACCATTTAAACTCCATTTCTCCATTTAAACGTGCTTTAACATCAATAATGAGTTACCAAATGAGTTTAGAACTCACTTTAGGTGTTAAGGGCGTGTTTGGTAGGGTGTATTGAAGCTTGGAGCTTCAATGGCTTCTCTCTCTCTCTCTCTCTCTCTCTCTCTCTCTCTCTCTGTCTTCTCTGCCTCTTTCTCTCTTCTTCTTCTCTTTTTTTCTTTCTGATCTTCTTCTCTTCTTCTTCTATCCGGGTGTGTGTGTGAGTGTATGAATATATATATATATATATATATGTGTGTGTGTATATATAAATGAGTGTATATATATATATGAAATACACACACAAACACTCCCTCTCACTCTCTCTGATTTCTGGAAACAGAAATATGCCCAAAATGGGCTAATATATATATAGAGAGATTTGTGTTCACGTGGACAAACCCCAGCCAAAGCAAGAGAATCTGCCCAGCTGCTTCCAATCGATTGGTATAAATGTCAATGGATTGGTATTGGGAATCGATTGGTATTCATACCAATCGATTGGTATCCAAATTATACCAAGGGTAAGTGAAAGGTCATACAAGTATTAAAAGTAGTATACAAGGTCTTATTCATATATTATATTACAAAAATACAAGGTATTACACTAACAGCCCAAGAGAAATGCCCATATGAGTGGAATGTGAGAACCTTACCACCATACTCAACCTGCTACAATCACAGTAGCATCAAATTTATTTTTCGGCCCTAGATCCCAACCTGCTATTGTATATATAGGATTTATCACAAAGAAAAAATAAATTTCAATCCGTGCAGGATTTCATAAATCTGCACCCACCAGTGATTTCGCAGTGCCTAAAACCTTAGGAACCATCTCTGACCCGAATTCCAAATAAAATAGTTAATCCCACTAAATACTTGAAATTCCAACAAATCAAAAAACCTTAATTTGTTATACCTTGCACACCAGATCGCCCCCCATCCAAGGCTTAAAATCCACACGGTATGCTGTAAAGTCATATTCCATGGCCCATACACTACCGGCACGCTGCTCCACTGATTTCAAAAAAAAAAAATCTTCGTCCTGTGTTATCTTTTAACCACCTTGCTACTAATCTCCACTGTCACAATGCGCCTCTGTCATCATAATCTCACCACCATAGTTCTGATACCACTTGTTGAAAATTTAACACGCGAAACCAAATTCCCCCAAAAACACACACACACATGAGCAGTAATTAAACATACACACCAAAGAAAAGACAGAGATTTCTACGTGGTTCAGCCAAACACCTGCCTACGTCCACACCCGAGAGATCCGTTCATTCACTATTGAGTAAAACGAGATACAAATTATATGGATTAAATCACATAACCCAAATACAACACCCTTGTACACTCCCCACTCAATACCCCAAAGAACCTGACACAATTAATCATTGTAACATAGAGAAATCACAGAGATAAAGAAATACCCATCCCTACCTCACATCCCTATCATTGTGAATAACCCTCACAGAAAATTCCAATGATTAATATCTCTCTCACCCTAGACCATGCACCTCCATGAGGGGAGACCCCCAACTTGGTACACCAAGGGCTTCCTAAATTCCTATACAACTTCCCTATATATAGAGTTTGCAACCCATTACTTATTGGACAAGTAATACAACTCTATCATAAAGGAAACTAAATCACAATAGGAATCTAGCCAAATCACAATCCCTAAATTAATGGGATTGTCCCACATGTGATATAATCCCAACAATGCTGTGTCATCCAATCTATCACTAAAAAAACAATCTCGACAATCCATGCAGAAACTCACAAAACTGCACCCACTTATGAATCCGCAGTGCTTTAAAACCTTAAGAACCATCTCTAACCCGAATTCCAAGCAACATAGCTTGTCCCACAAAACTCCTTGAATTTCTAACCAATCAAAATCCTTGGATTCAATGTGCTTGACACACAGGATAACTTCCCATATCCAAGCACAGAACCAAATCCAAATCATTCCATCGTGAATTGGGTGCCCAAATCGCACGCAAGGTCACGTCACCATCTGTGCTGCATCATCGGATTTTTTTTTCTTCTGCTTTTCTTTTTACCTTCGCTACTATTACAACTGCTACCATGTGTTCTGCCCACCATAATCTGACCACCATTGCTCTGATACCATTTGTTAGGAATTTAAAACACAGAACTAAATTCCTACACAATAGTAATAAACAAGCACACCAAAGAAAACACAGATTTCTACGTGGTTCAACAAAATCACCTACATCCACACCTGAGAGACTAGTTCTTTCACTATTGAGAATAAATAATTGGTACAAGACACTTTGTATTAAATCCCATAATCCAATCCTTACACCCTTTGTATACCTACTCTCAATACCCCAAAGCTTATCATAGAACCACACAATATTGCTGAAGTTCCCTCAAGAATATAGCTTCGTGTTTCGTGAATATCGCTGAAGTTTCCTCTTGAACTATGGAGCAGAAAACTACTGGTCATGTGATAACTCCTTCTCTGCTTGGTTCGAGCAGTAGTCCCAATGAGAAAGAAGCTTTTGTGGGCTTAGAAAACTGAGGCACTGGAGATAATGGAGAGACTAATTAGAGCCCGTATGGGTTAGATGAAATATTAAGTGATGTAAATATTAAGCTCTATGGTGATTGGGCTAGCTAAAATAATAAGTGATTGTTCTAAACAAGAGTGTTTGACAAACAAGCAGAAAAAAAATGATTGTATAAAATGACAAAAAAGGACAATATATAAATATTGTTTGTTTAAGTGGAGGGTATTTTTGTTTGTTAACAACTTAAAACTGAAATTAAGTGAATGTTTGAAAAACAAGCTATTTTTTCCAGCTTAATTTTTCAATTGATTTATTGAAGTACTGAAATTTTAAACTAACCCAAACACTTCAATTTACAAAACAATCACTTTTTTTCCTCGAAATCCGCAATTCACCACTTAATTTTAATTTTCAGCTTACCCAAATGGGCTCTTAGGGTCCGTTTGATAAAGCTAAAAATTAAGTGCTGAATTTTAAGTACTAAAAATTTAAGTGATTGAATTTGCAATACTAAGAATAGTGTTTCAACTACTGAAATAGATTGTATTTATAGATTATTTTCGGTAGAATTTTTTCACTAAAAGTTTTCAGTGTTTTTTTGGCTGCTTTTTCAATTAAGTGGTTATTGTCAAACGCACTAAAAAAAATAAGTGCTGAAAGCTTTCATTTTTACCACTTAATTGAATTATCAAACACGCCCTTAGTGAAAAAAAAATTCCATATTCAGTTACATTCCATAGTTATCTAAGCTCAAAATCCAACCAAAATCCTTCAAAAAAAACAAAAAAAAAACTCAGCATATGATTATCATGCAGACTGTAGTGTGCCCAAACCTGTACAGAACCCAAAAGAGATATATGGAAGAATATCAGACCAGAAGTTCCAAACAAAAAAAAATCAAATAAATGAGTGCATTCAGAGACAGGCAGAAATGGCAAGCATTTAGTAACAAAGATTAATTAAACATTAATGTGTTGTCTACAAATCATATCATATAATATTTATTTACTATATCTAAAAAGCATAACTGTTTCCCTTCCTCTCACTTGGCATTTTATGTGATTTTCTTTTTTTCATGTGGTATTTCCTCATTTTTTTTTCTTTTTTCTTTTTTATTATTTTTATTTCTCAATTATATCTAATATAATTTTATCTTTTATTCATTTCTTTTTCAATTGCATGTATCTATATTAAGTTGAGTATTGTCCAATGCTACGTTTTTGTGTTCTTCACCCCTATCCTTCATTGGAGTTGACAATGTTAGGTAAATAATTAACTAATTAAGAGTTGTTCATTTCCCTACTCTAAAGTAACAAATAGAGAGAAAGTGAGCAGCCTCTTAGTTCCCAATCTCATTTTCGTAATAGGTACAATCTCATTTCTTTATATGTATATCTGTGTATGTGTGTGTATAAGTATATCTGTTTATCATATTCTCTATGTACATTTCTCTTAATTTAGACATATTGATAAAAAAAATGTGTTAATTAAGTTGAAACTGAAAGGGGAGTACTCCTACAATATTCAGGTATGTTTACCTCCATTTGTATTAGTGCAATTTTTTTTTTTTTAACTTTGCTTATCTTTTGCGATGAAATTACAATTTTATTTTGCTTTTTACCATGAAGTTTATTCTTGTACAATCTATCTTTCTCCTCAAAGTAATGAATTATTATTATTATTATTATTATTATTTAATTTTATTTTTTTGTAACAAGTGGAGCCTTTGGCCCACTCTTGATATACAATAGTTGTTGTAGAATTGTTGAAACTTGTAAATAAGATTGGAATAGAATTACCGAATCAATAATCTCTTAACAAATCTTGGGCCGAGTCGCAGATCTCACTCTCTTTAAAACGTTTCACGGCTCTGCCCAAAGTGTGTAAGTAGTTCGTACTTGCCATTCCGTCCCTAGAATATAACAGCCTAGAATCACGTCCATCTCAGATTTTTTTTTTGAACGAAGAAAATCTGGTATACTAACCACCCTTTCTGATATAGTTGCTCGGTAACTAAAATTAGGAAGCACTCTTTTAATTTGAGAAAACCAAACCATAAACTAATTTTGCTCTCTTTCATACACTTGAAAAACTCACTAGATATTGGAGTCATTCTAACTCAATTTTTTACTATAACTAAGTAAATATATATATAATGGAAGTCTGACACCAAACGTTACAATTGTAATATTATGGACGTTCATAAGAACGTTATATATATACACATTAATATTATAATGGTAAAAACGATTAATGAGAACACTGCATTAAAACATCAAAAAGAATTTTTTTTTAAACTTTATTTTATTCTAGTGTAAATAAAATATTCAACAACTTTCAAGAAATATCATGTCCACTTTTTAAAAGCATTTCAACAACATTAAGCAAAAAATATTTAATTCTTTTTTATTATTAAAATACTCTAACAATCCCCCACTTATTTTAATAAAATTAAAGAGAATTTTTTATCGAGCAATTGATCATAAGACTGTACATAAATAAAAGTGTTTTTCAACTTATAAGTGCTTCAGAATATACTAGAGTAACACATAGTTTTGAACTCTGTCTCTGACAACACCCCCCCCCCCCCCCCCCCCCCCCCAATTCTCTTTCGCCTATCGACCAGCCAGCACATACACACACAATCCTACTAAGGTGTAGTCCAAAAGCCAGCACTTTATAGTCATGTGCTTATATCCCAGTTATAGCGAAAGCTCTAGATAATTTGCCCAAATTCCATATATAGGAAGCGGCCACATTTCCACAATCGCATAGATGAGTCTAACAAGGATACTCCTGTAGTTAGGTATCCCACTCAACATAGAGTTTAGATCTCATTAAGAGTTATTTTAACTCATCCTTGTATCACTTTAGGATGTCATGCTTCGTAGGGATGAACTAGGAGTATTAACCCCCTATCATAATAATAGTATGATTCTACTCATATCACTTTATGACTTGTTATTATCCTTTGAACCTATTTCTTGGGATCTCCAGTCTATAGGCAGGGTTACTATCACCAGTGACTCAACTTTGTATGGGCTTTTGTCCCATCCCTTTATAGGCTTTACAAACATTCTTTTGAGTTAGTCCTTTCGTCAAAAGATTAACTATCTTATCCTCAGACCTATACGTTATCCACTCTTACAACTCTAGTGGAGACAAACTCTCTAATAGTGTTGAGCTTGCGACGTATCTGTTACCGTTATAACGGTTCTAAACTTTTTGCAATAGCCGCGGTACTATCGCAGTGGATAAAACAGTTGGTATCTATCTCTCCCTTTAAAAGGGGTATCTCATAGCAGGCTTTTCAGCCAAGCTTCCCTCACTAGCCATAACTAATGGTATCATCTCCGATTTCATTATGGACTAAGCCAATATGTATAGTCTATTTCTTAGACTTTCATGAAACTGCACCCCCAACAATACTAAAAAAGAGGTATCCATTGTGGCCTTGGAATCATCTGAAAGGGTATTCCAATCAGTATCGCTATATCGGACAGCGGAAAAAACTATGCAATCAGAAGTTCATGGTCCTTATTAGGTAATGATTGACTTTGTCAATAATTCTCCAATACTAAAAATATAGCCACTTGTGGCTATGGAGTATTCCATTATAGGATATAGCAATTGGCATCACTGTAACCTTCAAGTACAGCGGGAAACTTTTTATAGAAAATACCTAAATTAATAGTTTTCTTTAAAACGTCATAATTTTTCCAATTGCATTCCTAACTGCGAAATTGCATATTCATTTCACAAAAAAAAAAAAAAGAAAAGACAAAGGTTAAATACCAATTCCTTTAGATTTTGAAGTAAGCAATACATTTTCAAAAAATAATTTTTTCTTATCTCTGGGTTGTACAACACATTTTCAAATTTTTATTTTCTTCCCAGAAGTGAAATTCAATTTCACTTTCCTTGGTATTGTATAAATCACTGAGTAAAACGTTTTCATTCTCTATTGGAGAGTATCTCTAGTAACAATTGTATTTTTTTTTACACATATGCCCAAAGGCACTCATTTCAATTCACCATTCTTCAAAATTCTATCATGGAATATAATTCCGTAAACATAGCCACAAATGGCACTTCAGTCACATTCGCCTGTTAAAGAGATTGATATTTCCGGCAGAGTTTTCCCATAACCAAAACATGCATCGGAGTCATCTTGTTTTGCAAGAGATTTCTGGTAAGTATCTCTTTTAGAGTGGTTCTAGCTCTAGATCACAAAATAATTTTGGTTCACAAAATAATTTTACTTTCAGAACCTTTTTTCCAATCTAATAAGATTGGCCGAAAGAAATGCCATCTAGACTTAATCTCTAAAATTACACGAGTTTCACCCAAACTTTTCATAGCAAAATTAAATGACAACAAATTTGGTCTCTTAGAAACAGAAAACTAATAAGCCATAATTGTGTTCGTGATGAACACCTTTGCCACTCTCATTAAAATTGTTGGAACTTGTAAATAAGATTGGAGTAGAATTACTGGAGCAGTAGCCTCTTCAATTCGAGTCTTCACTTCATACAACTCCTCAAAGGTAGAGATGGATTGATAGAATAACTTCTCATGGTAGAGTGGTTGTAGATTTTGGATTAGCATTCTCACTTGTTCCTTCTCAATTGGCCGGTGGGTCATCTGAGCCACTTTATTCCTCCATCTGCTCAAGAAAGTAGCGAATGACTCATTGTTGTTCTACCGGGTAGTTTCTAAATCCTTGATCGTGACATCTAGCTCTTGATTGTAAGAATAGTGATCGACAAATATCCGAACGATATCTTCCTATGCCCGAGTTTTGGAAGCTTCCAAGGTAAGGAACCATGATAGTGCAGACTTTGTGAGGGTTTGTGGGAACAGCATTGCAATGTGCTCATGAGTGCAAGCCATTGACTGGAAGATGCTCATACATAGCTTCACGTGGCCTTTCGGATTCCCGGTTCCATCAAAGTGATCAATGGCAGGCATCTTGAAGTTTTATGACAGTTTCAGCTTAATAGGCTCGAAAAGACCTTCCAGGTCCAACATGTAATCATCAACCCCCTTGCTCTTTCTCAATACACTTTTCAGCTTGTCAACTTGATTCATTTTCTCCTGAAGTTTTTTCTCATATGCAGGTAGTGGGACCCCTTGAAACCAAACTTCCTCCCCATTATTCTCATGTACAATGACGAGCGGTGGTATAAACCCCAGTGGTGGTGGTGGTGGTGGTGGTGGCGGCATGAATTCCGGTGTTGGTAGGAACCCAGGTAGGTACTGTGGCTGCTGCTGTTTCAATTCTTCTATAAACTTTAAAACTTGGGTCAGGTTGTTTGACTGCTGGCTTATGGTTGCTCCCAACTCAGTAACCTTGTTTTCCAGCACTTCCTGATTTATGTTGGAATAACTTGTCGGACTGATTCTGACCAAACGATTATCTAAATTTCTGACCCAAGACGAGGATCCCAGCTGCTGACTTTGGGAATCTATGCTGACCTACAGATTTTGAAAAGACTGTATCAGATTCTGATAGTGACAGCTTTGGACAGACAATGACAGTGATGTTAATGAACATGGACTGACTTGTGTATAGACTGACTAAAACAGTGCGTGCAGACTGATAGGAACGGTGAATGCATATGAGACAAGCATGTGAATACAAGCCCTAATCTACATGATGCTCCTATTTCTAACAGATAGCAGTTAAGCAAATAAGGTCCTAGCCATACAAAGTGTGCTAACCTTATCTTCCAGTATGATCACCAGGGGATAACAGGTGTTTCCCGAATATTTCGAGAAGTTTTGATAAAGTTTCTGGGGGAGACCGATATTTTTTAGGAAATCCAGGATTTTTGCACGGAGTTTTTGGGAGAAGCCAGCTATATCTGGGTGATCTGGACGGAGTTGGGAGAAGCCGGTTATATCTAGATAAGTTGGAAAGAGTTTCTGGGAGAAATGGTAATGTCTACATAATTCCGGGACATATGGACAGAGTTTCTGGGAGAAACTGGTTATATCTGGGAGAAACTAGTTAAATATGATGGTGATCATACTGTCTAGCAAGTTTTCATATTCTTATGTCTTAGGATCAATAGACAAGGTTTGCGGCGTATATCTTTGTGAACATAGAGCAAACATCCTTATCATGGTGCCTAGGCAAGTCAACTCCATGTGGTCACACGTGAGTGATTGCCTTGGGAATCATAAGAAAGATGTTCTGTTCTATGCCACATAAGCGTCTACACCACGCAGGTAATCCCACCAGGGCATACAACAGTTATATCACATTATCCTATCTTGAAAAGATAAATGAACAGCCCTATGAAAGGTTCTACAGGAATCTATATGCACAGGTTGGGTTTAGTCAAAGAGTGTCCATTGACGAGAGTTCTAATATACCGTCAGGGAGACAGTACGGAAGTTGTTACTCTTTTTGACATGCCTTGGAAGGTACATTATCAATGGTGACTTGTGCCCTAGCACAAGACCTGAACAATTTCAGCGCCGCGTTTCAGACATAGTCAGAGGGAGAGATGCAGAAGTGCAATGCTGTGAACCAGACACATTAAAAAGATGATTTTAAGGATGCTTCTTACGAGTCGAACCTCTGTATTATTTTATTTTGAAGATAAAAAAAATAAAAATAAAAATAAACCCAACAGAGTCGCCAGATTGTGGACACGCGGAATCGGTGGTCCACTATTTCAGTTTGTTTGAAATTGATTTGGATCAAAGAAAGAAAAAGAAGGTCTGTTGAAAACAGATACAGAGTCGCCACTCGGTCTTTAAGGAACCAAGAAACCTAATTTGACTCACCCAAATAGATAAAAGGGCATCGTCCCTTCATAACCAAAGAACTTGGCTCGGGGTGAGAGGAAGGAGCCTTTGTCACGACTAAAACACCCTCAACTCGCCCCGTCTCTCGACGGGCATCAATTAGCATCCAAATAGTTATCTTATACTATGTTTGGTTCCACAATTAATACTATGATAGTATATTACATCTCATAAGAATCTTGAAATGGAAGATCAAAAGATAAGATATCATTCATAAGATCTAAGTCAAATATCACACAATGTAAAGTGAAATATCACACAAATAAACCTAGGGAAAATCGTCTAATCAGATATCAAGTAATCAAGTTTTCCTAGTTTAGAAGGGGGACATGAATTGTTCTTGAAACAAATAATCAAAGGAATCAAAACATGTTTAGCAAGCTAAAATGATGCATGTTAATTTTTTAAAAAGGAAGACCTCTCAATCCCCGGGACGGATGAGAAAGGATGATTAGATCGAGGGGAAGCATGGACGTATGATCCAACTCATTCCTTATAATCTTTTTAGATTAGGAGTCACAAAAGTCCCAAATCTTGCATGGATGCAATGTATGATCCTAGAATGTGCAAAGGTTGTAGTGTGTTTGTGTTCATGGACTTTTTAAAGTGACTTAGAAGTCTAAAATATGCATGGATGCATGAAGGAAATCATCAGAGGATATGTACAAATGTAGTATGGACTACTTTCTAAGATATGAACTAATTTGGAGTGCATGTGAGCATCAAATCAAAGAATAAAAGTAAAAGTATGCTTGCTGTGAATAGTGGACAGAACAGTGAGTTGATCTTGTAAAAATGGAAAAGTAGGGCTAGAAATGTTTTTAGTTCATGATTTTTTTTTATGGAGATCATCATTATTATGTCTAGAATACATATCAAAAAGTCAATCCTCAATAACTATTACAGATTGAGAGAAATCATATAAACAATAGAGGTTACTAAGAAACAGAGTCCGTACTATCGACCGAAATATTGAAAAATCTTAAAAAATAAAAACAAAACATCTAAAGGCCCATATTATACAAAAAGGTCCCTAAGACACTGAAGTTTAAGGTAAAAATAAGTTGGGACCACTTATTTTGGAAAAGTTTTCTGAAAAAATAAGTTGAAAGTCAACCTACCTGCTGTGACAGTAAAAACAGAATGTCTGGAAGGAATGTTTAGACTAAAGTCACTAAACTGACACCCTTCCAAGTGTTTTTAGATCAAACCAAAAATCATGAGTGTTCTCTAATGAGTTAGGACGATTTTCCAAGTGGTCTTGTAACCACCTTTTGAGTATTGAGTTCTAGAGAAATCTTTGAACTCAGATTATTCACTGTTTTGAAGATTTTTTGAGGAAACAATGTGTATTTCTTTGGAATTCAAATATTGGGGTTTTAGAGGGGTTTTGAAATAGAGAGTTTTGAAAGCATATTTTTAACATCAAATAGAGATTGTGTCCTCTTGAAATATCAACATTAAACTCATATCAAGAACCTCCAAGATTGTTAGAGAGATTTGTTTTCATTTGAATGTAAGTTCAAGAATACATAGGAATGTATTTAAGTTATAATCATCACCTATCAAACATGTTTTTGAGGTCAAGAACTACTATCCATAAGGATTCACTAACCTCAAACTTCATGTCATCATTTAGGTGATGATGAACTAGTAAGTAAATAAAGAAAATTCAAAAATAAATGAGGTCAAGAAGAGATGAACATAACTAGGGGTGTCATTTGGAACAGAAATTCCGATTCCGACCGATTCCAATCCAAAAAATTCCGATTTTGGCAACTAAATATGCATTCCGAATTTCCGAATTCCGTAAATTCCGAAAAAAAAAATCGGAACGGAATCGGAATTGTTTTTAGATTTTCGAAAATTCCAAAAATTCTGAAAAATTTTCAAAAATATTCCGAAATTGTATTTTCCGAAAGTTTTCCGAAGTATTCCAAAAAATTTCCGAATATATTCCAAAAATGTATTTTTTGAAACTTTTCTGAAAATATTCTGAAAATTGTGCTCATCCCACATCGAAAAAACACAAAAAATGGGATGTAATGTGCTTCTATAAAGGCCTTCAAGTCTCAAGTGAAATCCCATTAAGCTTGACTTTCGAATATTTCGAATATTCCGAAAAATTCCGAATCTGATGAAATTCCAAAATTTCCAAAATTTCCGAATCGGAAATAATTTTGGAATTTCTAAAATTTCGGAACGGAATTAGGAATGAATTTTTGGCTTTCGAAAATTTTGAAATTTTTTCCGAAAGGGGTGTTTCCGATTCGTTCCGGCCGAAACACACCTGTGACAACCAAGAGCCAATACTCCTGAGGCAGGATGACCAAGATGGATGAGGTGAGGTTGGGTGTGGGGGCTTGTCCCACATCGCCTGGGGTGAAGTTCCTGGACTAGTTTATAAGGATTAATCGCCCCTCTATATGCAACAAGGCCTTTTAAAACCGTGAGGGAGCTAAACATGAAAAAACTTCACAGTTAAGCGTGCTGCTGCCAGAGCAGTACCAGGGATGGGTGACCCCCTGGGAAATTCTTTGTGTTTAGGCCCAAAGCGGACAATATTGTTACTAGATGGGAAGGTGGGTCGTTACAAATGGTATCAGAGCGGAAACCCAGCCAGAAGTGTGGGGCAGGTCCCACACGAGGACGTGTGGCCCTTAAGGAGGGTGGATTGTGACGACCAAGAGCCAATACTCCTGAGGCAGGATGGCCAAGATGGATGAGGTGAGGTTGGGTGTGGGGGCTTGTCCCACATCGCCTGGGGTGAAGTTCCTGGACTAGTTTATAAGGATTAATCGCCCCTTTATATGCAACAAGTCCTTTTAAAACTGCGAGGGAGCTAAACATGAAAGAACTTCACAGTTAAGCGTGCTGCTGCCAGAGCAGTACCAGGGATGGGTGACCCCCTGGGAAGTTCTTTGTATTTAGGCCCAAAGCGGACAATATTGTTGCTAGATGGGGAGGTGGGTCGTTACAACACCCCTAAACATAACATATAAACAATCAAGTAAGTAATCAACAAATGATATTCAATGAGATTATGGACTTGTAGCTTGTTGTTTCACTCATACATGGTAACTTTGAACATGGAAGTAGCTTCCTATCTCATAAATGCTCACTAAAATGGTGGTTGGGTGTATTGAATGTGAAGTAAATAGGAGTAATGAAGTAAAAAAACAAAGTTTAGAATTCATGTTCTTGTTGAAAATCAAAGAAGGAAGCTTCTTTTTCTCTCTATTCTAACCTTATCTCTACAACTTTTTCTCTAAAATTTTTCTAAACTTTCATTTCCACCCCCCCCCCTAAATGAAAAGTCAAGGGGGATTTATATAGGCCAATTTCGGGTGATTTTGGGATTTAAAGAGTACTTCCATTGGTCCCAAACATCTGTGAACAAGAAACTACGTCGTTTTGGTTTTCAATTAATCAAAATGGACCCCCGAAATAAATTACAAAAATGGATTATTCTGGGGGAGAGTGCCACGGCGGCAGTAAGCTAGTGCCAAGGCGGCACTGCTCCTCTAATGTTCGAATAATGCTGTTTAGGCCCCCAGATGTTCCGGTATTCACAAAAGGCCATATTTTGTTTGAAATTTACAGAAAATGCGTACGAACTCCAAATTGAGCTTGTGATTTACCGTTGGAAATGTAATAGCGTCTAATTTTCAAAAGAAATAGTTTGGAGTCAGGTCACTTTGAAAAGTTTTGCGGTATTTGCTATAAAAGCCGATTTGATAGTCTTTTTCACCTTCGAAAATCTATAATAAATTCATTTTAAATCCAAAAATTATGTGCGATATACTGTTGGAAAGCTATTGACCTCTAGTTTCCATGAAAAATGTATGATAAATGACACGGTGCTCCGGTTTCAAAGTCAACTTTTGGTCAAACTGGTCAAACTAAAGACCTCTAAAAAGTTCTGAGAACCTCTGGGAGCTCCTAAGAGCTAACGTTTTCGTCCAATTTTCTTTTAAAACTTATTTTATTACTTTTCACATGATCTAGAATGATCTCAAAACTTTACGGAGAATTAGAATGATTTCGGTCAAACCCTGGTCAAATCGGTCAACGGGGACTTTCCGGGAACTTGAGGGACTTTTGGGGGTCTCTGGGAGCCGACGATTTTATCTGATTTTGCTTCAATACTTATTTTTAGTATTTTCTTATGACGTAGCATATTTCCAGAACTTTCAGTCCAAATTCGGGAGCGTTTGGGCTTTCAGGGGCATTTTGGTCATTTGTACCACTTTCTGAGCATTTTGAGAGATAGAACTAACTTCTATGAGTCCTTTTTCGATCATTGTGAATCGCCAAGCTATGAGTCTCCTAAATCTGATAGCCAACAAAATGGGGTGTCTACAGGTACTACCCATCTTCACAGTACCAAAGTCACCAGCTTTGTACGAAGTGAAGAACTCTCTCCTAGGAGTAGCATGGTAGGAGGCGGCTGTATCAATAACCCACTCAACATCACTATCTGTACACATGTAGGCACTCCTGTAGACACCCCAATTTTGACCGACCGTCGAATTTAGGAGAGCGTCACCTCCACGTCCGATGATGATAAAGACCGAAAGAATCGAAGTATTCCAAGCTCTTCAGAAAGTTCTCCAAACGCGATAAAATTTCACAGAAAGAAGAAAATACCAGGTATTTAGGAGAATTCAGGTATAAAACACCATTTTTGGAAAAAATCTTCGAAAATATTTTTTTTTGGAAGAAAAAGGAGAAAAGAAAAGACCTAAAAGAGGAAGTTCAACAAAAAACGGCACACGGCAGTATTTTGCGGCAGTCAGTGAGTGTCGGGCGGCATTCCGTAAGTGCCGCACGGCATTCAGTGAGTGCCGACCCGGCATTCACCGAGTGCCGCCGACATTTTCTGACTGCCGTTTACTTTTAAAGTCCGTATTTTGTGGTACAATACGTATGTGTATGCGGATAAAAACAAAAAATTGATAAAGTAAGGTTGACAAAAACCCGGCAATCAACAATCTGCCGCGGCACTCACGGAGAGCCGCGCGGCAGTCGCGGAATGCCGTCGCGGCAGTCACGGAGTGCCGCAGCGGCACCCACGGACTGCCGCAGATGAATTCTGACTGCCGCCCTGGGCAGCAGTCTGTCTAATTTCAGGAAGTACGTATTGTACCACCAAATGAGAGATTTACACCTGTCTTTTACTCCGAATTCACTGAAAATACTTGGTAAATTTTGCCTATAAATGATGGACATGCAAGAGAAGGAACACATGCAAGGAATATACACAAGAAATACACCAAAAAAATACAAGAATCCACTTCCATTACACTAACATATTTGGAGAGAACTAGAGGAAGAGCTTAAAAGATCTTCAAAGAAAGACTTTTGAGGATAATTTGGAGGTGACCCTCTAATCTTGGTTGTGTTTTCTTTCTTTTTGAGCTTCTAATCTTCAAGTCTATTTTAGTTTTTCTTGATTAAGTCTTAGAATTTGTCTAGTAAGCTTAGGAGTTCTTGTTTCTAATTCTTTGATCTTTCTTATATTTCTTTTGTCTATGTTCCTCTCTTGAGATTCTTGGGAATCTTCAATATCTCTTTTGAAATCTCTTGAAAATGATCCTTTGAATCCCATGTAAGTTTATACTCTACATGAGAGTCAAAATTTGATCATTACTTCATTTTTATAAGCAAATAGATGAATCCAAGTCCATACTCATGATTTGGATCCTCTAAACTTGGTATTTCATGAAATCATTTCCATATTCTCTTTGAAACTTATGAGTATTAGTCATGTCTTCATCTCCAATGACCATCAAATGGTAGGAGAAAATGGTTTTGAGTCTAAGCTCATCTCCATGGTTTAGAGTCCTCATCTTGAGATTCCATGAAGTCTATTCATACTTCCTTTGGAATATACAAATTTGAAGATCTTTAGTCTTCAATGACCATCAAATGGTAGGAGAAAATGGTTTAGTTTAAGTCCAAATGGTAAGAGCACCCAAGTAAGAATTAAATAACACCAAGATTCACTACAAGAAAAATAGCATATTCCGGCATTTTTTTACCGGCGTTTTATAAAGTGCCACTAATTAACGGCATTTTATTACAAAAACGCCGTTAATTTGACACATTTCTGCAACGCCCAAATAAAAATGGCATGTAGGACAAAAATGCCGTGTTTTAACGGCATTACATAAACAAATGCCATAAATTTACGGCGTTTTATTAGAAGCGCCGGTAAATATTATTCTTAACTCCATTTGCCAATACGTTTTTGAAAACCCCAAAAAATGTTCTTCAGATCTATTTGATTTTCCCCATGAGTTCTTTTCATCTCTCTCGTTACCTTCAATCTCCAAAAATCAACTTTGCTACAATGTTTCAAATCGGTAACTACAAATTCTCTTCATCTTTCTCGTTACATGCAGTCTCCACAAATCAACTTTTCTGCCTTTTTTTCAAATCGACAACAACAATCATCAAAGAAGGCGACAAAATTCATTAGCGAAGGTAACAGGGACGATGCATCTTGATTTCATCAGAAGCCCCATTCCGAGCAATTCAAACAACCAAGGCTAGAAACCCTAATTACTTCTTCTTCATCATCATCTACATTCAATGTTCACGCAATATTGTTCATCTGTACTCCATAAATCAACCCCACACCTAGGAAAATTAAATTTGGTATGATGTCCCTCTTGATCCCCTCTCTAATTTCTATTTATATACTAAACAACTTTGAATTGTGTTTTCTGTTATTAGGTTCGAAATTTTCTATTTCAGTATTTGATGGCTTGCCAACATTCCTTGTGCATAGATATTTACTTACAATAGATTAGGGTATAACACTTGGGTGTTGTGATACTTTTTTAGCCATGAAGTTATTGCTATGAAATATATCCATGGTGTTTGGTTAGTCAAGCAATCATAATTGATAGTTTTGTCACTTTTGTGTATCTTAAGGCTTTGTAGTTTCTCCCTTTTCAGGGGCAATTATGGTTAGTTGGAGGGTATCTTGTTAGGAGGCTGTGTAGTTTCTGATTTATTATACACGGGAACAATATAAGCTTTTCATCTAGGGAGGAGTTTAGTGATGCACCTTTTGAGACTAAGAACAGTTATTTATAACATTTCTTCTTGAAAAGAGTCTTAATATTAACTAAAAGTGAGAAGAGAATGAAAGAAAAAGAATAGAATGGATTCTTTTTAACTTATGTGCACCAAAGTTTTCTATCCTTTTTAAAAGTGGATAAAAAAATGAGTGAAAACGCAAAGGAATTAGTGAGTGAGTTTAATCCTACACTTTATACCAAATATGTGACACAAGTTTCCATGAGTCTGTATATCTTTAATTCCCCTATTTGGTTTGTTTAATGTTCACTAATTGTGTTTGAAATCTTTGCTAATTTAGTACTTCATTAATTTTACTTAGTTTGACGTAGTTGATTATAAATAAGAGTTGGATTAACATGTGTAGGTGACTGTTAGTTTTAACTTATTTGATAATGATACTATGATTGCACGCAATAAACAGATCTTTACCTTGGTATGTAGGGGTGGGCAAACAGTTCAGTTAACCGAAATTTTTAACCGAACCGAAATAAAATTGACAATTCAGTTGATAACCGAACCGAACCGAACTTAGTTAGGGCCGAAACCGAACTATTTTAACTAAATCGGTTCGGTTATCGGTACCACTTAAGGAAACCGAACCGAACCGAAAACCGAATTTGATTTAGGCTATATATACAAAACGCTGATTAGGGTTGAGACTTTAAAATATTTTCATTATTTTGTTTACAACTTCTCTTCTTGTATTGCGATTTAAAGCGCCTCCAGCGGCGCCAAGCCTTCTCAGCCCTCAATCACTCCTCTCAATCCTCTCCTCTGCCTCTCATCTTTGATCTCTGTGAAGTTGTGAAGGATGAAGACTCATCTCTGATCTCCTCTCAGTCGCCCAGCGCCGGCCAGGCCACACACCACATCAACAGCCGCCGCTGAGCATCGGAGGGCAGCTCGCAGGCAGAGAGAGGTTGTTCTCTACTTCTCTCTCTCTCTCTGTCTCTCTCTCTCTCTCTCCATCTCTCTCTCTCCATACAAATATACAATCTTGATGTGTGGGCTTGATTTTTGTAGGGATTACAGATTTGGGTCTCTAATTTTCTAGGGCTTTTTTTTTCTCTCAAACTCTTAATTCTCAAACTCAGTTAGAGCCTTAGAGGTAAGGAAACTACTAAGTTACTAAGTTACTAACTAGTTTTTTTTTAAATTTTCTTTATCATATTTTTATTATAATTACTATATGTTGAACTAGATATTTCAATGTTTCATATATATATATATATGTTGATTACTGATCTAGATCTCATATTCTCATATGTGGGCTTGCTTTTTGTAGGGATTTCCGGATTTCAGATTTTGATTTCTAGGGATTTTTTTTCTCAAACTCTCAAACTTAAAGAGTTAGAGCCTAGAGGTAACTGGTAAGGTAAGAAAGTAACTACAGATCTCATATGTTTATTTTCTTTTTTCCTTCTTACTAAGATTTGATTAGTTTACTCAAATCTAATTAGTAAAATTTTTAATGTGGAACTATAAGTCTATAACTATTCTTTTTTCCTTCTTCCTGATCACAGAACTATCAAATATGTTTGAAAATTGGAACTATATTATACATGCAGAATTGCTGATTGCTTCTTTACCCTCCATATATGTAATAACCTGCATTTTCATTAAATTACATTTCATATTTAAATTTAATAGTATTGTGTACTTTTATTTTAATTTCAATTCTCATGTATTTAAATCTTGTGACTTGCTTGATTTCATGTTGAGATTCATGATGGGAGTTAAATTGTAATTTTTATAAAGATAGTGATACCTGTGTTGGATTGCAAATCTGTATTTCAAAACGGTGGAAATATTTTCTTTTAATGCAATCAGTATTTTTATAAAACCAGAAAACTATTTCCTACATTAAAATGAATTTTCTGTATTTTTTTTGAGGTGACCACCGTGCCCCGAAAATACCAGTTTACTTTTGAAACTGTCCGCGCCGCATTTCCTTCCACAGATTTTTGGAACGGACGAAAGGTGTAATTAGACATTTGCTTTATTTCCAATTATGGAAGTAACCATTTGATAGGGCTTTGTTTGGTTTTGCTTATTTGTTATATATTAATGTTGTGCCTTAAGATACTATTCCCAAACACCTCTATTTTAACCCCTACATATCCAACATGACCTTTGGGTTAATCCTAGAGTTATATAATCTGTGTATTATGTATATACGTATGTATAGGTGCTGTGTATACCTTATGTATTTAGTAATTAGTTAAACAAATTGATTTTGTTGAGTAAACCTCAAATTACTTGGCCACCAAGTTCATCCATATTACCTTCTATATATGCTACACCACACACACAAAACTCCCATTATGCACTCTTTCAACTAAATTCAGAGAGTTTAGAGAGTGAGTCCAGAGAAGAAGGTTCAGAGTTTATTATAGAAAGAGAAGAGCTCTTAAATCCTCCATAGCCAAGCTTGATTTGGATTTCTTATTTGTACTTCTTTCTCAACTAAATCTGTTAATCTTCCTCTTTGTGAGTATTCTAAACTCACTAAGAACGTAATTACATGTTCAAATTCTGTTTGATTAGCTTGATTTAGAAATCTCCATTGTTGATTTACGTTTGAAACTCAAAAGCTTGAAAACATGGGTTTTCCAAACTTAACCAAAATTAGTTTTGTGATTGAAATATGAAAGATTAGAGTATGTATAGTGTATGGTTGCAATATTAGAGCTTAATTCGTTCATAGGAGGACGTATGATTAAAATGAAGTTTTAACATGTTTTAGTTTTTCATAAAATTAGAGAGATATAGTATGATTCATGTAAAATTGGTTATGGATTCATAATCCTCATGAAAAACTAAAGAGATCCATATATTATATGCCTTATATGCTTTGAAACTGAAAAAGGGTCAGTTTAGACCCTGTTTTGCTGAAACAGAGGAACCAGACGAGGAAGATGAAGTCTCAGTAAAAAGTCGCGCCACGATCGCGCGCGCGAGTATCGCGCGAGCGGCCCGCGCGAGCGACCCTCGCTCGAGCGACCCGCGCGCGCGATTCCCCTGTACCTTGGCCGTTTGGGAAAGTTTTGTAAAGGAAAAAAATGAAAAGCGGCCATATCGCGCGAGCGGACCGCGCGAGCGAATTATCGCGCGAGCGACCCGCGCGCGCGATGTTGGCTTCCTCAGGCAGAAAGAAAATTTTATAAAAGAAAAAGGAAATCGGCCATATCGCGCGAGCGGCCCGCGCGAGCGACCTTCGCGCGAGCGGCCCGCGCGCGCGAGTTCTGACAGTTTGTGATTTTGTCTGTTTTTGTGTTTAAGGACTGTCTGTCTCAACTTTTATATACTGTTAAGGTTCTGTTTGGGAAATTTTGTTAATCAGAGCTCTTTTTGGTTACATTTGATCGATTAAATCATAGTAGTATGATTTATTAATCCCCGTATGCATGTTGTTCTTTCAATTCAGTATTTTATTTAAGTTCAAGTGCATATCATTCATGTGGGATCATTGGTACATGCATGTGGGTGTCGGTATGTGTGGAAAAGAGTATTGATAGTGTGGAAAGTGTATGAGTTTGATTGTGATTGTGATTGTGAGTTGTGATTGTGGATGTGGTTGTGGTTGTGGTTGTGGTTGTGGATGTGATTGTGGTTGTAGTTGAAAAAGAGGATGAGGGTATCTTTGAAATGCGACGGTGGCAAATATGGACACTCCCTGACGCCCATGGAAGCGTTAAAGTGTGTTGAAGCCGAACTCGGACACTCACTGGCACCCATGGAAGTGCTAAAGTGTGGCCTACGGACACTCCCTGATAACTCAAGTCTGGATACTGTGTGAGGGGTTGCCCCGGTATTTGCATGGCGGTTAGGGTATTCAAAGTGTGAGGCATTGGACACTCCCTGGTACCCCGGACCAAAGTGTGAGGCAAACTGGACACTCCCTGGCGCCCCGTTGCTAAAGTGTGGCTATCTGAGTGTTTCAAAGATACCAGGAGTAGGATAGTGGGTTGTTGTGGATGTCGAGAGAAAAGAGTCGGCGAGATGAGTGTGGTGCATTGTCTCATTTCACGAATATCTGTATTTATGAATGAAAGACTTTTATTATATTCCTTGTTGTTTTATAAAATAAATTCTTTCAGTATTTTAATAATGGAAAAAGGTAAATGGGTATGATTTACATTCAAAGTCATGTTTTTAATACTCACCAGCTTCTTGAAGCTGACGACGTTGATGCGTCCTGGACATTCGTGTTCAGGCTTTTCAGGTTACAATCAGGAGGAATCATACGACTATGCTAATTGAGAATGGCTGCATCTGGAATAAAGAAACTGTTTATTTTATGCATTAAGTTTAGTTGTTTGAGTTTAAACTGTTTTGCTGTTAAGGATGACTGTAATAGACTTTAAGATATTATTTTATTTTCAAGGCGGTCTGTGCCTTAGTTGACCCCGGTTTATAAGATGTAATAAGATAGAAAATTTTTGTAAGCCTTGATTGCTTTACTCTGATTATTATGTTTTATTGTTTGACGTTTGGGACGGAATCGATCCTTCAAACTGTCGCGACCTACGGGTCCATAAAGGAAATTAAACGCTTTCCTTATTTATGCTACGTCGGGGCGTGACAGGATTTAGTGGTATCAGAGCCAGGTTATAAATAGTTTGACCAGGCTCGGTTATTCACGCCACAGATTTGTGACATAGAACTACTGTAGGTCTTTACTAAGTTATGCAATTAAGATTAGTCGAGTCTAACTTACCAAATCTAAGTTTACCAAACAACTAGGTTCCAGTTTTTAGTGGATTAGCACCGATTGTCTTTAGTTCGGAACTCGAAATCCAGGTTGGTTTCGTCATAGAGGCGGTTGTACATGCTTTGTCACATCGATGAGAATGTTAACAGTCGCCAAATGTCCTCGAGCATATCCATCTAGAAATTAGCCAGATTAGTTACGACATATAGATCCCATATAGACAGATGGTAGTCAAATTTCTAAGAAATTGAGAGAAGCCATAGCCCTCATAATAGCTTAGGCACTGACGAACTTCCTGAGTCAAATCTCGGAACAGTCAGCATGGCCACAGCCCAGAATATGGAGAACAAGAATAAGAATACGACCTCCTTGCTATTAGATAGCCCTAGTTCGACTGCGTGTTTGGTGTATTATGTGTACTTGATATGTATTGCATATTTGGATTGTATTGTATGCTTATGCTATAATATGAGTATGTGATATAGTGATATTTACTCTTTTGGATGTTGTCACTGTTTAACTGCTTTATATTACTGCTTCATGCATGTTCCTCATTCTGTTATCATTATCAAGAATGGCTGGGAGACCGAGGAGGAATAGGAATTTGAACGAGGAGGCACCTTTGGCTGCCGATCCCATGGGAATGTTTGAAGCCTTTGTCAAACGTCTCGAGAGGGTTAGTAATGCGAATGAAAATCAACGAGACCGACAAACTAGAGATGAACTGTTGGAGAGATTCCGTGCACTCAGGCCCGAGCAGTTTGCGGGTACCACGGAGCCCCAGAAAGCGGAACAGTGGTTAAGGCAGATGGACCGCCTGTTCAAAACTGTCCAGTGCAATGAGATGGACAAGAGGAGGATAGCTACCATTGGGTACTTTACCTCATTGTTTAGGGAAAGCTTTGAAGGCTACCTCGCCATTAGGAGCCGCAGTCAAGATAGGACACGTGTGCAAGGATTTTCCCTTACGACTTGGAGACCATGGGATCCTTGCAAGGCTGATTGTCCGATCGATGAAGGAATTCGACGTAATCCTAGGAATGGATTGGCTCTCTCAGAATCAAGTGAAGTTGGATCGCGCGAGGAAGAGAATTACATTCCCCGACAATGAGAATCAACCCTTTGATTTTCAATGTAACCCTTTGGGAGATATGTTCCTCACCAGATGTTTAGCCAACATCGAAGTCGTCAGTACAGAGGTGACAATGTCATCTATACCTGTAGTCAAGGACTTCGAAGAAGTATTTCAAGACATTTCTGGATTTGCCGCCCGAGAGAAGTATAGAGTTCTGTATTGAGCTCATACCGGGTACGGCTCCGATCACTAAGGTTCCCTACAGAATGGCCCCCGCCGAACTGTTGGAAATTGACGGAACAAGTTCAAGAGCTCGAGAACCTAGGTTTTGTACGTCCATGTATATCGCCTTGGGGAGCACCGGTGTTCTTTGTGAAAAAGAAGGACGGGACACTTCGATTGTGTATCGATTACAGAGAATTGAATCGAGTAACGATCAAGAACAAGTATCCCTTACCTCGGATCGACGATTTGTTTGATCAACTACAAGGAGCTACGACATTTTCCAAAATAGACCTAAGGTCGGGGTATCATCAGTTGAGGGTACGGAAGAAGGATATACCTAAGACTGCGTTCAGAACCCGATATGGTCATTATGAATTTTTGGTGATGCCGTTTGGAATGACGAATGCTCCGGCAGTGTTTATGGAATCTGATGAACGGAGTGTTCAAGCCTTACTTGGATCAGTTTGTCATCGTCTTTTTAGATGATATTTTGATCTATGCTAAGTCAGAAGAAGAACACGAACAACATCTTCAGATTGCGATGCAGACACTCAAGGACCAGCAGCTGTATGCCAAGTTCAGTAAGTGTGAGTTCTGGTTGCAGGAAGTGAAATTTTTGGGACACAAGGTGTCATCTCAAGGAATTTCAGTGGATTCATCCAAGACCGATGCTGTATCAAACTGGGTTAGGTCGAGCAACCTTACAGAAGTTCGGAGTGTTCTTGGACTTACAGGCTATTATGGGAAATTTGTTGAAGGGTTCTCTAAAATGGCTGCACCATTAATTGGTTGACCAAGAAGAATCCGAAATTCGAGTGGACAGAGAAGCATGAGCGAGCCTTCCTAGAATTGAAGGAGAGACTCACTACCGCACCAGTACTAGCAATACCCAAGCCTGATGAGAAGCTCACTATCTTCAGTGACGCGTCATATCAGGGATTATGGTGTGTACTTATGCAAGATGGTAGAGTTATCACTTATGGATCCAGACAGCTGAAGCCAAATGAGTTGAACTACCCCAATCCTGATTTGAAGTTGGCAGCAGTAGTATTCGCACTCAAGATCTGGAGACACTATCTCTACGGTGAGAAGTTTGATTTGTTCTCTGATCACAAGAGCCTAAAGTACTTGTTCACACAGAAAGAGTTGAACATGAGGTAGCGCAGATGGATGGAGCTGATTAAAGATTATGACTTCACGTTAGAATACCACCCGGGTAAAGCTAATGTGGTTGCTGATGCCCTGAGTCGACAGACTCGTGAGACGATTGCCTCCTTGATGGTTAGAGAGTGGCGAGCATCGGAGACATTGGCGGAATTCGATGTACAGAGTGCTGAGGAAAGAAAAGGACAACTTTTTGGATGTCTTATCTTACAACTCGTTCTTATCAACCGCATTAGTGAAGCACAGAAAGAAGATGAGAAGTTTCAGATATGGTTTGTTAAGATGTCAGAGAAAGATCCAACAGAATGGAAGGTGGGGACCAATGGAGGATATAGGTGCAGAAACAGATTATGTGTGCCAGATTGTGGGGATTTGAGAAATGATATTCTGGCAGAAGCACATAAGTCAAGATATACAGTCCACCCGGGAGGGACAAAGATGTACAAGGATTTGAAGAGAACCTTCTGGTGGGAAGGTATGGAGAAGGATGTGGCCGAATTCATATCCAAGTGTTTGACCTATCAGCAAGTCAAAGCCGAACACCAGAAACCGTCAGGATTGTTGCAACCCTTACCTGTCCCCGGTTGGAAGTGGGAGCACATTTCCATGGATTTTATAGTAGGGTTGCCTCGATCTTAATAGAATCATGATGCTATCTGGGTAATTGTTGATCGATTGACTAAATCGGCACACTTCATTGCTTATAGTATGACATACCCGGTAGAGAGGATGAGCCGGATGTACATACAACAAGTTGTGCGACTTCACGGTGCACCTGTGTCAATAATGTCAGATCGTGACGCGCGTTTTACCTCCGGATTCTGGGAAAGTCTGCAAGAAGCTATGGGAACCTCGCTCAAGATGAGCACTGCTTTTCACCCTCAGACCAATGGGAAGACTGAGCGTGTTAATCAGATCATGGAGGATATGCTTAGAGCTTGTGTGATCGATTTTGAAGAATCTTGGGAGACACACTTGCCTCTAGTTGAATTTGCCTATAACAATAGTTATCACACGAGTATCGGTATGGCTCCGTTCAAAGCTTTGTACGGACGACCATGTCGATCTCCGTTGTGTTGGGCAGAAGTTGGGGACACGGAATTGTTGGGACCAGATTTGGTTAGAGAAACCAACGAGAAAATTGGTCAAGGAAAGGATGAGGACTGCACAGAGCAGGTATAAGAGTTATGCTGATCGACGCCGGAAGGATTTGGAGTTTAGTATTGGGGATCACGTGCTTCTCAAGGTTTCACCAACCCGAGGAGTGGTACGTTTTGGTCTCAAGAGAGGGAAGTTAGCTCCGCGTTTTATCGGAGCGTTTGAGATTTTGGAACGTGTCGGGAAAGTAGCTTATCAACTGGCGCTACCACCGAAGATGTCTGGGGTTCACAACGTGTTTCACGGGAGTATGTTGAGGAAATACATACGAGACCCCTCACATGTGGTTAGTTATGACGATATTGAGACGAGTCATAACATTTCTTACAAGGAGAGACCTGTGAAGATTCTGGACCAGAGTATCAAGAAATTGAGGGATAAAGATATCCTGTTGGTGAAGGTTCAGTGGAATCACCATGACGAGAACGAAGCCTCGTGAGAAGTTGAAGCTGATATGAGGAAGAAGTACCCGGAGTTGTTTCAGGACTAGTTAGTCTTGATTTCGGGGACGAAATCCTGTTTAAGGGAGGGAGGGTGTAATAACCTGCATTTTCATTAAATTACATTTCATATTTAAATTTAATAGTATTGTGTACTTTTATTTTAATTTCAATTCTCATGTATTTAAATCTTGTGACTTGCTTGATTTCATGTTGAGATTCATGATGGGAGTTAAATTGTAATTTTTATAAAGATAGTG
Source organism: Hydrangea macrophylla (assembly GCA_033977485.1). NCBI lineage: Eukaryota > Viridiplantae > Streptophyta > Magnoliopsida > Cornales > Hydrangeaceae > Hydrangea > Hydrangea macrophylla. The sequence goes on along the minus strand of CM066987.1, from coordinate 18,441,495 downwards.
ATACCTGTGTTGGATTGCAAATCTGTATTTCAAAACGGTGGAAATATTTTCTTTTAATGCAATCAGTATTTTTATAAAACCAGAAAACTATTTCCTACATTAAAATGAATTTTCTGTATTTTTTTTGAGGTGACCACCGTGCCCCGAAAATACCAGTTTACTTTTGAAACTGTCCGCGCCGCATTTCCTTCCACAGATTTTTGGAACGGACGAAAGGTGTAATTAGACATTTGCTTTATTTCCAATTATGGAAGTAACCATTTGATAGGGCTTTGTTTGGTTTTGCTTATTTGTTATATATTAATGTTGTGCCTTAAGATACTATTCCCAAACACCTCTATTTTAACCCCTACATATCCAACATGACCTTTGGGTTAATCCTAGAGTTATATAATCTGTGTATTATGTATATACGTATGTATAGGTGCTGTGTATACCTTATGTATTTAGTAATTAGTTAAACAAATTGATTTTGTTGAGTAAACCTCAAATTACTTGGCCACCAAGTTCATCCATATTACCTTCTATATATGCTACACCACACACACAAAACTCCCATTATGCACTCTTTCAACTAAATTCAGAGAGTTTAGAGAGTGAGTCCAGAGAAGAAGGTTCAGAGTTTATTATAGAAAGAGAAGAGCTCTTAAATCCTCCATAGCCAAGCTTGATTTGGATTTCTTATTTGTACTTCTTTCTCAACTAAATCTGTTAATCTTCCTCTTTGTGAGTATTCTAAACTCACTAAGAACGTAATTACATGTTCAAATTCTGTTTGATTAGCTTGATTTAGAAATCTCCATTGTTGATTTACGTTTGAAACTCAAAAGCTTGAAAACATGGGTTTTCCAAACTTAACCAAAATTAGTTTTGTGATTGAAATATGAAAGATTAGAGTATGTATAGTGTATGGTTGCAATATTAGAGCTTAATTCGTTCATAGGAGGACGTATGATTAAAATGAAGTTTTAACATGTTTTAGTTTTTCATAAAATTAGAGAGATATAGTATGATTCATGTAAAATTGGTTATGGATTCATAATCCTCATGAAAAACTAAAGAGATCCATATATTATATGCCTTATATGCTTTGAAACTGAAAAAGGGTCAGTTTAGACCCTGTTTTGCTGAAACAGAGGAACCAGACGAGGAAGATGAAGTCTCAGTAAAAAGTCGCGCCACGATCGCGCGCGCGAGTATCGCGCGAGAGGCCCGCGCGAGCGACCCTCGCTCGAGCGACCCGCGCGCGCGATTCCCCTGTACCTTGGCCGTTTGGGAAAGTTTTGTAAAGGAAAAAAATGAAAAGCGGCCATATCGCGCGAGCGGACCGCGCGAGCGAATTATCGCGCGAGCGACCCGCGCGCGCGATGTTGGCTTCCTCAGGCAGAAAGAAAATTTTATAAAAGAAAAAGGAAATCGGCCATATCGCGCGAGCGGCCCGCGCGAGCGACCTTCGCGCGAGCGGCCCGCGCGCGCGAGTTCTGACAGTTTGTGATTTTGTCTGTTTTTGTGTTTAAGGACTGTCTGTCTCAACTTTTATATACTGTTAAGGTTCTGTTTGGGAAATTTTGTTAATCAGAGCTCTTTTTGGTTACATTTGATCGATTAAATCATAGTAGTATGATTTATTAATCCCCGTATGCATGTTGTTCTTTCAATTCAGTATTTTATTTAAGTTCAAGTGCATATCATTCATGTGGGATCATTGGTACATGCATGTGGGTGTCGGTATGTGTGGAAAAGAGTATTGATAGTGTGGAAAGTGTATGAGTTTGATTGTGATTGTGATTGTGAGTTGTGATTGTGGATGTGGTTGTGGTTGTGGTTGTGGTTGTGGTTGTGGTTGTGGATGTGATTGTGGTTGTAGTTGAAAAAGAGGATGAGGGTATCTTTGAAATGCGACGGTGGCAAATATGGACACTCCCTGACGCCCATGGAAGCGTTAAAGTGTGTTGAAGCCGAACTCGGACACTCACTGGCACCCATGGAAGTGCTAAAGTGTGGCCTACGGACACTCCCTGATAACTCAAGTCTGGATACTGTGTGAGGGGTTGCCCCGGTATTTGCATGGCGGTTAGGGTATTCAAAGTGTGAGGCATTGGACACTCCCTGGTACCCCGGACCAAAGTGTGAGGCAAACTGGACACTCCCTGGCGCCCCGTTGCTAAAGTGTGGCTATCTGAGTGTTTCAAAGATACCAGGAGTAGGATAGTGGGTTGTTGTGGATGTCGAGAGAAAAGAGTCGGCGAGATGAGTGTGGTGCATTGTCTCATTTCACGAATATCTGTATTTATGAATGAAAGACTTTTATTATATTCCTTGTTGTTTTATAAAATAAATTCTTTCAGTATTTTAATAATGGAAAAAGGTAAATGGGTATGATTTACATTCAAAGTCATGTTTTTAATACTCACCAGCTTCTTGAAGCTGACGACGTTGATGCGTCCTGGACATTCGTGTTCAGGCTTTTCAGGTTACAATCAGGAGGAATCATACGACTATGCTAATTGAGAATGGCTGCATCTGGAATAAAGAAACTGTTTATTTTATGCATTAAGTTTAGTTGTTTGAGTTTAAACTGTTTTGCTGTTAAGGATGACTGTAATAGACTTTAAGATATTATTTTATTTTCAAGGCGGTCTGTGCCTTAGTTGACCCCGGTTTATAAGATGTAATAAGATAGAAAATTTTTGTAAGCCTTGATTGCTTTACTCTGATTATTATGTTTTATTGTTTGACGTTTGGGACGGAATCGATCCTTCAAACTGTCGCGACCTACGGGTCCATAAAGGAAATTAAACGCTTTCCTTATTTATGCTACGTCGGGGCGTGACAATATATATCTTCTTTTTGCTGATTGCTGATTGGAACTATACATGCTGAACTATACCCAAACTATACATGTTGATTGCTGATTGGAAGTTGGAACTATACATGCTGAATTATTTTCTTATTTCTTACTAAGATTTGATTAGTTTACTCAAATCTAATTAGTAAAATTTTTAATGTGGAACTATAAGTCTATAACTATTCTTTTTTCCTTCTTCCTGATCACAGAACTATCAAATATGTTTGGAAATTGGAACTATATTATATATGCTGAATTGATGAGTGCTTCTTTACCATACATATATATATATATATGTTTGTCTTTAATGCAAGGTACTACTATGCAATTGGCGATTTGCATACACTTGAACCTTCCACATTAGAAAGTGTAATAGTGCTATTAAAAAAAAGAGTGTAATAGTATATGCTATGCACGCGTTGCATCTGCCAGCTAGTATATGCTATGCTGGAAGCCTGGAACTATGTTTGGACCGTTTGGTTACTAATGTGGAACTATAAGTCTATAACTATGTTTGGAATCTTTTGATGTGGAACTATCAACTATGCTTTCCTTTATGTATTCTAACTAGTTTTTCTTTTTACATGCATTTTGCCTTTTCTAAACTTATTAGTAAAATTATTGTCACAGCATCTAAACATATAAACTATGTCGGGATTGGGTGGAAGTGAATGTGAGAGTGAGCACATTCAAAATGCACCTGAAGTTGACACTGATGAAGTAAATTCAAGTAACAAAAAAAGGAAAGACATGAAGCCTAGGTTAGTTATTTGGAAACATTTTATTAGGTTCACTGATGACAAGGGGATGAAGAAAGCGAAGTGTAAATATTGTGATAAACCCTATGCAGCTGATCCAAAAACTTGTGGGACTGCTACAATGAAAAATCACATGTCAAGTTGTAAGGCTAACCCATATAATCATGATATTAGCCAAACAAAACTTACTGGGTATCAACAAACCGGAGGTAGTGAAAATACATTGGGCACTTGGAGGTTCGAGTCTGAGGCTGTTAGGAAGGCACTAGATCAAATGTTAATTACTGATGAGCTCCCGTTTAGTTTTGTTGACCGGCCCGGGTTTAGACAATTTGTCTCAGTTGCTTTACCACCTGACTTCCGTGTTCCATCCCGTAGGACCATCAGTAGAGATTGTTATGATCTCTATTTGCAAGAGAAGTCCAAATTGAAAAATGTATTGAAGGAATCAAATAGGAGGGTTTGTCTCACCACGGACACTTGGACATCTTTGCAAAGAATTAACTATATGGTTCTCACAACACACTTTATTGATAATAACTGGACTTTAACTAAAAAGATCTTGAATTTTTGTCCAATTAAAAGTCATAAAGGTGAGGACATTGGTATGTCTGTGGAGAAATGCTTACTTGATTGGGGTATTGATAAAGTACTAGCAATTACTGTTGATAATGCTAGTTCTAATGATGTCGCAATTTCATACTTGAGGCGGAGGTTTGAGACTTGGGGTACAAATGTGTTAGGTGGCAAGCATCTCCACATGAGGTGCGTAGCACACATTATAAACCTTGTGGTTGTTGATGGAGTCAAAGAAGTTGGTGAGTCCGTAGCTCGAGTTCGGGGGGCAGTGAGATTTATAAGACAATCACCTGCTAGACTAAGAAGATTTAAAGAGTGTGTTGAATTTGAAAAAAGTGAGAGTAAGAAATTGTTATGCCTTGATGTTCCCACTAGATGGAACTCCACATATTTGATGTTAGATACAGCTGAGAAGTTTGAGAGGGCCTTTGAGAGGTATAGCATGCAAGACTCAAGTTATAAATCTGATCTTTTGGATAGTGATGGAAAAGGGGTGCCAAGTGAGGAAGAATGGGTTAATGTTAGGCGTTTAGTACAATTTTTAGAGCATTTTTATCACCTAACTTTGAGGATTTCTGGCTCTTTATATGTCACATCCAATTCATTCCTCACTGAAATTAGTGAGGTAGACTGTTTGTTGAAGGAGTTACAATCTAGTGATGACTATGAATTGAGTTTTATGGCAACAAAGATGAAGGCCAAGTATGACAAGTATTGGGGAGATCCAAAAAAGATGAATATGTTGATTTTTATTGCTATGGTATTGGATCCTCGTCATAAGTTAGCGTTTGTGGAGTTTGCCATTGTCACAATGTATGGGGAAGATGTGGGAGTAGCTATGGGAAAGTTGGTGAAAGATGGAACATATAGTATGTTTAATGAGTATAAGAGGTTTAATGAACCCGCATCCACTACATCTCCCTCTTCCAATACATCAACTATCCGATCTAATGTGGAGCCAGAAAATAGGAGGAGAGCAAATATCAAGAAGGAGTACAAGAAGTATAAATCTGAAAGTGGGAATATGGATGCTAAATCAGAATTGGATAGGTATCTTGGTGAGGATGCCGAGGATGATGATGATGACTTTGACATCTTGAAGTGGTGGAAGGTCAATTCGCCTCGATTTCCTATTCTTGCACAGATGACCAGTGATGTGCTGGCAGTTCCTATCGCTACAGTGGCTTCCGAGTCAGCATTTAGCACTGGAGGGCGTGTTCTTGATGCATTTAGGAGCTCCTTGACTCCAAGGCTAGTACAAGCCATTATATGTGCTCAGGATTGGTTGCGTCCCAATTCTTGCCCAGTTAGTGTTGAGGAGGATTTGGATAATCTTGAGAAGATTGAGGAAGGTAAACAAATTTTCATGTTTTTATATTTTTTAAATTGGTACATATTAAATATTTACACATGACTTTTGAGTTTTTAGTTTATCTTTTTAATGTTGAAATGTGTTGTGACTTTTGCCAAACTTTTCTATTTGTAGATTTGTTGAAGATTGCAAATGACACCAACATAATAACATTGTAGATCTTTGATCTTTGACAATCTTGAATGCAAAGGTTGGTTCGTTGGTTAATAGTAATTGGTAAGCATTTAACTTTTCTAGACTTGGAGACGGAGTTGGTATGTTGTTTGTTTTGATATATTTGTGGACTTCAGACTTTCGGTTTCGTACTTTAAGAGTTAAGACTTTGTATTAATTTGCTTATTGTATTTTCACATTTGGTAGACTTTGTAATGTTGGATACTTTTGGATGTTTTCATTTCATGGACATTGGTTTGGTTTCTTATGTGTGTTTTATATTTTTGGACTGAATTTTCATGGACATTGGTTTGGAGTTGGAAATTTGGAAGTTGGAAATGTCATTATGTTTATTGTTTTATGTTTAATGTTAACCATAACAGGTACACAATGTTCAGTGGTTGTGTTGGCAATTGCAACTTGGCAAATGGCAAGGGCCAATTTGTATTGCCAATTATTTGTATTTGTGTTTGCAAATTGCTTTGACTTTTGCTTTAATTTTAATATTTCTTTTAGTTTGTAAAATATGTTGGAATAAGTTAAAATTGATTGAATAACAATCAACATTCAACAATGCTTTACCATTGGTCCATTACCAGTTCAGTTGAATCAGTTCAACAGCTTGCCAGCTTCAGCTTTGGCTTAATTTTGGCTTAATTTTTTTGTTCTTTTTTTTTTGGTGTTTTTTACTATTCGGTTAACCGAAATTCTTAACCGAACTGAATTATTAATTCGGTTAACCGAACCGAACTAACCGAATTATATTTTGGTCAGTTAACAGTTGGTCTTTTCTCAAACCGAACCGAACCCAAACCGAACCGAATTACACCAAACCGAACCGATCTAACCGAATGCCCACCCCTATTGGTATGTGTACTTTTTTTCCTTTTAGTCTAGAAAATTTTGTTCGCTTCTTTTGTTCTTTATTTTTTGTGAAACCATGGCATATTTAAAACTTAGTTGCTCCTCATGTAGTGGAACTCTCAATAACTTAGGAATAAATGAGAAAATTTCATTTATTTTTCCATTTCTACATAGCTTTATTTTTCTTGTAAGCCATAGGCTATTTATTCTTTATTTAATGCTTTAGTTTGTTCCTTGTAGCTTCATCTTATTCTTGTGGATTGGTGCCTTTAGTTTGAAACATTATTAATACCTTGAATCTTGATGATTACAACAATATTTCTTTTTATGATATGCGAAACATTATATATATATAATAGTGGTGTAGGAGCCCTCTTAATTATACAATAAACGTGTCACATATGTAATAGCTGGTTAGGACAATTAATTAATTACTTGATGTTAATTTAATGTGTTGAAAAGGAGGCAAAATGCATGATTTAGTATCAGAGTTGTTTTATTGGTTTGTTTGTTGGTATTATTTGATGCAACTTCTTAACAACTTCACCCATTATATACCGATTGTATAAGAAACTTACTAACTAGACTTAATTCCTCATTTTCTATGTGTAATTTCAAAGTATTCACGTCTTCATTAATAATACAGTTGAAGAAACTATATATATTCTATGTTCAACTTGTATACCAAGTTTGCATTACAATTCTTTTTGTTTGGCATGTACATTTGTAAATATGTATGTTAGCTTTTTAGTACTTAATCCCACAAAGTATCTGTGAATATATTGACTACTGGTTTTTTTTTTTTTTTGGGTCCTTTCCTTCTTGCAGGTTTATATAGAATGTAGTGGAGATGTCATAGGGTATTGTTTAGCATGTGCATTTGCAAATGCATGTTGGCTTTTTAGATTTTCTATTTAACTCCATTAAGCATTTGTTACTTAGTCTGACAATAGTTATTTCTTTTTGCAGGTTTTAGAACAAAATATAGTGGAGGTGTCAAATGATATTGTTTGGCATGTATATTTTTTAATGTATGCTGCCTTTTTATAATTTCATCTTAATCTCATTATGTATTTGTTATTATATTGACAATCATTTATTTATTTTTTTCTTTTTGCAGGCTCTGGAAAAGTGGTGGAGATGAAAAATGATAAGAGTTGACTTTGGTTCTCAAATTAATATTAACTTTGAAATAATCACGGATACTTGCTATTTTCGTAGGGCTCCATCTTATAGTTTGATTGTAATCGTGGTAAACATTTGATAATTTTGATGTAATTTAAAAATTGTTGATTCCTTTTGTTATAGCTATGTCTTACAACTTTCTCCTTTTCTTTTCTTCTGTTTTTTTTTACCTTATCAGATTATTTGATTGGCGAATGGTCTTCGTTTGTGGCCATGATGTATTTGCTTGTAATTTAATACAAGTTTGTTATTTTATTAGAACGCAGTAATTGGAAATATACTAAGAAATAGTAAAATATAACAAAATAAAATATAATAATTTACCGGCGTTTATTGGAAAGTGCCGGTAATAGTGATGAATACTGATGATGTCATATGATTAAAAAAGGCGGTTCACAAACGCCGGTGAAAACGCCATTAATAATATACCGGTGTTTCTATTAATTGCCGCAAATTTACGACATCATTATAGACGACACTTGAGTGAAATGCCGGAAAAACGCCGGCTTTTCTTTTCTCGGCGCTTTTTCTGCTTTTCCCGGCACTTTTTAAACGCCGTCTTTTCCCAGATTTCTTGTAGTGATTTATGTGAAAAAATCCTTCAATGAAGAGGGAAAAAACCACAGAACAACTCCGCAAGATTCTACTATATGAAAATAAGGAATACAAATGCTCTCTCAAGTTTTTGCCCTAAACTTGAGGTATTCAATCTAGATAGTGACTACAAGAGTTAGCTCTTAGACTTCAAAATACCCAAAAGGAATACAAGCATCTAAGCTACTTCTTCAAAATCCCCTAGATCTTGATACACAAACACCCCCTTGAAGACCACCCAAATGGAGCCTCACTCTTCTTTCTACTTCTTCAGCCGCCGCACACTAGCACACTGACCGAGACCCTTCACACTGTTTCATATGCGGCGCCGAACTTGATGGCTGAGAATCACAAAGGCATATAATGCCTTTCATTACTTTTGGCCATGTCACTAAAAGCCTTGGCCCATTGGCCCACTGACCAAAAATTAAGACATAAAAATTAGCCCACTAATTAGGGGTTTGATCTCATGTGTGTAGAACACATGGTATACCCAACAATTCGTAGCTAATTGTCTGTTGTAACCTTGAAAATACAAGCAGAGATTTAACTATCTTGGGCAGCTGCATCATCCTAATCTTGTTAAATTGGTTAGTTACTGCTTAAGAGGATGACCATAGACTACTGGTATACGAATTCATGCCCAAGGGCAGCATGGAGAATCATTTGTTCAGGAGTGAGTTCCCGCTTCTTTCTATTATCTTCTCGTTTGATTTGTTATATGGAATTTGTATCTTTACATATTGTGTCAGAGTTTATTGACACATTGTAATATTGCACAAACAGGAGGTTTTTACTTTCAGACACTTTCTTGGAGCATTAGAATGAAAATCACTCTTGGTGCTGCAAAGGGACTTTGCCTTCAAGACTTCTAATATCCTGCTTGACTCGATATGTAACTTCAGGGATATGTACTAATTATAACATTTCGTTAATTTGGTTGGATTGATGCATTTCATAGCTCTTGTGGAATTATTAGCTATTCTGTTGCTCTTTGCATTAAGTTCACAGCATTAAGAGATGTGCCTGTGAATATATTAAATAATCAAGAAAACAACAAACGGAAAGAGAACAGAGAGCTAGAATTTCTCGTAACACAAAAACTGAATGAATGAATACAATGAAAAAGAAGAGACAATAATAATAGAATATCTAGGTATATAGTATTACCCTAATATAAAGGAAAAGACTAAGAGGGTGTTTGGAAACCAAAGGGAATGGACTTCTGGAAGAAGAAGTCCATTTACAAAATTGAAATTCGTTTGGTGAGATTTGAGAATGGACTTCTTGACAAGAAGTGCATCTCCAAAATGCCCATTTCAAGAAGTCAAAAAGCCTGACTTCTCAAAACTGTGATTTTTACACTTCCCTAGAAGCTAGGAGCTTTATACACAGAATTACACTTTTATCCCTCGTTTTATAATTACTGCCCTCTTTATCCAAACCCCATACATGAATTATGTAGCCTAGCCGAATCCCTATTGTTTTACAATCCCTATTGAAAATAAGTCATTTATCCAACATTGTAATTAAAAGTGTTTTTTCTTTTTTTCTTTTTTTTGGTGCCCAATTTTAGTTCATTTGACATGATAGTTATGGATAAATATTTTTAATTTATTTTAGCTAACTATTTTGCAGTCTAAAATTATATACTATAATATGTTATATCCATTTAGTTTTAAATTCATGATTAAGGGTAATATTGGTAAGTAAGTATAAGTTTTTACTTTTAAAAAGTTGCCACCAAACATATTTGCACATTTAGATGCACTTTTTATTTAAAAAACACTCATTAGCCAAAGAAATCATTCTTTAAAAAAAGTCCATTTTGAAAATTCCATCTTCAGAAGTCCATTCCGGAAATGAACTTCTGTGTGAGAAGTTACGCCAAACAACACCTAAATTATCCTAAAACAAATAAAACTAATTCTAATAGGGCCAACTGGTGAATGGTGATAATTAAGAGATGTCTCCACTAGAGTCATAGGTATCTATAGATATGGTGCTCCAGAGTATCAATCTACGGGTATAGTTTCTTGTGCTCTTTCCACTTCTTCCTTTATCCACCTAAAGTTTGCTTTCAGCCTTTTTTTCCTCGGCCTCGTCTTATAACTAACTTATTGGTTTGTTTTTTTTTTTTTGGCTTTCTCTACTTTTGTTGTTCATCGAACCTTATTGTGAATTAAGTGTACCTTTCATGTCATGGAGACCTGACTATTCTGTCTGGAATAACAATAATGCTAGGAAGACTCGAAATTTTACATGGAATCTCACATTAGGCCCTTAGTAGCAAATACTACAAAATTTGTGTGGCCCACTCACTCAACACAAACGTTTCTTACTGAAGGAATTTTGGGGCAAAAATCAAAATCCCTACAGTTTTCAATTTGGGGGTAAAATCAAATCCCAAAATTGAACCTCCCCTCCACCCACGACCGCCCACAAACTCACCTCCTCTCCTCCACCCACGGCAGGCGACCACGACTCACAGACCGACACCCACGGCCGTCGCATTCCCATCCTCTCCTCCACCCACGGCCGCCCACGACCTCCCCTCTTCTCCCCAAATTCCATGCCCTATAACAGAGCAAACCCGCTGCCTCCACCCACGGATCGCTCCACCCACCAGACGGCGACCTTTGCTCTCCCTCTTGCCGTCAGGTACTCTCTCTCTCTATATATATAGATATATATATATATATGCATGTATGTATGTATATGTAATTCAATGCCAGCTTATGTTAGGGGCTTTGGGGGCTGTGTGCTCTCTTCACTTCTTGGTTTGAAATTTTCACTAGCTCTTTATCATCAATCTTTTGAGTTTCTTGTGTTATCTAGTTAATTTCAATTCACTGCTCTTGTTGTGCCCAAACATATGATACACGCAAAGTCTGAGTCTGATATAACTAGTTTAGCCCCATCATCACCTTCAAGGTCTCCTAAGAGGTCAGTGTACTATGTACAAAGCCCTTCAAGGGACTCTCATGATGGGGACAAGTCCTCATCAATGCAGGCCACCCCAAATTACCATAGCCCAATGGAGTCCCCTTCTCACCCTTCCACGTGTTCGTCGTTATAATGTATACACTTATTATTAGTGGATAACACCATTTCCTTGTGAAAATATAGTTATAACATGAGCTACCATTATCATGAACATGATACTAGTTGAACTTACAAGAACGTTTGCGTTTACAATTTCACACTCATTATTGGTCAACAAAGGCTTAACATGATGAGTCCAATAATGTTTGGCCTTTCCATATTCACAAAATAAAGTCTTAACATGAGTCCAATAATGTTTGGCCTTTCCATATTCAGAAAATAAAGGAATCAGATTAATCTTAGATTCACTTGTTTGCATCTTTCTTTTTTACTCTATATATCTATATATATACATACATATATAATTAGCATCAAATGTTCTGGCAATTCAACTAGAAATGGACAACTTAGAAAGACCATTTGGGTATCGCAATTGGGCTTCTAATTTACAGATTTTCGTGATGAAGATAAGTGTTCATACCTTTTACTTTTTGGACAGCAAGTTCATACCTTTTACTTTTTTGATAGCAAATCCTTCTTTGGCATGGGTTCTCCAAGAAGCTAGTTTGGTAATTAAGGAAATCACTTCCACTAATTTTTTTTTTTGGGTGATTTGAGACCTGTAACTACCCATCAAACAAATGCTAGATGGCAAGGAACTTTTTTTTCTCTGCTATGAATCTCTATCTCTACATGTATAAATGAAAATAAGATTCACACCTTTTTTTTAATGAAGGTTTTGTCATGTATAAATGGAACTATAGAGGATCATCTAGTTGAGAAAAAGCACAAATTTGCTTCAAAAAGATCAGTTACCAACAAATTCATGTGCACAAAAAACTCATTGTCAACAGCCCATGATGAATTTTATTTTATTTTTTTATCCCCAAACAAACTTTACCCAAAAATTGTGCTTGAAATCTGGATGATTTGGATTTTTTTTTTCCTGTCAAGTGGGATAACAGTAATTAGTTAACATTTGAGAGGTAGAACATGCTTTGTGTAACAAAGAAGATCATAAGGCAGCAACTAAAATTAGCTCAAATTGACATACAAACTGTCAATTTGACATACAGTGATTAATCATACCCTTTACAGATTTCAATGTTCTCATCCTTATCCTAAGTTTTTATTTTTCCTTGCAATTTTCTATGTAAAATGGAAAATCACAACCTACTAATGTGCATGTGTTGGAGTGAATAGCACACCAGAATTTGTATATCTTGTCGACACCTTAGATTCGTTGTCTATTAGGCATGACTTCTGTTAAGTTGCTTGTTTACCTCATCGCAATATGTTTCTTTTTCTTTTGTAGAGGGTTCGGACCAGAACTTTGTAGATGAAAACACAGAGGAGAAATCATGATCTCCGTCCTTTATAAAAAGGTTGAAGAAAGTTGCAGCTAATGCTTCGAGCAAAGATCAAGTAATATGTAAAATCATGGAGGTGTTTAGCCATCTTGAAGGTGTTTTGCCCCATCAGTCAGTTTTGTGAACTTGTATATTTTGATGTTGTAAAATCATGGATATCAACTTAAGGGTAATTTGTTTATTTGCGAAGTGTACACTATTTTGGTGGAGATGTCATCTATTTTCCTTAATTGTTTGCAATTTTGTTCCTTCAGGTAATTAAGGCCTTTTTGTCTAATGTTTGTGAACCAGCAGAGTTGTTTGTTTGTATCTATTCACCTTCTGAATTTTGCATCAAGTTTAATAACCTGGTTGAAAATTTTAACCATGTATTCAATTGAAAATATGGTCAATGTTCAACAAATAATAGGACATTTTTCTATTTTCTTTCTACGCCTTTGAACATAAATGAATCCAAGTCCAACCAATAGGACCTCCCTCATAATTTGCATAATTACACTAATCGCCTCTATTAGAAATGGAATACATGCAAAATTACATAGAAGTTACAATGCATGTTAGCCCTATAATTTCGAAAACCTAAAAAACGCCGGCCCAGATTATCTTCTGTTTGTGCAACCCTTAGTGGAGCTATGTCGTTGCAAAAGCAGAAGACTTGTTGACTTGTATTGGATGAGTAGTGAATTGACCCTGCATTCTCCATTTTTTTTTCTTTCTGAAAAATAAATACAGAGTCTTTAATTGATTCTCATCAAACATAGGAAAGAACAATGGAATAACTTGCTGTCAAAAAAATAACTTGCTGTCAATAACTTGGAGAAGCAACTTCTTTTGGCATTAAAACAATGAACCACATGTGTGAGATCCCAAAATTCAAAATGGGGTCCCTAAAACAAAATCAAAACTAGATAAGTTGTCTTTCTGGCAAAAACATGTCTCTTGAGCAAAAACATGTCTTTCTGTATATGGACACATGATACAAACACTAGGTAGAAGTGACATGACAAGGCTTACTCTAACCATACTTCTAGGTTTTTCTAATTCAAGACAAGATTTTAACACTTGAAAAACTTCTGAAAAAGATTTTTGCTTTGTGATCCGTACTAAACGTTGAAGCACTTCCAAACATATACAATAGTAGAGCCATAATGGTATCACCTTGCACTCTCCCTGTATTTATTTCTGACAAATAAATACAAACAAATTTAATTCATTCTCATCAAACATATGCAATGAAGATCCTATGTTTCCATGTTCTATATTTCCTCTTTTTATCTATTCTATTCTCATCAAACATATACAATAGTAGAGCTATAATGGTATAACCCTGCACTCTCCCTGCATTTGTTTCTGAAAAATAATACAAACAAATGACTGTACTAATTGATTCTAATCAAACATATGCAATGAAGATGCTATGTTGTTCTTGTTGCAAATTACTGAGAGGGACAATCTGGTAGATTTTTTTCTTCCATTTCATTTAAAGCCACACAGGAATGGTAACTACTTGAACTGATACCTGGTGTAAGTCATACATGGAAAATTATATTACAACTTCCAAGTAACTAAACTCAATGTGGTTAAAGGTTTAAACTGATCTAAGATGTCAGTTGATCCATCATTTATATCAATTAGTGACCATTTTTCCATCAGTGTATTCTCTTTTATTGAATGGAATTTCTGCCTTATTAGTAAGAATTTAAGGGCTTTACCAAGCAGAAAAGATGAACCGAATGGGCTCAGAATATCATATGCACACATAACACAATTTAACCCCCTTGCTTCCAGCAAATTATAGCAACAAAATGATTCACCATCATTACATACAACAAAATGATTCACCATCATTACATAGAAGCTAAATAGCAACAAAATGATTCACCATCATTACATACAATTATGTTGAGAAAAAGGGCAGTATTCAAATCAATGCAAAGCCATTGGCAAGTTTATGGTTTCAAAACAAAGTCAATCAATTTCAATAGCACCCACAAGAATCTTACACCCGAAGAAAAAAAAAACACAGGAAACCCAAATCAAAATCATCTCTAGACCAAACTTAGAGCTCAAAACGAAAAGAAAAAAAAATCAACCGAAAACTGAAGCATTAAACACTCAAAAGAGTTCTAAACTTACAGTGAAAGGCAAGAAAAAACCAAATCTTGCCTCTTTCAAGACTTCCATTTCCTCTTTCAAGACTTCCATTTCCATTTCCTCTGCTTCAAAGACGAAGCAAAGAGAGAAGACGAGAGAGGGCGAGAGAGAGAGAGAGAGAGAGAGAAGGCGAGAGAGAGAACGAGATAGTACCTGAGGTAAAACGCCGGCAAAAGAGGGAGAAGGCTGCCGGTGGTAGAGGCTAGCACCGCCGTGGGTGGAGGGCCGGAGGGGAGTCAGTTGAGTTTAGGGCTTGGAAATTTGATTTGGGGATTTTTCAGAATTTTGGCACCAAAAACTCAAATTTTGAAGTTGCTTGTGTTTGTGGGTCCCACTAATTTTATATAATTGCTACTAAGTCCCTCATGTGAGATTCGGTGTGAAAAACAGAGTCTGCCTAGCATTTCTGCTGGAATAAAGGTTAATTCATTCCATATGCATAATGCAATGCAAATAATACTTAGGTGTTTCATAAGGACAGAATAATAAAAACAACAATGCTAAGGGTACACCCTTATACACCCAAAAAACATCCACACCCAGAGGTGGACCAATGCGGATGCTTTTTGGGTGTATAAAGGGTGTGTCCCTAACATTACTCTAATAAAATATAAAAGGGTGTGTTGCTAGATTTTAGCACTATGGAGTGCTTGGCAGTCGAGATTCAAGGATATGAGCCTGTTTGTATGTGCTTATGCTTATGCGATCTTGATCGTGATTGATAGAACTGCTTAAAAGTATAACTGCTTATTATGGTTTGGATGTTTGGTTAATATGCTGTGAATTGATTAATCATAGAGATAATCTTGAAAAGCACCCCATCACCTGCTTATTGCCAAACTGCTTTTTGAATCAAATCTGCTTATATTTTTGCTGAAACAAACAGATCAATAAGCAGTTTGGGCCATCAGAATTGCTTAAAATGGGCAAATAAGCAATGACAAACAGCCTCTATGTCTCGGGATCTTTTGGGGTAAATTGCCTGGAAGTCATATCTATAATATATATATATACCGATCCCCTTAAGTGTTTTTAACTTGAGTAAAGATATGAACACACTAAAAGATAACTTTTGGGACACAACCCAAAAGATGTGTTTATATTTCTCTTGTGATGTCACTGGACCCCACAGTGACACAGGAGAAAGATAGACACATCTCTTGGGTTGTATCCAAAAGTTGTGTGTTTGGATGTGTACCAAGTATTACCCTTTTAACTTCTATCAATCTATGCTGTAACGCCCCGCCCCGCCCCGACACGACACGAGTCCCGGCGGCGAGGGGGTGCTATTAAGAATAAAATAAAATAATAAACAAGGAGCGGAAGGACCGAACACATTTGTAATGCTCCGTGTCCTAGACCCGAAACTTACCAAAATAAAATATTCTCTTTTAGAAAAAAAAACAAACGTTTAAACTTTAAAATCATTTAAAGTCCAAAGCTCTGAAACATTTAAACTTTGAAACCTCAAAACTTTGATACCATTTTACAACGCCTCGAGTCCTAGACTCCGAGAGTTACTGCGGAAGCATAGAATAGCCTTTTAAATCTTTGGTGGGAAAACAAAATCTTTAACGATTCACGGATCTGAGTAAAACTATAGCGGAAGCATTAAACTAATCTTTTGAAAAGCTTTGAATGTCGATTTAAAGACATTAACAGAAAATCTTTATCGGTTCATCAAATGAACAACAGTGCAGCGGAAAACATACAGATCTGGTAAACATTTATCAGACTTCTTCACCAGCTTTATAAAACAACTTTGAAATAGAAACTCAAACTTGGTTTCACATATCAAAAAGTAATACAATGACTTACTGTCTTTTTCTCAAACTTTATAAAATCTTAAAATAAAAACCCAAGGTTTTTATTAATACAAAGTATCATGATCTCACAATTTCTTCCCTAAACGGGATCTTCACGAGTAAACTCTACTCCGGGTTTGAAAAATATATTCATCATTTGGAAAACATTAATAACACATAAATCGGGTTTTCGTTTGAAAACTATCCTTTCTTGAAACAAATCATTTTCAAGATAAGCAACGAAAAATCAGAGTTAAGCTATCATGCTATTTAAAAGCGGGTGGACTAACACTTGTCCAATTAAATCATAACATGCTCTTTGAATCAACATGTAAATTAAAATCCCATAAACTCGACCTTCAAACAAAGCGGAAGTTCATCAAATCTCAGGGAGGCTTACCCTTGTCTATATCACCTGAAAAGGAAAGGTTTGATAGTCCATAAGCCAAAAGGCTCGTATAGTCATATAACCGCACAATAACATCTGTTATATAACATGCGTGAGTGCAATGAATGCCAATGTCATGTATGAAAATCACTTTTCGTGCATTTTCAAACACTCACCCTCGATCATCAATATCATTACCCGGACCATGGGCTTCCCGTCCACGTAGGCCTAGCCTCAAACGTGCGGGACTTTGGGCCTTACGAAATTACACGGAGGCCTAGCCTTTACCGTTACGGGGGTTTCTTGCAGCACATCCCGCAATTCGAGTTCCTAGTGGTACCCATCTCACATGCCTACCCACAAATCCGGGATTTCTATCTTTCAAAACAAAATCTCTCCTAGAGGGTTTTATGCATGGAAGCCTCTAAGGTCTTCCCTTTTTTTTTCAAAACCTGGAAGTCTCTAAGATCTTCCTTTTTCAAAATCGAAAGCCTTTAAGGTCTTTCATCCCAAAATCATTTTCGTGATTTTCGTGATCATGCTCATGCTTATGAAATGCTATGACATATGCGAGCTCTAAGCATCCAGACATATTCAATATTCCATAAGACAAATTATCGAAGCATGCTATCGATTTAAAGCAACACAATAGACAGGCTTAAATCACCCAGGTAAACACATAAGGAATAGCAACTCAAGTAAACACTTAAGGCACAACAATTCAAGTAAACACTTAAAGCATCACAGCTTAAGTAAACATGTAAGTACACTGTTAACATGTTATATAACTTTATTGAGGGTTATACGGAACTACCGTTCACCGAGGATAGCCTGAATAATTAATCAGAATAGAAACCGGAACTGCTCAATCTGTTACAAATCTCGATATACAATAATGCACGTATATCAGTGAGGTACAACACCTCTAAGCACAAGTACAACTACTATTACAGTAAAGTACAACTCTTAAAGCATAGGGTACAAGGCCCCTTAGCTCATAACAGACTCAAGTACAACAAAACAGGAGATTTTACTAAACTGCCCGAGGTCGCGCACGCGGGCCGCTCGCGCGGGACCTCGCTCGCGCGGGCCGCTCGCGCGAGGCCTCGCTCGCGCGGTTCGCTCGCGCGGTATGTGTTCAGAAGAGTCACATGCTTATTTAAAACAGTTTTTGAAAAATGCCTGGTCGCGCGCGCGGGCCACTCGCTCGGAAGCTCGCTCGCGCGGGCCGCTCGCGCGAGTCGCGCGCGCGAGATGTCACAGTGTCGTCTTCTTCCTCTTTTCTTCCTCTGTTTTGAAATTAGAGACTGGTTTTTACCCATTTTGAAAACTTAATCAAAAATAGACTTCCAATATATGAATCTCTTCCTTTTTCCGCATAGATTTCAAAAACGAAATCAATTTTTCATGAATCGAAACACAGCTCTTGATTTTATCAAAAAACCGAATGGTGACAAAACTTTAAATCGACCGTTCTTCGCAACCGTTGCGAATTAGCTTTTGAAATTTGAAACACAGCCTCGTGGGATCGAGACCTTTCATTTGATATAAAGAAATCTCGTTTCTGTGACAATTTTTCTGCTCGCTATTTTCGGACCTTTAACGATATATATATATATATGAAACACTCTATATATATATATATCTATATCTATATCACCAGTTCATATATAAATTGAAATCAAAAGCCATGGAGTTGATTTGAAGCTTACCCAAATTCGTATTACAGAGGGATAAAGGGAATTCCAAATAATAAGCCAAGCTTTGATATCAATCTCCTTGTATAAATATATGTAATTATGTATCCATTTATATATATATATGCACATATATATATATATATAAGCCGAGAGAGAGAGGGACAGTGAAGAGTTTAGAGTGTTTGCTTTTAGGAGATGTAGAGAATGATAGTTATGAGAGTTTGAGAGCCTTAGGTGTGAATATATAACATTGAATTGCTTGGCCTCCAAGAGGCTTGTAGCAAACACTACAAATACACATGCAACACCCACACGCACACACTGCACAACCAACTAATTTGGGCTCCAAGTTTCCACAAGAGATCATCGTGTGTGTTGAGCTCACGCGATGATACACACACGCAGGTAAAAATTATACTGCAAAATTTTTAAAACTGGTATTTTTCTCTGACGAAAAAGAACTAATAAATTTTAATATTTTCCGGGTCACTACATATGCACTTTCACTTAAATTATTTCTTTTAGAGTTTTAATAAGTTTGGTATGACACTTTTTTTTTTTTGGTCCATTCACGAGATCGAGTCCTACTAGAGGTGTCAATCGGGTCGGGTTGGCCCGGCCCGGCCCGAGCCCGGCCCGATTTTTCCGGGCTAAAAGCCCGGCCCGGCCCGGCATAGGCCCGGCCCGCTAGGCCCGAGCAGTTTTGTCCGGTCCGGGGTGGACACCCTTGGTCCCGTCCACGGCCCGGCCCGGCCCGGCCCGCCCCTTTGCCCGAAACCCGGCCCGGCCCGCTAGCCCGGCCCGCTAGCCCGCATAATCTAGCCGTTGTGGCCCGGCCCGGCCCGGCCCGGCCCGGCCCGGCCCGAAGCCCGGCCCGGTAGGCCCGCCCGTGGCCATAACGGCTAGTTTGGCCCCTTTTCAAATTTTTTTCCATTTTTTACCCCTCTAACGGCTATAAAACGGCTAGTTTTGGGGGTAAAAATGTAAATGTGCTTTTTGACTTCCCAAAATACCCCTTAGCCCATTTTCTATAAATACTAAACCTCCCACAACATATTTTCTCATACAAAAATCAATTATCTCTCTCTATTCTCTACTTTCTCTATACTACTCCATAAACTACAAGTCTACAAGCACTTCTACTCTACAAGTTGGTGATTCAATTATCAAAGCTCTAATTTGTAAAAGCACTTCTAGTCTTCTACAACTTGAACTTACAAGCTTTCAAGTCTCAAGTTGAACTTACAAGCTCTCAAGTCTCAAGTCTTATTATAATTTATAGTTGTTCACTTCTTCTTTTACTACTATAAGTTGAGGTAAATTTATTTATTGTTTCACTTCTTGCTTTATTAGTTGCTTATTTAATTGTTAGTATTTTTAATCTTTCATATTTCTTTCCCCTCTTTTTTTTTTATTTAAAAAAAAATGGCATCTCACTCAAGATCTTCCAAAACTAGGGAAGGCCCAACTTATGACTTTGAAAATTTAGATTATGGGGAAAGAAATGAGATTAATGATTTGGAATTGGAGGATGATGACGACGTTGAAATTATGGGGTCTAATCCATCTGAACCATCTCCTTCAAATCCTAATGATCCAAGTCCCACCACTGAAAGAAAATTAAAATCACCTGTTTGGTTATTTTTTAAATTAAATGACGAAAAAAATGGAGCTATTTGCAAAATATGCGGACTCAAATTTTCTTACAAAGGTGGAGGAAATAATACACTTAAAAGGCACATCATGAGCAAACATAAAGGTGCATGGGAAGCAGGTACCGCTCAAGCGGACGGCCTAGTACAATCCCAAATTTCTGCTTCTACTGGCACAAGTGTTGGAACTTTTCTTTATAATCAAAAAAAAATGAGGGAAGGCTTGGCAAAATTTGTTTGTGCATCCGATATGCCTTTTACTTTAGTTGAAGAAGAGTGCTTTACACGTTTTATTCAAACTTTTTTACAACCAGCCTACCAACCTATTACTAGAAATACTCTTAGAAGTGATATACAATCTGTTTTTCAACAAACCAAAAAAAAATTAATTGAGGATTTTTCTACTTTTAATTGTACAATTGCATGCACTTCCGATTTGTGGACTGGTTGTAATAAAACGGGATATATATGTATAACGGCGCATTTTGTAGATGAAAATTGGAATATGAATAAAAATATCATTGCTTTTCGTGCATTAGACTATCCTCATACTAGTGAAAATATATATAACTATATAATCAATGTTTTTAATGAGTATGATATTATGAAAAAAATTATAAGCATTACTTTTGACAATGCTAGTGCTAATACAAATGCTATTAATATGTTTAAAGATCTTATGCGCCCAATGTTGAATGGAAAATTATTTCATGGTCGTTGTGTATGTCATATCATTAATTTGATTATCCAAGATGGATTAACAAAAATTGATGATCACATACTTAAAATTAGAGAGGCAGTGGTCTTTTGTTGTTCAACGCCTAAGCGTCTACAAGCATTTTATGGTGTTTGTAAACAAAATCGTCTTAATCCAAAGAAATTGCAAACTGATATTAAAACTCGTTGGAATTCTACTTATCTTATGATAGATTCTTGTAAAAAGTATAGTAATATTATTACTCAATTTGTTAATTTTAATTATCCATCACTAAACTTGACTTCAAACGATTGGGATATGGCATTTGACTTTCATGGATTTTTAGAAGTATTTTACAATGCTACAAATAAACTTTCCGGTGTTTACTATTCTACTTCTTGTTTAGTTCTTATGGAATTATATAATATGGCTCATACATTTCATAGTTATAAACAAAAAAATGACATTTTTATTGATATTTGCGAGAAAATGGAAAAAAAGTTTAAAAAATATTGGTCTTACATTCCACCTGTATTTTACTTATCTGCAATCTTGGATCCTAGAATCAATTTTGATGGTGTTTGTGAAATGGTTAAACAAATATCTGAATTGATGCAAGGACCAGATGGTGAGCCTGGTCTAGAAATAACTACTTCTGAAATGGAAAATACTTTGGAATCTTTATTTCGTATTTACTATGAAAAATATACAAATAAAGAAAGTGCTACTTCTTATTCTACTTCTAATATTGAGTTAAGTTCGGGAGCGTCAGGTGGTTCTTAGGCGAGCCAGTTTCTCAGTCGAAAGAAACAAAAGGGTGTTAGTCAATCATTTGTAAGTAGCTCTAACATTCTTGGTGAATTAAATAAGTATCGAGAAACAGAGTGGGAAAGTCGATTAACTAACGAGGAAATGGTCGATTTAAATCTTTTGACATGGTGGAAAGAACATGTAAGAACTTTCCCTGTTCTTTCCATCATGGCTCGTGATCTACTAACTCCTCCGGCTTCCACAGTTGCATCGGAGTCTGCTTTTAGTGTAGGTGGAAGGGTGCTAGAGGAAAGGAGGAGCAGATTATCTCCTGATGTGCTTGAAGGATTGGGACCGTGCACAATATCGAACTCAAAACCGCCAAGATCCTATTCTTGAAGACTTCGCAAATTTGGAAGTTACGGAAGAAAATTGAAGAATCAAGAATTGAAGAATGAATATGAGAGTTGAAGATCATTTAGTTCCAAACAAATCAATTGTAATACTCCTGGCCCGCATGAGTATAAACTGTGAACGGCTTTTTAAAAAAAAAATCCAATTCTGTAAAATGTAATCTTTACTTTTTATTATACAAATTAATGATAAGTAATCTTTATTTTTTATTAGACTATAATTTTAAATATCAAATACTAGTAATCTCTTTAATTTTTATTGAATAATAAAAATTCTTTACTATTTTTTTTGAATGAACTTTTTTTAAACTTTTAGTAATCACTAATCATTAATGAATAAATATTTACTTTTTATTATACAAATTATTGAAATTAATGATAATAATCTTTATTTTTTATTAGACTACAATTTTTAAATATCAAATACTAGTAATCTCTTTAATTTTTATTGAATAATAAATATTCTTTACTTTTTTTTTTTGAATGAACTTTTTTTAGTAATCACTAATCAATGTAATCATTAATGAATAAATCTTTACTTTTTATTGTACAATTTATGATAAGTAATCTTTATATTTTATTAGACTATAATTTTTAAATATCAAATAATAGTAATCTCATTAATTTTTATTGAATAATAAATATTATTTACTTTTTTTTTTTTGTTAAACAAATTTTTTTTAGTAATCACTAATCATTAGTGCATAAACTAAACATATAAAAAAAAAAAGAGTAAAAGTCAAAACTCCCCCAAATTCCCAAACATTAAACTTTAAAAGTTAAAACTTTTCCCCCCAAAACTCTGGCCCGGCCCGTTTATGGGCCCGTCCACGAGCCCGTCCACGAGCCCGTCCATAAGCCCGTCCATGAGCCCGTCCACTAGCCCGGCCCGGCCCGGCCCGAAGCCCGGCCCTAGTGAGCCCGGGCCACCGGTCCGGGGCGGACATCCCCCCTCCCTTCCCAAGCCCGGCCCGGCCCGGCCCGATAACACGGTGAAGCCCGGCCCGGCCCGTTTGACACCACTAAGTCCTACTTTATTTTGTTTTGTACGGTCTAGGTTTTTTTTTCCAACTTTTTTTTTTTTTTTTTGGACTTACGTTTTGTAAGCATAGGACTCCAAAATAAAGTGAAATTAAGGTGTCATATAATCTTCTTGTAATTGTTATCCTTGCAATTGTTAAGCAACAGTTCCTCATATTACAGGACTCTTAAGTATATACTAAAACTAACGTATTCCTATTAGTTTCTTTTTCTGCTTTAATTTTTTGTGGCTTTTGGTGGCTGCATGGATAAGCAAATATTACTTCCTATTATCAAGTCTTATAATCACATAACTCTTTATACTAAAACTATCAATCCGTGCACTTTTTTTTAAAGTGATTTCTTAGAGTTTTAATAACTTTGGTATGCCATTTTTTTGGTGTGTTCATGAGAGTTCAACTTTTTCTTTTCTTTTTTTTTTCTTTTCTTTTTTTTTTGGGGAGGGGGGTTGTATAATGTTTATTATGCTTATATGTCACAATTCCTATTTTATTTTCTTTGTGGGAAATCAAGTTACGTTTGTGTGTTTTTTGTCTGTTTTTTTTTTTTGTCATAAACAATCGGCTGAATCAAATCAAATCGTGACATCATAACTACGAGATATATTACTAATAAATAATACAAAATTAAAAATATAAAATATAAATAAAAAAATTATTTTATTTTGTCAGTACACATTTACCCAATTCAAAAATAAAATTATAACACACTAAATCTACCTCAAAGTCAAGGAATAATGCAATGCTTTTCAAATTTCAATTCCAAATTTGGTTCCCAAATATTTTAACAAGTACCACTGACACTACCATAAGCATGTGATACAACTGTTAAAGTATTTGGGAATAATATTAGATGATTGTGAAAGTGACAAGTGTCCATATGCAAAACCTTGTCACATGGGATAAAACCCCACAAGTTAAAAGCCTATAATGTCACACTAGGGCTTAGTTTGGCCCCCCATGTGACTTTTTAAAAGGAGTTTATGAAATTTATTACTTAGTTCTTTGATAATTTTATACAAGTGACACGCTACTCTTCAAAAAGACATCATGAAACCAAAAAGCAACCTTGAGCTTTTAAAAGCTCCATTCTAGAGCTTTTAAAAGCTCCCTCCAAAAAAGCCCTAAGTTCAATTTTTACAAAGCTCATAAACTAGTTACCAAATGAATTAACATTAAATTGTGCTTTAAAAAAGGAGAAGCACCATGTGGGGGCCAAACTAAGCCTAGGTGATAAAGCACCGAGAAGGAGGACGGGCCGATGGTCCCTACTACCGGCGTTTTTGTTTTTGAAAATGAGAAAAGGACTTTTCTTCGTTTTCGATTTTACACCAAATTTTAAAAATGTTTTTTTTTTAAATAAAACAAAAATATTATTAAACGTGTTTTCAGTTTGTATTTTCTAAAAAATAAAATTAAAAATAAAAATAGAAAACAGAAAATCACAATATTACCAAACTAGCCCTTAGGGTTTACTTGCGAATTGAGGGTTTGAACTTTCAAAGACCAAAGATGGTTGGTAGTAGAAGCTTCTACGTTTAGGGTTTTAGAGTGTTTTTAAAATTGGGGCTTTTGTGTTATGGATCATAATTAGTCTCATGGGCCAAGGAGAGTCCCAAGAAGTTTATGGGTAGGGCCTTTAAAAGTTAGTGGGAGTTTGGCCCAAAGAGAAACTATAATTCGTGAGTTTGAATCTTGAATTTGTTTTTTAAATGTTTTAACATTCGTTGTTTGGCTACATACCATTGCACGTGGTATAACTTATCAAACATTTAAGAATCAAATTTATAATTCAAATATGGAAAGTATTATACTATTTTTGACCCATTAGGATTGGAGAAATTATTCAATGAGGCAGTTATACCACGTCAGTATGCTAAGGTGGTGTGACCCCATAATATTATCCATACATGTGTCTCCTAATTCCAGTGGATCCTGCTTATTTTTATTTAATTCAATTAGGGGAAAATATCCTCATTTAACTTGGGAAGAAACTCAAGTCAAGGTCATGGAAGCTCTTAAAGAGCAGTTTTTGGCCTCCCAGGTTTCCCAAGCTAACATCCAGGTCACTTCCAGCCAGACTAAAGACAAGGGTCAGACCTCCCAGCCCACACAGCCAAATACCTTTGATTGTCTTGCAGGAGAAATTCAAGACCCATATGAAGATGAAGATAAAATGGATACAACGTCCATTTCCAGCCAGGTCCCTATCATGGAAGACCTGTTTGATGCCATCATTGCTACGACATCACAGTCCAGCAAGCCAAATGACAATCTGGAATAATTAACGCATGCAGTGACGTTTTCCCACCCACAGTTTTGGCCCATGGTTTTGCCATCCAGTTTTGGCTCATGGTTTTTGCCTTTCAGTGGTTTTGGGAATCTTTAAAGTTTAAAAGACATTTTGGACGACTCCACCAACCAAGGACACGTATTTTGTCTTTTTACTTTTCACTATTCAGCTACAGTGACTTGTCTTTAAATTGTAGATCTTTTTATTTTCTTTATAAGATGACCCTCAGACTTGTTGATGGGCATCTCGTTGTTCTTTCTCTCACCCATTTCCAAATCCAGACAAGTCTGAATTCAGTAAAGAAAAACAAAATATTTCTTCCAAAAGGGATATTTTCTAATACTTTTCCTCTGAGGATTGGATGGTGATCAAACCAAATCGTAAAATAATCCAAAATTTCTCGAGGAACAGTACCAATCTCTGGTCCCATTTTTTCCCACCAATGGTAAAACCAATTAGGAAAACTTTCAAGACTATGTCTAATAATTTGATCATTAATTACGAAAATCCAAGTGTGCTTTTTTAAAGGATTCATATGGAGGAAAGCTTTATTCCAAGCCTCTAGATAATCCCAATAATTAAAAGTAGCACCATTAATTTTTAAAGTCTTTGCCTGGGCTGGATTAAGACCCCATTGGTTTGCATGAAGAACTTTAATAATATAACACTTAGAATGTGTTATATGAGACTTTTTATCTGTTGGGACATGATGGAAGTGTTCAATTTGAACGGAACCTATCTCTATTAACATGGCCTCATAGGCAAATCTAGGCTTAGATTCTTGGGTCATGAAATTATGCATGTTAAGAAATCTTTCTTTATATCCCCAAGCATTCGTTTCTAATTTATCAGAAATTTTAACATTATCCAAGATAAGAAAAGTTTCCAAAATTTATTTTTGATGGAAAACAGCATCTTGAACAAGAATGTCCTTAGCAGAAGGTTTCTGCAGAGGACCAGCCTTGTTTGGCTGATTTGGCCCTTTGTTGGGCTGAGAACCCTTGGGTGGGTTTTGTTGATGGCCTTTTCCTTTGTTGGGATGCCTCTGAGAGAATTGAAACCCTCCTTTATCCGGAGGTTGCATCCTGTTTTTCCTGCAAGAATTCCCTGGTTAGAAAATCTGGTAAAGAATTTTGATCTCCTTTAATATATTCAAGTTGAAAATCAAAAGCAGATAAATCAGACTGCCCCCTAGCAAAAATTTGCTTAGAAACAAGGTTCATGACACCTTGTTTTAGAATATGTTTAGCAGCACTGTAATCTACTCTGATGAGAAATGTCTGATTAAGTAAGTCATCTTGAAATTTAGTGACACACTTAACGATGGAAAATATTTCCTTTGTAATAGTAGAGTAGTTTTTTTAGGGTCCTTTCCAGACACCAGAGGTAAATCTAAGAAGTTCCTCTTTATTGGTATTGGGATTATTTTGTTTTAGAATTCCCTCATAACCAATATCTGGAGCATTAATTTCAACAATTTTAACCCATTGAGGATTAGCTAATCCGAGACAGGGTAATTGTTTAACTCTAAGCTTAATTCTCTGAACTACTTTAGTATGTTCAGATGTTCATGGTAAAGGATTCTTCTGAAGCCTTTGATGCAGTAATGCAAAATCATGGGCAAGTTTATTATAATGATTTCCTATGTAATTAAGGCTTCCCAAAAATCATTGCAATTGGGTTTTATCCTTTAATTCATCAGGAAATTTAGAAGCAAATTCTATACTTCTATCAATGGGAATAATTTTCCCTTTATGAGTATTAAACCCTAGAAATCTTATCTGAGTTTTGAAAAGATCCATTTTTTGGGCTGAAAGAACAAGACCATTACCAAACCAAACCAAACCAAACCAAGCCTTGTGTCCCAATCAATTGGGGTCGACTGTATGAATCCTTTTTCTCCATTCTGCATGATCAAGAGCTATATGCTCATTTAAATTATATATATTCATATCTTGTTGCACTACATATTCCCAAGTCAGTCTAGGTCTGCCTCTCCCTCTAACTATTCCAGGCACTAAGATCTTATCACTCTTTCGCAGAGGTGTATCTACAAGTCTTCGTTGCACATGGTCGAACCATCTAAGTCTATTCTCCCTCAACTTATCCTCAATATGTGTCACTCTTACAGTCTCTCGGATGTACTCATTTCTAATTCTATCTTGCCTAGTCTTACCACACATCCATCTTAACATCCTCATCTCCGCTACACTCACTTTGCTAATGTGTTGTTTCTTAGTTGCCCAACACTCTGTCCCGTAGAGCATAGCTGGCCTAATAGTTGTCCTATAAAATTTTCCTTTCAATTTTGCTGGTATTCTCCGGTCACATAATACTCCAGTAGCACTCCTCCACTTAAGCCAGCCCACTTTAATTCTATGGGTCACGTCATCACCAATCTCTCCGTCTCTACTGATCATTGAACCTAGATAGCGAAAGTGTTCCCTCTTTGGGATCTCCTGATCTTCGATCTTCACTGCTTCGTTGTCTCTACTTCCACTGTTGCTAAAAGTACAATCCATGTATTCTGTTTTCGTCCTACTTATCTTTAGCCCCTTAGTCTCTAGTGCTTCTCTCCAAGCTTTTAGTTTAGTGTTGAGTCCCCTTTTAGTCTCATCAACCAAGACAATGTCATCTGCAAACAACATACACATACACCATGGGACCTCATCTTGAATGTGTCTAGTCAATTCACCCATAATTAGGGCGAACAAATAAGGGCTCAAGGTCGACCCCTGGTGCAGGCCTACGGTAATTGGGAATTCGCTTGTTTCTCCGGCTGGTGATCTAATTGTAGTAACCGCTTCATCATACATATCCTTCACCACGTCAATATAACCCTTGGTCACTCCTTTCTTCTCTAGCACCCACCAAATTAAATCTCTAGGCACTCTATCATAAGCTTTCTCTAAATCAATAAAAACCATATGTAAATCTTTTTTCTTCTCTCTATACTTTTCCATTAGTCTTCTAAGTAAATAAATTGCTTCCATAGTTGATTTCCCAGGCATAAATCCAAACTGATTTTCTGACACTGATGTTGCGCCTCTTAAGCGATGCTCCATCACTCTCCCCCATAGCTTCATAGTATAGTATAGTTGTTGCATTGTTGTACATCTCCTTTACTCTTATATATAGGCACTAGGATGCTCTTCCTCCACTCATCAGGCATTTTTCTAGTCATTAAAATCCTATTAAAAACTTTTGTAAGCCAAGATGCCCCCACATCTCCCAAGCATTTCCAAACCTCAATGGGGATCCCATCTGCTCCTAAGGCCTTGTTGGGTTTCATCTTCTTCAAAGCAAATTCCACCTAAAACTTTTTTATTCTCCAATAGAATCTGTATTCTCTAGTTTCATTGTAACTTCTAGTTTCTTCTTCCATTGTGCTATCCATATGTTTTTCATTCAGCAACTTGTCAAAATAGCTCTTCCATCTTTCCTTAATCTCTTCGTCGTTCACTAAAACCCTAGAGTCATCGCTTTTTATACACTTAACCTGATTAATGTCTCTTATTTTCATTTCTCTCGACTTAGCAAGCTTATAAATACATTTTTCTCCCTCTCTAGTGTCGAGTTTGGTGTAGAAGGCGTCATAGGCTTCCATTTTAGCAACTCTAACTGTCCTTTTAACCTCCTTATTTGCACATTTATAGCTTTTGAAGTGTTCCTCACTTCTATCATTTTGCCACTTCTTAAAGCAATCCTTTTTTATTTTTACTGCTGCTTGTACCTCTTCATTCCACCACCAAGTATCTTTAGAAGCTAGCCCTCTTCCCTTCGACTCTCCGAGGACCTCCTTCGATATTCTCGTGATGCACCCTGCCATTCTATCCCACATAGTATTGCTTTCATCTTCCAAATTCCAAGGTGCTTCTGTATACATTCTTTCTTGGAATATTGCTAGTTTCTTGCCTTTAAGGTTCCACCACCTAGTTCGCGGGTTTATAGGGTCTTTTCTAGTATGACATTGTCCTTTTATATGGATATCTAAAATAGTAAGTCTATGTTGAGATGTTACACTCTCTCCTGTGATGACCTTATAGTTTTTTACATGCTAAGCAGTCTGCCTTTCTCACAAGGAACAAATCAATCTGGCTTCTATTAGATCCACTCTTAAAGGTTATCAAGTGTTCTTCCCTCTTTTTGAAAAAGGTGTTTGCTACTACAAGATCATATGCAACGGCGAAATCTAAAATACTCACCCCTGCCTCATTCTGATCTCCAAAACCATAACCCCCATGCACCCTCTCATATCCAATTCTATCTTTGCCTACATGGCTATTAAAATCTCCACCTACAATTATCTTCTCTCCTCCCGGTATTTCTTGCATTAAAGTGTCCAACTCATCCCAGAATTGTCTTTTAGAGTGATCATCCAATCCAACTTGGGGCGCATATGCACTAATCACATTAATTATATCCACTCCAATTACCAGTTTGATAAGCAATATTTTGTCTCCTTTCCTTGTGACTGTCACAACTTTATCCTTGAGGTTCTTGTCAACCACGATTCCGACACCATTTCTATGCATATCTTTCCCTGTATAGAATATCTTATACCCAGTCTTTTCTACCTCCTTAGCTTTCTCTCCAACCCACTTTGTTTCTTGTAAACATACTACATTAACCTTCCTTCTAATCATAGTGTCTACTAGTTCCATAGCTTTACCTGTTAAGGTTCCTATATTCCAAGTTGCTAACCTAAGCCTATAGTTCTGGACTAGCTTCTTTACCCGCGGTGGCCCAGATGAGCGCGGGATCCCTTGCTTATTTAACACCACACCCGGGCGTCGATGCGGTACCCCTTGCACATTTTTTTAAACACCCGAAGGAAGGCGCAACGCGTCGCTTAAAGGGAATGCCCTAACATTTACACGAGTATTCATATTTGGATTCATATCATAAGGATCCGACGGTTTTTTTACGTGCTGGCTGTTGAGCTACCTAACGCACTAACCCTCCTCTTTTATCCGGGCTTGGGACCGGCAGTGTTGAAAGAACAAGACCATTATGTATAATAATATCTTGTAATGTTTTAAGATGTTTAAAATGCTGATCTATGGATGATGAAAAGACTAAAATATCATCAATGTAAACCAAACAGAATTCTGATAAAGGAGTGAAAATCTCATTCATAATATTTTGGAATTCTGATGGAGCATTTTTTAATCCAAATGGCATGACATTCCATTCATAATGTCCAAAAGGAACAGTGAATGTTGTCTTGTATCTATCTTCTTCTTTAATCTGAATTTGCCAATATCCATATTTTAAAATCAAAGTTTGAGAAAATAGAGGCATTATATAACCTATCCAAAAGATCCTTGATCTTGTCAAAATCAAGATATAAAAGTATGCTTTCTTATGCTTTACTTTCAAAAGATTTGCAGTGTGGAAGTAAAGGTCGAATCCACAGAGATTGAATACTACGCACTTTAATTTTTAAAACATAAATTTAGTTAATTAAGAAAAATGGATTTTGGATTTAAAAGTAAATCTAAATTATGAAAGCAATTAAATATTTGTTTATATAATAAGTTTAAGGAACCTAGGATTGCAAATCCACCACTAGCTTCATAATAAGGGTATTTACGAATTACTTTAGCTTATTAAGTTGGATGATAATGGAGAATTGTAGCTACAAGCCCAATTCATCCGTCAAGAAAATAACTATGGTTCAAGCACCAACATAATCCATCTTCGGTTAGCACGAATTATCCCACACTAAACTAGGGTTGTGGTATAATCCATCTAATTTAGGCATGGACTATTCGGATACTTGATAGCACAATTCAATTTAAGCACCATTACATGTAAATAATCTAAACAAGCACAGCAAGCATAGATCATTGAGCACACTACCATCAAAATAGATCTAAGACAAGAGTAAACTTTGAAAGTAATGATTTAATCAGTAAAAGTACGATTTATTTATAAAAATCCTCGGAACATGTAACTATCATCCATACATAATAAAACTAAAATAAAAACATAAAATACACCCTATTACTTGGCTTGGGTTTCATTGAAACCCTAGATCTTGAGTTTAGTTGGCCATAGAAGCGGTAGATGGTAAGTAGTTGATGGAGGAGGCCATGGAAATCCTTGGTCTTCTTCTTCTTCTCCTTGCTTCCTTCCCTTCAATGGCTGAAGTTTTAGTTGTATATTGTGTGTATAATTATTGCCAACCCCAAGAATTGAATTATAATTGAGTATTTATAGATTTGGAGCAAGTTTTGGAAGCTTTCCTAACCCAATTCGCAGTAAAACTTCTGTATTTAGCTTTCCAGACGTAATTAGGCAGTTTCGTTTGCGTAGGAGTCTTCAGTATACTGAAATACACGTATTTGGTTTTTACACAGGTCGAGCAAGCGGGCCGCGCGAGCGTGATTCTGAGAGGTCGCGCGAGCGATTTCCTTGGTTTCGCGCGAGCGAGTCGCGCGCGCGATGTCGTTTTTTCAGCTTCTTTTCTTCTGCTTTTTCACCCCATTTAACTTGGAATCCTTACTTTTCTCCAAATCCTTACAGAAAATAGAAAACGAAATAAAAAAATACAAAAATAGGATAAAAAAAAGTACTAACAACTGTGAATTAAGGCATGTAATTAGGATCTGTTCTCTCCCGATCACACCCCCAAACCTACATTTTGCTAGTCCTCGAGCAAAAAGAACATAAAAAATAAACTACTAATTAAAAATACTACTCCATTTTCGTATGGATCACGATTGCATTTAGCATATGCAACAAGCCTTTTGAACCCCTAGGTGTCCCTAGTCGGACGAGTGAAGTCTCGTGAGGGTTCTCGTCAACAAGTCTCCCACAACCATCTTTAAGTCTCCCACAACCATCTTTATTTTATTATATATTTAAATTTTTTTATTAAAATTGACAAACATAATATTTGATACTCCTTATTATAAAATAATGATTTGAAATAGAATAACGAACAAGAAGAAACAAAATCAGACGTCCACCTATATCATGAAAAACAAACATAAGCACATGCATCGTATAAATCAATAGAGTTTCTCATAAAATTGCACGTGTGTGATGTAGTAGTCAAATGAACACGCGCATGTCATGAACTTGGAATATAACTCGGATAACCATCCAACTATGCTTCAACTACGAATCTCACAATGTTAATTACACTCTAAAATGAAACACTCAGAAACATGTGTAATTTTTCTAAAATATGTGAGCAAAGGAAATATATTTTCAAAACAAGAAACCGCTCACATATAACTCGGAAAAGGCACATGACACAAAAGAACAGCAGTCTCATAGATAGGATGTCAAGAAAAATTAATCATTACCATGTTTTACTCCCCCTCCCATCGTTTTCATATCCAAACCATGTTTCTAGGATCAAATAGGACTTTTCAACGGTTGTAATGTGGCTCAGGCAGTGAAAAAGGATAGAAAGGATTAATTATGTAGTTTTAGAATGGCATTGTAAGGCATGTTCGATTTCTTTCATTCATCTCTTCTACCAACTTCATCTTTTCATTCTCTTCTTTTCATTCCTTTCAATTTTTTTCTCCTTCTGTTTCTTTTTCTTTCTTTTTCTTTTCTTTTCCTCCTCGTTGCTTTTGAAACAAATATTCAATAAATAACAAGGCAACCACCCCCAAACACCATCTTATTTTCTTCTTCTTCTCAATCACACATCGCCTTAACACCACTAAAAGTTGATCAATCTTTCAGGGGTGAACTCCAAGTTGGCCAAACTGGAGCAAAAACAGGACAATGGTAATTAAAGAAAAAAAACGGCATTTTAATGGCTCAAAGGGGCGAACTAAGGAAATTTATCATTTATCTGGATAGTGGTAAACAAAGAGGGCCTATAATCATGTCCTATGGTTATATGGTTCTTCAACATTTACGACGGAAGATTATTTAGCATAGTAGCAAATATTTTAACTTAACTATCAACCAAAACAAGAATAATGAGACTAAACAACGAGTTAATGTGCTATTTTAATGAAATTCGACAAACACAAAATGTACTTATAACTCTCTAAAAAGAAAAGATAGGCTCAAAAGCTCACTGGGCTTAGTCTCCACCATGTGTTATCTAGAAATCCAAATCATATTATAGTTCATATCAAACATGTATTCAAGCGACTACGTGTAGTGCATAGGTTTGTGTGCAAATCTATGATATAAAACTATGATTCGAACGATACATGACCTAAATCGTCATATCATGACTTTAGCAAATATTTAATCACATCTTCTTTTGTTTACCATTCTATAACAATCAAAGTTACATCACAAGAAGTATCGAATAGAGATTGCAAAACCGTAGGTGACATCGTTTATTTAAGCACGAGTATCGAATTTTTTTAAATTTTAGTGTAATAATATGCATACCCCCAAACCTAAACCTTTCATTGTCCCCAATAAAACAATAAAACAAAAGAAAGGAGAGTAGGTAAGAAAGAAACGATAATACCTCGATCTTGGCACTCACAAACGGGTGAACGTATAATAATATGGAATCAAAGTTCAATCACTCCAAACGGAGCACTATTTCACCTATTAATACTTAACAAAAGAAAATTAAGCAAACAAATAAATAATAAAAGCTACATATGTTTTTATTTATTTATTATTTTTTTTAAACAATAGAAACTAAACTTGAATTATAAGAACGTAAAGGAAATAAAGAAAAACAAAACTAGAACTATGGAAACAAAGAAATACATAATCTAAAAGAACTGAAAAGAACAAACAGAAGTGAAAAACAACTAGATAAGTTGGGGAAACAGAAGGTCAAAGAACAAAGAGAAAAATTGAGAAATCCCCACCTCGAGCGAACGAACCGCGCGAGCGACCCTCGCTCGCGTGAATTCCTCCGCGAGGTAAATCTGAGGCATGTTATTAATTTTATTAAAAAAAAATTCTAAGTGCCAGAATCACGCGAGCGAACCCCTCGTGTGCGCGATTCTAGGTGCGAGATGTAACAGAGAGCTCATATAATAAAAAGCTAAAAAAAATTTGTCTAAGGGAGAATATCGCGTGGGCGGGCCGCGCGCGCGACTTTGGTCTTTTCCTCTTTTTTCGTTATTTAATGTATATTAGTTCAAAATAAATTTATTCCGACCCCCAAACCTATCCAGAATGACCCAAAAAGGACTCAAAGCTGATCCAAAATGACCAAAAACACTCGAAATTAAAAGAAACAGACGAAATAAAGCTTGGGTTGCCTCTCAAGAAGCGCTATCTTTTACGTCTTCAGCTAGACCATTCTAGCTCAGGACTTATGGAGGCTGAAAATCGGACTTTGTACCCCTAAGGATATCAGGAAGACTCTGGTGGTAAGCAGAAATCACGTCGCTTTGAATTAATTCGACCGACGGTTCTCCCGGATTATGTTCAAATCGATTTCTTACCTTTCGAGTAAATTCATCATTCGGGTTTTGGTTATCAGGATTCATCCACTCATTACAAATTATATTATTTTTCTCACCCATATTCAGTTCTTTGTTAGGCTCAATATTCCGTCTTACCTCACATTCCGCCTCACATAGGTAATCGTCGTCTTTAGGAGGTTAATCTATAACATTAAAAATGTTTAATTTTAAGTTCATGTTCCCAAATGACACCTTCATTACCCCCGTCCGACAGTTAACACGAGCGTTAGCGGTTGCTAAGAATGGACGACCTACGATGACAGGAGTGTGTTTTCTAGCATCTAGCACGGGTTCAGTGTCAAGGACCATGAAGTCGACAGGATAATAGCATTTATCAACTTTAATGAGAACGTCCTCGACGATTCCTCTAGGTATTTTAATTGAACGATCTGCTAATTGGATGGTAGCGGCCGTGAGTTTAAGTTCACCTAGTCCTAGTTGTTTATAGACGTGATAAGGTAAGAGGTTAACACTAGGTCGTAAGTCAAGTAGAGCCCGATGAATGATAGTGTCACCTATGACACATGAAATCGTAGGCGTACCTAGATCTTTATATTTTAGAGTAGCGTGTTAGAAAATGGAGCTTACTTTTTCCGTGAGAAAGACCTTTTTCGGAGTATGACTGCGTATTTTGCGCTTTTGCGTGCAAAGGTCTTTTAGACATTTAGCGTAAGAGGGAATTTGTTTTATCGCATTGAGGAATGGAATATTAATTTTAACTTGTTTAAACACCTCGAACATATCTTCTGTTTTCAAATTTTTTTTTGAAAAATTAGACGGTTCCTCAACATTTGGCGGAAAGGGCATTCTTGGAATATAATTTGTTGGGGTTGGTTCTTTTTATTTCCTAACTTTATCCACATCCTCACCCTTTTCCTTATTCAAATTCTTTTTTATTTTCCTCACCCTCTTTTGGAATTACAACAATCTCCTCATCTCGAATAGTCGTCCTAGTCGAAATGACATTCACTTGCTCACTCGACCCCCATTCTCGTATTGTCCCTTAGGATTTTGAATAGTTTGCGCAGGCAACTTCCCCTTGTTTCTACGACTCACCGTAGTAGGTATTTGTCCCATTTGGGATTCAAGCTTCGCAATGGATTATGTATGAGAGTGCACTATTTGTGCTTGTGCTTGGACTTGTGTTTCTATGTTTTTAAGGGAAGACAACACCTTCTCCTCGAAAGCATTAACCCGTGGAGGGTTAGGATTAGGAGGGGGGTTATTGGTATTGACTTTGTTGATATTGGGATTGATAAGTATTAGAAAAATTGTTCGACATAGGATTATAGTTATTTCGTGGGAATTGTTGCATAGAATTAACGTGTTGCTCAACAAATTCTAGATATTGAGATGTAGAAGGACATGCAAAGATATTATGAGACGGTTCATAATACAATGCACATACTTCTAAAGAAGGTGGAGTAGACCTATTTTCCATCCTCATAAGTTGGTCAAGTTTTCTATTTAATTCTTGTATTTCAATTGATTGACTTGACTCGACTCGAACTTTACCTCACGTTTAGGTTGCGAAAGGTATCCCTCAGAACGTACTGACACAGCCTGATGCATCGAGTTCTCGCTTAAAGTTCAAAAAAATTTCCATGCCTCGTCAGCGCTTTTATGTAGGAAGGTCCCCACACAAACGACATCGACGGTATTACGGACAGAGGGAATAAGCCCCTCGTAGAAAACATGTACCAATTGCCACCTAGGAACCTGATGATGTGGGCAGGAACGTATTAATTCTTTAAATTTCTCCCACGTGTCATAAAGCGTTTCCCCATCTTGCATGACAAAATTTGTTATGGCTTTTCTTATTTGATTAGCTCTTGTGATTGGAAAAAACTTTTGTAAAAATGCGTTGTGTAAGGCTTCCCATGTTTTAGTTGTGTTTGGCTCAAGTGATTGAAGCCAATATTTTGCTTTATCTCTTAAAGAGAATGGGAAGAGACGCAGTTTTAATTCATCATCAGTGAAATTCTGGATTTTTAAAGTAGAGCAAATATCTTGAAAATCTCCTAAGTGTTGATATGGATCTTCATTTAAACGGACATGGAATGAAGGAAGTAGCGAGATGGTAGACGACTTTATCTCAAAGTGAGATGCTGTCGCCTCCGGTAATTCGATACCAGCTTGAGGCGTGTAAGTCATAGGAATAAAATAATCTATAAGTGGAGGAGGTGGAGGTATATTAAGGTTATTTCCATTATTTTCGTTATTTCCAATGTCAACCATTGGAATAAGTTCTATGTTCAAAGTTCGAGTTTTTCTTAAACGTTTACGGGTGCTTTGAATTTCAGCCTGAAACAATGACGATGGTTCTGGAGTCGATTCGTCGTCTAGCAACCGAGCTCTAGAAGCTTGGGTTGAAGATCTATTAATTCTTAAGGTACGTTCAAGTTCAGGATCAAAAGTTTGTAATTCAGGTTTACTAGAACGTGTACCAAGCATAAACTAAAAAGAAAATAGCGGCACTAAGACAAAAACTGACTCCATAATTATAAGACGAAGTCACGCAAATAAGGTAACAGGCACACAACTACTATGATGCATGAATATTATCCTGTAATGCAATGACCGCGTCAAGCCCAGCGCCCCGGGTTTCCTAGCTAATGCACGTGAACAATCACTCCTAAACTAATGCA
Source organism: Hydrangea macrophylla (assembly GCA_033977485.1). Lineage (NCBI taxonomy): Eukaryota > Viridiplantae > Streptophyta > Magnoliopsida > Cornales > Hydrangeaceae > Hydrangea > Hydrangea macrophylla. Next base: position 18,403,765 of record CM066987.1, on the reverse strand, counting down.
AATAGTATGTCTCAGCGCCCTAACTTACAATGGTTGAAAGTAAATTTCAAAGGAAGCAACTTAGTTTATTTATTATTTTTTTATTTTCGCGTAAGCTCCTTTGACGTGCACAGCTGCTCCACTCAAAACGCTAGAATTTGATTACTTTGAAAAATTACAAAACAAAAAGAAAAGTTAGTAACGTAAAACAAAAACGAAAAATAAGAAAAAAAATAAAATAAAATAAAACCTAATCTAGTATTTGCGAATTAACTAAACTAAGATTCTAAAACTAAAGGTAGTAATGCAATCCCCGGCAATGGCGCCAAAAATTGATCTTGTCAAAATCGAGATATAAAAGTATGCTTACTTATGCTTTACTTTCAAAAGATTTGCAGTGTGAAAGTAAAGGTTGAACCCACAGAGATTGAATACTACGCACTTTAATTTTTAAAACCTAAATTTAGTTCATTAAGAAAAACGGATTTTGGATTTAATTTGAATTAAACTAATAACAATAAAAGTAAATCTAAATTATGAAAGCAATTAAATATTTATTTTTGTAATAAGTTTAAGGAACCTAGGATTGCAAATTCACCACTAGCTTCATAATAAGGGTATTTACGAATTACTGTAGCTTATTAAGTTGGATGATAATGGGGAATTGTAGCTACAAGCCCAATTCCTCCATCAAGAAAATAACTATGGTTCAAGCACCAACATAATCCATCTTCGGTTAGCACGAATTATCCCACACTAAACTAGGGTTGTGGTATAATCCGTCTAATCTAAGCACGAACTATTCAGATACTTGATAGCACAATTCAATTTGAGCACCATTACATGTAAAAAAATCTAAACAAGCACAGCAAGCATAGATCATTGAGCACACTACCATCAAAATAGATCTAAGACAAGAGTAAACTTTGAAAGTAACGATTTAATCAATGAAAGTACGATTTATTTATAAAAATCCTCGGAACATGTAACGGTCATCCATACATAATAAAACTAAAATAAAAACATAAAATACACCCTACTACTTGGCTCGGGTTTCATTGAAATCGTAGATCTTGAGTTTATGTGGCCATAGAAGCGGTAGATGGCAAGTAGTTGATGGAGGTGGCCATGGAAATCCTTGGTCTTCTTCTTCTTCACCTTGCTTCCCTCCCTTCAATGGCTGAAGTTTTAGTTGTATATTGTGTGTATAATTATTGCCAACCCCAAGAATTGAATTATAATTGAGTATTTATAGATTTGGAGCAAGTTTTGGAAGCTTTCCTAACCCAATTCGCACTAAAACTGTTGTATTTAGCTTTCCAGACGTAATTAGGCAGTTTCGTTTGCGTAGGAGTCTTTAGTACACTGAAATACATGTATTTGGTTTTTACACAGGTCGCGCGAGTGGGCCGCGCGAGCGCGAAGAGAGGTCGCGCGAGCGATTTCCTTGGTTTCGCGCGAGCAGGTCGCGCGCGCGATGTTGTTTTTTCAGCTTCTTTTTTTTTTTTTTTTGCTTTTTCACCCCATTTAACCTGGAATCCTTACTTTTCTCCAAATCCTGACATAAACGAAGTAAAAATATACAAAACTAGGATAAAAAAAGTACTAACAACTGTGAATTAAGGCATGTAATTAGGATCTGTTCTCTCCCAATCAATCCTTTTTATTAGGAATTGGATATCTAATCCATTGAAGTGCATCATTAAGTGGTTTATAATTGACCACTAACCTGGGTCTGCCTCTTTCTTTTTCAGCATTCTTATTAACATAGAAAACTGTACAGCTCCAAGGGGAATAACTTTTCCTTATGAGCTTTTTATCAATAAGACTTTGAATTTCTTTTTTGCAAAGTTCTAAATAATCAGAATTCAATTGGCTAGGTCTAGCCTTTGTATGAATTTGAGATCGTTCATTCAAATCAGGCTAATAGGAGAGAGAAACAATATGTTCTTCCTTGTCCAAAAGCACCAGGAATCTCACTACATACCTAATGTTGAAATTCCTTTTTCAAATTTTCATTTTTTCTAGAAACATTTGGCATGTTTAATTGATGCTCAATTTGCATGATTCTAGTTTCGTCTTGGAGAAATTCAAGGTGTCTTTCTTTTGAGCTTAAAATATTTAACTCACTGACAATCCTTGTCTCTGGTTCTGTTAAAAAAGTGAAAACCAGATCATTATCTTTGTAAGTAGCAAATATGCCAGTTTGGTCAACTTTTATTGGCATTAAAAGCTTTAGGAAAAGAGTTCCCAGAATTACTTCTTGTTGTAAATCTTTAACAAGTAAAAAAGTAGAGTGAATACAAACTCCTTCATTACAAATATAAACATCAGAAAGTTTGTATTGGATATTCATCCTACTTCCACTTGCTGAAGTTAAAGACTGCATAGTTTCTCAAAATATTTAATAGGAACTATGCCTTCTTGTATGCAGTTTAAATCTGCTCCATTATCAACTAACGCAATAGCATTGCTAATGGTATATTCTTCATGGATAACTAAATTGATCCTTATATACCATTTTTAAAAAGTAATTTTATTTAGGAGGTGTAAGTATTGGTCTCCTTCAAGAATTATAGGTGATTCCTCATTGCTGGGAATATTGTCACCTATACTAATGGAAGAAGTGATAATATTTAAATTATCAATTTTTTCTTCCATTAGGGAAAAAGTAATTTGGAGGGCTTTAATATCAGACTTAACCAAATTGATTTTATGTTTAAGATCTTGAACAGTAATGAGTTTTTCAACTTTTTCCATTATGTTAAAAACTTCCTGAATACTATATTGATTTATCTTGTAATGATTTTCTTCAGGCTTGTCTTTTTTAGTTTGGTTAATACATAATTGAATTATCTTCACCTTAAGTTCAGGATCAGTATTTTTATCAATTATGTTTATCATTTCACTATGTTCAACAGTAAGAACGTTAAGGGTAAGACCATTCATAGTTGTAATAGCCTTCCAATAATCTACATCAGGACATCCATTAGCACATGATGATGATGGTTGCTCTGCTTTCTCTTGGGAATAGAATCCATCATCCTCATTTTCAGGAAAATCCTCTTCTTCAGAAATTTCTGGAGAAGTATTTAATAAAATTTTATAGAGTTGTGCTTTTAAACCTTCATCAATTTGCAACTCTGCTGATTTCTTTTTTGTAGTACATTTATTAGCTAAATGTCCTACTTTTCCACACTTCCAGCATACCCTTGTCTCTTTTGGAGCAGGTCCTTTTGCAGGCCTTTTCCTAGATAGGTTTCTTTTTCTGGGAGGTGGTTTTGGTCTAGTATATCGAGGATTAGGATTAGTATTCCTTTTCCTGGTAATATTTTGACTGCTCTGTCTCCCTTTCTTTTTGGCTGGGTTGACAGGCATATCATAACTCCATTGTTTACAAAATTTTTCTAGTTCTTGTTTACCAGTGAGATTTTGTTTTCTCATTTGATATTGTAATTTCATATCATTACAGATGCTTAATCCAACTTGAGTGCAGACACTTATGATCTGTCCATAGTTTAGACTTGCATATGGAATATTATTTCCATCATGCTGATCACAAAGTTTTTGTCTGACCCTTTCAGCATATAGATTTAGGAGCCCATCAATAAAACGCACTTTCCAAAATTCATTATTTGCATCACTTCTATGCATAACTTTGTAGATAAAAACATCTTTATACCATCTGAATTGGGTTAAAGAAGGGCATCTTAAATTCATAAAAAGCTCTCTACCTCTTTTAGTTCTTTGAGGAGATGATCCTATAAAGTGCATAATAATAGTCTGTGCCAATGTAATAATGGCATCAGGCACCTGAGTAGGTTGCCCATTTTCTATTTCCATTTTTACACTATTTATAATTTCTTCTCTTTGTGTATTGGTTAAGACATTGTCCCACCAACCCTTGAGACATCCTGAGAACCCATTGGTCAACATGATTGCAGCGTTTTTATCAGAATTTCCACAATTCTTACTCATAGTGGCCCACATAAGTATTTTGTGAATAATTTCATAGATTTGGTATTCAGTGAATCCATCTATGTTCCATTCACATAATTTTTTTCCACTATAAGCAGCTTGTGGATTTCTCCAATAACTTTCTTCAAATAGAAGGTCTTGGGGAGAAGGTATATGATAATAATATGGTATGACTGAGTGATCATAACCAATTTTATTTATTTGAGGAGAGGAATTTTTAAAATTTCTATCACGGAAATTGCTTTCCATAATATGAAAGTCTTCCCATAAGTCTCTCTCTTTATTTATTCCATTAATATCTGGTTCTTCTTCTTCCTCATCTTCTGACTCTTGTATATCAGAAGAAGGGTTTTCTTTGGTCAGGACATTTAAAGAAACATTTTTAATTTTCATAGTCAAGAGTTCTATGAACTCTTCTTCCTCTTTTTTACTTTGAGTTCTAAATTCATCCACTGGGTAAGGAGGTTTAAAAGTAGCTTTTTCAAAAGAAGAAGAACTTGCTTAAGATTTTTTAATAATCTGTTGCTTTATTAGCTTTTCTTCTTGTTCTATAAGTTTATTTTCAATCCTTGATAATTGGGCCTCCATAGATTCTATGGAACGGTTGGTCCAATTATTCTGATGAGCTAAATGACTATTGAAAATTGAGTCATTAGTCCCTGATTTACTTATATAAGAAACTGCTTCAAGTTCTTTATCATTTGACTTGAAGTTTATGTGTAAAGGAGGAGGATGTAAGCTTTCAAAGAAACCTTTATCCCCATGTAATCTCCATTTGGTTGAACTTATAGTGTTCAATACCTTTTGAGTAGAGAACCACTCTTTAAACCAATCAACAAACCAAATTATAGTTTGCTTTCTTTCTAGATCTTGATAATATAATTTTTTTATCAGGTCTAGATCATGTTAATCAAAAATTTTAAAATATTCATATCGGAACTCACTATTTTTATCCAACATGAAATCTCTATTAATAACTTCTCTTAAAAAAGAATTTGGACTAAAATCCATTAAACATAAACAAAGTTGTTATCATGAGAATAAGAGGGATCAAATGGATCTCTTTTTTCCCTATTCTCTTGTTCTTCAGGACCATAAACTTCTTGTCGGATCTGTTGGTTTATGTTTATAAATCCTTTTAAAACATTTCTCTTTCCAAATTCTGGAGATGTTCTAGATCTATGTTGGGTCTAGGTTGATCCGACATAGAGTGTCTTGAAGAAGAAGGATAAGAAACTGCATAAGGTTTCTTGGAAGGAGCAATATAAAACTCCTTGAAGAATTACTCCTATTTAAGGATAATCTACTACATTGGGTAGGAGTAAAAGAAACTTCAATATCACCATCTTTAGATTGGGTAATTTGATCTAATTGAGAAGGAGGGACTGGTGCTGGTGGAACAGCATTAGGTAAAGTCCAATCTGTTGGGAAGTTTATTTCATCCCATTTGATCAATCTGGGGGTAGCAATAATTGTAGTAAGACAATTATTATCAATTGCTACTGTTTTTCCAGGATTACTCTTTAAAATAGCTTTAGGACATAAAGTATTCATAACTTTATAATATATCCTATATGTAGTATTAACAGTACTAGTACCAGTTAGGTAGTTGTAACCATGTGTATGAATTTTAAGAGTAGTAGCTTCAAACAGGTTTTTATCTTTTAAAAAAAGTGTCAGGTTGGGATAAACATCAAAATAAACAGGACCATGACACAAACCTGTTAACCACATGCCATGATCCCCTGGAAATAGGAGACACATGTATGAATAAGATCATGGGGTGACACCATATTAGCATGCCAGCGGGGTGCAACGAACTCACTGAATAACTTCTCAAATGGGTGGGCAATGAACTAGGTTGAGTGAACTTATCTAGTGAATTGACTTTTATGCCTAAAGAACCTGCGCGTCAACGGGGCAGTCCGTGGGTTCTTTTAGACTTAAAAGTCAGTTCAGTGGGTAAGTTCACTCAATCCAGTTCAATTTAGAGCCTCTCCCTATGTATATATATATATATTATATTCTGTGTGATTACATTCTTATTTTAGATTAAGAATATTTCCTATATATGCTAAGCTTAGTTAGCTATAAATAGGACTCTTGTTGCTCATTGTCAATCATCCCTTACACATCAATACAATACAATACAATACAATACACTTTGCACTCTCTCTCGCTCTCTCTCTCCCTCTCTCCCTCTCTCCCTTGTCATGGTATCAGAGTTAAGTGGCACTTGGTGACCTTTCCAAACAGCCCCTATCATACCACCACTCACACATCATCACCACCGTCTGCATACCCTCTGATCGTCACCTTGCTTAGCACCTTGATCATCATCACATTCTTAGTTTCCTAAGGACATCACAAACCACATCATTACCCATAGCCGCAACCAATCATCATCTCAACAATTTTACTACTACCCAAGCCAAGCCAAATCAAGCCAAGGCACCACTTGTTCTGACAGCTTTGGAACAAAATCACATATGAGATCTGGTAGACCTTCCACGTGGCAAGAATCCTATGGGTTGCAAGTGGGTTTATAAAGTCAAAACTCACTATGATGGGTCTGTTGATTGCTAAAAAACTTGTTGGCCGCTAAGGGATTCACACAAGATTATGGAATCGATTATGAGGAGACCTTTGCCCCTGTTGACCGGCTCACTTCAGTGTGCAGCCTCATAGCCGTTGCTGCAATTCGCCGTTGGGATTTATTCCAAAAGGATGCAAAAAATGCATTTCTTAATGGTGATCTCACTAAAGAGGTCTACATACTCCCTTCCCCTGGTTATCATCACTCCCCCTAATCAGGCCTACAAACTTCATCGGGCTCTCTATGGTCTTAAATAAGCCCCTAGGGCTTGGTATTCCAAGTTCAGCACTACTGTTGTAAACTTTGGCCTCACCTCTTGTCACGCCCCGACGTAGCATAATACAGGAAAGCATTTAATTTCCTTTATGGACTCGTAGGTCGTGACAAGTGAGTATGACCAATTGTCCCTGCAACAAATAACTTAACAACATTTCTAGAGCAAAAGATACTAACAAAATATAACCTCCACAATTAAAACTTACTAACTATTACAGCAGTCATAAACTTAGGCACCACACGCCTTATTCAAATGTCTAAAGCTAGTTTATTACAAACCCAAATTAAAAGACATAGGAAAAATAAAGCAGCCTCCTGGAAAGTCTCCTGACTCTAAGTAGCATAGTCAAAATACCCTGGCTGCTCCTGACCCTGAAAATCTGGACATACAGTCCAGGACGCATCAACGCCGTCAGCTTATGAAAGCTGGTGAGCAAAATAAACAAGTGCTCGCAATGTATATATAAGTATATAAACAACGGTGCAATTTAACTTTTAAAAGCAATAAATTCAAGGTTCCAATTCCAACATAAGCCACGGGGGAAATAAAGAAAGCAATAAATATGCGACCATGCATGAGCAATGTAATATCTCATCTTTCTGACTCTTTTCTCTCAACAAAACTCAACACAACCAAACCATTATCTCAGATACCAGGAATACTATCCGATCGATATCCAAAACAGCACACCAAACTATCGCTTCAGATACCAGGAATAATATCCGATCGATATCTAAGCCACACTCAATACCATCATTTTGGATACCAGGAATACTATCCGATCGATATCCGAAACAAGCGCCTTAGATACCAGGAATAATATCCGATCGATATCTAAGCCGTACTCAACACTATCACCATCGCTTCGGATATCAGGAATATTATCCGATCAATATCCGAAACGCGCGCCTTAGATACCAGGAATACTATCCGATCGATATCTAAGTCGTACACGACACTGTCGCCTCCAATACCAGGAATAATATCCGATCGATATTGAGGTCGCACACCAGACCGCCACTCTTTACTCTTTTCACACTTTCTCACACACATGCATGTTGACACAACCTCAACCCTAATATGTATGTCAATGTTTCATAAATAACACCATTAATAAATCACAAAGCCGGATAATCGTACGAGCATAAATTTTGGCCTTAGTTGTTCTGTTTCGTACAATTCTTAAAACATAGACCTTTAAAACAATATATTTGCCAAACAGTTTTTTAAAAGCTTTCAAAACATTTTCCAAACAGTCCCTAATAATAAAATACAAAAACTGCTCAAACTGCCAAGTCGCGCGAGCGGGTCGCGCGCGCGAAGGGGAGAATAAATCGCGCGAGCGGATCGCGCGCGCGAAGGGGCAGAACAGGTCGCGCGAGCGGGTCGCGCGAGCGAAGGGGGGGGATGGTCCGCGCGAGTTCTTGCAGAATGTCATCTTCTTTGTTTTCTCCCCTGTTTTCAATTCTGGACTGAAATTTACCCATTTTCAGATTCTGTCTCAAACATGTCGTGCAATATATGGATCTCCTCGGTTTTCCGCGTAGATTAAGAATACGCGATCAATTTTAACTAATACGGATTATATCTCTAAATATTCGCGATTAAAGTGAGGGTGTCAAAACTTAAAATCAACGGTACGTCACGATACGGACGAATTAACTCGTAGGATTTGAACCGTAGCCTATTGGGACTAAGATCTTTCATTCCCAATTCATAAATTTCATTTTGGTTAAGATTTACAAAACTCCAATTTCAAGCTTTCATGGTGTTTATACATATATATGCATATATACAACTATATACACTGAAATTTACATATATATATATATACGTTGAGAGTGAGTTTAATTTACTCACCGCGGTGTTTGATACAGAAAATTTGAGACAGATAAGTTCCGCCGTTAATCCGTCGACAATTTCGTTGTTGAGAATTTTCCTCCGTTCTTGATTTATATATATGTATCCATGTATCTATATGACTGTGTGTATGAATATAATGTATAAACTATATATGTGTATTAGTGTCTTGAGAGATTTAAGAGAAATGAGAGGATTTAGAGGGAGATTGAGAGAGACAGTGAGTGATATGAGAGAAAAATGAGAGTCCGAGAGTTTAAACACACACATATATAGATAAAAAAATGTGTAGGCTCCAAGTAACTCCCAACAGTCGCACGGTGTGGTTGAGCTCACATGCTCCCACACCCAGGACGCGATAAAAACGCAGATTGAAATAAAAACTGGTATTTTTACGGTTGAAAATAAAATGCAGAAAATTATATTAACATAGGAATTAAATTCCCGGTTATACAAAAATATAGATATTGATTTTGAAACCATAGGAAATATTTTGGAAATTACAGTTTGACCCCAGATAATATATATATCAAAAAGAAATTAAAACAAATACTCATGGAAATGAAATGCAATATTTATTAATTAATGATAATAAAATACAGGGCGTCACACCCTACCCACCTTAACAGAGATTTCGCCCCGAAATCTGAGCTAACTAATCCTGAAACAACTCGGGGTATCTAGTCCTCATGTCTGACTCTAACTCCCACGACGCTTCTCCCTCGTCATGATGCCTCCACTGAACCTTAACCAAAGGAACGTCTCTTCTCCTCAGCCTCTTGATACTCTGGTCGAGAATCCTCACAGGTCTATCCTTGTAGACAACATTCTGACTCGTCTCAATATCATCAAAATTTACCACATGTGAAGGATCCCGTATGTATTTCCTTAACATACTGACATGGAACACATTATGAACACCAGACATCTTTGGTGGCAACGCGAGCCGATAAGCCACTTTCCCAACACGCTCCAATATCTCAAATGGCCCGATGAAACGAGGTGCCAACTTTCCTCTCTTCTGACCAAAACGCACTACTCCCCGAACAGGTGAAACCTTTAGGAGTACGTGGTCTCCAACACTGAACTCCAAGTCCTTTCGACGCCGATCTGCATAACTCTTATGCCTACTCTGTGCAGTTTTCATTCTTTCCTTGACCAGTGAAATCTTCTCATTGGTCTCTCTCACCAAATCTGGTCCCAAAAGTTCTATGTCTCCCACTTCAGCCCAACATAATGGAGATCGACATGGCCGTCCGTACAAAGCTTCGAACGGCGCCATTCCAATACTCGAGTGATAACTGTTGTTATACGCAAATTCAACCAAAGGTAAGTGCGTCTCCCAAGACTCTTCAAAGTCGATTGCACAAGCTCTGAGCATATCTTCCATAATCTGATTAACACGCTCGGTCTGTCCATCGGTCTGAGGATGGAAAGCAGTACTCATCTTGAGCGAAGTTCCCATAGCCTTCTGCAGACTTTCCCAAAATCCCGAGGTAAAACGTGCATCACGGTCTGATACAATTGTCACAGGCGCACCGTGCAGTCGCACCACTTGCTGTAGGTACATTCGACTCATCCTTTCTACTGGGTAAGTCATATTGTACGCGATAAAGTGTGCAGACTTCGTCAAACGATCCACAATTACCCAAATCGCGTCATGATTCTGTTGTGACCGGGGTAATCCAACCACAAAATCCATAGTTATGTGCTCCCACTTCCATCCTGGAACAGGTAAGGGTTGCAACAATCCCGAGGGTCTCTGATGTTCGGCCTTCACTTGTTGACAAGTCAAACATTTAGACACAAACTCGGCTACTTCTCGCTTCATCCCTTCCCACCAGAAGTTTCTCTTCAAATCCTTATACATCTTTGTTCCTCCTGGGTGTACTGTCAGTCTCGATTTATGTGCTTCTTCGAGAATATCTTTTCTCAAATCTCCAGAATCTGGCACACACAATCTTTCTCGACATCGGTATCCTCCATCGGTCCCAACCTTCCACTCTATAGGGTCCTTTTCTGACATCTTGGCGAACCATGCTTGAAATTTCTCGTCTTCCCCCTGGGCTTCGATGATTCGACTCACAAGTGTTGGTTGTACTACGAGGCATCCAAAGTGATGTCCGTCACTTCCTTCAGAAATCCGCATATCAAATTCTGCGATTGTCTCTAAAGCTTTCCATTCCCTCAACATCAATGAAGCAATCATTCCTCGAGGCTTCCGGCTTAGGGCGTCAGCGACTACGTTAGCCTTACCGGGGTGGTACTCTAATGTAAAGTCGTAATCCTTAATCAACTCCATCCACCTACGTTGCCTCATGTTCAACTCCTTCTGAGTAAACAGATACTTAAGGCTCTTGTGGTCTGAGAACAAATCAAACTTCTCCCCATAGAGGTAATGTCTCCAGGTCTTGAGCGCAAACACTACTGCTGCCAGTTCCAAATCATGAGTTGGGTAATTCAATTCATTTGGCTTCAACTGTCGCGAACCATAGGCGATAACCTTTCCGTCTTGCATAAGGACACATCCCAATCCTTGATACGAGGCGTCACTAAAAATAGTGAACTTCTCACCATCCTTTGGTATTGCAAGCACTGGCGCTGTTGTCAATCTCTCTTTCAATTCCAGAAAAGCGCGTTCATGCTTATCAGTCCATTCAAACTTCAAATCTTTCTTAGTCAAACCAGTTAACGGGGCTGCTATCTTTGAGAAACCTTCTACAAATCTCCGATAATAACCAGCTAGTCCCAGAAAACTTCTGACTTCTGTAGCATTGGTCGGCCGAGTCCAATTCGCCACTGCATCGGTCTTTGATGAGTCAACCGCGATTCCTTGTTGAGAGATCACATGCCCGAGAAACTTAACTTCCTGAAGCCAGAATTCACATTTACTGAATTTAGCATACAGGCGGTGATCCTTGAGAGTCTGCAACGCGATCCTCAGGTGTTGTTCATGCTCTTCCTCTGACTTGGAATAGATCAAAATATCATCAATAAAGACAATAACGAATTGATCCAAATAGGGCTTGAATACTCTGTTCATCAAGTCCATAAACACAGCCGGAGCATTTGTCATCCCAAACGGCATCACTAAGAACTCATAGTGCCCGTATCTCGTCCTGAAAGCAGTCTTAGGTATGTCTTCCTTCCGCACCCTCAACTGGTGATACCCTGACCGTAGATCAATCTTAGAAAAGGTCGTGGCTCCTTGCAACTGATCAAACAGATCGTCTATCCGAGGTAAAGGATACTTATTCTTGATAGTAACCTTATTCAGTTCTCGATAGTCAATACACAACCGCATCGTCCCATCCTTCTTCTTTACAAACAACACTGGTGCTCCCCAGGGTGAAGTACTTGGACGAACAAAACCCAATTTCTCAAGTTCTTGAACTTGTTCCTTCAGCTCCAACAACTCTGTAGGGGCCATCCTGTAGGGAACCTTGGTTATAGGTCGAGTACCTGGCACCAATTCCACACAGAATTCTATGTCCCTTTCCGGCGGTAATCCTGAAATATCTCGGAATACTTCCTCGAACTCTTTGATTACCGGTATTGATGATACTGTCACCTCTGCACTGACAACCTCAATGTTTGCTAGGCATCTAGTGAGGAACATATCACCCGAAGGGTTACATTGGAAATCGAAGAGTTGATTCCCCTTGTCCGCAAATGTGATCCTCTTCCTTGCACAATCCAACTTCGCATCATTCTCCTCGAGCCAATCCATTCCCAGGATTATATCGAACTCCTTCATCGACAGAACCACCAATCTTGCCAAAAGTTCGCGGTCTCCTAACCGTAGAGGACAATCCTTACACACATGTAATAACTTGACTGTGGTCCCTAAGGGTGAGACAGCACTCAAAGCTTCCTCTAAACGTTGCGGCACTATACCCAACTTCTCAACGATCTTAACAGATATAAAAGAATGTGTAGCACCCGTGTCAAATAAAACTTTAACATGAGAGTTAAACAAAGTTAGAGTACCTTCCACTGCTCGTTGCTCAGGCAATCCCTCCTCATAAGCACCTCCTCCATACCCTGTTTTTTCATAACCAGCAGCCTCGGGAATAACAGCATTCAGGCGGGCCTGTCCTTGCGGACCATAGTTGCCTTTCCTAGGAGCCTTGCATTCCGGACTTATGTGACCTGGCATGCCACAATTATAGCACACAATTCCCGGACGATCAGCACGCCTAGTCTGTCTGCAATCTTTAGCTCGGTGACTGGGATTACCACAATTGAAGCAGTTGTTGTTTTTGGCCCCTTCTATTGCTAGAGGCTGATACTGCTGAACTGCTTGTGTCTGTTGAGGTTTCTTCCCTCCATCCCAGGTCCTTTTCTGTCCTTGAGGGTACCCAGGTTTCTGTCCGAAATAACCCTTCTGCGGAGGTCGATTTCCAAACGGCTTCGAATTCTGACAACCATCATTCTCTAACCCCGTAGCCAATCTCACCAGAGCTTCAAATGACTGGCCCAGATGCCCCATAGTCAGATGTCGGAGAGACAAGTTGAGACCTCGGTGATACTTCTTGATTTTCCTTTGGGGTGTGTCCACCATATGTGGAGCAAAGCGAGACAGACGCTCAAATCGAGTAGTGTACTCTCGGACAGTCAGATTCCCTTGAGTTAACTCCATAAACTCTTTCTCTCTCTTGTCCTTCTCTTCTTCAGGAAAATACTTTTCGAGAAATCTTTCTTTGAACACCACCCACGGCATTCTCCTTGCAGCTTCTTCCCCTATGGTCGCTTTTTCAGCATCCCACCAATCAGCCGCTGCGTAAGACAGCTGAAAGATAGCCAGACGCTTCTTCTCCAGATCAGTGCACTCTATGGTCTCAAAGATACGCTCCATCTGGCGTAGCCACTGTTCCGCTTGCCAGGGTTCATCAGTCCCCGCAAAATACTCAGGTCGCAGGGCGCGAAACTCCTTGAGAAGCTTGTCTCCCGTCTGGTGGGCTTGCCTCCCATTCCCGTTGTGATTCCCATTCTGATTATTGTTCCTCGCATTCTGATCACTAACCCTCTCCAATCTTCTTACAAAAGCCTCGAACACTCCGGTTGGATCTATTACCGGGGGTGCATCTTCAATAGCGGGACGATTCCTGAGATTTCTTCCAGCCATATGATCGAGAGAACGGTACCTATCCATTGATCAACAAGAATACGGTCAACCTCTCGAGAAGAAAGAAAAATTCTAAACGATGGAAAGCGACTAAACACGGAATGAAGTCGAACTACCTTATCTTAATTCTATCTTAACGGGAGATCCTATGTGTTTTGGACAATTGGTCGAGCCAAAACCTGGCTCTGATACCAAAAAGCCTGTCACGCCCCGACGTAGCATAATACAGGAAAGCATTTAATTTCCTTTATGGACTCGTAGGTCGTGACAAGTGAGTATGACCAATTGTCCCTGCAACAAATAACTTAACAACATTTCTAGAGCAAAAGATACTAACAAAATATAACCTCCACAATTAAAACTTACTAACTATTACAGCAGTCATAAACTTAGGCACCACACGCCTTATTCAAATGTCTAAAGCTAGTTTATTACAAACCCAAATTAAAAGACATAGGAAAAATAAAGCAGCCTCCTGGAAAGTCTCCTGACTCTAAGTAGCATAGTCAAAATACCCTGGCTGCTCCTGACCCTGAAAATCTGGACATACAGTCCAGGACGCATCAACGCCGTCAGCTTATGAAAGCTGGTGAGCAAAATAAACAAGTGCTCGCAATGTGTATATAAGTATATAAACAACGGTGCAATTTAACTTTTAAAAGCAATAAATTCAAGGTTCCAATTCCAACATAAGCCACGAGGGAAATAAAGAAAGCAATAAATATGCGACCATGCATGAGCAATGTAATATCTCATCTTTCTGACTCTTTTCTCTCAACAAAACTCAACACAACCAAACCATTATCTCAGATACCAGGAATACTATCCGATCGATATCCAAAACAGCACACCAAACTATCGCTTCAGATACCAGGAATAATATCCGATCGATATCTAAGCCACACTCAATACCATCATTTCGGATACCAGGAATACTATCCGATCGATATCCGAAACAAGCGCCTTAGATACCAGGAATAATATCCGATCGATATCTAAGCCGTACTCAACACTATCACCATCGCTTCGGATATCAGGAATATTATCCGATCAATATCCGAAACGCGCGCCTTAGATACCAGGAATACTATCCGATTGATATCTAAGTCGTACACGACACTGTCGCCTCCAATACCAGGAATAATATCCGATCGATATTGAAGTCGCACACCAGACCGCCACTCTTTACTCTTTTCACACTTTCTCACACACATGCATGTTGACACAACCTCAATCCTAATATGTATGTCAATGTTTCATAAATAACACCATTAATAAATCACAAAGCCGGATAATCGTACGAGCATAAATTTTGGCCTTAGTTGTTCTGTTTCGTACAATTCTTAAAACATAGACCTTTAAAACAATATATTTGCCAAACAGTTCTTTAAAAACTTTCAAAACATTTTCCAAACAGTCCCTAATAATAAAATACAAAAACTGCTCAAACTGCCGGGTCGCGCGCGTGAAGGGGCAGAACAGGTCGCGCGAGCGGGTCACGCGAGCGAAGGGGGGGGATGGTCCGCGCGAGCGAGCCTCGCGCGAGCGGGTCGCGCGCGCGAGTTCTTGCAGAATGTCATCTTCTTCGTTTTCTCCCCTGTTTTCAATTCTAGACTGAAATTTACCCATTTTCAGATTCTGTCTCAAACATGTCGTGCAATATATGGATCTCCTCGGTTTTCCGCGTAGATTAAGAATACGCGATCAATTTTAACTAATACGGATTATATCTCTAAATATTCGCGATTAAAGTGAGGGTGTCAAAACTTAAAATCAACGGTACGTCACGATACGGACGAATTAACTCGTAGGATTTGAACCGTAGCCTATTGGGACTAAGATCTTTCATTCCCAATTCATAAATTTCATTTTGGTTAAGATTTACAAAACTCCAATTTCAAGCTTTCATGGTGTTTATACATATATATGCATATATACAACTATATACACTGAAATTTACATATATATACGTTGAGAGTGAGTTTAATTTACTCACCGCGGTGTTTGATACAGAAAATTTGAGACAGATAAGTTCCACCGTTAATCCGTCGACAATTCCGTTGTTGAGAATTTTCCTCCGTTCTTGATTTATATATATGTATCCATGTATCTATATGACTGTGTGTATGAATATAATGTATAAACTATATATGTGTATTAGTGTCTTGAGAGATTTAAGAGAAATGAGAGGATTTAGAGGGAGATTGAGAGAGACAGTGAGTGATATGAGAGAAAAATGAGAGTCCGAGAGTTTAAACACACACATATATAGATAAAAAAAATGTGTAGGCTCCAAGTAACTCCCAACAGTCGCACGGTGTGGTTGAGCTCACATGCTCCCACACCCAGGACGCGATAAAAACGCAGATTGAAATAAAAACTGGTATTTTTACGGTTGAAAATAAAATGCAGAAAATTATATTAACATAGGAATTAAATTCCCGGTTATACAAAAATATAGATATTGATTTTGAAACCATAGGAAATATTTTGGAAATTACAGTTTGACCCCAGATAATATATATATCAAAAAGAAATTAAAACAAATACTCATGGAAATGAAATGCAATATTTATTAATTAATGATAATAAAATACAGGGCGTCACACCTCTAGCTCCCATGACTCAGCCCTCTTCATCCACAAGTCAAATAATGGTACAATCTTACTACTTCTTTATGTGGATGACATGATTTTCACATAAGATGATTTGACAGGGATTTCATCTCTCAAAACCTATCTCAGTCAGCATGTTGAGATGAAGGATAATGGGAAACTTAGTTACTTTTTTGGACTTAAGATCACTTCCAATACACACATCTACTACATTTCCCAAGCCAAGTATTCCTCGGATCTTCTCACTCGTGCTGGACTCATAGATAACAAGACCTATCCTACTCCTCTTGAGCTTAACTCTTAGTCTAAGCTCACTCCTATGGATGGTACTCTTCTTGATGATCCCTTTTTATATTGCCAGCTAGTGGGGAGTCTGGTCTATCTAACAGTTACTCGACCTGACATTGTCTATGCAGTTTATCTTGTTAGTCAGTTTCTCTCTGCTCCTCAATCAACTCATTCTGCCGCTATGTTTTGAATTCTCTGATATATCAAGGGAATATGTTTCATGGCCTACACTTCTCTACTCATTCTTTCCTTGAACTTCGTACTTATTCTGATGAGAACTGGGTAGGCAACCCTACTGATCAACGCTCTACTATGGGGTATTGCTTCTTTCTTGGCGATTCTCTTATCTCCTAGCGAAGTAAAAAGCAAATTGTTGTTGCTCGCTCTAGTACAGAAGTAGAGTATCTTGCCCTGGCTGACGCTATTCAATAACTAATCTAGCTCCGTTGGTTACTTGAAGACTTAGGTGTTGTTCACTCTAGCCACTTCTATTCATTGTAACAATCAGAGTCTATTCAGATTGCTCACAATGACGTTTTTCACGAACGCACAAAACACATTGAGATTGATTGTCATTTTGTGCGTCATCATCTCACTAGTGGCACCACTCAGCTTGTCTCTATTTTTTCCGCTGATCAGACTGCTGATATCTTCATGACCAAAACTCATCCTCCAGAGCATCTTCAAGATTTGGTTTCCAAACTCAATCTGGTATCCATTTTACCACCTTGAGTTTGAGGGGTGTTGTTAGCATATATTATGTAACCATATATACATATATATATATATATATATTTATATTATGTGTGATTGCATTCCTATTTTAGATTAGGAGTATTCCCTATATATGCTAGGCTTAGTTAGCTATAAGTAAGACTCTTGTTGCTCGTTGTAAATCATCCCTTACACATCAATACAATACAATACACTTTGTATTCTCTCTCTCTCTCTCTCTCTCTCTCTCTCTCTCTCTCTCTCTCTCTCTCTCTTTTGTCATAGTTATTAACACATAAAAATTCAGGTTGCCTCATTAGCATATTTAAAAAAATGAATATTTATATCAGAAAAATATGGGGTGTTACATTCTACTTTCCTTAAAAAATTTCATCCCGAAATTTGAAACGACGGTAAAGACATATAGTAGCCATGAGTAATGTTAAACGCACAATTAACACAAAACACATATTCACATTTAACTCTCAATCATACGAGGCATAGTATGTTGAGCGAATAATCCAAACAAGAAAACCCTCCTATATATACCGGTCTTGAGCCTCGTATAGTCAATTGTTAAACGCTAACAGACAATTAAAACATAGATAATAATACAAAATATGAGAATAAGAACTATGCATGAAACATGTTTAGCCCACCCCCCCCCCCCCCCCCCCCCCCCCCCCCCCCCACACACACACACACACACTAATCCTCATTGGAATACCCAAATAATTGATCGTATAGATCCACCCACTAATACTCATCCTTCCAAAAGTCCCTACTGAGAATAAGTCTGAGAAAGTAACACACCAGCTTGATAGATAATTCAGAATGCATAAAGAATATGCCTCCTTCATAGAAATATAAAAGAAAAATACCATATCACAATACTCGATGATAATATCAATATAAGAAATCCCGAATACCAATAATAGATCTAGCATCATAAAACTAGTAGATAATCAATAGAGATGAGAAAACCATACACCAGCCGATAATAATCCAATAACAAGAAAAAGTCTAGAATATCCAATAATAATTAGAAATCCGCTGATACTAAAGAAATCTCAATACTCCGATATCCGCCAAACATTAATAAATAGTCTTCACCAATATAATAAGATGTCTTTTTGATAATAAACGATAGATGAAATATAATCATAATTCAGCTTTAACCCCTGACGAAGATAACCATGTTGTATGTATAAACAACTGCGTAGTCCATTATACAATACTTGATAAGAATCCACACACCGATGTCAGCTTCCAACTCCCCCATTACTCCACATATCAATAAAATTGATACACTACTATGCAACTAAAAATAATATTACGCATGATTTCATACAGTCATCACGCGAGTGTCAGGCATTAAAGGTCAAATGAATCAATGTTAAAAAAAACAAAAAAAATACATAGACCACACTAATCAAAGCACATAGATAGTACATAGTCCTGAACCCAAGAAACTTCGCAAACCTTAAGCTCTGACAAACCCATAAACCACGATCCGAGAATCACTTAGACTCGCTAAGCTAACTATAGGCTTTGATACCAAACTGTCACACCTCGATTCTTGGGCAACCAAATATTCATTCTAGAGCATGTATCCAGACTAATATTCAATTCCCAAAACCCCGAGGGTGACACCCTCACACAGGTTAATAAATAATTAAATTGAAAATAATATTTAACACTCATTAAATAATAACACGTGATCTTGTTTTTAAAAGAAAAACTCATTTTTATTAAACTTGTATTTCTAATCCATTTCATTATAAAAAAAATAAAGTTCCATTACAAATATCATATCACTTCGATTTACAAAAAAAGTATCAATTCATTTATAAAAAAAACCCTCTTTACAGAGTTTAGCGGAAAGAAAATAAAATCTATACATCCATTGGTCTACAACGTTCCCAATACCCAATATATAATCGTTATTTTAATTATACAAATATGACCCACTATGCCAGAAATAATAAATAAATAAATAAAATACAACTGAAGCAAAGTACAATTGTACACAACTGCAACTTCAAGACATCAATAGCTCCACAGAAATTCCCAAATACTAAACATGTACAAATACATTCGACTACGTTTCATATAGAAACACCCCGAATGAATTACGCACCCAGGGCAGTAAATAAAATACTGGTATGAGTCAATCAAAACTATAAAACGAGTCTTAGGGAAGAACGGTGTCCCATTAACTCCCAAAAATACTCACAAAGAAAATATAACCGCATCACATATTACATTATCGTCACACAGGAAATAAGAATTGCCATCACACAGAATCCCTGTCAGATTAGAGCAGTAGTTCCACACACATTTCAGGACAGAAGGGTAGTTTCCTTCAGTGTGGTGGCAGTGGTTCCAAACCTGAATAATACTAACTGAATACTTACCCATCGGATATCTATGGTGAGCCAACCCTACATAAAAGTTAATGGGCCCACCATCCTCCAAAATTTAGTCATCACAGTTCTAATCATACCCATAACTACTTTCTGAATTAAAGTCCACGACAATCCAAGAGCCAATCATAGTACCATCCAACCCATAGTTCAACAACCGTATAAATCAAAATTCTCCAAATATAATTCAAAACTTAAGACATACAGTCTATGATTATCACATTCAAACTCTTGCACGACATGTAGATTTTTAAAGTTTTCACCTTAGAATCACCACCTCGACCACCCTACCCTTGGTACGGCCTACACATATATCCCATGTGTCCCCAAGCACAACATTAACGGCCACTCCAACACCAATTCCCGTGGGGTATTACGAGAGTTGGTTATACTCCTACGAAAGTTAGTCGTTTGCATTACAATGTCAAATAAACGAAATGTAGCTAGATACTCATGAAATAGATCATCAAGTCGAGTATAAGGCTTAAAATAATGAAGAGACGGGTCATCCACATTGTCACCGTCTAATCACACAAGAACAGGTCATCCACATAGTCGCCGCCTAATGTCATAAGAAGTAGTGGTGAACTCTAAGGACTTTTTTTATTATCAATTCGATTAGAAACTTTATACAGATGATCACACAACCACAAATTTCACAAAGCTCAACATTATACTAGAATTCATATATTTTTAAGTAAATTTTTATCAACAAATAAGAGCCCACACATAAGTAATCGAACACTTACGCACGTTTTAAACGACATAAAACTGCTACTGAAATTTTAATTTTCTACCCAAACGGTGCAGAATTAGGAAAAACTCCCTAAACAAAAAAGTATGCAAAATTGCGTTTGGCATGGAATAAGCGAGCATAATCTTAAAATACACAACATACGGATTGATATGAATTTATTTCTTTCAATAAACGTAAATCTAAAATATCTGAAATATTTAGTGATTCAATTGAAATAAACATGGGCACAATCTAACACATGTAGGTGTTTCTTACATTCATGAAGCATTCATGAAACACAAATCTATATTTGTTCATGTCTACAAAAAATCAATCCATGGCACAATCTAATAACACATTGACATACCACAATTCTAATAGCTTATAGATCTAGAATTGAAAATATAAATATACACACATGCATATATACATTTATGTATATATACATATATACAGTTAGGCTCTAAAGAGGGCGTCCTCTTTTTATTAAAGAGAGGGCTTCTCTTTTGGCCGTTGGATCATCTTTGAAAACTGTAAAATGACAACACTGCCCTTAATGAAAACATGATCTGACGGCCAAAACAGAAGCCCTCTCTTTATTAAAGAGAGGGCGCCCTCTTTAGAGAATTTTCGTACATATATATATATATATATAAATATTTAGTTAACTCACCTTTTAGGACTCAAGGTTTGATGATGATGAAGTGTAGAGAAAAAATTTAAAGTGGAGGTCACTTATTTCTTTCTTCCTTTCTTTTTCTTCTTTCCTTTTTCTTCTTCTCTTCTTCTTCTT
Source organism: Hydrangea macrophylla (assembly GCA_033977485.1). NCBI lineage: Eukaryota > Viridiplantae > Streptophyta > Magnoliopsida > Cornales > Hydrangeaceae > Hydrangea > Hydrangea macrophylla. The sequence continues at coordinate 18,382,375 of CM066987.1, read as the reverse complement.
CTCTCTCTCACGTCTCTCTTGTGCCTACCTCTTCAAAGAAAAAATTTAGAGTGGAGGTCCCTTCTTTCTTTCTTCCTCCTTTTCTTCCTTTATTTTACTTCTTCTTTTCTTCTTCTTTTTCTCTTTCTCTTACGGCTCTCTTGTGGCTGCTTCTTCCCCCTTTTTTATTTTGTTTTTACTAACCGTAGGATACATTATCTATGTGTATATGATACACTCACAATTACTATAACACAAACACATAAATAAATACTGAATCCCATTTTTGGGCTTAGGGCCTTACAAAAAGGCTTCATATAAGCCTGAAACACATTCCAAATTACTTAAAACAGTAGCCCAATGGGTATACATGACCCCCATTACTTAATTTTAATGTTAATTACATTATTTAACACATTTGCGGGCCTATAAACACTACCTAAAAAAAACACATCAACTCTTCAATAACTTGTCCAACTTAAACATTTACAACTTAACCCTACCACTTAGCTTTACAAAATTTCACATATTAATTAACAATAATTAAAATAAATACACACAGATAAATAAATGACCATAAAATTATAAATGCATATAGCCAGTTAATAACACATAAAAATTCAGGCTGCCTTATTAACATATATAAAAATGAATATTAATATCAAGAAAATACAGGGTGTTATAGTGACCACCTAGAAAAATTCCAAACACTTCGTAAATCAAGTGGTCAAGGATGGTCCATGGGATGCTGATATAAAGTGCACCAATAATACCAACCAAGTGACCCGAAAAGAGTGAAAACACACTTCCAGCAATCACACCCACCATTTTTTAAAATCAAAAGCTGAGAATAGAATGATAACATGACATATCAAGTGGAAACCATCACCATCTCTTGAGCATAGATTCTTTGTGAAATAGTCCATAAGTTAATTTTACTCACCAATCAACTACGAAAAGACATTGCATTCTCCCTTTTACTAAGGTGGCATTTGATAACCATATTATTTTGTTGTTTTCATAGTTCAGTTTTTGTGTTAGAACTTTTTGTGTTCATTTAAAAAAATTAGAAAATGCATTTGGTAAACATCCGTGTTTTCATTTTTTTTTTTGTTTTTCAAAATTGCTTTTAAAATTTTGAAAGCTCCTTTTTTTGCTTCCAGAATGAAAATAAAAAATTGATTCACCAAATGCATTTTCTATTGCCATTTTCGAAAAAAACTGAAACCAAACACAAAAAACTAATAATAAAATGGTTGTCAAACAAAAATCAATGTGCTTTTAATGAGTAATTTTATGGGTATCAAATTTATATCTTAAATTTAGTTATCAACAAATGTATTATTCGAGCCAGTATCCAAAAAAATGTATTATTGGATCCACCTAAAAAACTTCTAATTAGAATTTTAGTGGTTCAAATATAATGAAAGTGGTCTTATAATGATTTCTAATTTTTTTTTAGCACATGTGATAGTATTGCGCACTCATTGATGGTGAGACCACCTAAATTCTAAAGGTGGTAAAATCGTAAAACTAAATTTAGGATACAAATTTGACAAACTCTAGCACTAGTCAAATTATAAGGTACTAACAATCTCCATAATTATTCGTACCGTTTTATTATTCATCGCTTGCCATAATTGTAAATAATATCAAAAAAAAAGGAAGCAAATTAGAGTTTAGTCTCTCATCACTCACATAAAGTGGGTAAAGTATGACTGATAATCTTGCTATAGCAATTGGTCCCTGAACGTGTATTGTTTTCCTCTCTTTTTTTTCCCAATTTATCACACATTTTATGGACTAATATGCCCTCAATAATTAGTTTACGGTCATATTAAGTATATAAAAATGTGTTATAAAGCATCCATTAGAACAAATTTGGTGATCCAACAAACACAATCATTGTATGAGAGATTCACGGAAGCTAAAAATACGGCAGTTTCCCTAAATCTCGCAACCTCCTTTTTTATTTTTTATTTTTATCTATGTGCTCAAATCTTTTTGTCACGCCCCATAACTGCGCAGACAATTCTAGGACACGTGACACGCCACCAAAGCCTGTACCGTTGTACCAAGTCATTAAAGTTCCATAAAAATACATTAGCAAAGATTTTGACTCATGAACCCAACACCTTTTAAACATTTTTCAAAGGATTTCACACTCACACATCCAAACACACCTTAACAAAGTTCTTTTCAAAAGTAACACTTTCATAGTTCAAAAGAGTCCCAAAGGTACCCTTTAGAAGTAAAGACGAACTCCCGAAGTAGGAGGATCAAGCATCAACCAAGGGGTTTTTTGACGGTTGAACTGCCCCATTCGATTTCGACGGATCGAATGACCCCTGGGCAGAATTATCCCCTCCTATAGAATTTTGCGTAGTGTCATTCAACCACTTCGAGTATAACCCACTTTCAAACAATCCAAAAACATCAAGTTCATTCTAAAAACATGTATAAACATTCACGGATCAAAATCTCAGACTTCATGAGTTCATAACTACCATTTGCACAAGTTTAAGAAAGTATAACCAAAAATCAATTCAAGTTGAACTCTTTGAGTATAACTTCCGAGTTCATCACCTAAATCAAACCAAGCAAGATAGAGAAAGGTCGCAACATCCCCAAAATTAACCAACATAACGCAAACCATATATTACATGTGTTAAGCCTGTTGACTAGCTATTACATGACCCAAAATCCAAAGTTATAAGTCTTACTACACAACTAGTATTTGCAAAGTCTCAAAGCCATATTACAACCATAACTTGACAAGAGTAAGTAAACTAAATAATGAACATAGACTTTCCAAATTCAATCCAACAATTATCATATTACAAGGCTTTGTCCAAAAACATGAAGTCAATATCAAAAGCTACTGTCACGCCCCAGAACCGCACATACGATTCTAAGACACGTGGCGTGCCACCAAGGCATTCACTATACTCCTAAAGGTCCATTAATAATCATAAAATCGGAGTTACAAAATGTTTCCCATTTAAAGCACTTACAAAGACATTAGATTTTAAACAGGGCATTCCAGTCGACTGATCGGGGAGCCCAGTCGACTGAAAAGGAGATTATAGAGAGTTGAAATCTCATAAAATTTTGATCCAGTCAACTGACCACATGTCCGGTCGACTGAAGTAGTCGAAGTCCGGTCGACTGAACGAAGCTAAAGCGGTATGTCTCATTTTCGAAACACAATCCGGTCGACTGGAATAGCACCTCGGTCGACTGGATTGAGACAGTAGAGCCCATTCTGCAGCAACCTAAATTTTAAAACCAAAACCAACCAAAACTCACACAACACTTGATAGGTATGATCAAACTCAACACCAATTTATATAAATATAACCCAACTATATTACAACGCCCACGTGTTACCCAACTAGAGTTATTACGAGTTCCAAACCCGGATTAAGAACTGATACAATATAAAACAAGTTCTATAAGTTAACATAAAACATGATCCTTACTAAGAATTTTACTATTCTAAACACGAGTTATAATCTGAATATTAACATAACCTTCAAATTCAAACTGGTTACCAATATAGTATAAGTATATGTTCAAAACATAAGGTTCACAACATCAACTATAGCTACTCCCATGTTCCCACGTTACCTCGCTGCTACCAATTTTCATTGTTTCTCCGATGCCTTACCTTTATCACCTACAATGGTTATTCAATAACCACTACACTATATCAACTATATGTTGGTGAATGCCAACAATTATAAACATGAATAACAAACATGCTCAATCTCATCTTTCTACACATCACTATGGTCTCTGAGAACGCAAGTGTCGGCCACCCTTTTATGCTAGTCCGCATGACTAACCGAGCTACCCACGCCTCTTTCTTTCAGGCGCGCGGTCTCATGGCCATTTTGGCACCTGATCTCACAACTTCGATGGCAAGTACAAGTTCTCCTTTGACCCACATATACAACTCAACATGGTCATATAGCCATTACACCGTGCAATTTCACAATTTATACATGAGCTATCAAAATTACTCTAAACATGAGAATTTAAGCCAACTAATCATGCCTAGCATCACGAAGATAGTCTCAAACATCCAATTATCCAAATTCTATAATTATTTCACTCACCTCTTGTTTTTCGCTCCTAATAGCAGTATCGAGACCTTAGTAAGTTCCAGGTATAATTCCTATACAAAATTTACAAGTTATGAGCTCAACCCCCGAATTGGATCGTAGAAAAATTGTCACAGAACTTAACCAAATTGGTACTAATGCGTTAAACTCACCTCCTAGACTCCAAATATGTAGCTTGTTTTGAAATTGAACGTCGTTAAGCGCGTCAATTAGCGTCGTATCTTCGTCGTAATTTCTGGTTCAATGTTTTCTCTATAAATATTTTGTCCAAGTCTAAGGAAGAAGAAGACTCACGTGATGAGTCATCGTTAGGTGTCATCACCATGTAAATCCTCATTTTGGAATTCTATTATAGCCTCCCCTAAATTTCTCTAGTTTGCGGTTATACCCCCTGCTAGTTATGAAACTTATTAAAACGATCCCAACTTAAATGGTTGTTTGTCTATGTCACGTATGGGTCTCATAAGTGGTCCCACATAATAGTATGAAGTTGCTAGTTAACCTACAAATTATGCAACGTGTTCAATTCGCTCTTACAAAGGTACCCCTAACGGACCACAGAAGTGGTCTCAACAATTAACATATTATCAAGCAACATAATAATATTAATCACATATGCCTTAATAAATATTTAACCACATAAGATTTATTCCACATATCTGTCCCATCACATGGAGACCTCTCATAACTGTCCCAAACTGGGACTGCCTTAGCCAATATCTGGGTTCCCAACTGGACTCCCCTAAACAACTTAGTGAGTCAAAACCCACTTAACATATATATCCATATCACTATTATATTATTAATATTGCATGCTAAACACAATTAAATATAACCCGCGAGAGCAGGTGTTACAGCTCCAACCCTTCCCAAGTCCTATGTTGCCTCGCTGTTCCCGTTACTATTTTTTCGATGCTTCTTCTTTATCACCTACAATGGTTATTCAATAACCACTGCACTATATAAGTTGTATGCTTGTAAATGACAACAATCATGTTTATGGATAATAAACATGCCCAATTTCATCTTGTACACATAACTATGGTCTCCGAAAACACAATTACCAACCACCCTTTGACACTAGTCTACGACTTCTCCGTAAGTCCACGCAACTAGTCGAGACCCACGCCTCTCTTATTCAGACGTGCGACCTCATGGCCAATTTGGCACCTAATCACATTACCCGATGGCAAGTACAAGTTTTTTTTTTACCCATATAATCAACACAAAATGCTCACATAATCATTGCACCATATAATCACATAATTAGCGCATGATCACATTGTCAAAATATACTAACATGTGAAATTAAGCTAGCTAAACATGCTTAACATCACAAAGATAACCTCAAACACATAATCAACCACTTTCCACAACTATTTTCACTCACCTCTTGGTTTTCGCTCCTATTCGTAGAATTAAGATCCTAGTATGTTCCAGGTTTAATTGATATACAAAATTTACAAGTTATGAGCTAAACCCCCAAATTAGGTGGCAGAAAAATTGTTAGAATGCATTAAACTGTCTCAGAAGTTGATAAGATTTATACTAACGCATTAGACTCACCTCCAAGAATCCAAATACGTGTTATATTTCAAAAATCGATGTCAAATGGCGTGTCATTTGGTGTCGAGACCGTCGGCGAGATATCCGTTGTAATTTCCGTATGTCTCTTTAATTCATTTGGTTGTGTTGAATTGAAGACAAAGGCAATGTGGTGAGTCACTAGGCAATGTGCCTTGCAACATGCAAGTCACTAACTTTGTGTTTTAATGGTAGCCTCCCCAAGTTTTACTAGTTTTGCGTTTATACTAGTGCTAGTTATAAATCTTATTAAAACTATCTCAAACTTAAATGGGTGTTTTTCTATGTCACGTATGGGTTCCATAAGTGGTCTCATGTAATTTTATGAAGTTGCTAATTAACCTACTAATTATGCAACGTGTCCAACTCACTCTCACAAAGATATCCCTAACGGACCACAAAAGTGGTCTGTAACAATTAACATGTTATTAAAATAACATAATATAATAGTCATATATGTCTTAAAAAATATTTAAGCACATAGGAATTCACTACACCATATGGTCCCATTACTAACGGATATTTCCGTTAGTAATATTATTTCCAACGGATATATCCGTTAGTATTTTACCGTTAGTAATCAAACTTTTACTAACGGATATATCCGTTAGAAATCTAATTACTAACGGTTAATTTTCCAACTATTTTAGAATATTTATATTGAATACTAACGGTTTTGTCAACAATTCTAACGGATATATCCGTTAGTAATTTTCAAGAGAAAACAAAAAAATACTAACGGATTTCCTAACGGGTATATCCGTTAGAAATATATATAAATTAAAAAAATATATATTTATATGCTTCCCAATTTTAATTTGCACCTAATTAACAAGTATAATAATCCATACCAAATACAAAAATAAGAAGCTCAATCAACACCCAATACAACAAAAATAATCCATATATAGAAATCATACGAAGTCCAGTCATAGATAACCTACAATATCATTGGGAATATTCACTATGAATCCTAAAAATAAACTATCAATATATGTAAATTACAAACATATACTTTACAATAATTCTCTATGAATCCTATAAACCAAACATCAACATATAAATAACAAGCATGTACTATACACTCTTGCGCTCTGACTGCACTCCATCCCTTTGATGTAGCAAATTAAAACAAGGTTCACATGATTCTGCAATTCCGATCTCTCATATCATATCCTGCATAGATAAAAGTAAACACAATCTTTCAATGGCAAGAAAGAAGGCGGATAACAAGCCGAAAACCACTTATTTAACCCAAGCTTCGAGTAAAATGCAATCTACTCAAAGCTTTTTTTTTTACCCCCACAAGCAACACATATCGCAATTGTAATATGTATTGTTCCATACTCAATAAGGAAAGGTTTCATGAGGTGCTTAATATAGGTTGGTGATGATGAGAAAAAGGGAGGATCAAGTAGAATTGCCAATTGACATAGCACACATGAAGAAACATAGCCACGGTAAACCTGTTTGAAAATTTTACCACAGAGTTTAGAGACGTGAAGAAGCACAACGACTTCACCAACTTAACCTTCCTCCTCTCTCTTTCCCTCGATTTTTGGCCCAAAAAAATTAGTACTTGTATTATGCTATTTTTTATCGAGTCCCCCAACTAAAATAAGGTGAATGTAGCCCCCATAATCTGTCGTGCGCATTAGAAGACAGAATTCTCTTACCACTTTTTTTTTTGGAACGAACTGACCATGCATATGGATATATGTATATACTTTGTAAAGTAAAGACAGAATTCTCTCTCTCTCTCTCTCTCTCTCTCTCTCTCTCTCTCTCTCTCTCTCTCTCTCTCTCTCCCTCCCTACAAATATATACTTTGTATACTTTGTAAAGTAAAGACAAAAATGCTCTCATACCAAATGGAGATTTTCCCTTACAAAGATCTGACTACATGAACACACCCCAAACTAACGTCTTATTAAATGGCACCCTTTTTCTTCATCAACTTGCTCATTTGTCTAAGATTCTCCATCGTGCATCAGTCTAATTGAACTTCCACCAGTCCACCCAACAGGCTAATTAATCCATGATGAGACCCCATGAGTTAAGGATTAGAAGCCAACTCTCCATTCCTCACTCCCCAGAAGTCATGACCATAAAATTTTGCCCCCAATGATTCTGTACATAGTATAATTGTTCGATTACAAGACATAAATCCCTTCCACTACGACAGCATTTTGATCTGACTCTTCCTGAAATAACTAACCTTTTGAGTTCTATGTTCCAATCCACACGCACAATTGCACATTAGACGGGTAAACTACGTAGTAACATAATGAGTAGCCCACGTTCGAACAACTTTAGAGATCAAGAGAAGATGAAACTAATGAACACAAGGGGCAAAGAGAAACAATGGTGAGCAGAATGTAAAAGTGTGCATGTGTGTGTATTCTCTCAATTCACTTGGCACATGTTTGGACGCTCAAATTGGTAAGGTCCATCTGTTTGCGGTAGCATTAGTAAATGTATGTGGCTCCGGGCTAAGCATTTTTTATCTGGCTTTATAGGACTATTCTTAACCCAGATAATTCTACATTTTGAGGGTGCATGGCATATCATTTGCTCAGTGAATTGTTTTCAGTGACTGAATTAGTACGCAATATTTCAATGGTTGTTAAGCATGCGGCTAAAATATTCCTCCAAAATATGTTAATCTGTTCCTTTTCCAAAAAAACGGAACTGTTATATCATAATTCCAAAAGTTTCTATAAGAGACGAAAGGGTTTTTTCCCCTCCTTGTTGATCAGCCAGTATTTTCTGCAAGAAGGGAGATGGCAATAGTGAAGAGAAAGAAATCATTTGAAATTGCACAAATAGAGTGGGACCAGAATTGAATTGATAGAGAGAAAAATGTGAGAAAAAAGGAATGAAAAAGGATGCAGAAGCAAACTGTTGAAGGTTGATAAACATTGTTGGGCCCATTCCCTAATATAGCTTGAGCTTCTGGAGTAATTTAGTGACCTGACATGTTGTTAGAGCCTTGTTTATGAGAGGCCTTGGGTTTAACTCTTTGCCCCATATTTGCACTTTGTTGCTTGTCTCCATTATGATGGAGTTGGTTTGTTTAATTCGTTGGCTGTCCACTTGCGAGATGGGGTTGCATGTGAGGGAGGGTGTTAAAGGTTGACATACATTGTTGGCCACATTCCCTGACAACTTAAGCTTTTGAAGTAATTGGAGACTTAACACATAGTATTGTGGATTCCTTGAAAGAGTTATAAATTTAGGAGTTCATATTTTCGTTAAGTGAAAGAAAAAATAATGAAAAATTAGTTGGTCGACATCATATATTGACCAAGACAATGATGGCAATATCTTACCAAACGCTTGTTCATTTCTGCTTCCACAAGGTGAGCTAGAAGTTTCTCCCAATCTGGAGAAGGAAAATAAGAAAAAACTAAGAATCATTATTGCCATCCAAACCCCTATTCTCGTGCCACAAGGATCTCGTATCCTAGTACCTGAGATAACTGTGCAGAGTCATCTGATTCTGGGTGGAGTAGGAGCTGTAAGATTGCAGACCTTTAATTTAGATGAGAACTGTAAGCAAGATACAGAAACCTGTCATTCCAAAGATATAAAAGATGGTGCACCTGTTTTCTAATAAAGGACGGCAAGAATTCAAACAAAGCAGAAGCCCAAGGTGATAGTTGAGAGAAGATGTTGTCAACAGAAACACCTTGCCGGAGCAACCCATGAATTTCCTAAGAAACACAAGACATCAGTGCCAAAGCATAAAACTCAGTGACATGGCACTTATGCTAAAGTTAAGAATAGAAACAAGTTGGTAGTTTCGAGTTTTGCTGGAAAAGACATGAAGCTAAAGTCAAAACTTATCTTTCTTTTCTTGTCCTTTTCATTTAATTTTCTTGGGAGTAGGGGATATGGGGACAGGGGGACCAAGGAAGATATGGAGTGATTACATAAACGCATGTTTTACCTGCAAGAGAGCATAAACTTCAGGAATGCTTTCTATAAGCCCCTCTGGCAGTAAGATGACGCCATGGTTCTTGTCTGGCCAAAAAAAAAAAAGTGGGTTAGATTACAACAGTAGTTAGAAACGAATGCCCACCATGACAAAATGGAGACTCTGAGCTCCAACCTTGTTCCGCCCTGGCTTCCACTGCATCACAAACTTGTTTTGTGAGGTCAAAAAGAGTGAGCTTTGATGCAGCAACCTCCTCGCCAAGAATAACCTACAAAGAAGATTGATAGATGGAAGTTATTTATCCAACACAAAATATCAAGTTGATACATCGAAGGGGTAAAAAATTGGACCATATTTGGGTGTGACTGAAGAGTGCACTCTAGAGCAACATGTGATGCCTTCCTTCCCATAAGTCTGACAAAGTAATAATACTAGAAGGCAAAAAACAAATAATCAAATTGTTGTAAAGACGATCATTTTAAAAATAAAATTATAAACAGAAAATGAGCAGCACATGAGAGAAAATGAGAGAGCAGAAACAGAAAAACTCAAATCCATTGTGAAATTGGTGGAAGCGCTTGCTAAATGAGTCTAAACGTTACTTCATTTTGTTAGAAGTCACTAAGGAGGACACATAATTAAGTGAATCAAGTCCAATTACCTTCTCTGCAGAGAGAGCATCAGTGCAGACGTTGCTAATGAGTTGGGAATTGACCTGATTACCAAACAAGTGAAGAACGCATTCACCTCTGAGCCTTTATTTTAAACAATTACATTCTGAGAGAAGCATAAGCTGTTAGGGAAAGAGTTCAATGATATCAACTTCTCAAAACCCTCCTCACCTACTATACCGTCTAGCATGTGAAGAAGAAAGAAACAAAATGGACCTCATGTAGAACAACACACAAACTTTTCACCAACGGAATAAGGAGGAAAAAAAAACAGACTTGAATTCAAGACCTCCCAAAATCAAGGCTTTCGTACTATGTTAACACTCATATCCAAACTCTTAACAAGCTTAAAAGCTTAAGCTCATTGGGAGTAAGTCCAGCATATCTACAAGCTCCCACGCAGTGGATGCTCTCAGCTCACAACATAGACATCCACTGACATTCTTTGAGTGCTTGGACAAATGGTTGGCGCAAGATAAAAGATTGGATGACAATTCTAAATAAAGCTATGAAAACCACTTTACTTTTGATGGAATTAAAAAGACAGGAGCAATATAACAATTCAAGAACACAAGGCATCTCTTTCTCATAACACTTAAATTCTTATGCTAGTAAATTCATTATAAACTGCTTGGGATTCTTACCTTACAAATTGTATCGAACCCTTCAACAAAATGATTCTTGAGATCTCCATTTAAAGTGACAGGAACTCCAATAACCTGCAATAACAAGTGGTCGCTTCTCTTTGTGTTTGCTCCCCAAGAAAATAAATTTTGGGAATGTTGCAGTAGTGTATGGTTTTCTTGACAAAAGTACTTAGGAATTGAATGAACTGGTTATGAGGAAAGAAAACAAGGAAAATCTGGAAAAATAATTTGCAATGCAATCACAACATGTATAAGCAAAAAGAAGTGTCTTTCACCACAAAAATGTCACAGGCACAAAGTACCTTTGTCGGGCATTTTGCTTCTGCAAATGTTTCTGCAAGCTGAGCAGCATCCGTGTTTGATGTTACACCTTCAGAAGTTTCATATTAAAATAAAATCAAAAATACAATAAGCCAAAAGTAATGCAGAAAACAAGGCCGGTATCAAGCCCAACCCTCCCAGCACCCATACCTGTGGGACCTCACACTGGATAACAGCCTCACTAGATACAACATTTTAATGATATACATAAAAGCAGTGCATCAGACTACCTCCAACAATGACAATGCCATCCAACTTCAAAGCATTGCATGCAGCCAGTGCGACATTAACTTGCTCAGTTGTTCGTATTTGATCTTTTGTCCGTCCCAGCAGATCATAACCGCCTTGAGATTAAAAAAAAATTCTTAAATATTTGGATCTACATGCACATGAAAATCTTAGTGAGAAAACCTTCCAGTAGATGTGCCAATTTGCTACCCTGATTTTTGTAGGTTGCAAGAATGTCATCTGTGATTTCAAGAGTTCTTTGTGCAAATAATCCTTCAGAACCACCTGGTAATAGGCATAAAAAGAATCCTGAGATTAAAGTTACACTATCTTCTCATTCAAAATGATCAAGATAAAAACTATGTTCTTACATGACAAACAAAATGAAAATCGAAAGACAAATGCTGCTTGTGAAGAAAATCAAGTGTTATTACAATTGTAAACTATTACAAAAACCTTTTGACTACTAGAATTACGTGCCTATAGTTGACATTGTAAAGGACTAAAGGGTAAAAAAGGAAGCTACTCTGATCAGGTGATGAGAAAAAACTACAAAGCGAAACTCACATGAAAAATCAACGGATTTGTTTTCAAGATACTCACACACGACATACGCATGCAGGTATAAATGCTTACAGGTCCATGCATAAAATAAAGACCTAAAATGCCAAAATTGGAAAAGCAGAAGTCCGATTACCTAAAAATCCAAGTAAAGTACTGTTTGGATTGTGATCTTTGAGAGCATTGTGAAGACCCCATACAACATTATGACCTCCAGGTGATTGCCTCCCACAAAACACCATTCCCACCCTGACCCAAAAATAAAAACAATGATCATATTCGAGATAACAACACTATGAGTCAGTAACGAAAATAGGGTGGATATTGAAATTTCCTTTTCCCTGTTATTAACACAATGTATTACTTACCCACCATAATATACATGGGGATATCTACATAGAGTATAATACAATGAGGCAAATGCTTCTAAAAGCAGTTAGTTTCCCAATCATCCTCTACCCAAAACAATAGTCAATGAACAGTGAAGTCTGATAGTCCCAAAAGCAAAAATAAAGAGCAGACTAACTACTGCCAAGACATGCTCTCAAAGGATACTCACGAATGATATCACGTGGGAATTGATTCAAATTCTTCCATTGCAACAATTTGTTCTAAAAAAACTAAATGCTATGTGAAGCAATCATAATTCATGATTTGTGTACCTGTATACTGGATGCTCGGTAATTATCTGAGCATCAGGAACCTTTGAGGTTGCACTAAGAAAGTGAGCTAAAGGCTAACCATAAGTGTGAGGAAATGTTCGACTTATTGTGTGGGCACCAGAGGGATCTGCAGCAGTTGTTGCATCACCAAATTGTATTTGGACAGTAGTTCCCTGCATAAAATAAAATAAAATAAAATGATTATAAACATAAGCCGGTGAATGCCAATGTTACATAAAACATAAAGAAAAAAAAATAGAAAAAAGTCTTTCTTTCTTTCTCACTTTTTTTTATCTCTTTATCTTTATTATATAGACATAAAAAGAGGACGTGCGGGTCTCCCCGCATCCGGCTCACGCCATTAGAGGTGGCCCAGCACAGCGTTCATTCGCAAGCCAGTCATGGGAGTTAAAGTTAGACACGTAGACAAACATGTTTGATACCAAAGTTCCAAGGCATATATGGAAGTACGACTGTGACAAGGATCAAATGCACATGTCCTGAACCTCAATTATCTCTTAACTTTTAATTTTTCCTTTGGGGGGTTTGAGAGGGGAGGTGGGGAAATGAGAGGAGGAAGAAACTTGACCATGCTCATAAAAACATAGTTCCTCGTGTAATGTGTTGTGTGGTTGCAATGCACGTGTAGAAGGAACTGATGACAGCATTAAACTCATGGTTAAAACAGTTCAACACCGGAAATGTTAAACTGTGAAGACAGCATGAACAATAATACCCCCAACTCTTGCTGTGAAAGCATGAAATGAAATCTTGCAATCAACAAATAAAGGAATTTAGAGCATCATCTACCTCATTTCTTAAAAAAAAAAAAAAGAAGAAAAAAGAAAAAGAGGGGGGTTTAATAAACATTAATAAGGCATTTCAAGAGTCACTCATATGCATTTAAATAAGGGGGAAAAAGGGAAGGAATTATGCAAGTATGGAAGATTACCTTGTACAAGCTCCAACTGTAAGCCCAATAAACGAATAGCTGAATGAACATAATTGAAACCTTCAATCACTAAGTGAATATATTAGATTATTAGGTAGGGAGTAAAGGTATAAGAAAAGGGTGGAAGATCTTACCAGTTGCGAAGTGTTGGAACAGACGAAAGCTTCCAACCACAGAAAGAGGCAGTAACAACAATTCGAAAGATTCAAATTCAGAAAAATTTGGTAGTGGTCAAGAGGTGGTGTGGTTGGTAGTTTGAGATAGGATCTGAAATTTGTGATTAGAGAAGCAGTACTATTAGAATGCTTTATAGAGACATTTAAATACACCCAACAATCCATTACAACCCCCAAAAAGGATAGCCTTTAGACCACATAGCTGAAGCTAAACCAAAGCTAAAAACATACACCATTCAACAAATGACTAAACTTCTATTTCATGAAACCTTCATGACATTACATTTCAAAAAGACATAAATAGTTTTTGGAAAAGCAATCTTTTATTAAATGATTCATTTTCCTTTGGTGAAATCCAATACAGGAATAAAAGAAGCAATGTTTTACATCATTTTTTCCCTGCTAGGCATTATTTTAAGTCCCACTTCAAAGTTTGATTTTATTGTGATCTTCTTCCTTTTATGATTTTATATCTTCAAAAATGCTTTGGTATATTTTTCCTTTTTTAATCAGACCTGGTTGGCTGTGTTTTTGGACTAAAATTTCTATTACACAATTTCTCAAACACCTTCCAATCAAGAAGTGACTCCCCTTAAAAGTGCACCACCTATAATCCCACTATAGCCCACCTCTCAACACAGAAATATAACCATGAATAATGCATTACACCAGAAGAAGTGATCCTAAACTATGCCACATACAAAGATCAGCAAAGTATAACAAAGTAAGTAACTAAGCAATAAATAGGGAATACCTTGATGCACCTACAGTTCCAGTGCTTCGGGAGTGTAGCAATATCTTCATGACCCGCGAAATTCCTGGAGTTCAAGCCAAATTCTTCAACCAAAGCCTGTTGAACTATGGGGCCATGTATACATAAATGTGTATATATATATATGCATGCAAATAGGAGGATATATACCGAGCAAGAGAGGGGAATCCTATGTTAATGGTCATCATTCAATGAATAAGGGATAGGAGGGGGCGCTGTTGAAAAGAGAGAGAGAGAGAGAGAGAGAGAGAGAGAGAGAGAGGAAGAAGTAGAAGAGTATGGATGATTGAGAAAGATAGAGGAATCGTTGGAGAGAGAGTGAGAGAGAGGAAGAACTGAGGAAATCACAAGAGGGTGCCAAGTTGGATTTTTGTTTGTCTGATGTGGCAAGCTGTGGAAGCTTGCTTTGCTTCAGCAATTATATATATATATATATATAATAGATTTGGGAACTTAATTTTGTTTCTAAAAATCTCAGAAATTAAACCACTTTATATATTGTGTGCACTTGAGTTGAAAACATCAATGCAGAGCAGAGTACTCTACACTCCATGAGTATATAGTTTGTATGTTATTTATGGTTTAATTCCCCAACCACACATACTGATATATACACACAGCCCTAAACGAACACTTCCAATGCAAAATCCTAACCTCACAAATCCACACACTCGATTACATTAGGGCGACAATATTACTGAAGATCACTGAAGTATAGTGACGATTAGTGAATAGACCACAATTATGGCGACACTAATCTTCACTATATTTCATATCTTTTCCCGTCTCCGACTCCGCAAATGAAACAGAGCATTAAATCATTGTCATTAACTCTGAGCAACTTCTTCCATTTCTAGCAGATAAAAAATGCAAGAACATTCTTCAAGGTCCCAAGTTCTTTTCCATCAATTTTCAAATAACAATGTCGAACTTTCTCTATTGACAATATAATGAAAAGAAACATGAGATGAAGCTAATACATGAAAAGAATTCCCAGAAAAAAAAAAAAACAAAAGTCTGATACAAAAACAACCCAAATCAACCTCCTAACCAGAAACCAAGTCAAAGCACAGAGTAATACAAAACAACCCAAATAAGTAAAAACAAAATCTGAGAAGTTAGGTCTAGGGTTTAATTTCTGTAAATATTAATTTATTCTATCAATTATTAGAAGAAGAAGGAAATCTAAGGTTTCAATTTGAATAAAAGAAGAAGAAGAAGAAGAAGAAGGAAATCACCTTCTCCGGCAGACAGCTCAGGCAACGGCACGGGGATGGCGAGGGGGCGGCGCAGGGACGGCGAAGGGGCGACGAGGGCACGGCGGCGAGGGGGCGGCGCAGGGACGGCGATCTCACTTTCTCTCTTCTCTTTCTCTTTTCTCTCTCTCTCTCTCTCTCCCCAAACGGGCCAAACCTAAGTTAGGTCTTTCTCTTTCTCTCTCTCTCCACATACTGATAAGTTAGGTCTATTCTCTTTTTCTTTTATTTTTATTTTTATTTTTCTTTTATTTTCTTTTTTGTATTAATTTTAATTTTTGTAAATATTACTAACGGATATATCCGTTAGTATTAATTTAAAATCCGTTAGAAATAATATATCACATTATGGAGAGTTATTACTAACGGATATATAGCTATTCTAACGGATATATCCGTTAGTAATTACTCACGGATATATCCGTTAGAAAGCATAAAAACTGTCCGTTAGAAAACTGGTCATATGGTGTAGTGATTATTCCACATATCTGTCCCATCACACGGGAACCTCTCATAAATGTCTCAAATTGGGACTGCCACATTAGCTAATTCCGGGTTCCCAACTGGACACCCTTAATCATCTTAGTGAGTTAAAACTCACTTAGCACATATATCCACATCATTAATATAATATTAACAATTCATGCTAACGCAATTAAATATAGCCTGCGGAAGCGGGTGTTACACTTTTATAGTTTACAATTCACATCTATTCACTCAATATGCATTGGCGAAACTACATCTATGGAGTTGCGCTTGACTTTGGAATTTCCACACTAACGATAATTAAAACCTTGGAAAAACACAGTGAACATACATGAGAAATTTCTCACAACTTTAAATGTAGAGTTTGTCTCTTCTTCTTTTATTTTTTTTTCCTCACAACTTTGGTTGCAACAAAATTCAGCCTATATGCTCAAGTATTTGATAGATTTTTTTTTATTATTGCGGATGAGTCCATATACCCGATCTAAAATCATTATTAAAATAAGATTTTTGTCATACCAAAATGACATTGGTGTTGAGCACAAAAGGGGTAATTGGGGTTTAGTCCATTTTAGAGTACTTATTAAGTAGTAGATCTAACAAAATAAATTTTTTTTTTGTGAAAATTCCCTCAATATAACCCTGGGCAAAAAAAAATCCCGATGAGTTTGTGAAATTTCACAAACTTTTCTTGTGAAAAAAAAATTTCGATGAGTTTACGAAATTTCACAAACTCGTCAGGATTTTTTTTACCCTAGGTTATATTGAGGGACTTTTCACTAAAAATGTTTTCATTATGTCGTTTAACCAATTACTTTTCCTAAAGGGGAACTTAACACTAATCAACCCAAAAAAATAAAAAAAAATCTAGAATTAGATTAAGTCTGATTTTATTTTCCTCATTTCCAAATGAACTCTGGCTATCCAAGTTTTAGTAAAACTGTGATTATTTGTCACACCCCAGTCCGCCCCAAGTAGATTAGGACATGAGTAACAATGCCTAGACACCAAATCAACCTCAAATCACTAGAAAAGCATGAATAAAACAACATAAAAGACTTTCTTGACACAAAGCAACCCCAAGGGCAAAATGGTCATTAATAAATTATAGCCAAATTTATTACCAAAAGATAGATCTTTAAGTCCCGGTTCCAATGCAAAAAATGGCACGCGAATCCGAGTTTTCTAGAAAGAGAGATGGCCATTTCCATAAAAGTCGGCGGCTGAAAATGTTATAGGCAGATCAATCCACCCTTTGTACTCGAATCGATCCGATTTAGAAAAAACTGGCAAAATGTCCCCTAAAAAGCCTGGATCGATCCGCCCTTTAACCTGGATCAATTCAGTTTCTGAAAAATGCATTTCTGCTACTAAAAACCCTATTTTTACAAGTCCAAAACACTTCCAAATCAAACGAAACCATATGGGAACTTCAAAATTCATTTCAAAAACAATTCTAAGTGTCTTCAAACCATAATCAAACATCATAGGAGCTTCAAAAAAACATTTCCAAGACTTGATTAACTATATACCACATCCAAGACTCATAATGCTCCAATTAGGAGCTAAAGCAAGCATCAAATCCACATTTTACCCCAACATAAGCATGAACACTCAAACAAGCATTTCTTAACTTCCTAGGTTTCTTCCAACACGCATGACTTGTGACTTGCAAGTGCAACTCACTTCATAAGATACAACTAACATCAAAAGCCAACTTGACATATTATAACTTTTTCAAAACATAAGTTGTTTAAATACTTCAAAGACATAATTACATAAGGAAGCCAAAACACTTAAGTCTATGAACATGCCCACATATTCACAACTCCCAATGCCCATACCCGTCGTGCCAGTTATTTTTTCTCATCCTCCCGTTCGGCCTGCGATGGTTATTTAATAATCACAACAGAAAATATATTTTTGTTTAAGCTTTCGCTTAATTAGTGAGAGAACTAATCATGTTATTAGAATGTTTAACATGTAAATGCAACAATTATCATAAACATCAACAAATTGATCTCCGAAAAGTCAAGTAACTTCAGCCACCACCCCCGGGTCCTTCTCACCCTAGATCTTTGTTACTTTTGGACGCATATAGCGTATCACTCATTCTTGTGACCCTGAAGGTACCACTGTCTTATCATTGTGGTCGTCACCACGCCCTTCTCTTGAGGACTTACTATCCCTTACATATGGGACCTATAAAATGGTGATCACTACTTGACTTCCCTTTTATCCATATAAGCATTTAAGCAACTAAACATATAACATGACAACTTTCACATAATTGGCATGTTTTCCCCTAAATTCATCAACATATAATCACAAGAATGTAAACTAAGCAATCTTTGATAACAATTATCACATCAACATATCTAAACACCCAACTTTGGGATTAGAACACTCGCCTCTTCGATTCTTAGCCAATTTTGCTCCTAAAATCCAATTCCAAGCTAGAATCTGCCCAATTCTTTTTCTAGAGTTAATCTTACATGATTTTGATACATCAATTGCTAAAAACCAAGAACGGTCACCGGAAAAATATTACCAAAACTAAAAAGAAAGACGTGAATGTGATCCTCTTACCTCCACGGATCCAAATAAGGTCTCGGTTCGCAAATCCGGCGTCAAACGACGAAGAAACGACAAGAAGACGTCGTCAAAATCACCATCGCCGACTTGAGAACTCTTGGTTCTCTCTAATTTCTGTAAATATAGCTATGAATAATACTAAAGAGACACATATGCACACATGCATATGTGTTGGCACCATTTTGCATTAATTCAGTTTACCTCTCCCAACTTTCTTTAAGCTTTATTATGAAACCCTCACGTTAATTGTGTTAACTACACACCTTCTCTAAATGGATTTAATCTAAGTCCCGCGTAGGTCCCATACTTGGTCCGATATATAAGATGAGGTTGCTATTAAACTTACCAATTATGAACCATATTCAAATATGCCCTCACATGAGTACCCAAATTGGTCCCCTTTACCTATTATAAGACATAATAAAATCTTTAAACATTTAAACAAGTATTCATTTAAGCATATAATTACATCTAAATGCAATTCACATCATTTAGACCTTCGTCAGGTCCCACTTTTATACCAGTTTCACTTGACTTGAAACTTTCATCTGTGTTCGCATCTGAACACATTTTCACTCGTAGGTTCATGATAAGCCCACCTTAAACCATTTCATGCATTAATCAATATTAATTAACATATATTAACACTACATTAACCTTCTTTTTCGGGTACATGTGTTACATTATTAGACTAGAACGACAACAAAGTGAAAGAAGGAATCACATTTTACACTAGAATAATAAATAAATAAATAAATAAAAAATACACACACAAAAACTAAACAAGATGGGCACTAGCAAAATTTCACATTGTCAAATGAATACATGCTCACCCCAAAATTGCTCACCTTCCTCTCCCATTGGCTAATGCAGTGGGGCTCAGTATTAAATGAGAATTAATTAATAGTGTAAAGTATTAAATGAGAATTAATTAATTCCCATTTAATACTGGGCCCCATTGCATTAGCCAATGGGAGAGGAGGGTGAGCAAATAGTGAACAATTTTGGGGTGAGCGAAACTGCACTCTTGTCAAATCTCTCCATTATTCCTCTCTCTAGAAAGCCTCTCCTTTTTCTCTATAAACACACCATCGCTAGTTCTAGTTTTGAGGCTCTCCCTCCATGGGAGAGCCCTTGATTATTTTATCTTTCTTTGAATAATTTCTCCTTATATGAGAGGTGGTTTCCCTCTTCATAGGGTGTTTTTCTCTCTTTATAAGAGTTTTTTATTTTTGTTTTGGGTGTTTTGGGTTCTCACTCCATATCTTTTCGTCTTTTTTTGTTTGGGTTAGATCCGGTTACTCCTCTTCGTAGATGCAACTTTGTTTCTTCGGATTCGGTGATCTGTACTCATGTAGATCTAGCGCGGTATATATCAGATCTGATGATTTTTTTCGTCAAATTTGGCGTTTTGGTGGGGTCTCTTCGTAATCACGGCGAGTTTTGGGGCTATCTATGTTTGTGGGTCGTTTTGGCAGATTCCTTCCTCAGTCGACTCAGTCTTGAGCTGCACCACAACAGTTTCATCAGCGATTGAGGAGGTTTGCAGTGCAACTTAATTCGGAGTTTGTGTGATTGCATTTTTATGCATTTTGCTCCATTCTTTTGCTTGTACTGGTCCTATTTGGGACATGCTTTTATGAATGAATGATGTATAACACACAATATGCTACCACTTTTAAGGCTCTTTTCCAAGAAAGAAAAGGAAAAAATAAATAATAATCATGCCACAGAGGCAATGGAGATCAAGCAAGACAAGACTTAGGCTTACATGTAGTAGAAAATTGAGGACTTAGGTTTACATACTAGAAAAGTGAGGATCTTCACTCCTATATGCTTTGGAGATATTGTTGACTAACTTAGGACCACTTTTCACACTCATTATCATCATCTCTTTGCCATACTAGGTGCATATGGCTTGTCTTTGCAGACCAAAAAAGTCATATTTCCGAAGAAAAGAAGCTAGGTTTTGCTTTTAGTTCTATCACTTGGTTTTTATACTAAAAAGAATGGTGCCACAAGCTTGGTATATCTCCGAAAGTTACAAACTTTTTTGTGTAGGCCTGCTTTTTTTCACTCCCACAGATTGATTCCAGAGCTTTCCTAACAATCATCAATAAAAGTTGTCAGTGCCCACCCACATTTATTTTAGTGGATCAATCAGAATCTCTCTTTTTTTTGTGGGGACTGCCACAGTAATTAAATTACAATCCATGTTATTCAAAGAATATGAGAGGTTGTGTTTTACTAACCAGTAGTGTGATCACAAGCCCTGTTATTACTTAAAGCATTTAAGTCATGTTCTTAGACTTATTCAATTAATTACACGCCAACAAGCTTGGGTCGTTACAATTTGTATCAGAGAGTTAACCCTGATTCAAGCAATGTGGTATTTTACACGCAGTTAGCACGAGGAGGCATGAGGCACACAAGCGTGCGTGGTGGGTCCCATGGAAGAGTGGGACCACCATAAAAGGAGCCAAATATCCAACATTTGGCAACTAGGGAAAGTCGCCGGCCATGTGATGCAACACGGATTTCACATATTCGAATGAGGGAGATTGTGATATCCCGCATATCTTATGTGGTGATCATCTGTTGGCTCATAAAATACCAATAAAGTAGCTATTAGTAACTTAGGCTTAAGCATTCGAGCTATATTGTTAAAGCATCTCTAACAAACTCTTCAAATTTCTCTAGTGAGCAAATTCTTGTAGGTATACAAATTCTTAAAAATCGAAATCCAGAACAATTATAGGCTGTTTGGAAAAAGCTAAAGTATCGGGTTTTTGGTTTAAAAATAAAACAGCTTAGTGTTTAGTAGATGCCTTTTTGTTACACGGAGGAGATTTTGTCTGATCTAAAATCACTATTAAAATAGGTTCTTTGTTAAATGAATACAATACTATTTTTCATTAATATCAGCTAAAAATGACAGTGACTGAATCCGATCCATATTTTTTACATTATTAAATAGGACCTAAAGTACAATTATGTTCAAGCTTTATCCTTTTTTTTATTACTAATAAGAAGTCACAATTATGCATTATTAAATGAATTCAAAATTATTTTTTGTTGCTTTGGGGTTGGGGGATAAGATAACAGGTTTGATCTCATAGAAGACTACTTGCAAGCGCTCAGCATTTTAATCATAA
This sequence comes from Hydrangea macrophylla, assembly GCA_033977485.1. NCBI lineage: Eukaryota > Viridiplantae > Streptophyta > Magnoliopsida > Cornales > Hydrangeaceae > Hydrangea > Hydrangea macrophylla. The sequence goes on along the minus strand of CM066987.1, from coordinate 18,360,263 downwards.
GAGCCAATTTTTTTTATTAGTGATTGGGCAAGCAAGATGGAAGTGACATTCTCATTATCCTTTTCTTCTGCTTTTTCATAGTTTTCTTTATTTTTGTATGTGATCTTATACTTGCTTATCTTCATGTCGGTTGGGGAACTTGGAACATGAAACATTGATCCATGGAACAAGTTCAACTAACATGTGAAAAATAAGGTGCCTAATAATTGTTTGATTAATGGAGAGAGAGAGAGAGAGAGAGAGAGAGAGAAGGGGATAAGGACCATTTGGATTCACTTTTATTTTTGTGTTTAGGCAAAAGTAGACGCAAAAACAGGAGCTTTAATCATAAGGGTATTGTGGGAATTTTAAAAAGTAAGCAAAACACTAATCTGCTTACTGAATGGTGTTTGAGCTGTAACATCGGTAGATATATATGTATCTGTTGCTGCTAGATCTATGTGTTTCAACCAAAACTTGCTTCTAGAGTTCTAAAGTGCTACTCTTGAATTAATCCAACCGTGCTAATATATATATACTGTGCATTTTTTAAATCCTAGAATGGCAAGTGATTCCATACAGGCCCTTAAAAGTGTTGTATGCTGTACTATGTACACATAATTATTAAATTTTTTTATTTACAAAATGTAATCCATTTTTTTCTCTCTTTCGGTATGTCATTATAGTGCGCCTATGGATAATGCATATTGATAAGAGATACTGTGGGCCTTATCCAATATTCCAGAATCTCTTTATTAGATTTTAACTAAAACTTTTATTTTCCTAACAACCGCCCCCCACACCCAAACTTCCCAAAACCAAACAAAACTTTAACTAAATAAATAAATTGATGGAAATAAATAAGCTATCCCATGAATTTTTATTATTTTTTTCATTTTGTATTCAACTAGTTGGGTAACCGTGCTATGTACGGGAGACAGCAATTAGGAATGCAAATCACATAAATAGTATTTTATAATAAAGTACAAATTTCACCCTCCAACTTTGGAGATGATTTAACTTTAGTCCTTATATTATTATTTTTCTCAATTTAGCCTTCTAAGTTTGCTAAGTGTTTAAATTTAGTCCAATAGCAAACTTTCATCACAAAATATCAAATATTTTGTCGCTAAAATACCACTATTTGTAATGAAATTTTTTTTTTTTTAATATATATTTACACTTGGATACACACACACTCAACCCACCTCAAAGTCCCACAATGGACCAATACAAAGCCCAACAAGGGCCATAGACATACTGAAGAAAAACGGGGGGCAAAGGCTCTCCAATTGTGACTAGCTTACTAGCGTAACCTACAATTGTGAGTCCACTTACATTATTAAATAAAAGAGTATTTTTGCTCACCCTATTTTGGTCACTCACTGCTCACTCAGGCCTTCATTGGATGATATGTGTCCAATTTCAGTAATTTTGTTAATAATACAAGAACAAAATGAGAATGAAATGATATACATATCACCTAGTAGAGATAAAAGATAAGAGATAAAAGAGACAATTAGAATGACTGTCACACGGAAGGGAGTCCGATATAGTTTGAGATTAATTTGCAATTATTTAAATTAAAGGGGTTGGGATGAAGAGTTCTATAATGAGATGTGTGGGAATTTGGAAAGGGAAGGGAATGAGAGAAATGCAAAGGTGAGAAATTTTTGTTTGGCAAAATGACGTGACATCTAATGCTTCTACTTTATGATGTGTAGTGGTCTTAAACTCTTCAATGAAAGTGAAATTTGCCAGAAATTAAAAAAATTAATTTAGCCTTAAAAAGATAAAAGTAAATAATAATAATAATAATAATGATGATCTTAATATATAAATGAGGAAAGAGCGGCTTGTTAACTAAAAGTTCTATATATATATATATATATTGGGAGAGACTCTCAAGTGTATTGACCCAGTGCACTGGACTTTTAAGCCTAAAAATATGCGGATCAGCGGGACAGGGCACAAGGCAGTCCACGGGTTTTTTAAGCTTAAAAGCCCAATGCACCGGGTCAATGTACTTACCCAATGCAGCTAAGAGTGTTTCTATATATATATATATATATATATATGAAAAGACTAATTATTCTGGAATCTGTTAATAATAATTAAAAGGTCAAGAAAATTTGAAAAAGATACTGGAATTATTAGAGAAGTAATTAATCAGAGATATCAATGAAAAAAAAAACACCAATTTTTTGTGGTGCTGTCACGTGACAGCCTCTCTGAATGCCATTTGACAACTGAGCCTTGAAAAGCATATATACAAGTTCTTTTTTTTTTTTTTTTGAGGGGAACGCGCGCACCCACACCCACACACACAATCCAAGCAAGATATAGCACAACAAATCTCTACAGACTAGAGAATAGGGTCAGTTCTACAATGCAAGAGGAGGAGAAAATCTCCTCCCCACTCGCCCTGGGGAGATTCGAACCCTCCACATCCCACTTGAAAGACGAGGAGTGATGCCACTAGACCCAAGTGCAGTGCAGTCAACATACAAGTTCTAAACCCATGCATTAATGCACAGAAAATTTGTCAGGAAAAAAAGAAAATAAAAGAAAGCATTTATTTGTACAAAAGAATGATCACACATGCATTCTCCTGGCCTCTTCACTTTTCTTTTGCGTATTTGCATGCTGCCAATTTTGAAGACATTAAATTATCATTTATATCCTACATGACACAATTTCATGAGCTAACAATTAGTTTTACTAACACTTTTGGAAAATATCTCAAATTATTGGCAAAAACATAGCACATTCATTCAACCTAAACCTAGCTAGTGTGATATATTTTATAGGATTAGATTAGGCTCCCACAGAGCCAACAACTTCAAAAAATTAAACAAGCCACATAATAAGTTCCATTGTGCAGATCGAAGCTTTTACCAAACTGAACTAATTTTTCACACACATGCACTGTCTATTGTATTTAATTGAATGCTACCAAATCAATGATTACCACTTCACTTTGGTTACATGAAATATCCTGGGGTCATGGTAGACAACTAAGAAAAAAGTTTTGTTTAAACCTTGTCCGTGCCCATGAACATGATCCCAAAAAAAAAATTGTATTGCTTAAACCTAAATTAATTACTTCTATATATTTATAATTTTTTATATAACATTTAATTTAGAGAGAATGAGAGTGTTGAGAGAGGATGACTGATGTAAGAGAGATGGAAGGAAAATCAAAATATGTAACAAGTGTGTGTGTGTGTGTGTGTGTGTGTGTGTGTGTGTGTGTGTGTGTGTGTGTTGGTGGGGTGGGGGTGGTTGTCAAGTTTTTAACATTTAATTTTAAGAAAGTGGTGAAGAGTGAGAGCAATTTTAGACCTCCAATGATAATGCATATCAAAGGTCCAAAATGTTAACTACTCCTCAAAAGAATTCCTTCATTGTTATATTAACATATATAATTACATATCACAAATTTGCGCACTGTATTTTGGTACCCACAGATAAGAGATAGTGAGACTCATATCGATAGATTTATAATGCAAACCCCATTTTCTTGAAATTATGATTCTTAAATTTAGGATATCCATGATACTTTAACGATTGTACCACATGCAGTAGTATGTGGTATACCACGACCATTGTAATAATATGTGGTACAAGTACAACTATTAAAGTTTTTGAGAGCTAAAGTTGGAATTCAAATTCGAGAACCATAGCATATTACTTTATTTGTATATATGAGTGAAAAAATGGATCCAAGAAGATAATACTGCCAAAAGACCAACTATCTAATAGATGAAATAAGTTAGGCTCAATTGAACTTCGTTAATTACCTTCTAATTTTTCAATAAATTCAATTTCAATGTTTTATTTTCAATCGCATCACTGATGGTCCTCAATTTTAAATTAATTTTAATTGAAGACAGCCGTTAACGGGTTCAACAATTGGAGACCTTTAAATATTTGTTCTCATTTGAATATTGAAACCAAGGTAAAAATTAATGCACGATTTAATTCATAATAAAATGGAGTATTATAAAGTTTTTTGAAAAATTTAGCGCCAAAGTGCATTTGAGCCTAAAATTTTGACCAATTAATAAACAAAGCTGACGTATTTTAATGTGAGCAAATGAAAATGGGAAAATGCATTTTCCACATCTGAAATGTACACTAATTTGTAATTTGGTCTCTCATCTTTCATTTGTGAAAACTTGGGATATTAAAAGTTATTTTTACTGATAAAAAAAAAGTTATTTTTACTGATCCCATTGCGATACATATTGAGAACCAAATTTTGAAAAAAAAAATAAAAAAAATTTAGGACTCAGAGCATATATAATGCTCCGTTTGGTATGGAAGTAACTTTCTTTTTTCGCAGCATATATATAATTTTGTATATACTTTAGATATAGAGGGTGAGAGGGGAAAAAAAAAAGAAAAAGAAAAAGAAAAAAAGAAGAAGGGTAGAGATGAAGATAGAAACATTATAGAGTGAGAGGTCTTTGTAATAAATATGTAGAAGTATAGGGTTCCATCATCTCTTAACCCAAATCCCTATGGTGAGACACCTCCTCGAAGTTAAAAGTAGAAGTAAGTAAGATTTGCTTTTTTGAAATTAAAAGTAAAAATTGTATTAAAATACATCTTGTGAATAAGCTAAAAATGAAGATGATAATATAATTATAATTGGCGATAGTGTATTTTGTAAATGTCATTCAAAACGAATCAAAACTGTCTGTAGATAGACTTAAGTTAGTGAGGGTTCTCATGAATGAACTTTTGTGAGCCCCAATTTCTTTAGTTTCTTGGTGAGAATCTATGGTAGTAAAATCAGGTAAGCAAAGCATTTTCCTTTCTTATCATAAAATGCTAATGTCAAAATGATTGACATATGGAACTAATTTTCATAATGTAAACTTAGAATTACAAGGGAAATAAAAAATTGGTAGTGCAATTAATCATGAACCTTTTTCTGGATTTTTCTGGCGCAATCCAATTTAACCATACCGTCTTTTCCAGTTGGTATATATATAGCAAAAGAATGGTAATGATGATCAGTAGGGCCATTTTGTAAAGCTGAGTGGCTTGAATTTGTTTTGTTTTATTTATATATATATATATATATATATATATTTATTTTTATTTTTTTTTTTCAAAAAAAAAAAAGAGATTGATAATCAACTATATATGATAAGTACCAAAGTCATCTTCCATTCTATTTTACTTCCTTTTGTCTTGTGTGGGTGTGGGGGGATCTCCGCTATAGGCTCTAGTTCACATCCTTCTTAATTAATCACTTATTTCTGAGAAAGTAAGATAACTTTTGGAAAAATTTAATCTTTTTGATGTGCTAAAGAAGATGTAGCTTTTAGATATTCCAATTTATAATGGCACACTTTCTCTTTGAAGAAGATATACTATCAGTAATTAAAGTGGGACTGTGGGAGAATATTATATATATATATATATGTGTGTGTGTGGCTGAGAGACACGTACAGTAAGTGCATGTGTATTTAGAACAATAGGGAGTCATTACAGTAGGCGCACTAAGCTGAGAGACCTTAAAAAATTTAAGCTTTTTCATGTTTGTGATATATGTAAATATAAGGGCAAATTACACTTTAGTGAAGGGAGCCGCTAATGCCAGAGCTGATAAGGCTAATTCCAGAGCAGCTTATATTTTCTGGACAAAATTGCCCCCAGCCCAATTAAGAAACCCTTCAACCTTCTTTCTCTCATATGACATATCGTTCCTCTCTCTCTCTCTAAACATGGATGACCATCTCCTCACTCTCTCTCTCTGCTGAAAGTCGTCACCCCCTCTCTGCCGACGAGCCTCAGTCCCTCTCTGCCGTCGCCCATCACTTCCTCGCCGACGAGCCTCAGTCCCTCTCTTGCGTCGCCTTTTTAATCCCTTGTTGAAAATCCAGTTTTCATTTGCTGAAGTCATTTGCTTTTCGCTGGTTTGATGCATCTCTATTGTAGAAGTGCCTTCTTTGGGCCAATGGGATCATCTATGCCCTTTTTTCGAAAAATAGGTAACAGTAATTAGCAATTACCCTGATGGCTCTCACTGTTTTTTGAAGTTAGATGTCTATTTAATGTTTTCTCTTAGTTCTCATTTTGAAAAGATGAGAAATCGCCCCTAATTTCCTAACAGCTATCATCCAAAGCAACAAATGTTAAGGCAAATAAGCTGGATATTTTTTTGCACCTTTTTGTCTCTAATTTGAAATCCCTTGCTAAGGGAATTTGAGCAACTTCCTTGTGAAATTTCTCAATCCCACATAGTGATATCCCTTCTTTTATCATTCATATCTTTTTTTTTAGCCTTTTTTATTTTTATATTTCATATTTAGGACAGATATCTTGTTAACAGCTTCTGGAGCTCATAGATAACAAGACTTATTCAGAAGATGGTATGGCGGCAAAATTTATGGTTCTCGTTCCAATGGATGTGCGCTTCATATGCTATAATTTCAATTTCTGATATGAATCTGCCATTCTGGTGCATGAGTTCAATTTTGTTGTGTTGTCACACTCCTGGCAATTGTTGCATGAATTAAATTTCTTCTCCTTCTGGCAATTGTTCCTCGTTTTTGAATTTTGAGTTTGGATTGGGTAGTTGCAGATTTTACTTGTGACTGGGAAGAGAGGGACTGAGGCTCGTCGGCGAGGAAGTGATGAGTGACGGCAGAGAGGGACTGAGGCTCGTCGGCAGAGAGGGGGTGACGACTTTCAGCAGAGAGAGAGTGAGGAGGCAGATCATCCATGTTTAGAGAGAGAGAGAGAGTGTGGAACGATATAAGAGAAAGAGGGTTGAAGGGTTTCTTAATTGGGATGGGGGCAATTTTGTCCAGAAAATATAAGCTGCTCTGGAATTAGCCATATTAGCTCTGGCATTAGCGGCTCCCTTAGTGAATTAAAACTATACATTTGTTTTTAATTAGGTTCATAAGCTATTTTTTTTTTTTCAATTGGATCCTTGAATTTTAAAAATTCATTCAATCAGACCCAAATTCTAACACTGTTAGCTTTAATTATTAGAAATTGTCACGTACGTTGCGCGTAATGTTTACCTGTCACATGTTAGTTAAGACAAACACAAAAAAATTGTTAATGACTAAAAAATGATGTTATTTTGGGTATGATTGAATGCAATTTTGGATCTAGTCGAATGTGTTTTCGAATTTGATTGAACGCGATTTCGGATCTGATTGAATGCGAATTTTTGCACTATTCACAATCTCCCATGTTTGTTTTAACCTGACATGTGACAGGTAAGCATTACGCGCAACGTGCGTGATGATTTCTAATAATTTAAGCTAACAATGTAGGATTTGGGTCTGATTGAATTAATTTTTGAAGTTTAAGAACCCAATTGAAAAGAAAAAAAAAATAGTTTATGGATCCAATTAAAAATAGACATATGTAATGGATTAAAGTATAATTTACCATAAATTTAATGCCATTTGGTAAACACAGTTTTAAGGTTATTAAAAAAATTGAATCCCTTTCACAACAAATTATCACAGATTTTTTAAAAACCAGCAATTAAAGGGTTCATGTGTTATCCTCAAAACGTATCCAAAAGGACCAAAAAAACTCCTCCTCATACAAGGGTATCTGGACCAAGCATATATACTTTTCTCAAGTGGGTTCCTTTTTTTGTAGTTAAAAGTTAGGAATATACACTGAAATACTGAATGATTCTGATAGCTAGACAGCTTTGCTTTGGTGTTAACTGAATCTGAGACCCAAAATCTAGAGCTCGTATGATAACGTTGTGACATGATAATATTGTGATTTTTAGTTATCATGCGAAATACATTATCATGCTAGTCCTAAACTTCCACAAATAAATTGGAGGGTTAGATGGAGAAAATCCACGGTTGCAAGTCAAGTTGTGGTGCCCAAGGATTTTTGGCAGCACATGCACGGCACTGGTAGGACCACACGATGATTTTTTTTAGGTAATTTAAAAAAATAAATAAATATATAAAAATCTATCTGTCTGATCCAACCAGTACCACTTAGGACAACTTGCTGCCGCGGATCCAGACTCAGTTGTGGTTGGTTTTGCAACATGTGTTGTGATGTGACAAGACAAATTCAAGGAGATTGAGGAGCTAATGATAAATATATTCAGAAAACAAGAAAACATAACCCATGAGATTATAGAGTCTATTTTGGTTACTCCCTCCGTCCCATTTTATGTGTCTATATTTTTTTTTTTTGATGTCCCAAAATTGTTGTCCACTTTCCTAAATTAGTGTATAAATTTTACTTAGTTTCCCCAACTACCCTTCATTGCAATCAATACCAAAATAAAATAATAAAAAAAAGTGCAATGATTATGGGCAATTGTGGAAAGTAGGTGTAAATTCTTTTTGTCCCCTTAAATAGTTGGACTCCCCAAGATGGACATATAAAATGGGACGGAGGTAGTATAAAACATCAAAGGTCAACCAAATTCTTGGTAGCCCAAGTGGGAAGGCGGACCAAGACAGGGAGGGGGTGTTCTACCTTCTTGGTCTTGTGTTCGAAACTCCTCATGGGTAAATATTAAGGATTTGGCCAGGGTCTTTGGCCTCCCAAAGGGAGGTTAGGGGTTCGAAATCCCCCAGGGGTCGTGTAAGCTAGTTGGAGGGATGGATCTCAAGATGGACTTTAAAAATGTCCAGTTTGGTGTGGGTTCAGATCCTACCGCTAGCTTGCCTCCCTGATTTACCTAGTGCTTGTGTTGTGGGTTCAGTGCACGTGCTCGGGGTTTGCCCCTTGTTCTACTCCGATAAAAACGACAATAAGTATCGATCCCGAAGTCACGGAAGACAGACATGAGAATTTGTCCTCGTATTAAAAAAAAAAAAAGAAAAAAAAAAAAACAATCAAAGGTTACGCCTTGTGTCTCTCATAGTGTGGCACAAAGCTAACTAAATCAAGATCAAGCATGTCATCATTTGACCACTTAAAGCTAACTAAATCAAGATAAAAATAACTCACATTGTTAGGAATCATGAGACCGCCAGGTTGAAGAATCGCTGAGGTCGATGCCATTCACCAAGAGACAAGTTAATCTCGTACCCCAATGCTTGTGGGCATGGCCGGCTCAAACGGTACAAAAGGGATAATCACCCGATCATTAAAGTTTATAAAATTTTGAAATTTTTTATAAAATTTTTATTATTATATTTTTACTTTAAAAAATTATAATATTTTACATTAGGGCCTCTTTAAGGTCCAATTTAATATTATCAATTACATATATATTAATATAGATGTATATAAAACTCAAAATCAAAGGCCCTTAGAATTCTGAAAATTGTATTTTTAGTGTAAGAATTTTTTGAGTTTTAGAAATAGACTCCTCTAGAATTTTGAAAGACACCATGCAATGTTTAAAATTCTCAAATATACTTATATTATAAGTACACCCCCAAAAAAATTGTCAATTATGTATAAGTAAACCCTAAAAAAATTACCGATTATGTATAACAGTATAAGTAGACCCCAAAAAAATCGCTTCGGGGCGCTGCCCCAAAATCCCGTATAAGAGCATCCCTTTTAGTAGTTCGTTCCGGACCTCTAAATACTCGAGATCGGCCCTGCTTGTGGGTCAAAGGGTTCACTAATGCAGACGATAAAATCAATGCATGTTCATACCAAAAAAAAAACTTACTTAGAAAACTAGCTATGTAGTCAGGCTAAAAATTGGCTCTGTGGTTCATATATAGGTAATTGGTGTTATACGTCCAATAGTTTGTAAATGTTCTTTTATACTCCCTCAGTCCCATATTTAGAGTCCTTGATGCCATTTTTTGGTGTCCCATTTTAAGAGTCCTCTTTGAAAAGTCAAAGTACTTTAATACAAACTTTCCAAATTTGCCCTTTATTATATCCAACTCCTCCCTCTCATTTTTTGATGTGACACTATAATTTTGAATTTCAAAAAGGGCTATATTGGAAAGTTGAAAATCTCACCAAAATCAAGGTTGTCCCCTTAATAAGTTGGAATTCCCAAAAGAGACTCTAAATATGGGACGGAGGGAGTACTACGTAGGAGATATCAAATAACTGTTAATATATGTCAATTATAGTAATACTATCTTCCTAAAAATAAGATAGGAAATGAGTGCGGTTGGGACTCAATCCTATCATGTTTTGTGTATTGTCAAACAGGTCATTGGGAATGGAATCAATTTTTCTTTTCTAATTAAAGAAAATAAAAGAGAATTGTAATTTGTATATATCAAGTTATCAACTAATCAACTAAAACCCACAAGAAGAGCCATTATGTTTGATGTTTTAGAACCTTTAACTAGTGACAAATGAAGTTTGAACTATAAATGATACGAGTAATTATTTATGTATAATGATATTGACAAAGCTAGATCTGTGACTGTCAGTCACTCACTCTCTCTCTCTCTCTCTGCCCCTCTACAATTAGTATTTCTCCAACCAACTTTCCTAAAATTCGTAACCAACTTAGAGAAGTGCACCATCCATTAATTGAAAGAGACTGAACATTCCTCACAATAACAATAACAAAAATTGTTCCATGTCATTGAGCATGTTTGTCTGTGCTTATACTCATGCGATTTTGATCGTGATTGGTAGAATTGCTTAAAAGTAGAATTGCTTTTTATGGTTTGGGTGTTTGGTTAATATGCTGTGAATTGATTAATCATAGAGATAATCTTGAAAAGCACCCCCCGTCCCCTCCCCCCCCCCCCCTGCTTATTGCCAATCTGCTTTTTGGATCAAATCTGCTTATATTTTTGCTGAAACAAACAGATCAATAAGCAGTTTGGGCCATCAAAACTGCTTAAAATGAACAAATAAGCAATGACAAACAACCTCATTGTCACATTTGTGTGACTTCTAGTTCCACTATCATTTAAGTACGTATAAGTCTCACTTGAATCCTAGAAAGAATTGTAGTGACCAATGTGATGATAGTCACATGGAATAATTTCTCCAAAAATAACAGCGCATATACTCTACATAGGTATCACAAATCAACTTGCCATTTCTATGCAACACTAGTTGAAGCACCTTCATAAATACTCTCTCCATCTCATTTAGAGTCCATCTTTACTTCTTTAGAAATCCAACATATTAAGGCTTAGTTTGGCCCCCATGTGGCTTTTTAAAAGGAGCTTATGAAATTTATTACTAATTTCTTTGATAATTTTATGCAAGTGACACACTACTCTTCAAAAAGACATCATGAAACCAAAAAGCAACATTGAGCTTTTAAAAGCTCCATTCTAGAGCTTTTAAAAGCTCCCTCCAAAAATGTTCTAAGTTCAATTTTTGCAAAGCTCATAAACTAGTTACCAAAAAAAAAAAGGAGAAGCACCACGTGGGGGCCAAACTAAGCCTAAGTAGAAACCCAGCATATTAAGCAGGGTTGGCCCTTAGGTCAAGCGGCTGCTTGGGGCTTCAAAAAATAAGGGTTTGTTTGGTCTTGGAATAAGGCTTTGTTTGGCCAAATTCATGTATTATATATAAAAATAAGGCCAAAATAGGGCTTATAAATAGATAAATGTATTATACATAAAAATAGGACAAAAAAAGGCCTAACATTATTTTCTTGGCATTGGAATAAGGCCTTATTTGGCCAAAATATATGTATTATATATAAAATAGGGCCTAAAAAATATAGGACCTTATATATACATGTATTATATACTCCTATAAAAATATGACCAAAAAAGAGTAATTCTTGGGACACAACTTTCATACAACTTTCATACAACCTCCTAAAAGGATGTGTCTATCTCTCTGTTGTGATGTCTCTGGACCTCACAGTGACACAAGAAAGAGATAGACATATCTTTTAGAAGGTTGTGTGAAAGTTGTATGAAAGTTGTGTCTCAAGAATTACCCCCAAAAAAAGAGCTAAAAAAATTTATTCTCGTGTTCGCTTAGGGTCTTATGTGAATTTTCCAATTTCATGGCCAACCCTGATATTAAGGGTACATCATCATTTCTTTTATTAAATGCACAACATTTCAAAATTTCCCTTTACAATATAACTTAAACTCCTTCCACTCCTCTCTCTCTCTCTCTACTAAATAAAATGAGAGTAAAATTGGAAAAGTAATGAAAAAACACATTGACTTATTAAAAATTGACATAATTTTGAGATATTACAAAATTAAATACAAAACTCTAAATATAGGACACGGTTAGTACGATAAACTTTCCCATAAACCGGATTTATAGCAATCGTTGGAGTAGTACTTAAACTTCACCACCCCCAACCTACTCTCTCTGTCTCTCTCTTCTATGTGATGGTGGGCCTAGTGGCATGTTTGGGTTCCTGAAAACATATCCAAAGACTGGTTTGTCTAAGGAGCAGAACAGAGATTGAGTGCACACCGGCCATAAAACTATACACTTATACATATATTCTGAGCAAAAAAAAAAAAACACTTATATATATATACACAGATAAGACTCATCATACATACATCTCTCCTCTCTGTCTCTCCTCTTTTTGTGTGAGTTGCCAAGTGGACCAGTAGTAGCTTGTTCAGTAGCGGTCTCTGAGAAAGTTGATTGATGGGGTGGGTGGGGTAAGCTCATATATATAATTAAAAACATAGCCTAAACCCACCATCCAAATTCACCCACAAGACTCCTCATAGAGAGAGAAGAGAGATGGAACCAAACATGACTAACTCTCACTCTGATCATTATCACCATCATCATTGTGTTGAGATGGCCATGGAGGTTCACAAAGTTGTTCCACCACCACACAAGAGCACCATGAAGAAGCTCAACAACAGGCTCAAAGAGACCTTCTTCCCAGATGACCCTTTGCGCCAATTCAAAGGACAACCAATGATGAAGAAGTGGTTACTTGCAATTCAATACATATTTCCTATAGTTGAATGGGGACCTAACTATAGTCTCAAGCTTTTCAAGTCTGACATTGTTTCTGGACTCACCATTGCTAGCCTTGCCATTCCTCAGGTCCATTTCAAACAAGAAAAAAAAAACACTAACTTCAATTCTATTAATATTATGGTTTTTAAGTTTGCATATATCTCAAATTTAATTTGGTTCTTAGAATAGCTATTACTATTCATAGGGTCTAAATCTCTTCAAAAGCATTTCTATTACGAGTAATATTTTTAGTGGCTATATATGTATTTTCAAAATAAACTGATTATGTTATAAATTTGAGACTTATACACGTAATCAGTCTGTTTTGACAATAATAATAGTCTATTTGTATTCTCAAAATTTTGTTTGAAAAAATATTGTAGCAAGACTATCTGAAATTATTTATAATGGAAATTTGGATGGTCCCACCGTAACGGTATAAAATGTTCTTCAAATTTAGTTCTTAGCAGAGAGATATGGCAGTTCGACCAGTTGAATCAAAAGAGCTATTACTAAAATATATTGAAGAAAATTTTCTTTTTGCTCATATGTACAATATTGCATGTAGTCCCCTCATTGTGAAACGTGTGTACACAGAACTGACGAGTTGATGTATTTAGCAGCTTTTTCTAAACACTTGTCAATAAAAACTCAAATTGGTTCGACGGCACTTAATATGATCTAACTGCCACATCTGGAACAAATTTTGGTTTACAAAGTTTATTCAAATTTGGTAAATATAGCATAATTATTCAGTTCAGTATCTTTATCTATTCTACACACACTCCTGTATGGTAATACAGTCGCGTTCTAAAGCGCACTAAATTTGCGTATTAGGATTTTTAGTCAAAAAAAAAAAATTCGCGGGCTAGCTGGGCGACGGGACGGGGTGTGGGTTAGCGGGGCGGCCCATGATTTTTTTTTTTTTTTTTAAGTTAAAAATCTCAGTGTGCATACACAGTACGCACAAATTCAGTGTGTATACCAAATGCACTTTAGAACCTGACTCTATGATTATATATACATATCTATGTTTATGAATTATATTTCAATTGTATCTTTTTCAGGGAATCAGCTATGCTAAACTCGCTAATTTGCCTCCTATTGTTGGCCTTTGTGAGTGTTTCTTTATTGTTCCATACCAATTTATCTACACACATACATGTGTATATATTATTATATGTTTACATTTTTATTTTTTTATTTTTGGCAGATTCAAGCTTTGTTCCTCCTCTTGTGTATTCGGTACTTGGAAGCTCAAGGGATCTTGCAGTAGGACCTGTTTCAATTGCTTCTCTGATAATGGGATCAATGATTAGACAAGAAGTGTCACCTACCAATGACCCAACATTATTTCTTCAACTTGCCTTTTCTTCAACCTTCTTTGCTGGTCTTTTCCAAGCTTCTTTGGGATTTTTAAGGTTTATTCTTAACCAAAAAAAAAAAAAAAAATTGTTATGTACACTACTAATTTTGTTATATAGACCGCTCAACTTTACAAAAGTGAGAATTTTAAGAAGAAAAATGATTAAAATAAAGGAATTTGGGAGTACATAGCAAATATATAGGTATACATAACAATTCCCCAAAAAAAAATAAAACAACTAAGAATTTTAGTCAAAAGTTTTATAAAATAGACGATCTTTGGTTCAATCCGTTTTTTTATGAATTTTAGTCAAAAGTTCTGTAAAATTGACTTTTTTGATCTTAATTAAATTCAACCCCCTTTTTAAAGGGATAGTTAGGATTTAGTCTATTTTAGAGTACTTTTTAAGCATCAAGTCCATCAAGGAGAATATTTTAGCCACATAAAAAAGCTAGACAAAAATCCCGAGGCTAATCGTGAAATTTCACTAACTCGTCGGGATTTTTGTATTAAAAAAAACTTGGGTTGAGTTACTTTTTACAATCAAAGTTTTCATTATCTCCTTTAACTAATATTTATTCCTAACGGAGGATTTAATACTAAATTTCTTTTATTTTATTTTATAACATAAGGATCTGGTTTGATTAAGTTTAACTACTGGGGACTTTTGACCAAACTTAAAAATTGATTGTCCTTTAAAGTCAATAATCAAGCATGAGGGATTTATTTTATGAAAATTAAAACAAATCTAGCTCTTGATGTTACTTGATTTTTGGGGTTTTTGTAGGCTTGGGTTTATAATTGATTTTCTTTCAAAGGCTACTCTTATTGGGTTCATGGCTGGGGCTGCAGTTATAGTCTCTCTTCAGCAACTTAAGAGCCTTCTTGGCATCCAACATTTCACCAAACAAATGGGTTTGGTCTCTGTTTTGAGCTCTGTCTTCCATAGAAGAAATGAGGTAGTTCCAATTTTGAAATGAGGTAGTTCCAATTTTGGCATATGGCTACATAGCTATATAGAGTTGTTTATGTACATACTATACTGTTCTGAAAGTAATTAATTAACTTGCATTTGCTAGTATTACCTGTATAGACTATATGGACCAATCACGTGATGGAACAACTAATATTTTTTACGACACAATAAGTGTAAGTTGTAGTTTTGAGAGGAAGTTAAAAGAATCAAAATTAGTATTGTAAATAATCTATCACACCATAACAAAAACTTATAACATAGCTATTTTGAAAAATGATCAATCCATGCATGTGATTATATTGCCCATAGATATTGTATGGACTAATCGATATTTTTGAGCAACATCTACATAAAACTAATGAAAATATTTTTGCTCACCGGATTTTTGGTTCACCAATGCTCACCTAAATCTCCTATTGGTCAATGCAGTGGGACTCAAAATTTAATTAATGGTGTTTAATCTTGAGTTCCACTACATTGACCCATGAGAGATTTAAGTGAACATTGGTGAACCACTTTTTGAGTGAGCAAAAATACTCTCAAAATTAATTTATCTGGATTACTGGCACGAATTGTTTACACACAATGCAACTTTCAACACAATACATCATTGCTTCAAGCATTTATTTTTACCGCGACAAGACATTTATTACAAAAAAAACTTTAACCGTTGTGTCGATTTGTAATGATTCATTAATAATATGAGTAAATGTTTTGATTCTCAAATATGAAATATTTCAAATACTATCAAAGTAATATCACATGTAGTAATATGTGATATCATGACTACAACATCTGCATAAAGTCATTTTATACCCCAAGTGTGCGCCCCTTCGCACGCGTGCACACACACACACACATATATATATATATACATATATGCATATGTATCAATAATTTAAGCATCTATATTTAGAGTGATAAGAACAACACCTGGGTACTTTTCACACCGTGTTTTTCATATTTTTTCCTTCTCACAAAAATAGGACATTTATTGTAGAAACTTTAACCGTCATGTCGGTTTTTAATGATTCATTAATACTCAGAATACTGTTTCATATCCACTACCGCAGCATTTAATACAGATAACAAATACTCTGACAACTATTGATGACTAATATGATAGTTAAACTAGGATGCCTCAATAATTTGTAACTCTTTTAGTAAATAATTTAACTCAATAATTTGAAACCACCTTTAGTACATATATATTTTTAATAAGCCTACTATTTTACCTAATTTATTATGGTTTATTTATTTTTGTGCAGTGGTCATGGCAAACAATACTAATGGGCTTTTGCTTCCTAATGTTTCTACTTTTGGCAAGACACGTGGTAAGTTGTTACTTCACATATTCTCTGAATCTGTATTACAAATTTTAAAATCCACTACCAAACACCCCCTTATTCCGTATGGATTGTCGACGGTTACGTTTGTCTACATAAGCTTCATTTTAATACACATTGTGACATTGCCTTTACAGATAATCAAGTGAATCATCACCACGTGTACGGTTGGTAGTAATTTCGTATAATAATGATACACCATACCTCCAACCACATCATATATTTCAATTGCATGTACTCTGTGCTGTATAAATGGTGCACCAAAAATTGTGCAAAAAATCAAACAGCACATGATACATACATTTAAAACATAAAATGTAATTGGAGTTGTGGTTGGAGATGTGGGTGTATCATTGTTAGATTTCGTATAGCGAGACTAGGATGGACCGATGGATCATAGAATTTTTCGGTCCCAAAATAAAAGGGCCTGTTTGGTTGTCCTTGAATACAATAATTGCATTCTATTGTTTGTATAGAACTTTACAAAAAAAATATAGTGAGCTTGAATGGTTTCATTTAGAAATAAGATGCTCGTCTCAGAAATGATGCTTGCAATAATAAATTTTGGTATTCTAGAAAAATGTAGAATTGGCCACATAAGAAGATATATGATAAAATTTTCCATTTTTATAAATGGAGTCATTCATGGTGATGAAAGTTTTGCTTCCAAATTTAACATGAAATCAGAATAAAACTATTCAAATTCAAGTGATAACCAAATAGACCCTAAGGGTTTAAATACATATATATATATATATATATATAGTCCCAAAATATAAGTTTGAAAATCACTTTTGTATATAAATGCAAATTTGTTTTCAAATTACAATATTTTGAGATCTAGTTACAACATTTTGAGATTTAACTACAATATTTGAAAACCAAAACTACTAAGATATATCATAGAATTTTCTAATTTTTATTGGGTCATCTCAAGTTATTTAGGATGAGCTTCATACCATATCATTGTACAAATACAGTGTGCCAGCTACCTTAAGGGATGAATTCAAGAATCTTGTTTCAAGGGATGAACTTCCTAATTTCTAAAAAAAAAAATTGAGGGACAAGTTTATATACTTAAAGTATAGGGGAAAATACCTTTTACCCCCTGTGGTTACACCAATTTTCTCATAACCCCCTTGTGGTTCATTTTGTAACACTTAACCCCCCTGTACTACGGACTAAAGTGAGACTGTTAACTTTTCTAACGGAAAAAAAGAAAATGACGTTAATACCCCCCAAGCCCCTATACATATTCTTTAGAGAAAAATACCTTTTACCCCCCTATGGTTACACCCATGTTCTCATAACCCCCATGTGGTTCATTTTTGTAACACTTAACCCCCCTGTACTAATGACTGAAGTGGGACTACTGTTAAAAAAGTTAACAGTCTCACTTTAGTCCGTAGTACAGGGGGTTAAGTGTTACAAAATAAACCACAGGGGGTTATGAGAAAATGAGTGTAACCACAGGGGGTAAAAGGTATTTTCCCCTAAAGTATATTTATGAATATTAGTAGTATAAATATATAGCTATTTATTTTTTAAAATTTAAGGGCCAATTGCCCCTACTTGCCTCTTGGATCCATCTTTAGCTAATCCTAGACACATCTTCTAAGGGGGTCCTCGCCCTTACTTGGCCCTAGCTTATGTGTATACATATTAGGGTCAAATACATTTTATCTAGATTCATTTTTACTTTATCATCTTGTAGTTCAAAAGTTAGACACTTAGGACTTGTCATTGTGTACTAAGTGTAAATCGTAATGGTGTTAAATACACTCTTCATTCAATCACAATCACATCACATGGGGTTACAAGGACAAAATACTTTTAATCTTTCAGGGAAAGCTTAACAATCTCTCATTTCAGTCGTAACCACAAAAGCGTTAAGAGTCAATTTTTGAACAATGTAAGAGAGTAAAGTGAAAATGAGTCCAATCACATAAGTAAAATGTATTTAACCAAAAACATACTCCGTATTATATCTAACTCAAAATGTAATGGAAATAATGCAAAAATGGAATAGAATATGGTCCACACCGCTATGAAATAATTCTCTTTTCTGATGGGTCTCCCGCACACAGAAAAGCTGGTCATAAAGGCTTTGACATTGGTCCTCGAATATGACTTGTCGGCTTGACTGTTTTCTGGTTCTTTGACTTTATTAAAACTTCATGTCTTACATTTGAGCCCACTGAGGTCTCAAATTGAGGCCCACAATGAATGTGACCCATTCTGGAAGCTGGAGTTATGGCCTAGGAGTGATTTTCAGATAAATTGAATCGGAATTATTAGAAGAGTAATGTCATGTTTTTCAAATTCAAATCTCAAAAATTTATCTCAAATGATGTGATAGTGGGATCACTGTATTTTGATTAGGGACCATTAACATCCTCTAATCAAAATTCAGTGGATCCATTGCCACATCATTTAGAATAGGTGTTTGAGATTTGAATTTGAAAACATAGCATTAAAAATAAGAGTAATATTTGGGGCACTAACAAATTTCACTAACACTCACATTATCTCTCTCCTAGTGGCACTGTGGGGTCCGCAGTGGATCCAAAGTGCCACTAGGAGAGAGATAGAGTGTGGGTGTGAGTGTTAGTGGAATTTGTTAGTGCCCCTAGTATTATTGTAAAAATAAAAACCAAAATCGTAAGTTATACAACGGACCCTTAAATTTATGGAGTCTGAATGTCCATTTCAATTTCAATCTTAAAAATGAAATAGCTTAAAATCTCATTCTGATTTAGAGCCCATTTGGGTTAGCTTAAACATTTTTTATTTAAATGGAGGGCATTTTTTTCATTTAAAAAATTAAAATAAAGTGATTGTTTGAAAAACAAGCTACTTTTTCAGTTTAATTTTTCAGTTGATTTGTTTAAGTACTGATATTTTAAGCTAACCCAAACACTTTTATTTTATAACATAATCACTTTTTTCTCTTGAAATCTGCAATTCATCTCTTAATTTTTAATTTTTAGCTAACATAAATGGGCTCCTAGAGAATTTTGGAAATGTCAAATTTTTTGAAAGTTTCAGGATTGGTATTGTTCGATAGCTTTCGATTATTTATTTATTTTTAGTTTTTTTTTTTTTTGGAATTTTTGGATTTTTTAGAATAAATATTTCATAAAAAAAAATAAATAAATAAAATATTGGAATATATTATTATGAGAGTAGAAACAAAAAATTTTATTTTGTAATAATTGTGAATATATTAAATAATCAAGAAAAACAACAAAGGGAAAGAGAAAAGAGAGCTAGAGTTTTTCATAACATTAAAACTGAATGAATGAATACAATGAAAAAGAAGAGGCAATAATAATAGAATATCTAGGTATACAGTATTACCCTAATATAAAAGAAAAGACTAAACTACCCTAAAGCTAATAAAACTAATTCTAACAATAATTACTATTGCGATACATATTTTATGGGATAAAAAAGTAAAAGCTGTTATATACTTTTGTATATCTAATTTTTATTATCTTATGGGATTTAATTATTTATTTATGATTAAAAATTAGAATACTTTAGGATATTTTGAAAATTTTAGATAAGAAGTTCGGAATATTTTGTATTTTGCGGATCAAAAAAAAAGAATTTTTGAAATTTCAGCACCAGTCTGAATCCAAGAAAGATTTTTTTCTTCAACATACGAAACTAAAAAATTCAGAACTAATTATACGCTTTAAAATCAGAAATTTTAGGATCAATTTCGGTTGAGATAGGAATTTCCTTTCCAAATTGCACATCTACCTTAAACAAAGCTAATTGTTGTTTGGGGAAATTAATCTTCTTGTCTTGAGGTAGGCTCCTCACGTTTCAAAAGTAACATAGATCTCTTATGGTAGAGATTATCAGTATCAGATTCAGCTCTCTCGTTAAAATATAGTTAGTTCAACCAACGACTTCTTACATGTCACTGAAAAAAAAAAAAAAACAAAAACAAAAACTTTAAATACCCAAACTACCCTTCTGTATAAAATGTCAATTTATGTACAAGGAAATGATTGCAATTTATTGTAGAGTTTGTAGCCTTGGGAGAATACTTCGGTACACCCATGTGGTTTGAGTGTACAGTGTATCTACAATATCGTTGTTTTAGGTGAAGAAAAATTATTTGTTTCGTGATAAAAAACATTTGTTCGATTTTGATGACAATTAATGTGTTTTTACCGAAACTATTAGATTGTAGGTACGTGAAAACCAACAAATGTGTTTTTACCAAAACTATTAGATTGGAGGTACGTGAAAACCACGATCACGTACCGAAGAGTTTTTGCAGTCTTGTAGTCAAGTATGCAGAGTTCTGTAGTCACATTAAAGACATTGGTGAATCTGGAAGATGATAAGGTTTTGATGATCAATATTGGAATGTGTAAAAATGCAGAGCATGAGAAAACCAAAGCTATTCTGGGTGTCAGCTGGAGCCCCTCTTGTATCAGTGATCCTCTCTACTCTGTTGGTTTTTGCATTCAAAGCTCAAAATCATGGCATAAGTGTAGTAAGTCTCTGGGACCCACATCATCTCTATCTTGATTTCTGCATTTCTCTTTACTTCAATAATTGGTTAAAGGACAACATTGTACTTTCTCTTCTTGTTGAAGATGCAATTATGTAAATGTTGTATAGGTGTCACATAGAAACACTTTGCACATTAGGAAACACTATACCTAATAAAACGATCTTATTACAAACCCGTTTGAGATAGTTGTGAGATAAGAGATTTTGCTAAAAGATATTTTTTTTAAGAGTAATGTTACATTCATAACATTTTTCACTTCTGACCCTTGATTTCAGTGGACCCCATGAAGTTTACACACAGAACCACTGAAATCAAGGACCAGGATATGTTGGTTGTGAAAAAGGTTGAGGGTGTAGCATTATTTTTTTTTTTTTTTGGTGATATTATTTCCACTCCATCATTGAACTAAGGCACTCCATGGTACCACTCTTAGAGCATGTGGTACCATGTATTAAGAATGGTACCATGGAGTGCCTTAGTTCAACGATGGAGTGACAATAACAATTCCCTTTTTTTTTTTTCTTTTTTAATCAAGAGATTTTAAAAAAAAAAATTGTTGAGCAATTGGTATCACTATAGGAATTAAATTTTTTTGGAAAATAAAAAATTCACTAGAATTATTTAAAGGTGCGATTCAGCTTTGCTTAACAGCTTTAATTTTTTGCTATTTAAATTGATTTTTTTTTTTTTACTGTCAGATATTAGATGGTCAAATACCTACGGACGGTATATCTTTGAAAGCTCATTCGGAGAGATTAATAAACAGACTCCTCGAGGGCTACTAATTTTAAAGTTAGTTTGATTTTTGAAAAAGCTGTAAAAACAAAAAAGATGGTCACTACACGGATTCAAATTTTTCAATAAGTGATTATTTTTTAAATAATTTCAAATAAATTAGTTACCAAACAGGTACTAAGTTCTTTCCTTAGTTAAAAACCTTATGGATTTCTTTTTTTTTTTTTTCTTTTAATTTGTTAGATTGGGAAACTGCAAGGAGGACTGAACCCTCCCTCATGGAACATGTTGCATTTTCATGGAAGCCACCTTGCACTTGTAATGAAAACTGGACTTGTCACTGGCATCATTTCTCTCACTGTAAGCTTTTCTTCTCTTTATAATGATATTCTATAATGATTTTCTCTCACAGGCATCAATTGCAAGTCTTTCTTTTTTTTTTTTCTTTTTTTTTTTTTTACCCTTTCTGCTTTCTAGTTTATTTATTAAGCCTGCTTGAAGTTTGCAAATTTATACAACTGAAAGAAAAGTGAAGGAAAGAGAGAGAAAAAAAAAATTTTGGCTTTAGTGTTTTCCTACATTATGGTATGGATCCACTTGAAATATACTTAAAATCATGATTTGTTAATCTCAAGAAGATCTAGGAGTGGCCACATACGAAGAAACACGATTAGAATTTTTCTTTTTCTTTTTTATTAAAATAACATCGTTCAAAATGATGGATTTTTATACTAAAATGTTATACTAATTCTGAATGGCCATTTAAATTCACGGGATGTCCAAACATGCCATAATAATAATTTAAATGAAATGGAATGGTACCACAAATGCACCCTTTATAATTAGATTGTAATTTACAAACGTAATCACAATTAACAATAATAATACATTTTTTGGTTAACATTAACAACACAACAGTAGAGGAATAAAGATGGATTAACTATAAGAAACAAAGAAAAAAAAATGGATTACAATACGCAACAATTAGAAAATACCCTCTTGCCTCTCCTTTGGAAAGACACTGCTTTTATTGATTGAAAGCATTGTTTTAAACAGGAAGGAATTGCTGTGGGTAGAACTTTTGCTGCTCTGAAGAACTATCAAGTGGATGGAAACAAGGAGATGATTGCAATTGGGGTGATGAACATGGTTGGATCCTCCACTTCCTGCTATGTCACAACAGGTTCTCTCTCTCTCTCTCTCTCTCTCTCTCTCTCTCTCTCTCTCTCTCTCTCTCTCTCTCTCTGATAAAATAAAAAGAAAGAAAAAAATAGAGTGAAAATAAAATAAATTTTTTTTTAACATGGTGAGTTACTTAACTTGGTCTTTCTTAGCATCTTATTGTATTAATTCTATATTTATTATTAATATTTAATTATTATTTTTTAATTTCTATGGGGTTGTTTGGGAAGGATGAGAATTGGTTTTGCATATTTAAGTGTTAGCAATATAACCACTTGGTTGCGTTGAATTTCATACCTGATCTAAAGTAACTCTTAAAATGGGTTCTTTGTCCAACCAATATAATGTTGGTTTCATAAAAACCAAATAGAAAAAAAGGGTGGATTAAACCTAATTCTACTCTATGCATTAACAGACTATTTGGGAAATGGAAGAATAAGCTTTTGTGGTTTAGAGAAGAACAAGTTCGAAATTGTCCCGGCTTTGTGTAGGTGCCTTTTAGTTAGGTAGAAGTCTTTGTCTGGCTTAAAAAGTTAAAAATGACCCAAGAACTGGCTCTTTGTCAACCAAGATAATGTTGTTCATAAAAACATGCTTGTTTGGGAGTGGCTAAAATAGGATGAGGCTCGGCTCTCAAGTCACACTTTCTATCTACTTTTTTTTTTGGAATCAAAGTTATCTAATTTTGACAAAGAAATGTTTTTAAGGGAGTTATTCGACTGACTGAGCACGGCTCCTATGTAGGAAATGACACTCACCAATCGCTTAAATTTTAAGAACTAGTTCACTCATGACTACAGAACCAGTTCTTTCCTAAATAGCTCTCAAGTAAAAGTGAGTCTTGGTCTGAAACTGATTGTGTGTTCAACACGCTCAAACATAACAGATAATGACCTTTTTTTTTTATAGAATCGTTGACAGAATGTGCAAAATTGACACAAACTAAAAACTTTAGAGACTAGGATGTCAAAGTTTTAAACTAAGGGGGGCAAAGTGCTACCGAATGTAAAGTACGAAGGTGCAAAGTGTAGTAAACCATTATTTAATTTTTGGAGAGAAACACTGGAGAATTAGATTTCCTTCTTGCTCTTCTTTTCTTTTTCATTCTCTAAAATCACAAACCAAATAGTCCGAGCCTAAAAGACCAAAATGGATCTCTCCAATTTTTGCCCAAAAAATAAAAATAAAAAATATCTCTAATTAATTAAACTTTGAACCACAGGTGCTTTTTCTAGGTCAGCTGTGAACCACAATGCAGGAGCCAAAACAGCAGTCTCAAACATTATAATGGCTGTGACAGTCATGGTGACACTTCTCTTCCTAATGCCACTCTTTCAGTACACACCAAATGTGGTCTTGGGTGCAATCATCATCACAGCAGTTATTGGACTTATTGATGTGCCTGCTGCTTTTCTCATTTGGAAGATTGACAAATTTGATTTTCTTGTGATGTTATGTGCATTATTAGGTGTCATATTTATATCTGTCCAAGAAGGGCTAGCCATTGCTGTAAGTTCTCTATGTTTAACATCTTTTACAATAGGGTTATAATATTTTGTACACCTGGTCAGGCCCGTTTTCACTTCATCTTCTTCGGTTTAAAAATCGATATTTGATATATCTTGTGGTGGGGCTAACTTTTAAATTGAAATGACAAAAACACCCTTTCGTTTATTTTCAACTTTTTAGAAAAATTTACATGAATCACTCGTTTTAATCTTTATATATATATGGTGGGTAACAACAGTTGGTGGTGAACCTGGTGGTGACTGGAGATCTGCTAGTAGTTGTATTGGTGGTTTGGAAAGAAATAATTTGGTGAAAGAAAAAGAAAAAAAGAAAAGAAAGAAAAATGGTGAAGAGTTAATGAGCGCAAAATTGACATTTCAAATTTAAAAATTTTATGAAAATTTTTCTCGACTAATAAAATTTTAGAATTTTTGTTTGTTTGTTTGACAGAACTTAGCAATTTCATTTTAGTTACTGTCATTGTCAGATTAAATGACAATTTCGAAACCATAGGAGTTAATTGAATTGGCCTAACAACAGAGCTAGACTGTAATTGACATATTTCATATGTGAAATGCTATGTTTTCTTTAGAGTATTGCAAAATACATCCACCACATTTCTCTCTATACTCACATTATGCATATAGAAAGAGTACATGCAACATCTACTATTGTACATATGGGTATAAAGAGAAAATTGATAGGTAAATTTAGCAACTCCCTTTTCTTCTTCTTCTTCTTCTTCTTCTTTTTTTCCCCTCTTGAATTACATGTGGGATGATGATTATTTTTCAGGTAGGACTGTCTATATTCAGGATACTCCTCCAAATCACTAGACCAAAAACAGTGATAATGGGGAATATTCCAGGAACAGATATTTATCGCAATCTCCACCATTATAAAGAAGCTGTTGGAGTTCCCGGATTCCTTGTTTTGAGCATTGAAGCTCCAATCAACTTTGCTAACACAACTTATCTCAATGAAAGGTTAGTAAAGTTTCGGGTTCAATCATCAATAGTTAAAAGTCTTGCCTAGTTTTGGGAAAAATATTCGTTATCACGGTTGTTGGGATAAAATGATATCCCAAACCAAATGCAAACTCTTTGTTTGTACATTTGTCGCCCCTACATTCAGGGCAAAATTTTCAAATCTGCTAGTAACGTTGCATATAATATATGACGTGGTATCCCCCTTATACCATTATTTACTCCTAGTTTTGATATTAGTTTTGATATTTACTTTTTACATGACAATGTTATGAAGGATTTTGAGATGGATAGCAGATTATGAAGAAGAGGAAGGAGAAACCAAGAAACAATCAAGCCTTCAGTTCTTGATCCTAGATTTGTCTGGTAAATACATTCCTAGCGGACCAACAATTTGCTCTATTTTTTTTTTTTTTTTTTAAAAATAGCTCCAATGTATAGTTTTTAAAAAATATCTGTTATGACAAAAGATGCTGATTTTATAAGCTAACACAAATGGGCTCACTAAAGTATATGATTTTTTGTCTTGACATTGAAAGTTACAACTTACAACTAGTTGGCAAAAAAAAAAAAAAAAGAGAGAAATAAAAGAAGATTCAAATTTCAAATGCCCTGCTGTTTGGTCAATGAGAAACAAGAAATGTTGTATAGTTTTAACTTTTAGATAATACCTTTTCTACCTAAACCAAACAACACAAATTAACAAATTCATGTGCTCATTCCCATTTCCTACATTATCCCAGCTATAGCAATATGAGCATTCTACAGTTGGTATGGCCGCGAAAAGTGTGACTGTTTGGGAAAGCATAAAATAGGATTTGGTTCTGTCTTTCTAATCTTTTATCTAGTTTTATGAAAATCAACATCATAGTTTAACAAAAGACCTGTTTTAACAGTGACATATTTGACATGACCTCCTATATTTTTTCAAACACTTGAAATAATAGCGACAATTCACTGATATTACAACCCCATAATACGCCTGTCCAAACAGCCCCTAAGTTTCTACCAACTGGCCGCTGTGTATATAACTAATCATGACCCTGCCTTTTATGCATCAATTTCAGCTGTTAGTGCCATAGATACAAGTGGAGTTTCCCTATTCAAGGAGTTGAGGA
The DNA here is from genome assembly GCA_033977485.1 of Hydrangea macrophylla. Lineage (NCBI taxonomy): Eukaryota > Viridiplantae > Streptophyta > Magnoliopsida > Cornales > Hydrangeaceae > Hydrangea > Hydrangea macrophylla. Next base: position 18,333,662 of record CM066987.1, on the reverse strand, counting down.
AGGCATTGGAAAGGAAGGGTGTTGAGGTAACTATACATATATATATATGTATCCACTGTTTAACATTTTCGCTTTCTTTTTTTTTTTTTTTCTTTTTTTTTCCCCCTTCCTTTGTGTTTACTAGCTACGTTTGGTTTATAGATTGAGAGAATGAAAAAAAAAAACCAACAACAGCAACAACAAATGCTATTGTCTTCGTGTTTTTTAACATATTTTCTTCTATGCTAAAATAACAAAATTTTAAAATATAATAGAAACTCAAGAAAAATAAATTTAGAACGGAAGTGACTCACAAAATACAAAAGCTCTAATTTAGTTTATTCTTAACCTAACAAACAAGAGTTTTTTCCTTGGTGTTTTTTATTCCTTTTCGCCCCTCTCTCTTTCCATTAACAAAACATAGTCTAAGTGTTCGTTTGGCTGGGAATTTCGAGAGGTAAAGGGAAGAAAACAAGCTAGAAAAAATATTTTCATAGTGTTTTCCCTTGTACTCAAATAAATTTAGAAATTAGAGAATTTCAAAATATATCAGTAAATCCCTTACCTTTTTTTCTTCTTCGTCGTTTCTATATTAACTACACAAAGAAAAGTCGTTTTTTTTTTTTTTTTTTGAGTGTTTATTTTTCTTTCTGTCACTCAATCCTAAATCAAACCAAGGGTTATGGGGCCTATTTTTGCTTCTCTGATTCAATAGTAAAAACTCTTTTGGCCAAAAATTGCTGCCCAAGGTAACTTTTGGCTAATCGCAAATTTTTGCGATTACTCAGTTCTTCTATTCTGCAATTGAATCTTAGAATCTGATTTCTCAAACAAATATATTCATTTTGTCGTTCACAATCACTTATGAACTCCAAAAACTTTTGCCAAAAGCGTTTACAGGCTAACCCAAAACTTATAACAACTGATCGATTTGAATCACAGCTTGTGTTGGTGAATCCACTTGGTGAAGTGATGGAGAAATTACAGAGGGCCGATGAATCGTGCGATCTCACCAGGCCAGACCGCCTTTTCTTGACCGTCGGAGAGGCCGTGGCTTCGCTCATCTCAACGCCAAAGGTTCACTCATCATCGAGCCATGTTTGAACGCAAGGATGTAATTAACCCAACGTTTCCTTTCATTCACTATATTGCAAAGAGGAAAAAGTAGAGACAACAAATATATGTAGCAGTGAAGCAATGTAACTTCTAAAAATTTCATATATAGGCTACAATCCTATAGAGTAGAATCATAAGGCTGCTAATTGGGAATTATATAAGCCTTGTATAAGGTTTACTTCAAAAACTTTCATAGAATTCCAGTTTTTCTATTAGAATTAAGTTTCTAGTGGAAAAACTTTTTCCTTTCATGTCCTTTTACACACTTTTTTTTTTTAAGGGAGAAAAATTAAAAGTCGCGGTTACAAGTTAATCATCATCCCAAATTAAAAGTGCCATCGTCAACATATCACCAAATAAAAGTTGAAATTAAAGTTTTTCAAACAACTAACACTAAACAATAATCAAAACGGTCAAATCAACAAGCTTCAGTTCCACAATATAGAGCAACATGGTTTGCAGGTTTGGATCATCATCACTTACAACAACTTTCCTGCCAGTATGGTCTTTCATAGATAATCTTGTAATCCGAAGTCACAAACATCCAACGTGTTTCATTTTATTGAACAACTTTCAAAAGATATTTAGTACTATCTTGAGGAGCTACATGAAACATTTCAGTTTCAGCACTATTTGTTCAAAAAATTTAGAAAGGAATGCACAAAACTATGATTTCTTTCGTAAAATCAGATTTGATAAAGATTGTTGCTCAAAGAAAAATTAATGAGACAAGAATGGAACAATCTCACCAATTTACAGAGTCAGGCCTATAGGCGTTGTCCTTGAAGGTTTATTCACGCCCTCTCGAAGCCAATGGTTCGGTGCGTAGAGCTTCACGGCACGTAACCTCCCAGGATTCACTGTATCTTCTTCTCCTATCTCGCACAAGATGGAAAAGGGGTAGAACAACAAAACCCTAGCTGATCCTTCCTTAGATCTCAAGAGATATGAATATGAGAGAGTAAAGAGAGAGAGAGAGAGAGAGAGAGAGAGTAGAGATTGAAGAGTTTTCACATATGTCTAGTTTTTTTTTCTAGAGAGAGAGAGAGACCCTTAAGTAGAGGAGATAACGTATATTGTATGAAAAAATTACGGGGTATAATTTATATTGTATCTAACAGGTATGAGTACTAGTATTGGTCCAAGAGAAAAGGCCCACGCTTAATTATAACCTATCAGAAAATTATGTTTTGAAACACCCAATAAAACCCAACAATCCCCCACATGTTTCAAAACATAAAGAAGAAAATGACAAACTAAGGGAGACAAAAAAGTATGCTTTAATGAAGTACTAGAAGTTTTAACTTCACCTTAGGATCGATGAGTAGGAATACCTACTAGAATTATGGTAGAGCTGAACTTCCATAGTTTAACCAAATTCAATTCGGTGAATCAACCAAACTCACCACCACATAGATTTCTCGAATCAGCATTGTTCTCACAGCCGTGGGCACTTCTTTCTGGCCATGCGCCTTCCTGGGTTTTCATGGGAGCTCTAGAGACGTGCACATGTCTCATAGAAGTAGCACAACTTCACACCCATACAGGCAGGATCCATCAAGAGTGTGGTACAATTACACACTCCATTCCAATAGGTAGGGACTATGGACCTGTTAAGAGTATAACTCAACCTCCAAAATTGCAGTAGCACTGTCTACACCATAGGGATGGACTCATCACCATAGACCTCATAGCCTCGGTGGAAAACTCAAGAAAAATGACAGTGCCATTCTGTAACACCCGTACCCGGGAAAAGAGGGATAATTATCATTTTTATATGTATTAATTAATATAATTGGTGTATAAAATGGATTAAGGGGAGGCTTTGGACTCGCCAGTATGAAAAGCATTCAGAAAAGAACACTATTTGGAAAAGTCCTCAGTAAGGTGGAAGTTGGAACAGGTAATGAAGTAGGACCCAGTGAAGGGCCCAGATAAAATAAATGTGCATTTTATCTGTTAAGTGCATTTTATATGATTACATGGATATTTGCTAAGTTGTTTCCATATCATATTGTTATATGTTAGCATTTGGTATTAGTTTGGATACCCAAATAAGGGTATAACTAAAAAAGATTGGTAATTAGTAGGTGCAATAGCAACTTCACAAAATATTTGGGACCACATTGGGACCCATACAAAACTTAGGCAAACACTCATTAGATAATTGGGTAGTTAATCGAATGTTTAGGGGATTTCGTAATGAGAACTTAAGAACTCTGGGGGTGTAAATGAAAAAGTGGGAAAATGTGGGCTTGACAACACATTGCATGTTGCATGTGTGTCAAGAGGGAGAGTAATCTCCAAATTGACAGAAATTAAGAAAGAAAAGAAAGAGCTTGGAGAAAGAGAACGGAGAATCCATCACTAACGTCGATTTTCCGCCATTCCGTCGCCGCTGTTCGTCAAATTCGCGAACCGAAGCCGTTTTCGGACTCGTGGAGGTGAGACAGTTCTATACTTTTAATTTATGTTTTAATTGTCAGATTTTGGTAGCTCGTACTAACCAGTGAGACGCGGTTTATCGAGTTCATGTAGGAATTACTCCGGGGAGAGAATAGAGCTAGGATTTGGAGAACTTTTGCATTTCCTGGTTGAATTTGGGTAGACATTGCTAAGGTGAGCTTTCTAACTAACAATAGTTGTGGTTTTACTTGTTTAGGGGTGGCAATTTCCACCCAAATCCGTGAACCCGCCCGCATCCACCCATAAATAATGGTTTCGAGTTGGCATATTTTTAAACGCGGGTCAGTGCGGGTTGTTAAAATCTACATCCAATTTTTAGTGAGTTATTGTGGGTTGAATGTGGGCACCCAGCAGATTTAATGTTATTCTAGAGTCTCACCGACTCAACCGACTCAAATCTCAGACTTTCTCTCTCTCTTCGACCATTCTTGACCAGTGAACCCCCAGCTCTCTTAGCGAAATCCGATCGATTCCTCTTCTGGCCTCTCTCTCTCTCTCTCTCTCTCTCTCTCTCTATATATATATATATATATATCCAACGATCGAATTTGAATCGGAGAGCATATATATATACATGCATATATGTATATCGGTGACCTGAGGCATATATATATACACATATATGTATATTGAGCTGTTTAGGGCCTGATATTATTGTTAATTATGGAGGATTGGAAGCTTTTGTTGATGATGGGGTAGTTGATTCAGTGAGCTATGGTTTCAAAATTGAGGCAGCTGGGTGAGTTCTCTCTCTCTCTCTCTCTCTCTCTCTCTCTCTCTCTCTCTCTTGCAAATTTTGGGGTTTTCAAGTTGGCTAGAGAATTCGATTGATAATTTGAACAGATTGATATGTGAATTCTTATACATATATGTGTATATGTATATGTATGAATAGAACAATTTTTTTTCCTCTTTTCTTTAGAGTTGCATTTTGTATATGTACATATATGTGTGTATATGTGGGTTAAAAAAAATCCCATCCTTACATTGAATTTGTACTGCAAATGGGTCGAACATGGGTTTACAAAAAGGGAAAAAAATTCCAATCAATGGAAAAAAAATTCAACCAATGGGAAAAAAAAAGTCATGAGATTCGACCTGACCAGAATTTGGCCTGCCCAAATTTGACCCAAATAAATGGGCCATATATGGGTCAATGACCCGCATTCGACCCAACCCACATCCGACCCGCCCAATACCAACCCAACCCGCCCATTTGCCACCCCTAAACTTGTTCATTACTTCAATTATTGATAGAAGTTGTAATGCTTAGAAGTTATAGAATTGCTACATCATGCTTAAACATGTCAATTATATGAAAAGTTGTCATGTTATGTGATTATGTGTTTATGTGGTATTTAATGAACACCGGGGAAATGATTCATTGTTGGGAGTAATAAGGTTGGTGAAGAGGAAGAATCTGATAAATACGGAAGTCCAAGAAATAGAAGTGACCACGGGACCAAGGGAAGGTCATTGGGTCTGAATGAATCATCGAACCGGTAGTTCAGCGAATACATTCATGATTATGTGTTCATTTGTAATATTTGCACATGTTAAGCATTCAATCATGTTTAGATTACTCACTAGGCGTAATGCTTAATAAAACCATTTTCTGTTTCTGTTGTAGTAAATAACAACCACCGTAGGTTCGGAACATGACGTGGAAAGGAGGTGATTTGAGCTTGGGACACGGGGTGAGGCTTGGGACTTGCTAGTTGTGTTTATAAACTTGTTAGGCTTGGAAGTGTTATAGAACTTCTAGAACTCATATCGTAATATATGTGTAAATGGTAGTATTGTAGTTAAATTTGGCGAACTTGGTATAATTTTTACGTTATGGGTCATTTAGTGTGCGTGTGTATTGAGTCAAACTATCCCAATGATTCCGGATATGCATTTTTGACCATTTAGGGTAGAATCCATTTTGTAACCCAATGTCTTGAATGGTTTGTAATCATTTTCCGGAGAAGTTATATAAATGGTGGTTATTGGAGTTAACTTGGCTTTGATTACTTGCTTAACTCATTTGAAGTTGTATGCATTTGTTTTGAATGAGAAAGGGAGCTTGTATAGATTATTGTTATGTTTCTCAAAGTTTTGCAAAGTTTGGAGAAGTGTTGGTTTTTAAATGTAAAAGAGTTTGTAATGAAGTTCATGTAAAAGAGTTTGGTTTGTAAGGAACTTGTTTTGATTCCATTGAGGTTATGTCCATGTTTTTAAATGTTTGGAGGAGCTTAAATTTGTGTTTGAAAATGTTCAATGTGTTTGTGGATGGTTTGGAATGGTTTCTTAAAGTTTCATGTGGTTTGGTTTGACTTTGGAGAAGTTTTAAACTTGCAGCAGGGGAGTTACTGTCAAAAATTTGGGTTCTGCAGAAACTAGATCGATCCGGGTCTTGGGCGGATCAATCCGGTGCAGCTGGGGAAGGTAGAAATGACATTCTGCCAAAACCGGATCGATTCGGTTTTGGGACGGATCGATTCGCTGGTCCAGTTTCAGCCAAACGACTTTTACGGAAACGGACATAACTCACTCCAGAAAATTCAAATTTACGTGCCATTTTTTGTGTTGGAACTGGGACTCAAAGAACTATATTTTAGTATAAATTTTGCTATACTTATTTATGACCATTTTTCCCTTGAAGTTGTTTTCGTCACCACAAAGTTCTTTTATGTCGTTTAACACATGTGTTACTTAGTAATTCGCGTGTTTCTTTGTTAATTTGTATAGTTGAGCACTTGTAGCATTATTACACGTGTCCTAATCTGTACGAGGCAGGTTAGGGTGTGACACATTTGGTGAGCTATGACTTTGTTATTCCCATTGAACCTACATTCATGGGATCTATACTTACTGAGGTTGGGTATCTATCACAGTCACTCATATAATTGGGCAAAGTCCAATCCCACTCAATGCTTCACTCACTAGCCTCCGCGCCAATGGCTTGGTTAGAGAATCGGCCAAATTCTTTTCTGACCTCACATAATGTAACACCCGTACCCGGGAAAAACGTATAATTATCCTTTAATATGCATTAATTAATAATTAGTGTATGTTATGAATTAAGGGGAGGCTTAGGACTCACCTATGGAAAAGTGTTCAGTGAAGAACACAGTTGAAAAGTCCCCAGTGAGGTGGGACAGGTTATGAAGTGGGGCCCAGTGAAGGGTCGGATAAACTAAAGTGCATTTATATGACTAGATGCATTCTTATTTGATTAATTTGATATATGTGTTTAAATATTTTCATATTATATTGTTTAATATGTTAGCCTTTAATACGAGTTTGGGTACCCGTATAAGGGTATAAATGGAAATGGTTTATAATTTGTAGGTACGTTAGCAATTTCATAAATATATGGGACCCCGTGTGGGACCCATACAAGACTTAGACAATCACTCACTTACATAATTGGGTAGTTTATTGAATGTTTGGGAGATTTCATAATAAGAACTTAGAAAATTCTGAGGGTGTAAATGAAAGAAGCAAAATTTGGCTGACAACACATTGCATGTGTATGCATGTGTGTCAAGAGGGTATGAACTCTCAAAAAAAAAACAGTCCAGAGAGAGAGAGAATTCAGTGAGAAGGGAGAGAGAGAAGAGAGCTTCGTTGCCCTTTTTACGCCGTTCCGTTGTCGTCGTTCGTCCAATTCGCGAACCGAAGCCACTTTTGGCATCGTGGAGGTGAGTAGATTACAATAGAGCCTTTAATTTTAGTTTAGAGATGGATTTTTGGAAGACCCAATTAATTTGTGGGCTGATATATATATATATATATATACATACATACATACATACATGCATGTATAGAAAATTGAAAAAGAACTTTGCTAAAGATCAATCAAAAGCAAAGGTATTGGTAGTTTCCTTGAAGATCCATCTAGCAATTGGCACCTATAGTTCAAATTGAAGGCATAATTATGGTCTAGGGGGAATTTGGGAAAAGGCTAAAATTGGGTTGAAATCACTAAATTTGACTTGTAGGAGATCACACTTGTGATTAATTGGCTAAGGTGAGTGATTCTAATATTGTTTTAGAATGTATAAATATGTTTAATATGCCAATATGAATTTTAGTAGGTTGAATATATTTGTTATAGCATCTTTATACTAGAAAATGGAAAAGCATGTCTAAATGTTCAATAATTGCCATGTTGAGTTGGTTATATGTTTATGTGATTATGTGGGTCGAAGCACACGCAGTAATGGTTCACCAAGTATGAAATTCTAATAAGAAAAAGAAAAGCCCTTTGTGTAGGGGTAAGAGTAAACCCTTTGTGTATAGGTAAGATTAAGCCCTTTGTGTAGGGGCAAGAATAAATCCTTTGTAGAGGGATGAGAAGATAATGATATAAGCAGTAGAGTCGGGTGAACCAATACTTGGTAGTCCGAAGACTATGAATTATGCTTTACATGAATGGTTGTTGCATTAGAATATTTACTGCATTCAAACACATGATTAGCTCATTCACTAAGCGAAAGCTTAAACAAATCTATATATGTGTGGTTTTTCAAATAACCATCGTAGGTACAGAAAGAGGCGAGGATCGGAGGTGAGAAATGAACTACGGGAGCCGAGGGGAGGTTGAGGAGAGATCACTTGTAGTATATGTCCATATCGTTTAGATTTTCGTTTTGTAATCGAACTAGCTTAGCTAAACTTGTTGTGAATCTGATCATATTAGTCGGTTGTATAACAGATTTGAATATCTAATAGCTTAGTAATGTTGACCTGGACTCATGGAGTTGCTTCCACCTTCACTTTCAATTATGCCGTACATGAGTTCAAAACTAGTTACAATGCTTTGAATGGTTCATGAAGTGATTAGGAGTGAAACCTTTCAACAGTTGTGTAATTCAATGAGTTTGCGATGCTTTCGAGCACTTTTTGGTGGTTCAAAATGGTTGGGGAGTAGCCCCAAATGCATTTTGAGTTTGAGGACTTTTAAGGATGTTAAATGGGAGAAAATATGGTCCAGGGGGTACTTGGACCGGTCGAAAGGGGCAGTTCGTCCGGTCGAACACCCCTCTGCCCAGAATAGTGATTTCAAAAACATTTTTCAACAGACATAACTCTTTCTAAAAAATTCGGATTCGAGCCCCTTTTTTTGCGTTGAAACCGGGACTCAAAGATCTATCTTTTGGTATAAAATTTTACTATATTTTCTAAATGACTATTTTGTCCTTTGGGCTGTTTTGTCTCACCAAGCCCTTTTATGTTGGTTTAAATCATGTTTTTCTTCATAACTAACATGGTTTCTAGCTTATTAGTGTATTTTGGGTGCGTGTAGTCTTGTTACACGTGTCCTAATCCACTGGGGTGGGGTGGGGTGGGGTGGGGTGGGGTGGGACAATTTTTCGTATCAGAGCAATAGGCTAGAGCCTTTGGGACGAGTGTCTAATACGACGTGTAAAAAAGAAATGATGCATAACTACACGATCATGCATACACATTTACTCAACATGCTTGAATGTTGTTTAGCATGCATTTTAATTTATACAAAATAAAATGTATATGATTATTATGTTGTGGTAACAGAGAAGTAAAATGTATGGGGGTAATCAAGAAAATGAACCATCGTCGTCAACACAAATGGAAAAGGTTGAACGAGTTTTGGAAGGTTTGGTCAGAATAGCAGAAACACAGGTTACCGAGGAAAGATGTAAATGAACTAATCTGAATCCAAGGGAGGAAGTGGTTACTATTTCACAATTTTACAAGCAAAAGCCAACGATATTTTGAGAAGAAGTAGATCCGATGAGGGCAAATTTTTGGATTTTTGATATGGAAAAAATCTTTAGAGTACTACTGTGCCTGGAGGAGCAGAAAGTGTTATTTGCAGCTGATACATTGAAGGATGAGGCACAGTATTGGTGGCGTACCAAGTTGGGGTCAAGACAACCGACTGCTTCCTGGAGAAATTCAACGAATAGTATTTTCCGAAATCATTCCAAGATCAGAAAGCTCAAGAGTTTATGGAGTTAATACAGGGTGGAATGTCGGTTCGAGAGTATTCCACACAGTACATAAGTTTGGCAAGGTTTGCTAGGGATATTGTGTCAACTGAGAAGGTAAAAGCAAGGAAGTTTGTGGCAGGACTTAGAAGTGATATCCGAGGGTGAGTGACTGTATTTTGGCCTCAGACCTTTGCGGGGGCATTGGACATCGCTTCTATTAATGAAAGGGACATAGGATATTAAACTAGTATACAAGGTCAACAGGGTCAACAAAGCCAGCAAGGTAAAAGGCCGGGGAAAAGTCAAATTCAAGGTCAAGGGGGTTCTAAAAGACAGAGTTCAGAAAATTCATCAGGAAGTAGTGGTTCATGTAGGAATAAGCCAAGATGTCAGATTTGTCAGAAGAATCATTGGGGAACTTGTTACATATCCTCTACCATTTGTAATGATTGTAATCGACCTCGACATATTGCAAGGAAGTGCCAGAATTGAAACACTAGAGGTTGAGGTAAATGCTATGTATGTGGTGAATATGGACATCATGCTACAAAATGTCCTAATAGGCAACTGGGAGGTTTTGGTTTCTCAACCGCTAGTGCTACTACTCGAGGATTTGTGCAACAGTAGCCACAAAGGAGGGAACAACGACAAGGTAGGTATTTCCAACTTAGGCGAGAGGGGACCACCACAGTTGATACAGATATTCCAGGTATAGTTTTCATTTGGTTCATAATCGACAAAAGTACTTGTGGATTCCAGATCTATTCACCTCTTTGTCTTACATTTGTTTGTTAGATATAAGAACGTACCACTAGAATCTTGAAATTTTGGGTTTGTTTGATAATATTCTTATGGAGGCTTCAGAAAATAGTTTGGGAGTATACCAGAGTTGTGAGGTTGGGACAGAAAGATCAAGTGTTAGCTATAGAATTAGCGTTGTTGGTTATCTGGCATTGATAATTGGGATTGAATGAAGTTACAAGTTAAAAAAAAAAAGCATCTGACTAGTAAATATAATTTTTTAATAGCTCCAAGAGTATAGACATTTTCTGACAATGATCTAAGAGTAAACATAATTTAGAAAGAGTAAAGCAAGGGAGGTTAAATAAACTTTACTATGAAACCAATACGAGTAATAAAAACTTTGTGACATGATGTCAGGCGATCAAAGCGTTAACTGCGATTATGAATTCTACAATGAAGTGTACAAGAAATTAACTTATAGAATGGGGATGATGATAATTACCTTAGCATTATAAATTTGTTTATTTGAACAGGGACAAATGTGAACTTTATACTATTTGCAAGGAATTTGACACAAATATTTACCTAAGCAAAGGAAAAAAAGAAATGTGGAAGATGAAGTAAGATCATGATAGATTATCCTATACAGTAAGATCAAGAGTAGTACAGGACTTAGCTATTATATCAACTCCTTGAGAACAGATGGGTAGGGATTGAAATTGGGAAATTGAAGGTTTGAGAAAGAATATTATGGTATGTGTGTAACAACCTACATTTGCATTTAATTTCAATTTGAATTTCCATGATTAATCTGTATTCGCATGGTTATATTTAAAATCAAATTTCATTGTCTGCGTTTATTTTAATTTCAATTCGCATGTGTTAAATCTGATTTCTTGTTTTAATTCATATTGAAATTCCTATTGGGGTCAAACTGCAATCTTATAAAATTTAGCAATACCAGTGTTGGATTTTAAAAAAACTGTATTTCAAGATGGTGGAAATATTTTCGTTTAACTCAAGCAGTATTTTTATGAAACCGGGAAACCCTTTCTTAGGTTAAAATGAATTTTCTGTATTTTGTGGTGAACACCGCGCCGCGAAAATACCAGTTTATGTTTAAAACTGTCTGCGCCGTGTTAAACTTCCACAGATTTTGGAAGTGATGTAAAGTTGGACATGACTTATGCTTTATTTCTATTAATGGCAAGTAATCATTAGATATGTCTTGTTTGGATGAGTGCATCTAGTGTTGGTTATATTGCGACCAAAAGCTACTTTCCCAAACACTTTTGTTTGACCCCTAGTAGTCTAGGAACACCCTTTCAAAACTGTGGAGGATCATATACGTTTATATCTAGGTGTGTGTGTATATTTATGCAGTTTAGTAATTCTTTTTTTACACAATTGAAATTGTTGAGTAAACTACAATATTCTTGGCCCCCAAGCATTCCAATAGATTTTCTATATATACACCTCCTATACTCACACACTTCACAATCTGCTCATGGTTAATCAGAGAGAAAAGAGAGAGCTTGAGAGTTTATCTTGTTAATTCTAGTGAGAGAAAGCTTCATTCCATAACCAAAGCTTGATCACCATAGCTATAGTTAATTGGAGTTCTTGTATTGTTTTCTTTCTTAACAAATTCTCTACTTCTCTACACCCCAGTGAGTATTTTAAACTCACTCTAAATGTAATTCTATGCTTAGTTATTGATTGTGTATATGTATAGATGAACCACCATTGCTAATTTTGTCCATGGAAGCTTGAACTTCAAAATCATAATTTTTCAAACTCAATCAAAATCTGTTTTCTTCGATGATTATGAAAGATAACGGTATATATATACTATGTTTAAAGTATGGAGGCCTAATTTGTTCATAGGAGAAAGTATATTAGAAATCAAATTTTAACATCTTTTAGTTTTTCATAAAATTAGAGAGATATGGTTTGATTCATGTTAAATTAGTTGTGGATTCTTACTCCTTGTGAAAAATCAAAGAGAATCATATATTGCATGATATGTATACTTACAGAATTGAAAATGGGTCAAAAAGACCCTGAATTTCTGAAACAGAGCAGTTCCAGCGAGGAAGATGAAGCCTCTGCTTCATCTCACGCACGCGATCGCGCGAGTGGCCCGCGCGAACGGCCCGCGCGCGCGAGGTTTGTGTTCCCAGGCAGACAGAAAAGTTTAATAAAAGAAAAATGAAAATTAGGCAGATCGCGCAAGCGGCCCGCGCGCGCGAGGTTTGTGTTCCTAGGCAGACAGAAAAGTTTTATAAAAGAAAAATGAAAATTAGGCAGATCGCGCGAGCGGACCGCGCGCGCGATCTTCCTGTATTCTGGCAGAAGGAAAAGTTTTTATAATAAAAAGGAAAAATAGACAGGTCGCGCGAGCACCTCGCACGAGCAGCCCGCGCGCGCGACTTCTGACAGTTTCTTGTTTATGCTTGTTTTGTGTTAAGGAACTGTTTGGGTGATATTTTATGATCTGTTAAAGCTCCGTTTGGAAATTTACTTAATCTGAATCCTATCTGGGTATATTTGGACGATTAAAACGTTGTATTATGACTTATCAATCTCCGTATATACATCGTTTATATAATTCAGTGATTTGCCTCATGTTTCAAAGTTTCATGACATACATGCGGAGTCAGTTGTATATGCATGGTGAGTGTGAATGTTGGTCAGTATGGAAAAGAGTAATGGTCAGTGTGGCATAGTGAGTGCGGTTGAGATTATGTTGTGGACACTCCCTGGTAAGTGAGTACCAAAGTGTGTTGTGATTGAGATTGCGGCGAGGGTGTCTTTGAAATGCGACGGTGGTAAAACTGGACACTCCCTGACGACCATGGTAGCGTCAAAGTGTGTAAAGCGGAACTTGGACATTCCCTGGCACCTATGGAAGTGCTAAAGTGTGGCCTATGGACACTCCCTGATACCCGAGTCTGGATACTGCGTGAGGGTTCCTCTGGTATTTGCATGGCGGATTAGGTAGTCAAAGTGTGAGGCAATGGACACTCCCTGGTACCCCGGACCAAAGTGTGAGGCAAACTGGACATTCCCTGTCACCCCTGTGCTAAAGTGTGGCTATCTTAGCGTTTCAAAGATACTGGTGTGTGATAGTGGATTGTTGGGTTTTGTCGAGAGAAAAGAGTCGGTAAGATGAGATGGTGCATTGTTCTCATACACAGTCACATATACATGAAATCATATCTCTTAAATAATATTGTGCTTGTTTCCTAAAATGAACTCCTTGCTTTAATATAAACTTGTTGAATTAAATGAGAAATGGAAAGAGGTAAATGAGTATGTTTTACATTCAAAGTCACGTTTTTAATACTCACCAACTTCTTGAAGCTAACGGCGTTGATGCACCCTGGACATTCATGTTCAGGCTTTTCAGGTTATGACTACACGGGGCCTTATGACTATGCAAACTGAGAATGGCTGCTTTTGGAAGATAAAACTGTTATTAATGTTCCATGCTTTAATTATAAACTATTTTGTAATAAGGATGACTGTAATAGATATTAAGTCATTGTTTTGATTTAAGGCGGTTTGTGCCTTTAGAGACCCCGTGCTGTAATATGTAATAAGTTAGAAAAATATTTGTAAGCCTTGACTGCTCAACTCTGATTATATGTTTTTGTTGTTCGACGTTTGGGACGGAATAGTTCCTTCAAACTGTCGCGACCTATGGGTCCATAAAAGAAATTAAACGCTTTCCATATTTATGCTACATTGGGGCGTGACAGGATTTAGTGGTATCAGAGCCAGGTTATTATTTATCTCAAGATAGTTAGCCAAGTTAGGGTTTACCAGTTTAGACCCGATTCCATAATCTGTTAGCTTAAGCTTTGCACCCCGATGATACGACAGGGAGGATAGACTCAGAACCCAAACGCCTAAGATTATCTCTTTCCTGACTTAAGTTAGTACCTTTTTCAGGTATGGATCCAGCTCAGCCATTTTTTGTACCTGACGCTTTTGGAGGGCATTGGGTTACTGTGGGAGCGATAGTACCAGCTTCTGGGATACTTTATTTCACCACTATCGGGCAGCGTGCAGCTACTACCGTCGAGTTAGATCTCTGGCACCAGATTCATGTGTTAGGACTGGTCGACTTGTCCCGTGCCCGCCTCGAGATTCTGTACTTTATCGAGATCCAGCGCTTAGTGCTTGTAGAGATGGTTCGCTTGGTTAACAGCAATGCCTTCTATTTACCTCTTGAGGTTCAGGTTGTGCAGGCTCACCTTACACAGCTAGAGATGCCTCCACCAGTCGTCCCCGCTGTTGAGGATGATGGTGACAGTGACGTTGTACTTGCTCCTATTATCGAGGACGCTGAGAAGGATGGCATAGGTTGGGACGATTTTGCAGTTGACCTTGAGGAGGCACTAGCACTCGAGCTAGCTTTTCCTGAGGCAGATGCCCCTGGACCTGCTTCATTGTTGACCTCACATAGCTGTAATTTTGGGGCGGGCCCCTCTCATGTTCAGCGACTTCATCAAGCCGACTCGCTTGACCGTTTGATGGCTACCTATGGCGATGACTGACCGTTTAGATGTCGCTTTGTATATATTTACCATTTTTGACTAGTAGCTCTATTCTCTTTTTGCAAACTGTAATTACATGCATTAGAAAGTAGGGCAATGACCCCATTTTTGGCATTAACTCTTGCATGGATAATGTGTGTCCTAACCCGTATAGATAGGGTAGGAATTGACCTGATCATACACGCTTTTTGTATCAACTTGACAAAGAAGTTATATATAAAATATACTCTTTTGAATGTTGTCGTCATTTAAATTGCTTCATAGTACTGCTTCGCGCATGTTTCTTATCCTACTATCACTATCATGCATAGAATGGCTAGAGGACTAAGGAGGAACAGGAATTTGATTGAGGGAGCACCTGAGACTGCCGATCCCACAGGAATGTTTGAAGCTTTCCTCAGACGTCTCGAAAGGGTTAGCAATCAGAATGATAACCGACGAGACCGCCAGACTGGAGTTAAGTTATTGGAAAGATTCCGTGCGCTAAGGCCCGAGCAGTTTGCGGGTACCGCAGAACCATGGAAAGCAGAACAGTGGTTAAGACAGATGGACTGTATGTTCGAAGCTGTCCAGTGCAATGAGATGGACAAGAGGAGATTAGCTACCTTTCAATTAACCGATGCTGCCGCAGATTGGTAGGATTCGGTCATAGCTACTACCGGGAATGGAGCTGCAATGGGAATGACGTGGACTGCATTCAAGGGGAGATTTTTTTAGAAGTATTTCCCTCCTACAGAAAGGCACCGAAGAGAGAAGGAGTTCATGGATCTGACGCAAGGAACCAAGTCGGTGCAAGAGTACACCACACAGTTCGAGAGATTGTCTCGGTTCGCCCCTCACATGGTTGATACTGAGGAAAAGAGGATCCGTAAGTACAATCAAGGGCTGACACTGCAAATTCGCCGCCTGACTCTCGGTCACCTAGATAAGTCGTTTGAGGGATTGGTTGGCTTGGCTACTGATCTAGAAGAGGACGCTCGAGTGAACTGTAAACAATTCAAATTCCGACCGCCTCAAAGGGGTAATTTTGGAAATAGACCACCAATGAATCGTACCCAAGGGCAGAAGAGGAATTTCGATGGAAGCAAGAGCACCCAAGCTATCACCTATCCGACTCAGCCCTGAGTGGGAGAAGGTAGTAATGCTGGAAAATGTTTCAACTGTGACAACCCCGGTCATCTGGCTCGAGATTGTAAGGCACCAAGGCGTGCTGCTCAGCAAGGCATAGTCTGCTACAACTGTGGTGAACCAGGTCACATTAGCAAATTATGTGCCACCCCTAAGCTGGTGACTTATGGTCAGCAAGGTCAGACTCCCGTGAATGCTGTTATCCCAGATGCTGCTGGATATGACGGAACTATTTATGAAGAAGGAGATTATAGAGAAGCTCAACCTGATTAGCAAGCAGTGGAAAGTACATTGACTCTGTTTAACTCTCATGTTAAAGTGTTATTTGATACGGGTGCTGCTCTTTCGTTCATATCCGTTAATACAATTCGGAGATTGGGTATCTTACCTCATCGTTTAGAGAAAGCTTTGAAGGCTACTTCACCATTAGGAGCCGCAGTCAGATTTGGACACGTGTACAAGGATTGTCCTTTACGGATAGGAGACCGTGAAATCCCGATAAGGTTGATTGTCCTATCAATGAAGGAGTTTGACATAATCCTAGGAATGGATTGGCTCTCTCAGAATCAAGTGAAGTTGGATTGTGCGAAGAAGAGAATTATATTCTCTGACAACGAGAATCAACCCTTTGATTTTCAATATAACCCTTCGGGAGATATGTTCCTCACTAGATGTTTGGAAAACATCGAAGTCGTCAGTACAGAAGTGACAGTGTTGTCTATACCTGTAGTCAAGGACTTTGAAGAAGTATTTCAAGACATTTCTGGTTTGCCACCCGAAAGAAGTATAGAGTTTTGTATTGAGCTTATACCGGGTACCGTACCGATCACCAAGTTTCCCTATAGAATGGCCCCCACAGAACTGTTGGAATTGAAAGAACAAGTTCAAGAGCTCGAGAACCTAGGTTTTGTACGTCCTAGTACATCGCCTTGGGGAGCACCAGTGTTATTCGTGAAGAAGAAGGATGGGACGCTCAGGTTGTGTATCGATTACAGAGAACTGAACCGCGTGACTATCAAGAACAAGTATCCCTTGCCTCATATTGACGATTTGTTTGATCAACTACAAGGAGCTACGATATTTTCCAAAATAGACCTAAGGTCGGGATATCATCAGTTGAGGGTACGGAAGGAAGACATACCTAAGACTGCTTTTAGAACCCGATATGGTCATTTTGAATTTCTGGTGATACCGTTTGGAATGACGAACGCCCCGGCAGTGTTTATGGATCTGATAAACAGAGTGTTCAAGCCTTACCTAGATCAGTTTGTCATCGTCTTCATTGATGATATTTTGATCTATTCTAAGTCAGCAGAAGAACATGAGCAATATCTACGGATTGTGATGCAGACGCTCAAGGACCACCACTTGTATGCCAAGTTCAGTAAGTGTGAGTTCTGGTTGCAAAAAGTGAAATTTTTGGGACACAAGGTGTCATCTCAAGAAATTTCTATGGATTCGTCCAAGACAGATGCTGTGTCAAACTGGGTTAGGCCGAGCAACCCTACAGAGGTTAGGAGTTTTCTTGGACTCGCAGGCTATTACAGAAGATTTGTTGATGGGTTTTCAAAAATAGCTTCACCATTAACTGGACTGACGAAGAAGAATTTGAAGTTCGACTGGACAGAGAAGCATGAGCGTGCCTTTTTAGAGTTAAAAGAGAGACTCACTACCGCACCGGTACTAGCAATACCCAAGCCTGATGAGAAGTTCACTATCTTTAGTGACGCATCATATCAAGGACTAGGGTGCGTATTTATGCAAGATGGTAGAGTTATCGCTTATGGATCTAGACAGCTGAAGCCAAATGAGTTGAACTACCCCATTCATGATTTGGAATTGGCGCCCATAGTATTCGCACTCAAGATTTGGAGACATTATCTCTACGGTGAGAAGTTTGATTTATTCTCCGATCACAAGAGTCTAAAATATTTGTTCACACAGAAAGAGTTGAACATAAGGTAACGTAGATGGACGGAGCTGATTAAAGATTACGACTTCACGTTAGAGTACCACCCTGGTAAAGCTAATGTGGTCGCTGATGCTCTGAGTCGACAGACTCGAGAAACGATCGCCTCCTTAATGATTAGAGAATGGCGAGCATTGGAGACGTTGGCAGAATTCAACGTATAAAGTGCTGAGGAAAGAGAAGGACAACTTTTTGGATGTCTTATCCTACAGCATGTTCTTATCGACCGCATCATTGGAGCACAAAAAGAAGATGAGAAGTTTCAAACATGGTTCGTGAAGATGTTAGAGAAAGACCTGACAGAATGGAAGGTGGGAGTCGATGGAGGATATCGGTGCAGGAATAGATTATGTGTGCCGGATTGTGGTGAATTAAGGAAAGACATTCTGGAAGAAGCACATAAGTCAAGATATATAGTTCACCCGGGAGGGACGAAAATGTACAAAGATTTGAAGAGAAATTTCTGGTGGGAAGGTATGAAGAATGATGTGGCCGCATTTGTATCCAAGTGTTTGACATGTCAACAAGTCAAGGCCGAACATCAGAGACCGTCAGGATTGTTGCAACCGCTACCTGTTCCAGGTTGGAAGTGGGAGCATATAACCATGGATTTTGTAGTAGGATTGCCTCGATCGCAGCAGAATCATGATGCCATTTGGGTAATCGTGGATAGATTGACAAAATCAGCTCATTTCATTGCTTATAGTATGACATACCCGGTGGAAAAGATGAGTCGGATGTACATACAACAAGTTGTGCGGCTTCACGGTGCACCTGTGTCAATTGTGTCAGACGGTGATGCGCGTTTTACTTCTGGATTTTGGGAAAGTCTGCAAGAAGCCATGGGAACCTCGCTCAAGATGAGTACTGTTTTTCACCCTCAGACGGATGGGCAAACTGAGCGTGTTAATCAGATCATGGAGGATATGCTTAGGGCTTGTGTTATTGATTCTGAAAAATCTTGGGAGACACACTTGCCCCTAGTTGAATTCGCCAATAATAATAGTTATCACACGAGTATCGGGATGCCTCCATTTGAAGCATTGTACGGACGACCATGTCGTTCTCCATTGTATTGGGCAGAGGTTGGGGACACAGAATTGCTAGGACCAGATTTGGTTAGAGAAACCAACAAAAAGATTTCCTTGGTCAAGGAAAGGATGAGAACTGCTCAGAGCCGGTATAAGAGTTATGCCGATCGACGCCGAAAAGATTTGGAGTTTAGCATCGGAGATCACGTACTTCTCAAGGTTTCACCAACCCGAGAAGTAGTATGCTTCGGTCTTAAGAGAGGGAAGTTAGCTCCACGTTTCATCGGACCGTTCGAGATTTTGGAACGCGTTGAAAAAGTGGCTTATCGACTGGTGTTACCACTGAAGATGTCTGGAGTTCATAATGTATTTCATGTGAGTATGCTGAGAAAGTACATACGAGACCCCTCGCATGTGGTCAGTTATGATGATATTGAGACGAGTCATAACGTTTCTTACAAGGAGAGACCTGTGAAGATTGTCGATCAAGGTATCAAGAAGTTGAGAAATAAGGATATCCCGTTGGTGAAGGTTCAGTGGAATCACCATGACGAGAATGAAGTCTCGTGGGAAGTTGAAGCTGAGATGAGGAAGAAGTACTCGGAGTTGTTTCATAACTAGTGAGTTTCAATTTTGGGGACGAAATCCTGTTTAAGGGAGGAAGGATGTAACAACCTACATTTGCATTTAATTTTAATTTGAATTTCCATGATTAATCTGTATTCGCATGGTTATATTTAAAATCAAATTTCATTGTCAGCGTTTATTTCAATTTCAATTCGCATGTGTTAAATCTGATTTCTTGTTTTAATTCGTATTGAAATTCTTATTGGGGTCAAACTGCAATCTTATAAAATATAGCAATACCTGTGTTGGATTTTAAAAAAACTGTATTTCAAGATGGTGGAAATATTTTCGCTTAACTCAAGCAGTATTTTTATGAAACCGAAAAACCCTTTCTTATGTTAAAATGAATTTTTTGTATTTTTGTTGTGAACACCGCACCGCGAAAATACCAATTTATGTTTAAAACTGTCTGCGCCGTGTTAAACTTCCACAGATTTTGGAAGTGATGTAAAGTTGGACATGACTTATGCTTTATTTCTATTAATGGCATGTAATCATTAGATATGTCTTGTTTGGATGAGTGCATCTAGTGTGTGTTATATTGCGACCAAAAGCTACTTTCCCAAACACTTTTGTTTGACCCCTTGTAGTCTAGGAACACCCTTTCAAAACTGTGGAGGATCATATACGTTTATATCTAGGTGTGTGTGTATATTTATGCAGTTTAGTAATTCTTTTTTTACACAATTGAAATTGTTGAGTAAACTACAATATTCTTGGCCCCAAGCATTCCAATAGATTTTCTATATATACACCTCCTACACTTACACATTTCACAATATGCTCATGGTTAATCAGAGAGAAAAGAGAGAGCTTGAGAGTTTATCTTATTAATTCTAGTTAGAGAAAGCTTCATTCCATAACCAAAGCTTGATCACCATAGCTGTAGTTCATTGGAGTTCTTGTATTGTTTTCTTTCTTAACAAATTCTCTACTTCTCTACACCCCAGTGAGTATTTTAAACTCACTCTAAATGTAATTCTATGCTTAGTTATTGATTGTGTATATGTATAGATGAACCACCATTGCTAATTTTGTCCATGGAAGCTTGAACTTCAAAATCATAATTTTTCAAATTCAATCAAAATCTGTTTTCTTAGATGATTATGAAAGATTACGGTATATATAGACTATGTTTAAAGTATGGAGGCCTAATTTGTTCATAGGAGAAAGTATATTAGAAATCAAATTTTAACATCTTTTAGTTTTTCATAAAATTAGAGAGATATGGTTTGATTCATGTTAAATTAGTTGTGGATTCTTACTCCTTGTGAGAATCATATATTGCATGATATGTATACTTACAGAATTGAAAATGGGTCAAAAAGACCCTGAATTTCTGAAACAGAGCAGTTCCAGTGAGGAAGATGAAGCCTCTGCTTTATCTCGCGCGCGAGCGGCCCGCGCGCACGAGGTTTGTGTTTCCAGGCAGACAGAAAAGTTTTATAAAAGAAAAATGAAAATTAGGCAGATCGCGCTAGCGGCCCGCGCGCGCGAGGTTTGTGTTCCCAGGCAGACAGAAAATTTATAAAAGAAAAATGAAAATAAGGCAGATCACGCGAGCGGACCGCGCGAGCGACTCGCGCGCGCGATCTTCCTGTATTCTGACAGAAGGAAAAGTTTTTTATAATAAAAAGGAAAAATAGGCAGGTCGTGCGAGCAGCCCGCGCGAGCGACCCCTCGCACGAGCGACCCGCGCGCGCGACTTCTGGCAGTTTCTAGTTTATGCTTGTTTTGTGTTAAGGAACTGTTTGGGTGATATTTTATGATCTGTTAAAGCTCCGTTTAGAAAATTTACTTAATCAGAATCCTATCTGGGTATATTTGGACGATTAAAACATTGTATTACAACTTATCAATCTCCGTATGTACATCGTTTATATAATTTAGTGATTTGTCTCATGTTTCAAAGTTTCAGACATACATGTGGAGTCAGTTGAACATGCATGGTGAGTGTGAATGTTGGTCAGTATGGAAAAGAGTAATGGTCAGTGTGGCATAGTGAGTGCGGTTGAGATTGTGTTGTGGCCACTCCCTGGTAAGTGAGTATCAAAGTGTGTTGTGATTGAGATTGCTGCGAGGGTGTCTTTGAAATGCGACGGTGGCAAAACTGGACACTCCCTGACGACCATGGTAGCGTCAAAGTGTGTGAAGCCGAACTTGGACATTCCCTAGCACCCATGGAAGTGCTAAAGTGTGGCCTACGGACACTCCCTGATACCCGAGTATGGATACTGCGTGAGGGTTCCTCCAGTATTTGCATGGCGGATTAGGTAGTCAAAGTGTGAGGCAATGGACACTCCCTGGTACCCCAGACCAAAGTGTGAGGCAAACTGGACATTCCCTGGCACCCCTGTGCTAAAGTGTGGCTATCTTAGCATTTCAAAGATACTGGTGTGTGATAGTGGATTGTTGGGTTTTGTCGAGAGAAAAGAGTCGGTAAGATGAGATGGTGCATTGTTCTCATACACGGTCACATATACATGAAATCATATCTCTTAAATAATATTGTGCTTGTTTTCTAAAATGAACTCCTTGCTTTAATATAAACTTGTTGAATTAAATGAGAAATGGAAAGAGGTAAATGAGTATGTTTTACATTCAAAGTCACGTTTCTAATACTCACCAGCTTCTTGAAGCTGACGGCATTGATGCGCCCTGGACATTCGTGTTCAGGCTTTTCAGGTTATGACTACGCGGGGCCTTATGACTATGCAAACTGAGAATGACTACTTTTGGAAGATAAAACTATTATTAATGTTCCATGCTTTAATTATAAACTGTTTTGTAATAAGGACGACTATAATAGATATTAAGTTATTGTTTTGATTTAAGGCGGTTTGTGCCTTTAGAGACCCCGTGCTGTAATATGTAATAAGTTAGTAAAATATTTGTAAGCCTTGACTGCTCAACTCTGATTATATGTTTTTGTTGTTCGACGTTTGGGACGGAATCGATCCTTCAAACTGTCGCGACCTACTGGTCCATAAAGGAAATTAAACGCTTTTCATATTTATGCTACATCGGGGCGTGACAATGTATGTGTAATTTTAAGAGAAGTTTTAACTATCTTATACGTGTCTTAACGGTACTGGGAGAGAATATCGGGAATTGAACTTCTATGTCTATAATGAAGGGATCATCATCGAATTGTTTTGACCAAATTGTATTGGTGAAGGAAATTTTTTTTTTGAAAATCTAGTAATAAGAAGTATTTGGTAAGGGAACAAGTACAACCAACCATGTGACTGTAGGAGCACTAATCGGGTTGCGAATATGGAAATGGATAGAGCTATGGTGATGAATGAATAACTACCTTGAGAATAAATAATTGGTCGATGGGTTACAGGAGACACCAATGTTTTCTTCTAGAAATAAATTTGAAATGGGATATTTTTGTTCGACAAGTGGGGATGATGGAAAGATTGTGTTTTAACATCTGATAGGGTGAGTATAAATTTCTTGAGATGTGTGTACAGACATGTTTAGAATCGGAATGTATTCAGGTAGGTATGGAATTCCAATAATTGATGATGTATTGTGAATGAGTATCATGTTTTGAATGTGTAATGTAGGAAGAATAGAGTTTCTACGGGTAGCAATGAGAATGGATTGGTATAGATGTTGATTAAACTAGGTTCATTGGCATTGAAGAATTTGTTGATTGTAATGAAGTTCTTCATAGAATTTGGTTACATATTGAAGCAGATAATTGAAATTCACGATAGACTACAGTCTGGAAATTTGATAACGCGAAGGTAATTGCTAGTGGTTGAGTTGGAGATCAATGGGGTTTGGTATATGTATTAACTATTCATAAAGAAGTGGGTTAAGATCCAAAAGTATTAGAGACTGAGATGTATTCCAAGAACTGGGAAAGCGATGATAATTGTAAATTGAATTCAATTTGCATCATTATATTCGATGAAAAGAGGGCTTGACTTGAGAAATCATATTTATGATAAGGTATTAAAGGAGGAAGTGATCTGACTTCACTCCACAACAGAATTACTATATGTTGGGAAGCATCGAAGTGAACGAAGGCTTGTTGGTAATTGCATGTGAAATAGGAAGATGAAATGGGATAGAGAGAGAGAGGTATCCTCCATTGATATATTCATAAGGTAAGAATAAGTTTGGGGACCAAACTTCTTTTTAGGGAGGGAGAAATGTAACACCCGTACCCGGAAAAAAGGTTTACTTATCCTTTAATATGCATTAATTAATACAATTAGTGTATGGTATGAATTAAGGAGGGGCTTAGGACTCACCCATGGAAAAGTGTTCAGTGAAGAACACAGTTGAAAAGTCCCTAGTGAGGTGAGATAGGTTATGAAATGGGGCCCAGTGAAGGGTTGGATAAACTAAAGTGCATTTAAATTACTAGATGCATTCTTATTTGATTAATTTAATAAATGTATTTAAATATTTTCATATTATATTGTTTAATATGTTAGCCTTTAATACCAGTTTGGGTACCCGTATAAGGGTATAAATGGAAATGGTTTATAATTTGTAGGTACGTTAGCAATTTCATAAATATATGGGACCCTATGTGGGACCTATACGGGACTTAGACAATCACTCACTTACATAATTGGGTAGTTAATGGAATATTTGGGGGATTTCATAATAAGAACTTAGAAAATTTCGGGGGTGTAAACGAAAAAAGCAAATTTTGGTTGACAACACATTGCATGTGTATGCATGTGTGTCAAGAGGGTATGAACTCTCAAAAGAAAAACAGACTGGAGAGAGAGAGAGAGAGAGAGAGAGAGAGAGAAGTCGGTGAGAAGGGAGAGAGAAAAGAGAGCTCCGTTGCCGTTTTTACGCCGTTCCGTCGCCGCCGTTCGTCCAATTCGCAAATCGAAGCCACTTTTGGCATCGTGGAGGTGAGTAGATTACAGTAGAGCCTTTAATTTTAGTTTAGAGATGGATTTTTGAAAGACCCAATTAATTTGTGGGCTTATATATATATGTATATATATATACATGCATGTATAGAAAATTGAAGAAGAACTTTGCTAAAGATCAATCAAAAGCAAAGGTATTGGTAGTTTCCTTGAAGATCCATCTAGCAATTGGCACCTATAGTTCAAATTGAAGGCATAACTGTGGTCTAGGAGGAATTTGGGGAAAGGCTAAAATTGGGTTGAAATCACTAAATTTGACTTGTAGGAGATCACACTTGTGATTAATTGGCTAAGGTGAGTGATTCTAATATTGTTTTAGAATGTATAAATATGTTTAATGTGCCAATATGAATTTTAGTAGGTTGAATCTGTCACGCCCCGACGTAGCATAAATAAGGAAAGCATTTAATTTCCTTTATGGACCCGTAGGTCGTGACAGCTTGAAGGATCGATTCTATCCCAAACGTCAACAACAAAAACATAATAATCAGAGCAGAGCAGTCAAGGCTTACAATATTTTTCTAACTTAATAGTTATTAAACCACAGGGTCTCTAGAGGCACAAACTGCCTTAAATCAAAACAATACCTTAACATCTATTACAGTCATCCTTATTACAAAACCGTTCATAAATTAAAACATATGAATATGATAACAGTTTTATCTTCCAAATCATTCGTTCTCAGTTAGCGTAGTCATAATGTTCAGCTTGATCAAAACCTGAAAAGCCTAGACACGAATGTCCAGGACACATCAACGCCGTCAGCTTCAAGAAGCTGGTGAGTATTCAAAACATAACTTTGAATATAACACATACTCATTTATCATTTTCAAATTCCCATTTAATTCAATAAGTTTACATTAAAGTAAAGAGTTCATTTTAGAAAACAATCACGATATCATTGGAAAGCTGTAATTCACATATATGAGACCGTGTGTGAAAATAATGCACCATCTATCTTACCGACTCTTTTCTCTCGACAAACACAACAACCAACTCTCTCACACCAATATCTTTGAAATACTCTGATAGCCACACTTTAGCACATGGGTGCCAGGGAATGTCCAGTTTGCCTCACACTTTAGCACGGGGTGCCAGGGAATGTCCAATGCCTCACACTTTAGTACCTAATCTGCCTCGCAAATACATCACACAATATCCAGACTCGGGTACCAGGGAGTGTCCGTAGGCCACACTTTAGCACTACCATGGGTGCCAGGGAATGTCCAAGTTCGGCTTCACACACTTTAACGCTTCCATGGGAGTCAGGGAGTGTCCAGTTTTGTCACCGTCGCATTTCAAAGACACTCTAGTCGCAATCTCAACCACAACACACTTTGGTACTCACTTACCAGGGAGTGTCCATAATACAATCTCAACCACACACTATATACCACACTGGCCATTACTCTTTTCCACACTGACTACTACCCCCATACATGCACAACAGACTCCATATGAATGTCATGAAACTTTAAACATAAAGTAAATGACTGAAATATAGAAACAGGGTGCGTATGGGGATTGATAAGTCGTAATACATCGTTTTAATTGTCCAAACATAACCAAATAGGATTCTGTTTTAGTAAAATTTTCAAACAGAGCTTTAAAAGTTCATAAAACATCCCCCAAACAGTTTCTTAACACAAGACAAGCAAAAACTAAAAACTGTCAGAAGTCATACGCGCGGGGCCGCTCGCGCGATTTGCCTAATTTTCCTTTTTCTTTCAAAACCTTTTGTCTGCTTGAAACCAGCCACCTCGGTCGCGCGGGATGCTCGCGCGAAGGGTCGCTCGCGCGGGCCGCTCGCGCGATGTGCCCATTTTTTGTTTTCTTATAAAAACCTTTTCTTTCTGCCAGAAAACACACAGCTCGCGCACGTAGGCCACTCGCGCGATGGGTCGCTCGCGCGGGCCGCTCGCGCGATCGCGCGTGCGAGTTTCAGCAGTGTCTTCATCTTCCTCGCTGTTTTTCCCCTGTTTCAGAAATTAAGGGGTCTTTTGACCCATTTTCGAAAACTGAAGTATATATAACATATCATATATGGATTTCTTCGGTTTTTAACAAGAATTATGAATCTAAGACCAATTTAACGTGAATCGATCAGTAACTCTCGGATTTTACGAAAAACTAAAAGTTGACAAAACTTAATTTCTTATATACTTTCTCCTATGAATGAATTAAGCTCTAATGCTTTAACCATAGTCTATATATGCTATAATCTTTCATATTTCATTCAGAAAACGAATTTTGGTTAAGTTTGGAAAATTCATGTTTTTCAAGCTTCAAGTTTTCATGAGAATTAACAATGGCGAATCAACATATACATACATACAAACAGTAATTGAACACAAATTACATTTGGAGTGAGTTTAAAATATTCACTGAGATTAAGAGCAGAGAGATTGTTGAGAAAGGAATACAAGAACAAGAATTGAGTATCTCCAATTCAAGCTTTGGCTATGGAGGATTGAAGCTTCCTTTCTCAAAAATCTGTATGAACTTCTCAAACTCTCTCTAAAATTCTCTCTATTTGGTTAACTCATTCTCTAGATTTTAGTGTGTATGAGGGGTATATATAAACATAGCAAGTATAGAACTTGGGGGCCAAGTTCTGTGAACTATACTCAACAAAATGATTTAAATTAGCTAATTACTCACATACAATTATGCACAGCACATATATACATACGTATATACACTCTCAGATTGTGAAGAGGTAAATTAGAGTAGTAGGGGTCAAGACCATTTGTTTGGGAAAAACAGCTTATAGGTACAAGCATACATATGCAATATAAGCATAGCCAAACAAGGATCTAACTAATGATTAGTTTCCATTAATGGAATAAAGAAAATGTCCAATTACACTCTACGTCACTTCCAAATTCTATGGAAGTTCATCGCGGCGCGAACAGTTTTGAACAGAAACTGATATTTTCGGGGCGCGGTGTTCACCACAAAAATACAAAAAATTCATTTTAACGTGGGAAATGGTTTTCTAGTTTTATAAAAAATACTGATTGAGTCAAAAGCAAACATTTCCACCGTTTGAAAATACAGTTTTAACATCCAACACAGGTATTGCTAAATTTTATAAAATCGCAGTTTGACCCCAAAAGAATTTTGATATGAATTAATACAAGTAACAAGGTTCTAAAACATGAAGATTATAAATTAAAATGAAATCAGCAATACAGATTAAATATGGGAATATTAAGCGAATTTAAATACGGCAAATACAAATTAAAATTAAATTAAATGCAGGTTGTTATAGAATCTATATTTGTTATAGCATCTTTATGCTAGAAAATGGAAAAGCATGTCTAAATGTTCAATAATTGCCATGTTGAGTTGGTTATATGTTTATGTGATTATGTGAGTCGAAGATTACCCGGTAATGGTTCACCAAGTATGAAATTCCAATAAGAAAAAGAAAAGCCCTTTGTGTAGGGGTAAGAGTAAACCCTTTGTGTAGGGGTAAGATTAAGCCCTTTGTGTAGGGACAAGAATTAATCCTTTGTGAAGGGATAAGAGGATAATGATATAAGCAGTAGAGTTGCATGAACCAATACTTGGTAGTCCAGAGACTACAAATTATGCTTTACATGAATGGTTGTTGCATTAGAATATTTACTTGTCACACCCGTTCCAGGAATTCATAATTTTATCATGCATATTTGTAATTTGGGAGTTTATCAATGTTAGTTGATAATGGTGATGAGGTTGACTGTGAGTCAACGGTAAGGTGTCAGTGAGGACACGGGAACATAGCAGTTCATATTGCATGGGCATGAGTAAATGGCATTTATATGATTTAAAAGTTATTCGACTTTATCTGGTATTCCTGTGAATAGTAACTATGCCTGTGTAGTATGATTATGGTATTTGGATACTTTAGTATATCATGTTGAGAACTGTGGTGAGAACGTGAGTGATACGTTAATTAAAAAGGTAGGTTGTGTAGAGATTCCACATAATTTAGTTTTCGGACGTTATTTTGGACCAAACTAGACTTAGTCGAAAACTTCTGAAATTTATAATTTTCACTCGTAAAGGCATAAAATGAAAGTGTGCGACGTTTCATGGGTTAATTAGAAGTTTAAGGAACTCGTGGGGAGGTAAACGCAATTTCTGAAGAATATGCCTATATATAGTAGTGGATGAGATTCATTCTCATCCAAAACTCTCTAAATATCTTGAGAGAGGAGAGAGAAAAGAGATTTCGTGGCCACAGGCTTTGCGACGCCGATCGACGACCGTTCGCCCGTCAGATTTTCTCCAGATTTTAGATTTGAACTCGTGAAGGTAAGATCTACGTTTTGATACTACTTAGGCCGTGTTTGGCTAATTTTTGTAAAAATCTTAATTCTAGACTTTTGGGAAAAACAGGTATAAACTTGTAAGAATTTTCTCAAATTCAAAATCCGACGATTAAGTCGATCCTTCAAAGTTTGGGGGAAATCGCACGAGGTATGAAGTTCTAACTTGTGAAATATAGAGAAATACATGTTTTATATTTCGACGATGAAATTGAGATCCGGGCAAAATCCATGTGTTAATTGTAAGCCCGTTAATTATGCACGCGCTAAATTGTGAAATGCATGTCTAAAGTTACGCGTGCACGTTGAGTTGTCTATGTGGGTCAAAGGGGAGTCTTATACAAATTCATTCCGGAGTAAGCTTCTCGATGTTTGAGAATTTGAGGAGCGACGGCTACTGTGCATGATTGTAGGCTTGGACTTGCCATGGCACTCGTGAGGATGTAATGGTTGTAGGTTTGGACTTGCCATTGACATTGCGGTTTAAGGCTTGGACTTGCCGCTACCGGATAAATGTGTATTTTTCACCCTAGAGACTATTGATATGATTTATATGATTAAAGCATGTTTTGTCATATATTGCATATGTTACACTTGTACGCTCAGCATATAGCTGAGCAGTGGAGATGTACTCCATTGCAGGTAAGAAGAAAGACAAGAAGAAGTGTGATGAGTGAGGCCGTTAAAGAACGCCGGGGGGATCACTTGTTTATATTTTTGTTTCTAGTTCCTAAACTGGTATCAAGGAATTGGGTTATGTAATACGTTGTAATAGATCCTTGGATTAGTTCCGTAGTATGGTAATCATGTATTTGAACGTCTGTGGTTATGTTTTAAATGTTGTAATTCAGTTATGGTTGTGATTGTTGTTAGTGTGGAGAAGCATGAGTTGTTAATTTTCACAACAGGGCTGCCCAGTAGGGGAGCAGTCGACTGGATCCTATGTCAGTCGATTGGATCCCATGTAATTGAGACACTGAAAGTGAATAGTAAGAGAAGCAGTCGACTGGACCCTTCATCAGTCGACTGAACACTGTTTATTTTTGGCTACTGCTTCTAATAATGGTAAAACCAGTCGACTGGACTCCTTTTTGAAATGTTAAATTTTAGTTCTGCATAACACAGTTGACTGGGTTCCCTGATCAGTCGACTGGACCTCTGTTGAGAATTTTGGGTTTTGGTTTCTGCTAGGAACAGTCGACTGGGTGCTAGGCACAGTCGACTGAACCTCTGTTTTCAAAACTGATTCTTTTGGATGTGTTTCCAATTAGCCAAAACTTTTTATAACTCTGATTCCAATGGATTTTCAACTCAGAGGGTAATGTTTCCTAAAGTTTTAAAATACTCAGGGTTGTTTTAAAGTTCTTTCTGCTGCGTATAGTTATATGATGTTTGGATGAGCCTTGGTGGCATGCCACGTGTCCTATTTTCACGTGTAGTGGGATGGGTCGTGACATTTAGTGGTATCAGAGCTATAGGTAACAAAACTTTGGGAACGTTCGACGACGAGAGGAGTGTTGAGTGAATTGTCACATGTTCTAAATTGCATCCATACATATTAGAGATGTTTGATGCATATGTATGTTGTTTTACATACATGCTATTGTTATTGTTGTACATGCATAGTGTTTATGAATTGAGAACTACAGGATTGTAATCATGAGTGACGAAGAGCGAACTCTATCACCACACACTCGACGTATGAATGAAATGGCAGAAATGATGGGGAACATGGGGGAAATGATACGGAATATAGCAGAGCAACTGCCTCCCACACCCCAAATCGAAGTGGAACCAATAACTGTAGTGCATGCACCCGAAACTAGAGGCATAAGATCCGTATCCGAACAATTCGCTCGAAAGAAACCAATGGAATTTCATGGGACACCCGATCCAACGCTCGCAGAACATTGGATTATGGACATAAAGAGGATTTTTCAATCTATTCCGATGAACGACAGGGAGAAAATGGAAAATGCAAGTGATGTGCTGAAGGGTGAAGCCCAGAACTGGTGGGTAAATGTTCTGGATCAAGGGGCACCGATTACTTAGGAAGGGTTCAAGGCGGAATTCAATCGCCGATTCTTTCCGCGAGCCGCCTACAATGTAAAGAAGCGAGAATTTGATAACCTGAAGCAGGGAGATATGACTGTAACCGAATATACTTCCAAGTACAACGCTTTGTTGAGATTTGGAAAGGGTTCCGTACCAGAGGAGGAAGATAGGGCAAGGAAATTCGAAGAGGGTTTAAGGGAAAATATTCGTCTAAGGGTGGAAACCTACGAACATTTGAAAGAGGCTCTGGTTCTAGTTTCAGTGATTTCAGGAGAACGCCAAGTAACATACCATTGTATTCACTTTGCAACCGACCACACTCAGGCCGATGTTTCATGACCAAACCCCAGAACAGGAACCAAGGCGGGGGTAGTACTAATTCAACACCCGACATGAGAGGCAAGTGTTTTGATTGTGGAGTATTTAGGCACCAAGCCAAGGATTGCCCGAGGAAGTATCCTCAGCAAGGAGCTAGTTCTATGGCTTCCAGTGGGTCGAAGCCTAGACAATCCAATGACGGGGGACAAAGGACTGAACAACGTAAAGGAAGAGCATATCAGATGAACCCAGGGGATATTGTTGCTTCAGAGACAGTAGTCTCAGGTATGGTGCTTGTATGTTCACACTTAGCACGCATACTTGTGGACTCGGGATCTACGCATTCATTTGTACCGCATGCTTTTGTTGAACATTTGAATGTTAAATCGGCACCGTTAGGATATGAATTGTCTATTGCTGTGCCACTTAGTAAATCAATAATGACGTCTACTATATATAAGAACTGTGAGATCAAACTAGGCGAGAAGTTGATGACCATAGACCTTATACCGATTATGGTGAACCATTTCGATGTGATACTGGGAATGGATTGGTTATCTCTTAACCAAGCCACAATAGACTGTGAACGGAAAGAGGTTAATTTTTTATCACCGGTACATGGGAACTTTTGTTTTCAAGGGAGTGGGGTTATACCGCCGTCGTATTTGATTTCAGCTATCCGAGCGGGAAGGTTATTGAAAAAGGGATGTCAAGGATTCCTATGTTCAGTGACTGATGTCTCAGTGACCGAATTAAAAGTAGAAGACATTTCGATAGTGCGAGAATATCTAGATGTATTTCCTGATGACCTACCAGATGTTCTTATTGAGAGAGAGGTTGAGTTCACTATGGAGGTTATACCAGACTCAAGACACGTATCAAAGGCACCGTATAGAATGGCACCAGTAGAATTAAAGGAACTGAAAGTTCAACTACAAGAGTTACTTGACAAAGGTTTCATTCGACTTAGTATTTCACCGTGGAGAGCCCCAGTGTTGTTTGTAAAGAAGAAAGATGGTTCGATGAGAATGTGTGTGGATTATCGGGAACTGAACAAGTTGATCAGGTATCATTTACGCTTTAGCTGCAACAAACCGCAAACACACTGGATGAAAATAGTCTGTATCAATCTGCTAGATGAGTGTCCACCCCTGAGGCAGCTTGGAGGATTTTTCAGTTCTTGCTGAACGAAATTCACAGACCAGTATTAGCCTTTCCACTGCACTTAGAACATCAGCAACATGTTACTTTTAATCGTACTTCTAACCTCGACAACATAATCCGCACTCCACATGCCAAAAAATTAATGCTTATAGAGTATTTTGCTATGAACAGTAGGTGTCCTCATGCACGAATGCTACTTTACAGGCAATTTCCCAAGAAATTTGTATGGTACTCAGGAAAAATATGGAGACCTAGGAAAAAAGGCTTTGTAGTAGGTAAGGTTGTTACTGTGAATCCGTCCGAAGGTGAGTGGTACTTTCTGCAGCTTATTCTTAACTCTATTCGAGGGGCACTTGCCAAGGAGATTTGAACGTTGTGAGCGGTCAACGCTACAAGACACTTCAAGAGGTAGCTCTGGCTCTTGGCTTACTAGAGGCTGATGAGACACTTCAGACAGGTTCTGCCACTTGCCAAGGAGATTTGAACGTTGTGAGCGGTCAACGCTACAAGACACTTCAAGAGGTAGCTCTGGCTCTTGGCTTACTAGAGGCTGATGAGACACTTCAGACAGGTTCTGCCAGTTGCTCCAAAAGCAAATATAGAATAGACAATAGAGGCTAGCCTTTTTAAATCACCATTATGGTCTATAATGCACAAGTTCAAACTCACACGTAGCATGCGAGCTGAAGAAGACACCCAATTTTGCGCTTTTGTTTTGCGTGTTGGTGATGATAAAGAGCCTAAGTTCAATGTTGATGAAATAATGATACCTGAATCAATGGTCATCTGACAAGACGAAGATGAATGCCTTGCACACTTAATAACTGAGACGTTTCCTCACGTTACTAACCAATCTTGCACTGCCAGTCAGTTGCAGAACCGGGCAATATTGGCCCCTATGAATGATATTATGGATGAAATATATGATTTAATGATTGAAAAACTTTATGGTGATGAAGTTGTGTACCAAATCTTTGACACGCATTGATCCAGCCCAAAAACGACTTCCAAGAAGATTTCTGCAATTCCTTGATGCCAACTGGGTTCCCTCCTCATCTTCTTCGGTTGAAGTTAAACTGCCCTATCATGCTAATTCGTAACTTAGATCCATCCAAGGGAATGTGCAATGGCACCCGACTCATATGTAGAGCTTTTGGAACAAACGTCATTCGTGCAGAGATAGCATGCGTCAATTACAAGGGAAATGAAATATTGCTACCGCGGATTCCGCTTCTTCCTTTCTAAAGTGAAAATGTTCATAATTCATTTAAGAGGACACAATTCCGTATTTGTTTGTGTTTTGCAATGACCATAAACAAGTCTCAAGGTCAAACTTTAGACTTTGTTGGACTATACCTTCCTCGCCCTATTTTCTCCCATGGCTAGCTTTACGTAGCATTATCAAGAGTCAGAAATTCAGCCAACATTAAAGCTCTTGTTGTGTCCCCTCTTTTTCAAAGTGGTCAGACAATTACAACAAGAAATGTTGTCTTCACTGAAGCTCTTGTCTTAGCTAACCAATGAAACCAATACCTATAATTTTATTATTTCCAGCAAAATCATTCGATCTGTCAGTTTTCTCCACCTGTCCCACCAATTGTACAACTAGATACTCATGGGTCTGACTGAAATTGTGGTGCCCATACCTACAACATCAAGACTTTTCTTCTTCTTCGTATTTCTACACATACATGTGCGTAGCCATATAATACACAAAACTACCTCATATACTCATTATTATTTCTTTCCATATCAGTTGTCTGAAAAAGGGAATAGTACTATTCTCTGCAACACTCATAATTTGAAAACTATTCAATCATGTTCACCAATGTCCTTTGTCATGAAAGAAATTAAGAAAACTGTTTCCATTCAACTTTAGAGGTAATGGAGCCCCAAGAACTACTAATACACCAAATTATAACCACCACCAACCAACCATTGAAATGCAAAGTAGGCATCTTGGAGAAGAG
This sequence comes from Hydrangea macrophylla, assembly GCA_033977485.1. Lineage (NCBI taxonomy): Eukaryota > Viridiplantae > Streptophyta > Magnoliopsida > Cornales > Hydrangeaceae > Hydrangea > Hydrangea macrophylla. The sequence goes on along the minus strand of CM066987.1, from coordinate 18,299,335 downwards.
ATTTCCAACAAAAGCTATGGCCACTTCAACTAGATATCAGAAGGTAATCGTTGCTGAGTCAAACGTATACTACATGCGCATTAGACTTCTTGTTTTCAGCTTGTTATCATTAGTTTGTGGGCAATATCTTCACTTTTATACTCATTGTTTCTTTGTTTGTTACCATTGTATTTTTGCACTTATCAAGACAAGGCCAATTGTAGTAAGACTGCGGTTGCATTCAATGGTTAATTACTTTCATTTACTAAATTCATGATTAAACAAATATTGTATCTACTCTCTAACCCTCATCGCTCTTCCGTTTTAAGCAGAGGTATCACTAGCTACCAGGAGCCCGAGCAGCTTCCTTATAAATCCAAATCTCCCACAATCCATTCAATGTGAGATAAAACAGTGTATTCATATCTGCTTTTTATGTTTGGCTATGTTCTGGACTTATAGCTTCTCACGTACAATTGTTTCTTTCTGCTACCAGTTTGATGGAAAATCCGATGAACGTAGACACAGCCATCATTATGTCCAAATTGGATGCTCCACTACACATACGGCCAGGCAGTAAGGAAGAAATTCCCATCTTTTCACTGCACAGCTTGCCGAATATAACTCTAGCTCTTCCTTATCCATTTCTTAGCATAACCATGTTCTTCCAAACATAATCTTCTTTTACAGCTCGGAAAGTTTATCAAAATGCCAAAAAAATACGCCTATGCATACTGTTTTCAGCCGCAATTTCCCAAATTTGTTTGCTATATCCTGTTAGAAAATTACTCAACAGTTCTGGGATACTGGAAATGAAGATTCAAATATTAAAATAACAGAATTTAAGTAAGAGAGCTATTGAAACACATAATTTTAATCGTTTTCCTTCTTCTTTATTCAAATTTTGGAAGTTTTGCTCACTCTTGGATTTCAATCAATTCGCTCGCTGTGAAAGACCAGATTTGGATCTAGATTTTAGTATTGCCCCTGTTAGTTTTTCATGACTCCGTCTATTTTCGGCTTAACATTGAACTTCGAGTGGTCAAATTATGAAAGCGTTCATTCAATTGTTCATTCTTATCAGTTTACTCATTCTGTAATGAGCTTCCATTCAGTGTCCAAATCTCTGAGTGTAAAAATCAACATGTGCTTCATTATTCTACTCATATTTGTGTCTTACAGACCAATGTTGTTTACATACACCACTTTTACATAACTAACCTTGCCCTTTTACTTTGTTTTTCATCCCTTCCCTTTTCTTAATTATGCAGGTTACATACATTATCACGTACATCATCCCTCCATTCACTGCTGGTCAAAAACTAGGGTACACGGGATGTAGCAGTTGCCACCGTTCTACGGGTGCAGGCTACTTGGAGTCATTTACATGCCATAACTGTTTCAAACAAGACGCCCACGGATCACCACTATTCAGAATCCTTCCCAAACTCCACACCCTAACAACCTTTTGTAACTTTCCCTTCTATTTTCATTTCAATTGTCAAGTACACTAACAGCTTCATCACGTCCACGTGTATCATGTTTACCTACGAAACAAGTTGAACTCCTTCACACTTTTGTCGTCCACATTTCAAACTAATAAATTAATAATATTGAAGTAAAGTAAACTGATTTGAGTCTTCTAACTGAAACCAGTTTATTATTTATTGGCTACACTGGAATTTCATTGAGATTTTTGGATGGTCTTTGTCAACACTTCCCATCTTAGATTTCGAAGTCTATTGTTAACTTGTAATTATCTATTTTCCTTCTACTGGGGTGTAGACACCCCATTTTGTCGGCTATCAGATTTAGGAGACCCATAGCTTGGTGGTTCACAATGATCGTAAAAGACTCAAAAGGACTCCTGGAAGTCAGCTCTATCTCTCAGAATGCTCAGAAAGACCAAAATGACCCCTAAAAGCCCAAAAACTCCCAGATTTGGTCCTAAAGTTCTGAAAACATGCTACGTCGTAAGAAAAGCAAAAAAATGAGTTTCTAAGAGAAATCAGATGAAATTGTTAACTCCCAGAGACCCCCGGAAGTCCCGAAAGTTCCCGGAAAGTCCCCGTTGACCGGTTTGACCAAGGTTTGACTAGGTTTGACCAAGGTTTGACCAGTTTGACCAAGTTTGACCGAAAATCGTCCGAATTCACCAGAATCATTTTAAATCATGAGAAAAGTGTTAAAACAAGTTCCAAAAGAAAATCGACCGAAAACATCAGCTCCCGGGAACTCCCGGAGGTTTCTAGAACTTCCCGGGAATCCCAGGTTTGACCAGTTTGACCAGAATTTGACTTTGGAACCGGGGCACCAAAACAATTTTCAAACATTTTTCATGGATACTAGAGGTCAATAGCTTTCCAACGGTATATCGCACGTAATTTCTGGATTTAAAACGAATTTATTATGAATTTTCAAAGGCGAAAAAGGCGATCAAATCAGCTTTTATCGCGAATACCGCAAAACTTTTCAAGGTGACCTATCCCCGAACTATTTTTTATGTAAAGTAGACTCCATTACCTTTCCAAGGGTATATCATAACCTCAATTTGGAGTTCGTACGCATTTTCTGTGAATTTCGGACGAAATAGGGCCTTTTCGCGAATACCGGAACTTCAGGGGGGCTAAACAGCATTATCTGGTCGAAGGGAGGAGCAGTGCCGCCGCGGCACTGGCCCACTGCCGCCACGGCACTCCCCTCCAGAACAGTGAGTTTTTGTAATTTCTTTTGGGGTCCCAATTTGATATATTAGAAATCAAAACGACGTAGTTTTGGTTCCCAACTTATTTTGGACCAATGGGAGACCATTTTAAACTTTTTAAAACTCCATTTACCACCCCTCCTTTGCCTATAAAAGAAGCCATTTACTTCCATTTAGAGGAGAGACATGGAAGCTTAGAATAAGCTTAGGAAGAAACTCTAGGGAAATATAGAGAGAGAAAGAGAAGAAGTAGTCTTCTTCTTCCATTTTTTCCAATCAAAGTGAGTTTTAATCTTGTTTTCCTCCACCATTTTTCTATATACTTCATCATCAATATACCCAATCACCATTCTTGAGCATTCTTGAGTTAGGAAGCTACTTCCATGTCCAAATGTCAAAATCTATGAGTGAAACACCAAGCTACAAGTCCAAAATCATATTGATTATCATCTATTGATTGTTATTTACTTGCTTGTTCATATTATGTTCATCTCTTCTTAATCTCATTTCTTTTTATTTTCTTTATTTACTTACTAGTTCATCATCATCTAAGTGATGACATGAAGTTTGGGGTGAGTGAATCCTTATGGATAGTAGCTCTTGACCTCAAAAACATGTTTGATAGATGATGATCATAACCTCAATACTTCCAAGATGTTCTTGAAATGTATTGAAGTTATGTCCAAAATAAAAATGAATCTCTCCAATAATATTGGGAGTTCTTTGATGATTCAAGGTTGGATGAGGTTCTAAGTGGTCACATGGTCATCTCAAGAGTTTAAGTTCATGCTTTGAACATCTATTTCAAAACCCCCAATCAAGAACTCAAACTCTATTTCAAACCCAAATCCATTTTCTTCAAGAATGATCCAAAACAGTGAGCTGTTCAGATTCAAAGATTTGTTTTGAATTAAATACTTGCGTTATGATGATGAAACCACTTGGAAAATCTTTCTAAGACATCATAGTTTGTCCCAAATTTTTCCCATCAATTATAGAAATGTGAAAGTATTTGTTTTGGATGTGAGAAGTTCATATTCATAATCTGCCTCTGTTCTCACAGAATGTTCACCCAACTTCTTGCACTTATTCTGGATATTTTCGTCACTGTACATATATCTTTTCTATTTTTTTTATAAAACTTGGGTGTCTTAGGAAACTTTTGGTATATAATGGGTCATCATTAACCTTTTCTTTGATTTATGAAAAATCATACAAAATCAGTCAACAGTGCAGCTTTTGTTTCTGAGTCATGTGTACATTCTGATTTATTTCTTTTAATCTGTGATAGCTATTGATGTTTGGCTTTTTGGGTTATTTTCTAGACACAATAAGGATGATCTCTGATTTTTATCACATTTTTCTAGGCACGTTTGACCTCCCATTATAATGTTACAAAGTAATGCATACAGTCTGTCCACTATTCACAGCATTTCACTTTTTGGCTTTCACACTTTGATGCAACACTCTCTTGTATCTAGATGAATCCATATCCCATGCACATGTTCTTTACCACTTTTAGCATGCTATATCATATCATGTATCATCTATCCTCTCATGTATCATACTCCCATAGATTCTTGAGTTTGATTTCCAAATAAAACCATGGTTTGCAAATACTTGGGAAGTTCTTGAAATAAGTTAGGAATTGATATTCCAAGTTGTTAGAATATTCATCCAAGATCTGGAAGTATACTTTCAAAACCCTCATTTCAAAACCCCCCCTCTTAAACCCCTCATTTTGATTTCAAGAAATAAACCTTGTTTTTCTCAAAACCCTCAAAACAGTGAGTCATTTAACTTCAAGGAATTATTTTGAGTTCAATACTCAATGTATGAATGCAAGACCACTTGGAAAGTCTTTCTAACTCACTATAGAACACCCATGATTTTTGGCTTGACTTGGAAGTACTTGAAAATGGTCCATTTGGACCCAAACATTCCTACCAAACATTCTGTTTTTGCTGTCACAGCAGCTAGGTCAACTTACGACCTCTTTTCCAGAAAACTTTTCCAAACGGGGTGGTCCTAACTTATTTTTCCCTTACAATTCAATGTCTTAGGGAACTTTCTGTATAAAATGGGCCTCTAGATCATTCTTTTTCATTTTCTAAGATTTTCTAACATTTCAGTCGACAGTACGAACTCTGTTTCTGAGTGACCTCTATTGTTTATATAATTACTCTCAATCTGTGATAGCTATTCAAGATTGGCCTTTTGGGTTGTGTTCTAGACACAATAAGGAACATCTCCATAAAAAATCATGCATTGAAAACATTCCTAACCCTTCTTTTCGAATTCCAAATGATCATGCTACTGTTCTGTCCACTATTCACAGCAAGTACATTTCAACTTTCATTCTTTGATTTGATGCTCATATGCATTCCAAATTAGTTCATATCTTAGGAAGTAGTCCATACTACATTTGTACACATCCCATGTTAATTTCATTCATTTATTCATACACATTTTAGACTTCTAAATCATTCTAGAAATCCATGTACACAAAACACACTACAACCTTTGCACATTTTAGATACATACATTGCATTCATGCAAGATTTGGGGTTTTTGTAACTCTTAATCCAAGGAGATTATAAGGAATGAACTTGATCACACATTCATGCTTCCCCTTTGATCTAATCATCATTTCTCATCCGTCCCGGGGATTGAGAGATCTTCTATTCTCAAAGAATAACATGCATCATACTAGCTTGTTAAGCATATTTTGATTTCTTTGCTTATTTGTTTCAAGAACAATTCATGTCCCCCTTTAGATTAGGAAAACTTGATTAATTGATATATGATTAGACGATTTTTCCTAGGTTAATTTGTGTGATCTTTCACTTTACATTGCATGATATTTGATTTAGATCTTATGAATGATATTTTATCTTTAGATCTTCCATTTTCAAGTTTCTTATGTAATGTAATATACTATCATAGTATTAATTGCCGAACCATACTTAGTATAAGATGATTATTTGGATGCTAATTGAGGCCCGTCGAAAGACGGGGCGAGTTGAGGGTGTTTTAGTCGCGACAAAGGCTCCTTCCTCTCTCGTACCAAAACCCCGAACCAAGTTCTTTGGTGATGAAGGGCCGGTGCCCTTATCCGCTTGGGTGAGTCAAAATTAGGTTTCTTGGTTCCTTAAAGACCAAGTGGCGACTCTGTATCTGTTTTCAACAGACCTTTTCTTTTCCTTTTCAAAACAATCTCAAACAAGAGAAGTGGTCCACCTCCGGTGTCCACATGGGGCAGCCTTGGCGCAACCGTAAGGTTCCTCCATTGTGACCTGGAGGTCGCAGGTTCGAATTTGGAAACAGTCTTTCTGCTTGCAGGGGTAAGGCTGTTTACATCTCACCCTCCCCAGACCCCGCAATGGCGGGACCTCATGCACTAGGCTGCCCCTTTGTTTTTTTAATCAATTTTCCTTCTACTGTGATGTGCTTATCAGGTTTAGATTGGCAGCCAGACGTGTTTTAGCATTGCAGCGATTATGTGCTGAAATTTGGAAGGTTTTGGACACAAGAGACAAAGGTGATGATGGTATTGCTTAATTTTCCAAATTACCCCACTTTCCTTTCTTTCTTTCTTTCTTCATATTCTTGTACAATTACCCTTTTGAAGTTTCTTGTTTATGAGGAAAACGAACATGCTTGCATAGTCAACACCAATGTTGCCCAATGTTATTGTTTCTAAATAATGTTAAGAAAGTGAATGGACACAGAGAAAGGGATTATATATGAACACCTCGAATGACTCAAAACATAGAAAACAGTAGGGACAAGTTTCAAGCTTTCCACTTCTACCAACACCTATGTTTAGGGTGTAAACAATTGTTGGAATCAATTATCAGATTTTTCATTATGTACTTGATTAAGAGATAGGCTTAGAAAGATGAAATTCATCGTCTTTTCCTGTCTCTTTTACGACCTTCCAAACATAACCGAAACTTTCTTTCCCATTATTAGTATTATATTTCTTTCAGCAAGAGAGGTTCTCCTTCGATTTTCGTTATTGATTCATTCGAGTCTTTTCTTAACATTTTGGGATGTTTTACTTCATGATTAAGCAACGAAGACCATTTCCACAAGATTTCCGCTCAAATCCATTTCTGTTAACAACTCTATCCAATTTGGATTACTCTTACTAAATTTTATTGTAACTCGAGCTATGCACTTACTCTTTAGTTTCTTTTCCAGTTCTTCATATCAAAGAGTCTTCCTTATGATCACCAAGCTTGGGTCCTCCTGTTCTCAATGGTCGTCTATCCCATTCAATTTTGAAGCTCTTAATTTATGTATGATGCAACACTTGTTGGATGTTTGGTGTTGCTGCAGCTTCGGTACCAGTATACATGGATGGCACTACTTGTGTATGTTTGTACAAGGCATCATGTTATTTATCAGCACTACTTTGCTTGTTTTTATCAAACCCCGTACATTTTTGGTGCAATTTTTATCAAATCTGTCTGATTTCTGTGCAACGGACAATGGAATCGAGCACGTGCCTTGCACGTGGGTTCCCCTTAGTACTCTTAAAAAAAGGTAAGTTAACATATAGTCCTTTACATATAGTGTCTTTAGAAATAGGTACAACTTACAATACAACTCAGTATTTAGTCCCTACAGTAATTACTTGACAAAAATACCCCCGTGCTATGGATTTGTGTGAGCTTACAATACACCCACAACATCCTAACAAAAGTCAAACTCATCGTGCTACTTTCAGTTACCCAATTATGGTGACGTGATTTATGTGTGTTCAAAAATCAAATTTATTACAATCCAACATATTTTTTCTTCCCATCAAAATTTCTCAATATTCCAAAAAAAGAAAACCCAATCAGTCGCTCCACAATCAACGAGATACGAGAAGCGATTGAAGCTGAAAAATGGTTTGAGAAGACAGAATCAAGAAACTCGCTGCTATCAACAACTCTGTTCATTGAAGAACATTGAAAATCAACAAACAAACAAAAAAAACCTGCGATGGGGACAAAGGGTAAGAATTTTATATTTTTTTTGTGGATCAAAATCTATAGAATCTTAGAACTAGATCAATTTTCAACAAATAAGATTGTTTCGGTGAAATTTTTGGATTTCGCTACTTAAAAGTCTTACCATAGAAGTGAGAAATTAAGGTTTTGTTTAAGGATTCTGCTATATGGTACGCTAGGTATAAATTTCTTACCAAATTTCAAAGTATGAACAAAAGATAAATAAAAAAAAAAGCCTCATGTATTGTCATATATTTCAGATTCTGTAGAAAAATATATAGAACACTTGTATCTTAGTTAAGTGAGAAATTCTCACTTAACTAATGACCAAAACCTGTCTGTTGTGTGAAATTCTCATAGAATACTAGACAAATACATTATAGTATTGCACATATTGCATCTGTTATAGAAATTTACAACTTGTTTATTATGTCTGTCCAACCTTTATTATCAGCTTGTGTGATTAGATCAAGAAGCAAAAAAAAAAAAAAGAAGTAGAAAAAAAAAAGAAAACAATTGAGAAGGGCAGCAAATCGGAAGTTCCGATGTAGCTTGGAAGGATTTGGCAAGTCAATTGACGACATCAAGCTTCCGCCCAATCAAATCCACTATCCACATATTGCAAAGGATTCCATTTTGGCATCTATTTATCAATCATAGGGTCAAGCATCATCAAAAATATGACAGAGTCACCAGATTGTTGATAGAGAAATTCATTGCAGACAATGAAACTTTCACAAAAACCAAAGCTCTATGATATTCAGTATCATAAATGGAAAAAAGAAAATTAATCTATCATACACCCAGAAGACATACTCGGATTCACGACACTAAATTACAATTTTGAAATTGTAAGATTCTATATGTGAGAAATTAACACTAACAAATGAAAATGTCAACCAAAAAAAAAGTGTGAGATTTTCTCACCAATGTGACCACTAACTACCGAATTGATTACTGAATGAGTGAGAATTTCTCACTAATGTTTACCACAAGTATAAGAGATTCGAATTATTAACAACAAACATCATGCATCAACATGGTGAGAATTTCTCACCAAATTTGTTAGACGATAAAAGGTAGAATAAGAAATTCTCACAACCCTGAATGTTTGGACTGCTATACCAAACCTAGACACACTTTGATTTCTGTTTGTGGGAAATTTTTCACTACATATTGCTGCTAAATTTATCACACAAACCATGCACATCATCACCAGAACTGAATTTATCAGACAAACAAATGAGAAATTCTCACAAAGTATCTTTAAAAATCACAATACGTAATGTTGTTAATGTACTCACTAAGTTGTAAGAGAAATTTGTGAGAAATATCACACAATATGAAAACAACAACAAACACAATTGTCAGTCAAATGAGAATTTCTCACAAAAATTGTATGAAACTCCACACCAATTAAGCTGACAATCAAACATGCATAAATATCTTAAATTTAATTTGGGGTTAATTGCAAAAACACCCCCTCAACTATGACCCTTTTCTGAGTACACCCCCTGATTTAAAAAAGTGAACAACTTCACCCCCTCAACTATCAAAAATTATTTTGTCTCAAACGCCGTTAACGGAAGTAATAAAATGACGCATATACCCTTGTTCTGAATTGCAAAAACACCCCCTCAACTATGACCTATTTTTGAGTACACCCCCTGGTCTAAAAAAAGTTAACAACTTCACCCCATTCCCCCCTCTCTCTTTCTCTGCAACTTCTCTCTCTAAATTATAAGGTCCCAATTTAAAAATAAAAAAAAAAAACTGTGTAATATGTTGGTCCAAAAGACCAACCCCACAATTTAGAAAAAATAATTACATATAAAACATTGGTCCAACTGTAATCCAACACACCTTAAACATTTGTCTCAACTCATTTTCATCTCATCTCTTAGTTTAGTCTACACAAATTGTTTTATCATAATGCCAAACTTTACAAATTTCAATCAACTATCAACCCTTATTACTGTTAGGCTATATTTGGTTCATAGATTTAGTGAGGGAGAGAAAAGAAGAAAGGAAATCGAAAAAGAAAATTAATTCTCAGGTATTTTCCCTTCTATTTCATCCATGATTAATAATATCGAAAACTAATAATATTTAAAATATGAGTAATGCTATGCTTATCAAATTTTATATCCTAAGTGGTTCTCAAACACGTGGTAGTAGGCCCAAGTGATTTTGATTGGAGGATACTGAAGTCGTCCCACCATTATTGAAGGTGGTCCTGCCGGTACATGTATCTGGGAATCATTTGAGATACAAAATTTGGGAAGCATAGCATGACTCTTTCCTTGTAATTAAGCCAATGTATTACATATAATAAGGTTTTTTGGGTCTATTTGTAATTAAGCCAATATATTACATATGATAAGTTTTTTTTTTTTTTCAAATTTTGGGAGAATGAAGTATAATTAGACCAACATCTTACATGTAAAATCATTTTCTTTTAGCCTAACTGATTTTTTTGGGGGGCTATATAACAAGTTTACTTATTTTACGGGGACTAAGCTTAATAAAATTTAAAAATTTCCGACATCTGCCACTAGTCGTGGTGGTGTGGGGCAAGGGAATGAGAGAGAGAGGGAGAGGGGATGGTGAGAAATTAGGGTAGACTGTAGAGAGAGAGATCAAACTCATTTTGGGCACAAAGGGTAAAAGTGTCCATTTTTGCTCTCACGTGATGGGCACATGCCCATTTTCTTTTGCAAACTAACGGAGGGGGTCAACTTGTCGAATAAAACAAACGGAGGGGGTCAATTTGTCGGAAAAAAAAGTTCAGGGGAGCGAGTTGAAAACGGGTCATAGTTGAGGGGGTGTTTTTGAAATTAACCCTTTAATTTGTTACATTGTCCTTCAAAAATGGTTGATTGATATAATAAATGATATATAGTGCCATAATTTAGGGAACATTATCTGCAATTAATCATTGCATAAAATTCAGTTTCCACATTAATATAGAGTCTATTCATATATATATATATGTGCATATATATATATATATATTCTTATCTAATTAATTGGGGGTATTCCAGTCCAAAACAATTTACTAATTTGGGGGGAAATGACTAATCATTAATTAGCATTGATAGCAATGGACTAATTTTTATTTTAAAAAGTCAAATGTACTAATTTTACCTTTGACCTATTATGAGGGACTAAACCTTATATACTAAAAAAGAAAAGGGAGACTTGGTGTAAGGCCCCTAAGGTTGGGCTAAGTTGGATTAAAGGACAAGCCATAATAAAAAACTCACACAAGGACACACTTTACAAAAACTTTCCCTCTCAAAGTCTTCTAAAATTTGAACTTTCCCTCTTAGTCCTATAAAATTTGAAATTTCACTCTAAATGGAAAAATTGCCCATGGAACCCTAAGAGACCACCACTGCCATCTCTCTTCTCTCTCTAACTTTATCTCTCCTCCCCCTCCATAGCCACCACCACCATCTCTCTTTCGTCCCCCTCCATAGCCACCACCACCACCATCTCTCTCTCCTCCACAACCATCACAACCACCACCACCATAGCCACCATCTTCTCTTCTCATCCCTCTATAGCCATCACCATCACAACCACCACCACCGGAGCAGTCGCCACTACCACCAACTCTCTTCTCTCTCTAACTTTCTCTCCTCCCCCTCCATAGCCACCACCACCACCATCTCTCTTCTCTCTCTAACTTTCTCTTCTCCTCCTTCCATAGCCACTACCATCACAACAACCACCACTGGAGCCATCGTCGTCGGAGCCTCCGCCGTTGCCGTCGCAACTACCACCAACTCTCTTCTCTCTCTAACTTTCTCTCTCTTCCCCCTCTATAGCCACCACCACCACCACCACTCTTTCTTCTCCCCCTCCATTGCCACCACCACGTCGCCCACCACCACCACTACCACCAAAACAATAATCCATGACCAACTGATCTTAAGAGAAATTTCTCTTAAGATCAGAACTGTTGAATGAAGGTGGGATGATAGGTTATGGTCGCCGAAGGTACTAGTGGCGGTCGTATAAGGTTGCCGGAGGTAGAAGTGGTGGTGGCCGTAGGTTAGGCATGGGTGGTGTCAATGGTGGATGGTCGCCGGAGGTGCTAGTGAGTTCGTCGGAGATGGTAGTGGTGATCGCGGGAGGTGAAAGTGGTGGTGGCAGAAGGTTAGGCATGGGTAGTGGCAATGGTGGCTAGGGTTTGATAGTAAGGTTAGATGATGATGTTTTGGTCCAAAAAAAATTAGGAGTAAAAGTCAAGTTCTTTTATTAAGTGTCCTTCATTCCAATTTAGCTTGTCTTAATGCCCTTTTCACCAATTCCCCCCCCCCCCCCCCCCCCCCCCCCCCCCCCAAAAAAAAAAGAGGGTTTGGGGGGTGGGGGGTGGAATTTTGTCAAAAGTCCTTTAAATTAGACTTTTTTAGTATTAGATCCAACCGGTTTTTTTTTTTTTGTGTAAAAAATCCACATGTTATTAAAGTTAAGATAAAATGCATTTTGCACCCTCAAGCTATACCCTGTTTGGCACTTTGGTCCCTAAACAAATTTTTTTTCTTCGTATTTTGGTCCCTCAACTAACATTTTGTGGCAGTTTGCCCCTTTTGTCACTTTTGGTGTCACCAACTTTTTCCGTCACTAAAAGTGACGGGGGCAAACTGTCCCAAAATGTTAGTTGAGGGACCAAAACACGAAAAAAAAAAATTTTGTTTAGGGACCAAAGCGCCAAACATGGTCTAGTTTGAGGGTACAAAATGCATTTAACCCTAAAAGTTATGTGAAACTTCTGATAACTTTGTAAAAAATTAAACTTGGTATCTGAAATATCACATTAAAAAGTTATGTGAAATTTCATATAACTTTTAAAACTTTTAAAACTTAGGGATTTGATCCAATTAAGTTTCACTAGTCATGGGGTTTAACCAAAATAAAAAAATAGATTGTCCTTTAAACTTAATAAGTCTAAAATTATGGACTTTTTTTTTTTACTCAATTTCTATAAAAATAACTACAAAACAATATCTTTTTTTAATTAGCCTAACTAGGTTGCAATTTGCAATAAATATTTGTCTTTTGAAAAATTATGGTTTCAAAACCTTATAGTTAGTTTTCAATCTGAAAACTTTGAAATCTAAAAAATCTTTGAGTAGAATCAGAATGGTATTGGAAATTCTAAAAAATTCAATTCTCAAATTGGAAAAAATCAAAATATTCCGAACAACTTCTGATCCAAAAATTCTAATGTATTTTAAAATATTCCAATGTTTTATTGTAAAACTATATATTCTATTATATAAAAAGATGTTGTATACATAAAAATGATAGCTGTCAACTTTTTATTCCTATAAAAGTTGCACATTCTCTATCTTTAAAAAAATAATGAAGAAAAAAAAAGATGTATATTCTCATTAAAATCAGTATAAAAATATTCATCTTTTCAAGTGGCCTTAAAAGGCTAGGATTTTTCTTTGTTTGATTTTTGGTCTCACTCTATTTCTCAGTCTCTCTTTGTTGTCGCTCTCTCCTCTTATTCTCGGTCGAATCGAAGGCTGAAACTTACGTAGGTACTTCCTTTCTCTCTCTCTCTCTCTCATGTAATCGTGGCTATAATTCTTTGTCGATCTCTTGAGATACGTTTTGAGCACCAAATGTTTATGCTGAAAGTGTTTTGTGTCATCGATTCTAGAGTTCCTTGTTAGAAATGATTGGAATATTATCTATCTTATTGCAACGTTAAAGTCATATATCAATCATGGATAGAAGTAGCACTCCTTCTAACATGCACTAGCGCTAAAGTTAATCAAAAGAGGCAAAAGATGGATCAAAAATCATGTCTAGCCAAAAACCATGGCGTATGATGGAGCTACTTTAGTAGGCATTTATATGAGCAGTTAGAGAAGAAGAAGAAGGGGACAGTTGGTTGAAAGTTTGTAATGCAAAAATTAGTGCAACTATCATACTAAAGCATAGAAAAGGACTATTTGGCATGAAAGAGAAATCACAATGGCATGTTTCTTTCATGGGCGTTCAAGTTTCTAATTAGAAGTTTGACCAAAGAAAGATGTTGCAAATCGCATGTGATTTTAGTGAATTTTTTACCCGAAGCTTCAACAGTGGGTTAACATTTCCCTGACCCATCACTGTTTTAACTTATTTTCCAAACCCATCAGTTTTCTAGAAGTCGCGACTTCAACTAGCGATTTCAGACGAAACCAAGTCTGAAATCGCGATTTCAAGTAGCGACTTTAGCTAGAACTCGCTACTTGGAATAGCGATTTCATTTAAAGTAGAAACCGCTACTCCAAGAAGCGATTTCATTTAAAGTGGGTTAAGCGGGCATCTTCTTCTTCCCTCACAGTCCAGATCTGCTCTCTAATAATCTCTGCGATCTCTCTCTCTCTCAGCCCTCTCTCTGCGATCTCTCTCTCTCTCATTGATCTCTCTCTCTCTCTCAGTGATCTCTCACTCTCTCAGGTGCCTCTCTCTCTCTCCCTCTCTCTCTCTCTGTAGACACACACACAGATACATATCATCACATACTCACAGACACACATACTCACAGAGACACACAATGTGTGTATATATATACACACAGATACACATACACATACACACACATACACACACAGACACATACTCACAGAGATACATACTCACAGAGACACATACACATACACACACAAACACATACACATACACATACACACACAGACACAAACACATACACATACACATACACATACACATACACATACACACACAGACACAGACACATACACATACACATACACACACAGACACAGACACATACACATACACACACAGATACACATACACACACATAGATAGGCCTGTAAATGGATCGGATTTGGATCCGATCCGATCCGAATCCGACAGAAAATATCGAATAAGAAAATCCGAACCCGAATCTGAATCCGAATATTTTGTTAGCAAACGGATCGGATTCGGATATCACAAATCCGATCCGGATCCGATCCGTTTAGCTCCCCTTGTTTTATAAAAATTACAATTTAGCTCCCCCTATTTTGTGAAAATTACATAATGACCCTACACTATAAAATTCTTTTGGTGCTCAACGAATATCCGATTAGAGCAATGGGTAGTAGGAATTCTTTCTCAATAGAAAAGTACCATTCTTAACGACGCGATGGACCATTGATTACTTACACTTGAATTTGCAAATGTGAAGGTATTAAAATGGCTAGTGTTGTGACTATAATGCTGTATTGGGGGGGGGGACATGTGCATCGGAGCGGATGGTCTATACTATGATAGTAACTGTCGAAGTTTCATTCGCCTGAGAACAGACGCTCAATACACTGAACTTGTTAGAAACGTCTGCAAGAAAATGGGGGTTCATCATAATAGTGTTCGTTTGAAGTTCACTTGTAGGTTTCCGTCGGTTCTTGGATATCAGGTTTCCAAGTTTATACCGTTTAAAGTAATGGATGACGAAAGTCTGCAAGTAATACTAGAAACAGCATCTACTAATGCAGCTATAAACTCTATGGATCTATATGTCGAGACAGAGAATCTTCCCGAGGCCCATCAAACATTAGATGACTGGATTGGGTCGTACACCTCTCTGTTGACACAAGAAGGCAAAAGCTCAAACCCGTTTGTACAGGGGTTATTGCCGTCCACGTCTACACAACATGTGGATTGCTCAAATGCATTGCAAAACAGTCAGAATGATTACAGGAGTCCGATGCAAGACATTGTTTCAGAACGGCCAATTTATGTGCAGTTCAATTCAGATGATTGCGGATATGGTGATGATTGGGCACACAGAGGGATGGACACCAACTTGACACCGGAAAACTCGAATGAAGAAGATGTGCATGCAGACGAGTATACTGGAGGGGATGATGAAGATGATGTTATTGAAGATATTGAGCCGACTGCCCAAATAAATCCTGAAAATGCATTGTATGAGCCTCGTTCATCAATTTTTACATCGTTTGACTTGGGCATCCATACTGGAGAGGCATGTTATGCTTCAAACATTGAGGGTAGGTAATGGAATCCAGATCGAGACGAGTTGGTGAAGGGTATGATGTTCAAAACCAAAGATGATCTTCAGAGATTTATGGAGTTGTACTCAATAAGAACACATCAACGGTACATGGTGGATCAAACCAGTCCGGATCGTTGGTCGTTGAAATGTGAATTGGCGTCACAAGGTTGCAAGTGGCAACTACGGGCAAGGTTGAAACGACACGGGATGTTTGAAGTCATAAAGGTTGAGCAAAGCCACACTTGTATGTCCCCTACGATGAACCTTGGTCATAGAAATCTAAATGCTCGGCTAGTGGCTAGGGACATAATGCCAATGATTAAGGAGGACGCATCTATTAACATCTCTGCGCTATTGCAAAAGGTGAAAGATAAGTATTTGTACACCGTCCCATACAAGAAGGCGTGGAATGCGAAACAGAAAGCCATTGGAATAATATTTGAGGATTGGTGTACATCATACACAAAATTGCCCAAGTTCATGGCTGCAATTCAACAGTATAATCCTGGAACGGTTGTTAAATGGTTCTATGTGAACGGTGGTAGTGCGACTGTAAAGAACTTCGAAAGATTATTTTGGGCGTTTAAGGCGTCCATTGATGGGTTCAAACACTGTCGCCCCGTCATAAGTATCGACGCCGCATTCTTGTATGGGAAATATAGGGGCAAATTACTAATCGCTATGGGAACAGATGCAAACGATCAAATTTTTCCTTTAGCATTTGCCATCGTTGACGAGGAGAAAGCTGCAACATGGACGTGGTTTCTGAAATTGCTAAGGGACTACGTTGTGCCTGGCAGAGAAGGCATTTGTTTAATATCCGATCGACATAGAGGCATCCTTTCTGCGGTGAATGAGCATGATGTAGGGTTTCATGAGCCCGATGGGTATCATTGCTATTGCCTCCGACATGTGCAGAGTAATTTCGCCACAAAGTTTAAAAATGCATACCTAAAGAAACTTGTGTGGAATGCTGGGAGTTCCCACCAAGTCCGTAAATTTAATGGGTTCATGGAAGAGATTAAGAAGGTTGATCCAAAGGCGTGGGAGTATCTTGATGCAATTCCCGTCGAAAAATGGACCATTGCCCACGACGGGGGACGACGGTACGGTATGCGAACAACCAACATCTCAGAGGTGTTTAATGGTGTACTCAAGAAATCTAGAAATCTTCCTATCACCGCTTGTGTTGAAATGATCTTTTTTCGTGTTGTTAAGTACTCTAGCGAGCGTCGTGAACTTGCTGAGACAGCCATCAGGGAAGGTTTTACCTTCACCCCAGGAGCAATGTCTAGATTGTTGAAATCAGAAGGCAAGATTGGTAGGTACAACCTCGAGATTTTTCATTCGGGTACGTGCAGGTCAACAAAGGGGGAGCATCGGGTTCTAGTCAAATTGTGAACATATCTGATAGGACTTGCAGTTGTGGAAAATGGGATATATATAAAATGTCATGTACTCACGCATTGGCAGTTCTAGCTAAGTTTAGAACTTCATATCAAAATTACGTTCATCAATGTTACACAATTGACTCGTACAACCAGTGTTGGACACCCCAGTTTTTCCCAATCCATCACAAAGATTACTGGAACCCACCTTCTAGTCCTACAGTTGTGCACAATCCTGTTATGCTTCGAGGTAAGGGCCGACCACGATCAACCCGCATAACAAATGAGATGGATTTGAGAGAGGGGGGTAGGGCTACTTATCAATGTGGATTATGCCATCAACAAGGCCATGACAGGAGACGATGCCCCCAACAACGCAGTCAAGCTAGGCCATCTAATGCAGTATAATTTTCAGTGTTGTGTTTGAGCGATGTGCTTTGTAATATGTACTTACTTGTTGTGACAATGTAATGTGCAATTGGAAATGAAAACTTTATTTAGTACAAACTCCTTGTATATCCACTACAAACTGCGTAGTTAACTAGTACAAACTTTGTAAACAAACTCCTTAGTAAACAAATAGCTTAGATAACTAATACAAACATCCTAGTAAACAACAATTGTGCGGTCAACGCTTCAACCTCCGTAGAATTTCCTCAGTGTTGTTCCTCGCTTCATTTCCAGATGAGTTGGCAACATTTGACGGGCCCACACCACTTTCTTTTGTCGAGCCAGTGACATGTAGCGGTTTAAAGATATTACAACATCTATGATAGCGGTAGTGTGCAGAGTACCTCAACGATGTTGCAGTACTGTCATAGCTTTTCTACACGTATAATTCATGAAAACAATTTTCATAAGATACATATCATCATAACCATTGAAATGGAAGCGATGAAAGGTTTTGGTTCTAACCTTAGCACACCATTCATACCAAGTCTGGTCAGGAACTTCTAGCAACCTTTGTTCAGTAAAACAAACACCTCTCATCGTTAACAACTCCTGAAGGAGTTCATGTTCCTTCTGCCAGCTCCAAACCTGAGTCGCAATGGCATCATCTGGAAGATCACATCCAGGGATTGTCTCAGCAAAGACGGTCTGCAAAGCTTCGAAAGCAACATATTTAAATGAACCATCTTCATGTTTCCATTCCGGAGTAGCAAAATCCATGAGTGTTTATAGTAGAACACCCTTCTCTTCAATACTCAGTATCCTTTTTTCAAAAAAATGTGGGTGGTACGCAGGTGTATACTTATTTGCCATACTAAAAAACAATGCAGTGAAGAAGAAGAAGGATAAGAAGGAATGCTTGGGATATCACATTGAATATTAAAACCACAGTATATATAGACCATGGAATACCTAGGACAAGTCACTGGGTCTGACGCCCAACAGTTGACGCGACAAGTCACTGCTTCTGACAACATTCCAGTTGATGCGACAAGTCACTGGGTCTGACGCCCAGCAGTTGATGCGACAAGTCACTGGGTATGACGCCCAGCAGTTGATGCGACAAGTCACTGGGTCTGACGCCCAGCAGTTGATGCGATAAGTCACTGGGTCTGACGCCCAGCAGTTGACGCGATAAGTCACTGCTTTAAGTTTTTTTACACCACATAATTTAACATATTTAACTCTTGTTTAGTATTATGTTGTAGCTTCATTACATTTACTAGTGATTTTGTTGACTAACCATCATGTTTGAACAGCTTGCTTACCATGGATGTATATCCTGGACCTGAGGATAGCTCAGTACTAACATTACAGGACGCACATCGGTCATCCCCCATTTGGGATGGTGAGATCTTGAGTCAGCTTTACTGTCGGCGCTCTGAGGCTGTTTTACGACGAGGTCCGGCTCCAGATCAGCGCATATTAGATTACATCAGACAGATCGGGTTCTACGGCACATATAGACTCGGATTTATACAGTATGATTGGGGTTTGATCACTGCCCTAGTTGAGAGGTGGCGTGTTGAGACACACACGTTTCACCTACCTGTCGGCGAGACCACGATCACGCTGCAGGACGTCAGCATTATATTGGGCCTACCGGTCGATGGCCGTGCAGTTACCGGTATTGATGTGTCACGCTCCAAGGAGCAGTGGCAGGAGCTATGTCAGGAGTTGCTCGGTTTCACGCCACCCCTAGCCACTATCTCAGGATCTTCACTGCGACTGACTACGATACGGGACCATTTCACTCCCCAGATCGCTCAGCATGCCGACGACGCCACTATTCATCAGATGGCTCGATGTTATTGTATGATGTTGATAGGAGGGTCGTTGTTCCCAGACAAGTCTGGGAACAAGGTCAGCCTCATATATCTACCACATCTACGACACTTTGATGCTGGCTATAGCTGGGGCAGTGCAGCATTGGCATATCTATACCGTGAGTTGTGTGCTGCAGTTCATCGTACCGCTGTTGAGATATCCGGCCCGCTTATACTTTTACAGGTATGTGTTATGTAAATTCTTTGAATCACGCATATTTTACGATTGTTCAGTCTATCATAAATAACTTAACTCAATTATTATCAATCGCAGCTTTGGGCATGGGAGAGATTGACCCATATCCGACCAGTCCCCTTACCAGCAGTTGTACCAGAGGATGGTCCATTGGGTTGTAGGTATAATTACATTGTTTTATACATTATTTTTATTCATTACTCGTACATTTATTTAAGTGCTAACAATTTTGTCATTACTTTAGGTGGTTGACCCGATTCTCAGTTCGGGATGTGCCTACTCATGTCCAGCATCACTTTCGGGACCAGTTGGATCAGATGAGGCCCGAGCAGGTAAATAATGTGCAGAGTTAAACCGCCATTTGCATTATTGTTCAAGTTGCTAATTTTTTATATATTTTTCATAGATGATTTGGCAGCCGTACAGTGCTGAGCTTGTCGCTTCGTTACCTCCGTACTGTCGAGCTGGGTAGGGCACATGGATGGCCAATTGTCCGTTGATCATGTACGCCATGGTTGAGTGGCATCATCCCGACAGAGTGATGAGACAGTTCGGGATGAGGCAGGTAGTCCCAGAGCCATGTAACACTATGAGGACATTACATCGCATTGATCGACGTGGTCATGCGAATACCGACTGGAGTCACTTCCATAGGGAGTATGTAGAGCTCTGGGACCATCGGCTACAGCATGTTATGGTAGGTATTCCAGATGCAGCTCAGATGCTTGCCTCAGACCCATATATGAGATGGTATAGCCGCATTACACATAGACTGATTGGACCAGTTAGAGATCCACCGACTGTTGGCTTCCAGCCAGTCGGTACGATTCGCGGCGTTCTGGTGAGCTGTTTTACTTATCGTACAACATATAAAAATTTCATCCTGCACTTGGCATAAAATGTGGAATACTTAATTAAACTTTCCATTTGTTTTTCAGGAGGATGGTGTGACTCGTGTGTATGAGGTTGCACGATCGGTGTTGGCTAGTTTAGCAGCAGGCGGCCCTCATTCCGTCCCTCCAGAGGTGATGGCAGCATTGGAGGAGATTCGTACTATTAGTGAGCATTCATTACAGGCTGTTCATGAGGACCGACGTTTAGACGGGGGTGTTCCATCTTCCACAGTATTCGTGCCCCGCGTCTCAGAGCCTCAGCCTCAACCTCAGCCTCAGACGCATCCTCAGCCACAGTCTCAGTCTCAGGAGCAGACAGACCCATCTACACACTCTCAGTCTAAGCCACATACACCAGATGATCAGGGTCCTGCTGTGTATGCATATGATGATACGGCCGACGTTTATAGGCCTTTCACTCCAGGGGGCTCTCAGTTCCGTATATCTCCGATCCGTGACTTCTCCATCCCACAGTACACATGTACAGATGCACCGTCGTCATCGTCGATCCCGCTACCACATACAGATTCACAGTTCGAGGCGATGGTGATGATGGTGGAGAGTTTGACGCAGGTAGGGGCGGATGAGATGCATGTGGAGGCGAGAGAGACGACTGGACATGATACCCCCATGGCAGAGACACAAGATGAGGGTTTGACACAGGCAGAGTCTCAGTGACGACCTCCGATACGTTCAGTTTACGCTAGGGGTAGAGGTCGTCATGGCCGCAGAGGGAGAGGGGTATCGTAGGTCATCCAGCCACGTGAGGAGGTTCCACTAGTGGAGGATCCACCACATGCAGAGGGTAGGCCTAAGAGAACGAAGAGGGTTCCGTGGTGTGGGACACATTATAAACAAATATAGTCCATAGGATCCACAAATAATTACACCTTTGTTTTTTGATGTATTATAAACAAATAATTACACATTTGTATATATATATATATATAATTTTTTTATTCTATACATCTATATCTCTCTCCCACTATCTCTCTCTATCTCTCTCCCCCTCACTCTCTCTGTCTATCTCTCCCACTCTCTCTCTCTCACTCTATCTCTATCTCCCACTCTCTCTATCTCTCTCCCCCTCACTCTCTCTCTCTATCTCTCTATCTCTCTCCCCCTCACTCTCTCTC
This sequence comes from Hydrangea macrophylla, assembly GCA_033977485.1. Taxonomy (NCBI): domain Eukaryota; kingdom Viridiplantae; phylum Streptophyta; class Magnoliopsida; order Cornales; family Hydrangeaceae; genus Hydrangea; species Hydrangea macrophylla. The sequence continues at coordinate 18,277,728 of CM066987.1, read as the reverse complement.
TATCTCTCTATCTCTCCCACTCTCTCTCTATCTCTATCTCCCACTCTCTCTATCACCCACTCTCTCGAACTCTCACCCCCTCACTCTCTCTATCTCTGTATCTCTCCCACTCTCTCGCACTCTCTATCTCTCTCCCACTCTCTCGCACATATCTCTCTATCTCTCTCCCACTCTCTCGCACTCTCTATCTCTCTCCCACTCTCTTGCACCTATCTCTCTATCTCTATCTCTCTCCTACTCTCTCGCACCTATCTCTCTATCTCTCTCCCACTCCCACTCTCTCGCACTCTCTATCTCTCCCACTCCCACTCTCTCGCACTCTCTATCGCTCCCACTCTCTCGCACTCTCTATCTCTCTCCCACTCTCTCGCACCTATCTCTCTCCCACTCCCACTCCCACTCCCATTCTCTCGCACTCTCTATCTCTCCCACTCTCTCGCACCTATCTCTCCAAGAGGATTAATCATGCTTGGTGGTTCAATTATGAAAATATAAATATGTTGGATATATATAGCAGGGAGCTGCTGCAATGGACAGACTGCTGGGAATTTAGCTGCTGATGAAATCGCTACTCCAAGTAGCGAGTTCTAGCTAAAGTCGCTATTTCAAATAGCGACTTCAGTCTGGACTTGGTTTGGCCTGAAGTCGCTAGTTGAAGTCACGACTTCTAGAAAAGTGATGGGTTTGGGAAATAAGTTGAAACAATGATGGGTCAGGGACATATTTGCCCCATTTTGATGCTTTGGGTAAAAAAGTCTGATTTTAGTTGTTTTGCCAAGACTTGCAACTTAAGTTTTGCACGGTCACGCTAAGAAAAGATTGTTTAAAAAAAATTCCATTACAAAAGCAATAATAAGCTAAAAGACCTTTTCTTTTTTCTTTTTTTTTTTTTCTTTCTTTCTTTCTTTCTCTGAAAGCCTCAATTTTGATCCAATCCATCCGAAAATCCGCCCAAAATTTTTACAACGATAACTCTTGAGGCACATACGAATCTCACAAAAACAAGATACATGAACTTTATGTGTCTATCTCTATTCTATGTGAATCCCACAGACACTGTGTGCCTCACCAGGAGAGAGATAGACACATTGTAGTTTATGTATTTTGTTTTTGTACACTGTGGACCTCACCAAGAGAGAGATAGACACATTGGGTGCGTTTGATAAAACTGAAAATTAAGTGCTGAAAATTAAGTGCTAGATTTTAAGTACTGGAAAATTTAAGTGAATGAATTTGTAATACTGAAAATAGTGCTTCAACTACTGAAATAGAATGCTTTCAGTGATTATTTTTAGTAGAAATTTTTCACTTAAAGTTTTTAGTGATTTTTAGCACTTAATTGGGTTATCAAACATATCCTTAATGTTTATGTATATTGTTTTTGTGAAATTCTTATGTGCCCAAGAGTTATCATTTTTACAATACCATTGCTTTTAGATAGACCCATGTGAGAAGTGGATTTTTTTTACTTTTAGTTAATTAAATAAAGCATTTTTGCTCACCTCTTTTTTGTTTACTTTTGCTCATCTAGGCTTTTATTGGTTGACATGTGTACAATTCTATTTCCATTTTGCTCCTGTATTATCACCATAATGACTAGAATGGGACACACTGGGTGAGCAAAAATACTCTCTTATTTAAAATGAAATTTAATTGGGTAAATTACATTTTACACCCCTATAGTTTGGGTGTGATGTCACTTTGGTCCCTATTGTTTCAGTTTATGTTCAATGTAGTCACCATGTATTTGGAGGAGTTTTTATGTTCAATTTTTATTTATTGTAATAGGTCATATGATGCACACGTGAGGTATCATTAGGGGCATAATGATAAATTTACTTAGAGATATTACATTTTACACACCTATATTGAACCTAAATCTATCATAAATTGTAAGAGAGTTTGATGAATGAACTATATTGAACCTAAAATGAAACAGTAAGGACTAAAATGACAAAATTGAAACGATAGGGACCAAAGTGTAATCACACCCAAACCATAAGGGTGTGAAATGTAATTTACCCAATTTAATTTCTATTTAGAACTACTGCATTAAGATTACCCAAACAGGCCCCAAGTGTCCAACTCTTGCAGTTTTAGATCAACATTCAACGCAATACTCAGGCCCTGAGCTAAAACACACTCACAGAGAGAGAGAGATGGTGAAGAGTGGTGGAAACCCAGACCCTCCGAACTGCAAGAAGTATGGGGTCCCTCTCTACGGAGCTTCGTGGGTCCCCCACAAGATTGTCAGATCTGAACCGAGCGACGGCGACGGTGAAGCTTCCGGTGACGGATCTCCGCCCTCTCCGAGGTCGATCGCCGCCGAGAACTACGTTGTTCTCTCCGGTGGAGGCGGCGAAGGCCGCAGTGGCATCCGCAACGCTCTCCTCCTCGCAAAGTTCGATTTCGATTCCAATTCTCTCTCTGATCAGCCCGTGAGCCCCCCTTTACTTGTTTCTATATATATATATATATATAGTATCGATTGTTTCAGTGTGTATATACATACTATATATGATTATTGGGTAATTCTTACGAATTTTCGAATTGCTCAATATATGTCAAAAGAACACGAAATTTCCATATAGAACCTTCACTTCAACATCAAATCAATTCCGGTTGGGCTATTGATTGTATGGACTCAAACAATTCTTGTTTGAATGGCATTTTCAAAGAACTTATGCCCCATATGGTACGAAAATTACTTTTTTTTTTTTTACAGAGTATATGTGCCAATATTTTGTATATGGAGATTTAAATATTATAGTGTGTGATTAATTTGTTATAGAAGTGATGCATGCAAATGCATATGGATACTCAATTCAAGAGGTGAATATAATAGATTAAGTACAAACTAGGGTTTGGAAGACCAAAACCCTAAATAAGAGCTCTAGCCTCAATTTGGTACAAAACCAATTCCATATACAATATAATCAAAAGCTTCTTTTCAACTAGCCTTAGCCTACTATTTATACCCTATTTAACCTATACTACCCTTACATGCTTGTGACTAAATCAAAATAACAACCAAAGGAAATATTACAAGCTAAGTACAATTATTAAAATATAAGGTACTACAAATTATTGCATCATATTCTCCCTCTAAAGAAAACTTGTCCTCAAGTTTAAATACCAACTTCCTCATTCGCATTTCTGCAGTTGCTTTTGTCTTGATATTAACTTTGGAAAACATCGTGGTTACATCCCCATGATAAAGTGAATCTTCAACTCTTAAGATCGGAAACAAGATGCAGATTTCTTCTTCAAATACCTAATCCCCTTTGATGCTCATAAACTCTTCCATAGATTCGTCATTTTCAAATACCTTCTCAATTCCACCATTACACGACTCTATAGCACATTCATCATCCCATTTAAGCACCTCGAAGTCTTTACTTTTGACAAACCCCTCAACAAAAACTTCCAAGTCAATTTTCTTGGTATCATCAATACAAAGAGGAACTTCAAGAGAATTAAGGACATTGCCTTCTAAGCCCTCACCTTCATAGTCACACTCATCAAATTTGGTGGAAGCAACACCACTCTTTCTTAGAAACCAAAGAAATTTTATGAAGTCCACTTTGTTGTCCTCAAACCTATGAAACACGGACACTTCGAAAAGGCCACCGCACCAACACTTAGTGTGCACCCGTACTGGGTGCTCCGTGGATTCTTTGAGTTCTTTTGGAGTGTGGCCGAGGTAGTTCCAATTCTTTGACATATTCTTGGGGTAGTTCTAAACCCATTTTCATACCAAATATTAAATGTTAACTCCACATCCAAGCAGAGACAAATGCAATGAATTACAAGCCCCCCCTCAGGTTTTTAAAAAAATGTACATTTGCTCTAAAAAAAAATTACATTTGGCCCCCCTGATATTCTAAAATTGTCATATTGATCCCCCTTTCTCTTATGTTTTTGTGCTAATTATAAAAGCCCTCTACCCTCTTATGTTTTTGCGATAATTTTTTTAGCATTAGTTTATATCATTTACACAAAATATGTATAAATAGGTCCAATTTTTTTTTTTTTTTTTTTTTTTTTTTTTTTTTTTTTTTTTTTTCGGGGGCAAGCTCCCCCTGTATTAATTATCTAGATCTGCCCCTGCATCTAGAACTTCCTTCAACCAATCATCAAATTCCAATTCATCACAATCGAATTCTAGAATTTGGATACTATCACAAGGATGTTGCAAACGCATTACCTTAATGGCTAAGGTAGCGATTTGCCTTAAGTCTTCCATTTCATAATGTTGGGTACCATTAGGTCCCATGGGATGTTGCAAATCAGCCCCATCTCCCAATTTCATAGCATTTCTTTACCCTCTACCCATTATTTCTCTTCCTCTTTGAGCCATAGCAATTCCCAATCAATTTGATTGACAAAACCCAATAACAAACAACCAACCAACAAACAAACCACAAATAAAGTCTAATCTCAAACCAAAAACGAACCAATTACCTCAGAATTACGAGTGTACCTTGTTGACAACGCAATTCAACCACCAAATTGTATTGTAGCAGACTTGAAATAGCAAATTCGAAAGATACTCACCACTTCGCACCACCTAAGATCACCAAAAAGCCACAAACAGTCAGCCCAACAATGAACGAGCCCAAGCAGACAGTCGCAAGGCCTTGTTGAACAGATCGCAAGGTAGATTTCTCCACAAAGTAACCTCGACTCCAATCTGATTGGTAGAGGTAGTCACAAATTCAGTTCTGGTCGAGACTTGGTTGGAATGCAACCAAATTCTAGTTCGGCTTCTCACTCAAGACCAAAATGGTGTTTGCAACCCAAACTCCTTCGATCGACTCAACTTCCGAAGCCAATTTCTAGTTCTAATAGGTCAGGCGCATGTCACAATCTGGTTGAAGCTCAGATTGGTTTGTATCTGGTGTTGGATCGAGATACAATCTCAATTACGAGTTTGACTGGTGTTACCGTGGTTGAAATTTCTACAATCAGTCAGTTGGGTTCTTCAATTCTCAGGTTCGAATGAAGGCTCTGATACCAAATGATGCATGCAAATGCATATGAATACTCAATTCAAGAGGTGAATAGAATAGATTTAGAACCAACTAGGGTTTGGAAGACCAAAACCCTAAATAAGAGCTCTATGCTCAATTTGGTATAAAACAAATTCCAAATACAAATATAATCAAAAGCTCATTTCACCTAGCCTTAGTCTACTATTTATACCCTATTTAACCTATACTATCCTTGCATGCTTGTGACTAAACCAAAATAACAACCAAAGGAAATATTACAAGCCAAGTACAATTATTAAAATATAAGGTACTACAAATTATTGCATCAAGAAGTGGAGGGCCATTGGTTCCGTCAGCTCATAACTCATGGTCTCATGTGCAAAACATCATCTCCAACGTACAAGAAGAAGCAAGTAAGACTTGCTTTTTTGAAAAAGTACAATTGTATTAAATGGCATCTTTAAAATAAGTTGTTGATGAAGTTGATTATGTAAAATGTAATTGGTAAAAATATATTCCAAAGTTGTCATTCTAAACATACCCTTAATGCGTTTGAGTCATGTTTGGACACTTGTTCTGCCACGAGTTATTGTCTATTTGTTATTCCCTGGAATTCCTTGTACATTCAACCTTGCTACTTTAGTTTTGATTCTTGTATCTGATGAAAATCTTATTTTCCGGACATTGTGGTATATTAGCTGAAGTACTGTCAATGACTACTACGTGTTGAAAACGAGTTCATCTTTTATTGTTTTAACTAGAATACAATTCTACAAGAGAACATCTTGTTTGATGTGCATTTACCTTTTGACGGTGGTAATACAAGTTTTCAAGTATGATCGCTCGTTAGTTCCATCATGAATTAGTTGACCATCTATTGCTATGACATTTATGCCTCAAGTTATCTTTTATTTCAGGTGGCAAAGCTTGAAACTGGTGCTGACCTGCCTTACAGAATGTCAGTCCACCCTGGAGGAGAAGGCCTAATTTGTTCGTTCCCAAAAAGTTGCAGGTAATACAACTTGCTAAGGGAGGTATAATTTACAAAAGTGAACTTAGTTAGTTTGGACACCAAAGATGGACTTAAAAGTTATTTTCCATAATTGTAGTTTCTGATCTGTAGGACTAGCACATAAGTACAGTTGTACCTTTTAAACTTTAGAAATGACATTGGGATGTTACGGAAAAACAAAATTCAAACTGCAAGTCTTAGCAATTTGATATATTGAACGCAAATTATTTGGAGGATTGACATCTATAATTGTGCTGCTCCTTTATTATTATTATTATTATTATTATTATTATTATTATTATTATTATTATTATTATTATTTGTGTAGGTGGTACCAATGGGATGCTGTGAAGGGCACTGATGATGGCAAAGTGGGTTTGAAATTGTCTAAGAAACTTTTCAACGAGTTGGAAGATGTTGGACAACAGTTAGCGTTGACTTTCAACAATGAGGGTTCTGTACTTGCCATTGGTGGCGAGGTAGGATCATCCCTCACTATATTTTTGCTATTTGTAACATCGATTGCCATGTGTTAATGAATTTTAAAATTAGAAACAAAAAGCATGTTTTCATCTCATGTTTGGAATTGATGGGTAATGGACTCATGGTCATCCTATACAATCTTTCATTGGAAGCATCTGTATTATGTTGTATGAAAGTTGACGACAACACCGGGAAAAAGAGTAGGTAGGTGAGAGGGGAGGAAATAGGGTAGAATAACTTGTTTGGTAGGATGAAAGAGAGGAAGGAAAGGAAGAGGGGAGGGGTGCCCTTCTCTCCACGCCCACAAATTTCAATCTGTTCAAAGTGGGAGTGGGAGAGAAAATAAGCTTGCCTCCTCTTTTGACCTTTTTTGCTTCCGAAGAAATTATATTTTTTCTTAAAAAGGATATAGTAGTGAAACATTCAATATTCCCCGTTCATCATTCAATATTCCCCGTTCATCATTCCTTCCTCTTATTTAACCAAACCAAAGGACAGAAGGCGCCCGTCCTTTTCCTAGGGATACCTCGTCCATCCTTCCTTTGTTCTCTTCCTTCCTTTTTGCATCCCTCCTACCAAACATAGCATAGAGGTCTTGTAGCAAAAAAGAGGGAATTGTTGGTTGTAGTTCTTTTCACGTTTAAAGTGGTTGTAATGTTTTTCACATGGAAGCTAATTTGATGCCACAACTTGGAACTCAATTTAATGTCGTGCGCATATTCGCGCACATACACCAAAAAAAAAAACTGTGTGTGTGTGTGTTTGAGTACTTTACTTCTAAAATAAGTCTTCCCACTTTCTATCCAAGTTTCTCACACTCATGTCTTCTTTATGCTGCTAAGTGGTAAGAAACATTCCAGACTAATCTATAGGATGCTAATTGTTTCGGGTTTTAGTCTTGACTCAACTCAGCTCAACAAAGTCTTGTCCTAATTATTTGATATATGCAACATGGATTATGCTTCTCCATTTTGTTTTGGTCGTAGTGATGCTCAAACCATACATTATCATATCTTCCCACCTATCTCTTTTGGATTTGAGAGTGTGACAGCCTTTCGAACTCTGTTGTGAAACGGGCGCGCCTAGGCGCGAGGCGCAGGCGGGCGCAAGGCTTGAGCCTCACCTTAGGCGAGGCGAGGCGACTTAAAGAAGGCGCAAGTGAGGTGCACGCCTAATGAAAACAAGACCCAAAGCTATATTTTTACCCCCTAAAATTCCAATCGCATTTCAGTTTGGGGGGGAAAAAAAAGGAAGAAGAAAGGAAAGAGAGGAAAGAGAAGAGGCGAAACCCGTGGATTTGTGAGAAAGGAGTTGCTGAAAAACCGGGTATTTTCTTTTAGAGCTTTTTGTTCTTCTTCTTCATCTTCTTCTTTCTTCTTCTTCTTCTTCTTCTTCTAGAGTCGTGAGACTCGCGACTGTCTTAGAAACTAGGGGTTTTTTTTTTTTTCCCTCCTGCGATCTCTTCTCTCCTCTCCTCTCCTCTCCTTCTTCTTCTTCTTCTTCAAGTTGCGATCTCCTCTGACTGCGACAGTTTCTTTTTTTCTATGATCTGTCTGCAATTTCTCTTCTGCTTCCTCCTTTCTTTTTCTTCTTCTTCTTCTTCTTCTTCTTCTTCTTCCAGTTCCTGCGAAACAGCAATGGGACAAAGTTGACAAACAAGTCTATCTCCCCCCCCCCCCCCCCCCCTCCTTTATAGTTAATTCATGAATTCATCTTCTGTATTTTTTTTTCCGGTTATTTATTTATTATTTCTTTTCTTTTCTTATTTTTTGTCTTTCTTTTTTTTCTTTTTTTTTTTAGTATGGTACTATACTACTACAATATAGTAAAGATTCCTGCTTCTAAGAAACAGCCATCACCCATTATTACTACTACTATTATTGTTATTATTTTGCTAACTAGACACATGGTTGACTTGCAATTGCTTATTAACGTGTTTTTATTGAATTATTGAGTAATGTTACACTTTTAAGAGTGTGGAAATGCATCTTTTTGTTCGTTTTCTCGTAAATGTTGTATGTGGCTTATGTAGGATTCGAACCTACAACCTTTGCGCTTTCGCACAACGCTCTAACCAGTTGAGCTTATAGGCCAAAGAGTTCATTATTGATGATTTAATCTCTTTAACTTGTATATAATAATGTAAAATCATATTTTAGATAAGCTATTTACATGTAAAATCATGTAAAAAAAAATCATGTAAAAGTGCGCCTCGCGCCTAGGCTACAGGGGACCTTTGCGCCTCAGTGCGCCTTGTGCCTTAAATAACCTTGCTTTCGAATAGTTTTAAATTTTAACTTATGCTAAATAAAATATCATAGATGTTGTTATATGAAAATATACAAATATAACCAGAGACTTTGTTTACAGTTTCAAGACAAAGATGGGATGACTTCCTAGAAATTACATGGACATATTGATCTAAAATATGATTCTGTTGGCTCTTAAAAAATAAACTCTTGAATATCATTTGGAGATGGAGACTTTGTCGTGGTGAGGCAATCCTATGTACTGCATTATTCTTTGTTGTCTAAAGAAGCAAACGTGTGATGCTGTATGTAATATCTGATTGCTACATACTCTTGTCACACCCACTCACACACTGGGACGGATGCAGAAACTTTGGGGGGGGGGGGGTTTGTGAAATCAAGAAGTTGCACTTGGGGGTAGCCGAGTTTACGGGGTTTCGGACGCAGCGCCCCTAAGGTAATATTTTCTTTTGGGTCTATTATACATATTTTTCAAAAACTCAAGAAATCTTCTACCATTATATGATACATACATGATACATCTCAATTACAATACTTTGGGACCTTCTACTACCAATTATAAAATTGCAACTTACAAATGGCACCTAATAGTTACTACCAAATAGCATATTAAAAAAGTTTAACACTAATTGGCACCAACGGTACAACAAAATGACACCTTGTTACTACAAATTGAGACCAAAAAATTGAATATATCATAATTGGTTGTCTTGTAGAATTTTTCAAAAGCTCAATACTAATAAAATTGGAAAATTTTGAACTTGGGGGGGGGGGGGGGTGGCTTAAGTGAAAATATATTTTTATGGGGTATATATGGAATTTTTTTTTGAATCAAGGGGGGGCGGTTTGAGTCCCCCCCCCCCCCCCCCCCCCCCCTAACCCAACACACACACACACACACACTTTTAGCTTGCTTCCTATTTTTATGTGGAGTTGGAGGGATTTGTTTCAGCCTTGGGAATAAGTATGGCTGAAGAAACTACTCTGAATGGGTCTTCACTGAAACATCTTTAGCATATGTTTTGCAATAGCATGCATTCAAGTTACACTTTCCAAGCATTTTGGTAAATAAATATTGGTTTTCTCTATATTTAGGATCACACATAGTTTAAGGCAGCCCTTTTATATGATTTATGGGGCTGGTAAAGATTCCAAGTTTAGAATCTGCACCTCATCCAAAACACGATACTAATTTTAAAGTAGATTTGAACTTCATTTGCTTCAACTTTCCTATTTCTAAACAGTAAAGGTGGGGAAATGCTGATTGACTGCATATTTGTTGGATTGTCCCTCATCGCCCGGATATAGCCCCCGTCTGTGCTTCTTATAAGCCTGGGTAATCCTCGCCTCATAAGGCGACTTTTGAGGGTTAGTTGGGCCCATTGATCTTTCTATTATATTTAAAAAGTCCCTGCCCGCCTCATTAGAATGAGGACAGTGAAGTAATTTTGCACATGAGCTAAAGTACATTACTTTAGGCTTTGTTTGGTTCATGGATTTTGGGAGGGAAAATAGAGGGGAAAGGAAATAAGATGGAAAGCTAGTTCCATCTGTAAGGTAAAAGGAACTAGTTTTCCATCTTGTTTTTCTTTCCCCTCTATGTTTTCTCATGAAATCCATAAAAACCAAACAAAACCTTAGTGCCCTCATTGCAAAATCGCTTTAGTTTCATCATTTTAATGATGTCGCAAGGACTTCTCTTTTCCATTTAAAATTGAACACAATGCTATCCCGCTACCTTCATGTAGTAGGATAGCAAGCCCCATGAAGGTGTACCTTAAGCATTTTTTGCTTTCTTTGTGCAGAATTGTATGTATTAAGATGATCTAATTTTGGTTCGGTACAGGATGGAAAGTTGAGAGTTTTCAAGTGGCCTAGCATGGAAACTATTCTTGATGAGGCTAATGCTCACGCCTCTGTTAAGTGCTTGGATTTCAGGTTCACAACATTAGCTACGTTAGATCAAAGTTTTGCGTCTGATTCTGCAAGTCTTTTATTGGTGCGTACTTCGTTTGTATTATAATCATGTGTGCTGAATGTCTTGCAGCCCAGATGGGAAATTTCTTGTTTCAGTGGGAAGTGGTGGCCCTGGTAGGGTTTGGGATGTGGCATCATCAACATCTGTAGCTTATCTAGTGAAGGAAAATGTAAGATATCCTTTGTACTTTATGTTGGATCTAAGTGCATAAATTTTGGGTACACACAAGATCCTTGGTTTTATGTGCATAATTGCATATACTGGGATTTCCTGGTCACAGTCCGTTTAGGATATATCTAGTCTGGAAAATGATAACTCGTCGTGCTATATATTTTCCTAAACATTGAAGGAGCGAGAATAGTTAAAATATTTGTTAGGGTAAACTACATATTTCACAGATGTTTTAAAAGGCAATAGTGCTAAGCGAGTCGTTCACCACCCTTGAGGCAAGGCGTGTAAGCCTAATTGAGTAGCAAGGGAAAATAATTGCTCCATAGGTGTCTATAAATCTGCAGTTGTGGATCCATACTAATAATTAAATCTTACAAGAATATATGATCACATAAACAACACAAACCTAGAAATGAAGCATACCACGGATCTTCTTTGGAAGCAGAAAATGCCTTGCCTCAACAGTCTCAAACTCGACAGTCCAAGATCTGAATCAATTTCAGCTCCGAGTGCAAAAATTTATGATTAAAAAAAATTAAAAATTTATAATATCAAATTAAAAAATAATGAATAGTATGTTTAACACTATATCAAATAACAAAAGAACCAAACTAAAATATAACATTAGGGCCCAGACCACTGCTTAAAATGGATAGGTGAGTAATTCTGGTAAAATCTCAACCTTGATGCACAAGACTTAAAAAGTGCAGAAGGCGTGCTTTTAAGAAGCCTTGTGAGAAAGGCAACGACTTTGAAGACTCCCACCTAAATTCCATCCTTGAGGCTTTTTGGCCTCACCTCGCCTCGCCTCAAGGCACTCCTAAGAACGCCTTTTAAGACGCGGCTTTTCACCCCTCAAGTTTGATGTGACTTTCCTTCCTCTCTGTATTTTCAATTTTTCTCAATTTTTATACTCCTGTATGCTATGTTACCCAGACTCAGGTACATGTGCGAATGTGTATCTAGGTGCCTGACCTCTCTAAATCCCAGTGTTCTAAAAATTGGCCTAGGCGGTGCCCGGCCGCCGAGATTTTCCCTAGGCGTTTGCGAAAATTGTCCAGTGGATTAGTCGGCCTCCAGGCGGGGCCTAGGCGGGCTAGGGTGAGAATGCTAGAGAGTCTTATTTGGGTCCGACTCTTTAGAAAAAATACCCTAACATTAGTATATATATCCACTTAAGGTTTAAGTTAATTATGGAGAGATCCCTAATAGTTTTTTAAATATTAAAACCTTCTAATAATCTTGACTTATTTCCAAAAAACACTACATAACGTTCATATATATATATATTATTTGAACCACAAATCTATAACTATTTTTAATTAACACCACATAACTTGTGTATATATATTATATATCTATTATATAATTAATTTTATTTATAAAAAAAATCCGCCTAGGCCCTTAGGCGCTAGGCCCCCCTCTGCCGCCCGACTAGCGCCTAGCGATTTTTAGAACATTGCTAAATCCAAATCTTAAGATCCGGGGACTTGTGTCTAAAGACTTTAGACGTTGCAATGGTATGATGACACCGTCTGAACATATAAACATACTATGTTTCTTCATATGAATAGTTAGACTTCTAAAACACTGTTTTCCACCCAAACTCGGGTACAGGTGTTGGGTGCGAGTGTGTATCTAGGTGTCTGACCTCTCTAAATCCAAATCTTAATATTCGGGGACTTGTGTCTAAAGACTTTAAATGGAGGATATGGGTATGAGAACATCTTCAGACCATATAAACATAATATGTTTCTTCATATGAATAGTTAAAACCCTTCTTAGCTTTTAATTTTGAACTTCTTCTTCACTTTTCAACATCATATGGGGAGGGTTCAAGTGTCCAATTGGATACAGAGATCGGTTACGTACTTAAGTTCACACATCCATCAGCTTTTGATGTTAAGTTGCGTGTCACGTGGATCTCACCATGATTTTTAATGAAGTGTGAAACTTTTTTTTTTAGTTTGGTCCCTACTTCAATTAAAGTTTCACCATACATATTGTCGGTCCAATTCAAAGATGCAAGTCGATGGAGTATGGATTTAAATTATTAAAAATGTACAAGGATTATTTTTCTCAATTTAAAAGTAGACTACCTACCATACATAAAATTAATGTAAAATAAAAGGGTGAAGTATAATTTACCCTATTTATTAAAATCTGAATATGTTTATTGAAATGACATTTTAAGACATTTGGGGCAATGATGAATCTAAATACTGGCCATGTATTTAACAGAAATGCAAATTTTCATCCTTTTGAGAACCCATAACCTAGTCACAGCACGGCACTTGAATTTTTAATCGAGTCTACCATCTCTTTTTTCCCGTTTATCTTCCTCCCCCCAACCCACCCTCTTTAACTAGATTTGTTATTTATGTCCAGGATGAGGTTTTTGGCTTCTGCAGGTTCTCACAAACTAGCGACAAGAATCAAGTCCTATTTATTTCTGCAATGCATGGTAAATATATATATACACACACACATTTAACTGTAGATGCATTGGCTTTCTGAGGGATGCACCTTATATTATGCTGTCCTATAAACTAACCATCATGATCCATGTTCCACTTGCACAGATCAAGGTGGGAGTATTTTAAAATGGGATACTGCCTCATGGAATAGGATTAGCTCAAAGAACATAGTCCGAGACCCAGTTTGTGCTTTCAATGTTTCAGCTGATGGGAAGTTTCTTGCAATGTAAGAATACTCATTTGTGTTAAAGTTTTAACTGCTTCATATTTTATTTTTTTCCCTGCACGTTGGTGGTTTGATTCAATTGTTGTAATGAGGTTCAATGCCCGTTTAGATCAGCTTATTTAGGATCTGCAAGCACTTATTTGGGATAATAATAGGCTATTCAAATATTTGAGTCCATGTGGCAAAAAACTTTTTCACAGCTTTTTCAAAAGCCGAATCCTCTTTAAACTGAAAAAGCAGCTTAAACAGCAATTTGCTGCTTTCGAAAAACTATTAAAGGAAAAACTCTAATTCCCAATCGGGCTCTTATTCTACGCAATGATCATTCATTTTTCTTTCAACAATTTTCATGATCACTTTCAGTGAACTCCTTTATTCGCTCTCTCTCATTTTTCCTTTTTATTTTTATTTTTATTTTTATTTTTTACCTTTTCTTAAATCCCGTTGTGATTGGTACGCAGAGGAACAATTCAAGGAGATATTTTAGTATTGAACTCGTCCAGTATGAGGGTGCATACCAAAGTCAGAAATGCACACATTGGCCTTGTAACATCGTTGATGTTCTCTGAAGATTCCAGGTGGTTATAACTCTCTCTCAATATATATGTATATATGTGTATATATATATATATTTCCTTAGGTAAATTGCAAATTACACCCCTGTAGTTTGAGTGTTGTGACAGTTCGGTCCCTGTGATTTCAATTTTGGCAATTTACACCCTACAGTTTGAAAATTGTGCAAAATCCACCTAATTGCAAATTAAGAAAGGACACAATGGGAATATTACATTATTTCCAGCCCAAAATAATCCCATGTGTAGGGGCGAACCCAGTAGTGTAGTTCAGTGGGAGGAGAAGCTTATACAGGGTTCTAGATCGGTGCCCCGACCCGATTTATTTATTTTTATGGATAGAAATAGTATAATTCTATGTGATTTTTTTTGTACAAACTAATCTATCCCATAAATAACTTATAATCTTTTAAACAATTTGATACACTTAAAGCTTATAATCTGATAATATCTTATAGTTTTTTAAGCCTTCTGATAATATCTTATAATCTTTTAAACAATCTGATATATTTCAAGCAGGACACGCACTGTCACACAAATATCAAAGTGAAATTGGTAAATATATATAAATAATTAAGCTTATAATACAAAATTTTCGTGAGAGAATTATGGGATAGATTAGTTTGTAAAACAAAAAAAAAAAAAAAAAACACAGAGAATTATACTATTTCTACAACAGCAGCAGCAACAACAAAAAACACCCAGGTCGGGGTGCTGCCCCGAACCCCCGTATAAGCTCTTGCTCCCACTGAACTACACTCATGGGTCTGCCCCTGCACATGGGGTTATTTTTGGCTGAAAATAATGTGACATTCCCATTATGCCCTTGCTTTTTTTGTAATTGGTGGATTTTGCACAATTTTCAAACTACAAGGTGTAAATTGCCAAAATTGAAACCACGAGGACCAAACTGCCACAACCCCCAAACTATAGGGGCGTAATTTGCAATTCACCCTATATCCTTCAAAATTGTGCAGCAGTTTGCATGCCTTCTTTGAGAACCATTGTTGATTTAAATTATGTGATTTCGTACACAGGGCTTTGGTTTCTGCATCGTTGGACTCAAGTGTAAGGGTGACACTAATTAAGGACGAAAACAAAAATGGTACATGCCTGATTTCATTGTTACTGTGATTACGGTTTAAAAGTCTTTTTGGGCTATGTCAGGCTATACCTTTAGGAATAATGTGATGCCTCTCAACTCGGTTCCCAAATGCTTTGTCAGTTGTACCATGTGGTACCTCCGATTACTATCACAGCATGTGTACAACTGACAAAGTATTTGGGATTCAAAATTTGGGAAGCATAGCATTAGTCATTCCTTTAGTCCCAAGTTTGGATGGTTCAGATCAGCTAGGCTGAACCTAAATAGGACCTGACCACTTTTGTGTTTGGTTTAGTGTGGGAAAAGTAAAGGAAAACATAGAGGCAAACAGTTTCATGTTTGGTTATTTAAAAAATACGGCGAGGAAAATAGGAACGAAAAGAAGATATGGTGAAAAATAAATTAACAATTTTAAATATT
This sequence comes from Hydrangea macrophylla, assembly GCA_033977485.1. NCBI lineage: Eukaryota > Viridiplantae > Streptophyta > Magnoliopsida > Cornales > Hydrangeaceae > Hydrangea > Hydrangea macrophylla. The sequence continues at coordinate 18,262,020 of CM066987.1, read as the reverse complement.
GTTGGTCACTTTCCTCCCTTTTTTTCGTCTCAAGTTCCAAATATTGTGGAATTTTTTTTTAACTTTAATGTTATTTAAGTATGGAGGAAAATACTAGGGAAACTAGTTTTTCTTCTTGTTTTCCTTCCCTTTTTATATTTTTTCAATAAATCTGCAAATCAAACAAATCCTTTTATTTTATGCGTTATAATGGATTTTTACTTTCTCTGATACGAAAATAAATTATCCATTTTCTTTTCCAGGAATGAGCTTGTGGATCATTATACTAATTATATTACTCGCCATAGCAGTATATTATACGAAGACTGGAGGTATTCTTCCTTGACGCTCCTTTTCAACATTAAAATGTGAAAAGTAAGGTGTACAATTTGTTTACTTCGCAATGAGAGATCATATGTTCTCGCAAGGGCACGGAGAGATATAAAGGGTGGGATCAAATCATAGGGCTAAAGCGCTAAAGCAATTCCCTTGTATTTGTACAGACTCATCTCATAAAGGCTTTCTTCGCTAAAATTTTATTTTTCGATGGTAGTTGGTCAGTTGCTCATTGGCATTATTTCGTTTTATTGGATTAGCATTCGAATTTATTTTGGGATCGATGTTTCTCTGTTTGTCAAAGAAATTGTACTTGAGAATGTAGTACAAGGATATAATTTGGCTTATTAAGATATGATGAAAAACTGGTCGAGCTAAGGTTCAAACCTGGTTTCATTTTTATTGATTCTTATGAAAACTAGTATTTTTTTTTTTTTTTAATGTAGAACTTGTTCTTGATTCATTTTTAAGCTATACATACATGGACTACAACAGACTTATAAAGTGTGTACACAAAAACTGGGCTATTTAGAATTGGTTCATCTCTGAACTACAAAACTTCTATAAAAAAAAATAAAATAAAACTGCTTTTGATGAAAAATTGCCCAATGTAGCTTTTGGCCAATTGCATATTTTTGAGATTGAATTGGGAAGAAGTTTTGAAACTGCACTGCTTAATTGTCATTCCCATATGGCTCTCTTTGCTAGGGGTGCTATTAACTAGTAATGTTATGCTTCTCAAATCTAAATCTCAAATATCAATTCCAAATTATGTGGCACCAATCAAAATCCAGTGGGCATATTGACCATTGTGGGGTAACTTCATCATCATCCAATCAAAATCTAGTAGGCCTACTGTCACATAATTTGTGATCGAGATTTGAGATCGAGATTTGGGATTGAGATTTGGGAAGCACATCATTACTCTTTATTAACTTTTTGAGGACAAGCTTGTTAATTCATGACCATTACCGTACTTGTTTATAGTTATTTGTTATGTACAGGAACACAAAGACCTAAGCTGGTTTTAAGCAACCCATTATGAGTTATGACCTTTAAGACTAATTCTGGAAATTTTATATAGCATAGCTGCATAGCAGTGATGGATATATGCAAAGTGTTAGCATCTTTAATGTTAGAGATGCATTTCTGTAAGGCTATGTTTGGTTTACAGAGTTAGAGAAGGAAAAGAAAAACACTAAGGAAAATTATTTCTTTTGTGGTTCTGAGAGAGTATATGTTATCACAGTTATTTGGGAACATGTTATCACAAATCAATCAAATTCACCAGCATAAGCAATATGTCCAGGTGTATTAGTACGTTACAATATTTACTTGGTATCTAGAAGATAGGTAACGAATTCACTCATAAAATTCAAAATGTATGATTCTTTTACACACACACACACACACATATATATATATATATATATATTAATTGCCTTTTACTTCTTAATTTTCTTACTATTTTCCTTCTTAACCAAATAAAGAAAAGTATTTTCTCAGTGTTTCTTTTCTTTTCTTTTTTTTCACTAAATCTATGAACTAAACAATCACAAATACACAAATGATTGTTCTTGGAACAACAAACTGAGGATGCTTGAAGTTGAAGATTTGATTGAACTTCATGGTAAGTTTTGCTAGATCTGGTTAAGTTTCCTCATAAATTTTGCTACTTATAACAGGGCTTTGTGATCTACAACAAGACTACACTTGAACCGGCTTGAGGCCACAGTTAAATTGGACAATTTGAGTTGATACTTATGTTGGAGCAACTCAATCCTATATGGCACAGTAGATTTAAGAACAAAAATCGGTTTTGTTATCTCATTTGTAGTTGGTATTACAAGCTAGTTATTTTGGGTTTTTCAGCCAAAATGGTTAGTCATAGTGGTGCTTATGAGCTCCAGCAAGTTAGCCTACTGTTTAGCTATTCTTTGAATCTCCAAAAATTTAGCGAGAATCAACCCTCTATATTCTCTCACTGAATCTTTTTCCACTATCAATTGACAATTTTCAACCACGGAAAACAGACCACTTGGCTGCTCCTCAGTTTGATGTTTCTTTGGCAGTATTCGATTCGATTGGTTTTGTTTCGCTGTGGGTGCTTTGCTTTTGCCCTATGAAGAGTTTTTGGAGAAATTATTTCATGTGATCATGTAGGACATACGTTGGATCTGCATACTTCTCAAATCACAACGGAAGTCACGCGTTTAGACGGTCATGTGAGAGGATTTCTTAGGTTTTTGTTTGTGTGGCTATTTTTGATCTGTGTTCTATTGGGGTTCGTGTGTTGGTCCGATTTTTGGTTAGGATTTTTCATCTATCCCGTTGTGAGAGTTTTAGGCTTTGCTTGGTTCATGAATTTAACGAGGATAAAGAAAGGAAAATCCTTTTTCTTATGTTTGATTAATAACATTTTTCCTATGTTTGGTTAATAAGAAAAACGATGAGGAAAATAGAAAATAAAATAGTACGGAGTATAAATTAAGCAATAAAAGTAAACATTTTTTTTAATGTTATGAGTTATTTTCCTTCCTTTATTCATATATCATAATTATATTTATTTTTTAATGTTAGTTCAACATGAAGGAAAACACAATGGAAAATGCGAGGACAATAGTTTTCCTTCTTAGTTTTCTTTCTTAGTTTTCCTTCCTTTTTCTTTTCCCTCACAAATTTCAAAACCAAACAAATGTAAGCTATGATGTTTCAAAAAATAATAATAATAATAATAAGAGGTAATTGAATTATTCAAGAGCGGAAATGTATAAAACATGGTTCATTCTAAGTTCTAACTCTTCTTCTTTGGGATCTACTTTCATACAATCAACTAGTTTGATTATCTACTGTCCGAGAGAGATGGGTTGAGAGAGCTTTTTTCTCTAGGTTTTCTAGAGAGAGAGAAATGATAGTTTTTCTCTTATCCCAACCCCCCCCCCCCCCCCCCCCCCCTCTCATTCTCTTTGTGCCATGTTTTGTCCCAGTCTAAATAAAGACTTGTTTGGCTCCTCCGCTTCCTCTATGAAGCTTTTCCCCTTCTTTTGTGAAGGTTGTTTTTCTTTCCTCGCATGGCTTCTCCTTAGGTTTAAGATAATGGATGTTGCCCAGACCAGTCTTGCAATAGTAGATTGATTTATTGGTCTTCATTGCATCAAGATTAGTGGCTTTGAAGCTCTCTTCTACAGCTGTCCTGCTTTCCATGGTACAACTTTTGCTATCATGGAAGCTTTTCAAGCAATTTCAATTGCCTCTTTTGGTGAAGCTTATTCACTTGTTTGGGCTTGGCTTTGTGCCGTCTTCTTTCTGTGGGTGGTCTCTATCATCTACAGTTTTGAAGTTGTCCTGGGTTCCGGATCTCTCTACTCGGCGGTTCTTGTGGCGCAGTGGTGGATTCTCATGCAGCTGACGGAGTATTTTCTATGGTCGCTTATGCTTCCTTATCTATTGTACCTTTGATTGTGTTGTGTTGTTTTGCTTTTGCTTGTTCCTTTCTTTAATTTTGTTGATTGTTTGGTTTTCTTTGTAATGTTTGATTTTTATTAATGAAATTTTAGTTTTTAGCAAAAAAAAAAAAAAACCTAGTTGAATTATGTGGTACATAAATCAAAGTTACAATAGTTTCAGACCTAATGCACAATATAATTGTTTGTTGGTTACGTACAAATAGCACCAAAAAAGTTGCTATTCCAACGAATATTGTTATTACAAAATGTAACAACAAAAAAGTCATGGTTAAATGCATTTTGTACCCTCAAATTATACTATATTTGGCATTTTAGTCCCTGAACAAATTTTTTTGGTATTTTGGACTCTCAACTAATATTTTGTGGCAGTTTGCCCACTCCGTCACTTTTTGCGTCACTAAAAGTGACAGAGGGGGAAAACTGCCACAAAATAAGGAAAAAAAAAATTTGTTTAGAGACCAAAGTGCCAAATAAGATATAATTTGAGGGTGCAAAATGCATTTTACCAAAAAAGTTACAACTAATTGACCCTCAAGTTATAACAAAATTTCACTCTGTTCTACCAATCGAGACCTATAAATTTGGATAATTGGATGTATCATAAAATTATTAAAATCAAAAGTATCTAGTTGTATTATAGAGTTTTCTCGAGTTTTCTATCTAGATCTTAAAACCTACAATATATTGAATTGACTAAAGAATTGTTCTAAGAGTCACAATTTATAACAATTGGGGCACATACTCCTACGCAATGAATTAAAGTTAGTATACCAAATGAGATATTATTGTGTGGTCTTTGACCACTAGCTCAACCAACTAATACAGTGATACGGTCCACATAGAAGATGCAAAGTAGACCCAAAAAAAATAAGATTGAGCAAGTTAGTTTCTAGCACATATATTTGTCATGTATTTCTTAACTTTTGTGCACAGAGTTGTGACTCGATCATCCTTTTTTGTTTACTTGGCATCTATTGATGTGGTGGTTTAGGACCACAAATCAACTTCTCTCACCAGACACTTATGGCTAATTGCCTTATTTTTAAAGAGTGGTTTGCATTCTAAATTTGATTTCCGAATGTAACGACTCCATTAAAGTAAAAGTCGCTAGTTTATGTAGCTACTTCAGGCTTACATTTTCCTAAGTTATCAACCTTTTGAAGTCGTCTTTCTAAAATACTACTCTCTCCGTCCTATTTTATGTGTCCATCTTTCTTTTTTGGGATGTCCTAAAATTGTTGTCCACTTTCCTAAATTAGTACATAAATTTTACTTAGTTTCCCTAACTACCCTTCCTTGCAATCAATACCAAAACAAAATAAAAAAAGAAAGTGCAATGATTATGGGCAATTGTGGAAAATAGGTGTAGATTCTTTTTGTCCCCTTAAATAGTTAGATTCTCCAAGATGGACACTTAAAATGGGACGGAGGGAGTACTTCCTCTATCCCATTTTGTGAGTTCTGTATTCTATTTTAAGATGTCTCAAAATTAGTGTCAACTTTCTTATTTGGTATATAATTTTTACTTACTTTCCAAAATTATCCTTCATTGAAATCTACACCAAGACAAAACTAAAAAAGTTGTAATGACTAGGGGCAACTGTGAAAAGTAGGTATAAATTCTTCTTGTCTCATTAATAGTTGAATTCCCAAAGATAAACTCACAAAATGGGACATAAAAAGTACTTTTTTTTGGATAAAAAAGTTGTTTTGAAAACACGATTTCAAGAAGTATACTTTTCAACTGAAACATCTGATTTCTTGATGGGCGACAAAAGACACACACACATATATATATATGTATATATATATATATACATGCCTCTTTGCCGTGCGGTTTTGGTGGTGAGACTTAGGATGTGATAAAATCTCATGTGCTAGCATTTGATTTTATTCCCTTACCTTTTGTTATATAATAAATGGTTAATTATATTTTATCCCATTATAGTTAGACATATTTTCACTTTAACCTCTATGGTTCAAAAATAGATACTTAATCCTCATATAATTTTGGAGTAAAATAAAATTACTAAGATTTCTCTCAAAATAGCCTTGCATGGAGAATGTATACTCCCTCCGATTTTATGTGTTCATATTTCCTTTTTGGGATGTCCCTAAATTATTGTCCACTTTCCTAAATTAGTATGCAAATTTTACTTAGTTTTCCAAACTACCCTTCCTTGCAATCAACATCAAAACAAAAAAAGAAAGTGCAATGATTATGGGCAATTATGGAAAGTAGGTGTAAATTCTTTTTGTCCCCTTAAATAGTTGGATTCCCCACTATGGACACATAAAATGGGACGGAGAGAGTATTAAAATTAGCCTCACATAAGAGAGTTTAAGTGTCAAAACTAATTGAACATAGGCAATTAATCCAAAATTTGCCTTCCAAATGGGTTAAGTGTTAAAAAATTAGTCCTACATAGGTGCGTTAAAATGGCCGAACTATCCCCACATAGGGGATTCACCCCAAAATTAACATCAGAATAGGGGTTAAGTATTAATATTTATGGCCAATTTTTTTTTTATTTTTTTTATTTTTAGAGAAATCTTAACAGTTTTACTTTAATTCGAAACCACAAGGGTTCAAGTGCCTACTTTTGAATCATATGACGGTAAAGTGAAAATGGCCCTAACCACAAGGGGGTAAAAAATATTTAGCCCTATAATAAATCTATAAAAGTGATATTCCTAATCTAATTAAGAAATCATATTTGATTAGAAGACTTTCTTAAATCAAATATATACTTATAATACTATTATACTATTTTCATATTAACAACTTAATATTAAGTAAACCTTCGTATCTTCTTCTAATTACACATTGCTCTTTTGTGTGTGACCTTTAGATTCATACTAATATGGTAATAGAAATAAAAACTTTCAAAGATTACATTTAGAACTCACTCTAATTATTTTTGAGTTAGAAAATCTTCTAATTCTCCCTTATTAAAAATATTAAATATTGAATATATTATTATTTTCGGGCATCTACTAGTCATGAGTAAAACCTAATAGCATATTATGACACACTCGAGATAGTCTGAAAAATGGTAAACATTTCTTTTAACAGTTACCGTATAATTCAATCATTTTATCACGCAATGTCCCAATTAAATCTTTTGAGAAATGGACATATTTATCAAACCCTGATTTAATTATATGTTCTCAATCTATGTTTTGAAAAGACAATTTGAGAAAGTTGATGAATTTAGAAAGAATAATGCTATGCTTTCCAAATTTTTATCCCAAAAGTATTCCACAAGTGATGTAGCAGTGGGGTTAGATAAATAACTGTCAATCAAAATTCAACTGTTCTCACTGTATTATATCTGACCCCACTATTATGTCATTTAAAAATCACTTTAAGGATATAAATCTATACTATTATAGAAAGTGAAAGGGAGGAGTATCAAAAAAAGTTTCTTTTAAACCAATAATTACAATAAAACCTATACAATTTCCTAATAAAAGTATTTTCACAAAGTATTAAAATGTCATTTCAAATTTTTTTTATAAAATAAATTCTTTTAAAAAAAAATTAATTTCCTTCAACTACCCAAACTCACTTTCTTTCTCTTGTACTCACGTAGTGAGTGACACTCCTCTAATACATATATAAAGTGAAAGGGAGAGGCACCATAAAAAATTATTCTACCATCAATAATTACACAAAAGCCATTAAAATTATTTTCTTAATAAATATATATCTATATAATAAGATAGAGCGGTGTGGGTCCCTCTTAACATAGCAACTTTCAATCTCAACCGTTGAGACAAGTTGAGATATTTTCAACCTTTGGATCATTGGTCCACCAAAAATGATTAATTCCACTAAATATGCCATTGTATCCTATTAAAACTCACCTCAACTTAGCTTATTTTCGTGTGTGTGTGTGTGCATGTGTGTGTGAGAGAGAGAGAGAGTCTTAACCCTGATCTTAACCCTTATCAATTTAAAATACACATGATTTTGCCAAAAATATCTCTCTACAAAATGAGAATCTTTTATGGGGTCCAAAAAATACACTTTCAGTGAATACGAAGTATAAGTTGTTGGGAAGCTTTTAAAATACACATGAAAAAAAAGGCTTTGGGAAGCATAACAAAAATGCTTACATATGATTAACAGCTTGATCATATGATTAGGGATGGCAATGGGGTGGGTTTTTCGGGTTCCCCGCCCCGTCCCGCCCCTAATAGGTAGGGTATGGGGGGGGCTTAATAGGGTTAGGGGCGGGTATGGGGAAAGTTTTCAAAACCCGGGTCCGGGTCGGGGTCGGGGTCGGGGTCGGGGTAGGGTCAAAAAACCCGCCCCCGCCCCGAATATACTTGTATTTATATTTTTACCCCTCAATAGTTATGTGTATTACCATTTAAAAAAAAAAAAAACTGCACTATTAGGGAACTAATTGGGTAAGTTAAAAAAAACTGCACTATTAGAGAAAAAAATGCATTAAAAAAATTTCTTTTTCAATTTGTGTACCAAAAAAAAAAAAAAAAAACATAATCGGGGCGGGGCGGGTTCGGGGACCCCGGGGGTGGGGCGGGGGGTGGGGGCGGGGAGAGCACTATGCGGGGGCGGGGCGGGGGGAGGGTTTACTGAAGCGGGGCGGGGGCGGGGGCGGGGGCGGGGGGCCCCGTCCCATACCCGCCCCGTTGCCATCCCTACATATGATTTTATACTCTTCTGTAAAACAGCTTAATTGAAAATCTCCCAATAAGTTATTGGGAATTTTAGCTTGAAGTCGTTTAGAATAGTTTTTTTGGTGTTAGGTCAACTTTTTTTCTTTTTGTAAAAAGTAATGCTATACTTCCCAAATTTAACATCCTTCAATCAAAATTCAGTGGGCACACTGCCAAATCATTTGAAATGTTTAAATATTTGGAAAGCATTAACATTACTCTTTTGGTCATGTGACGCAAACAACAAACTACTTACCTTTCCAAATATCTTGAACGTGTCTTTAGAATTAAATATCTTTTTGGTTGAGATTTTCACCCAATTTACTTGGTCTGATCCGTACAGATTTTATTGTTTTCCAAAACTGGAAAAATAATATTTTAAAGTAATTCAAGATGTTATCCCTACATCAAGAGTAATTCTAGCTTTTTTTCATTTTCTTTTTAACTACAATCTTCATCGAATCATTTTTAGTTATCCGAAATTTTCTCTCAAGTAAATGAATTGCACAAAATGAGGATTCTTGGAATTCAGATTTTAGAGATTTCCTACAAATCATCCAAATTTAATTTCATTGACCATAAGAATTTAAAACCGTAATACATGCACAATTCTCTCTCTCTCTCTCTCTCCCTCTCTCTCTCTCTCTCTACCCTTATTGGCTCACCGTCCACCATCACTGCCGGCCAGCTTCACTCCACACTGTCGACCACCATCACTGCCGGCCACCTTAATTCACCATCACGGTTACCCCCTCTCTCTCTCTCTCTCTCTCTCTCTCTCTCTCTCTCTGCATCTCCACGTGTGTGTGTGTGTGCGCGCGCGCGGGAGTGCGTGCATGTTTGTGTGTGTGTGTTTATGCGTGCATGTGTGTGAATACTTAATCCCTGTGTATTTTTTTGTGTATTTTTTAGTGTGTTTATTGTCGGTTGGCGCATTCTCAAGGTCCTTAAGAGCAAACGATAATTTATTCAAAGATGTAGAACAGTTTTTATATCTCAAGAAAGATTTTTTTTAATTCAAATTTTTTTTAGGCTTCCTTACTTCTCAAATACTCATGGTGTCAATTACATTGCTTAAGCTTTAACAGTTGAGATATTCATAAGCACAAAGTGAGGCTTTGGAGTGGGCTTTGGAGTCAAGGGAGGTGGATCTTAGTCACCAAGAGGACTTAGTCTGAGAGAAAGCAATTGGTGGACAAAGAAAGGCTTTGGGAGGTGTTGTTCAATATTATATAGATATAGGTTTATAGGTTAATAGTTATCCATCAAAGGATGTTATTAAAGTGGAATGAAAACTTAAGTTCATGCTAAAAGTCTTTGTTTTTGTTTTTCGTAGTGTATGTTAAACCTAAAAAAGTGTTTTAAATCATTTTTACTTTCTCACATATGTACTGTGAATACATGTCCATGTTTTAAATCAAATTTTTTTTTTTCATGTGATTCTTCGTTGGAACTACACATCTTAATTGTATGTATGCATCTTAGCCATTCAAATATTGGACCCTAATCTATTGGACATTGAGATTAGAATAGTTCTTTTCATTAACAATAATTAAGTAATACTTCGTTAACTTTTCTATGGTAATTGTACATCATAGACATTCAAATTTTGAACCTTTGATCTGTGTCAATCTAAGAGTTTAAATTTGTTTTCAGCTTTTGACCGCTACACAGTTTTTGACCATTTTGATTTTTTAACGACATAGAGCCAAGGGACCACCATCACCGGGCCGCCGGACCACCATCCTCGCCATCACGGTGAACCATCTTTTTTAATTTTTTGCAGTGTTACTCATGAAAAGCAATGGTCCAGAGCATTACTTTTTACCATTATGAGAATTTAAAAAAAATACTAATTTGTTTTTTAACCTTGACCATAGCTTCTCAAATTTCCTTAATTCTCTCTCTCATAGATGTCAATGGTTTTATATCATTTGGAAAGTACTATCATTACTCTTTCTGTTTTTACCTCAAGCGGGTGACATTTTTTACTTTACATCCCGAAATGACTTTGCTTTCTACTATGAAGCTTCAAACATGATTTTGGGTTTTTTTTTTTTCTTTCCCAGCTTTGCTTTCGTAAAAACCTCTTCATCAATCACCTCTCTCGCTTGATCTTTAGGTATGTATCGCCTACATATTCAACTTATTGCAAAATTAATATTTTTGTTTGTCTTTTACATATTTTTATTTTCCTGAAGTTGTCAATTTTTTATTTTATTTTTGTAGTAGGCCTCTTCATATTTTTCAAACCAAAATTTGTTTTAAGCTTGAGCATGATTTTTGTATGAATTATTTGTGTTTTTGAATCGTGTAATTATTTTTTTGGATAGTTCTATTTAGTATATAGTGTGAAGTAAGTATGAGTGAGAAGAGAAGAGTTAAGGATGCTAGAATCACGGAGAAAAGAATATAGTTGACAGTTTGTTTATGTTGTAATAACTTTGGTTGTACATTTTGGTATAAGTTTAGATCTTTTTAAACATTGCTTGAAGTTGACAGCCACTGTAATTTTGTTAGTTACGTAAATCTGTTTGGAATATGATCATGAGAGTGCTTCTACTTCTGTTTTGGTTTCTATCATTTTTTCCCGTTGTTTCATGAAGATTACTACATTTTTTGTATTTGTTGTGATGATATCTATGAAATAAAAATTCAAATCATACTTCACATGGGTTTGAATGACATGGATAATTTTACGAAAAAATTTGATCCTTTGAAATATTGAATTTCATTTTTTTTTTTGCTTCGTGCCCACGGACACGGGTTATTACTAGTATATATATATAATAGACTAAAATATCACAAAATATCACCCAAAAAAAAAAAACAACTTCTAACTTTTCTTAAAATCTCTCTACTCACGTTGTGAGTGAGCCCTACTAGTTGTTAAGCATAGCATTACGCCATTACTCATTTCGAAAATAAGTGAAAAAAGTTACTCCCTCCGTCCCTTTTTTTGAGTCCACCTTTGGGAACTCAACTTTTTAAGGGGACAAAAAGAATCTACACCTACTTTCCACTATTGCCCCTAATCATTACAATAACTTTTTTAGTTTTGTCTTGGGATAGATTTCAAGGAAGGGTAGTTTTGGAAAGTAAGTAAAAATTGTTTCCCAATTTAGAAAAGTGGACACTAATTTTGGGACATCACAAAGTAGAATATAGGACTAAAAAAAAGGACGGAGGGAGTAATGAGTTTCGTCAATACGACGCCCAAATTGATGGGTTTGTCATTTTTTTTTTACTTTTTGGGGCTTTTGTCAACGGCCCACAAACACTTTTTTAATCTTTTCTTTCAGTATACCTGGGGCCTGAATATGTGATTATTATACTAATTATTGCAGCCATTAATGAGATGCTTCTTCCACTCGGATTAAAAGTCAACGCTCTTCCACTTTCTGTTTCTTTTTGTCATCTTTAGCTTTTTTTTATCTCTCACCTTATACTACACTGACCAACGCTATCATGCGCCACCCTTCCTATCTCTATCTTTATCTTATCATTTTATATGCGTTTTGCCGTCACATGCTTATCATGAACCCTTCCTAATTATTCGCTTAAGGACATAGAGCTGGCGGATAATTAAGAGAGATTAGATTATTTAAGTCCAATATTTGATTATACTGTGTTTATTTGTATATGATTATACTGTGTTTATTTGGACTCTTATAGTACTCCTTACTTTCCATTTTATGTGTCTATATTGAGGAATCAAATTATTTAAGGGGGCAAAAAGAATCTACACTTACTTTCCACAATTGTCCATAATCATTGCACTTTCTTTTTTCGTTTTGTTTTGAGGTTAATTGCAAGGAAGGGTAGTTTGAAAAACTATGTAAAATTTGCATACTAATTTAGGAAAATGAACAATAATTTTGGGACATCCCAAAAAAAAAATATGGACACATAAAATGGGACGAATGGAGTATTATTTAACTCTAGTTATTGTAATGTGTAGTTCAAATTAATGCTCCATAGCGAGGTTAAAATAATCCCGGCGGGGGGGGGGGGGGGGGGGGGGGGGGGGGAGGGGTTGTAGTATTAAAAACACGGGCATAAGCTCTAAGTGGGATTGTGGGTAAAAATACCATAATACCCCTGTCATATATATACCACTATTCTCTTTACAATCTCCACATCCTTCATTTTTTTGAGGAACTCACGAGAGCAGAAAGTAGAGACGACAAAGAGGACTGACTAGATGACGACGAAATCATCACCGACCGCAGTAGGAGACGCTGGCAAAACATCTCACCGAGCTCATTGTCACCACACAACACCGCAGTAATGGTTACAAGATTAATGCCATGTTTTCTAAAAAAAAATTCCAAGTGTTTTTCAATACATGTGGTAGTGGGTCCAGTTGATTTTGATTGGTTGATGTTGAAGTAGTCTTTTACCATCAATGAAGAGGAGCCCAAAGTTGGAAAAAAAAAATTGGGAAGCATAGCATTACCCTTTTAAAATTAAATTCTAAAATTTGCTTTTCAAATTTGGTATAATATACTATTGTATGTGGTACAATTAACAAATCATTTAATGATGAAATGTGAAAGTTATAGTTTTAATCTTCTCTAAAATCGCCTCTGTTTTTTCTTTAAAATAAGAAAGGGCCAAGTGATATTTGTGGGATTAACTTGTGAATAGTTTTAGGACAAGTACTTGTGCCTTTTACATAATGTTAGATGGTACAAGTTGTTCAAGTAGACGTCACATATATGCCATACGAGCAAACTTTTACACATAAACTAATCACATGTCAAAACAATACATAATAAAAATGGCCTAAAGAAATATATCTAGGCTATTTCTTTATAATTAACCAGACATTTGTCACCCAAGGTATAAGTGGCAGATTAAAATACAAGAGGCAAACTGAAAAATAGAGTTAAGTGCATTAATTGCCAGTTAACCTTTAAAACATTGAGTAATGCTATGTTTTTCAAGTTTTTGTATCTCATACGGTTCCCAAACATATGTGGCAGCGAAATCACGTTGACTAATAACGATACCACTTCAATATACTCGAATCAAAATCATCAAATATTTTCACTATCACATATGTGTAGGAACTAGTTGAATAAAAAATTTGAAAGCATACCATTACTCTAAAATATAAATTTTGTACTAAAAACTAAAAAAAAAAAATTAGAGAATACTTTTATTCACCCATTTTTTGCTTACTCATTCAAGTTTTTACTTGCCGACATATGTCTCATTCTAGTAATAATATTGATTAAAAAATATAAATAAAATGGGAGCGAAAATGCTCACAAAGAACTAGTGCCAAAAGGGGTGCGCATGATAAGTGGAACTTGAAAAAGTGAATCTTCCTTTTCACTATCCTCCGTCATCATCACCGTCATACCTTTTGTACACACAGAGTCACACACACACATATATATATATATATATGCGCGCGTGTATATATATATATATGTATTGACTTCTCAATTCGCAATATTCTGATAGTGATCACATCACAATCTCTCTCTCTCCAACTTCTTCTCAAAAATGGAGAATCTGCCCTCTGGTTATCGTCCCAACGTCGGTGTCTGTCTCATCAACTCCGATAATCAGGTAATCTTCAATTACTACATGTTAAATTATATATATTTGTTTTGAATTGTCTTTCGCGATTCTTCAAAGCAAGATCATAGAAAAATTACATGTACACAACTGTAGTCCGAGTATTCGATTTTCAATTTAAAAAAAAAATAAAAATAAAATAATCTGTTACGATTCTGATGATTTTAAGTCATGGTGATGAGATTTCAGGTGGAGGATTTAATAGTTCATTTAATTTCGTTGAATCATATAGAAATTTGGCTTTTGATTGATTGCATTAGATCATTGGGATTCATGTTTGTCAAAATTTGTGGAGAACTTTCAGGCATAGAGTTAGAGAACTCAGTTTTGGTATGTTTGGTATGTCTAAAATAGAACCAGGTTTTGTCAAAGTCTCATTTTTTTTATTTCATTTTGTGAGAACTGAGGCTGCGTTGGTTTGAGGAAGAACCAGATTTATGAGAGTTATTAGAGTGGGTACGGATTCCTGGGAAGGTAGTCATCAAATTAGGGTATGCAAAATACTATTTGGTTACTTGAATAATATTTTACATACCAAATAAATCTCATGCACTCCAATCATAGTACCCAAAACCAGTAGCCATTTTATTGTTTAATATATTTTGATATATCTCAACCATAGATACACTAAAAATACGGAGTATTATTTATTCACAAACCAATGACTAAGATCTTCCCACCAAATATGGATCTCCTCACTTTCTCTCTCCAAAGGCTATAAGTTTGGAGACCCAAATCATGAGTTTCTATAATGGATCTCCTTTTGGATCTCCCATTGGAGTGCATTTTTTGGGATGAAGGGATCTATTTTAGCATCTTTTGGATTTAGATACCCATTTGGATCCCCCTTGTAGTTGCTCTGAATGCTTGAATTTGTAGAACCGGCTTCTTATGAACCATAGAACTGGTTCTTTACTTTACCACACCAAGTTCACTCGAAGTTCTTGGGATCAAATTAATTCCTATTATTTGATTTTTATTCGATTTCACCATTTGATATATAAGTACTGTTCTGGCACAGTGAGGGTTTGATTATTTTTCATTAAGTTTACCCTAAATCATAAGATTTTTTAGTAATTGCTCAAGATTCTGATCTACTTATTGGACTTAAAACCTGTTCACTGATTGTTTATTGCCAAGAGTAGCATAGAATTTGGTTGTAAAAATCTACAGACTGGGTACTCTATTAACAATGGTTTGTTGAATTCTTGTTTTAATTAAACTTACTTTACTTTAGAAAGATCAGTTAAATTGAAATCTGAAGAGTGAAGACAATGAGATGAAATATTGGCAAATATTGTGCAGAAATTTCTGCTGAAAATATTGGAAAACTGAAAACTCAAATACTTCATAATCTGAATCATTTTTAAATCATGTTAGTTTTAACCATTTCTTTTTTGTTTTTATTTTGTTTTTATTTTTTTGTTTTATAATTGAGTCTCCTTTGGACAGAAGGATCACATGAATGCGTAATCCTTTGATTATCATCATTAGGTATAACAAACTTGTGTTACTTGGCTCAGTGGTTAACTGCTCAAGATTTTGATTTACTTACGGATATGAGCTATTTTCAGATACTTGATTGCTCGAGCCGTGTATAATTTTCCTGTACAAATCTAGGGACTTGGTGGTTAGTATTCACCAGTCTACAGTTGAGTGTTGAATTTTATGTTTTTTCCCCTATAAGAATGTTATTTTAGTACTATACTTGAGCTTGCACACTGAGGCTAGCAAGCGGCAAGCCAATTCATTTCTTTTCCATTCCCAAATCTTGCTCTTTTTCCTCCACCTCCTAAAATCCTAAACGTATGATATATCTTTAACCAAAACCCACCAAAACTGCATTGTCGGCTTTATTCCAAAATTTTGCTAGTACTGAATGAATACCTTTTGTCCTGTTGCAATTTGTGATTTACATGTATGTTACTAGTAACTTAGTTTTTTCTAGAATGCATTTAGTACCTATTTTTGTGATTAGATTTCTTTCGATAGAGTTGTGACCAGTGAAGTAACAAGATAATTGTGGTTGTAATTTTGTAAACTACAGAAGAAATCTGTGTTTCTCTAAATAGATCATTTTCACAAAGAAAAAACCAGTTTTTTTCTTCTTCATTCTACTGTAGGATACATGGCAATTAATGGTAACTATCTGTGATTTACTTGCAGGTTTTTGTGGCTTCCAGATTGAATGTTCCAGGAGCATGGCAGATGCCTCAGGTGATGCCATGATAAGTGCACTTTTTGCTTTGAGCACATCATTATGGTCTCTTTGGAAATGTGTATGACAGGATAACGTTCAGTCACACTCTCATTTTTTTCTCCCATATTATTATTATTACTCCCTCCGTCTCATTTTATGTGTCCATCTTTCCTTTTCGGGATATCCCAAAATTGTTGTCCACTTTCCTAAATTAGTATGCAAATTTTACTTAGTTTCTCAAACTACCCTTCTTTGCAATCAACACCAAAACAAAACAAAAAAAGAAAGTGCAATGATTATGGGCAATTGTGGAAAGTAGGTGTAGATTCTTTTTGTCCCCTTAAATAGTTGGATTTCCCAAGATGGACACATAAAATGGGACGGAGGGAGTATTATTTTATGAAATGAGCATCATGTCGCTCTGGCAAAGAACCTGTTTTGGGAGTGATATTAGTTTTAGCACAGACTCCTGTGCAAGAAAAGGGCAATTAACAAACACTTGAACATATAGAACTGGTTGAACATAAGAACCGTTTCTGAGCCTTCATAATAGCCGCTTACAATGCAATTCTTAGGGAATAAGGTTGGTTACAAGTTTTATCTTGGCCATTGCTTCAAATCATCGAAGCTTGTTAACATATAAGAACATTCTTGCCAGCCAACTGATAATATGAAGGCCTAAAGCTATTAATCCTGTTGAGACATCGTTGTAGCCTTCGGCAATGCATTAGGGGCATAGTACAAAGTATCATTGTTTCGACACAACGCTATATTATTTGTTTTCAACCAAGGGAAAAGTTTGCTCTATGCGTAAAAAAAAAAAATCGCATTTCCAGGCTATGTTACATGGACTCGCGTACGTGTCTAAGGATCGGACTTCCCCAATTCATGAATCTAAGCTTATCACATTTCAAAAAGAAAATAATGTTTTTATGTAATAATAAGACTTTAAAACGAACCTTTCGTCCATTTTGAAAAAACTTCATAGCAAATGGAATATAATTAGAGACTATAATATATTGTTATGCAAGTAGATAACATGCATGCTATGTTTTTTTTATCTAGCGCATGTAAATGATTTTGTTATTAGTTGACGCACCTAAAATTACAATCATCTTCCACCTGCATTATCTAGTTTTCTCCATATTCGTGTATCAAAATTTTCTTCCTGTTATTAAGCATATCCATTCCTTGATTTACTTCTGCTAGTATTAATTAGTCATATTATGAACTGTCAAATTAGGGGGGTATTGAAGATGGTGAAGAGCCAACCTCTGCAGCTATTAGGGAATTGAGAGAGGAGACTGGAATTGTATCTGCTGAAATAATTGATGAGGTTCGTGTTAAACAAAAGTTCTATCATGGTTCCTTTTGTTGTTCTTGCCATATTGAGATGCACGCTGATTGGAAAACAAGAAGGAAAACTACTTACCTTGTGTTTTCCTTCATGCTTAAGTAACATTAAAAGTTAAAAGTTTTCAAATTATAATTGTAAGCTTGTAACTCTAGGAAAAAGGGAGGAAAGTGACTCACAAACACTGATTTATTCAATTTGCTTCTCACTTTTTCTTTTCTTTTCTTTTCCTTCCTAGTTTTCTCACTATTGTCCTTAGGCTCTGCTTGGTTTGTGGATTTAGTGAGAGAAAGGAAAAAAAGGGAACAAAAACTAGAGGGATAACTATTTCCTAGTTTTTTTAACTATTGTTTTCCTCCATGCATAAATAACGTTAGAAATTATAACTTTTTGAATTATAATAGTAAATCAAAGAAAGAGGAAGCAAATTGACTCACAAAATTCAAAAAAATTTATTTTACTTTTACTATTTTTTCTTTTCCTTCCTATTTTCCTTACTAGCCAAACAAAGAAAAGTGTTCTCCTTTGTGTTTTCTTTTCTTTTCCCTCAGCACAAGATCCATGAACCATACAGAGACTTAGAAACCAAACAAAGGAAAATGTTTTCCTTTCTTTCTCCTCACTAAATCCATGAATCAAACAGAGCCTTAGTGTTTTCTTTTCCTTTCCTTCTCTAAATCAATGAAACAAGTAGAGCCTTAATGTGCTTCCAAATGGTTGTTAAGGTAATAGAGATGAAAATGATACTTCCATATATCACTTTGAATGAGTGATGGAACTGTTGGTTATGATGATTAGGTTATTTAGCTTTGACTATAACAATGCAATTTCATTTGGTCTTGAAAATTTTCCCTTTGAATTATTTTGTTGGCTCCGTTTGGTTCATGGATTTAGAGAAGGAAAAGGAATGAGAATGGAAAACAACAAGAAAAACTATTTCTATAGTGTTTCCCCTATTGTTTTACTCCATGCATTAAGAACATTAGAACAATTCAGAATCTACTAGAAACTCAAGAAAAGAGGAAGGAATGTGAGTCATGTGACTCACCAAAGTCAATATTGTTTATCTTATTTTCATCCTATTTTCTTTTCCTTCCTATTTCCTTCACTGTTTTATATTAACCTACAAAGGAAAAGTAAGTGTTTTCTCATTGTCTTCTTTTTCTTTCCCTCACGAAATCTATGTATCCAACAAAGACTTAGTTGACATGAGTATTTTTCTTTCAATACCTAAAAGCCCATTGTAAAATGACAGGTCCCAAAGTGGTTGACTTATGATTTCCCACCTGCTGTGAAGGCCAAAGTGAATCGTCTATGGGGTGGTGAATGGCATGGACAGGCGCAGAAGTGGTGTGTCCTATCTTTTACTTTTGCACTTTTTTTTTGCTTTTTATATATCTTGGAAAATGCGCTGCATGTCATTAGTCTTATTTCATTTCAAATCTGCCTACTTGACTATGCACCATTTGATTCATTCACTCTCTGAACTTCGCTTAATAGATGCAGATTGTTCAAATTACTGCTTGCATTCTGTTTCCTGACTTAGTGAGTGGGTGTTAATGCACAATCTTTTCAATCCCTTGATTCCTACCTTTACTTGCACTGTTTAGTATGGAAGTGAGTATTGTTTTAGTGGTACATGTATCAATTATGATACTCTAGATATGAAGATTGAACAAAAAAAAAAAACAAAAAGTGGTAGAGATGAAGATAGAAACATGTGCATGTTATTTGATTTGGAGTGAGTAGAACATGATAAGAGATATGAACGATAGAGTATAGCTTTCCTTTTAACTCACTACTCATGTCCTCGTATGCAAAACGTTATCTCCAACTTAAAATGAAAGCAAGTAAGACTTGCTTTTTTTAAAATGTACAAAGTAAAAACTGTATTAGAACGCATATTTAAAATGAGTTCACATGACAAGGATAATGAAAGAACCATTGGTGAGAATGCATTTTGGAAATGTCATTCCAAACACACTCTTACTTTGCTTTGCATATTTTGAACACTTTCACTTCTGCCACCTTCAACCAACATCTTTTTAATTTCTCTTCTGCCTCAAAATTTTTTTTTTTGGGTATGCTTTTATTTAGTTCCTTGTACTGTTTGTCTACTTAATCATGAGAAATCTGGCTGAATGCATTGGTAACATAAGCGAGTAATCCATGAATGGCACCTCAAGAAGGATAGGTGATTTTCATGGTTGAGGGCTATTTTGAGGAATTTCACTTGTAATTTTTCTTTAATAACTCTAAGTTGACGTTTAAGCTTCATTTGGTTCATGGATTTTGAAAGGAAAAGAGAGAGAAAACACACACACACACACACACACAAAAAGAAGCACTTTTCATTGTTCTGTAACCAAAGAAAATAGGAAGAAGGAATGCTCTTTAATTTTACATTTCAATTTCTTTTTAATTTTCTTGATTTTCGATTATTTTGAGAATTTTTTGTATTGTTTACATATTATTTGAGTGTATGAGAGAACACTAGGATATTGGTCTCTCTTTCCTTCACTAAGTTCACAACCCAAACAGAACATTAGTAAACAGTGCACTGACTCGATCCACTGAGTCTGCAACGAATTCATGAATTTCTTATGTGCTTTATTTGGTGACATGTATATTTATTTGATCAAGATGTTCAAGCAGTTTGAGAATATTGGAAGACGATTGATCTGTTGCTCGAACAATCTTGTCATGTTGCCATTCCCATTGGATAACAGACTTAAGACTTGTCCTGGATAGACAAATTCCATATGCAGAGAAAAGTTTTATATAGAGAGTGCCAGATAAGACGGTCCAAAGTCCCTAGGTTGTGTTGGAGAAATCTGAGGTCCTACAACACAGACCAATCCCTGATATCTTTTCAAGGAGGGGGTTGTAGGATAGAATTGTGTTTAATTTTAAATGAACAAGAAAAATGCTTGCCACGTCATTTAAATGAGGGCAATTAAGTAATTTTAAAATGAGAGTACCAAAGTAGTTTGCTATGTTCTTTCTCAATTTACTTTAATGTCATCACTTTAATGAGGTGGCTGGTACTTTGTTTTTTTCCACTTAAGTAAGTGTACTTTTCAATATGCATTAGGTTAGCATTTACCTTTATTATGCATGTTTGGCATGTATTATGAGGAAGATTTTATGACGAGAATAGACTAGATATTTTGAATTTATGAATACTAGATATTAATTTTTCAGAATATGATAGGATTGAAACTACAATGCCTATTCTTGCTAGATATTTCATTTTCAGTTTCTGAGAGACCAATTTTAGTAAAAATCTTTCTAGTGGGAACTTGAGGATGCCTTTTTCTTTCTTCTAAAATTAAATGATTAAATGGCCTCTAGAATACTGGTTTGGTTTTGACTCGACTCTTTTTCACACGTTTGTGCTAGGGAACCATCCCATGTGCACAAGTAACAGAACACTTGAGTCTATGGTGTTGGATAATGGGGCAGTGGAGAAAATTAACAGACCATGCTACATCAAACTCCATCATAAGGGAGACAGATAAGTGCAAACATGAACACTGGACGGGTCGAAACTTCAACTCAAGATCTTCTAAAACTAAGGCAATATCGTAATTCTATGTTAAGTCAGCTGTTCCAAAAGCTTTTTTTTGACTTAATCACTACAAAAGAATCTGCCCGCGATGATTAAAGTATTGAAGAATGGGTACAACAATGCATATCAAGCTCTAAGGATGTGTTTGGAATGACAGCTTCGGAATGTATTTTTATGTATTGCAATTGCATTACCCTACTCATTACCAACTTACTTTAAAGGTGAATTCGTTTATTCTAATAGGTCCAAGGTTGTGCACGGTCAAGCTTGCTAACATTCTTAATTTGATTATTAACCTTTCTGTCCTCGTGGAATAGTAGGTGCAACTTTACAATTCGTATTAAATGGGCAGAGTGCCCTTTGTTTCCCTTTTGCGTAATTGTATTCTCAAACTGTCTAGAATTAGATTTCTATGGTTTTATTTTTTTCAGGAGACTCTTGAAAGTAAGAAAAATTAATCTTATGACTTCCTGCTTTTTTCTTTTTCCAAAAAACCTTGACCAACTATCTGGTTTTGTGACAATGGGCAGGTTTCTTATGAGACTAACAAAAGATGATAGTGAGGTGAACTTAGCAAACGGTGAGGCAGAGCAAGAATTCTCAGAGTGGAAATGGGTGAGGCCTGAAGAAGTCGTTGAGCAGGTATACTGGAACTTTTCTTCTTGGAATAATGTTATTTGTTCGCAAATTTGGTTTCCAACTGATGTGGTTGTACAGTTGTGGGATCTTATTCAGTTATGGGGACCTCCTAAATTTTCATTGGAAGTTATTTTAGGTGGTTCCCACTGCCACATTAGTTGGTAATAAAGTTTTAGGATACGAATTTGAGTAGTCATTGAGCTGGTCTACTGCAACATTTTGTCTTAGAATAACTCCTGTGGGACCACATTCGGGTCATATTGGGATCACCTGAATTTTCATTAGAAGTTCTCTTAGGTGGTCCCAATGCACATAGCAATATGGTTCCAGTTTTAGAAACCATAGCATTACTCTTCTTCTAATGAATAATGATATGGTTCCAAAATTTGTATCCAAATTTGGTTCCCAACTCACATCAGTTCTAGTGGGACATGCACTTGAATTTTCATTTCATTGGAAGTTTTTTAAGTGGTCCCACTGTCACATTAGTTGTGAATCAAAGTTTGAAATTCAAATTTGGGAATCATCGTACTACTATTCTTCAATTAGTCAATATACTTTGTTTGGGTGGCTTACTAGAACATGGGTATGACTGATGACAGGCAGTGGACTACAAGAGGCCAACATATGAAGAAGTTATAACCACCTTCATGCCTTACTTCAATGAAAATGGAAAAGCAGCCAAGTGTAGATCAACAAAATGGTGAATGTGATTGCCTGTGGTTTTGCAGCTCTTTCCATGTTTTTAATTCACTACTCAAATTGTAGATGTAGCATTTTTCTTTGCTCCTTGTAAATGGATGTGACAGTCATAATTTCAAATTTTGGACGTGATTAATAGTATGGAGAAAATTTTGTTTATAAGCATGGTTGTTACTAATCACCAATTAAAGTTTTGGCAACCAATTAAAGTTTTTCCACCAAAAGATAAGAATAAAGCTATGATTGCTAAATTTGTATCTCAAATTTGGTTCCTAACATAAATGGCAATTTGACCAACTAAACCAACTTTATTTGGTTCATGGATTTCATGAGGAAAAATGAGGGGAAAGCAAAACAAGATGTAAAACTATAGGAAAATAATATGGAAAACTAGCTCATGAAATCCATGAACCAAACAAAGCCTTAGGGTACCATGTGGCATGATGACGTGGTATCCTGTAGTCAATGATGGTAGGCTATTTGAGTGAGACTCATGCTTCGTGATCTACAAATAATGGGACCTTTGTACATAAGTTCCAGCCAAATAACTCGCTTCCATTGGAAGCATAGGTACCACAACATCATTCCACACCCACCAAGTTACTTAAAAACTTTTAGTCGTAGTAATATTCAAGATAATATGTCGAAGGATTATGGAAGAACCAATAAAATAAAGGAAATGTTATTCGCACTCTAAAAATTATTAAATGCATTCTATGGTACCACTCCCACGGCATGTGGTATCATGCACTCCATGGATTGCATTTAATAATTCATGGAGTGCAAATAACAATTACCTAAAAGAAATTATTTACAAAAATGTTACACCCAGACCAAATTCTACACCTAACACATCCTGACCCTTGATTCTTTTGGGTCCAATGTAGGACCCATGTGGAACCCATATGGGATACACTGAAATCAAAGGCTAAGATTATTGGATGTGGAATTTAGTGTATAATTTGGCGTGGGTATAACATTACTCAACTATTTATAGCATCTTATGGACGATTTTTTTTTTTAATTATTTTTTCCCCCTCTTATGGACGGGCTCTTGGTTATATGAGGTGTGAACCATCTTAAATACACAACAATGAGAACATTATGTACTGTTGTCTACGAGGGTGTGTCACACACATAGCAGGTTTTACCAATTTCCCAAGAAGTGTGTGGCACAGATATGATGGTTCACACATTAGCTTAATTTATTTGTATATATGTATTCATGCTTTAAAAGTATTTGTCTATGCTTGTCGACATTTATCTCATGTGACCATTGCACCTGTATTACAGGCACAATGTGGGTTAAGTGTGGAATCACAGAGTCTCACAATGGAGTGGATAATTCACAGTGTCCGCCACACGGTGTAATGATCACATGGAATAAATTTCTCACACTTTGTGGGATGTCAAAATTCTAGGTTGTATGAAACTGGATTCTTTCGATTTCGTGTTAAGTCTGTTATTGATGTTTGTCTCTAGTTTATCATTGGGAAAAGATTATTAAAGTGAAAATTGCGAAAAGCTTATCACTCTACAAATTGAATGTAATCTCAGTGCCACGTTATTTTAGAAACCTCAGCATTGCTAATAAATATCTTGCCGATCAAACTACATTATTATCATTAATATTATGTTGTCAATAGGACTATAAGAGTTCTATTAGTTTCGATCTCTTCTTCTTTAATTAACATGTAGTTTATTGCATTTGTCTTTTTTCTGTTTTTACCTCATTGTTTATTGAGTTATATTTGGGGCACTAACAAAATCCACTAACACTTACTAACACACTCTATCTCTCTCCTAGTGGCATTGTAGGGTCCGCAGTGGACCCCGCAGTACCACTAGGAGAGAGATAGAGTGTGTTAGTAAGTGTTAACAGATTTTGTTAGTGCCCTTAGCATTGCCCTTGCTTATTATGTTTATTTCATTTTTCCCCTTCTTTAAATATCCATGAAAGAAGTGAGGAAAAAATTATCACCTCACAATTAAGATGATTTTGACTAAATAATAAGGTTCAACCGGTTTGGCAAAATTGCGATTACAATTCTATGACGGAGCCAAATTGGAATCGCAAAACTTGAAGGCAAAAAAAAAAAAAAAAAAAAAAGCAAGAAACAATGTAAGACTACTTTTGACCAATTGTAAATTTTTTTTTTTAATTGCAATTGCAATCGGAGCCACTAGTATGTTTTGCCAAATGGGCTCATAGAACATTTTAGCTTTTCTTTCTAAGAAGGCTGTAGCTCTCAAATTTGAATTCATATTTGTTTCTAAAATATTTTATAGTTGTACAACTTGTTCTGACAATAGTTGATGACATCGCATACCACTGCATGCGGTGCAACTGTTTAAACGTTTGTGAACCATAACATTATTTTTTTTCTATATTTCCAGATGCTATAGGAGTTAAACGTTTGTGAACCATAACATTATTTTTTCCTATATTTCCATATGCTATAGGAGAAATACTATGCTTCTTAAATTTGAATCCCAAATAGTTTAACAGTTATTCCACATGTAGTATCATCGATCAGCGTCACAGTATGTAGTACATCGGTTAATTAATTTGAAAAGCATATCATTTTTCATGTTGTAGACCCCCATCTAAAACCATTGCTAGAAGAATAATGTTATATTTTCCAAATTTGAATCGAAGATTTGGTTCTTAAATACTTTAACCATTGCGATGTAAATGTGTGATGGTTCCATTGTATATACTACAACTATTTTAAGAATTTTTCTAGAATGTTGTTTACTTATTATGGGAAATTTTGTGGTGTGCTCTAGCAGTTTTTGCGCACCAAGTGCGCATGAGAGGGTGAAATGTAAGGTTATCGTGCTGCCACGTGTTACTTTGATGAGAAAAATTATTGCTTGATAACAAAAAATTGTAACCATCGTGAAAAAAATTTGTAACCACTATAAAAAAAAAATGTAACAAAGGTGGTTTTAACCACAAGGAGAAAAAAGTGTAATTATCATGACAAAAAATTATAACTAATGAAATTGCCATACAAAACTACCATGGCTTTTTTTTCCAAAAATATGTGTCTCTCTCCTGTGTGCATGGTGCTCGCAAACCATCGTGATCGCGTAAGAGAAGTTTCCACTTATGCTACACAAGCTTTCGCCTTTCTAGAAGATTTAATAAAAAAAAAAGAAGAAAAGAAAAAAAAAAAAAAAGGGGGGGAATTATTAGAAAATCCTAAAAGTAACTCTTATAAGTTTCAAACTCCAATTTGTTTGACCATTTGTTAAAAAGGACAAAAGAAATCTAAATCAGTACTCATACGGTATATATGCGCGCACCATAGAAAATCTTGTGCTTGAATTCAGCCCCACGCGCGCGCCCACGCGCGCCCACTCGCCCATAGGCTGCTCGCACCGTGCGAGCAGCGTACTGTAGTATTTCTAATTTTGAAAAATGTTTTTAAACTTTAAACATCCATAACTTTTGACCTATAACTCCATTTTTCACAAATTTTATACCGTTGAAATCGTGTCGACGAGAGCTACAAAACTAGTACCATTGTTGATATGTTTTGAAGAAAAAAAATTCATATTTTTACATACATGAATAATAAGTGAAATTTCACTTGATATACATAAAATATTAAGTGAAATTTCACTCAATTCTATAGCTTTAAAAGCTCTCCTTAAAACAGCCCTAAATTCAATTTTTGCAAAGCTCATAAACTAGTTATCAAATGAATTAACATGAAATTGTGCTTTAAAAAAGAAGAAGCACCAAAATGGGGGCCAAACTAAGCCTTAATGTTCATGAGTTAAGTGAAATTTCAATAAATATTCATGTTGGCATGGTGATTTTTTTTTTTTTTTAAACAATACATATTTTGTTAAAATAAGCAAATTTCATAATCAATTATAAAACTCAAATTTTCAACCAAAACAAATGCAGGAATTCTTGTTAAATATCGTCTTTTTTTTAAATTTATTGTTGATATGTTTTGAGAAAAAAGATTTTCATATTTTTACATACAT
This sequence comes from Hydrangea macrophylla, assembly GCA_033977485.1. Lineage (NCBI taxonomy): Eukaryota > Viridiplantae > Streptophyta > Magnoliopsida > Cornales > Hydrangeaceae > Hydrangea > Hydrangea macrophylla. Next base: position 18,235,486 of record CM066987.1, on the reverse strand, counting down.
AAATATTAAGTGAAATTTCACTTGATATACATAAATATTAAGTGAAATTTCACTTGATATACATAAAATATTAAGTGAAATTTCACTCAATTCTAGAGTTTTTAAAAACTCTCCCCAAAAAAGCCCTAAGTTTCATTTTTGCAAAGCTCATAAACTAGTTACCAAATGAATTAACATGAAATTGTGCTTTAAAAAAGGAGAAGCACCAAAATAGGGCCAAACTAAGCCTTAATGAGGTAGCAATGACTTTATTGCTATTCGTCTTTTTTTAATTTTTTTTCTTCTCAAAACATATAAATTTGGCATACATAATATTAAGTGAAAATTCAATGAACCCGTACATGCTTTCTTCCTGAAAAAATTAAAGTTAAACTTAACATTCGTATACTCGTTCAGTGAGATTTCACTTAGTAGGTTAAGTGAAAATTCACTAACTATCCCAAAGGTCGCTAGAAGTAACTCTCTAGAGTTTAAGGTATAATTTGATACTTTGTTAAAAAGTTCTCAAGTGTCAATTTAAGTAAAATTTCACTTAATATTCATATACAAGTTCAGTGAAATTTCACTTAATATTTGTCACGCCCCGGAGCAGCATAAATAGAGAAACATAAATTTCCTTTATGGGTCCATAAGGAATGACAGGTGAAAGTCACTAATAATCCACACCACGCAGTACTAGTCCAAAAGAAAAGCAACAGTAATCAACTGAAAATAGCACAAAGTGCTAACTATTACAAACTATCAGAGTATGGTCCACAGGATCACAACAGGTCTGAAGACAATAAATGCCCAAGTACCCGTTTAACAAAAGTTTAACAGAACAACTGAAATTAAATCTAACTATAACATCTTCAGTCTTCAACTGGCATAAGGATAATCTTTCCTGGCGTAACCATCATCGGTGGGGCCTTCCTCTGGATAACACTCATCAGTGTACTGGTCATCGCCTGTAAAACAAGGGGCAGGATATTCTGGACGGAGAATGTCCAGGCAATAAAAAGGCCGTCAGCTTACTGAGAGCTGAGTGAGCATAAACTAACGAGGTACCAGTTATCTGAAGTAAACACAAGCTTCTGAAAACACGAGTTATCATCTTATTATAAAAATAACATTATCTTGTTCCTCTATTCATTATCGTAAACCGACCCTTATCGTCTTGTTACTCAAATACCGAACTCAACATATTCTGATCTTCATGAACAGACTCAATCGTTTAACTCTAGGGATACACCCTTATTCTGTCCATCGCTTTTAAGAGCAATGGTCCTGCTCACCGCATGTCATGGACTCCACGTCAGTCTGTCCCCAGCTTTTAAGAACAATGGTCCTGTTCACCGCATTTCAGGGATATAACGTTTCGAACAAGGCATATCAATCTATTGCCACGACTTAACGTCATCTACTAGTGATCCCAGCTCACCGCTTTTAAGAACCATGGTCCGGTTCACCGCTTTTAAGAGCATATCACAGATCATCCAGTCTATCTTAAGACTTCTTGGTCTAGCTCACCGCTTTTAAGAACCATGGTCCGGTTCACCGCTTTTAAGAGCATATCGTGACCAATCATCCATCCACGTACCATTCCCGGAACTTACCAAACCTACTTACGTTCCATTCTAACATCGACACATGACAATTCCCAATGTGGCCTGACTACTCGGATTAAAAGAAACGGATATCGAACTCATATCAGAAACAACACGTCAACCCACGTCTTCATATTACTTTTTATTCATTATCCATAAATCTTTGGTGTCACATTTCTCCTGTCTACCCCATAGTCGCATAATGGAAATTCCGAATCAGGAATCGAACAACTAAACCTCTTATATAATAAACAGGCAAAGAAAACCATGTACTGATCATGTCAATCGATTGGAACAGATGTTCAATCGATTGGAACAAAAATTATGTCAATCGATTGAGAAACATGTCAATCGATTGGAACAATGTCAATCGATTGAAATCCTATTCAATCGATTGGGATGCAACTGATGTCAATCGATTGAGATTTATGTCAATCGATTGGAACTACGTCTTCTCCAGCAGATTGTAAAAACAGCATATATAAACGTGCACTACATGCATGTAACCCATCTAAACATCATAATAGCTTATATAAACTTCATATAAAGGGACCAAGTGAGTTAGAACTCACCTAGGGTGCGTTTGGGTGTGTTTTCAAAGCTTGAAACCTTCAAACTCTCTCTCTCTTTCTCCTCTTCTCTGTCTCTGTCTTCCCTCTCTGTCTCCTTCTTTCTTCTTTCTTCTTCTTTCTGTCTTCTTTCTTCTTCTGTCTTCTTTCTTCTTCTTCTCCCAGCTGCCGAAGGAGTGAGTGTGTGTGAGGGTGTGTATATATGTATAGATATAGATATATGTATGTATAACTCAAGAGGTATGTATATTTCTCTCCCAAGGTCTGAAAAACAGCCCCAAGGCCACTAAATGAAACATATATATAGACATAAGGGAGTGCCACGCGTTTAAAGCTGAAGGAAAGAAGAAAACATTTCTCAGGTTATGTCAATCGATTGAGACACCAGTCAATCGATTGGCAACAGATATTTGTAGTCAATCGATTGGAAACAATGTCAATCGATTGAGATGAATGGCAATCGATTGGAAAGTTTGACACGTCATCACTTTTAGTCGGTTGAATGTAAATCGATTGGGATAACTTATCAATCGATTGGTATTAGAAAAGTGTCAATCGATTGGAAGAAATGTCAATCGATTGGTATCAAAAAGTGTCAATCGATTGGGAATATGTCAATCGATTGGTATCAAAATTCACCAAAAGGAAGAGAAAGTTTATACGAGTATAGAAATGAAATACCGGGTCTTATTAAAATACCAAAATACAGGGTATTACATCATCCACCACTCAACAAAAGATTTCGTCCTCGAAATCTAAAAGCAACAAGGTCTAAAACAAAAACGAAAACTTCTCGCGCATCTCTGACTCTAGTTCCCACGAAGCTTCTCCTTCATCATGATGCTTCCACTGAATCTTGACTAACGGAATCTCTTTGTTCCTGAGTTTCTTGATTCCTCGATCCATAATACGAACAGGTCCTTCATTGAACGTAACGTCGCTGTTGACTTCGATATCCTCAAAGTTGATCTCGTGCGCTGGGTTGTGAACACACTTCCTCAGCATACTGATGTGAAAAACGTTGTGCACTCCTGACATCTTTGGTGGCAACGCAAGGCGATAAGCAACTTTTCCAACACGCTCCAGAATCTCGAATGGTCCGATAAAACGTGGCGATAATTTGCCCCTTTTCTGACCAAATCTGACGATTCCTCGAACAGGTGAAACCTTGATTAATACGTGATCTCCAATGGCAAACTCCAAGTCTTTGCGTCGCTTGTCAGCATAACTCTTGTATCTGGTCTGGGCTGTCTTCATCTTCTCACGTACGACTTGAATCTTCTTACTGGTTTCCCGTACCATCTCTGGCCCAAGAAGTTGACTATCTCCAACTTCGGTCCAACATAACGGCGATCGGCAAGGTCTTCCGTACAATGCTTCAAATGGCGCCATATCTATGCTCGAATGATAACTATTATTATAGGCGAACTCAATCAGAGGTAAGTGCATCTCCCAAGAACTCTCAAAATCAATGACACAAGCGCGTAACATATCTTCCATCACTTGATTAACTCGTTCCGTCTGTCCATCTGTCTGTGGATGAAAAGCTGAACTCAAGTTCAATGTCGTTCCCATCGCTGTCTGGAGACTCTTCCAAAATTCTGCAGTAAAGCGCGAATCTCTGTCTGACACAATAGATACAGGCACCCCATGTAATCGTACAACGTGTTGTAGATACATTCGGCTCAAACGTTCTACTGAGTACGTCATGCTATAGGCAATAAAATGTGCCGTCTTAGTAAGTCGATCCACGATTACCCATATGGCATCGTGATTCTGCTGTGACTTCGGCAATCCTACCACGAAATCCATGGTTATGTGTTCCCATTTCCATTGAGGAATAGGTAACGGCTGTAGAAGTCCAGGTGGTCTCTGATGTTCTGCTTTCACTTGTTTACAAGTAAGACACTGAGAAACATACTCAGTCACTTCTCGCTTCATTCCTTCCCACCAAAAATTTCTCTTCAGATCCTTGTACATTTTTGTACCTCCGGGATGAATAGTCATTCGTGACTTATGTGCTTCATCTAATATTTCCTTCCGAAGATTTTCTTCATTAGGTACACAGAGTCTACCTTTACATCGTAAAGCTCCGTCGGTACTAATACTCCAGACTTCTGGTTCTTTGGCTGACATCTTGGCGAACCATAACTTCAAATCATCTGTTGTCTGTTGAGCCTCTATGATACGGCTGATCAAAGTTGGTTGTACCATAAGACATCCAAAATGTTGTCCTTTCATTGGCTCCACTGGCTGAAGATCAAATTCAGCTAAAACTTCTAATGCTCTCCATTCTCTAATTAGTAATGCAGCGATCACTAATCGAGGTTTACGGCTCAAAGCGTCTGCTACTACATTTGCTTTGCCGGGATGGTATTGCAAAGAAAAGTCATAGTCTTTGAGTAACTCCATCCATCTCCGTTGTCGCATGTTCAACTCCTTTTGAGAGAACAAATACTTCAAACTCTTATGATCGGAAAATAAGTCAAACTTTTCTCCGTAGAGATAGTGTCTCCAAATTTTCAATGCAAACACTATTGCTGCTAATTCCAGATCATGCGTAGGATAATTTTTCTCATGTACCTTCAATTGTCTTGATCCATATGCGATAACATTTCCATCTTGCATAAGCACACATCCAAGTCCTTGGTACGATGCATCACTGTAGATCACATACTTTTCTCCACTCTTAGGTAATGCGAGTACTGGTGCAGAAGTCAATCTTTCTTTTAACTCCTGAAATGCACCCTCATGCTTGTCTGTCCATTCATACTTCGTCTCCTTCCTTGTTAAATTCGTCAAAGGTCCTGCTAACTTGGAAAATCCTTCGACAAATCTTCGGTAATATCCCGCTAAACCCAGAAAACTTCTGACTTCGGTTGCATTCGTTGGTCTGTTCCAGCTTAAGACTGCATCAATCTTAGATGAGTCTACCGAAATACCTTCCTGAGATATAACGTGTCCCAAGAATTTGACTTCCTGTAGCCAAAACTCACACTTGCTGAACTTTGCATACAACTTGCTATCTCGAAGTGTTTGCAAGGCAACTTGTAAATGCTCCTTGTGATCCTCTTCTGTCTTTGAGTAGATCAGTATATCATCAATGAACACAATAATGAATTTATCCAGATATAGTTTGAATACTCTATTCATCAAGTCCATAAATACTGCTGGCGCATTTGTCAATCCAAAAGGCATAACTAGAAACTCGTAATGCCCATATCTTGTCCTGAATGCAGTCTTCGATACATCCTCTGGTCGAACTAACAATTGGTGGTATCCTGAACGCAGATCGATCTTGGAAAAGATCCTAGATCCTTGTAACTGGTCGAATAGATCATCTATCCGAGGTAACGGATATCTATTCTTAATCGTAACCTTGTTCAACTCCCTGTAGTCTATACAGAGTCGAAATGTTCCGTCCTTCTTCTTTACAAACAGAACTGGTGCTCCCCAAGGCGACGTACTTGGTCGAACAAATCCTAGATCCTCGAGTTCTTGAACTTGCTTCTTCAATTCCAACATCTCGGTTGGTGCCATCCTATATGGAGTCTTAGAAATAGGCAATGTACCAGGTACTAATTCCACACAGAAGTCTATTTCTCTTTTCGGTGGAAGTCCTTTAATATCCTGAAATACATCCTGAAAGTCTCGTGCAATAGGAATTTGATCCATCTTAAGCTCCGTACTTGTACTAATGATCGTAGCCAAATTACTCGTAAGAAACAGGTCGCTCGTCGGCTGACACTGAAATCTGATCGTCGGCTTTCCTTGTATTGGAAATACAATCGTCCTAGTAGGGCAATCCAAATTGGCACCATATTTAGTTAACCAATCCATCCCTAGGATAACATCGAATTCTGACATCGACAGAACTACCAAGTCTGCTGGAAGATTCCTATCTCCCAAAGTCAAAGGGCAATCTCTACACACCTTACTCAACTTAACTGTCACTCCCAACGGTGACACAGCATTCAGTGTTGACTCAAGTGTCTGGGGTTCTAAACCCAACTGACGCACAATCTTAACAGCAATAAAAGAACGTGCGGCTCCAGTATCAAATAAAGCTTTAACTGGACTATGAAAGAGTACAAGTGTACCTTCCAAATGTTGCTGCCCATCAGCATTAAAGCCTGCTTCTTCTGGAATAATAGCATTCATCCTCGTCTGATCAGGAGGTCCTTGAATTCCTTGCACTGGTGCCCCGTAGTATCCTCCTCGTGGCGCACGACAATCCTTGCTCAAGTGTCCTGGTTTGTTGCAATTGCGACAGACGATATCTGGTCTGCGATTAGGTCTAAAGACAGTGCAGTTCCTTGCAATATGTCCGGGCTTTCCACAGTTAAAACATCCTCCACTATTGCTGGGTGGGGCTGTTAGTAATGCCTGTGGCTGTAGTTCTCGCTGTTGATTCTGCTGGGGTCGATTATAACTCTGCTGTGGTTTCCTGGTTCCTTCCCAGATTCTCTTGTTTCCTTGAAAATTTTCCTGAGGTCTCCATCCTTGGGTATTTCTTGGTGGTCGATTAGAAAAATTTCTCTGTTGAAACCCTCGTGACGACTGAGGTCGATTTGTCTGTGATTGCTGTACTGGATTAGCATCCTTTTCTAATCCTGTAGCAAATCTAACAATTTCCTCATACGACTGGTTCAGATGACCAACCATCATATGTCTAAGGTGGGGGTTCAGTCCTTGGTGAAATCTCTTCACCTTCTTCTGCGGCGTGTCTATCATGTGCTGAGCAAATCTGGATAGACGCTCGAACTGTGTTGTGTATTCCCGTACATTCCATCCTCCTTGGATCAAATTGAGAAAGTTCCTTTCCTGTTGATCTCTCTCATCTTCAGGAAAATACTTATCCAAAAATCTGCCTTTGAATGTCTCCCACGACATAGCTCTAGCGGCATCGATCCCAATAGTGGCTTGTTCAGCTTCCCACCAATCTGCGGCGGCATAGGTGAGGTGAAACGTAGCAAGGCGACGTTTCTCTTGTTCGTTGCATTCCAATGCTCCAAATATTAACTCCATCTCTCTTATCCATTGCTCTGCTTTCCATGGTTCTGTTAGTCCATCAAACTTTTCGGGACGTAACCCACAAAAATTTGCTAACAGCTTATCTCCAGTCTGTCTTGGTGGCGGGGGTACAAAAGGTCTCTGGTGGGTGGAGTGATTATATGTATCCCCCACATGCTCCATCCTCTGCATAAATGCTTCAAAAATTCCCGTTGGATCCATCCCTTCCGGTATAGGTGCTCCATTACGTGCTTGGTGATTTCTCAAGGGTCCTACCATGATGATAACGAGTATCGCCTACAAACGACATATTGATCAGCTGAAAGTCTTCTCGTAGAAACAAACTCAAGATAGAACAAGAATAGCAAAACTAACAATTCTACTAAACACACAGCACAACGCAATAACCAAATAACAAAAGTACTGCTCGTATATATATATCAAAAGATGTACCGTATAGTACACACTAGTCAAACTGTGTACCATATGGGACAAGAGTTACAACAACTAGAGTCAGCTAATACTATACAAAGCTATGGTCAATAGCTATCTCTCAAGCTCCCAAAAATCTAGTGGACAACATGTCCTAATATAAACTAACAAAATCTACACCCTGCCGATCCGGACTCAAAAGTCGTCAGCATCTGATCCTGCTGGTGGTGCCTCGTCCTCTGGGTCAATATCCATCTCCTCGAGTGGATCATCCTCAACTGGTGCGACAAGATCTCCGACTACTACTCCTATATCCCAATCCTCTATCATCTCTGCATCATCGTCCTCCATCACGTCTACTATCGCCTGGTTAGCGACATCAACGGCTACTGCAGCAAAACCGTCAGCTATGTCAAGAGCTCCTGCTATAGCCACCTCTCCCATAACAAAATCTGCTGGCTGTGCTATCATCTGAGCTATCCATCCTACTGCCATATCGGCCATAGCTGCCATATGCATAATAGGTCCAGCTGGTATCTGAAGCACAACGGGTATCTCTGGCACAACTATCTCCTCGGGGTCATCCTCCTCATCTACTACTACGTCTGCCTCAATAGCCTCTGGGTCTGGTACGGGATCCTCCGGCTCAAACTCTGGCTCCTCGGGGTCATCCTCAGGTTCATCATCATCTGCATGCTCATCCTCTACTGGGTCCTCGTCATCTATCGGATCCTCCTCTCCATCTCCATCCATGTCCTCATCGGGATGCTCATCCTCAGGCTCTAGATCCTCCTCATCCTCAATCGGCTCAGGCTCTGGCTCTGGGACGGGTACTGGTGATGGTGGGGCTGCTGGAGCTGCTGCTGGTGCAGTCACAGGCTCTGGTGGACCGGCTACAATGGCTCTCAACTCAATCTCATCCATCTCTGGTTTACTCAAAACTAGTCGCAACATCTCCTGGCAAATGTCTCTGCCAACTCTCGCTAAGTGGTAAGCATCCATGCGCATCTGGGTCGGGTGAGTACTCCTGGTCACATAAAGTGCTCTCCACATGTCCTCCTCTAAATGTCGACTAGCTATCTGGCACACACGCTCATGATAAAAATCTGGGTCAGCTGGCTCCACGGTATCTCCATGGATAATATGTCCTCCATAAGCATCAGTCACAAACTGGTGAAACTCCGGATCCATGCTATCCTGCAAAGGAAACTATCTATCGTCAGGAAGACGAACTTATCTTATACTCATATCTCATCTCAAAGAAATTCTATCATACTAGGACCAGATGGTGTGGAAATACTTAGTGAACAAAAGTATCACAACCTAGAGTACCAAACACAGGCTCTGATACCAAAAAAACCCTGTCACGCCCCGGAGCAGCATAAATAGAGAAACATAAATTTCCTTTATGGGTCCATAAGGAATGACAGGTGAAAGTCACTAATAATCCACACCACGCAGTACTAGTCCAAAAGAAAAGCAACAGTAATCAACTGAAAATAGCACAAAGTGCTAACTATTACAAACTATCAGAGTATGGTCCACAGGATCACAACAGGTCTGAAGACAATAAATGCCCAAGTACCCGTTTAACAAAAGTTTAACAGAACAACTGAAATTAAATCTAACTATAACATCTTCAGTCTTCAACTGGCATAAGGATAATCTTTCCTGGCGTAACCATCATCGGTGGGGCCTTCCTCTGGATAACACTCATCAGTGTACTGGTCATCGCCTGTAAAACAAGGGGCAGGATATTCTGGACGGGGAATGTCCAGGCAATAAAAAGGCCGTCAGCTTACTGAGAGCTGAGTGAGCATAAACTAACGAGGTACCAGTTATCTGAAGTAAACACAAGCTTCTGAAAACACGAGTTATCATCTTATTATAAAAATAACATTATCTTGTTCCTCTATTCATTATCGTAAACCGACCCTTATCGTCTTGTTACTCAAATACCGAACTCAACATATTCTGATCTTCATGAACAGACTCAATCGTTTAACTCTAGGGATACACCCTTATTCTGTCCATCGCTTTTAAGAGCAATGGTCCTGCTCACCGCATGTCATGGACTCCACGTCAGTCTGTCCCCAGCTTTTAAGAACAATGGTCCTGTTCACCGCATTTCAGGGATATAACGTTTCGAACAAGGCATATCAATCTATTGCCACGACTTAACGTCATCTACTAGTGATCCCAGCTCACCGCTTTTAAGAACCATGGTCCGGTTCACCGCTTTTAAGAGCATATCACAGATCATCCAGTCTATCTTAAGACTTCTTGGTCTAGCTCACCGCTTTTAAGAACCATGGTCCGGTTCACCGCTTTTAAGAGCATATCGTGACCAATCATCCATCCACGTACCATTCCCGGAACTTACCAAACCTACTTACGTTCCATTCTAACATCGACACATGACAATTCCCAATGTGGCCTGACTACTCGGATTAAAAGAAACGGATATCGAACTCATATCAGAAACAACACGTCAACCCACGTCTTCATATTACTTTTTATTCATTATCCATAAATCTTTGGTGTCACATTTCTCCTGTCTACCCCATAGTCGCATAATGGAAATTCCGAATCAGGAATCGAACAACTAAACCTCTTATATAATAAACAGGCAAAGGAAACCATGTACTGATCATGTCAATCGATTGGAACAGATGTTCAATCGATTGGAACAAAAATTATGTCAATCGATTGAGAAACATGTCAATCGATTGGAACAATGTCAATCGATTGAAATCCTATTCAATCGATTGGGATGCAACTGATGTCAATCGATTGAGATTTATGTCAATCGATTGGAACTACGTCTTCTCCAGCAGATTGTAAAAACAGCATATATAAACGTGCACTACATGCATGTAACCCATCTAAACATCATAATAGCTTATATAAACTTCATATAAAGGGACCAAGTGAGTTAGAACTCACCTAGGGTGCGTTTGGGTGTGTTTTCAAAGCTTGAAACCTTCAAACTCTCTCTCTCTTTCTCCTCTTCTCTGTCTCTGTCTTCCCTCTCTGTCTCCTTCTTTCTTCTTTCTTCTTCTTTCTGTCTTCTTTCTTCTTCTGTCTTCTTTCTTCTTCTTCTCCCAGCTGCCGAAGGAGTGAGTGTGTGTGAGGGTGTGTATATATGTATAGATATAGATATATGTATGTATAACTCAAGAGGTATGTATATTTCTCTCCCAAGGTCTGAAAAACAGCCCCAAGGCCACTAAATGAAACATATATATAGACATAAGGGAGTGCCACGCGTTTAAAGCTGAAGGAAAGAAGAAAACATTTCTCAGGTTATGTCAATCGATTGAGACACCAGTCAATCGATTGGCAACAGATATTTGTAGTCAATCGATTGGAAACAATGTCAATCGATTGAGATGAATGGCAATCGATTGGAAAGTTTGACACGTCATCACTTTTAGTCGGTTGAATGTAAATCGATTGGGATAACTTATCAATCGATTGGTATTAGAAAAGTGTCAATCGATTGGAAGAAATGTCAATCGATTGGTATCAAAAAGTGTCAATCGATTGGGAATATGTCAATCGATTGGTATCAAAATTCACCAAAAGGAAGAGAAAGTTTATACGAGTATAGAAATGAAATACCGGGTCTTATTAAAATACCAAAATACAGGGTATTACAATATTTTTATATGCGAAGTGAAATTTTACTTTTTTTTTTCTCTTTCATATTAAACAATGCATATTTCCTTTATAAAAAAAAAATCAAATTTCACAAATCAATTATAAAACATAGTTTTTCAATCCAAACAAATACAAAATTCTTGTAAAAAATCACTAAAACTCTCCTTAAGAACAAAGTGAACATTCGGTTTTTTTTTCCTTACATCATATCAACTTGGCATACGTGAATATAACGTGAAAATTCAATAACCCATACACAAATATTATGTGAAAATTTTATTAAGTTCGTCTGGAGCATAATATGTAAAAATAAGAATTTTTTTCTTTTGCTCAAAAGGTATCAACAATGATACTAGTTTTGTAGCTCTCGTCGACACGGTTCCAACGGTATAAAATTTGTAAGAAACAGAGTTGTAGATCAAAAGTTATGGAGGTTTAAAGGTTAAAATACATTTTCGAAATGGATATTATATGGTACATCCACTCACACTGAAACCAAAAAACGCGCGCGTGAGACTGGGGAAATATGTGGGATCTCCTATAGTGCATGCACTTGTACCGTGTGAGCACTGGATTAGATTCCTTTTTTCTTTTTAGAAAGTGGTCAAACCAATTGGAGTTTAAAACTTTTGAGGGTTAGTTGAGGGGTTTTCCAACAATTATCTAAAAAAAAAAAAAAGACTTATGCTACATTGCTACGCAAGCTTTTTCTAGAAGAATTAAAAAATGAGAAAAAAGAACCCACATTTTTTTTTTGGAAAACGCAAAATTTTTTTGGGCAATCCAACATTCTCTCAAACTCTACCACATCCCAAAAAGCATGAACTCCGTACACCCTCACCACTCTAAATCCCCAAACCCCATGAAAAACCCTAATCACACTGCATTTCCCGAGTCTGGCCCGATCAGTAACATCCTCACCATCGACGCCTCCAATCACCGAAGACGAAATCAAAAACGAGTCATGGACAATTTCAGGGCGGCTATCATGGAAATCGCTCGCACAGACCCAGTTCGACCATTAACGGCGGATCGAAAGATGGTTATTGAGAAGCGAATCAGTGAGTTCTTCCCTCAATTTCGCACTCCTGATCACCCCCCCTACGCCGCTGTAAGTATCATTATATGTATTTGTTGTTATATATATATGTACGTGTATAGCATGTTAATTGCAATGTGTAAGGATTTAGCTTCCTTAACCACATCAATTGTAAATCAACTACAAACTGTAAGGAATGGGAGAGAAAGGAAAGAAACTAGGGAGATTACAAGTAAAGAGAAGAGAGTCATAGAATGAAAAGATTCAAAATGCAATGTAATAGCAAAGTAATTGAAGATTCAAAATGCATATATTATGGGTTTAGGGCAATTTTGGAATTGAAGCTAGTAATCGAGTCAAAAATCAAGATTCCGTTTTTTTATATGTATAACCGGTTTTTGCTCCTCTATATATATCATATATGTGTGTGTTTGTCGTATGTCCGACATTTTTGATTTGTCTTTACCCCAAAAGAGCATTTCAAATTTGGAGATTATACATTCTTACTTTCAATTCTATAGAGCATGTGACAAAAAATTTTAGGCTCTCACATGATTTTAGCTGAAGTCAGATATGTTGTAGTGATCACCTTGACTCGGCGACTCAATTAAGAGCTGAAACTTTCATGTGGTTGGAAATGAATTAATTGTTATTTAATTATCCTCGTTGATTTGTCTGACTCGACATAAAGTAAGCTTTTTGGTAATGAGTTGAATGAGAAATGGAAATCAATGAAAAGAATGTTTGGCTATCGCTTGAATAAGTATGGCCCCATTCATTATTTATATAGTAAAGATAAATCCACCATCTTAAATGAATCCATTTAGGACCTGTTTCCATGTCCATGCATTTAAATGGGATGATTCACAATTTGTAAAGCAATTTAATATAGAAACTAATCAACTTGAATTCGTTCATTTTTAAAAAATAGAAAAGTTTATCATGTTTCTTCACAAGTGGGCATTCTTAGATTTCTTTTAAGTTGATATAATTGGTGCGTTTAAGCATTACTTCGTGCATAAGTACCATTATACCAAATGACCTAATTTAAGATGGTGCATTTATATGTTAAGTTCATAAATTGCCTTACAAATTGTGAATCATCCCATTCAAATTCATGGACGTCCAAACAGGCCCTTAGATAAATATGAAACTTTGTCGTGTTTCTTCGTATATGGCTGTTTCTATTACTCCTCTGCCTGTATCGAGAGTCTCTTTTGGGAATTCTATCTATTTAAGGAATGCTTTTGATTGTGGTGAAATTTTCCATCTTTCCATTATCGTCCTTATTGAAGTTCTAAATTTTGATTTCACATCAAATGAAAAGTGCAAGAGTTTTAAATAATGAAGGGTGAACTTGGAAAATGTGTAGTTAAAGTTGATTGACTTTTCAAAGAGACTCTTAAAATGAGACATCCCAAAATGGGAGTTGAATTCGGGACGGATGGATTAGCAGATACTTTCTTATGTGTTGGTATCGATACAACATATTTCTGTACACAGACATATATGTAAATATGTATATATATATATATATATGTATACATATATATACAGTTAGGCTCTAAAGAGGGCGTCCTCTTTTTATTAAAGAGAGGACCTCTATTTTGGCTGTCGGATCGTATTTTCATTAATGGCAGTTTTGTCATTTCACAGTTTTTAAACACAATCCGACGGCCAAAACAGAGGCCTTCTCTTTAATAAAGAGAGGTGGCCCTCTTTAGAGAATCTTTGTGTATATATATATATATATATATATATTCACATCTACATGTTTGTGCTCTTGCTTATTGACACCTGATATTTTTCTTGGCGTATTTTGATGTAGATGATATATAGAGCAATTGAGGAGTTGAATGAGGAAGGCGGTTCTAGTGAGGACTCAATATCCAAGTTTATTACAAAAGAGTATAATGATTTGCCTTGGGCTCATTCTAGATTACTGAGACATCATCTGGAACAGCTTTGTGAGAGCGGTGATATTGTTTTGACTAGTGATAAGAGTTATATTCGAATAGCTGTGACTGCCCCTCCCAATTCAAGCCCTTTGCCATGTCCTAAGAAAAAGCAAATTAAGCGGAAACGGAGGAGAGAGAAAGAGCAATCGAGTGGGAGAACAAGACATCGTAAGAAGAGCAAGATTGAAGAACAAAATCAAATTGATGAGCAAGAAATTGAAGTGATTGGAGGGAAAAATCACCAAATTGAAGAACATGTTGAAGTCATTGAAAGACTGAATGAAGTACAAGAACAAGATGAAGTGATTAGAGAACATAATCAAGTGGAAAAACACGAGAATGAAATGATAGGATTTGAACTACAACATCAAGAAAATGGGCAGACTGAATTAAAAGAACAGGAAGAAGAAAATGGACAACCTGAACTTTGGCCTCCAGGTTGTGACTTAGCTACAGTTGAGAAGTTACCAAAATCACAGGTAAGCAAAGGAAGAGAAGAATTGTGGCTACCAAAGATTTCATATATATATATATATATATATATATTTTTTCAGTAACTAACTTCTAAACTCTTTGTTATTAGTAACAAGGGTTTCTTGATTTATCTATTTTTGCCATGATTGTTAGAATTGGTCGATTCTCAAGTTGAATGATTCCAGTTTGATAGGGTCTTATGAATCACGGTTCATAATTTTGTCAAACCAGTTCAAGTGCGTATATGTAATATATATCTCCAAAAAATTGGATCTTGCTGTTCATTTTTCATAATTTTGGCAAACTGATTTCTGATTTTACAGTCATGACTGTTGAATGCTTGTTTGACAGGAACATATTATAGAGCTTTCAAACCACAAAAAGCCTTCGGGTCTCGAACTATACGTTGAACAAAACCTCTTTTCCAAGTCAACGACAAAAACAACATTCGTCGATATACCAATGGATTCAGTACCTTTTGAGCCGGAAAGAAATTTAGAAGGGCCTCGTGAACTATGTAGTCTGCAAGAGCCACCAGAACTGCAGCAAACACCACCGATTTCTTCACTTGCTGTCTCTCAGCAGTTTGAGCTGGAGCAGAAACTGGATCTTCCAAATTCAGAAGTATCTCTAGATCTCCAAGAACTGCCTGAATCCCACCCAGCGACATCCTTAGTTTTTCCTCTTTCAACTACAATGTCCTCAAATACACCTGTGGTGTCACATTTGCTTGAGCAGTTGCAGCAACCTGAGATATTAAATCAAGTGGGCCCTCAAGAACTTTGTGCTCAGAAGAAACCGCCTGGACCCGAGCTCCCAAATTCAGAAAACCTTCAAGAGGGTGAGGTAGGAGCAGTGGAGGATGTGGGAGAATTGTATTGCACTCTGCATCAGATGCGGGTAGAGCCGAAGCAATTACGCCGTCAAAGCAAAAGGCTTTCCAAAAATACACCGAAGTTTGAGCAGCAACCAGGGCTGTCAAATTTGGAAGCACCGCAAGATGTGACATCCACCACGGTAGAGGTATTATGTGCAGCACAATACCAACAAGAAAAGTTTCATTGTGAGAGAGAGACATTTGAGTCTCTGCCAGAAAGAGTGATAGAATATGTTGATTTGCCCAAGAAGACTGAGCAGCAACCTGAACTTTCAGATTTGGAAAGGTTTAGAAAAATTAAACCGTCCATAATTGAGCAATCATCTCAAACAGAACGGATGCAGAGGCAACTGAAGCGTTGGAGTATAGAGAAATCCGAACATCCAGTAGTTACGTCAATGGAGTTGTCGCTGTCTTTACAGAATAAGCATCAGAAGCAACCAGAACTTCAAAACCGAGAAACAGAAAGCTCTCAAGAGGTACCCAGGGAGCAGCAAGAAAAGCTCCATGATCAAGAAAATATATTGAGTTCTAGCCATTTGTATTGTGTTTCTGAGCAGGTGGGTCCAGGACAACATTCAGAGCTTTCGAGTTCTGACCGAGTCCATGAGCTGGACATCCATCAAGGAGAGAAGTTGCAACTTCGGGAATTACGGCCTCGCCCTCTCAAACCTGGACCAGAGATTCGAGGCCAAAGGGCCCTGCCTAAACCAAAATCTGATACTGGTACTATTGTGGGGGTAGTTTCGTCATTAAATCAGCAGAATGAAACCGAGCTGCTGGAGTCAGTGAAAAATCCGCCTGGGGAGGCAGAATTACGGGGACAAAAGCAATTAGTTTGTAATCCACAGAGCTCTTTGGGAATTGAAGTAATGGAAGAATTGCCAACTCAGGATCCGAAGCTTATTCGGGAGGAACAGGAGAAGCCACGGTGCAGGGAATTACGATCTGGCCCTCGTAAAGTTGAGAAGCATCAACCAGAGCGCCGAGGACGAGGGATGCCTCCTAAACCAAAATTTGATACTGCTATAACTGAGGGGATATTTTTGCCATTAAATCGTCAGAATGAAATCGAGCTGCAACAACCAATGAAGTATCCTACTGAGGACGTGGAATTATGCAATGTTCGTGCTTTGCGAGAACAAAAGCAATTAGTTCATAGTCAGAGCTCTTCAGGAATTGAACTAATGGAAGAATTGTCAACTCAGAACCAGAAGCTTACTCAGGTGCAGGAGAAGCCCAAGCATAGGGAATTACGATCTCGCCCTCCTAGAGTTGAGCAACAGCAACCAGAGCGCCGAGGCCGAGGGAAGCCCCCGAAACCAAAATTTGATATTGATACAACTGTGGGGACATCTTTGTCACTTAATCATCAGAGTGAAACCGAGCTACGACAGCTAATGAAGAATCCTTCTGGGGAAGCAGAACTACTCTATACTAGAGGTTTGCGGGAACAAAATCACCCAGTTCAGAGTCCAAAGAGGCCTTTGGAAATTGAAATAATGGAGGAGTTGTCAACTCAGGATCAGATGTTGATTCAGGCACCGAGGAAGTTGCAGTGCAGGGAACTACGGTCTCGGCCTCCCAATGTTGAGAAGCAGCAACCAGAGTGCCGAGACCGAGGAAGGCCTCCTAAACCAAATTCCGATATCGAAACAATCATGAAGGATCCTTCTGGGGATGGGGAACAAAAGCAATCAGTTCATAGTCTAGAAAGGTCTTCAGGAATTGTAGTAATGGAAGAGTTGTCAAATCTGCAGAAACCAGAGAGCAGGAAATTACGATCATACACTCGCAAAGTTGAGAAGCCTCAACCAGAGGGTAGAGGCCGAGGGAGGCCTCCTAAACTGAAAACGGATATTGATACAACTGTGGGGGCATTTTTGTCATTAATTCATCAGAATGAACATGAGCATCAACTAGATCTGCAAAATCCGAAAATATCTTCAGGTATTGATACAGTGGAAGAATTATCGAAGCAAGATCTATACAGGCAGCAGGCAGAGGAGAAGCCTCAGCATACGAAATTAAAATCTCGGCCTTCCAAAATTGAACTGCAATCTGTGAGCCGAGGGCAAGGTAGGCGGCTAAAACTAGAAACTGATACAACTACAAGTATAGATATATCATCTTCTGACAACGAGCACAATTCTCAACATCATGTGCACAAGGAAGAGAGAGCAAAGATTCAGGGCCGAGGTACGCCTCCGAAAACCAAGCTTCAGGGCCGAGGTAGGCTTCCAAAAACCAAGCTTGGTGATGGTACATCCATGGAAAACTTGTTGGCCTCGGAAAATCAGCAGCCACTGCCCAAGTCTCGAGGACGGGGGAGACCCCGGAAGCTGGAGTAAAGGCAATAAGGTAATTGAATTTTTGTTTTTCATTTTTTGGTTTATATTTATTACCATGGTTGTTAGAATCGGTTCATTCCCGAGTCAATTCATACTAATATATTGAAGCTGGAGTAAGGGCAATAAGGTAATTGAATTTTTGTTTTTCATTTTTTGGTTTATATTTATTACCATAGTTGTTAGAGACGGTCCATTCCCGAGTCAATTCGTACTAATCGATTGAAGGTTCAAACAACCTGATGCAATTCTTGATTAAATACACCCCTTGTACTTGGCCCCTTTTTTCACTTTGGCCCTTGTACTTCAAATCGTGTCACTATACCCAGTGGCGGATCTAGGAATCTTAGGTAGGGGGGGGGGGTTGTTCGGGGGCAGCGCCCGTGAGGCAAATTTTTTTGGGTCTATTTGTAATTAGACCAATATATTACATATAATAAGATTTTTTTCCAAATTTTGGGAGAATGAAGTATAATTGGATCAACATATTACATATAAAATCATTTTCTTTTAGCTTAAGTAATTTTTTTGGGGGGCTATATAATAAGTTTACTTATTTTGGCGGGGCAAAACTTAATAAAATTGAAAATTTCATAAAATATGTATGTAAAAGTGTAATTTTCCAAAAGCCAGGGGTGGCCCTGCAACCCCCCCCCCCCCCTTTGGACTCAAGTGAAACAGTTAGTAGTTCCGTTAAAATTAACAGAACAAGAGCTTGTGGAGTGAAGTATTTGCCACTTTGACCCCCTATGGCGAGCACATTTTTCAATTTGCCTCCTTTTACTTCCAAATGAGTCACTGATACCCCTTGTGGACCGTTTGGTGGCTTCTTTTTCTTATACAATAAAAAAAAATTGTGATTGGTATAAGTTGTCGAAGGTAGCTTTTGGCCCTAGAGGCTATTTCGCTAAGTAATTTATTTTAGCTTTTGGAGTTCATGATTATTGATAAACTTCAGAAGTTGATGCCAAACATGGCTTATGCCCGTTAATTTTAACGGAATTGCTAACTGTTTCACTTTAGTCCAAAGTGCAGGGGGTATTAGTGACACGATTTGAAGTTTAGGGGGCAAAGTGAAAAATGGGCCAAGTACAAGGGGTGTATGTGTAATTAGCCCTAAATACAATTCACTACTCCTAATTTTGAAATTTTGAGTTTTTAAGTGGAAATATATCATTTAGTTCTAAACAAAATGAATCTTACAATGCGCGATTCGATATGACTCAAAATTTGACTGCAACGTTAATTATCAGTATTTCTTCGGCTTTTATGTTAATACCTATTTTAGCCGCAGTAATATAAATGTCATACGAGCAGGCAGATTTTTATGTTGATGCTTTGAAATTAAGAAAATCCAATTCCCCCCCCCCTCTGTTTTTTTTTTCCCTTTCCCGAATTAGTTATTTGCCAAAGTTTGATAGAGTGGTTGTTGGATCGCTCTGGGAATCAGATTTTCTACCAACCAGTGAAGTTGACAGCACTCAAATGGCCAGTTTTTACATTAATACCAATATTTCAGTGATGGTAATATAAATGTCAAATGAGCAGCAGAGTTTTATTTTGATGGTTTGAAATTCAAAATTTCTTATTTTTTGTTCTTTTCATTACCTTTTTTATTTTATTTTATTTTATTTTATTTTTTTATTTTGCGAACTAGGCATTGCCATTGATAGGGTGGTTCTAGGATTGCTATGAGAATGAGATCTCAACCAACTAGTGGAATTACCATCACTCAAGTGTCGATTGCTCAAGTGACCATTCCTAAAATGCTCAAACTCTCTATACATAGTGAAGTTATCTATATTTAAGCAATTCGAAAACCAGGCAGACAATATTGTCGGCAAAATTGTGTTGTAGACTTGTAGTGATCATAATTATAGGGTTGGATAAAAACTTGCGTACTATTTTGGAAATATGATCAATTTATGCTTTGTTTCACAAACGAAGAGAGATGAAATGTCAATGGTATCATTTGATGGAGTGCCTAGTACTGTGATGAATTTCTGCTTTACAACGGTGGGCGAGAGGATTGGCTTGCTTTCAAGGGGAAAAAGAAAATAAAAATTCTTAACTTATTCCTTAAGAGTATGAGTTTCAGTGGAAATGAGGATTTCTCGCCTTGCATTGAATTTTCCACGGAAAATTGGGCTCCAAGATGGCTTCACCATTTTAAGTCTATAGTGTTAACTTATGGTGCGTTTGGTTGCGCAAATTGCCTAATTTGATGGATTGTTCATTTACACAAGTTAATTTTGAATTTGTGAAAAGTGTTTTAACTTATATTTATGTCCTGTTTGGTCTGTTAGTAACCTAACCCATATGGGTGATCATTATTAGAAAGAGACTGGACGACGAGGAAAGTGTAATGAATGTGTTGAGGATGGCGGTGGAGGTGTCAAGACCAAATTTCTCTACATTGAACGAGGGAATTTCAATTTTTTGGAGAAATTTTATAGTTTGTTAATTTTGACAATCAAACAAGGCAAATACATAATGGACTCGTTCTAAATAGCCTAATTTGCAGTTTCGTGAATGTCCAGATGCACCTTTAGGCTTTACCTAGGGGACGAGTGTGCTCTTTGATTTGTTACTTGAAGAACAGTTGAATGGTAGTAGTAGACTAGTAGAGAAAGTTGAAATAATGGTAATCCATATGGTCTGATTTCTTAGTTTGTATATCCTTCCTCTGCAAATTTTCTTGCAGGTTAGGAGTTATCCAGAATCATTGGAAAATCATTATTTTGCATCCTCATATACTAAAATCAAAAGCTTTTTAAGTTAGTGTTTACATTATTTTAATTTCCTCAGCAACAAGAACCAAACTGAAACTTAAATCTGAAGAGGTGAAACTTGCATTGCTCGTGTCAGCGAGGGAATTAAAATTGGAAGTTGTGTAGATGCCGAGACTTGCTAGATTATGCTGCATCATTCGTGATATTTAAGTAGTTTTTGTGTTTCTTTTTGTGTACAATAATGAAGTTTTGATGTTTCTCTTAGACATTTATTTGTCTTAAATACATGTCACTATATTTTAACGTTTAGCAACAAATTATTTTCACAGTTAATCTCGGGTTCTGTTTTTGAAGTATCCTCCTACCTTTTGATCAGGGCTTCCCGGGTTCGTTACTTGGAAATAGCTTCTCTGTATGCTGATGTAAAGCTGCGCACACCGGGAGGCGGGAGCCTCGTGTATTAGGTTTGTCCTTTATTTTACGTAGTTATATATGGTCAATTCTTTGCAACTTATTTCGGGAACTAGATGTGTGTTGCAAATTGAGCAGATTAGAGTTGCCAGTTCGAGTAGTGAAAACCATTGACGGTGTTGCAAACCTTATTTAAGAATAGCTGGTTTTTATATTTTATCCTCTATTTTTAATTTTTTAGCCAGTAAAGATGATGCGTGTTTTGTGCAAAAATTCGAAATAAATAATGAAAGATTGTATTACCGGCGATTTCTTTGCTCTGAATTGTCTTACTTGGTGAGCACTAGCTTCTTCATCTTGCATAATAGATCAACCGTAGTTATCTTGAACCTGCCGGTTCGACATGCTTTGGTTTACTTATTGAACCACTTGTACAATTGAAGCGGTAAAAATCAGCGTGAACCGATTATACCAATAATCTTTTGGTTCAATCAGTTATACAAACGTGTCAGTTTAGAAGACTTGAAACCTGTCAATCATTGTAACATAATTTATAATGATACCAAAGTCATGTATTAACTTTTTTAAGAGAATAATTTACCATTATGGTATGAGAATCATTAAACAGTTCAACCTGGTGAACCGATGAACCCATAAACTGGTTACTTTGTTAGTTCAGTGTTCACTACGGTTATGATAATTATATATTCCAACCTTTGAAGTTCATGAGCAGTTTGTTACATATTATCCATCTATCCTCTCAATTTTTTTAAGAGGTATCTTCTCCAATGAGGATGGTTAATTGGGTGTGACCCAAGCCTTTACATACAAGGTTACCAATCATTTGTGAGTCATGATATATGAGGTCTATATTGTAGATATGTGAGTAAATACTTACCACAGGTATGTTGTTTATATATCATTTTATATAGACATATAGATGCTTTAACTAACAAAATTGATGGAATACAAATTTGTATGTTAAAGTTGGCTAACTGGGGGGGCTAAGGTCTTGTTTGGTAATAATTTTTGGAGTCTATAAGTAATTATAGAATTCTCAAAGTTTGTGTGGCAAATCACCTTCTACGATCTAGTCACAATATATATATATATATATATATGAGACACTCGAAGAAATTTGCGATTGGACAAAAACATCTTTTTTCTCAAAATCAAAATTTTCAAGTAACGGCATAAGCAAAAGCTGTGCAAATATGAATATGAGATAAGAAATGGATTTTATGGGATAACATTGTAATTGATTGGCTATACTATAGCGTTGTATTTTTACTCTTTCTTCTTTTGGGTTTAATTTTCAACTCTTAATAAATTTATTTTATTACTTAGGTTGTCACAATCTAAAATTTTCTATAATTGCATTGCATAAAGTCGTACCTCAACTTGGATTGCGATTAGTTTTTATTTTTGTTGCTCATTTACTATTTTCCTCTTCACATGAAAAGTGTGAAGAAAATGATTTGTTTCTTCCAAAGGTCATTCAGTCTATTTGACATTTATAGGATTACTTTTTTCATGCATAAATAATGAACAAAGTGATTTATACTTCCAAAGGTCTTTCAGTTCATTTGTCGTTTGTAGGATTACTTTTGTCATAGGTATGTAGGACTCATTTGATAACTTCTTGTTGTTTAATCCTAAACGAAAAAAAAGAAAATTGCTTTTGGTAAAAGTTGCCTAGAGTAGCTTTTGGCAAATTACAAATTTGTGCAACTGATGCACATTTTTTTTTACCATTGAATCACAGAAGGTAAGTTGCAAAATATTTCATTTTAACTTTTGGAGTTCCATAATGGTTTATAAACTCCAAATTTGTTTCCAAATAGCACGGTATTATTACCCTAAGAACTCACTTCTTGTGGTTATACGTTTTTAAGCTTGCTCTTTGTAGTTTAAATATCACTAATACGTCATTTGTTTGGACTAATGTGCAATCGTTGATTAATTTGTCAATTTTTATCAGGACATCACTAAAGTTAAAATAAATTTTAATTGCATATTTATTTTACTCTTGGATTAATTACGGAAACACCCTCTTATAGTTCGTACGTTGTTAACAGGGTTAGTAATGATATCACATTAGTCAAACCTTAAAGAGTATTAGTGACACGTTTCAAACTACATGAACGTACTAACACATGGGTGTATCTATAATTAGCACATTTTACACATGGGCGTATTTATAATTAGCGCGTTTCAGCTTAGGCGTTAATCCTGCAAGATTCTCGAGTGATTCTTTTGACTTCGTAAATCATAAATCTAATATATATATATGAAAACAGAGTTTCTTGGTTTTGCCACGTGTCACACTTCTAAAAAGCTTAATTAAAATTATTTATCCCATTTCGTCCACCCAACTATATAAGATATGTATACACTATAAGGTAACTTAAATGATATCCAACATAATCTACAATTATAATTTAAATTTTAAATTCAAATCAGATAAATTATACATTTGTATCCAATTAGGTACATACTTTCTATTTGATTAAAAAAGAAACGTAAATAATCACATTTCTTTCCATTTATAATTCAATTAAGGCCATGACATTAGCTTCTAATAAAATCAAATTTAAATTCTCAATCACAATCACAGTTGGACATTCCCTTTTCTCTACGTACAACCTATATAACAATTAGTGTCTGACAACTTTGAAATAGATCTCAATTCTACTAGCATTGGGAGGTATGTAGTCATCTCCTTCCTATTTTTTTGTTATTGTGTTATAACTCCATCTCTCAATCTCATTGCTGGATCTTTTAGGATACTTTTTTATTATCTAATATGTAATGTAAGTATTAGTTCCCTATTAGTGAAATTGCACAAATGAGTTTCTTAATGCCTCTAATGCAGGTGACAGTCACAATCTTTGGTCGGAAGTTTTGGGATTTTGACTCCTTTAGGAGATAGTCCAAAGGAAATTCAAAGTTTTGGGCATTCTAGGTCCACCATTATGGTCTACACGTAAGGAGATCAAAAGTAATGTAGCCATAGTCAGATTTAATTATCTTTTACCTTTTGTTTTAGTTGGGTGATGGGAAAATTTTTTTTTGCTTCAGGTTGCCTGTCCCAAGTAATTTGGGAAAGGCTTAGTTGAGTTTACTGTTTTTCTTCCTTTTCAATTGCAATGTGCTCCTCTCAAGCCTCAAGATCCTTCTTTTTCCAATAGCAATGCATACCCTGCTGAATTTATCAGCTGTAAATATTTCTTTCTTTTTTTCTTTCTTTCTTTCTCTTTCTTTTTTTCCTCCCTCTTTTGAACGGCCGAATAAAGTCTATTAACGAGAATGTGAAGTTACAAACACATAGCAGCTAAAGCTATTTCGACCAATTTGCCAAATTTGAATGATGATATGTTTACCAAATTTGAATCCCAAATAATTTAACAGTTGTATAATATGCTGTGATAATGATTGGTGGTGTATTTATTGCTGGCCGGCGCTTTCTTAAGATCCTTAGGTCCTAAATCAGCCCCCAACCAGCCCTTAGGTCCTTAGCGCCCCAATCTAATTGTCAAATAAAGTCGAGCTTCTTCTTTTTAAAATGTTTGTGGAGCTTCTTCTTCTTTCTTATTATTATTATTTTATTTTATTTTTATAATAAAGTGGTGTTTTTGTTATATAAAAAAAATGAAAATAAATTTTAAAAAAGGTGAGGTTTGGATTGGTTCATAGACTGACCCAAAAAATGTGTTTCTCTTATGATAATTGTCAGATAAGTAGTCTTTGGTTTAGACTATCAGTGTTTAAAATTTTGTTTAAAGTTATGCTATCCAACTTTTCAAAATTTGGTTCTCAAATGTACATTATATTTGTTCACGTGAGGTTTGCTATGGTTTATAGTGGCAACCATTTTTAGTTTCTATTTGGGTACAAGTATAATTATCAAAGTAATTGGAAATCAAATTTGGGATATCAATTTGGGCTACCATTATTTTTTAAATGATTCACCCTTATGGACCATCTAACACCATTCCAATTAAAAAAACCAATAAGATGACACATGTTCCTTTGACTAGAATTTGGGTTAAGTTAAGAGTAATGCTATGTTCCTTCAACACATGTGTGGAAGTAGGACCACATTCGATATGGTCAGACAATTTCAACATTGTCAAATCAAAATCAAGTCGCCTCACTGTTACATGTATTGAGAACCACATTTGGGCTACAAATTTGGGAAAGTTAACATTACACTTAATATAATGTTTTGGAAATTGTGTCATCATCAATATTGGCAAACTAATACTAATTATTTAAATTTTCTATTCTTTTTTTTACATATTTAGTGGATAAGAATTTAAATATGATCTAATAAGTGGTTATTTCTCTCCCATTATTAGTCCATAATTTATTCTCTTATTGATTTCTTCTCTAGCAATAACCACCTAAATTATAGACCATGATTTCTGCTATGTGCATTAATTATAGACCACTAAATTGTAGACCCATGAGTGTTGCCATGTGCATTAGTTGCTCCTCTATTCCATCTTTCTTTCTTTTGAGAGTTGTTGTTAGCATCTATATAATAATCTCTCTCTCTTCCGGTTAGAATATTCTTAAATTAAAATACGGAATTGATCAAACAAGTACTTAAATTCTATAAATAAAAAAAAAAAAAAAAAAGAAAGTTAGATTAAAAGTTCAAAATTAAATTTATGACAACGATGCAATTATAAAATATATATATATATGAGAGACAATATTTAAGTTAAAACTAAATGAAAGGTCGGATACGCTTTGTTGTAGTTTCAGAGAAGTAACAATACAATGACAAAAGTTTATAAAATAGTAACATGTGTATTCCCAGTTGATATAGTAATCTTAAAAATTTTGTCCAAGTGATACTAGCATAACTAAGATGAATACAAAATAAATAAAATAAATCTACCTAATTAGTAGAATAACATGCATTTTATAAGTTACTGTTCATGTCACTTCATACGTAAAATTAGTGTAATTTTTTTTAATCATTTGTAGTATCTTCTTTTTCTTTTACACATGCAAATACTATTTTCTATCGTAACTATCCCGTGCAAGTGCACGGGGTCATAACTAGTAAAAAGAAGAAACCTAAGATTAGCATAATGCTGAAAAATGGTAACAGTTAGATTAAAAAACTTAATTCTATTATTTTAATTGATTGGTACATATTATTTAATTGCATAGGGGTAGGTGCATGCTTTGAATATTATTTGGATTCTTTGACAAACATGTTGGTTTACACAACAATTAAATAAAAATAAGTTTGGTACCAGGGTTGTACAAAAAAAAAAAAAAATCTCGAAACTGATCGATCAAACCGAGGGCATTCGGTCAGTTTTCAAACTTATAGTCCAAGTAAAAAATTGAACCGACCGACCGAAACACCCCAAAAACCTGACCGAACCGAGCCTATTGATCGTTTTTTTAATGTGACAAAATTGAGAAAAATCGACCGAAAACTGACCGTGAACGGTATTTGGTAGGATAAATGGTCCATTTTACTTGGACTAAATTGGGATTAATAAACTTTACACTTGGGATAACTATTGGCCTAAATTCAAGACTATTTAGTAAAAAGAATTAGTTGTCACACGTCAAATTAGCATTCAAATGGACAATTATATTTATCTAAAATGAATTAATAGTCCAATCTCTCAATTCTCTGAGTTTTGCACAACAAACATGAATAGTTTGAATCAAGTCCTTCGATGTAGTACTACTCAACATAGAGTGGTACCCTTTATCTCAACATAGAGTGGTACCTTTAGTTTGAACCAATCTAAAATGAATTAATAGTCCACATCTTGGAGAGCCAAAGTTGATAGAGTAATATTATACTTTTTAAATTTTACGTTCCAAATTGGTTATTAATGCACGTGGCAGTGAGCTAATTGGATATTCCTTGGAAGATGTTGAAGTGAGGTTTTGAATCCTTAGAAGCACTTTGGGGGCTGTCAACCTAGCAATACCCATATGTGTAGCCTTTGACAGTATCATAAAGGCCACATACGTGCTGTCAAGTGGGCAGTGCAATCGAAGAACCGGACTCTAGGAGTGGTTCTACCATTATTCAAGATGGTCCTACTACCACATGTGTTTGTAACTAATTTAGAGGAGTATAACATTTGAGAAGCATAACATTAGTCAAATTGATACCCTCGTAGACCCATGTTCTCGTCCCAGTGTAAGGCATGTTTGGGAAAATTTAAAATTAGACTAGGTCTAATTTCCATCCCGATTGTGAGAATTGAAGTTTGGGTAAACTGCGCTAACAGCCCCTCAACTATGATTCTTTTTTAAATACCCCTAAACTATAATACTCGACAAACTAATCCACTCAACTATTACATTTTTGAGTGCACTTTTGCTCACCCATTTTATGGTTCACCATTGCTCACCCTTTTCTCTCAATGGCTAATACAGTAGGACCCAGTACTTTACACTATTAATTAATTATCATTTAATCTGGATCCCACTGCATTAGCCAATAGTAGAGGAGGGTGAGCAATGGTGAACCAAAAAATGGGTGAGCAAAAATGTATTCGACATTTTTTCGGGAACACCTCTTGGGTTAGAATTCGTCCAAAAATGAATATTTTTGTATCACGAGAGCAATAGACTATACAAAAACAATAAACCACACAAAAAATTATCCTTTATCGCACATATAACACAAAATTTTAGGCAATTTGGCTATGTAATTTTCAACAACTAGAAAGAAAGGCAAAAATACCATATTGATAAAGCTTCTATATCATGTGCTAGTTACATGATACAAAAAGTACTGCTTTTTTTGGACGACGACCTATCCAAACGGGTGTTAGTGAAAAATATAATACTCCGTAGTTGAGATGGTCAATTTATCGTGTCTGGGGTATTTGAAAAAGAATCATAATTAAGGAGGTGTTAATGTAATTTACTCTTAAAGTTTGCTCAAATTGACAAATAAACACGTTTTTAGAGGGTTATTAATCCGGACAGAGACCCCAAGAAATTAAAATTAATTATTTGCTTTCCCAAACAGCCCCTACACGTTTTAAGTGTTGCACGACACGGCTAGAGAGAAATACACAGATAGAGAGAGTTGGAGAGAGAGAGAGAAGCCGTAAATAGGGGTGGCGGAACCTTCGTCGACGGCAATCGCCGCCGGTTTCAACGTCTCAAACGACGTCGCACAGCGAGATCCATGATCGTGAAGAGTTGAAGATCATAGCCGGAGTTTTGGTATTGCAGAAGCTTATCTCCACCGACAGCATATATATAAGAGGTCAGAATCTACTTTCTCTCTCTAGAAATTTTCTCTCTCCTCTCCTCTCTTTTTTGCTGCGGTGCGGTGATAGTGATAGTGATAGTGATGGTGATGGTGATAGTAATAAGATAAGGTCCGCATCTCGAGAGAGCGCTTTGCAATTCATTTCTTCGTCGTCATTTACTTGGTCCCAAGAATTTGATTGAACTTTATTACCTTTTGGACCACATGGTCCCGACTTGTTATTTCACTTTTGTCCCTTTCTTTTACTTCTTTCTTTTATTTTAATACTAACAATTCTTCAATTAATTATGACCACCGATGTGTTGACAAGTAGTACTAATACGTATATATATATATACACACACATATGTCTATATATATAAATTGCAAGTACATACAATAAATGTGCAAGTTTTGAACTTCAACTTTGATGAGCTCGTAACCTCCCCCAGGAAGTAGTCGTCGAGCTACACCTCCGGAGATTTCGTGTTCTTTGTTGAATTCTTTAGCAAAAGAACAATCAGGTTTTTTTTTTCTTGATTGATCTTAATATTTTCTGCTTGTTTGTTCAATTTTTGATGATTTATTTGTGCAATTCTGTGATTTATTTGAGTTTCTATGATCTATTCCTTTTTTTTTTTTTCAACTTCCGAGTCGAATGATCTTCCGAATCGTTTACATCTATGCTATGGAACTTGTGAAATATGTTTATTCAGATTGAATTGGCTGGTGGGTGAAAGATTTTGTCTTCTTTTTTTTTTTTTTGTGTTGGTTTCTGATTGTCCCTTGGCCTTTTTGCTATTGTTGGTTTCTGAGTGATCTCAGATCTGTAAGATTGTTAAACATCGAAAGTCACCAACTAGAGAGATTTTTATTAAGAGAAAATTGAAAATATTGGGGAATTTATTTCTAGAGTAGATGGTGCTCTTCTTTGAGTTTACGCTACCATGATCTTAACCTGCTTATATATATATATACACACACACACACGTGTGTGCCCTTTTGGCCTTTCATTCTCCAAGAGTGTCTGCCATAATTCTAGATCATTAGGATGGATGATGTAAACAATTGTTGTTCCTTATTTAACTAGTAGGGATACTCACAGAGGAGACCTCTATTTATTTACGATTTTGGATTATTTTTTCAATATTTCTCTTCTTTCCTTTTCAATTATATATGGAATAGTATCTGGTAATTTGACAAAATGTCCGTTTGGATTGAGTGTGGCTTTTGTGTATAAGAAGAAGTAGAAGCAAAAGCAAATGCAAAATTCCTAATTATAAGGGCACTATGGAAATTAAGACTAATTCATTGAAACCCCTATTTGCTTCCTCCGTCACGTTTGGGATAAAGCACTTTTGGATCTACTTCAGCCAAAACGTGTTTTTGGGGCTTCCTAAAATACATCCAAAAAAGGGCTAATATATGCATTTTGGGTCCCAAAAGAACGATTTGGGCCCAAATGTGAGTTAAGGAAGTGATTCCAAACATGACCTAATTTTCACAGTTGTCTTATTTTTCGTCAAATTTTCTCTTCCTTTCGTTCCATTGGGATTGGGGTTTTTTCACACTTCAGGTGGTATAGAAGTGCTTCTACACACAAAAGGGCCTATTTATGCGTCCATGAATTTGACCGAGATCACTTATAATTTCCAAGGCACTTCAATGTATAAATCCATCATCTTGAATTATGCCATGTGGTATAAAATGGTAGTTATGCTAGAAGTAACGCTTAAAACACAAAATATATCATGTTAAAAAAACCTAGAATGACCACACATGAAGAAACATGATAGGCTCTTCCATTTTTCCAAAATGAACAAATTCAAGCTGAGTATAAATTGTAAATGATCTCATTCAAATCCATGGACTCATAAACAGGCCCTAAGTTTGTTTTTCCATCCTCTTGTGGCGGTTATGTATCATCAAATCCTTTGTTTCACTGTTTTACAATTTCCTTCAGTTATAAATGGACTGGGCTCCTGTCCATTATAGTTTGAGTTAGTTTCTTAAGCAGACTGTAAGGTTCTGGCTATATGATTCCGACTTTGTAATTGTGGGTGTGCTCTAAGTCTAAGTCACATAATTGTACCTTGGTGTTCGCTTTTCTTTGCATGAAATCATGAACCAATTCTCTTCCAGATCATTTCTATTTGGCCCTCATCCCTCATGCTTTCACCTTCTGATCGATCTCTCTGCTACATGAGCGTGCTTCAGTTTACCTTTCTGCTGTTGTTCAATCAACCTTTCCGGTTTTTATCAGTGCACATCCTTAATAACTCCGGTTAGACATGCACTCATCTAAATAATGAGATTGCAGCCGCATGGGTAAGTCTTCAAGTTGGAGTGCATCGAATGGTAGTCATGTTCTGATCCCTCCCAGTTACTCAGGTCCACGTAAGGATGTGAAAAGCATGATATCCAGTTACTTGTTAGTCGTCACATTACATTGATTTTGGCTAATCATCAAGGGGAATACCCCTCAAATTCGTTGAATTGCAATAGAACGAGATTTTTTGTTATTTAGTGTATTATAAAAGCATATCAAATGCACCCAGATCATACTTCTAATTATTACACCATCAGATATTTCCTATTGTGTTGTCTTCCCAACCCATACTGATATTCAAAGACCACTGGAAACTAAAGTCTATTTAGATGACTCAAGTTTTCTCAATGAAGCCATGAAAGAAGTGTAGTTCCAGTCTTCCCAAACAACCAGGTGTTTTAAATGGTCATATGGGTGTGTAACATGTGCCTTATTGGTTGTTTAGCAGAGTGGTAAAATATACAAAAACGTTCGTTTTCGAAGCTTAAGTTCATTACATAACATTTTATAACATGTGCCTAGTGGTTGTTTAGTAGAGTGGTACAGATTACAACATTTTATCATGTACCATTTGTTTTCGAAGCTCGAGTTCGTTACATAACATTTTGGACATGATTCCTTAGTAAACATAAATTTTCAATTACTGGTTTTTGAGGAGTAAGTTTGGGCTTTTGGCTATGTCAACAAATAGCTCTGGAAGTTATGTCCACAGACAGAAGACCAAAGTTTGAATACAATAGTGACCATGGCTGCTGCGTATCTGTAGCAACCTTGCTATGGTCCTGTAAGAGAAACCTTAACATGTCAAGTGAATTTCACTTGCAGAGATGAGGAGTGAGTTGCAGCTTCTTGCTTTGTGGGAACGTAAATTGTACAAACAACCTCAATAGATAATGAGGAAAGCTTCTACATCATATATGTCATTAGTAGCTTGATATGTTAAGTCACCAGACATTTCGCTTACTGAAATGACGGGTAAGTTGTGGCTTCCACTAAGAGGCTGTTTGGGTAATACAAGAACCGGTACTGTTGTTAAAAAAAGAATTGGTACTAAATAGTTGCTATTTGTATGGCCCCTTTTCGTTACATAGGAGTTTGTGCTTGACATAAAATAACCCAAGAATTGGTTCTTCATCATACTAGCACGATACTGGTTTTCTTTAAAACCAGATAAAGTGAGACTGGGTTTGCATCTGATCTTGTTTTAAGCATTCCCAATCAGGCTCTAAGAGTGACAAACAGACCGGTAATTTTTATTGTCAAAGAAGAATGAAGACCTTATTTCAATTTTCATCACAGTAATCATAGCTGCTGGAAAAGATGAGTGCAGGGCATGGTACACGAATTAGACATGTGAATTATCCACTTCAAAGCTCATATGTAATGTGGAACAAAAGGTTTTTAATGAGGAAATGGATGAAAGGATGCTAAACCACAAGATAGAAATGAATTTCAATCTACAGAATTATTTCACCTTAATAAGTAGCTCATTCAATAGGGGTTGTTTTTTGTGCCTTCTTGCGGTTGCATAGAGTAATACATTGTTGCTTGACTTCCACACCTAATTGTAGTTATTTTTTTGTTACTAGAATTACTATCCGTATCATCGCATCTTTAGCTAAAGTATTGTGTTAAACTCATCCTTAATGTTTTTGAGAGGACATCTTTACTGGATATGGATTTCCCTGTTGTCCACAACACAATATTCCGTAGTTATGCTATTAGTAGTTGAGATGCACAGTATGAAAGTCTATTGGAAGGAGGAGGGAGGGTATTCTAGTATTATGTCTGACCTCCACCCTCCACCCTACTAGTCATTTATATGATGCAGCTTATAAAATATTACAACAGCGCTCCTCAAACAGTAAACCGTAAAAGTAAATCAATACAAAACAAGTTCAAGAAGTCTAGAAAAACTACAGCATTTTCATTTTCCTTCTACGGCATTTTTTGATTGAATTTTCTTTTGTAAAAGTGACTAATGATAGTTTGTTTCAACTCAGAAAATGCTCGACAAAGAATTCTTCACCGAATATGGTGAAGCAAGTCAATACGAAATCCTAGAGGTTGTTGGCAAAGGAAGTTATGGCGTGGTTGCATCTGCAGTTGATACTCACACCGGAGAGAGAGTAGCTATCAAAAAGATCAATGATGTTTTTGAGCATGTCTCTGATGCCACTCGCATTCTTAGAGAAATCAAGCTTCTCCGGCTACTACGACACCCGGATATTGTAGAAATAAAACATATAATGCTCCCTCCATGTCGAAGAGAATTTAAAGATATATACGTTGTTTTTGAGTTAATGGAGTCTGATCTTCATGAAGTTATCAAGGCAAATGATGATCTCACCCCTGGACATTTTCAATTTTTCTTATACCAGCTTCTTCGAGCTTTGAAGTATATACATACAGGTTGAGCTTTATCCCAGTGCTCTTATATATCTCTTAGATTTTTATATGCTTGAAGACACTTATTGAAGTTTCTTGATTTTTGCAGCAAATGTGTTTCATCGAGATTTAAAGCCCAAAAATATCCTAGCTAATGCAGACTGCAAATTGAAGATTTGCGATTTTGGGCTTGCTCGTGTAGCATTTAATGATGCCCCGTCAGCAATTTTTTGGACTGTATGTGTCTCTTCGTGAATTGATTAGGTGTTTAGTGCCAATTTAACATTTCATAGTCTTCCATATATTTATTATTTAAATAAACTTTGTGCCTCAGTATTTTGGTATTGAATCGTAGTGTTCTTTA
Organism: Hydrangea macrophylla; assembly: GCA_033977485.1. Lineage (NCBI taxonomy): Eukaryota > Viridiplantae > Streptophyta > Magnoliopsida > Cornales > Hydrangeaceae > Hydrangea > Hydrangea macrophylla. The sequence goes on along the minus strand of CM066987.1, from coordinate 18,202,048 downwards.
TTTTGTATAGTACTTATTGATCTTTCTGATGATTCTAACTTTTAAAGGATTACGTGGCAACTCGATGGTATCGCGCACCTGAACTCTGTGGTTCATTTTTCTCCAAAGTAAGTTTATGAACTACATATTCGACATGCACTCATACATGCCTATATGTGTATTTACATGTTTATGTCCCCTGATAGGTCTCCTTAGAGATTATTGTTGTTACTTCTTTTTCTTTTGTTACCAATGTAGCTGCTTTGATTTAGTGATTATATCTCGATATTTCACTTCATTGTCTATAGTTGTAGTAAAACTCACTTTGGACCAATGTTTTACAAGACAAAAGCACTGGGTTGAGGCATTTCACCACTTCCGAGGAGAGGCGTAAGCTTTGAGATCATGAGATGTGAGGTGAGAATGAAAAGAAAGGCTGAATTAAAAAGGAAAAAAGGCTTCAGCCTTGCGCTTTTCTTGCCGCCTCAGACAAAAGTCTTAAGCCTTACGTGACCAGAGCTTTAAAACTAGAGTCTTGAGTCTTTTTTGGGCTGCCTCACCTCAAGGCGAGCCTTTTGGCGCACCTTTTAAACCACTGCTTTGGACTCACACCTATTTTTGTACTACATAATAATTTGTTGACAGGTTTGCTCTAAAAACTGCTAGCTGCTCTCTGTGTGTGTGCACGCTTTATATGTTTATGCATTTGTGCAGTTTTACTCAGGTTATTTGAACGATTATGGAGATATCATACCTTGTGAGAACACCTTCCACCTTATGCATGATGAAAGGCGGCAGCCAGCTGATTTAAACTCTGTCAAGAACCGCGTACCTAGAACTATAGGGTAGTTCACCCATTTTCATTTCTCTTGCTTGATGGAATTAACCCGTTGATTATCATAATGTGCGTTTGACTTAGTTACATATGCTTACGTATTAGGTAATGACTCATGAACCATCTCTTATGGTTCTAGTGCTGTATCTTTGTTATTTAGTTGTCTAGTTTGGGGATCTTAACTAGAGCCATTGCATAGCACCAAAGATTTGAACAGTTGGCATCGAACTTGATGGATGCTTCAAACATATTTAATTTGTTGTAAATCCACTGCTAGAGAGTTAAAGAGAGCTGTCATTGTTTGTGGTACAAATATTTTCATCTAAATGCTTAGGAGTATTAGTGATCTTATTTATTTGGTAACTGACAATAATCCCTTAAAACATTTGTACGTATTTATTTTAATTTTTTTGAGAACTTAATGTTTCGCAGTACACGCCTGCCGTTGATATCTGGAGCATAGGATGCATATTTGCAGAAATGCTTACAGGGAAACCATTGTTTCCGGGGAAGAATGTGGTGCATCAATTGGATGTCATTACTGATGTGCTTGGCACTCCTCCTACTGAATGCATTGCAAGGGTGAGCTCTTCTATGTCTATCACTCTTGGTATATCTCGAAGTTGTCGTCGTGTATAATTTTAGAGCTCCTAGTTTCGATATGAGCTTCTGATATTTGCTTATGCCCCATTTGTCCAGACAATCAATGTTGTACGCCAGAAAATGTATTGCCTGAAAAAGAAATCATTTTACATGTTATTTTCTGGTTTGTTGTTGACAGTTGAGAAATACTTGTAAAGTACGAAAACAGTGCCCTTTTTTTTTTTTTTTTGGTGGTAGATAAAACAATGCGCTTTTAAGCACTTATCGAGTGGAATGTGTTTTGTTATTTAACTGCTGTAATATTAGCATATAGGAAGGAGCATATACAAGCAAGAATATGTGTAGAATATATGCATATATAGTAATGTAGATGTAAATTAATACGTGTAAATTCACATGTAAATATGCGTACATATCACACTACATCTGTATTTTCACATATACATATGAGTAATGCATGCTTACCAAATTTTGTATCAAAAATGCTTACCAAACAATATGGTACTGGGCCACTTGATTTTGATTGGGGGATGTTGCCAGGGGCGGATCTAGGTTTTTTGGGCAGGGGGGACCTAGACTATACGGGGGTCCTGGGGCAGCGCCCTCGAGGCAAATTTTTTTGGGTCTACCGATACATAATTATGTGTAAAACTGTAGAATTGTGTGTAGAATTGGTTGAACACCCCTATTTTGAAGTAAATCGTGTAATTTTAGGGGGCCTATTTCTAAAACTTGTAAAATATTACATATAAATCTAAAATTTTCAAAAGTCCACGGCCTGTGTCTAAAACCTATAAAAATATTACATGTAAATCCATAATTTTCAAAAAGGGGGGCCTGTGTGAGTTTTAGGAGGGGGCCTATTTCTAAAACATATAAAATCTTACATGTAATTTTGTAATTATCAAAAGTCCAGGGGGGCTGTGCCACCCCTGTCTAACATGTGGGTCCGCCAGTGGATGTTGCAGTGGTCCCATCATTATTGAAGGTGGTCCTACTGCCACATGTGTTTGGGGAATCATTTGGGATACAAAATTTGGGAAGTATAGCATTACTTCATCCATATATTAATTTACATAAATGTGATTAATTGGGGATTTTCTTTTAAGTAATTTTCCTGAAAATATTATATTTTTCTGTATATCCTTTTCAGTATTTTCAACTTCCGTTTTTCTCGAAATCTTCGTAAATCATTTCACAAACAACCAATACCAGAAAAGGTGGGCGGATTTTTTTTCCCCATCCGGAAACTGCTTACATTGTAACAAACAGAGTGCTCGTCGTGCTGTTGTTTAATAATCATTATATCCAACATACTATATGCAGATCCGGAACGAGAAGGCTAGAAGATACTTAAGTAGCATGAAGGAAAAACCATCCGTACCTTTGTCGCATAAGATCCCTAATGCAGATCCTCTGGCTCTTCGTTTGCTTGAGCGCTTGCTTGCATTTGATCCCAGAGATCGTATATCTGCTGAAGAGGTAAAATTTAGTGAAGCCAATTATGCTGCATCTTGTTTTACATGTATACAAAGAAATCTCTTTACGTTCATGAATTTAGTAAGTGAAAGAAAGGAGAACACCAAGCAAAGCACTTTTTATTTGTTTGGCTAAGAAGGAAAAATATTGAGGAAAATAGATAGGAAAATAAATTTTGCTAGAAATAAATTTAAAATGTTAATTTTTGTGAGTCATGTCATGTTGACAACAAATTTCAATGTTATTCAAGTGTGGAGTAAACCACAAGGAAAAGCATTGGCGAACTAGTTTTCCTTCTCTAAATCTGCAAACCAAACAGAGCCTTACTATAATTCTAAAAACATATCTTTCCTAATATGCTGATTCTTTCATCGTTGCAGGCATTAGCGGATCCATATTTTCACAGTTTGGCAAATCTAGAAGAGGAACCATCTACAAAACCCATTTCCAAATTTGAGTTTGAGTTTGAAAGGAGGAAATTGAGTAAAGCTGATGTAAGAGAGTTAATTTACAGAGAGGTATGGTCATGATGAATGGTAATTTTTTCTTTAGCGGGGTCTTTGATGGGAGTACATATTCAATACAATGGTGATACCCCGTCATAGGTATCACCACACGAATACACATGGGTATAGTGCTTATGTTGCGTGTTGACGCATGTTTTCTAAAATTAGGACTGACATGTGCTAATAGTGACCTCTTATTGGTTTGTGATACCCTGTCGGCAAAATAACCATTTATAATGAAAACTTTTCTTCTATGATGGGAGTCAGACATAATTCCAGGCCAAGATGTGAAATATATAAATTGCAATTTTAGCAATTGATTTGTTTTCTGCACAAGTTGTGGCATAATTTAGGACTTGAATTTATATACATGTTTAATTTTCCCTATTTAAAGGGTTGTTGACTCTATTGGAATCAGAATTGAATTGAAGTAGGATTTGAGTTTGTGTGATTTCTCTATCTTCTCTATTTTTCTCTCTTTTTAGCCTTACCCTCTTTATTCTGCACATGTCTACTTCTGATGTATCTCTGTTTACATCAAACAGATTTTAGAATACCATCCACGGATGCTGCGGGAGCACCTCCACGGTGTAGACGAAACTCACTTCATGTATCCAAGGTGTGCACTATTATGCCAGCCGGTGTATATTTCTCTCTCTACTCATTTCGCATCTATGCTCGATAAGCGGAGATTAAACGCAAAGCTTTCCTCAAATGAGTAACTTATATTTTGTCAACAAGTCATCTCTACAGTTTTTGCCACTGTTTGTGGTACCACTCTCATGTCATTTAGGATATCCCAAATTTGGGAACCATAGCATTACTAGTATTGATAAACTTCTCTTAGTTAATTTAGGCAAAATAAATAACCTCCCAAGAAAGCACTTTTACGTACCACCTGAAAACTAACAATGGAGCCACATATCACTGTTCATGTTCAGTTTGGCCATGCAAAGCATTTAGACGTAGGATTCATCACAGGAAGGAAATAAAACACGTTCAATGTAGATACAGGGTTCATAAGCTATGTACATGGACTCGGTATGTTTTTGTCATGTGTGGTACTTCCCAAATTCATGAATCTCACAACATGGAGAAATGGGAAAAAGTCTATTTTCTTCATACATTTTCAAGAGAAAATAGTGTTTTATCTAATAAGACTTTAACATGATCAATCCACCGTCTTCGTAACAAAAATATAAAAAATTGGTGTGTCCAACCAGAAGTATCGACTACAGCCCATACCCTTGTCCGAGTGTTGCGCGTCCTGTACCTCAACCTGTTAAGAAGAATCCACGTAACCAGGAAGCACGTACACTTCCAAGAAGGTAACATGTGGCTGTCGTATCGTGTCTGACTCACCGGCATGACACTTCGTGGACTCTTTTCCTGCTGCGTGGACATGCAATATTTTGTAGGATTTGCCGTGTCTAAGCGTCCGCGTCTTGTCATATAAGTGTCACTGCTTCATTGCACGTAACAGTGTGTACGTTGAAATAAAGGAGAAAGGCATAATGGAGGGGGATTGGAATTAGCTTTGTCTTGCAGGTGATTGGTTATTCGAATCGTAGACTGTACTATTGCATCTGGGATTTTACAGTGGTTGATTAGAACATGGATTGAATGTTTAAAGAAAATGGGCCTAACGACTCATATTGGCAGCGAATTAAAGGAAGTTACATGTTATTCTCACAAAATCAATGATGAAGGCCCAATGATATGGCTATCTCATCTATCTTTCATTTCCCATAGCTTTATATCAAGGCCAAGTTATATAACTTCCTTGTCAAGTAATAGAAAAATTAATTGCCATCTACAAGTCAAAGACCCTAATAAAAACTTTCAAAAGTGTGGGTTATTAGATTAATGGTGGTCAAACAAGTCATAATGGTGGTCAAACAAGTCACAATGTTTTCCTTTAATTCCATAAACCCAGCATATAAGCATAGGATGTTTGTTTCACTTGCAAATTATAGTTGTTTATGTAATCTCACCTTCTGTTCTGGTTTAGTTTGATCTCATAATTATGAATTTTAGAACTAACTAATTTAGTTCAAATGGGTATTTATATTTAATCTCATAATTATGAACTCTACTACTTTCTAGGAATTTATTTCAAATGGCTGTTTATGTTTACTTAAGGCAAGGGCCACGAGAATCCCGCTAATGCAGATTATAGGAAGTTTTATGATGAAATGACTAAAATACCCTTAAATAAGTCACATGATTCGCACATGGGTGAGTTTCCGTTAGTTTTTGACATAAATTCTGATGGAAGACCCACATTGCAACTCGCTATATACATAAGGGGCCAAATTGCGAAAATTGAAACATTAGGGTGCAAAGTGCCAAACAGGGTAAATATTAGGGGTGCAAAGTGCTTTTAACCCTTGGTTCTAAAATAAAGGTGGTTATCAAAGTTGCACTTTGATTTTCAAAGTTTCAACATTTTTTGACTGATTTACTACATAAAGGGATCAAAATTACTAATATGTATCATACAACCAAAACACTAGATTGTATCATATAGGTTGTATCGAACAATTTTCCTAACTTTGTATTACAAGAACTTGGTCCTAACATCTTTAACTTTGAAACCACTTTGTTCTAAAAATCAAGGTGGTTTTCAAAAGTTGCACTTTGATTTTCAAAGTTTCAACATGTAATGATCAATTCTATGATACAACCTATATGATATTACCTGGTGTTTTGGTTGTTTTTTAATAAGTGTATTTGTGTGATTGTAAAAGTGGTATTTATTATACGTATTTATTTATTTATTTATTTTGTGAGAAATTCATTAAAAAAAAAAAAAAAACCAACCTCAGTAAGTTAAAAAGTTGATCGGTGTAGAAAATAAGACCCGACTAAAACACTCAGTGAATCAATTGCCATTAATTTTCAAGGCAAACAATTGTTGCTGTGACTTGTCAATGGTCATTTAGTCGAAAACTTTTATGGTATAACTACAGTGGTTTGGTTGTATATAACTAAGTGATCTTTGTCCCAAAATGTTTATCCAGAGTCAAAGTGTTGTATCTATGTACCACAATTTTGTAAAGAATTACCACTTTTTCAGCAAATTCCATTAGTAATTTTCAAAGTGTTGCATCTATCTCATTTTAGTATGTTACCACTCTTTTATTAATAGGTGTATTTGTGATTATCTATGTTCCATATAATTCACTTTTTGTATCCAAATATTTTATTATTGTTTTATTTTTTGAGGGAATATTTTATCATTGTTACATCTACATATTTTGCGATTTTCTAGGCTGTTTCCAAGTTACAAATGCAAAGGCTGTTTATAATTGCTCAATTATTATTTTGGTGTGCTTGTGCACCTCTGTAATTATGTGCTGGGGATTTGCATCGTCTTTAATTGAACTTGTATGTCAATCCAGCGGAATTGATCAATTCAAGGAACAATTTGCTAATCTTGAGGAGCACTATGGTAAAGGAGGACGAAGCACTCCACTCCGGAGGCATTATGCCTCATTACCAAGGTAAGTGTTTCACATGATATGCTAACATGTTTCTTGCACTAAAAAAACATTCTTTGTTGTTTCACAGAGAGCGGGTGTGCGCTCCCATAGAAGAGGCCATTGACGACAATAATGATTTTGAAAAGCGTAGTGCTGCTTCTATTGCTCGTGCATCTCTTCAGAGTCCGCCAAGATTTAATGGGATTAAGGAATGGGAAATTGCTAATAGGGATGTTGTAGCTATGCAGAATGGCACTAGCAAAGCAAATTGTAGAACCCGGGCACTGCTTAGAAGTTCTAGCATCAGTGGTTCCAAGTGCGTAGTTGCAAATGGAAGAGTTTGTGAGGTAAGTGTCTTCTATTATAGTGTTTGATTTCTGTTCAGTGGAATGTGATTTAATGCTTCTACTAGCCCATTTGGTATTGCTGTGGATTTTTTGTTCAATAAATTTTTGACAAAGTAAATTACTGTTTTTTTTTTTAATATTTATTTCGGATATTTTCTTTTAAGCTTTAAAGCAGATTTGATTGTATAAAAACTGTGAAATTTTTTTTTTTGCCAAACAGACTAAAATTTCCTTGATCCAAAAAATCTGCAAGTATTTAACCCTTTTCTTCCTTGTTGCACGTATGTTGTGTGTGGTGTATTGGGTTTTGTATCAGAATGCGGTGTGAGCGGAGACGAATTTTATCACTTTATTTTCCCTAGTTTTCTTTGGGTAAATTACACTGACCTTACCTGGGGGATCTGACTAAGACAAGGACCTCTTCGCAGTTTAAGAAAATACAAGGACCTCGCTTGAAATTAAGTCTAGCATCACATTCCCCCTTCCGAATTCATTGTCCACTATTTTATGTAAAGTTTTTCAAATAACTAGTATATCCGCATGGAACACTAGGAAGCACCGGTGCGGGTGCAGGGATTCGGGTACGGGGACGCAGCTGTGAGGGATTCGCTTCCAAAAAGTAAGGGTGCCGGTGTGACGGGAATATTTGGATAAAATGTTAAAATTATATTTTTATATAACTATTATTGCATTAGTGTGTGTATACTCTAGATAATTGCTATTACTATTATTTTCCATTACTTCTCTTTTAAACCCAAAGTTTTCAAAATTGTATGAAGAACTTGTGTTTTTTTCAAAAGAATGCTACAAAAAAGCTCTAGCCACATTCCGACTGCACTCATGAGGCACCCAGACGAATCCTTCAGAACCCAAAATCCAAATTGAACTCCAAAAGAAGTTAGAAGAATCCCTGACGCAAGTGCGGGTGTGGCGGCCTTTTGTTTGTCTGTGCTCATATGAAGCTAAAGTATTTTAAAAAAATCTCTCGAATTACCACCTTTAACCCTTTTAAGTCCTTTACTCCATTTCGGGATGTTCCAATATACGAGTCCTCTTTGAAAAGTTAGCCTACTTAACTACATACTTTCTGAGTTTACCCTTTACTGTACAAAAACCTCACTTTTGATTTGATGTGACACTATAATTTTGAACTAAACAGAAGGGCTGTCATGGAAAGTTCAAAATTTCTCAAAAATGAAGTGAGCTTCCTTAAATAGCTGGAGTTCCAGTAAGGGTCCCTTAATTTGAAATGGATGGAGTATTTTCTTCCTCCCTAAACCTTGATGAGTAGTTATATCAAGAAATCATATTTACTTCTAAATCGGTACTTCGTGTGCACTGTTGATGCAGTTAGGTTTGCATCACTGATAGAGGAGGTCAACAATTTTTTAGGATGTGAGAGAGGTCTTTGTATTTAATTAAATACCGTTGGAAGGTAGGCATGAACAAAATGGAAAACACTTGGGTGCAGTAAGCTCAGTCTTGTGCAAACTGTGCCTCTCACAGTTTGCACAGTGTTTGCACAGTTTAAAAAAAAACAGACACAGTTTTGGGAAAAACACTGCAAACTGTGAGAGGCACAGTTTGCACAGGACTGAGCTTACTGCACCCAAGTGTTTTCCAAACAAAATTTGCCTTTTGACTTAAATTTTGTGGAGAGTTGACATTTCAATTTGGTTGTCATATTAATGTCATGTTGGTGTCAGACCCCGACACTCGTTGGACACACCAACACATGTCGGACACTCTAAAGAAAAGTTTCATATTTACTTTTACACCGGACACGTTAGACATGCGGCTGACACAGGTGTGGACATGTCATGGTGGTCTCTTATTGGAAACATTTTTATATAGTTGGTGGTAAAAGTCTTAATATAATAAAATTTGAGATAAGTAATTCGAGAATTTAAGAACAAAACATGACATGGTATATCATATATTAAGTCTAAGAATACAGTTTTTACTCGTCGTATCCTAGCCGTTTCTGTCGCCAACATTTTTAAAATTTGTGTCCTTGGGCTCGTATCATGTATGTATGTCTGTCCGTATCTGTCTACATAGATTGAATTTACTTTGTTTGATCCGCGCAAGTATTTTTCCAGGACCGTAATGAAGATGTTAACGGACTATCGCAAAAGCTCGCAGCATTGCATGCCTGAGATTGTATGCTAATTCTAGAGAGAGAAGCTTTCTTTGGAAATTCAAAAAGAATTAACAGCTGGAGGGAAGGCTTTACTTTTTCTCCTAGGTCTTAACTTAACCTATTTTGCCATTGTTGGTGAACTTGTTATTTATAGGCGATTTCACTGTTATTGTATTATTGTGAATGTACCCCCATCGGCATTTGACTTCAACTTTGAAGTTAAAAGCAATCACTGTTAAACTTGTTGGTAGTAGTTATTTAGGAGTTCGTGTGGAGCCCTTGTAATGTTTTGAAATTTTAATTAAGGGTATTGTAGTAATTTGATGGTCAATGAGTGGACCCAATTTGGACGTGTACATTTTTTTTATGCCTAACATTTGGTTTTGTAATATCACATTTGCATTTAATTTGGTACACTTGTGGGTGTATATTTGTGAGTGTGTGTATATGACACATGTGTGGGGCCCACTCCCAACCAACCCCAAAGCTTCCCTAGGAAGCTTCACTTTCCTCTCTCCTCCCCCTCCCTCATCATCTGGCCATTTCTCTCTCCCACTCATTTTCTTTTTCTTTTTCTTTCCTAATTAACTTTACTCTCTCTCTCTCTCTCTCTCTCTCTCTCTCTCTCTCTCTCTCTACATTTGGAAGAACCAAAGCCCACTTAGTTTCTATATTTCAAGCTTCCATTTGGGTTTCAAAAATTCATTTTTGGGGCAAGGCTATTAGTAGCAAAAGTTATCCTCTCAATTACGGCTTCCTATTGGTGTTTTCATTTTCCATTTTGGTGTTCTCTAGCTCAAGTTATGGCCTAGAGGAAGAGGAGGGTTTCTCAAATTTCTTGTTCATTGAAGCTCCTACAACTTGGGTCTCCTATTATTTCTCTATTGGATTCTTTATTTCTTTGTGCATTTTCTTCTCAAAATCAAAGGTAGATTATATTGTCTTGATTCACTATGTGTCTTATCTCTAATGTGTAGTTTGTGTTAGGAAATACTACGGTTGAAATGAGGAATTGATCTTAGTTGTTTTCCCCATAACACTTGCTATGTGATTAAATTATTTAGTTGCTAATTAATTAATGTTAGTAACTTAAATGTAATTATATGCTTAGTTGCTAATTAATTAATGTTAGTAACTTAAATGTGATTACATGCTTAGTTGCTAATTAATTAATGTTAGTAACTTAAATGTGATTTTATACTTAGTTGCTAAATTATTTGCCTAAGTGTTGGTTAATTGCTTAATTGTCTAAATGAACAACTTGTTAATTGTTTAAAGTAGTCATTGTACTTAGAAGTTGAATTCTTGCTAATGGGAGTTTATATGCTTAAATGTTGTTACTCCCATGAAATGTGAAATCATTTATCATCAAGATTAATGTTGAAGTAATGAGACTTGCTAAATTTCGACAACAATGTACATTAACATTTTTGTGAATTGAGAACATTTGCATTGGAATCATAGAGTTCACGTGCATTGTTGCCGAGTGGGCACACCACATAGCATTAGCATGGGTGGCATTTGAGTATTCCCTAAGAGGGGATAAATGTAAAACCGACCCCAATGAAGGGGGATAAAAGTGGATAAGAAAATCCGGATGTGGGTTGTGTGGTGAGACAGGGTGGACGTACCTAAGAACGTGCCAAACTCCAACTTATATTCGACTAGCTATCGAAAAGTTGGTATGCTACATTCCCAGTGGGGGGTGGCTCACAGTCCGGTAATGAGGCGAGTGATCATGTGTGCATAGCCCGAGGGCTCATTAATTGCATTGCCCAGGTGGCATTCATGGCACCACATTTTGCATATTAGTTATGGGATCCATATTGAATCTTTACAATATTTTCTACGAGCCGTCGTTCTCATAAAAACGACAAACCATTTTTCAGATTTTATCAAGTTGGGGTAAGACCCAAGAGTTACTCGACGCATGAAGTCGCACTTTGAAGATTTCTTTCAAGAAGAATATTAGTTTTGAAAATGTTTTAAACTTCTATTTTAGTTTGAAAAGAAATTGTAATGGATTTGAATCTCCTATTAACACTTGATTCGGGCACATGTTTAGCCTTTTACTTAGAGCATATTAGAATTTCTGACTTAATGTAATCGGAGTTGTAATTGGGACTTTGAGTCGCCTATGGGTGCATGTTAACATTAAATATTTATTCATGTTGATTCGGACACTTGTTAGTCCTTTAACTTAGATCCTTTTAAAATCGTGTTCATATTGATTCGGATGTTCCGTTGTTCCTTTGAGTCATTTTGGTAAGTTTATGGTATGGATACATAGGTTCTATACTTGGAAAATTTCTTATAACTTCTAAACTTTCGAAATGTAATTTGGTTATACTTAGCTTGTGGATAGTCTATGGAAAAAATACTAATTTTGATTTCTAAGGGACCGTTTGGTTATAAATTCTCAAACCTTGATCTCATATAAACTTTCAATCAAACCTCGTCTTCTTTTCTTCCACTCTCGATACTTCTTATTTCTGTCATTTTTAAAACTTCTTTGAAAATCGAGTTATGTGGATTGATCCTATTTGACCCGTTTGGTCCTCATGGGTCAATTCTTGACTTTTTGACTTTTCTTTGGAATCCACGTAGGATTCCTTTGTGATTTTCCGCACTATTTGGTTGGTCCACGTAGGATATCTCCTTCTTCTTAACCTCTTTCTTTGACTCCTTGACCCGTCCATGTGTCATGGATTTTGGGGCGTTACAGAATGGTATCAGAGCTAACCGGGTTTGAATACTTTGGAACTCTGGGAGTTTATTTGGGTCTATGCATAGCTACTACTAGTTGTTTCAATTGTGATCATAAAGTGATTGACTAAATTTTGAAATTTTCGTATATGGTTGAGATTTTGTTTAAGTGAGCACGTTTACTTGCCTACGGGATTACGTGCTAGCATGTTTACATGTTTCACTGATCACATGTCTAAATACTATGTACTTATGTAATCTCGTGGTTATATGTGTACATTGAATTACTTTACAAGTGTGCATGGAGAATTACCTCATCGCTTACTTTAAATTGAAAGTTTTTAGTCGAGCATGTTTAGATGTTACATGCCTCCGGTATTACGTGTTATTATGCTTACGTGCATATGCTCTATATGTTTACATTGGTGTAACATCATAATTGATTTGCTCCTTATGCAATGCGACTTGGATGATTAAATAAAGTTAAAGTGATATACGAAATAATATTGATAGCCTTGTGTAGTTACTTGTAATCGATGTATTTCATATTGACTGCTTGTGACTTATTTGATGTTGTGAGGTATTTCCTCCCTTATTCATTATCATATTGTCGATTCTTGGAGTTTTCTTTAATCTCTTGTTCGTTAAAAGAATTATATAATTCCTTTGAGTTAATTACGATCATTTCTATCATACGATTCGTTGATTAATGATTCAACACCTTCTTGTTCTCATGGAAATCATTCGAGTCCTTTGATTAATGATTCAATTTTTTTGTTCTCGTGTAAATCATTCAAGTCTATTGAATAATGATCCAACCTTCTTATCTTGGTATAGATTATTCGAGTCTATCAATTTCTTTGTTTAATGATAATTTTTTTTTCTGTACTAGTAAATTCTTGTAGATTCAAGTGATAGTCACTTTTCTTGAGAAATATATGTCTCATTATTTTGTGAAGCTTCTTTCACTATTCTGTGTTGAAATACTTAGACCATTTTGATGGGGATGTTATTGTTGGGTTTGTAGAACCATTTCCTTAAATTGATTTTCGATACCTACTAGAGATTTGTTGTTGACATTGTTTGGTTAACAATGGACCCCTCTTTTAGGAACACTATTTTTTTATGTGTTCCTTTTCTTGTGAGTGATCACGGATTCTCACTTTGTAATACTTAGTTGAATTAGATCTATTGATTGATCATTGTAATCTTCGATTCTCAAAAAGGCATATTTGCCCCCATTGTCTTTAGCCTTCTTGGAAGGGGCACCCGTATCACATCCTTTTAAATTTTCTTGATGAAGACCTTATGTCTTCTTGATTATAATTTACCTCATCCTTACATTTTTGGCATTGGGTGTTCTCATTGCCATCTTTGGCATTGTGATGTCCTTCCTTTGGACTTGTTATGCTTGAAATTTATTTCAACATACATTTGTTTAGTTGAGTTCTTCGATTTTTTTATTATCATATCGAACTCGAGAGGGTTGTACTCTTCATAAGTAAGTGTTGTTCGTTACTCTTTTCTGATTTACCACTATTATACTCCTTTGCAGATGAGGTGCCAATCGAATAGTTGAATTTTATGAAATGATAAATTCTTGTTTTATAACTTAAGAATTGTCACGACCCATCCCACTACGCGTGGAAATAGGACACGTGGCACGCCACCAAGGCTCATCCAACCATCTTCTAATGGTACGCAGCGGAAAGAACTTTAAACCAACCCTGGGTATTTTAAAACTTAGGAACATTTCCCTCTGAGTGGACGAATCCCTTGAAAATTTGAGTTATAAAAAGTTTTGTCCATAGAAAAATACATTCAAAAGAATAAATTCTGAAAACCGAGGTTCAGTCGACTGCCCAGTCGACTGTAATAAGGTCCAGTCGACTGTGCCTGGCAGAAACTAAAACCCTAAATCCTCAACAGAGGTCCAGTTGACTGATCAAGGAACCCAGTCGACTGCACTAATTACTATTTGGATCAGTAGCTAGAATCTACAGTGGTTTAGTCGACTGCTCATTCCCCCAGTCGACTGTGTTGGGCAGAACTAAAATACCACACTTAACAAAGGAGGTCCAGTCGACTGATCTGGGGACCCAGTCGACTTGTTTTCCATAAATAGAAGCAGTAGCCAAAAATCAACAGTGTTCAGTCGACTGACAAAGGGTCCAGTCGACTGCTTTCCTTACTATTCACTTTCAGTGTCTCAAATACACGGAATCCAGTCGACTGATCTTGGGTCCAGTCAACTGCTCCCCTGCTGGGCAGCCTGTGAAGAAATATTAACAACTCAAGTATCTCCACACCATCCACAATCACAACCATAACTAATTTTCAACATTTAAAACATGACTACAGACGTTCAATTACAAGATTACGATACTGTGAAACTAATCCATGGTGCTATTACAACATATTACCAATCCTTACACAAGTTTTGGATTTAAAACAAAAGCATATACAATTATGGATTCCCGGCGTTCATCGGCCTCACTCATCGCGATTCTTCTTGTCTTTCTTCTTACCCGCAATGGAGTACATCTCCACTGCTCAGTTATATGCTGAGTGTACAAGTCTAACATGTGCAATATATAATAAAACATGCTTTAATCTCATAAATCATATCAATAGTCTCTAGGGAGAAAAATACGCATTCATCCGGTAGCGGCAAGTCCAAGCTTTAAACCGCGATGTCAATGGCAAGTCCAAGCCTACAACCATTACATCCCACAAGTACCATGACAAGTCCAAGCCTACAACCATGCACAGTAGCCGTCGCTACTCAAATTCTCAAACATTGAGAAGCTTACTCCGGTATGAATTTGTATAAGACTCCCCTTTGACCCACATAGACAACTCAACGTGCTCGCGTAAATTTAGACATGCTTTTCACAATTTAGCGCGTGCATAATTAACGGGCCTATAATTAACGCATGGATTTTGCCCGGATCTCAATTTTGTCGTCGAAATCTAAAACATGTAATTCCCTATATTTCATAAGTTAGAACTTCATACCTCGTGCGATTTCCCCCAAACTTTGAAGGATCGACTAGGAGGCTAAATAATCGTCGGATTTCGAATTTGAGAAAATTCCTACAAGTTTATACCTGTTTTTCCCCAAAGTCTAAAATTAAGATTTTTACAAAACTTGGCCAAACATGGCCTAAGTAGTATCAAAACGAAGATCTTACCTCCACGAGTTCAAATACGAAATCTGGAGAAAAATTGACGGACGGAAGGTCGTCGTATGTCGCCGGCAAGCTCGGGCAACCAAATCTCCCTTCTCTCCCCTCTCTCTAGATATTTATGAAATGTTTGGATGAGATTGAAATCTCATCCTCATCTATATATATAGGCAACTTTCTGGGAATTACGTTTACCTCCCCGCAAGTTTTCCAAACTTCTAATTAATCCATGAAACTTCGCACACGTCCATTTTATCACTTTACGAGGGAAAACTATAAATTTCAAAAGTTTTCGACTAGGTTTCGTTTGGGTCCAAAATAACGTCCGAAAACTATATTCTGTGGAATCTCTACACAACCTACCTTTTTAATTAACGTATCACTCACGTTCTCACCACAGTTCTCAAAATGATATACTAAAATATCCAAATACCAGAATTATACTACACAGGTATAATTACTATTCACATGAATATCAGATAAAGTCAAATAACATTTAAATCATATAAATGTCATTTACTCATGCTCATGTAATATGAACTGCCATGTTCCCGTGTCCTCACTGACACCTTACCGTTGACTCACAGTCAACCTCAACTCAAATTATTAATAACATTAATAATTTCACAATTTCAAATGATGCATTTTCAAAATCATAAATTTCTGGAACGGATGTGACAACTCTCCCCTCCAAAAAGGAAGTTTGTCCCCAAACTTTACCTCATGCGTCGAATAAGTACGGATACTCATTCTTCATGTCTTCCTTACTTTCCCAAGTAGCCTCTTCCACCGTGTGACTACGCCATAATACCTTTACCATCGGAATCGTCTTAGTTCTTAAGACTTGTTCCTTTCGATCTAGAATTTTGACCGGTTGTTCCACATAAGTCAAGTCTCCATGAATTTGCAGCGGTTCAGGTACAATGATCTTACTCGTATCAGTCATACAACGTCTCAACATAGACACGTGAAACACGTTGTGCACATGTTCCAACTCTGATGATAAGGCCAATCGGTAAGCTACTGGACCTACCCTCTCTAGGATCTCAAAAGGTCCTATGAATCTCGGATTGAGCTTTCCCCTCTTTCCAAATCGTACAATGCCTTTCGAAGGCGATACTCGCAAGTATACGAAATCTCCAACTGCAAAATTCATCGGTCATCGTTTAGAGTCCACATGGCTCTTATAACGGCTCTGAGCTACCTTAAGTCGCTCCTGAATCAACTTCACCTTCTCAGTAGTCGCCTGTATTAACTCAGGTCCTAACAACTTTCGTTCTCCAACCTCGGTCCAACAACCCGGTGATCGACACTTACGGCCATACAAAGCTTCATATGGTGCCATACCAATACTTGACTGAAATCTGTTGTTATACGCAAATTCAACCAACGGTAGATGTTTCTCCCAATCACCCCCAAAATCTAATACACAAAGTCGCAACATATCCTCTAGCGTCTGAATCATACGCTCTGACTGTCCATCGGTCTGGGGATGAAATGCAGTACTGAAACTCAATTTCGTACCCATAGCTTTTTGTAAACTTCTCCAAAACCTTGACGTAAAACTACTATCACGATCTGATACAATCACAGCTGGTACCCCATGTAGTCTTACAATCTCTCTCACATATAATTCTGCTAACTTGGACGGTTTAGTCGTCTTGATCGGTAGAAAATGAGCTGACTTGGTTAATCGGTCAACTATAACCCAAATCTTATCATTCTTATTGAATGATCGTGGAAATCCTGAAACAAAGTCCATCGTGATCTCGTCCCACTTCCATTCTGACACTGGCAATGGTTGTAGTAACCCCGCGGGTACTTGTCTCTCTGCTTTGACCTGTTGACATGCCGAACATTCAGATACAAACTTAGCGACTTCACGTTTCATACCCTTCCACCAGAAGTTTTCTCTCAAGTTTCTGTACATCTTATTACTTCCCAGGTGCACTGAATATTTCGTACTATGAGCTTCTTCTAGAATTCTCTCTTTCAAGTCTTTCACATTCGGTACACATAATCGATTTCCCAGTTTCAACGTTCCTTGTTCTAATACAAAACCAGGTCGCTTTCCCAAAGGTATCTCATCTCTCATTTTGCACAAATAGACATTGTTAAATTGTTTCTTCTTGATCTCATCGATAATATCTGGGTGTGCAATGATCGCCATCATTAAACTACCACTAGTCTCTGGAATTACATCCAACTCTAATCCTTCCATCTCCTTTACCAATTCTTTTTGTTGTGTTAGCTCGTCGGCTAAATTCCTCGATGTCTTCCGGCTTAAGGCATCGGTTACTACATTCGCCTTTCCCGGATGGTACTCTATCGAAAGATCATAATCCTTCATCAACTCCAACCATCTTCGTTGTCTCATATTCAAATCCCGTTGGGTGAAAATATATTTTCAAACTCTTGTGGTCCGTAAATATCTCACACTTTTTCCCGTACAGGTAGTGTCTCCAAATCTTCAAAGCATGAATTACTGCGGCTAATTCAAGATCATGGGTCGGATAGTTAACCTCATGTGTCTTTAACTGCCTAGAAGCATATACAATGACTTTACCACCTTGCATAAGCACACATCCCAAACCTTTGTGTGAAGCATCACTATAGATTACAAATCCTTCGGTTTCGGATGGTATTGTCAATATCGGTGCTCTCGTCAACCGTGACTTCAACTCTTGGAAACTGTCTTCACATTCCTGACTCCATTCAAATGTAATTCCTTTCCTCATCAACCTTGTCATAGGTAAAGAAATCTTTGAGAAATGTTCAATAAAACGGCGGTAGTATCCCGCTAATCCTAAGAAACTTCGAATTTCAGATACGGATGTCGGCCTCTGCCAATTAGATACAGCTTCCACTTTGTGAGGATCAACTGATACTCCATTCTTGTCAATCACGTGACCAAGAAAAGTAATACTAGACAACCAAAATTCACATTTCTTGAATTTACCAAATAATTGTTTCTCCCGCAATCTCTGAAGTATCAACCTCAAGTGATTCTCGTGTTCCATCTCACTCGGTGAATAGATAAGTATATCATCTATGAATACAATCACAAAATCATCCAAGTAGTCTTTAAAGACTCGGTTCATAAGATCTATGAACGCAGCTGGTGCATTGGTAACTCCAAATGGCATAACTAAGAACTCATAATGTCCATAACGCGTTCTGAAAGCTGTTTTCTCAACATCGTCGGCCTTCACTTGTAGCTGATGATAACCCGATCTCAGGTCTATCTTGGAGAATACTTGTGCCCCACGAAGTTGATCAAATAAGTCATCAATTCTGGGTAATGGGTACTTGTTCTTAATTGTTAACTTGTTCAGTTCCCGATAATCAACACACATACGCATTGAGCCATCCTTCTTCTTTACAAACAACACTAGAGCTCCCCATGGCGATACACTTTGTCGGATGAAACCTTTATCAAGTAACTCTTGTAGTTGAACTTTCAGTTCCTTCAATTCTACTGGTGCCATTCTATACGGTATTTTTGATACGGGTCTTGAGTCTGGCTTTACCTCAATGGTGAACTCGACCTCTCTCTCAATCAGGACGTCTGGTAAGTCATCAGGAAATACATCTGGATATTCTCGCACTATCGGAATGTCTTCTATTTTTAACTCGATCGCTGAGACATCAGTCACTGAACATAGGAATCCTTAACATCCCTTTTTCAATATCCTTCCCGCTCGGATAGCTGAAATCAAGTACGGCGGCGGTGTAACCCCACTCCATTGGAAACAAAAGTTCCCATGTACCGATGATCGAAAATTAACTTCTTTCCGTTCACAGTCTATCGTAGCTTGGTTAAGGGCTAACCAATCCATTCCTAGTATCACATCGAAATGGTTTATCACAATCGGTATAAGGTCTACGGTCATTAACTTCTCGCCTAATTTGATCTCACAGTTCTTATATACAGTAGACGTCATTATCGATTTACTAAGTGGCTCAGCAATAGACAATTCATATCCTAACGGTGCCGATTTAACATTCAAATGTTCAACAAAAGCATGCGATACAAATGAATGCGTAGATCCCGAGTCAACAAGTATGCGTGCTAAGTGCAAACATACATGCACCATACCTGAGACTACTGTCTCGGAAGCAGTCATATCTCCTGGG
Source organism: Hydrangea macrophylla (assembly GCA_033977485.1). Lineage (NCBI taxonomy): Eukaryota > Viridiplantae > Streptophyta > Magnoliopsida > Cornales > Hydrangeaceae > Hydrangea > Hydrangea macrophylla. Next base: position 18,182,640 of record CM066987.1, on the reverse strand, counting down.
TTCATCTGATATGCTCTTCCTTGACGTTGTTCAGTCCTTTGTCCCCCATCATTGGATTGTCTAGGCTTCGACCCACTGGAAGCCATAGAACTAGCTCCTTGCTGAGGATACTTCCTCAGGCAATCCTTGGCTTGGTGCCCAAATACTCCACAATCATAACACTTGCCCCTCATGTCGGGTGTTGAATTAGTACTACCCCCGCCTTGGTTCCTGTTCTGGGGTTTGGTCATAAAACATCGGCCTGAGTGTGGTCGGTTGCAAAGTGAACACAATGGTATGTTACTTGGCGTTCTCCTGAAATCACTGAAACTAGAACCAGAGCCTCTTTGAAACAGCCTCTTGAAAGATCCACCTTGGTTCCTATCCCCACTCTCATTGCTTCGTTTACCGTGCTGATTCTGCCTCGACCTTTCTATTCCACTCTCGGCTATTAGCGCCATTTGTTGTACTGCTGCCACAGTCGAATGTTCATAGGTTTCCACCCTTAGACGAATATTTTCTCGTAAATCCTCTTCGAATTTCCTTGCCCTATCTTCCTCCTCTGGCACGGAACCCTTTCCAAATCTCAACAAAGCATTGTACTTGGAAGTATATTCGGTTACAGTCATAACTCCCTGCTTCAGGTTATCAAATTCTCGCTTCTTCGCATTGTAGGCGGCTCGCGGAAAGAATCGGCGATTGAATTCTGCCTTGAACCCAATTGGTGCTCCTTGATCTAGGACATTCACCCACCAATTCTGGGCTTCACCCCTCAATACATCACTTGCGTTTTCCATTTTCTCCCTGTCGTTCATTGGAATAGATCGAAAAATCCTCTCCATGTCCATAATCCAATGTTCTGCGAGCGTTGGGTCGGGTGTTCCATGAAATTCCATCGGTTTCTTCCTTGCAAACTGTTCGGATATTGATCTCAAACCCCTATTTTCAGGCACATTCACCACCGCTATCGGTTCTGGTTCCAATGGAGGTGTTGGAGGTAACCGTTCGAATATATTCCGGATCATGTCACCCATATTCCCCATCATTTCTGCCATTTCATTCATACGTCAAGTGTGTGGCGATAGGTTTCGTTCTTCGACACTCATGATTTCCGTCTTGTAGTTCGCAATGCATAAACACTATGCATGTACAACAATAACAATATCATGTATGTAAAACAACATCCATATGCATCAAACATCTCTAAGATGTATGAATGCAATTGAAAACATGTGACAAATCACTCAACACTCCACTCGTCGTCGAACGTTCCCAAAGTTTTGTTACCTATTGCTTTGATACCAATAAATGTCACGACCCATCCCACTACGCGTGGAAATAGGACACGTGGCACGCCACCAAGGCTCATCCAACCATCTTCTAATGATACGCAGCGGAAAGAACTTTAAACCAACCCTGGGTATTTTAAAACTTAGGAACATTTCCCTCTGAGTGGACGAATCCCTTGAAAATTTGAGTTATAAAAAGTTTTGTCCATAGAAAAATACAGTCAAAAGAATAAATTCTGAAAACCGAGGTTCAGTCGACTGCCCAGTCGACTGTAATAAGGTCCAGTTGACTGTGCCTGGCAGAAACTAAAACCCTAAATCCTCAACAGAGGTCCAGTCGACTGATCAAGGAACCCAGTCGACTGCACTAATTACTATTTGGATCAGTAGCTAGAATCTACAGTGGTTTAGTCGACTGCTCATTCCCCCAGTCGATTGTGTTGGGCAGAACTAAAATACCACACTTAACAAAGGAGGTCCAGTCGACTGATCTGGGGACCCAGTCGACTGGTTTTCCATAAAAAAAAAAAGCAGTAGCCAAAAATCAACAGTGTTCAGTCGACTGACAAAGGGTCCAGTCGACTGCTTTCCTTACTATTCACTTTCAGTGTCTCAAATACACGGGATCCAGTCGGCTGATCCTGGGTCCAGTTGACTGCTCCCCTGCTGGGCAGCCTGTGAAGAAATATTAACAACTCAAGCATCTCCACACCATCCACAATCACAACCATAACTAATTTTCAACATTTAAAACATGACTACAGACGTTCAATTACAAGATTACGATACTGTGAAACTAATCGCTGGCAAGCTCGGGCAATCAAATCTCCCTTCTCTCCCCTCTCTCTAGATATTTATGAAATGTTTGGATGAGATTGAAATCTCATCCTCATCTATATATGTAGGCAACTTTCTGGGAATTACGTTTACCTCCCTGCAAGTTTCTCAAACTTCTAATTAATCCATGAAACTTCGCACACGTCCATTTTATCACTTTACAAGGGAAAACTATAAATTCCAAAAGTTTTTGACTAGGTTTCGTTTGGGTCCAAAATAACGTCCGAAAATTATATTCTGTGGAATCTCTACACAACCTACCTTTTTAATTAACGTATCACTCACGTTCTCACCACAGTTCTCAAAATGATATACTAAAATATTCAAATACCAGAATTATACTACACAGGTATAATTACTATTCATAGGAATATCAGATAAAGTCAAATAACATTTAAATCATATAACTGTCATTTACTCATGCTCATGCTCATGCAATATGAACTGCCATGTTCCCGTGTCCTCACTGACACCTTACCGTTGACTCACAGTCAACCTCAACTCAAATTATTAATAACATTAATAATTTCACAATTTCAAATGATGCATTTTCAAAAATCATTAATTTCTGGAACGGGTGTGACAAGAATCCTACATTGTCCGGATTTATGTGTACCCCACATTATTCCTTGAGTCAATTTTATTCGACAAATTTGTTTAGTTGGGTTCTATGACTTTACTATCATGTTGAACTCGAATATGCATGCCTTTTGAACATCAGTGTTACTCTCTATCTTTTTAGAGATGTTCCTTTGTGTCAACCTTACTCCTTGGTCAGTAAGGTGTCGATTGAGTTATTGAGGTTATGAGATAATTTGTTTTTAGTTCGTGACTTAAGAGTTTTCCCACTGCTTGGATTTGTAGACAACGTCTATTATTTTTACTAGATTCTATTATTGATCCATTGTGATTATCAGATCGATTATCGTGGGTTGTTCACCATTTTTTTATTAGATCCTGTCATTTGATCTCATTATTTTTGTTTCTTTGTTATTTGAGGGGAATAGAGTGTAAAATTGGATTCTTCTATCTTTGATTCCATTGATTTATCTCTCACTCGGTTATTAGAATGAGAGTATCTATTGGACACCATCCACCTTATTTCTGTATTGGTGTTCGGAGTATGCCTAGGGCATGTTCTCTTCTTAATAATTTTGATTACTTTATGTTTAGAAGTGGATCATGTGAGATTCTATGCTTGTGATTTTAGACCCCCTGGGTCGATTTTGTTTGAGTTACAGGCTTTCAATAGCTGGACGGACTCCTAGTTTTTACCTTCATATCATCTTGATATATTGTTGTTGATATCATTGTTGACAAGTTTGATTCATGAACTTGGTGCATTCCATATTTACTGTGATCAGTGAGTCTTTTTTTTTTATCACCCTGTCATGAGATTATTGTAATTGTGCTTTGTTCGAGATCATTACAATCTTTCAATTTTATCCTTGCTTTGAGAAGAGGAGGATTCTTGGTGATCGTTTATTTAAAGATCACTTTCGGTTAATGTGGCAACTTCTATAGAGTTGTCTTCATTCTGTTGAGAAACCTCGATCGTGTTTCCTTGAACACTTTCGTTATTTGTGGTCCGTTGTGACATGAGTTTGTTATAACTCTTATTTTAAGCGCGTCGCCTAGTTTGCTTCCATCTTTCGTGTGACATTTCAAGATCTCCCAGTTCGGGAACTTCTAGTTCATTTTGATGTGAATCGGGCTTTCAATAGTTGAAAGTTCGGGAGCTTGATATCATTATGACCATATGTTTTCTTGTTTTGATCAAGGCGTAATTCATTGATTTTTTTTTTGGTTGTCGCGTGCGACAACGAATATCGATGAACTTGTTGGTTTATATCTATTCGTTCACCTGTTTGATTTATTGTTGTCTTGTTGATGGCATTATTGTGTCTTCTTAGACTCCTTTCCTTGTGGGATCCTTTGACTTTTGGCAATGGCATTTCTTTTGCCGTATTGTTTTGAGGTAAGATCTCTCAATAGATCCACCTATTAGTGAAATCGTTATAATTGACTATAGCGATGTTTATGTTTTGAGATGTGATAATCATTTTTTTCTATCGACTTCTCGTTGCCATTGTTGTAGACTTTTGTGTCTCTTCTTGTAAGGAGTGATGTATTACGAGTAAGTCTTTATGATTCGTACCTCTGATGTGGTTAAGACATAACTTTGAGTCATTACGGTCTTTAGTACCGAGTATATCGTTTGCTTTGTGAAGTTTTCCTTAGTTTCACTCTTGAGTGTTTGGATCATTCCTTGGGAGTTAACTTAGTTATCTGGTTCATCATAGAACTCGTGTTTTGAAATATCATATTTTTGCTTCATATGACGATTCTTTGATAGCCTATCATTGATCTGCTTTGAGAATCTTGTGTTTAATTATAATTCGATTTCTGTGTGATATTCGTGCTTGTGTAATATCTTCCTTCGATTCTTTTATATATCGATTAAAGCTTAATGAGGGTCCTTGGAACTGAGTTTGATATTTCTTTGAATCTATGTAATCCTTTCTTTTGGAAGCGTTGAATGGTTGAAAAAAAAAATTGATCACTTTCATGAAAGGTTGGCACCCTTGTTTGTGTAGGTGCTTATCGGTAGGGTACCCGGCTATGCGCGTTAGATGTTCTATCCGTTGGAGCTTCTTGTTGAACCCTTCGTAGTTCTGGAGATCCTATGCTGCTTACATAGTAATCGGATATGTTTATGTGTTGATTCCTTTCAGTATTTCTTTCGTTCCATTGTTGTTTCGTCCTAGAGAGACGTGGAAACTCCTTATGAGTATTGAATGTGTGATTTGGTTTTATCCCATTTATTCCTTGGGTCTTGTGAATGTTTTCACCATGAGTGATGGTTGTAAAATGTTATTTCCATTCTACGGGTTGCCCTCTATTGTTTGGATTGAGTTTCCGGTTGATGATTAGATCATATCTTTTGTTAGTATGCATATCCTTTGTATACTTACTGCTTATTCTTTTTTGAGACAAATTTTGGGTATGCAACAGCCCAATGCGTTCTTGTGATCACGTGTTCCTTTTATAGGTTCACTTTTGTTTTGATTTGGTGAATTTGAGACATTCGGTTGTGCTTACTGACTGTTTTCTTGAGCTTTCTGTTCCTTCCTGGAATCGATGTGTGAGATGTTTCGTTTTCTCACTTTGTGTTAGTGTTCACATTGTTTTGTAACACTACGGCGTTCGATGTGGTCATGGACAGTTCTTTGATCGAGTTCCATTAGTTCTTGTTCGGAATTCCGGGACGAAATTCTTTTAAGGGGGGTAGATTGTAATGTTTTGAAATTTTAATTAAAGGTATTGTAGTAATTTGGTGGTCAATGAGTGGACCCAATTTGGACGTGTACATTTTTTTTATGCCTAACATTTGGTTTTGTAATATCACATTTGCATTTAATTTGGTACACTTGTGGGTGTATATTTGTGAGTGTGTGTATATGACACATGTGTGGGGCCCACTCCCAACCAACACCAAAGCTTCCCTAGGAAGCTTCACTTTCCTCTCTCCTCCCCGTCCCTCATCATCTGGCCATTTCTCTCTCCCACTCATTTTCTTTTTCTTTTTCTTTCCTAATTAACTTTACTCTCTCTCTCTCTCTCTCTCTATATATATATATATCTCTACATTTGGAAGAACCAAAACCCACTTAGTTTCTATATTTCAAGCTTCCATTTGGGTTTCAAAAATTCATTTTTGGGGCAAGGCTATTAGTAGCAAAAGTGATCCTCTCAATTAAGGCTTCCTATTGGTGTTTTCATTTTCCATTTTGGTGTTCTCTAGCTCAAGTTATGGCCTAGAGGAAGAGGAGGGTTTCTCAAATTTCTTGTTCATTGAAGCTCCTACAACTTGGGTCTCCTATTATTTCTCTATTGGATTCTCTATTTCTTTGTGCATTTTCTTCTCAAGATCAAAGGTAGATTATATTGTCTTGATTCACTATGTGTCTTATCTCTAATGTGTAGTTTGTGTTAGGAAATACTACGGTTGAAATGAGGAATTGATCTTAGTTGTTTTCCCCATAACACTTGCTATGTGATTAAATTATTTAGTTGCTAATTAATTAATGTTAGTAACTTAAATGTAATTATATGCTTAGTTGCTAATTAATTAATGTTAACATTAACATTTTTGTGAATTGAGAACATTTGCATTGGAATCATAGAGTTCACGTGCATTGTTGCCAAGTGGGCACACCACATAGCATTAACATGGGTGGCATTTGAGTATTCCCTAAGAGGGGATAAATGTAAATCCGACCCCAATGAAGGGGGATAAAAGTGGATAAGAAAATTCGGATGTGGGTTGTGTGGTGAGTCAGGGTGGACGTACCTAAGAACGTGCCAAACTCCAACTTATATTCGACTAGCTATCGAAAAGTTGGTATGCTACATTCCCAGTGGGGGGTGGCTCACAGTCCGATAATGAGGCGAGTGATCATGTGTGCATAGCCCGAGGGATCATTAATTGCATTGCCCAGGTGGCATTCATGGCACCACATTTTGCATATTAGTTATGGGATCCATATTGAATCTCTACAATATTTTCTACGAGCCGTCGTTCTCATAAAAACGACAAACCATTTTTCAGGTTTTATTAAGTCGGGGTAAGGCCCAAGAGTTACTCGACGCATGAAGTCGCACTTTGAAGATTTCTTTCAAGAAGAATATTAGTTTTGAAAATGTTTTAAACTTCTATTTTAGTTTGAAAAGAAATTGTAATGGATTTGAATCTCCTATTAACACTTGATTCGGGCACATGTTTAGCCCTTTACTTAAAGCATATTAGAATTTTTGACTTAATGTAATCGGACTTGTAATCGGGACTTTGAGTCGCCTATGGGTGCATGTTAACATTAAATATTTATTCATGTTGATTCGGACACTTGTTAGTCCTTTAACTTAGATCCTTTTAAAATCGTGTTCATATTGATTCGGATGTTCCGTTGTTCCTTTGAGTCATTTTGGTAAGTTTATGGTATGGATACATAGGTTCTATACTTGGAAAATTTCTTATAACTTCTAAACTTTCGAAATGTAATTTGGTTATACTTAGCTTGTGGATAGTCTATGGAAAAAATACTAATTTTGATTTCTACGGGACCGTTTGGTTATAAATTCTCAAACCTTGATTTCATATAAACTTTCAATCAAACCTCGTCTTCTTTTCTCTCACTCTTGATACTTCTTATTTCTGTCATTTTTAAAACATCTTTGAAAATCGAGTAATGTTGATTGATCCTATTTGACCCGCTTGGTCCTCATGGGTCAATTCTTGACTTTTTGACTTTTCTTTGGAATCCACGTACGTAGGATTCCTTTGTAATTTTCCGCACTATTTGGTTGGTCCACGTAGGATATCTCCTTCTTCTTAACCTCTTTCTTTGACTCCTTGACCCGTCTATGTGTCATGGATTTGGGGCGTTACAGCCCTGGCAATGTTTGGCAACAGCTTCTGCTATCGCGTTTCAATTGCTAAAAGATTGCTTTTGAACAAAAGCTGCTTATTGCAGCTTCTAGTCAATCGCAAATTTTGCAATTGAAAGGCAAAAACTCGTTTGGAATCCAATTTCATTTTAGCAACGCACATAACAGATGCGAGAGTTGTAACGACCCACCTCCCCATCTAGCAACAATATTGTCCGCTTTGGGCCTAAACACAAAGAACTTCCCAGGGGGTCACCCATCCCTGGTACTGCTCTGGCAGCAGCACACTTAACTGTGAAGTTCTTTCATGTTTAGCTCCCTCACGGTTTTAAAAGGCCTTGTTAAGGTATTAGAGCTTACGCAGCCTACCCCTCTCCAATATTGTCCTCTTTGGGTGCCTACCAGGTTTCGAACACTGGCGCCTGCCCTCAAGGTTTTGTTCCTTCACCACTTGGGCAAGGAGGCCTTGTTACATATAGAGGGGCGATTAATCCTTATAAACTAGTCCAGGAACTTCACCCCAGGCGATGTGGGACAAGCCCCCACACCCAACCTCACCTCATCCATCTTGGCCATCCTGCCTCAGGAGTATTGGCTCTTGGTTGTCACAAGAGTTGTATTCTAGTTTGTTGTTCCTACGTTGTGTATCCGACATGATGAATTTCAGGTGAAAAATAAATTTCTAAGTTGCACATTAAATAACCCACTTCCAAGAAGGCTTGTAAACGGATCGGATCTGGACCGGATCCACACAAATGAGATCCAAATCCGTTAACAATTTCACTATCCAGATCCGTGATCCGTCGGATCTGCCTTATTTAATCCATATCCAGATTTGATCGGATCTGGATATTCAAATTCATTTGTAGGATCTAAAACGGTAACTTTAACTATTTATATGTATTCTAGTATTACCATAAAACTATTGTTTTTATTATTTTTTTCTTTGCATACTCAAAAATCAATCAACGTTTAACCTACCAATACACTTGATTATGTAGAAAAATTATCTCTTCAAATCAAAATAATATACCACTAAATTAAATATGCATAATCTAGTGTATACTATATACGTTCAATTTTATATGTAATTATAATATTATCTGTTGTATTATATGTATATTTTTTGTACATAGTTTATTCTTATTCGGATCCAGATTTTAGGCGGATCGAATATCACAAAACCATATCCGATTCGTCAACCTAACAATCTAAACGAATCTGGATAAACAAATCTAAATCTGGATATAAAAAAAGTTTAGATTCATCAAAAAGTGTTGGATTCGGATCGAATTTGAGCTAAGATCCGGTCCATTGACAGGCCTACTTCCAAGTCTTTCTTCTTATTAAAAAGGTGGGACTAAATACACCACCTTTTCTGCTAGATACATCACCCTACAGTGTTAAAAGATAAAAAATTTGTGAATGAATATGGTGTATTTAGCAAAAAAAAGTGGTGTATTTAGCCCCACCCTATTAAAAATGCAATATTTAGTGACTTCAGAGTTGTGTTGCGTGGTTGCTTGCTTGTTTGTTTTTTGCCTTAAATGATGAAGTTGTAGAATGTGACACTGAGAATTTGAAAGTGCTTGGTTTGTGGATTTAGAGAAGGAAAAGAAGCGGGTAATGAAAACAACAAGGAAAATTAATTTCTTGTGTTTTCATTTGTGGTTTTTTCCATACCTAAATAATAATAATTTTTTAAAAAATTTGCGATATGATTGCAAGTAACAGGAAAGGAAGGGAGATGATTCACAAAATTTGATATGTTTGATTTATTGCTCGATTTAATTTATTTTCTTTCTAGTTTTCCTCATTATTTTCTTATTAATGAAAGGAAAATGTTGTCCTCGTCCTCTTGTTGTATTATTATTTTTTTAATTATTATTATTTTTTAATTATTATTTATTTTTCCCTCGTTAGATCTACAAACCAAACAAAGACTTATGATCTATTTGATAAAATTAAAAATTAAGGAATGAATTTTTGGTCCTGAAAATTTTAAGCATTTGAATTTGTTGATCCGGAAATAGTGTTTAGAGTACTTAAATAGATTGCATTCTTTGAAACTTTTAACTTAAAGCTTTAATTTGTTTTTGCTGCTTTTTTAGTTGAGTAATACTTGAGACACAACCTTCGCACAACTATTTTTACACAATCTAAAAGATGTGTCTATTTAGAGATAGACACATCTTTTAGGAAGGCTGGCGATAAAGGCACCTTTATTTTTTAATTAGGGCACCTAAATTTAGTTTTAAAAAATCTGTTTTTTACCTTTTACTTTAATTAATAAGGGCACCTCACTTATTTTACTATATATTATAGGCTTTAATTATATTTTACACCCTCTTAGTTTACCCTTTATGTCAATTTGGTCCCTGTAGTTTAGAAAGTGTCATTCTAATCCCTGTAGTTTCATAAGTGTGACATTTTAGTACCTCAAACACTTTTTGTGACAAATTTTTTACTTTCATTGACAAAATTATTCATCGCTAAAGGACTTATTGGACTTATTTGACACACTTATGAACCTACAGGGACTAAAGTGACATTTTCTAAATTACAGGGACAAGCACAACACACATAATTCGGTATTATATAATTTCATAAATATTGTAAAATTAAAAGATATTCAAATAATAATAATAATAAATTTGTTACTTGCAATTATAGAGTTTTATAACAGCTGAACTGACTAGTAATCATTCTTTTAGTGCAAGACGCTTTGCAGTTTTTATGGCTTTATCACTTGATATCTGGATATCATAAGACCATTAAATTATACAAAAGGAAAAATGACGTGGCTGCGAAATTGCGACAAGTATAAATATGGTATAAATACGACCCATGCCAAACACACACACACACACACACACACACACACACACACACACACACACACACGCAAACGTAAACGTAATTTCACCATAAAGTGTAATAAATTGATGATGCAAAGAAACAATCTCAAAACCTGATATGGCCAAATTCATATTATTATATAAATTATGCTCAGGAGGATCATGTGACACCTATCGAAAAGAGAGAAGATTCACAATTAATAAAAATAAAAAAACTTACAAGAGAATAAGTCACATCGAAGAAGACGCTGAATACAGATTAAGAGTTAATAGAGAAAAAATCAGAAGTAACCAAGGATTTAAAAATAAATAAGGAGAGAGATACAAAGAGATAATATATAGTAAAATAAGTGAGGTGCCCTTACTAATTAAAGTAAAAGATAAAAAACTAATTTTTTAAACTTAAATTTAGGTGCCCAAATTAAAAAATGAAGGTGTCTTTATCGCCAGCCTTTAGGAAGGTTGTGTGAAAGTTATGTGAAGGTTGAATCCCAAGTATTACTCTTTTTAGTTTAGTGGTACATTACCAAACGCATAGGAAAGAAAAACAATAATAAAAATAAAAGAAGAAGAAGAAGAAGAAGAAGAAGATGAGTGCTGAAAATAATCATTTTCAGCATTTAATCGGATTATCAATCATGCAATTAAGCTTTAATTGAGGATTTATAGTAATGAAAAAAAGGAAAAGGAAACTAGAGGAAAGCTTATTTTTCTGGAGTTTTCTTTACAGTTTTACTCTGAGGTTAAATAACATCACGCATGGGGGGAGGAAATTGACTCACAAAATTCCAAAATTTGGTTCCAATGTGGCTCTAATTTTTTTTCCTTCCTATTTTTCTCACAATTTTCCTTATTAATCAAATAGAAAAGCGTGCTTTCATGAGTGTTTACTTCTCTTTTCCCTCATTAAAATCATAAATCAAATAGAACCTATCTCTAAAATTTTACTTTGCACCTGGTGCTTGGGAAGATAAATTTCTATTGATGTTGTAGTATCCTATTTGCACTTGTGCTTGCACTAAAAGATAATATAATTTACTAACATTTATTCAATACCATAGTGTCCTTTTCACTAATTGCCCCAATTATTAAGTGAAATCTCACTTGGCATACATGAATATTAAGTGAAATTTCACTCAACCATACATGAATACTACATGAAATTTCACTCAACTCGACTTTTGAGGGACTTTTTAACAAGATACAAAATAAATTGTACTTTAAACTCTATATAGTTACTTCTAGGAACTATTGCTTAATTTCTAAATTTATTACTAACATCTAAGTTTTTGAATTTGTAAACTTGTACCATTTTTGGACAATTGTTATTTGTATCCAAAATAATGAAATCATGACTACTGTTGGTTTGATTAAAAAAAAAAAAAAACCAATTTTACAAAGCCTGGCCCTGCCATTTAAAATGGTAGGTCACCGCCTAAAGCCCCACATTTTGGACGATTTTAGGGCCCTCAATTTCAAATACTACATTGTTTTTGTTAAGCCCAAAAGCCCCAACACACATTAAAAAATCCCAAGGCCCAAATGCCGACCACACATACTAATCTCAACTAATTTACAGCCAGCTAATTCACCCAAGTAGTCTCTTATTCTTTAATCCCAAAACCCCAAACACACCCTATGTAACCTAGGCAGTACAACAAAACTACAAAACTAAACCCGAACAAACAGCTAATTCACTCAAGTAGTCTCTTATTCTTTAATCCCGAAGCCCCAAACACACCCTATGTAACCTAGGCAGTACAACAAAACTACAAAACTAAACCCGAACAAACAGCTAATTCACTCAAGTAGTCTCTTATTCTTTAATCCCGAAGCCCCAAACACACCCTATGTAACCTAGGCAGTACAACAAAACTAAACCCGAACAGACAGCTAATTCACCCAAGTAGTCTCTTATTCTTTAATGCCAAAGCCCAAAACACACCCTATGTAACCTAGGCGGTAACAAAACTAAACCCGAAGTGAGTATTTCACCATGTTTTTTTGACAGGAAAATTTCAGCATATTTTGTTTAGTTTTCTTCTTGAGATAGTTTGAGATTTTCTCTAAATTTGGATTTTGAACCACCATATCAGTTGTACCTTTAGAGAGCATTTTTGCTCACCCATTTTTTGGTGCACTAATGCTCACCCAGGCCTCCCATTAGTCAATGGAGTGGGACCCAAGATTAAGGATAGTGCTTCTGTGCAGTAAGCACAGTACTACTCACAGTTTACACAATAAAACTGCCCAATTTTTAAAAACTGCTTTTACAAAAGCAGTTTTACTGTACAAACTATGAGTAGCACAGTGCGAACTGCACAGAAGCATTTTCCCAAGATTAAACACCATTAATTAAATCCTAAGTCTTACTGCATTGACCAGAGAGGCTTGGGTGAGCATTGGTGCATCAAAAATTGGATGACCAAAAATATTTTCGTACCTTGTCCTACCACAAAGAAAATGAACAAATAGACCCAAATAGCTTTAGAACATACATTTTTAAATTTGATAACTAGTTCATATTATTATACGAAGGACCTCATTTTAAAAGTTAGCGTAAGAACCAACACTTAGGGCCAGCCCTGAAGGTCATTCAGTAGAGTGGACTTGACATTTTCATTGAACAATTGAATTCGCGAGCCTGTTCACTTTTAGTTTTGAACTTGCTTTCTCTAAATGAATCAACACTTTGGACATAAAGAGATCACAGATTTCACAAAGAGTCTATCTAACTCCCAGTGAAAGAAATTATTCAGGGAGTCTGTCACAGCCACTTTTAGGATTAGGAGAGAGAGAGAGAGAGACTATTTGTGAGATCTCGTCGTGTCCATAGAGTTCTTTGTAAATAGCTTCCAGAACTTTGAAAGAACTTGGTGCTACTTGGGAAAAAAGGACCCCAATTAACCTCCATAAACAATTACTAGAAAATTCATTTCTCATGGTCTCAAAATGCACAAAAACTAGCCTAAAAAGAATCAAATTCAGCTGTGCCTAGAATGAATTAGCTTACTGCTTGCATATTTTTGTGGTATATATATATATATATATATATGAACAAATATAAGAATATATAAAAAGCACAAAGTTTAAAAAAACAAAAAACAAATAAATATACATATATAAACAGAAAGAGAGATGTAATGGCGTTTGGAGGCGGATTTGTGAAGAAGGTAAAAAATGGGTAATAGGCGAAATGAAGTTTGGGTGAGACCAAAAAATCAAAATCGCAACAAATCACCCAATTTTTAAGCACAAAATCCGTACTATGATGCCATCATTTTCCACAGAAAATTTGATGTATTGGGCTTTCAATGGCGGGGCACCCCGTAGAGAACCTACAGGTATTTCAGAGACATATATGTATTCAGAACTCTTCCCCAATTTGCATCAAAAGCCCTGAGAGAGAGAGAGAGAGAGAGAGAGAGAGAGAGAGAGAGCAAAACCCTAATGGCCGCCTAAAGATGTTCAATTCAAACCCTAACGCAAAACTGAAGAAGTGAGTGTTGATTCTCCATCTCAACTAATTATATAGGGTAAATTACCTCCCCTCCTAAGTTTGCCTAGGGGTGTTATTTGGAACGAAAATTTTGATTCTGACCCGAAAAATTTCAATTTTGGCAACTAAATATGTATTCTGAATTCCGAATTTCGAAAATTCCGAAAAAAATCGGATCGGAATCGGAATTGTTTTTAGAATTCCGAAAATTCCGAAAATTTCGAAAAATTTTCGAAATTGTATTTTCCGAAACTTTTTCGAAAATATTCCGAAATATTCCGAACAATTTCCGAATATATTCCGAAATTGTATTTTCTAAAACTTTTCCGAAAATATTCCGAAATATTTCTGAAAATTGTGTTCATCCCACATCGAAAAAACACAAAAAATGGGATGTAATGTGCTTCTATAAAAGGCCTACAAGTCTCAAGTGAAATCCCATTAAGCTTGAATTCCGAATATTCCAAAAAATTCTGAAAACATTCCGAATATTCCGAAAAATTCCGAATCTGATGAAATTCCGAAAATTCCCAAATTTTTGAAATTTCGGAATCGGAAATAATTTTGGAATTTTCGAAATTTTGGAACATAATTCGGAATGCATTTTTTACTTCTGAAAATTTTGAATTTTTTTCCGAAAAGGGTGTTTCCGATCCGTTCTGGCCGAAACACACCCCTAAGTTTGCCTCTATGGTATTTTGCGCCCTATAGTTTAGAATGTAACACATAACCTTTTTGTAGTTTGTCTCTGACTCTATGTGGCACTTCACCCCCTGTAAGATGCTTAAATGACCAAATAGCATCTTCTTCTTCGTCACTCTAATGTACCTGTTACACACACAGATGATTGAAAAAATCAGACAATTCTAGAGAGAGAAAATTAGAGTCTCACCCATGTATAATGTACTACTTTACTGGAAAAGTAGTCAAAAATCTATTCAAAATTCAAAATAAAAGAAAAAATCACTGCATTCTTTGAAATATTGTTTTCATAATTGCAAATTCAGTAGTTTAAAATTTGTAGTACAATCACTGCTATGATATTTTCAATTAACCTCACCGCTCTGGATTTTTCAATCATATATGTGTAACATGTATATTAGAGTGATGAAGAAGAAGATGTCATTTTTGTGTGAGTGTGTATGCGTATGTGACTGTGATTGTGGAAAATAGAGGGGACACAGCCTAAATTGTTTGGTTGTGATTGTGTATGTGTATGTGACTTGATTTCACCGTGTTCTCTCGCTTTGATTGTCAATTGTTCTTTTCTTTTTTTTTTTCTTTTTTCTGTTTTTTAACATCCTAAAAAAATGAGGAGAATGTGGAGTACAACATAGATTTAGAAAACTATTAGATTCAATTCAATTCCTTATACCAACAATTTGATTGTGTTGGTTTTTTTTTTTTTTTTTTGAATAGCCTAAAAAAAATGGGGAGAATGTGGAGTACAATATAGATTTAGAAAATTATTTGATTCAATTCAATTCCTTAAACCAACAATTTGATATGTCAATTGTTTTTTTTTTTTTAACAGCCTAAAAAAATGGAGAGAATGTGGAGTATAATATAGATTTAGAAAACTATTTGATTCAATTCAATTCCTTACACCAACTATTTGATTGTCAATTGTTTTTTTTTTTTTTGAACAACCTAAAAAAAAATGGGGAGAATGTGGAGCATATTATAGATTTAGAAAACTATTTGATTCAATTCAGTTCCTTACACCAACTATTTGATTGTCAATTGTTTTTTTTTTTTTTTAACAACCTAAAAAAAATGGGGAGAATGTGGAGCATATTATAGAAAACTATTTGATTCAATTCAATTCCTTACACCAACTATTTGATTGTCAATTGTTTTTTTTATTTTTTTGAACAACCTAAAAAAAATGGGGAGAATGTGGAGCATATTATAGATTTAGAAAACTATTTGATTCAATTCAATTCCTTACACCAACTATTTGAATGTCAATTGTTTTTTTTTAACAGCCTAAAAAAATGGGGAGAATGTGGAGTATAAAGTTGGTGTGACACACGATAAAAGAAATTGCCCAATGCTTACGAATCGGTAAGAAAGTTTAATTTATTTTTCATTTTTTATATTTGTGTTTGAATTATATAACTGATTTTTCTACTGTATTCATGTAGAACTACCCCACTGAATGAGGACGCTACTTTAGTTGCAACTTAGATAATGATAGTGATTCATCCACAGGTAATTTAAAAAGTATTGTTTTCTTATTCACAAATTGAAACAACTTGGTGGGAAATTTATCTAACGTTGTTTTAATATTTTCATTGCAGGGTGGTCTACATAATTGAATTAATGTGTTTCAATTCTGTTAGTGATGCATTTTGAATTGGGTTTGATGTATTTTTAATTGGACTTTGATGTATTTTGAATGAATTGAGTGTTGGTTTTTTGGGTGTATGCAAAGTCTTATTTGTCTTAGATGGGCTCGATCTATTATGTTTATTAAACGGGTAACTCGTGTATCACACAGGTTCAGAATTGGGTTAGATTTTTTACACGATTCAAAAACTGATTTCATGTTATGTTTTGAGGATGAGACACAATTCACACAGGTTCTATTATGTTTTGAGGATGAGACACAATTCACACAGGTTCTATTATGTTTTAAGGATGAGACATAATTCACAGCCATGTTACGATTTCATTATTTGAATCAATATGCCAATCTGGCTCTAGTTGCTGAACGAATGATGTCTGTCCATTCTCAGTGCTACAAAACTGATTGTACAAGTACATTTTGTGTGAATGTTGGGAATAGTTGGTAGTGGTGCCGGGATAATTGGGTGTTGATTTTTTTAATGAGTTACTGTTGGGTGTTTTTTTGAATGGATTTTTTTTGTCTTTTGGAATTTGTTTTTATTGGTCATGGTGTATATTGAAATGAATTGGGTGTTGGGTTGTTTGAATGAGTTGGGTATTTGATTTTTTTTTAATGAATTGGGTGTGAGTTCATTATTTTAACAGATTAGAGGAGAGAGAGAGAATGAATTGGGTGTGTATTTATTATTCTAAGGCTTGGAGTGAGGGCACTGTAAATGTTATTTTGATGTTTCACGCGAGTGGGGTCCACTAATTTTTCCAAAGCCTTAAATTTTGCAATATGGTGCTCAAGTGTGAAAAGGGTGTGGTTTTAATTGTGGGCTGGAGTGTTTCACGTGGTAGACCCCACTATTTTCTCAAAAAGCTTCACATCCGCACAACACCCGTTAATAAAGACCCGCTGGAGATCGGCACTGCATACGTACACATATATATATACACACATTTAGTACACAAAAATTCAAATGGCCATAACTCCCTCATTTTTTTTTTTAACGAAAATACGCAAAATTTATGTCAAAATCGAGCGCCTCGATGAGCCCGATCCAACAGTATAGGTCTTGAAGTCTAAATCTTAACGGTCTGCCCGTACGGGGGCAAAAACAGTCACGACCAAAAACGAATAATTCAATCGTAGGTCGACCAAACGTGGTCTAAGCTTTGAGCCATTCATCGAGGGTCTTAAGGAGGTTGTTAGGGTCATTTTGGCATTGAGTTTGTGTGTTTTGGTGACGGTCCAAAAATCCGAGCTCGTACGAGCTTTCATGGTGGTCCGGCCATGGTGGGGGTTCTCGGGACTGTTCGGGGGTGTGCGTGGGCGTGTGTGTGGACCTGTGAGTGTAAAGGATGCAGAGGGGGTAGTGGTTTTACCTTCCTTGATCTCATTTTGGTCTTGGCTTCTCGCTCCTCTCTCGGTTCGGTCTCGGCTTCCCATCGTTCTCTCTCTCTCTCGAGCTATCGGTGTGTGGTCTCTGTGTAAGAGGGTGAAAGGGTGGTCTGGACAAAGGTGAGGCAGAGAGGGCAGTGGGGGTTGAGGCAGTGAGGTAAGGGTGGGGTGTGGAGCTGTGGGTTTTCTGTGTCTCTCTCTCTCTATCTCACGGGTCTCCTCTCTCTCTCTCTTAACTCTCATTCTCCTAGGTCTCTCTCACTCTCTAATCTGGCTCTCTCTCTCTCTCTCTATATATATATATATATAATATAATCTAACACACACATACATCACACTATATATATTATAACATAATACACTCACACACTACATGCACACATATATATATATATATATAATATAGCGTGTGTGTGTGTGCATTGTGTTTGGCGGTGGTGTGTGGCAGTAGATGAGGTGAGGGTGATGGGGCATGGGATGGCAGTGAGGTGATGGTGAGATTGAGAGGGTATCCAATGGTTAGGAATAGGGTGAGTGTCCAGCGGGTATTGGGGGATGTTTGGTTAATAAGGGGGATTTGACATGTCTCGAGTCACGTGCTATAAAGTCCAAGTAATACCAGATTTTACGAGTTCACGTGTAATTCAGTCTGGGTCTAAGAATCACAGTCCGGGGTTTAAATAAGAAACGTCGATATTAATAATAATAATTATGACTATAGTCTCGGGACTATTGGGTCCAAATAATATACTATAACTTACAGTCATAAAATTACGCGACAACGAATATCTGATATATCATACAATTATAAATTTATTGGTCACGAACTATATGATAAAAATCTATAGTTTATAAATCAAGCCACAACGAATATAATATAATTTATTGTTACAAAATTAAGCGACGACGATTATGTTATTACACGGTAGTCTAAATTTAGGCGACAGTGAATATATATATAATAATATGTAATTATAAATTAACGGCAACGAAATATAATATAATCTGTAATTTACAATATTAATGCGACAGTGATCCATGTAGTCCTAATATTACGCGACGACCAAATATATTAAAATATAATATTACATGCAAGGTTCGGCTTAGAAAATTAAAAAATTGCATAAATAAAGTACCGCAGATTTATCTAATCTATAATTAGGCAATGATTAAAATATAATATATTTTACAGCTATAATTCTTAAATGAAAATGAATATTAAAATAACTTATAGTAAATAATTAAGCGGCAACTAAATATTAAAATACAATTATATTATTACACGGGGATCTAAAATTTAGGAAATTACATAATTAAAATACTATAGATTTTACGGGTATTACAGAATCACAGACTCTGTTTATATTTGTTTACATAGTGGTGATACTTTTTTTTTCTTAATTTGTTTTCTTTTCCCAAGGAATTGTGGTCTTTGATAAAGTTAAATTTATGACCTAAAAGAAATTTAATACTATTGAAAAATCTTTTAAACTTTTAACTTTAAAAAGGGCTCCTCAACTATAGCCCCCGGGAACAAACCCCAATTGAGATGAATTACAAGCAAATTTTTTTTAACTCATTAGGTTCTTTGCACCCCGTTTGGTGAAAAATACCTTTCTATGGCTAAATTTTTTTTATTGCAATTACTTTTTTTCTGTGTCAGATTTTTATTTATTTATTATTTTATTTATGAAAAAAGTTGATGTTTTTGAATTAAAAAAAAAACGACATCAAACAAGATTAGTATAGACTGAAATATTGGGAAAGAAAACATAAAACTGAAACTAAAGGTAAAAACGTATTTTTTGCATGAATCTAATGAAAATATACTCCTTTTGTAAATTTGGCATCCATAGGTGCGTAAGTCTTGGAGGAAAAAAACATGATATCAATAAGTAAATCACCCAAAAAGGCCAAAAATGAGAGAGTTATGGTCTTTCATTCAAACATATAATGTTATATGTATGTAAATAGATAATATTATCTATTCAAATAGATAAAAACTAAAAAATGAGGCTTCCAATTATTATTTTTTTTTGGCACAATTCCATGTCCAACGCAAAGATCTTGAAAAAAAAACATGAATTCAAAAAAAATGTTACCCAAAAAGGCCAAAAAATAGAAAGTTATGGTCGTTTATTCAAACAAATAATACTCTTTGTTTAAACTGATAAAAGCTCAGAACAAGGCTCTAGATCACTTGTTTTTTTTTTCACAATTTCCAAGATTTCCAAGTCCAAAAGTGTAGATCTTGAAAAAAAGACATGAAGTAAAAAAAAATTGCCCGCAAAGCCAAAAAAAATGTATAATTATGGTTGTTTGATGGTAGGCCTTGGAAGCTGTGGAAGAATCTCAATGCTATTGATAATTTCATAGCAATTACTATGAGTGTTTTTCTAATATTTTCAGGGAAGCTAATGGTTTTGCCGATTCCCTTGCTAAGACGGAGGTGTCGAGAGATTCAACATTTGATGCTTGGTGGCAATTTGGTGTTCCGGGTGGGGCATAGGTGGGTGGGAGGCTGTTTGTTTGGTCTCTGAGTTTGGTTGGTTGTATTCCATTCCGGGTGGGGTTGGTCTTTGTTTGTGTTGTTCCCTTTGGCTTTGTTTGTGGGGGTTCTCAGTTTTGTTTTTGGTTGTCTGTTTGTGATAGTTTTTTCTATGGTCCTGTTCTTGTTTTGTTGGGTATTATTTATTTATTTATTGTCTCTATGGTGTCTCTTGGTGGTGGGTCTTTTTGGCGTCTCACGCCTTTTCCTTTGTGTGGTGCCTTGTCTCTTCCATTTATCAACTTTTATGAAAAATTCTATAAAATAACTTTTCGAAAAACTTGGCCAAACAAACCCTAACATATATCAAAACGAAGCTCTTACCTCGAGGAGCTCGAATATGAAATCTAGGAGAAAACAGACTGACGGAAGGTCGTCGTTTGGCGTCGCAAAGCTCGAAGCAACACAATCTCCCTTTGGCCTCTTTTTGGAAACTTAGGTTGTAAGCTAATGAAAATATCTAACTCATCTCTATCTATATATAGGTAAAACTCTCAGAAATTACGTTTACCTCTCCACGAGTTTTCAAAACTCCTAATTAGTCTCTGAAACTTTCTATACAGCTTATTCATAGCTTTATGAGTGAAAACTCAAAATTATAAAAGTTTTCGACTAAGTTTCGTTTGGTCGCTAAAACACGAATTTCTATATGATGTTTCCGGAGTTGCTAATTAGCCTACCAAATTAATAGCGTGTTCATTCGTTCTCACCAGGATACTAAAACTAACAACAGATATAAATTCTAAAACAGAAAATAATACAGATATTGCAATACACAGGTAAACATTTATTTTCAGATAAACATTTAAAGTATTCCACAGTGACCGTCTCACACTCGGAGAGACTTCACAAACAATAAATCCTCAATCACAACAGTTTCAAAGGGTTCTTTAATACAGACACCCAAATCAACTCGTGAGTCAAAACTCACCCAAACATGTGCCAAAAGACACGCCACATCACATTATCATGCATGACAATGAAATGCAAAAGCAATAACACAAATGCGGGTGTTATAGTACGCTCTACACGAGGTCGAAGGACAAAACAAGTACAACCAAACACCTTTAAAGAAGAATAATCAGGAGCATGCCCATACAATTTTTCAAAAGGTGACAGACCTGAGCAGTGAGAGGATGAAATTTTATTAATTAGATGGACAATAGTAAGGACAGCCTCTCCCCAAAAATCACTAGGGACATATGCAGATAATAAAAGAGAGCGTGCATTTTCAACAATATGCCTATGTTTCCTTTCAGTAACACCATTTTGCTCAGGAGTGTCTGTATAAGAGGACTGGTGAATAGTTCCATCTAAAGCAAGCAACTCACAAAATTTATGATAGGTATACTCTCCACCTAAATCACATCTAAAACATTTGATGACAGCAAAATGTTGAGTTTTGACAAAAGCACGAAAGGTATTGTAAATATCAAAGAAGTCTGAACGACGTTTCATAAGATAAACCCAACAGTAACAAGTGCAATCATCAATAAATGATACATGAGGTATGACAACAGACCCAACACTTGTTAATGGCATGGAAGTACCATCAGCAGTCATAATAGGCAAAGAAGAAGGATGACATAAGGATGCAAAAGATGACAAGTCGGGTGACATATGATTAGAAGCTCCAGAGTCTAAGACCCAAATACCTGAGGACATACCTGAAGACTTACCTAGTGAAGAGGTGGCCATAGCATGTGGCTGTGTGGCAAGGAACTTCTGAAATTGCTCAGCAAGGGAGGTCATGGACGGAGTTGATGGGGAAAGGGAACCGGGTGGTGGTACAACTGCTGCAGTGTTAGGCTGTGGAGGCCTATACGAACACTGCTGAGATTGGTTGTCAGATTTCCAAGGAAAAGATTGAGGTTGCTGTTGTTGTGGTAGTCGACCATGTGAGGGCTGATTGCTGCTATTGGGCTGGTTTGCTCGACCCAACCTAGGACACTAAGCCTTCCAATGACCCTTCTCCTTACAGTAGCTGCATACATCACTATCAACTCTCGAGTAAGGCTTATTCTAATTGTTGGATGGTGGTCAAAAAGGGGCTGCTAAAACAGACAGAGTAAAGCCGGGGAGAATTCCCTTTCCAGACTGAGTCTTGAGACGTATTTTCTCGGCTACTAACTTATGGACAACAGAATCAATTGACAGAAGTAGGCTACGATGGAGAATGGACCCACGAAGGCCCTCAAAATCATCACGTAGAGCCATCAAAAATTGAACCAGACGTTGTTCATCCCTACTAGCGATATATGGTACAAACGCCAGCAATTCGGGCGACTCCATAAGAGCCAACTGATCCCAAAAATCTGTCATTGTAGAATAGAACTCCTGAATACTCAAATTTTTTTGTTCAATGGCACGAATATCACACTCTAATTGGTACCGTTTCGCAAAATTGGACTGTGTAAACAATTTAGCCAAATGATCCCACACCTCCTTTGCATATTCAAACTTTGCCAATTGCATACCTATCGAGGGAGCAACGGAGTTGTAGATCCAAGTAATGATTTTTGAATTGTTTATTTCCCAAACATCTAGCAATTCTTCAAATTTATCAGCCTGTTCATTCGTAGGTTTACTAAAATCTACATTGATATAACTCCACATCTTCTTCCCCTTCAGAAAATTTTTCATCACATAATTCCAATATGCAAAATTCTTTTCATCGAGTTTAACACTAATCGCTTGAAGCGAATCATTGCGTTTAGCAGCCATTATGAAAACGAAGCAATTAAATAACTCAAAACAAACGAACCCAAATCAAAGACAGATCCAAAAACACAAAACAAACGAACCAGAATCAGGGACAGATCCAAAAACGAATGCGAATCAGTGCGAAAATCGTGGATGAGATTCGAACCTGCTCTGATACCATGTGAATATATTATATAATCAAGAAAACAACAAATGGAAAAGAGAAAAGAGAGCTAGAGTTTCTCATAACACAAAAACTGAATGAATGAATACAATACAAAAGAAGAGACAATAATAGTATATCTAGGTATATAGTATTACCCTAATAGAAAGTAAAAGACTAAACTACCCTAAAGCTAATAAAACTAATAACTCTAATAGCTAACTCTAATATTTGTATCTGTCTTTTGTGGTGCTTTAATGCTTTTACTCTTGACAGTTTTGGTGTAGCTTTCAGGTTTTGCTTTCTAGAGGTAGCTTGTGTATTCTGGGTGGCTTTGGGAATTTTCATTTTGACTTTTTAAGCACGTTCTGCTTTTAACTTGTTTGATTTTAATGAAAAATCCACTTGCTAAGCAAAAAAAAAAAAAGGAAAAAAAATTGCGATTTGTCATAGCCAATCCTTGATCTACCATTGCAAGACAAAAGTGTTGCCAAATGTGCCCCAAGGACCGCTGTAGAACATGAAAAAGATACAAACAAATGGCCCGTTTGGCAACGGATTCTCATTCTGTGATTAATCGTTACAAATGTCGAAGGTCGCTTTTGGCCAAGTGCGAATTTATGCAAGTGATGCACAATTGTCTGCTATTGAATTATAAAAACAGGTTTGCCAACAGTTTTATTTTAACTTTTGGAGTTTCATAATCACTTATAGATTCCAAAAAGGTTGCCAAAGGAGCTCTTATCGGATACTTTTTTCCGTGTGAGAACTGAGGAATTTATTAATGCCGTTAGTACAAGAAAATATTCGATGTAACGGTGATTCCACATTATTAGTGTAACTTTACTAATACATTTGGGGGTGTTGCTGATCCTCGTGTGTCTCGCTCTCTTTTTCTATTTACATCAGAATAATGCAATGTTAGGGAAGAGAGATAGAAAAGTTGGAGGACTATTAGCTTAAAATTTAACTGTCATCTAATTATAAAGCTTGGACACACATGTTAATAAGCTTTAAGAGGCTTGTACTAACACAATATTCCAAAAGATTTTTAAATATACAAGCTTCTTAAAGTTTGTTAACATATGCCCTTAGGACACATGTTAAGATATTTCTTATAAAATTAGTAAGAGTAATAAGAATGGTTAATTATTGGGTGAATGAAGTATCACTGACAACACGAACTGATCATTCACATTGGAGCACTAATTTAGCCAGAAGTTAAACAAAAAGTTAAGAAGAAAGTTGCCTCATAATGTAATTAGAAATTATTCTAAAATTATGAACATTGCATTATTCTAATGCAATTAGAAAAAGAGAGCCAAACACACGAGGATCAAAGTCATAGTAAGTTGCATCATTTACAATATTTAAATGCATGTGGACAACAAATGCATCAGGCCAAGTTGCAATTTAAACGTATGTGGACATCAAATATATGCATCATGCCAAGTAGTAATTTTCAAATGTTTTGGTTGGCTAGATCACATAATCAATGAATATATCAATCAAAACCTAAATAATAGAAATCAAACCTACACTCTTTATAATACAGCTAGCAACCCAAAGATTAGGATATTAATATTAGCATTAATTACATATACACCTCTATACTTAATCTGTTTTTCACTTTATACCCTATATTTTAAATTATATCACTGATATCTCTGTATTTTGGACTAAGGTGAAACATTCAGCAATTCTGTTAAAATTAACTGAACATAAGCTTATTTAATGGAGAATTTGCAAATTTGACAACCCATGGTGAGCACAATTTTCAATTTGCTTGGGTCAATAATACCCCTCGTGGACGGTTTGGTAGCTTCTTTTTCTTATATAATAAAATCACAAAAAATGGCAATTGGTATAAGTTGTCCAAGATAGCTTTTGGCTCATTGCTGTTAATTTGTACGAAATATCTAACTGTTTCACTTTAATTCAAAACACAAAAATATTAGCAACACGATTTAAAGTATAGAGGCAAAGTGAAACACGAGCAAAGTATATGAAAATCACCCATTTTGGGTGCCAAAAATAAGATAATTTAATGTTTTCTTCTAAAAACACACACGAACCTTTCCAAATTCCCATTTTTGCCTCAAACCTAAATCCAAAATCTTGCAAAAACTGAGTTTGGCCACCAACTTTCAAATCCGAATCCGAATCCGATTATATTTTTTTGGGGTAAATTACAAATGAGTTTAGCCCTTCTTCTGTTTGTAACTTAATTTGTACAATTTTTAATTAAATTATTAAAGCAACAAATATATATAAGTCTGGGGAAAAGAAAGGCATTACTAAACCTCATGAAAATTCACAAACTGGTCGAAGTCCCAAACTCTAGCTTGGGTCGAATTCCACAAAGAGGCTCTGAATGTTTACCCATGCACACAATCATGTCGAAAACCCAATTTCTGTCTCAATCAACAATAAATTATCATTAAATCTAGCCACATGCAGCCGCTCTACTTCTTTGTAAATGCACGGAAATTTGTCAAAGATAGAAAATGCATGTCCGGTATGGAGATTGAGCTCCCCCTTTTCTTGGTTGGACATGAGATCAACTGATCAAGAAACTCAATAAAGCAAGTTTGTCTTAAAATTCTTTTCATATCTGATGTATTAATATAGAGTAATCTTATAGGTCCCAAATTTGAATCCTATAGTATTTTGTTCGAAAATGCTTTTAACAAATTTTTTTTTTGAACAGTAGAATAATTTTCATCAATGGAGAAATTGAGAGAATACAACAAGGCTTCAAAAGCCAAGAACACCCAGCCCTGCAAATTGAGAGAACAATTTTTTCTTTGAATCCTATACAATTGTTAAATACAATTGTTAAAATGCTTTAACAATTGTATCACATAATACGGTACGTAGTACAACTGGTGAAGCATTTAAAAACAAATTTGTATTACAAATTTAGAATTCGTAGCATTATCCACAAAAGTAAAATAATCCAATATTAATATTAATTTAGTTCTATGAGCAAGTAAAATATTCAAAAACATAAGAAACCACAAATTGCAACAAAATAAAAACTACAGGGGTGCATAGTGTTGCAATTAAAAGTCGAGGGTCCAAAGTGAAACTTCGCCCAAGCTACAAGATACTAAAGTATCTTTAAGCCTTTACAGTTTTACATCAACTACATTACAAATTACAATAACTAAGAGAAAACAACAATACTTTAGACACAAACAAAATTTACAAATACAATTCACAAACACCAAAATGATTTTGAAAAGCGTAGTGCCGCTTCTATTGCTCATGCATCTCTTCAGAGCCCGCCAAGATTGAATGGGATTAAGGAATGGGAGAATGCTAATAGGGATGTTGTAGGTATGCAGAATGGCACTAGCAAAGCAAATTGTAGAACCCGGGCACTGTTTAGAAGTTCAAGCATCAGTGGTTCCAAGTGCGTGGTTGCAAATGGAAGAATTTGTGAGGTAAGTGTCTTCTGTTGTAGTGTTTGATTTCTGTTCAGTGGAATGTGATTTAAGGCTTCTACTAGCTCATTTGGTACTGCTGTGAGAATAAAAGATTTTTTGTTGAATAAATTTTTGACAAAGTAAATTGCTGCTTTTTTTTTTTTAAATATTTATTTTGGAAATTTTCTTTTAAGCTTTAAAGCAGATTTGATTGTATAAAAAGCTGTGAATTTTTTTTCTGGCTTAACTACATTTTTTATTTTACACCCTCTTAGTTTGCCTTTTGTGTGAATTTGGTTCCTGTAGTTTAGAACGTGTCATTTTAGTCCTTGTAGTTTTATAAGTGTGTCATTTTAGTCCCTCAAACATTTTTTGTGACAATTTTTTTTACTTTCAGTGACAAATTATTCATCACTAAAGGACTTATTGGACTTTTTTTTTTTTGGTAATCGGGGGTGTCCGGGCCAGCTTGCGCGCACCTCGACTAATCCCCCGAGGCCTGGAGGCGCCGGGTGAATACTCCAGTGGCCACACTCCCCATGACTCGAACACTAAACCTCTTGGGTAGTACACCCAAGAAGCTTACCACTCGGCCACAAGGGACTTGGTTGACTTATTGGACTTAGTTGACACACTTATGAAACTACATGGATTAAAGTAACACTTTCTAAATAACAGGGACCAAACTGGCACATATGACAAACTACAACAGTGTAAAATGTATTTAACTTTTTTTTTTTGACAAACGGACTAAAATTTTCTTGATCCAAAATAACTTTTTTTTTTCCCTTTTAGTTTGCTGATTGTGAAACTTACCCAAAGTGATGTTTAGTTTTCTTTTTCTTTTTATTTTTTATACTTACCTGAATTTGGACTGAATACGCACACACCCCACATACACACGCACACCCTAGCCCCAACCCAACTTCAAAGCCCCACAGCAAAGCTTAACAAGGGCCACTTATTTCAAATGAAGAATAACTAGGAGGCAAGTAATTAGAATCTCTTAAGGGGATTCGAATCCTCTCCTTCTTTACTGGAAAGAGAGGCTGTACCAATTGAACTACAGTCCGCTAGGCAGTGATGTTAGTTTTCTTAGTTTTTAAATTCTGCACATATGCATAAAGTGCAAGAAGTTTTTAAACTTTTTTGGCTTTTAGTGGACATAGGAAGAATTTATTCAGCAACTTGAGATCATGGGTGTTATTCTTGGGTAAGGAATGTAGGTAAATAGAACAAAATGACAAGTATAAAATAGTAATTTTGATCACCCAATGGAGTGGTCAAAAACGGGGATCGTGAAAAGCAAACCCATAGGTGCTTTTATAGAACGCTGGTAAAGTTACACTGCAAATTGGGTTTTCCAATCTCAAATATTGCAGCCAAACACTTCTAAACTGAGTTTAGTCACCAAAACTACTTTTTTCCACACCCAAACGCAAAAACAAACAGCCTCATAACTTGGTGGAGTATTTGAAGTCTGTCTTATTGAAAAAAAAAAGAAGACAATTGTAACCTCAAGGGAAGGGGCATCCATTTCCTAATAATCACCTGATCATACTAAGACAAAACTTGGGGATAATTTGCCTACACATTTGGGTCTTCGTACAAAACTACCGACACATGCAGAGTTTATTTTTGCCACAAACAAATATTAGTGACTATATTTTCTCTTCTTTTTCTTTTATGTACATTATTTTCTTTCACTAACCAATCAATAAATATAAGTATTTTCCTTTCTTTTTCCTCGTAACCAAACAAAGTCCAAAATTTTTTTATAAAAAAAATTCAACTTGGTGGTGGAAATGCTTTGCATACCGAAAGTATCAATCACCACTTGGCCTTTTTAAAAATATCGGTTTCAATGAACATTACATTTACAGTTTTACATCAACTACATTACAAATTACAATAACTAAGAGCAAAATGACTTCCGGGTCAATGCTTTAATTAAAAAACTACCAAGAGAAAATGAGTTCCATCCAGGTGATCAATGCTTAGTTAGAGCTAACTCTAGCAGTGGAAACTATTTTGGCAAGCCAAAGTCACATAACAACATCTCCAAACAGACCCTTGCCAAGCAAACCTTCCAAATACGCCCTCTTCTCTGCTCCTCCAAACAGATCCCTTAGTATAGGCTGTCTACTGTTTACTGTCTAGTGTCTACAACCCAAAAATCAAATCACTCCCTCTAGTTCTCATCCAAACCGCCCTTACCTCCACTCCCATACTATACCCCTACTAAAAATTTATGATAACGAAGCTGTTTTTGGCTTTGAAGAATGTGCCATGTATATTAAGAAGCGACTCCTTGGATGGCAAGAATGCCTAGACTTTATGCCCATTGTGGGAATGCTAGGAATCGGAAAGACAAAACTCTCAGCCAAAAAAAGTCTACATTAATGATCCTGATATTCAACGCCACTTCTATATTCGTGCTTGGGTCACTGTTCCTGATCTTGTATACAAGAAAAGAGATTTGCTGCTCAGATTTTACCCCTTCTACGCATTAACAATGATCTGTATCAATATTTGACGGAGACTTGCAACCGGATTTCACAAAAAGGTAGTGATATCATAAGTAGTCCTCCTCCTCCAGTGCTTGATTTGAGAACTGATCACAATGCAGAAGGTGTCGTGGGCTATGAAAATGAGGCAACCACCATAATGGAGAGACTTGTTGGAAAGCCAAAGCACCTACAAGTTCTCTCTGTTGGATAAAAATTAATTTTGGCCATGTTTGAGGTCAAATAAATGTGGGATCCATTTAGAGTTTGAATGGGGTCCTTGTGGATTTGTGTTCTCCTCGATGAGGAGTTTAAGATTGTTAGAAAAATTACATTGATACAATTAGAAAACAGAAACAGATTCTTGATTACAAACTAGAAAATAGAACTTGAATTGAAACAGAACTACAATATGTAAACAGAAAGCAATAATAGGAAAACTATAACAAAATAAGATCAAACCGAAGCCTGTGATATTTCACAGTTTCCTTAAAACAGATTCGCCGCCTCACCAGAAGTGCTTGAGGATATCTCCGGCGTCTGCCTCCCAGGATACAACGGCAATAACCAGCAGTAGACAAGCACGGTGTTCGACTGCTCCGGCGAACCAACTATGTTCTGTGTCTCTCTCAAGAAGGAATATTGGAAGGAAAGAAAATAGCTCTTGTTTTTTCTGACTCTGAAATTTTTGAGGAGAAAGCTCAGAATATATAGGACTAAGGGGTGAATGAAGAAATCTACATGGAACAACCTGAAGGATTTTCTGCTCCAGGGCAAGAAAATAAAGTGTGTAAGCTTGTTAAATCATTGTATGGCTTGAAACAAGCTCCAAAACAATGGCATGAAAAATTTGACAAAGCTGTACTCTCTAGTGGGTTTAAAATCAATGAGTGTGATAAATGTGTTTATGTCAAAGACACGAATGAAGGCTATATCATCTTATGTCTATATGTTGATGACATGCTAATAGTGGGTAGTAATGATAAGATCATTAAATCTACTAAGAAAATGTTGAATTCTAAATTTGACATGAAAGATATGGGACTTGCTGATGTTATATTGGGCATCAAGATCTCTAGAAATACCAATGGACTTGTTTTATCACAGTCACATTATATAGACAAGATTCTAGAGAAATTCAGCAAGTCTGATACAAGTGTAGCCAGGACGCCTGTGGACTTAAGTCTACACCTATCCAAGAATACTGGTGAGAGTGTTTCTCAACTAGAATATTCTCGAGTGATAGGAAGCTTGATGTACTTGATGAGTTGTACAAGGCCTGACATTGCTTATTCAGTTAGTAGACTGAGTAGATACACTAGTAATCCTAGTGCTGAACACTGGAAAGGGATAATAAGGGTACTGCGGTACTTACGATATACACGTGATCAGGGATTGCACTACATGAGATATCCAGCTGTATTAGAAGGATACAGTGATGCGAACTGGATATCCGACATGAAAGATTCAAAATCTACAAGTGGATATGTTTTCACACTTGGTGGTGCAGCTGTATCATGGAAATCTTCAAAACAAACTTGTATTGCTAGATCGACAATGGAATCTGAATTCATTGCGCTAGACAAGGCAGCTGAAGAGGCTGAATGGCTTCGCCATTTTGTAGAAGATATTCCTAGATGGTCAAAACCTGTGCCAGCTATTTGCATACACTGCGATAGCCAATCTGCTATTGGAAGGGCACAAAGTAATATGTATAATGGTAAGTCTAGACATATTCGTCGTAGACACAATACCATTAAACAACTACTCTCTACTGGGATTGTCACAATTGATTATGTAAAGTCAAAGGACAATATTGCGGATCCGCTAACCAAAGGGTTAAATCGAGAGTTAGTTAACAAATCATCTAGAGGAATGGGACTAAAGCCTATGACGTTGCAAGGGAATGGAATGGAAACCCAACCTAGTTGACTGGAGATCCCAAGATCTAGGTTCAAAGGGACAACCTAATTTCATGTACCTTAAGAGAATCACTGAGAAGATATGTTCTTCTGCCCATTTCCATAATTCAACAGTGATACCTGCATGGCGTGAGGGTAAGCTTAACTTTTAATGACTATGTGCGTTGGTATAACCAAGCGGAGTATAGTAGGATACTCTAAATAGTCACCTATGTGAATGTGAAGTGGGGCCGCTTCTAAAAGAATTTGAGAAAGGCGAAATTCTTTGATAAACATTCACTGAACCAGGCGAGTGTTCAAGGCCAAAATGAACACAAGTGTAAGAACTAAACTATGTTTGGAAAGCTCCTGTGTGATGTCTGTCGGTTGTTTACACTAATGGCAATCAGTTCAAGACTATACGTTCACTGGTCAGCCAGTAGATCTGATAGATTGTCACAAGGGAAGGTTCAAAGCCAAAAGCTACCTATCCTTTGCAGGAGTGATCCGTTGTGCTCTCTCTTGTCGAGTCTATGTTGTCTCACATCGTTTCGATTAATTTCTCATTCACTCCACAATAATTTTGGACATGTAAATATCCAAAGTTCATCTCC
This sequence comes from Hydrangea macrophylla, assembly GCA_033977485.1. Taxonomy (NCBI): domain Eukaryota; kingdom Viridiplantae; phylum Streptophyta; class Magnoliopsida; order Cornales; family Hydrangeaceae; genus Hydrangea; species Hydrangea macrophylla. The sequence goes on along the minus strand of CM066987.1, from coordinate 18,151,124 downwards.
TCATGGAGGAGAACACAAATCCACAAGGACCCCATTCAAACTCTAAATGGATCCCACATTTATTTGACCTCAAACATGGCCAAAATTAATTTTTATCCAACAATATATAAATGTATTCAATGGATTAATTTCTCATTCACTCCACAATAATTTTGGACATGTAAATATCCAAAGTTCATCTCCTCATGGAGGAGAACACAAATCCACAAGGACCCCATTCAAACTCTAAATGGATCCCACATTTATTTGACCTCAAACATGGCCAAAATTATTGTGGAGTGAATGAGAAATTAATCCATTGAATACATTTATATAATGTACATACATGAATGCATGGGAATTTTACAAAAACTGCTATTGTAGTTTTACAAAAACTGCTACTGTGATCCTCGTTTTCTGGCCAAACGGTGCAGAATCTGAGAAAATTGCATTAGACGGAAAGTGTGCAGAATCGAGTTTTGCTTGGGACAGCGCGGGCAGAATCTTAAATTTCATTCGTTTTCCTAACAAAAATCGGAAAACAAAAATCTGCTACTGTTAAAATTAAAAGAGAAAGGAAAAAAAAAAATATTAGATTTAATTTCTTTTCTCTTGTGATAATTTTCAGAAATGGCAAATGAGAATGTGAACACTGCAACCGACGGTGCTACTGGCTCCAACACCGTCGTGATTGGCTCCATACCGGTGAAGGTTCCCTCAATCCAAACGGTTCCTGTGAACCACGGGGAGAAACCCGAGAAATTCAATGGCATGGATTTCAAGAGGTGGCAGCAAAAGATGCTGTTCTACCTTACCACCTTGAACCTTGCGAGGTTCTTGAAGGAAGAGGCTCCTGTGCCTAATGAAAACGAACAAGACCGAGAGGTTGTGCTGGCTATTGATGCTTGGAAGCACTCGGACTTTCTGTGCCGAAACTATGTATTGAATGGCTTACACGATACACTCTATAATGTGTATAGTGTTAAGACCACTGCTAAGGAACTGTGGGAGTCCTTAGACAGAAAGTACAAAACCGAGGATGCCGGTTCAAAGAAATTTGTAGTGGGGAGATTCCTCGACTATAAAATGGTGGACTCGAAAACTGTGATCAGTCAAGTTCAAGAGCTGCAAGTGATCTTGCATGAAATCCATGCTGAAGGGATGACCTTAAGCGAAACTTTCCAAGTTGCTGCTATAATTGAAAAGCTACCCCCTGCTTGGAAGGACTTCAAGAACTATTTGAAGCACAAGCGAAAGGAGATGAAGATTGAAGATTTCATCGTAAGGCTTCGAATTGAAGAAGACAACAAAGGGGCTGACAGGAAATTGGGGGATTTTGGGGCCAAGGCTAATATGGTTGAGCATGGTCAAAAATCACGTGGGAAGAAGAAAATTCCTTCTGGCAAAGGGTACAAGATGGGGCCAAAAGGTGGTATCGCCAAGAAGCCGAAATTTCAGTTTCAAGGCAATGGCTACAACTGTGGCAAGACTGGACACCGGGCTTCTGAATGTCGCCTGCCAAAGAAAGTCCAGAATAATCAAGCTAATATGACTGAGTTAGATTCTATCTCAAGGGATGTCTCTGACATTAATCTGTCTGCTGTGGTCTCTGAAGTGAACTTGGTGGATTCAAACCCAAGGGAATGGTGGATAGACACTGGTGCTACTCGCCACATATGCTCCGATAAGGCTATGTTCACTTCCTTCGAACCAATGACTAATGGTGAGAAGATGTATATGGGAAATTCTGCCTCCTCAGATGTTGAAGGGTAAGGGAAAATAATTCTGAAGATGACTTCAGGAAAGGAGCTAACTCTCAACAATGTCCTTTATGTACCGGAAATTCGCAAGAATTTGGTATCCGGTTCTCTCCTAAGCAAGCATGGCTTCCGTATGGTCTTTGAATCAGACAAGGTGGTGTAGACCAAAGCAGGAATGTATGTGGGGAAGGGGTATATGTGTAATGGGATGTTTAAATTGAATGTAGCGACTGTATTCCCAAAAATTAATAAAATGAGTACCTCTTCTGTTTACTTGCTTGAGTCTTCCAATTTGTGGCATGGTAGACTAGGACATGTTAATTTTAATTCTTTGCGAAGATTAATTAAATTAGACCACATACCAAACTTCCATATTGACACAAGTGAGAAATGTGAAACTTGTGTTGAAGCAAAATTAACAAAGACTTCATTTCAATCAGTTGAAAGAAGCACTGAACCATTGGGTTTAATTCATACTGATGTATGTGATTTAAAAATGGTTCAATCTAGAGGTGGCAATAAGTATTTTATTACTTTTGTTGATGACTGCACTAAATACTGTTATGTGTATTTGCTAAAAAGTAAGGATGAAGCTTTGGATAAGTTCATTCTATACAAGACAGAGGTTGAGAATCAACTTGGGAAAAAGATTAAGGTGTTAAGAAGTGATAGAGGTGGTGAATATGTAGCACCATATGGTGACTATTGTGCACAAAATGGAATTATTCACCAAACCACTACACCTTATTCGCCTCCATCAAATGGAGTTGCTGAAAGGAAAAATCGTACCTTAAAAGAAATGATGAATGCTATGTTAATAAGTTCTGGATTGCCACAGAACTTGTGGGGGGAGGCAATTCTCTCTGCAAATTACATTTTAAATAAGGTGCCTCGAAAGAAAGTTGATCAAACCCCGTATGAACAGTGGAATGGTCGAAAACCATCATATAAATTCTTACGAATGTGGGGGTGTCTTGCAAAAGTTCTTGTACCTACTCCTAAGAAAGAGAGGATAGGTCCAAAAACTGTTGACTGTTTATTTATTGGCTATGCACATAATAGTAGTGCGTATCGGTTTCTTGTACACAAATCTGAAAACCCAGATATACACAAGAACACGATCATGGAGTCTAGAAATGCGTCGTTCTTTGAGAATATATTTCCTTGTAAAGAGGAATATACTTCTAAAAAACGCACATTTGAGACTGTTGGGGAAACTAATAAAACCCAAGAAGATGATGTTAATGTTGAGCCTAGACGTGGGAAACGCACTAGGACCTCAAAATCTTTTGGTCCAGACTTTCTAACTTATGTTATAGAAAGTGAGCCTCAAAGCTATAATGAAGCTATTAGATCACCAGATGGTCCATTGTGGAAAGAAGCAATCAAGAGTGAAATTGATTCTATCCTACAAAACCATACTTGGGAACTGGTAGATCTTCCTCCTGGTTGTAAGCCGTTGGGCTACAAGTGGTTTTTTAAAAAGAAAATGAAGACGGATGGTACTATTGATAAGTATAAGGCAATGCTTGTCATTAAAGGGTATAGACAAAAGGAGGGTCTAGACTACTTTGATACGTATTCTCCTGTTACGAGAATAACTTCCATTCGTATGATTATTGCGATCGCAGCTTTGCGAGGTCTCGAAATACATCAAATGGATGTTAAGACAGCCTTCCTTAATGGAGATTTGAATGAAGAAATCTACATGGAACAACCTGAAGGATTTTCTACTCCAGGGCAAGAAAATAAAGTGTGTAAGCTTGTTAAATCATTGTATGGCTTGAAACAAGCTCCAAAACAATGGCATGAAAAATTTGACAAAGCTGTACTCTATAGTGGGTTTAAAATCAATGAGTGTGATAAATGTGTTTATGTCAAAGACACGAATGAAGGCTATGTCATCTTATGTCTATATGTTGATGACATGCTAATAGTGGGTAGTAATGATAAAATCATTAAATCTACTAAGAAAATGTTGAATTCTAAATTTGACATGAAAGATATGGGACTTGCTGATGTTATATTGGGCATCAAGATCTCTAGAAATACCAATGGACTTGTTTTATCACAGTCACATTATATAGACAAGATTCTAGAGAAATTCAGCAAGTCTGATACAAGTGTAGCCAGGACGCCTGTGGACTTAAGTCTACACCTATCCAAGAATACTGGTGAGAGTGTTTCTCAACTAGAATATTCTCGAGTGATAGGAAGCTTGATGTACTTGATGAGTTGTACTAGGCCTGACATTGCTTATTCAGTTAGTAGACTGAGTAGATACACTAGTAATCCTAGTGCTGAACACTGGAAAGGGATAATAAGGGTACTGCGGTACTTACGATATACACGTGATCAGGGATTGCACTACATGAGATATCCAGCTGTATTAGAAGGATACAGTGATGCGAACTGGATATCCGACATGAAAGATTCAAAATCTACAAGTGGATATGTTTTCACACTTGGTGGTGCAGCTGTGTCATGGAAATCTTCAAAACAAACTTGTATTGCTAGATCGACAATGGAATCTGAATTCATTGCGCTAGACAAGGCAGCTGAAGAGGCTGAATGGCTTCGCCATTTTGTAGAAGATATTCCTAGATGGTCAAAACCTGTGCCAGCTATTTGCATACACTGCGATAGCCAATCTGCTATTGGAAGGGCATAAAGTAATATGTATAATGGTAAGTCTAGACATATTCGTCATAGACACAATACCATTAAACAACTACTCTCTAGTGGGATTGTCACAATTGATTATGTAAAGTCAAAGGACAATATTGCGGATCCGCTAACCAAAGGGTTAAATCGAGAGTTAGTTAATAAATCGTCTAGAGGAATGGGACTAAAGCCTATGACGTTACAAGGGAATGGAATGGAAACCCAACCTAGTTGACTGGAGATCCCAAGATCTAGGTTCAAAGGGACAACCTAATTTCATGTACCTTAAGAGAATCACAGAGAAGAAATGTTCTTCTGCCCATTTCCATAATTCAACAGTGATACCTGCATGGCGTGAGGGTAAGCTTAGCTTTTAATGACTATGTGCGTTGGTATAACCAAGCGGAGTATAGTAGGATACTCTAAATAGTCACCTATGTGAATGTGAAGTGGGGCCGCTTCTAAAAGAATTTGAGAAAGGCGAAATTCTTTGATAAACATTCACTGAACCAGGCGAGTGTTCAAGGCCAAAATGAACACAAGTGTAAGAACTAAACTATGTTTGGAAAGCTCCTGTGTGATGTCTGTCGGTTGTTTACACTAATGGCAATCAGTTCAAGACTATACGTTCACTGGTCAGCCAGTAAATCTGATAGATTGTCACAAGGGAAGGTTCAAAGCCAAAAGCTACCTATCCTTTGCAGGAGTGATCCGTTGTGCTCTCTCTTGTCGAGTCTATGTTGTCTCACATCGTTTCGATTAATTTCATTCATGTGGGGGATTGTTGGATAAAAATTAATTTTGGCCATGTTTGAGGTCAAATAAATGTGGGATCCATTTAGAGTTTGAATGGGGTCCTTGTGGATTTGTGTTCTCCTCCATGAGGAGATGAACTTTGGATATTTACATGTCCAAAATTATTGTGGAGTGAATGAGAAATTAATCCATTGAATACATTTATATAATGTACATACATGAATGCATGGGAAAAATGTATATACATGAGTGTATTTATTCTCATTCATGGATAATGCACATTCATAGATGAATCATGTATATACATGGATGAATCTATAGATTCATAATGGATATACATGGATGAATCCACAAATACATAATGTACAAATGAATATACATGGATGAATCTATAGATCATAATGGATATACATGGATGAATCCACAAATTCATTATGTACATCCAATGAATCCTCTCTCCCCTTAGTCCTATATATTCTGAGCTTTCTCCTCAGAAATTTCAGAGTCAGAAAAAACAAGAGCTATTTTCTTTCCTTCCAATATTCCTTCCTGAGAGAGACACAGAACATAGTTGGTTCGCCGGAGCAGTCGAACACCGTGCTTGTCTACTGCTGGTTATTGCCGCTGTATCCTGGGAGGCAGACGCCGGAGATATCCTCAAGCACTTCTGGTGAGGCGGCGAATCTGTTTTAAGGAAACTGTGAAATATCACAGGCTTCGGTTTGATCTTATTTTGTTATAGTTTTCCTATTATTGCTTTCTGTTTACATATTGTAGTTCTGTTTCAATTCAAGTTCTATTTTCCAGTTTGTAATCAAGAATCTGTTTCTGTTTTCCAATTGTATCAATGTAATTTTTCTAACACTCTCTATTGTGGGAATGCCTGGAATTGGCAAGTCAACTCTCGCCAAAAAGGTCTACGATGATCCTTATGTCGCATATCACTTCCATATTCGAGCATGGATCTCTATTTCACATACCTACCAAGAAAGGAATTTGCTTCTCGAGATTTTACGCTCTCCACATATACAGCCCTCGGATGATCTGAATATGATGAAAGACGAAGAGTTGAGGGAAAAGCTGTACAAACGTCTAAAAGGAATCACGTATTTGATTGTCATGGATGACATATGTAAATATTCAGGTGTGGGGAACACTTGAAAAGGTCATTTCCGGATGACAACAATGGAAGTCGAATAATGTTTCCCACTCGCGATGAAGGGGTGGCTTCGTGTGCTAAACCTGGTCGCGTACCTCATAAGTTGCGATTTCTCTCTAAAGAAGAAAGTTGGGACCTTTTCAAGCAGAAGGTATTTCAGAAAGAATTTTGCCCTCAAGAGTTGATAGACGTAGGGAGAAAAATCGTTGAAAAATGTCGGGGACTACCACTTGCTATAGTTGTAATAGGCGGGCTTCTTGCAAAGGCAGAGAAAACTGAACACAAGTGGAATCAAGTTGCTGAAAGAATAAGTTCATACATCGCTAGTGATCTTGGGGAATTCCTAAAGACACTAGAATTGAGTTATACCCACTTACCTGATATCTTGAAGCCATGCTTCCTCTGTTTTGGAGCCTTTCCCGAAGACTATGAAATCCCCGTGACAAGACTGATTTTGTTATGGATGGCTGAAGGATTTGTAGAGAAAAATGGGCATGTAAGTTTGGAGGATGCAGCAGTGGCTTACTTGATGGATCTAGTTGGAAGAAATCTAGTATTAGTTGCAAGCAGAAAAAGTTCCAACAGACTAGTAAAATCTTGTTGTATCCATGATTTGCTACGTGATTTATGCTTGAAAAAGGCTGAAGAAGAGAACTTTATGGAAAAAAATGACCGGTATGGACAATCTGCCTCTATAATATCCTCTTCTTCTTCTTCTTCATCTTCAATTCCTATTGCAACTGTATTATGTCGCTTGTTTGTTAGTAGCTTCTCTCTTGGTCATCTCCCTGTTCAGCATTATCCAAATGTTTCCTCTTTGTTGATCTTTGACAAAATTTGGAGCTTTAACAAGTTACCTACTTCTGGAAATCTCAAAAGGCTTAGGGTATTAGATGTTTGGCATGCCTATTTGAAATTCTTTCCTAGTGAAATTTCACAACTTGTTTATTTGAGATACTTATCACTTCGAGTGAGCTTCTACGAACTCCCACAATCTATATCCAACCTCCAAAACCTTGAAACACTTATAGTTGAAGGTCAAGAAGGAGCAATTTCTATAGATGTTGGTATATATCAATAGAAAAAAAATTGAGGCATCTGCATATTAATCCTTCTTATTTTCTTGATTCTGAATCTTCTGGTGGTTACTTAGTATTGGACGAAATGCAAACCCTCTCCATGCCAATCTTCAATGGTGAAAACTGGCGTTCTTTACAATTTACTCCCAATCTTCGAAAACTAAAATGCATTGTTTATGAATGCTTTAATCCTAAATTTCGTGGATTAGAGTATCTTGCTAAACTTGAGAAACTAAAGATGTGTGAATGTAGTACGAATTATTGTGATGAATGGATCGACTTCCCAACAAGTCTCAAAGAGATAACTTTATCAAAATTTTGGTTTGATTGGAAAGAGATTAGAGCGCTTGCAAGGTTACCAAATCTTGAGATCCTGAAGCTGCGTAATAGTGGATTTGCACTTAAGTGGAGGCGCACAACTGTACCATGGGGCACAAGTTTTTTGGGGCCTAATTTCCAACCGTTTCCAAAACTTAATATAACACCCGTATTCGTGTTATTGCATTTGCATTTCATTGTCATGCATGATAATGTGATGTGACGTGTCCTATGACACTTGGTTGAGTGAGTTTTTACTCACGAGTTGATTTGGGTGTCTGTATTAGAGAACCCTTTGAAACTATTGTGATTGAGGATTTATTGTTGTGACGTCTCTCTGAGTATGAGACGGTCACTGTGGAACACTTTAAATGTTTATCTGAAAATAAATGTTTACCTGTGTATTTCAATATCTGTATTATTTTTTGGCTTAGAATTTATTTCTGTTGTTAGATTTAGTATCCTGGTGAGAACGAATGAACACGCTATTAATTTGGTAGGCTAATTAGCAACTTCGGAAACGTCATGTAGAAATTCGTGTTTTAGCGACCAAACGAAACTTAGTCGAAAACTTTTATAATTTTGAAGTTTCACTTATAAAGCTTTGAATAAGCTGTATAGAAAGTTTCAGAGACTGATTAGGAGTTGTGAAAACTCGTGGGGAGGTAAACGTAATTCCCCGAGAGTGTTGCCTATATATAGATAGAGATGGACTTAGATATTTTTCATAAGTTAACCTAATTCCAAAAGGAGGCCAAAAGGGGGCTAGAGAGAGATTTTGAAGCTTAGAGCTTTGCGACGCCAAACGACGACTTTCCGTCAGTCTGGTTTCTCCCATATTTCATATTCGAGCTCCTCGAGGTAAGAGCTTCGTTTTGATATATGTTAGGGCCTGTTTGGCTAAGTTTTCCGAAAAGTTATTTTCTAGAATTTTTCATAAAAGTTGATAAATGGAATTCTGATCCATAGGAATTTTACTAGACGGACTTCTGCACGTTCTTTGTGCACGGGTTTTCTTCAGATTGATTTATAAGCGCGTAAATCGGAGGTGAGTGATTCAACTATGTTTTGGAATGATTCTTGGCATGTATTCATGTTATGTTTGAATAGCATGTATTAATCCTTAGAGATATATTGTGTAGTTCATATTGGGCATTTATATTGATAAGTAGGCTCAATAGCACGGTGATATGTTTTGATTACCGCTAGTATGGTGATATGTATTTGAGCATGTTAAGTTGCTTATTTGGGTCAGAAGGAGCACGTGGTCACCGTGCCATTTTGTGGAGCCGATTTAGGCATTAAGGTCGCACGATTGTTTGTAGAATCGTGGGTCTTACCCTTTCGCGTGGACTTATTGGCGAGGAGTCGCGGATTGGGAGTATGGACGGGCACGTGAGTCTCCGGCGACTAGTATGAATTGTAGAGATGTGAATACGGGCATGTTTATCATTCATGTACATATGTTGATTTATTCACTAAGCTTTAGCTTAAACAAATCGAATATGTGTGGTTATTCAAATAACCATTTCAGGTGTAAATGCTGGTGAGGAATCGCAGAAGTGAGTACGTGGGTTGGGAGTTTGCTTGGAAGGCAACTTGATTTTTAACTTTGTAGTTTTGGAATAATAGGAATGTTGTAATAAGAATTCTTGTGGTTTTTAGTTATGTTTAACTTGGTATGTTAGAATGAATCTAAAACGTTGTAATAGTTAGTAACATGTTGTAACTGTGCTTGATAATATGTTAATACAGTTAGGATTGTTTTTGGAGTACTTTTGTAAGTGTGTGTTTGATTCCCGTTTGAATTCAAAAGCTTTTAAACTTAGAAAACTCTGCAGAAAGAGAAGCTGCCATAAATCAGTCGACTGGTTGAGGAAACAGTCGACTGGAGCCTCTGTTTCAGCAACTCACTGCACCTTTCATTTGAGGATCAGTCGACTGAGTCCCCGACACAGTCGACTGGATCATGTTATCAATTCAGATATTTTGTTCAGGCTGGACTTCAGTCGACCGGACCGTATCAGTCGACTGAAAATTTGAAGCCCCAGTCGACTGGGTGTAGAAATACAGTCGACTGGATGGTGTTTTAAAACCCAACTTTCTGCTGGACCTGGATCAGTCGACTGGATCTGAGGATCAGTCGACTGGACGGATGGTTTTGAAAAAGACTTGTTTTATTCCGCTGCGTGTGGTCTTCAAACCTAATTTTGGGAACGTTAATGAATTGGTTTAGCCTCGGTGGCGTGCCACGGGCTCCGGTTCCGCTATTGTGGGATCGGGCTGTGACACTTAAGTTCTTGGAATTTGACAATCTTAACCTCGCACAGTGGAATGCTTCCAGTGATCAGTTTCCCAACCTGCAGCGCCTAGTGTTTAAAAATTGTCGTGAACTCAAGGAGATCCCATCTGACTTGGGGGATATATCCACATTAGAGACGATAGAGCTAAATTGGTGTAGTCAAGCTGCCGTGGAATCTGCTAGGAGAATACACGAAGAGCAACAGAGCATGGGAAATGAGAAGCTACAGATCCTCGTCTACCCTCCAGATTTTTAGCCCATAAATTGATTTTAGGATCCCTTGAGCAAAGGCAAACTGTGGAATCAGACACTGTAAATACTTAGTGGTGATACTTTCTTTTTCTTCATTTGTTTGTTTTCCCAAGGGTATGTGGTCTTTAATAAAGTTAATTTTATGACCTAAAAGAAATTTAGTACTCTTGAAAAATCTTTTAAACTATTAGCTAACTTTAAAAAGGGCGCCTCAACTGTAGCCCCCTGGGAACTAACCCCATTTGAGATGAATGACAAGCATGTTTTCTTTAACTCATTAGGTTCTTTGCACCCCTTTTGGTGAAAAATACCCTTCTATGGCTATTTTTTTTTTTAAAATTGCAATTACTTTTTCTCTATGTCAGATTTTTTTTTTAATAAAAAAAATTGATGTTTTTGAATTAAAAAAAAAATGACATCAAATGAGATTAATATAGACTATGAAATATTGGGAAAGAAAACATAAAATTGAAACTAAAGGTAAAAACGTATTTTTCGCATGAATCTAATGAAAATATACTCCTTTTGTAAATTTGACATCAATTGGTGCATAAATCTCAGGGAAAAAAATGGTATCAGTAAGTAAATCACCCAAAAAGGCCAAAAATGAGAGAGTTATGGTCTTTCATTCAAACAGATATGTTATATGTTTACAAATAGATAATATAATCTATTCAAATAAAAAAAAAAGCTCAAAAATGAGGATTCCAGTTATCTTTTTTGGCACAATTTTCATGTCCAATGCGAAGATCTTGAATATTTTTTTCACAATTTCCAAGATTTCCAAGTCCAAATCGTAGATCTTGAAAAAAAGACACGAAGTAAAAAAAAAATCTAAAAAAATGTTTAATTATGGTTGTTTGATGGTAGGCATTGGAAGCTGTGGAGGATTCTCAATGCTATTTAATTTCATAGCAATTATTAAGAGTGTGTGTTTCTCTAATATTTTCAGGGAAGCTAATGGTTTTGCCAATTCCCTTGCTAAGACAGAGGTGTCGAGAGATTCAACATTTGAAGCTTGGAGGCAATTTTGTTTTCTGGGTGGGCATGGGTGGGTGGGAGGCTGTTTGTTTGGTCTCTGGGTTGGGTTGGTTGTATTCCATTCTGGGTGGGGTTGGTCTTTGTTTGTGTTGTACCCTTTGGCTTTGTTTGTGGGAGTTCTCGGTTTTGTTTTTGGTTGTCTGTTGGTGATAGTTTTTCTATGGTCTTGTTCTTGTTTTGCTGGTTTTTTTTTTTGTCTCCATGGTGTCTCTGGTGGTGGGACTTTTTGGCGTCTCACACCTTTTCCTTTGTGTGGTGTCTTGTCACTTCCCGTTGTTGTCTTTTTGGTTTTTCTCTGCCCTGTTCAGGTCCTTTGTTGTGTATAATTGCATCTTTTGATTTTTCTTGGGTTTGTGTCTTGCTCTTGGTTGTGTTTTTGTTTTGTCTCTCCCCTTGCTTCTGGTTGTTTCTTTTGTTTGGGGCTTTTGTTTCTCTTGGTTTTGGTCCCTTGGAGATGGTTTCCTTTTTGTTTCTATCCTGTTGCTGTCTTTTTGGGTGGAGTGGCTGGGTTGCTTTGCAAACTGTTTGGTTTTTGCGATTGTGTTAAATCGAATTTGCATTTCGATTTCTTTTTCAGGACGGGTTGCTATTGTTGTTTTGATTGGTTCTTGACGCTGTTGATCTTGGAGTGGATGTTTCTCTCGGGTGGTTCTGCGTATTGGCGGTTTCTTCTTGTGGTGTTGAGCAGTTTGGTGTCCTTTTCTCATGTTTATTCACTATGCTGATGTAAGTATGGTTGTTCTTTGGTTGCTGCTCAATGAAGAAATAGAAGTTTCAATTTCTGTGATTTGGGTGTGCTTCTTCTTGATGGCGTCTTTTGTACGGGTTGGATTCCTCTGGTTCTGCTGGGTTTTGTCTTGGCCGTCAGATTGATGACGTTTGATTTTAATAATTTGATCTTTTGTTGCGGTTTTCGTTTGAGGTTGTTCTGTCATTCTACTGTTTGCTAGTTGGATTTCATTGAAGATGAGTCTGGAGTGCACAGGCCACTTGGTTCCCATGTTGTGTGCTCTATGTGTGGTCTTGAAGTGAGATCTTATTGGTTTTGTTTCGGTTTTGATATGTGGTGTCTTTGTATCTGTCTTTTGTTGTGCTTGATGCTTTTACTCTTGACAGTTTTGGTGTAGCTTTCAGGTTTTGCTCTCTAGAGGTAGCTTGTGTATTCTGGGTGGCTTTGGGAATTTTCATTTTGGCTTTTTAAGCATGTTCTGCTTTTAACTTGTTTGCTTTTAATGAAAAATCCATTTGCTGAGAAAAAAAAAAAGAGAGAGAAAGAAAATTGTGATTTGTCATAGCCAATCCTTGATCTGCCATTGCAAGACAAAAGTGTTGCCAAATGTGCCCCAAGGACCGCTGTAGAATATGAAAACATACAAACAAATGGCCTGTTTGGCAACGGATTCTCATTCTGTGATTAATCGTAACAAATTGCTTTTGGTTCAAATGTCGAAGGTAGCTTTTGGCCAAGTGCGAATTTATGCAATTGACGAACAATTGCCTGCGATTGAATTACAAAAGTAGGTTTGCCAACAATTTTATTTTAACTTTTGAAGTTTCATAATCACTCTTAGATTCCAAAATGGTTGCCAAAGGAGACGATGCTTTTTCCGTGCGAGAACTGAGGAACTTATTAATGCCATTAGTAAGAGAAAATATTCATTGTAACAACGATACCACATCATTAGTGTAACCTTACTAATACATTTGAATGTATTGCTGATGTGTAAGGATGTTTTCCCTAATTTAAGGAGACAAATGTTAAAATGATAAGATCTTATTGGCTTATTATACCACGTCATCAAAATAACCATTTCATCTGCCATATCTTTTACCGAAAGAAAAATTGATAATAAATATAGCCAAAGAATTCCCTGATGATCATATCTTTATCTTTATTCAGCCAATATCACGTCTAGGAAGTGCTGCAAGATCTTCATCCTATACAAAAGAAGACAAAGCCCATTCTTCCAATGAATCCGTAAACAGAACTGAAACGAGTGCGATCTCTCCGACTCTATCAACCAATGTAAGCCAGTCTCTTCAATATGAAATGGTTAGTAGTGAGGTAATTGACTGGGACTATAGAGAGGGAGAAGGAAAATGACATGAATTTTCATAAATATGGAATATTAGAGGGTAGGGGTGTATACGAGTCGAGCCAAGCAGACCACGAGCTATTTCACGTAATTTTTCACGAGTTTTTTAACGAGTCCTTTAAAACTATATAGGTTAATAATAGAGATATATATAGAGAGGTCAGTATACAAGCCCTTTAACAAGCCTATTTACGAGATTTTTCATTATCTCTCTAAATTATATAGTTTTACAATAGGCATATATATAAAGGCTAGTATATAACCCTTTATCAAGCCTACTAACAAGCTTTTTCACTAACCTACAATCCCCCCCCCCCCCCCCCCCCCCGGTTAAAACTATACGGGTTAATACTAGATATGTATAGAGAGGTACCTCAGTATACAAGCCCTTTAACAAGCCTATTTATGAGATTTTTCATTATCTCTCTAAAATTATATAGTTTTGCAATAGACATATATATATATATATATATAAAGGTTAGTATGTAACCCTTTATCGAGCCTATTAACAAGCTTTTTCACTAGCCTACCCCCGAGCAAACACTTCCATACAACTTTGTGGTTTGGTTGTATGATACTCATACAACCAAACCATTTAACACATGTAGTGGTAAGAAATATTTGTATCTTTATAATAAATGTTTGTACTAAGGTAAGAAATGTTGTACCCTTTTAAGAAATGTTTGTATCCTGGTAAGAAATGTAGCACTTTTATAAGAAATGTTTATATATACCAAGGTAAGAAAGTGTTGTACCAAACCAAAATTACTTGTGGTTTTACCCGTGATAAGAAACATGTGTACTTATGGTAAGAGAGCTTCTTGTACCAATGTAAGATATGTTTGCTTGTAAGAAATATTTGCTTGTAAGCTCTCTTACCATGTGTCAAATGCACTTGGTTGCATAGAAGTCTTTGCGGCAAATGGGAGCTGAGAGAAGTACCAATACAACAATAAAAAAGGTTATGAAAGCAGTAGATATTGGTAGTGGTGCTTCAAGAATGGGTCATCTTGCTATTGGTGTTGCCTTCTGAGAAGTTTACAGGGGCAGTCCTATGTCATACTCTGCGAGAAGTTATTCAGTGAGTCCATTATACCACGTTACCATGTTGATATGGTGTGACGGTTTTTTTGTATTGCAACATATGACTTTTTTAAAAAGGTGGAGATAACATGTATGTAAGTTGTGGCCCTAGGAATAGGAGGCATGATTATTTGAAAAATTTGCAAAGACATGCCATGTCTTCTATCAAATGTCATATGTCGTCATACAATTAGAGCGTCACACCATGTCAGCATGATGGACCAAAAAATCCATGCCACTTCAAATGTGTGTATTTTTTATTTAATTTTTTTTATACTTACCTGAATTATGGCTGGACACACACACACACACACACACACACACACACACACACCCCAACCTGAAAGTCCCTCAATATAAAGACGTCCAATCCTGAAGCAGCCAATTGCTCAGAGTTTGTGAAATTTCACAAACTTTTCTTGTAAAATTTCTCAAAATTTCACAGACTCGGAGGATTTTTTTTGCCCAAGCTTATATACATTGAGGGTCTTTTCACTCAAAAAGTTTTCATTGTGTCCTATTACTTTCCCTAACGGGGACTTAACATTAATTAACCCTAAATTTATCAGGTTCGCTTGACACTTTAGTCGAAAGCACACTTAAGAGAAATTAGTGTCACAAATAGAAATATAGGGATCACGGTGAAAATGATCTTTAGTACAAGGTTGTAAGTTTAAATTTCCCTTGTTACTATATCGTCAAGAATACACAGTGTTGTCAAGTTATTGTATGATAGATTCAAGGGTAATTAAATACCACCTACCTCCCTTGATGTTTGGCCTGTATACACATATATGCCCCTTCACGTTTGCCCAAAATACACATACCCCTCACGTTTTAAGAATTTCACTTACCTTTCTTATTTTTTGAATTTTGGTATCAAATTCTCCTTTCAACAAATTGCTGGGAAACTTACAAGAATCTGAGAATAAAATTTAAAAAATAAGGGAGGTAAGTGAGATTCTAAAACGTGGGAGGAGGTATGTATATTAAGGCAAAACTTCAGGAGAGGTATGTTATATTTACCCTAGATTTCAATGGTTCTTTACTAGAGTCAAATGTTATAATGAGACACTATATGCATTATCAAGCACCGCTAGCTAGTATTTACATGCTTGTAGGATTTTAAAAAGATCTAATGATAATTAACAAAAAATTAGTGAATTCTTACATGCATACCGTGGAAATCAAACGGAATAGGGGCACAAATGGAGGTAAAAACATGATACAATAAAAGTGATTACTGTAAAAAGTTGAGGAGTATGAGATTTCATCAATTCCCAACTCATTTATTTATATTTACAAAACATCTCCAAATAAAAAATGAAATTGAAGTTAAACTTGTATTAGAATACATTTTCAAAATAATTTCACTATGTAAAATTTGGTGCTGTTACAGATTATAAGTATGTGTTATTAGGATGTCATTCCAAACAGACTCTAAAGCTTGTACCAAATATTATTCATAGGGAAGGGTTTGTAGTGGGTCATATTGATATCAAAATCCTTGGTTGCTAGCTATATATTAAAGGAGTAGGTTTGATTTCTATTAGTTAGGTTATTTTAAAATTTTAATTGATACATTATACAGTTGTTTGTAACAGGAATGTTAAGCCAATGCGAAGGTTCCACGTTGTCAAGTCCCGAAGTAGCCAAAAGTAGGAAAAATTTAAAATTTCCTTTCTGGACCCGTAGGAAATGACGAGTTACAAAGCCGTCCTGTCCTCTAACACTATAAACAATATGAAAAAGAAGGGGAGAAAGCTAATTGTAACTTAAACTGTAATCTGAACAATTACAAATCATAGGTCCCAGTACTAATACAACAGACTATTATAAATACACGATTGGCGGCTATCTTTGGTCTTCAGTCTAGCTCTACACTTCCAGTATTCCTTAGCATCTTACTCTCCAGACTGAATTGTTCTCTGACCAACTTGCAAGGAAATCTGGACATTGGACTGTCCAGGCGTAATATGCCATCAGCTTTGCAACAAAGCTGAGTGGGCGTTCATAACCATATTCACTACCAATATACATACACTAACTACTCATCTCACGTTATTACTTTGCATCTTAAGATGCGGTTAGTCCATTATCGATTGACGTCGCTCAAACGGACATAACAGAGGTATCAATTAACATACGATGCAATTACTAAACATCTACCATTAATCGAATAACAGGATCAATATAATTCATAACATGTTTATCTGGTTCTTGAAATCATATCAACATATTCGTACTAATCAATTTCTCACTTCCATTATGCTCGTGCATGTAGATGCGTACTCAATGAACCCAAATCCAAACTCTGGAATATAAAATCCCATAACCAATGCAACTCAATAACATCGGGTTATAAAACCCACAGCGACGACTTACTCTGAACTTACTTTCACAATACAAACCACGCTTTCACTGCGCACTCTGATACTTGTTACATCGTCGCCTTACGGCCTCACAGTAACATCGTCGCCTTACGGCCTCATGATAACATCGTCGCCTTACGGCCTCATAATCCAAATAGCACGATGGCGGAATTGGCTCGATCGTCTATACCCTCGCTGGTGAATCAACACCCAACGAGTTGAACGTCAGAATACTAACTACGAAACGGCAAGCATGGCGGCAACCCACACACCATGTGTACTATCACGGCAATCCCACCGCAGAGGACGGTACATTAGTAACTGACTAGCGCACGATATACAGCACGACGGCAACCCATACAACGTGTGTACTATCTCCAGCAACCCACTCGGACGACTAGTACATTAGAGTGCTAACTGCTAAGCAGTATAACGTTAAACCCACACACATGTACCATCTCCGGCAATTACACGGACGACTGGCACAATAGCAGCTCTAACTTTTCTCTTACTATTACAATCACAATATTCAGTATCTCAATCATACTGTCCCATTATCACGTCTCTTTATCATCTTGAATGGTTTCCAAAACGTAACGACTCATGACTCACGACACAAGAATCTCAATCGTATTAACCCCCAATTTCCAAGACTCCCAATTACTTCAACTCACGACCTCACTTGGCCGGAGTCACTGACACTGACTACGTGTACTGACACCGTGATATGATATCCAGTTACATGATTCTTGATAACATAATTACCTTAGGCAAGACATAGATAAAACTCTTTAACATGCTCTTTATTCTCATTTGCACATTTAGATATGGTCATCAAAGCAATAATAACAACGTGTTCATATAATCTACATTAATGTATAAAACGTACAACTAACGTTCTATAATCGATTATTCATCACGACTACCACATATAGTTCTTTTCTTTTACTTCTTATTGATATATCATAGTAATATCTAACATGCTTGTCTCATAGCAATCAATTCCATAATATATATCACTTATACATCAAGGCATATCGGTACATACATACAATTACTCTAGCAGTCATTATGTATATTGAGAGTGAGGTTAGAAACACTCACTTGGAAGTCTTGTCCAGCTTATGACTCTCCGAACAGCGGATAAGTCACAATCCTACAACGTATAATAGAATAACGGTGATGAAGCGTATGTGTAAATGATAAGGGCATAATGGTAATTTTATTAAATGAGGATATAAAACTCAAGGTAGTGATCTACGTGTCATTCTAAGTCCAACGCCATTGACTAGACTCAAATCGGAGTCCGTCACATAAAAGGCTGGATTTTCTATACCAGTGGAGGGGCCCTAAAGGTAAGCTGTATTTTAGACCGTGTCAAAAGGTCTCCAAACTTAAGGGAATATTTCTAGACATTATTCTAAGACTCTGGGAGCTGACTGCGTATTTTTCTGAGTTACGGATTATTTATTGCGAATTATCGAAGTCTCATTTATACATTTATAGTCCTTAGAGCCCTATAACTATAAAATATAATTTAGAAGGACAAACGGTCCTTTGAAACATTTTTATTAAATACTAGACATTAAAATAAGCTAGTGGTATTTTTCTCATAATTTTTGAAACTAGTTTGGTATTTAAAATAATTAAAGGACATACAAACGATTCCTTATAATTAATTAAAATACTAAAGTATGGGTTTTGCAAATAATTAATTTACAATTAAACAAGGTCATTAGGCCTTAGGATAATCAATATAATTTTCTACATATTTAAATAGCCATTAGGTATTTAATACCTAATTATTTTCATTTAAAACCATCTTTAACTATTTATCTAAACTAAATAAATAATAAGCATATTATATAAATAATATAATATAATCTCATAATATATTATTATATTTCAAGATATAAAAAACTACTTAATACATTTTTACACATTAAGCCAATTCATATATCTATTTATTATGAATTAGCTAACATTTATTATCTATTTTAAAACTAAAAATAAATAATGATCATAATATATAAATACTGTTATAATAAAGAGAGAATAAGAGAAAGAAGAAAAGTAATACTAGAATCAAGTAAGTTTTTCTCATTGATATGCTCCCTATTTATAGGGTAAGGTAGGGGTGTGTGAATAAATATTACTTTACAATTAGATCCCTAACCTAATACAAAATGTGGACAGCCACACATAAATATGTAATATTTACAACACTCCCCCTTGGATGTCCACCATTAAATGATTGTTGCCTCATTAAAACCTTGCAAAGGAAAACCCAGTGGGAGAAACCGAAGCTAAGGAAAAAGAGTACAACGTTCTTCAGGAACTTGGTGGATGCGCATAATGCTGCCTCATTAAAACCTTGATAAGAGAAAACCCTGTGGGAAAAAACTCTAATCGAAGGAAAAAGAGTACAGCGCGCCTAAAATTCAAATATTGCATACTTCAAGATGCTTACTTTATGATCACTCCCCCTCATTTAGAGAAAACTTTAGTTGGTCTGATGATTGAGACGACGCATGCCAATTCCGTACACCAATTTCTGAAAAGTTGACTTGGGTAATGCCTTAGTAAAGAGATCAGCAAGGTTATCGCTTGATCGAATCTGCTTGACTTCAATTTCACGATTCTCTTGAAGTTCATGTGTAAAGAAAAATTTGGGTGAAATGTGCTTGATCCGATCTCCTTTGATGAAACCTCCTTGAATTTGAGCAATACATGCAGTGTTGTCTTCATAGATTATAGTCGGCTCATCAACGACTGGAGTTAATTGACAACTACTCCGTATATGTTGGACTAATGATCTTAGCCAGATACACTCTCGACTTGCTTCATGGAGTGCTAGAATTTCAGAATGGTTGGAGGATGTAGCTAC
Organism: Hydrangea macrophylla; assembly: GCA_033977485.1. Lineage (NCBI taxonomy): Eukaryota > Viridiplantae > Streptophyta > Magnoliopsida > Cornales > Hydrangeaceae > Hydrangea > Hydrangea macrophylla. The sequence goes on along the minus strand of CM066987.1, from coordinate 18,131,376 downwards.
TAAAGCTTGTTTAGTACAGCGCCAAGAAATAGCCGCATTATTGTTCAGAAATACATAACCTGTTTGTGAGCGACCCTTATGAGGGTCGGACAGATAACCTGAATCTGCATAACCAACTAAGTGGGAATGATTAGATAAATCAGATGAATAAAACAAACCCATATCAATGGTCCCACGAAGGTATCTAAAAATGTGTTTTATTCCAGTCCAATGCCTATAGGTGGGTGCAGAACTAAATCTTGCAAGCAGATTCACAGAAAATGCAATGTCTGGTCTTGTACTTTGAGCCAAGTACAATAGTGCACCAATAGCACTCATGTATGGTACTTCAGGACCAAGAATTTCTTCATTTTCTTCTTTTGGTCGGTATGGATCTTTCTTGACATCTAGGGACCTGACGACCATGGGTGTACTTAGTGGATGAGATTTGTCCATATTAAAGTGCTTCAACATCTTTTCAGTATAGCTTGATTGATGAACTAATATTCCACTAGTATTTCTCTCGAGCTGCAGGCCGAGACAAAATTTTGTTTCCCCAAGGTCCTTCATTTCAAACTCTTTCTTTAAATAGCTAGCAGTTTTCTCAAGTTCTTCTGGAGACCCAATTAGATTTATATCATCCACATAAACTGCTACTATGGCAAATCCATTTGTAAATTTCTTTATGAAGACACATGGACAAATGGGATTATTTTCATACCCTTCCTTAGACAGATATTCACTAAGACGGTTGTACCACATTCTTCCGGATTGTTTCAAACCGTACAATGCACGTCTTAGTTTGATCGAGTACGTACTTCTTGGTTTTGCTTCAGGCAAAGCCAATCCTTCAGGGATCTTCATGTAAATATCTGTGTCTAAGTCCCCATATAGGTATGCAGTTACTACATCCATGAGTCTCATGTCTAGTTTTTCAGAAACTGCGAGACTTATTAAATATCTGAATGTGATTGCATCCATAACTGGGGAGTATGTTTCTTCATAATCAATTCCAGGTTTCTGCAGGAAACCTTGTGCTACAAGACGTGCCTTATATCTTGCAATATCATTTTTCTCATTTCTTTTTCTCACAAACACCCATTTAAAACCTACCGGGTTTACATTCTTTGGTGTTTGTGCTATAGGTCCAAATACACCACATTTTTCAAGAGATTCCAATTCTGCTTGAATTGCTTCTTTCCATTTTGGCCAATCATTTCTTTGTCGACTTTCATTTATACTACGTGGTTCAGTATCATCATTTTTATCATTGCCCTTGGATATTTCAGTAGCTACTGCATAAGTAAAGATGTCATCGATGACTAACTTCTTTCGCTCCCACATTTCTCCTGAAAATATATGGAATATTGAGATCTCACTATTATCAGGTACCTGAGTTATAGTCTCTTCAAGGACTAGTGCCTTGTCTAAGGCATTATCTTCCGCGGAGATTTCAGGGAAAGTGGGCTTTTGATACATAACCTCTTCTAGAGTGCTATGAACATCTTCTTCGGGAACCATATTAGGGCATGATTTCTCATTCACTCTCCGCTTCCGGGGAGCTGAATCTTTGGAACCTATAGGTCTGCCACGCTTCTGGCGTGCAACATATTCATTTGTTGCCGTATTCGAAGTTCGTCCTACAGGGACACTAATTCGAGCAGGTGCATTCATAGCTGGCACATGTGACTTTGTCACCTTAGCTGCATCATTGAATGAATCAGGTAATTGATTTGCAATTTCCTGTAAATGCAATATTCTCCTTACCTCATAATCACATTGAAAAGTTCTTGGATCTAGATGAGACAAAGTGGAAGTAGTCCACGATAATTCACGCCGTTCTTCAGGAACAAGTTGTTTGCTATTAATTTCATTTTCTCCCCCTAACGGCAGGAAGACTGTCTCATCAAATTGGCAATCTGCAAACGTGGCAGTAAATACATCACCTGTTAATGGTTCTAGAAAACGAATAATAGAAGGTGAGTTAAAACCAACATAAATTCCCAACCGCCGTTGGGGACCCATCTTAGTACGTTTTGGGGGTGGTATAGGAACATGTACTGCACAACCAAATTTTCGCAAGTGTGAAATGTTAGGCTGACGACCTGTCACAAGTTGGGCAGGTGAAAATTGATTATAAGAAGTGGGTCTAAGTTTAAGCAACATTTCAGCATGCAAGATAGCATGTCCCCATGCACTAACAGGAAGTCTAGATTGCATAAGCAAAGGCCTTGCAACAAGTTGAAGGCGTTTAATTAGGGATTCTGCTAAACCATTTTGTGTGTGTACATGCGGGACAGGATGTTCAACATCAATTCCTATGGATGAACAATAGTCATCAAAAACTTGAGAGGTAAATTCGGCTGCATTGTCGAGTCGAATAGACTTAATTGGTTGGTCTGGAAAGTGTGCCTTAAGTTTGATAATTTGACCAAGTAATCTGGCAAATGCAAGATTACGTGTAGAGAGTAGGCATACATGTGACCATCTAGTGGAAGCATCTAATAAGACCATGTAATATCTAAATGGGCCACTAGCAGGGTGAATTGGACCACAAATGTCACCTTGTATCCTTTGTAAGAAGGATGGTGACTCAAAAGCAATTTTAAGAAATGAAGATCTAGTAATAAGTTTTCCTTGTGAACAAGGAATACAAAGGTGTCCACTAGGGAAAATCAAATGTTGGTTTGCTAGAGTATGCCCATTTGAGTTATCTACTATCTTCTTCAACATTGTAGATCCAGGATGACCCAAACGATCATGCCAAAGAATTAAATTACTTGGGTCTTTGAGCTTCTGGCTCCCTTTAAGCTTCTGGCTCATAATAGCATGTGATTCAACAATCTCAATTGTTGTGTAATATAATCCCAATGAGAAAATAGAGAATTTTTCTAATGTAAGCTTCTGGCTTCCAACATAAGAAATTATGCATAAAAATTCTTTGTTACCTTCATTTTTAGTTTCAATATGATACCCATTGATGCGTATATCTTTAAAACTTAGCAAGTTTCTTCGGGAATTACTTGAATATAACGCATTTTGAATAAATAGGTGAGTACCATTTGGTAACAAAATATGGGCTCTTCCGGAGCCTTCAATGATTTGTGCAGATCCAGCTATAGTGGATACATTTTGTTTGTTAAGTTCTAGTGTAGAGAAGAACTTTTGACATTTAAGTATGGTGTGGGTTGTCCCACTATCGACCAGGCATATATCATCCTCGCATTTTTGCATCCCAAGATCCATACCTAGGGTTTTGAGAGGCTATCGTGCTGATAACGTGTTATAATAAAGAGAGAATAAGAGAAAGAAGAAAAGTAATACTAGAATCAAGTAAGTTTTTCTCATTGATATGCTCCCTATTTATAGGGTAAGGTAGGGGTGTGTGAATAAATATTACTTTACAATTAGATCCCCAACCTAATACAAAATGTGGACAGCCACACATAAATATGTAATATTTACAACAAATACAATATTAAAATTTCATTGATATGAAAAGTAATACTAGAATCAAGTAAGTTTTTCTCATTGATATGCTCCCTATTTATAGGGTAAGGTAGGGGTGTGTGAATAAATATTACTTTACAATTAGATCCCCAACCTAATACAAAATGTGGACAGCCACACATAAATATGTAATATTTACAACAAATACAATATTAAAATTTCAGAATATATTAAATAATAATAATCCAAAATTTAAAATACACTAAACATATACTTAAAACTAATTTTGAATAATTAAAACATATATTATAACATTTACATAAATATGTATATACATATACTAAATGACAACTATAATCCAAAAACTAAGGCTCCGTTTGGCAAACTATATTTCTGACACACAAAAGCTATGTCATAAGCTGATTTTCCCAAACAGGGCATAAGCCCATGGTCTTCTTCCTCATTTTTCACGATTTGACTGTATATACATATATAATTCGTATATAGTTACATTTTACACCCCCAAACTTCAAACGATCATAACTCACTCAAATCTTAATGAAAATATGCAAACTTTATGTCGAAATCGAGTGCCTCGACGAGCCGGATCTAACGGTATAGGTCTTGAAACCTAACTTCTAACGGTCTGTCCGTACGGGGGCAAAAATAGTTACGTTTTCAAAAGAATAATTCGATCGTTGGTCATCCAAACGCGACTTAATCTTCGAGCCATTCATCGAGGGTCTTAAGTGGGTCGGTAGGGTCATTTTGGCATAAGTCTTAGGCGATTTGGTGATGGGCGAAAAACCCGAGCTCGTACGAGCTTTAATGGTGGTCCGGCCATGGTGGGGGTTCTCGGGACTGTTCGGGGGTGTGCGTGGGCGTGTGTGTGGGCCTGTGTATACATAAAATCCAGAGGGGCATGCGTTTTTACTTTCTCGTCTCGGTTTGGTCCGGTCTCGGCTCCGGTTTCTCTCTCTAGCCTTTGGTCTCATCCTCCTCCTCCTCCTCTCTCTCTCTCTCTCTCTCTCTCTCTCAATGTGGTCTGTGTGTGTGGTGTATAGGAGAGGCAGAGGGGTGGTTGTAGCGTGGTGAGGCAGTGAGGTTGGGGAGTGTGGGTGTTTTGGGTTTCTCTAACCCTCACACTCTCTATCTCTCGGGTTTCTCTCTTTTTCCCAACTTCTCTCTTCTTATAAAGATATAATGCACATGTACACACACATTCATACATACACACATACCACATAAACTGCAATACATATACATAATGAAATATACAAGCCGTGTGTGTGTGCTGTGTTTGGCGGTTTGGTGAGGTGGGAAAGGACGAGTGGCAGGGAGGGAGGGGATGTGATGGGGTTGGTGAGGGTGATGGGTGGCAGGGTGGGAATCCGTGGGTTAAAGAGGTGTTTGTATAGTGAGTATTAGGGGGGTTTAGGTTGTGTCTAGTAGATAAAAAAGGGGGAATATTTGGAAAATCTTGGGAGATTTGACGTGTCTCAAGGCACGTGCTATACTGTCCGGGTGACACCAGATTTTATGAGTTTGCATGTAAGTCAGTCTGAGTCTGTGAAATATAGCCCAGGTCTATGAATTGCAGTCCGGGTCTAATATGACTGGGTCTAAAATAAAAATGTAGATATTATATATTATAATTACAAACGTGAAACTAACACGACATCAAGTCTGGATATTATAGTATAATATATAGTTTATAAGTTAGGCAACAATGAATATTAAAATATAACCTATCGTTATAAATTCTAAATAATAGTAATATTAAATCACAATATATTAATATACGAGGGTCGGGTTTATAAAATTCTGTAATTAAGCGATAACGAAAAATATATATATTATAATCTATAATTATAAAAATTAGCGACAACGAAATTATAATATAATATTAGTATAATAGTGAATACTAGATATATTTATAATTATAAATTAAGTGATTCCTAACATAATTAAAATATCAAGCGACCATTAAATATTACAACATGAAATTAATATACGGGGCCAGATTTATAAATTCTAAAATTAAGCGATACTGAAAATATATAATAATCTATAATTATATAATTAGCGGAAACGGACTATAATATAGCATGTATTTTATAATATTAATGTGACGGCAAATATATAAGATATATCCTATAGAAATAAATTAAACAACACGAATGTTAAAACACGAAATTAACATACAGGGTCACACTTAGAAATTTAGAAATTATATTAAAAGGCAGTACGGATTTTACGGGTACTACACACGTAAAATTCGATGTGGCAGGACAGCTATTTGGAATAGATGTGGCGCAGAAACAGTTAGGGGCAGTTTGCTGATTAATGCTGTTTAAATGTTTAACCGCCAGAGGACACGTGTCAATTTCCAAGAAGTAACTGAAAGAGCAGGTGTCAAATCAAGAGTATGCCACGTGTGAGAGCAATTATCAGTTTGAAAAGAGGAGGGAACACTCAAATGAAGTTGCTGATAAGCGTCGACGTTTATAAATAAGAGGACTCTATGTTCGAAAGAGGATCCTTCGATCAACATCAACATATATTTTTCAATACATTTACTGTATTTTATCTAGGCTTTCAAACTTAGGAGTAGAATATCTTCGAAGTCATCTTCAAGGTTAGATTGTAGTCTGTTTTTAATTCAATGAAGTGGTTCATTACTTTTAGTCTATTTATTGTTCTTATTTAGGAGTAGTTATTAATTTAGTCAGTTCGAAGTTCTTCAGTTAGTCATATCTTTACACATTTGAAGTACTTGTTAAGGCATCGAACGACACCACAATCTCCCAGGTGAGGCGCAGTTTGGATACTCATCAAATCACACACACACATTGGCAACTTGCTTGCCTGGCAAGCTCGCACATTTATAATTTTCCAACCAAACATTTTTGGCACCCCCGGTAGGACTCTAGTGTCAAAAGATGACAAACAGAAACCTTCGAAGCAATAGGTCTGTTGATAATGCCAACGTTGGTGTTAATAATGTTGAAACTGGTGGTTCTCCACACCAAGATCCTCAAAGTAGCAATACTGGGAATCATGTGAATAACGAAAACCCAGAAGTAGGAATTGAGAATTCGAATCCAATTCCAAATATTGGGAATGTTGGTTCAGAAAATCAACCTGATTTGGTGAATCAACTAACACCCATATTTGACCATCTGGGAAATATGATCCAGAATGTTAATATTCTGATTACTTCCCTTAACAACACTTTACCACAATTTGCACCAACAATGGTGCCAAGTGAAAATCCTTCTATGGTTCGACAGAATGAAAGGGTTTATACCAATGACTTATTTCAGCAAAATCCTATGAGTCATACCAATGGACCTCCTCTTAGGCCTAATTCACAAGAAAGCTTTTATATGCCTGTTCTTAACAATATCCCTCCAACGTTCGAAGGGATACAAGGGAATCATATAGGACATGGTCAGGACCATGTCTACAGATCAGTAAATATCGAGGAACCCAGGCCTAGAGAAAACATAATAGGCCAAAATAGGAGAGTGAATAACAATCCTATCTTCGAACCAGACCCTGTTGGAATTGGAATGGGTCGAAGGAATGAAAATCCTAGGAGAATGGAAAATATCCCTCAACCACCTCCAATACCATCAATGAACCCGCCTTTGGGTCAACCAGGTCATCAACAACCACTTAATATGGTTGACAGAAATGACATGATAAATTTGATTCATGAAGTTTGTGGACCCATGGCCCGGGGGGTACAAACTCTAGTGTACAGGAAACCTTATCCTGACTGGATTGATAGAATTGAATTTCCTAGGGGATTTAAGTTCCCACCTTTGCTATGTTTGCTAGGGATGGAAGTCAATCCACAGTCGAACATGTAGCAAAATTCATTAGTCAGTGTGCTGATGCAGGGAATAATGAATACCTTAGGCTTCGTTTTTTTCCTAGTTCTTTGACAGATACTACATTCACTTGGTTCATCAATTTGGCCCCTAATTCGATCCATAATTGGACGCAAATGGAGGAATCCTTCTAGACTCAGTTTTTTTAGACAGAGCCAGAAGTGTCTATGGCTGATTTGGCTAGACTTTATCAAAAACCTGATGAAAAGGCCACCCAATTCATCAACAGGTTTAAGAGGGCTAGAACAAAGTGTAAGATTATTTTACCAAAGCCTGAATTTGTCAAATTGGCTCAAAATGGTCTCGAGTTCAGACTTTGAAAGAAGTTTAATGCCTTAGAATTTAGAGACCTTGTTGAATTAACCGCTTGAGTCTCTAGATATGAGGCTTTGTTGGAAGAAGAAACTGAAAGGAATGCTTCTTCATTAAAAACATATTATAAAGATCCTAATTATGAGATAGATGCTACAGAAATAATAGGAAAGGAACCTTTCACATGTAAAAGTCTTGTGAAGAAAAATGTTTCTGCTGAAGTATATAAATGTAAAGGATCATTCAAAAAGTATTCATTCGATGTCTATAAATCGGATGAAATATTTGATCATCTTGTAGAAGGAAAAATAATTAAGTTGGCTAATGGGTCAAAATTGCCTTCTAATGATGAATTAAAAGATAAAAAATACTGCAAATGGCATAATTCTTGGACTCATTCGACTAATAATTGTACTGTTTTTCGAGACGCGATTCAAGATCTGATAAAAAAAGGGAGGTTGAAATTCCCTGAAAAATAGATGGGGGTTGATGAAGATCCATTCCCAGCAGTGCAAGAGGTGTCCATTAATGTCCATGACATTTCCCTCGAAACCTTAGTCAAGGATAGGGAAATTGCAAAGTCAGAAGACCAAAAGAAAAGGGTCGAAGAGATAACAAAGAAAAATCATGAGTTATCAGTTTCCAACCAGGAGTATGCAAAGAACTTGTGCATTGGTTGTGGCAAAAGGTATGCTGAAATCTATGATGAAAGGGTTGGAGCCAAAACAGGCAGAAAAAGCAAACAACCTTCGTTCGAGCAGAAGAGGATAAATGCTTCGTATGAACCTTTGTTCCAACCAATCATGAATGTTGGGAGAGGGCAGTTTAGAGGACCAATTTATCAAGCCTCAACATACACTGGACCAATGACAACAAGATATGCTCAAAGACCAATGGCTTCTTTTAAAGCCAGTTTTTCAAGGAATTTTCATACTAGGAACTATGTTCGACCACCAAGGAACATGCAGTATGTGAGGCCAGGTTTTTCTCATGTACCAAAGAAACATTATATGATGCAGAAAGAAAAACAAACTCAAGTCATGTCATCAAAGTTGGTACCAGCACATGTGGTACAAGCCGAAATGAGCATGGGAATATTGAGTAAATCACCAAAAGTTGGTGAGACACCACAGTCAAATGAACCTGCATTGGTACCAAGGGTGCCAAATTGGTTTGTCCTGCAAGATGATAGAGTCAAAAATATGATGGAACAACAAAGTTTTCAGAATAAGAATAGGATGTTCAAACCCCCTCATGTTGAGAAGAATACATGGCATGTGCTTCAACATCCTAAGGAAAAGAACCAAAGAATGGTGTCGCGCCCGCGTTTTCGGCACAGCCAGGTTGTCGTGCTGTGGGCCCGGCTTTTTTTGAAAGTGGGTGAATTGCGACTTGATTTTATTGGGAGTGGTAAAAAGAGTATTGTAGGGCCTATTTAAATGTTCAGAGTCGCCACCTAATATTTTGGGTGTTAGGACCCCTGCAAAGACAATTAAAGTAATTCATCTTTGACTTTTGAAAACAGTTTTGAGAAAGGTGGGCCCTTTAAAAGTGTGACTCTTGATAGCCATGCAAAAACCAGAGATCTTTTAAAATATGGGTTCGGGGACTCGATTATGTCGAGGGAAGGTGTTAGGCACCCTCGAACATCCATGCAAATCACGATTGCCAATTCTAGTGATTTTCATGATAATGGGGCATAAGTAAAAGAAATAATGTGTGAGAATGTACAAGTATTGGAAAAAAATGTGGTTATGGCCGCACCCAAGTGAGGGGTTGCATACGTATCTCAAGTCGAGAATCAGGCCGTACGTAGTTCTATGCTTTGTACATGTATGAGTGTGTGTGCACGTGTTTTGAAAAAAGGTTGGTCGATGTAGATCGTGTGAGTGTGAAGTAGTGGGGTGTCTACAAATGGTTCTTGTGATAAATAGGACTCAGCAAAAGAGACTTCAGAGAAAGTTTACTATGTGGAAAGAATTTTCTAGCATGCAGACTCGAAGTCAGGAATTAGAGAATGGAATTAAAAGAGGTTCCAGCGACATTTCGAGGCCTAATCCCAGGTTCGATCGAAATATGAAAACTGATAATGATACTATGTCTGAGGAAAGTATCATTAAAGCTAAGGTGTTAGAACTGGAGAAGGCTATGAGCATTGATGAGGAAGATGAAACGATGACAGTGGTAGAATCTCAAGACTTGGGAAACACTGCAGTGAAATTTAATGATGAGACTGTCAAGAATGAGAATATACATATCCAGTTTGGCACATTTTCATAACAAATGGAAGTTAACACTGCCACATTCATACTGCCAAAGATCTTCGAAGCAACGGAAGATCAACAAATGGATGAAGAAATGGAAATGGAAGCATCTACTGAGGATGTTTCTGAGGTAAATTTTCCTGAATTCATTTTTAGTGATTGCAATTTTGTTTATTCATTCGAAGAACCATCAGCAGAAATAACTAAGCACCTTAAGCCATTATATATAAAGGCTTGTTTAAATGGGGTTCTTTTAAACAAAGTATTGGTTGATAATGGTGCTGCTGTCAACATTATCCCTCAAAACACTTTGAAAAAGATTAATAAACAAAATTTGAAGTTGATACAAACCCATATTATGATATCAGGTTTTACTGGTGATAAGAAAAACACCAAAGGAGTTATACCTATTGAAACTATAGTAGCTTCGAACAAATCTAAAACTGCTTTATTTGTGGTAGATGCTAGTCCTAGTTATCATGCCTTATTAGGAAGGGATTGGATTCATGCTAATCAATGTGTTCCTTCTTCAATGCTTCAGAAATTGTTGCTTGTAAAGGAAAACTGTGAGATTGAAATAGTGAAGGCTGATACTCAGCCTTTTCATGCAAGTTCTAACTGTGTCGAAGCTCAGTTATATCAGGAGAATGTTAAACCAATTGACCTTAAAGAAGAAATCCAAAGGTTGCTCAAAGCAGGATTCATTAGAACTGCCAGGTATGTTGAATGGCTTTCAAATGTTGTTCCAGTTATGAAGAAAAATGGTAAATTAAGAGTCTATATCGACTATAGAAATCTTAATTTATCCATACCTAAGGATGAGTATCCTATGCCAATAGTTGATTTATTAATTGATAGATCTGCTAGAAACACCATAATATCTATGATGGATGGTCATTCAGGATATAATCAAATATGTATTGTTGAAGAAGACATTCATAAGACTACATTTAGGTGTCTGTAGACACCCCATTTTGTCGGCTACCAGATTTAGGAGACCCATAGCTTGGTGGTTCACAATGATCGAAATGACTCAAAAGGACTCTTGGAAGTTAGTTCAAATCTCTCAAAATGCTCAGAAAGTGGTATATGACCAAAATGCCCTTGAAAGCCCAAACACTCCCAGATTTGGTCCAAAAGTTCTGGAAACATGCTATATCATAAGAAAAGTCATATAACAAGTTTTCAAGTAAAATCGGATGAAATCGTCAGCTCCCAGAGACCCCCGGAAGTCCCGAAAGTTCCCGGAAAGTCCCCGTTGACCGGTTTGATCAAAGTTTGACCAGGTTTGACCAAGGTTTGACTGAAATCATCCAAATTCACCGAAAAGCTTCAGGATCATCCTAGATCATGTGGAAAGTACTAAAATGAGTTTTAAAAGAGAATCGAACGACAACGTCAACTCCCGAGAGCTCCCGGAAGTTCCCAGAATTCCCGGGAATCCCAGGTTTGACTTGTTTGACCAAACGTTGACTTTAAAACCGGAGCACCGCATCATTTTCTAAATATTTTTCGTGGATGCTAGAAGTCAATAGCTTTCCAACGGTATATCGCACGTAATTTCTAGATTTAAAACGAATTTATTGTGAATTTTCGAAGGTGAAAAAGACGATCAAATCGGCTTTTATCGCGAATACCGCAAAACTTTCCAAAGTGACCTGACTTCGAAACATTTTTTTATGGAAATTAGACTCCAATACCTTTACAACGGTATATCACAAGCTCAGTTTGGAGTTCGTACGCATTTTCTGTGAATTTCGGACGAAATAGGGCCTTTTCGCGAATACCGGAACATCTGGGGGCCTAAATGGAATTATCTGGACGAATGAGGAGCAGTCCCCCCGCGGCACTGGCCCACTGCTGCCGCGGCACTCTCCTCCAGAATGGCCTGTTTTTGTAATTCATTTTGGGGTTCTATTTTGATTAATCAAAAACCAAAACGACGTAGTTCTATGTTGATAGATGTTTGGGACCAATGGGAGTACTTCTAAAACCCCAAAACCACCCCAAATTAGCCTATATAAACCCCCCTTGACTTCTCATTTAGGGGGTGCCAAACATAAGTTTAGAGAAAGTTGTAGAGAGAAAGTTGAGGAAGATAAGGTTAGGAGAGTGAAAGTGAGCTTCCACCTCTTGATTTCTAACAAAAAGTGAGTTTATAACTTTGTTTTCTACTTCATTACTCCTCTTTACTTCATATTCAATACACCCAGCCACCATTTTAGTGGGTATTTATGAGAGAGGAAGCTACTTCCATGTCCAAAGTCACCATATATGAGTGAAACATCAAGCTACAAGTCCAAAATCTCATTGAATATCATCTATTGATTGTTTATTTACTTGCTTGTTTATATATTGTTCATCTCTCCTTATCTCATTTCTTTTTGATTTCCTTTTGATTACTTATTAGTTCATCATCATCTAAGTGATGACATGAAGTTTGGGGTGAGTGAATCCTTAGGATAGTAGCTCTTGACCTCAAAAACATGTTTGATAGATGATGATTACAACCTCAATACACCCTCATGTATTCTTGAGGTCATTTCCAAAATAAAACAAGTTCTTCCAACAATCTTGGAGGTTCTTGATATGGGTTCAATGTTGATGTTTCAAGTGGTCATAATCTTCATTTAGATGCTGAAAATCCCCTTTCAAAACTCCTATTTCAAAACCCCTCTAAAACCCCAATATTAGGATTCCAAGAAATAAACCTTGTTTCTCTAAAAAATCTTCAAAGCAATGAGTTGTTTGACTTCAAGGATTTCTCTAGAATTCCATATTCAAGGTATGGATGCAAGACCACTTGGAATGTCTTCCTAACTCATTATAGAACACCCATGATTTTTGGCTTGACTTAAAAAGACTTGGAAGTGGTCCATTTGGACCCAAACATTCCTTCCAGACATTCTGTCTTTACTGTCACAGCAGCTTGGTTGACTTTCAATCTGTTTTCCAGAAAACTTTTCCAAAAAGAGTGGTCCCAACTTGTTTTTTCCTTAAACTTCAGTGTCTTAGAAAACTTTCTGTACAATATGGGCCTCTAGAACTTTTGTTTTCATTTTATAAGATTTTTCAACATTTCAGTCGACAGTACGAACTTTGTTTCTGAGTAACCTCTGTTGTTCATATGATTTCTATCAATCTGTAATAGTTATTAAAGATTTATTTTTGGGTTGTGTTCAAGACACAATAAGGAAGATCTCCATAAAAAATCATGCATTGACAACATTCCTAACCCCTCTTTTCAAATTCCAAAAGATTATGTTACTTCTTCTGTCCACTATTCACAGCAAACATACTTTTACTTCCATCCTTTGATTTGATGCTTACATGCACTCCAAATTAGTTCATATCTAGGGAAGTAGTTCATACTACATTTGTACACATCCCATATTGATTTCCTCCATGCATTCATGCACATTTTAGACTTCTAAGTCATTCTAGAAATCCATGTACACAAAACACACTACAACCTTTGCACATTTTAGGATCATACATTGCATCCATGCAAGATTTGGGGTCTTTGTGACTCCTAATCTAAGAAGATCATAAGGAATGAACTTGATCACACATTTATGCTTCCCCTTGATCTAATCTCCCTTTCTCATCCGTCCCGGGGATTGAGAGGTCTTCTTTTCTCAAAGATTAACATGCATCATACTAGCTTACTAAGCATATTTTGATTTATTTGATTATTTGTTTCAAGAACAATTCATGTCCCCTTTTAGACTAGGAAAACTTGATTACTTGATATGTGATTAGACGATTTTTTCTAGGTTTGTTTTGTGTGATCTTTCACTTTCGCATTGTGTGATATTTGGCTTAAATCTTATGAATGATATCTTCTCTTTTAATCTTTCAATTTCAAGATTCTTATGCAATGTAATATACTTATCATAAATATTAATTGTCGAACCAAACATAGTAGAAGATGATTATTTGGATGCTAATTGAGGCCCGTCGAAAGACGGGGCGAGTTGAGGGTGTTTTAGTCGTGACAAAGGCTCCTTCCTCTCTCGTACCAAAACCCCGAACCAAGTTCTTTGGTTATGAAGGGCCGGTGCCCTTATCCGCTTGGGTGAGTCAAATTTGGGTTTTTTGGTTCCCTAAAGACCAAGTGGCGACTCTGTATCTGTTTTCAATAGACCATTTTCTTATCCTTTCAAAACAATCTCAAAACGAACGAGAAGTGGAATTCCGCGTGTCCACAATGTCTAGGGAGTATAGGTACCTTCGAGTGGGTACAAATGCCTTTTGGTTTGAAAAATGCAGGAGCCACTTATCAAAGGGCCATGAATGCTATTTTCCATGACATGATTGGAACATTTTTAGAATGTTATATAGATGACATAATTGTTAAATCTAAAACATTCGATGATCACCTTGTACATATGAAACTAGCATTCGAGAGAATGAGATTTTTTAAACTCAAGTTAAATCCATTAAAATGTGCCTTTGGAGTCAGCACTGGAAACTTTTTAGGGTATTTGGTGCATGAAAAGGGAATTCAAATAGATAAGAACAAAGCTCAAGCAATCATTCAGAGTAAACCTCCCTCGACAAAAAAGGAATTGCAGAGATTCCTAGGTCAGGTTAACTTCATTCGAAGGTTTATTTCCAATACTGCTGGAAAATTTTAATTTTTTCCCCTTTGTTGAAATTGAAGGATCATGAAGAATTAAAGTGGGAAGACAAACATCAGACTGCCTTTCTAGCCTTGAAGGATTATTTGGTGAAGCCACCAGTGTTAATGCCTCCAAGAAAATATAGGCCTATGAAGCTGTATATTTCAGCAGCAGAAGCATCAATTGGGGTTTTATTAGCCCAGGATAATGATGATAAGAAAGAACAGGCTGTTTATTACCTTAGTAGGTTTTTAAATCCTGTCGAATGCAAATATTCCTTTATGGAAAAACTGTGTTTATCTTTGTATTTTGCAGTAATGAAATTAAGATATTATCTTCTTCCTACTGAAGTCTATGTGATTGCTAAATTTGATTTGATCAAATATATGTTGACTCGACCTATTTTGAGGAATCGAATTGGCAAATGGATTTTAACTTTGTCAGAATTTTATCTGTTTTATGTACCATAAAAGGTAGTAAAAGGACAAGCCCTGGCAGACTTTCTAGCTAACCATCCAAATTGCCTTGAAACAGAGAGAAGTTATGAAATTGGACATATAACCATTAGTCCATGGAAACTATGGTTTGATGGTTCAAAAACTGAATTTGCTGCAGGCATTGGATTCATCATTGAGTCACCTGATAAGATTAAAACCAAATATGGTTATAAACTTGATTCGAATTAGTGCACCAATAATCAAGTTGAGTATGAAGCTTTAATAATGGGTCTCGAAACCCTGTTAGATCTTAGAGCTACATTTGTTGATAAATTTAGAGATTCTCAGTTGGCTATAAACCATATGAATGGGATATTTAAATGTATGAGCAGTACATTGAAAATATATTACGATACTACAATGGAGTTATTATCTAAATTTGATAGTGTGAATCTCTTGCATGTTCCCAGAAGTTTAAATGAGGAAGCCAATGACGTGGCTCAGAAAGCATCAGGATTTAGAATAGGCGATGAAAACTTTGAAATGGAACAAGTGACTTATAGGAAATTATTACCAATATTGGCGGATAGATTACCTTCTGTTGGTATCTCAAACATAGAAGTTCATGATGATTGGAGGAAACCCATCATAGATTATCTCTCAGGATTGAATGATAAGCCCAGTCGAAGCCTAAGATTAAAATCTGTCAATTACATTATGTATAATGAAAGATTGTTCAAAAGAGGAAGTGATGGGTTATTACTCGAATGTCTAAGTAACCTTGAAGGAATTGAGGCTATAGCACAAATTCATGAAGGATTATGTGGGGCTCACCAATCTGGGATTAAAATGAGGTGGTTGCTTCGAAGGCATAGCATTTATTGGCCGACAATTCTAAAAAACTGTATTGAATATGCCAAAAGACGTCAAGAATGTTAAAAACATGGTCCTTTGAAACATTTACCCACTGTTGACCTGCAATATGTGGTAAAACCTTGGCCTTTTAGAGGGTGGGCCATGGATTTAATAGGAAAAATCAGTCCTCCTTCTTCGAAAGGTCATGGATTCATTATTGTAGCCACGGATTATTTCACTAAATGTGTAGAAGCAGAACCCATGCAGACAGTGACCCAGGCAACTATCATCAAATTCCTGGAAAATATAGTTTACAGATTTGGTATTCCTCAGACCATTGTATCTGACAATGCCTCTATATTTGAAGGGGATGTGATTGCTTATGCAAATAAGTTGGGGATCACAATGTCAAAGTCAACCCCATACTATGCTCAATCTAATGGTAAGGCTGAAGCCACCAACAAGATCATAAAGGAAAATATGGCTAAAGTCATAAAAAATAATCCAAGAGTATGGCATGAGATTTTGCCAGAAGTCTTATGGGCATATAGGACTTCGAAGCGAACAAGTACAGGGGTGTCTCCCTATGCTCTAACTTTTGGTCATGAGGCAGTTTTGCCAATTGAAATAAAAGTTAATGCTCTTCGAATCATGAAGCAAAATCAGTTATCTTTGGATGATTATCAAACATCAATGGCTATTGAATTGGAAGACATTGATGAAGAAAGAATCAAAGCTCTTAATAATATTCTGATACAAAAAAGAATAACAGCAAAAGGGTATAATAAGAAAGTGCAACCGAGAACCTTCGATGAAGGAGATTTGGTTTGGAAAACAATATTGCCTATTGGATCCAAAGATCCAAAATTTGGAAAATGGTCACCTAAATGGGAGGGCCCTTTCCAAATCCACAAAGTTTTTAAAGGTGGATTTTACCATTTGAAAAACCTGAGTGGATATGTCCACTTAAGAAAAATCAATGGTAAATTTCTTAAGCGGTATTATCCCACTATTTGGGAAGCAAGAAATTTAGAGTAAAAAAAAATATATCATCCAAGCAAAAACTTGCATTTCACAGAAAGTTAAGTACAAAAACCAGATTTTGGTAAAATTACAGGTTCATGTTGGTACAATCATTCATACCAGTTTTGTCATAAATTGAGCCTTTAACCTAAAATTATCCCAAGACCTAGTGTACAATTTTGACTGACTAAGGATGAATTTCTGTCTCGAGATTGACTCTTGATTCTTCAGAGGCTTCGATTCGAACTCTGTCTTCAAAACCAGGAGCTTTGCTTCAGCACCTTCTTGTTTGATTTTCAGAGTGGCTAATTCAGTCTCTGCCAAGTTGAGCTCCTTTTTTAATTTGTCCACCTTGACAGATAATTTCTCAATGGCAGTGATAGTGTCATCAAATTCTGCCAATGTTTGATCCATCTTAAGAGTTTTCTCTACAGTGTATTCCATGTCAAATTCCAACTTGTTCCTTTCTTCTATGACCTTTTCCAACAAGAAACAGTCAAAATCAAAGGATGACATGACTTCAGAAATGGTCTTCTTATCTGGAACAGAGATGTCAGAACTATCCAACATAAATTGACACAGATTCTTCATGGCTCTTTGTACCTCTTTGTCCTTGAAGATTTCGAACGTGTGACACCCGCTCCTGCGGTTTATATTTAATACTGCTTTAGCATGCATAATTATGAGTTAATGTTAATTAATGTGTTATGTGACACTTATTGGAGGTGGGATTGACCCACTAAGTTGATTATGGGTGTCCAGTTGGGAACCCAGTTTTGGCCAGTATGGCAATCCCAAGTTGGGATATGTGTTGATGGGTCCCAGTTGAGATGGGACATTATATGTGGAACACCTTATGTGCCTAAATGTTTATTAATGCTTAAATGATTTATTATCTTATTGTTAATAATATCATGTTATTAGGTAGTGACCACTTTTGGAGTCAATTAGGGGTATCTTTGTGAGCACGAATTGAACACGTTTCATAATTAGTAGGCTAATTAGCAACTTCATATAATTATATGGGACCACTTATGGGACCCATGCGAGACATAGACAAATACTCATTTAGGATTGGGATAGTTTTAATATAGTTTAATAAATTGTAGGGGTGTAATCATAAAATTAGTAAACTATGGTGGGTCTCATAATAAATATGCAAAGTGAGTCTAGTATATATACTAAAAGAAGATCAAATCTTCTTTATCAGTATCTTTGCCGACTTTAAAGAAAAAAGGGGATTACGAGCACGAGACTTCGTCGGTGGACTTCTCGACGTCGAACGACGCGCCGAACGACGTTCAATCTTAAAATAGAACATATATTCGGACTCCTGGGGGTGAGTCAAACCTATTGGTACTAATTTTATTGAGTTTTGTGACAGTTTTTTCGCGACCCATTTTAGGGTTTTTGCTTATAACTTGTAATTTATTGTATAGGATTTGTACCTGGTCCATAGTAGGGCTTTAATTTCACAATTAGGAGCGAAACCCAAGAGGTGAGTGATGTTAATTTTGATATGTGGATGATTTTCATGTTTAATTCAATTGTGATGCCAAAGCATGCCTAATTTGCTTAATTTAATTTATTTAGTTTATTATTGGGCAAAATTCATGTGGCTAAATTAGGCCCAATTAATTGGTGACAGCACGGTGTAATGAATTATTTGAGCATGTTGAGTTGTCTATTTGGGTCAATGGAAATTACTAGTTCTATACCACCATGAGGTAATCGATGTGGTGACGACCACGGCCGCCAGAGGCCTATGGGACCGCACGCGCGAGGGCGTGGGTCATAACTAGGTCACGTGGGCTTAGGGAGTGGAGCCGCAGACTAGTTGGTAGTGGTGGTAGTGATCTAGTTATTGCCAGAGACTATAGTTATTTGTAGAGTATTGAATTGAGTGTGTTTATTATCCATGTTCCTAATTGGCATTGCTCACTAAGCATATAGCTGATATATATTGTAATGGTTATTGAATAACCATCGTAGGTGATCGCGGCGAGGACGTGGGGAAGTGAGCTGAGAAGTGGCTTGGCTAGCATATGGGTTTTTGGGGGTTGATATAACATTGTTAATAGTTACTTAGTTTAAAGCCTGCAATATAGTTGTAATTAGTTGCTTTTAATCTGGTTTGTAGTACGAGTTATATTTTGGTTGGGTGAAGACTTATGTAATATTTTTAGTTAAGCTTTGTACTTTAGGTGAATTGTAACTTAACTCCTGTAACATAAGGTGGATTGTGTTAGTTGGGTTTATATTTTATTGTAGTGTTTCTATAACTAATGTTATTAGGTTGGGTCGTGTGAACTTGGAGATTTATTCATTGGATTGGTTGTAAATGGTTTTATTTAGTAATTTTCTTAAAGTGCTTCAAACTCTTGCTAAAACAGGGCTTTTTGGGCTAATTGTATAGACGGGATTTTGCCCATGATATGTTGAAATTCTTTAATTTAAGCTTATTTTAAATTTATTTCGGAACCTAAATCACTGGTGTAAGGCCTTGGTGGCGTGTCACGTGTCCTAGGATCATCTGGGTGGTTCCGGGGCGTGACATTTAGTGGTATCAGAGCATTAGGCTTAGAGCCTTGGGTACGAGACGACGATTGAGAGTACGTGTCGATGATGAGCATGTAGAAGCATTTCATGAATGCATATGAGTAATTGTTGCTATGTTGTTATATAACATATTGGCATGGCATGCAATATATTTATGTAAAATGACTGACAGGTAAAGAATGGATCATAATCGGGAACGTTCACCTCATTTGAGGATGGACCATCTAGAAGAAGTGGTAAGCAATTTCGTAAGGGCAGTAAGTGATCGAATGGGTGGTGATAGACCTGCAAACCCACAACCACGGGCCGAACGGGGAGTCATTGAACAATTTTATAAAAGAAAGCCGAGTCAATTTGATGGAGGCCCAGATCCATCACAAGCTGATCATTGGGTAATGGATATGGAACGCATCTTTCGGGCTGTGGAATGTACAGATGGGGAGAAGATAATGTGTGCTACTGATACTTTGAAAGGTGAAGCCCAGAACTGGTGGGTAAATGTGATTGAACAAGGGGCACCAGAGACGTGGGACAGATTTGTAAAGGTTTTCTATAAGCGGTACTTTCCGGCATCCGTTAAGACACAGTTGGGCCGTGAGTTTGCAAATCTGCAACAAGGGGACATGACAGTAAATGAGTATGCAGCAAAGTACAATAGTTTACTCCAATTTGCACATCGAACAGTACCAAGGGAAGTGGATAGGGCACGAAAATTTGAAGAAGGCCTACGAGATAATATTAGAAGTCGAGTTGATACACACCAACTTCGAAAAGTTTCTGATGTACAAGATGTTGCCTTGATAGCAGAAAGAGATATTGATAAGTACAAATAGAGCCAACAGAATAAGCGGCCAAGTGAGGGAAGAGGTAAAGGACAGGGTTTCTTTAAGAAGCCGTTCTCGCAAGGTTCTAGTTCTAGCTCAGCAGTGCAAAGGGGAAGTTCTTTTTCTGGGGAGAGTCGCCCATTATGTCCAACATGCAATCGTCAACATTGGGGTGTATGCCACTTGACACTAGTGTGCAATATCTGCAAACAGAAGGGCCATATAGCGAGAAATTGCTCACAAACTCGAACGCAGAGCACAGGGAGTATCAATCCAGACATGAGAGGGAAATGCTTCGAATGTGGACAGCCTGGACATCAAGCAAAAGATTGCCCAACAAGACCACAACGAGGGACAGGTTCTGTGGCATCAACTGCGGCAAAACCAGGGACGAGTGTGGATAAAGGGAAAGGGCCTGAACAAAGACAAGGAAGATATTTTTGACTAACACCGGGGGATGCTGTAGCTACCGATTCTGTGGTATCAGGTATATTACTCATTTGCTCACACCCGGCGCATGTTTTAATAGATTCAGGGTCAACACATTCTTTTGTTGCACATGAATTTGTTAAACACTTAGACAGCATGTCAGAACCTTTAGGGTTTGATTTGTCGATATCGTTACCCTTAAGTAAACCTATGGTGACTTCATCAATATTTAAAGCATGTGAAATCAGGGTAAATGATAGGGTTTTGACAGTGAATTTAATTCCGTTGGCCGTTAATTATTTTGACGTAATTTTGGGTATGGATTGGTTATCCGCAAACCAAGCCACTATCGATTGTGAACAGAAAAGAGTTACTTTTCGACCAATGGGACAAGGGGAGTTTAGTTTTCAGGGAACTGGTGTTGTAGCACCACCATATTTGGTTTCAGCAATTCGGGCAGGCAAGTTGTTGAAACAAGGTTGTCAGGGGTTCTTATGTTCAATAATTGACACACGGGTCACAGGGACTAAAGTAGAAGACATTTCAGTTGTGCGAGAGTTCCCAGATGTCTTTCCTGAAGATCTACCAGATGCATTAGTTGAGCGAGAAATTGAATTTACTATTGAAGTAGCCTCGGGGTCTCAGCCAGTATCGAAAACACCGTACAGAATGGCACCAGTGGAGTTGAAAGAATTGAAGATTCAATTGCAAGATCTTCTAGACAAGGGATTCATTCGACCTAGTGTATCGCCGTGGGGTGCACCAGTCTTGTTTGTCAAAAAGAAAGATGGGACGATGAGAATGTGTATCGATTATCGAGAACTTAACAAGTTAACTATCAAGAACAAATATCCGTTGCCTAGGATCGATGACTTATTTGATCAACTTCAAGGAGCCCAAGTCTTTTCCAAGATTGATTTGTGATCAGGTTACCACCAATTAAAAGTCAAAGAAGAGGATGTGGAGAAGACAGCATTCAGGACCCGTTATGGTCATTATGAATTTCTTGTTATGCCTTTTGGAGTTACAAACGCACCGTCGGCATTTATGGATTTGATGAATCGAGTGTTCAAAGACTATCTGGATGAGTTTGTAATTGTCTTCATAGATGATATCTTAATATATTCCAAGAGTGTAGAAGATCACGAGAGGCATCTACGGTTGGTTCTACAGCGACTTCGTGAAAAGAAGCTGTTTGGGAAGTTGAAGAAATGTGAATTCTGGTTAACTGAGATAGCATTTCTGGGGCACGTGATTTCAAAGGAGGGTGTATCAGTAGATCCGCAGAAAATTGAAGCTGTAGCCAATTGGAAGTCGCCAACAAGTGTGCCAGAAGTACGAAGCTTCTTGGGATTAGTTGGATACTACCGAAGGTTCGTGGAAAATTTTTCAAGAATTGCGATGCCAATGACACAACTTATGCGAAAAGATGTTCCTTTTATTTGGAGTCCAGAATGTGAAGAAAGTTTTGTTGAGTTAAAGACTCGTTTGATGACAGCACCAATATTGACCATTCCTTCAGGTACTGAGGGGTTTGTGATATATAGCGACGCTTCCTATCGAGGTTTGGGTTGTGTACTGATGCAAAACAACAAGGTGATTGCATATGCCTCGCGACAGCTAAGGCCACACGAAGTGAAGTATCCGACTCATGATCTTGAGTTAGCGGCGATTATCTTTGCTTTGAAAATTTGGAGGCATTATCTCTACGGGGAAAAGTGTGAAATCTACACTGATCATAAGAGTCTAAAATATTTGTTTACTCAGCGAGATTTGAATATGAGACAAAGGAGATGGTTAGAGCTAATGAAGGATTATGACTTGACAGTCCAATATCATCCAGGGAAAGCTAATGTGGTGGCCGATGCACTGAGTCGAAAGTCTACAACTAATTTGGCCTATGCTTTGACTTCACAAGAAAAGTTAATTCGGGAAATGGAACAGCTAAAGTTGGAGGTGATTCCAGAAACTAGAGGTGGTCTAATGTCAGCCATTATTGCACAGCCGTCTCTTATCGATGAAATTCGAGCCAAGCAGCTTCAAGATCCAATATTGAAGAAGATACATGATGAAATACCTGAGGGTAAGCAGCCAGAATTTACTTTTGAGAATGGTATACTGAAATTCAGGAATCGAGTTTGTGTACCCAATATCGATGGTATCAAGGAAGTAATTTTGGAAGAGGCACACAATACGAGGTACTCAATTCATCTGGGTAGTACTAAGATGTATCGTGATTTGCGAGGAATCTATTGGTGGTCAGGGATGAAACGTGAAGTAGCTGAACATGTGGCAAAGTGTGTGGCTTGTCAGAGGGTAAAAGTGGAACATCAGAAACCAGCGGGGAAATTGGAACCACTACCTATACCAGAGTGGAAATGGGAAAATATTACAATGGACTTCGTGGGAGGTTTACCAAGATCTAGAAAGTCAAATGACAGTGTATGGGTAATTGTTGATCGATTGACCAAGTCAGCACATTTTCTACCAATCAAGACTAATGATCCAAAGAAGTTAGCTGAGTTGTATGTTCAAGAAATTGTGAGACTTCATGGAGTTCCAGTATCTATAGTTTCAGATCGGGATACTGCATTCACATCAAGATTTTGGCAAAGTATGCAGAGAGCGATGGGTACAAGATTGAGTTTCAGTACAGCTTTTCATCCTCAAACCGATGGCCAATCAAAACGTGTAATTCAGATACTTGAAGATATGCTTCGACTTTGTGTTTTGGATTTTAAAGGTGATTGGGAAGAGCATTTGCCATTGGCTGAATTTGCTTATAATAATAGTTACCAATCCAGTATTGGGATGGCACCTTTTGAGGCTTTGTATGGGCGTAAGTGTCGTTCTCCACTGTGTTGGAATGAGGTTGGTGAGAGAAGATTGATAGGGCCTGAAATTGTTCAGCAGACTACGGAAAAGATAAAGACAATACAACAACGGCTTCAAATAGCCCAAAGTAGGTATAAAAGCTATGCGGACTTGAAAAGAAGACCGATGGAATTTGAAGTTAGGGAGTTTGTATTCTTGAAAGTATCACCTTCAAAGGGTATTACGAGGTTTGGGAAACGTGGGAAGTTGAATCCAAGGTATGTTGGGCCATTTGAAATCATTGGCAGAATTGGACCAGTAGCTTATCGGTTGGAGTTACCACCAGAATTAGCTAATGTACACGATGTATTTCACATATCAATGTTAAGGAAATGTGTATCAGATCCGAAGAAATTGATTATTCCAGAGCCGTTGGAAGTCAGGGAAGACCTGACTTATATCGAGCAGCCAGTCAAGATTCTTGACAGAAAAGAACAAGTTCTGAGGACAAAGACTATTCCTTTGGTTATGGTGCTGTGACGAAATCACTCCGTTGAGGAAGCCACGTGGGAAAGAGAAGATGAAATGAAAGAGAAATATCCGTTCTTGCTCGAAACCTGAGGTACTACGAGTTTGGGGACAAACTCCTTTTTAAGGAGGGGAGAGATGTGACACCCGCTCCTGCGGTTTATATTTAATACTGCTTTAGCATGCATAATTATGAGTTAATGTTAATTAATGTGTTATGTGACACTTATTGGAGGTGGGATTGACCCACTAAGTTGATTATGGGTGTCCAGTTGGGAACCCAGTTTTGGCCAGTATGGCAATCCCAAGTTGGGATATGTGTTGATGGGTCCCAGTTGAGATGGGACATTATATGTGGAACACCTTATGTGCCTAAATGTTTATTAATGCTTAAATGATTTATTATCTTATTGTTAATAATATCATGTTATTAGGTAGTGACCACTTTTGGAGTCAATTAGGGGTATCTTTGTGAGCACGAATTGAACACGTTTCATAATTAGTAGGCTAATTAGCAACTTCATATAATTATATGGGACCACTTATGGGACCCATGCGAGACATAGACAAATACTCATTTAGGATTGTGATAGTTTTAATATAGTTTAATAAATTGTAGGGGTGTAATCGTAAAATTAGTAAACTATGGTGGGTCTCATAATAAATATGCAAAGTGAGTCTAGTATATATACTAAAAGAAGATCAAATCTTCTTTATCAGTATCTTTGCCGACTTTAAAGAAAAAGGGGATTACGAGCACGAGACTTCGTCGGTGGACTTCTCGACTTCGAACGACGCGCCGAACGACGTTCAATCTTAAAATAGAACATGTATTCGGACTCCTGGGGGTGAGTCTAACCTATTGGTACTAATTTTATTGAGTTTTGTGACAGTTTTTCCGCGACCCATTTTAGGGTTTTTGCTTATAACTTGTAATTTATTGTATAGGATTTGTACCTGGTCCATAGTAGGGCTTTAATTTCACAATTAGGAGCGAAACCCAAGAGGTGAGTGATGTTAATTTTGATATGTGGATGATTTTCATGTTTAATTCAATTGTGATGCCAAAGCATGCCTAATTTGCTTAATTTAATTTATTTAGTTTATTATTGGGCAAAATTCATGTGGCTAAATTAGGCCCAATTAATTGGTGACAGCACGGTGTAATAAATTATTTAAGCATGTTGAGTTGTCTATTTGGGTCAATGGAAATTACTAGTTCTATACCACCATGAGGTAATCGATGTGGTGACGACCACGGCCGCCAGAGGCCTATGGGACCGCACGCGCGAGGGCGTGGGTCATAACTAGGTCACGTGGGCTTAGGGAGTGGAGCCGCGGACTAGTTGGTAGTGGTGGTAGTGATCTAGTAATTGCCAGAGACTATAGTTATTTGTAGAGTATTGAATTGAGTGTGTTTATTATCCATGTTCCTAATTGGCATTGCTCACTAAGCATATAGCTGATATATATTGTAATGGTTATTGAATAACCATCGTAGGTGATCGCGGCGAGGACGTGGGGAAGTGAGCTGAGAAGTGGCTTGGCTAGCATATGGGTTTTTGGGGGTTGATATAACATTGTTAATAGTTACTTAGTTTAAAGCCTGCAATATAGTTGTAATTAGTTGCTTTTAATCTGGTTTGTAGTGCGAGTTATATTTTGGTTGGGTGAAGACTTATGTAACATTTTTAGTTAAGCTTTGTACTTTAGGTGAATTGTAACTTAACTCCTGTAACATAAGGTGGATTGTGTTAGTTGGGTTTATATTTTATTGTAGTGTTTCTATAACTAATGTTATTAGGTTGGGTCGTGTGAACTTGGAGATTTATTCATTGGATTGGTTGTAAATGGTTTTATTTAGTAATTTTCTTAAAGTGCTTCAAACTCTTGCTAAAACAGGGCTTTTTGGGCTAATTGTATAGACGGGATTTTGCCCATGATATGTTGAAATTCTTTAATTTAAGCTTATTTTAAATTTATTTCGGAACCTAAATCACTGGTGTAAGGCCTTGGTGGCGTGTCACGTGTCCTAGGATCATCTGGGTGGTTCCGGGGCGTGACAGAACGAAACCTGACTAAAGAGTCTCAAGGTAGCCAGGGTAACAACTGGATCTATTGAGGGTATTTTCGGTTTGCTTTGACCTGTCATCTGTTGAAAAAATTCCTGAACATTGGTCGAAGCCACATCTTCCATCTTCAAGACATACTTCAAGCTTTCCTTGAAGTTCTTTGTTTCTTCAGGAGTCAAATTGGGAGGTAGGGGCATGTGAAATTCCTTAAAACTTGAGACACCTAGGACAGTCTGAGGATCAAATGAGGCTGATGCTGAAGCAGCTTTAGGATCAGAACTTGTGCTAGGCTTCGAAGGACCAATTCCAGTCTCAAGAACATATTCAACCTGGTTAACAAAAGATAACTGTGCAATTAGAATTTGTTTATAAGGAAAAATCAGATATCATCGAATATTCGAATACTTTACCATGGGTTGGTATTCAAGTAATGAAGGTTGAGTGCTCAATGGAGGGGATTTTTGAACCTCTGAGATGTCAGGGCCTTGAGATGTTGGCTCAGGAATTGGTGGCGGCAGTTCAGGTTCTGGTTCCACCTTCGAGATATGGATTGCTGGAATAGGAACTTCTTGGATAATCTCTGAACCAGCAGGTGGTTCAACTGTTGTTTTGGCCTTTTTTCTGATCAAGGATGAAATGGGACTGGTGTCTGCCTCTTCCTCAGATTCAACATTCTCAGATACAAGAGGAGAACTTTCTGCTGGAAGAATTAGCTTTCTTTTTGGCTTCGGTGGTAGTGGAGCAGGAGTCGAAACCTTTGAAACCTTTGATGGAATGGGAATGCTTGATTTTGCCTTCGAGGCTCTGGTTATTGGTGAAGAGCCTTCACCAATGGATTTTCCTATGTTGTGAAATGCAAGACAACAATAAGTCAAAGTTCTTTTCATCATATAAGGAGAAAAGGATTGAATTGGTGATATGTTTACCTTTTGACTTCAAATCAATGTATTTCAGGAGTTGGCACTTGTTCATTTGAACTGACATCAAGTTTTCCCACCAATTGGAGAAGGCAGATGTACAGTTTGTGTAAACTGGCAAGGAGGTGAACTCCAAATTGCTAACTTTGTTTTGATAGACTGCCAATGCAGCAGTTATCACTGTGTCTGGTACTCTTGTGCTCGTCTTATAAGCCATCAGTATATTGGCTTGGCTTCGAATCGGAAAAGGGATTGATTGAGTGAGCCCGAATTGTCTCGAAAATTGATTTGGGAGATAGAGTTCACCATGGGATTTCATACTGAGGGCATTCCCAAAGAACAGATCTCTACTGATCAAAAAACTTCCCCATGCAGCTTTTAGTTCCACTGCATTTGCTACTCTGTCCAAGATTTGACACAACCAATGTGGAGAGAGGGGAGTATGGTCTTCAGAATTATAGAGGATAGAAAATGGCTGAAATAGATTATTTGGCCTAATTGCTGGAATGTTGGAAAAAAGGGAAAGACACTCTTTGAAAGTTTTCTCAATATTTGGCAGTAAGGCAAAGAAAGTCCCATGAGAAATAGAGTTCGATAAGGGTCCTAAATTATGAATTTCTGGAAAATAAGCATATAACCACATTTGCAAGATCCAGAAAGGACCACCCTGAGTAGGAAGAAAAGGGTCGAAGCATAAATCAGAAAAGGATCTATAAAGAGATCCTAGAACAAAGGGGGCCAAAGCTAATCTTCGACCTGCAGCCAAAGCCCTGGCAATATTGGAAAATTTGAGGAACACCCTCTGTGAAGAAGTGCAGAATAAGTGCTTCGAAAGCCAGTAAAGGAGGAAACAGTAATATTCCTTATCTGATACACCCCTTGATGATTTCATGTGAGAAGATAGGAAGTTGGTGTATCCTAATGATTTGGAATCAGTGTTTATGGAAGGGCTGTCAGATTCGACCATGTAAGGATGGGCATCCTCTCCATGGGATAAAAATCCCAACAGATGACAGATATCCAAGACAGTTGGACCTATGGGACCAAATCGAAATTGACAATGGTTGAAAATAGGGTTCCAAAAGTACAAGGCTCCAGCCAGGAGATTAGGGCTAGCCTCGATGGGGTATTTAGAGAGTTCTACGGCGTGATAAATTCCAGTGGCAGTCAGAATCTCTCCCTTGTTCCCTAAAATCCTATCTACCCACTCTGGCCAATCTTTTGCAGGTTTGGGCCAGTGTCGAAACCTTAAATCGATTTTAGGAATAGGAATCTCCTGCTGGTAAGCCAAATGTTACTGTCCTAACCTAGGATAGTAGACATGGAGTTTAAGATTGGGAGTACTCAGACAGGGACCAACGGCGATGGAGGATTCTTGGTTGGGAAAAGTAACAGGGACAAGAATCTCATTGATTAGCAAAGTTTCCTGCCCTTTCGAATATTGTTCTTGCTCATCCCGAATGATTTTTTCAAAATCATCGCAGACTTTTTGAAGTTGTGTGTTATCATAAGACGACGCCATTTTTCGGAGCAAGATAACTAGGGCGAAATAAGAATAATTAAGGAGAAAACGAAGCGCAAAAGAGATAGAAAGAATTGAAGAGTCTACAGAAGATAGAAAGGTTCTTTTTCCTTTGCCTTGACTATTTATAGCCTTTGGTGACGTTTTGGAAAGAGACATATCTATTCAAGAAAGTAGCCGTTACAGTTGGTTACTTATTTAGCCGTTATGCCAAGTGAAAAGACATACTGGTTGATAATGAACCATTTCAGTTTGGTTAAGACAACATTGAATTTTTAATAATTCATTGAATTAAGAAAAGAGTACAATTGCAAATTACAGACATAATTGATAAAAGTGGGGAAAATCATAAGTTACAAGATTATGGAACATAGCCCAATAATAAGCAAAATACTCTGCTTCCAGTTCTATCTCGAAACATAGGTTTCTGGTTTGTAATGCCAATTTATCTTCACTCCGAAGGGTAAGATAAGCCTCCTTGAGTTGTTCTTCATACTGGTTTAACCGAGAATTGATCTTGGATAAGGCTTTGCGAAGACTTCGAAGCTCCTTGGCTAACGGGGTTTTACCTCAAAGAGAGATGCCAATAGCCTTGGCTTCATCTTTGAGATAAGCAATTCGACTTTCGAGGTCAGGCTTCGAGTAATGAGAAATACTGCTTTCTTCATCAGAGCTTCCACAACCATAAATGTATTTCTCTTTGAATTCTAAAACTTCATCAAGGAGTGCATTGGGGGTTTCTTTGAAACTTTCATAAAGATCCATTAGGTAGTTCAAGTGATGGACACTTTCTTGATGATGAGAATGCCATCTCACATGTGAAGCTAAGGTTCGAAGGGTAAAATCCATTTGGGTTCAAACAAGTGTTGAAATACCCCATTCATGGCATAGGATGTGACAAGTCCATTCAAAATTAATTCGAGCCCTCGAATCTTGCAAAATAGAGAATGGGAGATGTGAAAAGGCAACTAGAAGCTTTTGAGCTTGAATGATCAGGCATAGAGAGGGTGATCTAACAGGTGGAGTATGTTCGAATATAGGACCACTCCTACACAGTTGGTCTAGCTTTAAGAAGGGATCACCAATATCCTCAGTTGGGTCTACTACTTGAACTTTGGTATCTGGAAAACCTAGTACAGAATGATCGAAAAGAAGCACTCTTTCTTTGTAATCTTTCTCGAAAAGTTTGCATTTGGAAAGAAAAGTTGAGGAGTAATGCTCATTGGAGAAATTTTCATGAGATGCCCTTACATATGTGTGAATGGGAGGTCTGCCTTGAGGAATCAGGATATTTCCCCTTAGAAGCCTTTCCCCAGGAGGACTGGTTGAAGAGATCAACCAAGCAGTCAATAGATTTTGTTCTCGGGAAAGATGATTCGAAAATGGATAATATGGTTTTATTATCCTGCTTCGAATAACCCCTTCAGTTTCAGGATATTCAAAGTTTGGGTGAATGACTGAAGGTGTTGTAGTAGGTATTTCGAGTTTCATACCTTTATAGTATCCAACTCCTTCACCATGGGAAACAGGTTGTTCCCAAGCAGGAGGAAAGGTTTGATTGTTGTAAATCGATATCGAAGAGCTCAAAGATGAATTTTGCCCTGATGAAGAAGCACTTGGTCTGTTTAGCATCTCATGCCACTTCCCCCATTTCGAGTAGGTAAAGGGTTCAGGAGGAATCTCAGGGGGGGATCCCAATTGGCTCGAGAGGGAATTTCAGGGCGTTTGATTGATAGCATCACTTCTTCAGGAAGATCCAGAGGAAAGCAATCACTGGTATCGAAAGAAGATTGAGAAGAGGACATGATCAACAGAGCAGATTCAAAGGGACAAGGTAGAGTAAAGGGTTCAAGGATCAAGCAGATACAATGGTTTGTGTGAAGATAATTGAAGACAAGGATCTCCAATTTAAATGTATTCGGAAGACTGCATGAAGAGTATAACTACTCAGCATGATCTTGCCATGATCACCATTATCTTTTTCGAATCAAAAGGAAAATGGCGCGGGGGGTAATGTTTGTAACAGGAATGTCAAGCCAATGCGAAGGTGCCACGTAAAATTCGATGTGGCAGGACAGTTATTTGGAATGGATGTGGCGCAGAAACAGTTAAGGGCAGTTTGCTGATTGATGCTGTTTAAATGTTTAACCGCCAGAGGACACGTGTCAATTTCTAAGAAGTAACCGAAAGAGCAGGTGTCAAATCAAGAGTATGCCACGTGTGAGAGCAGTTATGTCACGCCCCGACGTAGCATAAATATGGAAAGCGTTTAATTTCCTTTATGGACCCGTAGGTCGCGACAGTTTGAAGGATCGATTCCGTCCCAAAAACTTCTAACAACATAAAACTATTAATCAGAGTAGGGTAAACAGGGCTCATAAAAATTTTTCTAACTTATTACAACTTATGGTACGGGGTTAACTAAGGCACAGACCGCCTTAAAATAAAACAATAACTTAAAGTCTATTACAGTCATCCTTATTACAAAACCAAATCATATCTTAAAGCACATAAACATAAAGCATATAAAAGTAAATTCTCTTCTCAGCAGTTGATCTCAATTAGCATAGTCATATGGTTCATCCTGATTATAACCTGCAAAGCCTGAACACGAATGTCCAGGACGCATCAACGCCGTCAGCTTCAAGAAGCTGGTGAGTATTAAAAACATAGCTTTGAATGTAAAAACATGCCCATTTACCTTTTTCCCATTTCCATTTAAATACCACAAGTTTATATTTATGATAAAGAGCTTGTTAGAAAAACAACCACAACAATAATTAAAAGATAAATTCACACATATGTGACCGTGTATGAGAACAATGCACCATCTCATCTAACCGACTCTTTTCTCTCGACAAAACCCAACAACCCTCTATCCTACTCCTGGTATCTTTGAAATACTAAGATAGCCACACTTTAGCAACGGGGCGCCAGGGAGTGTCCAGTTTGCCTCACACTTTGGTCCGGGGTA
The DNA here is from genome assembly GCA_033977485.1 of Hydrangea macrophylla. Classification (NCBI taxonomy): domain Eukaryota; kingdom Viridiplantae; phylum Streptophyta; class Magnoliopsida; order Cornales; family Hydrangeaceae; genus Hydrangea; species Hydrangea macrophylla. The sequence goes on along the minus strand of CM066987.1, from coordinate 18,099,893 downwards.
CCAGGGAGTGTCCAATGCCTCACACTTTGAATACCCTAACTGCCATGCAAATACCGGGGCAACCCCCACACAGGTATCCAGACTCGAGTCATTCAGGGAGTGTCTATAGGCCACACTTTAGCACTTCCATGGGTGCCAGTGAGTGTCCAAGTTCGGCTTCACACACTTTAACGCTTCCATGGGCGTCAGGGAGTGTCCATTTTTGCCACCTTCGCATTTCAAAGACACCCTCATCCTCTTTTTCAACTCCAACCACAATCACATCCACAACCACAACCATAACCACAGCCACAATTACAACCACAACCACAACCACAACCACAACTCAAACTCATACTCTTTCCACACAATCATTACTCTTTTCCACACTATCATTACTCTTTTACACACTACCAACACTCACCATGCATGTACAACTGACTCCACATGAATGTCATCAAACTTTAAACATAAAGGAATTCACAGAATTAAAGAAATAATACGCGTACGGGGATTGAAAATTCGTAATTCATTGCCTTAATCATTTTAAACATAACTAATAGCATTCTAAAAACTGCTACTGTAATCCTCGTTTTCTGTCCAAACGGTGCAGAATCTGAGAAAATTGCATTTGACGAAAAGTGTGCAAAATCGAGTTTTGCTTGGGACAACGCGGGCAAAACCTTAAATTTCATTCGTTTTCCTAACAAAAATCTGAAAACAAAATTCTGCTACTGTTAAAATTAACTACCTAAATCAGTAAATAAGGAATGAGTTACATTTGGAGTGAGTTAGTAATACTCACTGTGATATAGATTTGAAGAAATTGTTGAGAAAGAAATATAATTACGAAATTCCCAAAATCCAAGCTTTGGCTATGGAGGATTGAGCTCTTCTCTCTCTCTACGAAATTGAAGAACTTCTCTGCACTCTCTAAATTCTCTGTGTATACTGAATTATGCTGTGATGAATGTGCAGAAAGTGTAGTGTGGTTGGGTGTATAAATAACCAAATTCCTACCAAGAAAACATTGGCCTAACTTCCCACTCAATCTCCATTAACCCCCATATAATACCATGAATGTGCAGCAATGAGGTGTATGCACTGCCCTTTATTCTCCACTACTGAAAGTAAGAGGTAGGTGGAGATGAGGTGGGTCAATGTGTGTTTGGGTAATCTAGCTTATGGCATAAGGACAATACACATACAACAACATTTGCCAAACAAGACCTAAGGAAAAGCATCAGCATAATAATTTGGGTATAAATATATTTGTTCAATCATTTACTTCCAAAATTCTGTGGAAGTTTAACACTGCGCGGACAGTTTTAAACTTACACTGGTATTTTCGTGATACGGTGTTTATCACAAAAATACAGAGAATTCATTTTAACGTTAGAAATAGTTTTCTGATTTTATAAAAATACAGTTTGAGTTTAAAAGAAATAATTCCACCGTCTTGAAATACAGTTTTGAAATTTAACACAGGTATTGCAAGTTTTTATGAAAATTGCATTTTGACCCCAAAAGAAATTTCAATTATGAAATTAGTCAAGAATTAAACTTTTCACATAAGAATTAACATATAAACAGACAATATATATTAAATTTTAAATATGATAATGCAAATGATAATGAAAATTTTAAATATAATAATGCATGAAAATGCAGGTTATTACACCCTTCCCCCCTTAAACAGGATTTCGTCCCCGAAATCAAGACTAACTAGTCATGAAACAACTCCGGGTACTTCTTCCTCATATCAGCTTCAACTTCCCACGAGGCTTCATTCTCGTCATGGTGATTCCACTGAACCTTCACCAACGGGATATCCTTATTCCTCAGCTTCTTGATACTCTGATCCAAAATCTTCACAGGTCTCTCCTTGTAAGAAACGTTATGACTCGTCTCAATGTCGTCATAACTAACCACGTGCGAGGGATCTCGTATGTATTTCCTCAACATACTCACGTGAAACACGTTGTGAACCCCAGACATCTTCGGTGGTAGCGCCAGCTGATAGGCCACTTTCCCGATACGTTCCAAAATCTCAAACGGTCCAATAAAACGCGGAGCTAACTTCCCTCTCTTGAGACCAAAGCGTACTACTCCTCGTGTTGGTGAAACCTTAAGAAGTACGTGATCTCCAACACTAAACTCCAGATCTTTCCGGCGCCGATCAGCATAACTCTTATACCTGCTCTGAGCGGTTCTCATCCTTTCCTTGACCGAGGAAATCTTCTCGTTGGTTTCTCTAACCAAATCCGGTCCCAACAACTCTGTATCACCAACTTCTGCCCAACACAATGGAGAACGACACGGTCGTCCGTACAGTGCCTCGAACGGAGCCATACCGATACTCGCGTGATAACTATTGTTATAGGCAAATTCAACCAAAGGCAAGTGTGTCTCCCAAGATTCTTCAAAATCGATCACACAAGCCCTAAGCATATCCTCCATGATCTGATTAACACGCTCAGTTTGCCCATCTGTCTGAGGGTGAAAAGCAGTACTCATCTTGAGTGAAGTTCCCATAGCTTCTTGCAGACTTTCCCAAAATCCAGAAGTAAAACGTGCGTCACGGTCTGACACAATCGATACAGGTGCACCGTGAAGTCGCACAACTTGTTGTATGTACATCTGGCTCATCTTTTCCACCGGGTATGTCATACTGTAAGCAATAAAATGAGCTGACTTCGTCAATCGATCCACAATTACCCAAATAGCGTCATGATTCTGTTGCGACCGGGGCAATCCTACTACAAAATCCATCGTAATGTGCTCCCACTTCCAACCAGGAATAGGTAGCGGTTGCAACAATCCTGACGGTCTCTGATGTTCGGCCTTGACTTGCTGACACGTCAAACACTTGGATACAAACTCGGCCACATCCTTCTTCATGCCTTCCCACCAGAAATTTCTCTTCAAATCTTTATACATCTTAGTTCCTCCCGGGTGAACTGTATACCTTGATTTATGTGCTTCTTCCAGAATATCTTTTCTCAAATTCCCACAATCTGGTACACATAATCTGTCTCTGCATCGATACCCTCCGTCACTCCCCACCTTCCATTCGGTCGGGTCTTTTTCTGACATTTTTACAAACCATGTCTGAAACTTCTCATCTTCTTTCTGAGCTTCAATAACGCGGTCGATAAGAACAGGCTGTAGGATAAGACATCCAAAAAGTTGTCCTTCTCCTCTTTCAGCACTCTGTACATCGAACTCCACCAACGTCTCCAAAGCTCGCCACTCTCTAACCATTAAGGAGGCGATCGTCTCCCGAGTCTGCCTACTCAAAGCATCAGCGACCACATTAGCTTTACCAGGGTGGTATTCCAACGTGAAGTCGTAATCTTTGATCAACTCCATCCATCTGCGCTGCCTCATGTTCAACTCTTTCTGTGTGAACAAATACTTCAGACTCTTGTGATCGGAGAACAAATCAAACTTCTCACCGTAGAGATAATGTCTCCAAATCTTGAGTGCAAAAACCACTGCTGCCAATTCCAAATCATGAATAGGATAGTTCAACTCATTCGGCTTCAGCTGCCTGGATCCATAGGCTATAACTCTGTCATCTTGCATAAGTACACACCCTAGTCCTTGATATGATGCGTCACTAAAGATAGTGAACTTCTCACCAGGCTTGGGTATTGCTAGTACTGGTGCGGTAGTGAGTCTCTCTTTCAACTCTAGAAAGGCTCGCTCATGCTTCTCTGTCCATTCGAATTTCAAATTCTTCTTTGTCAACCCAGTCAATGGTGCAGCTATCTTGGAGAATCCCTCAACAAATCTCCTGTAATAGCCTGCGAGTCCAAGAAAACTCCGAACTTCTGTAGGGTTGCTTGGCCTAACCCAGTTGGATACAGCATCGGTCTTGGACGAATCCACAGAAATTCCTTGAGATGACACCTTGTGTCCCAAAAATTTCACTTCTTGCAACCAGAACTCACACTTACTGAACTTGGCATACAAGTGGTGGTCCTTAAGCGTCTGCATCGTAATCCGAAGATGTTGCTCGTGTTCTTCTCTTGACTTAGAATAGATCAAAATATCATCAATAAAGACGATGACAAACTGATCTAAATAAGGCTTGAATACTCTGTTCATCAGATCCATAAACACTGCCGGGGCGTTCGTTAATCCAAACGGCATCACCAGAAATTCATAATGACCATATCGGGTTCTGAAAGCAGTCTTAGGTATGTCTTCCTTCCGTACCCTCAACTGATGATACCCCGACCTTAGGTCTATCTTGGAAAATATCGTAGCTCCTTGTAGTTGATCAAATAAATCGTCGATCCGAGGCAAAGGATACTTGTTCTTGATTGTCACTCGATTCAATTCTCTGTAGTCGATACACAGCCTGAGCGTCCCGTCCTTCTTCTTCACAAATAACACCGGTGCTCCCCAAGGCGATGTACTTGGACGTACAAAACCTAGGTTCTCGAGCTCTTGTACTTGTCCCTTTAATTCTAGCAGTTCTGTGGGGGCCATTCTGTAGGGAACCTTGGTAATTGGTACGGTACCCGGTATAAGCTCAATACAGAACTCTATACTTCTCTCGGGCGGTAATCCAGAAATGTCTTGAAATACTTCTTCGAAGTCCTTGACTACAGGTATAGATGATGCTGTCACCTCTGTACTGACGACTTCGATGTTGGCTAAACATCTTGTGAGGAACATATCTCCCGAAGGGTTACATTGAAAATCAAAGGGTTGATTCTCATTGTCGGAGAATGTAATTCTCTTCCTCGCGCAATCCAACTTCACTTGATTCTGAGACAGCCAATCCATTCCTAGGATTATGTCGAACTCCTTCATCGATAGGACGATCAACCTTGCAGGGATTTCTCGGTCTCCAATCCGTAGAGGACAATCCTTGCATACATGTCCTAAACTGACCGCAGCTCCTATTGGTGATGTAGCCTTCAAAGCTTTCTCTAAGCGATGAGGTAAGATACCCAATCTCCGAATTGTATTAATGGATATGAATGAAAGAGCAGCACCCGTATCAAATAATACTCTAACATGGGAGTTAAATAGAGTCAATGTACCTTCCACTGCTTGCTGATCAGGTTGAACTTCTCCAAGATCTCCATCTTCATATGCAGCTCCATCATCACCCGCGGCATCAGGAATAACAGCATTCAAGCGGGTCTGACCCTGTTGTCCATAAGTCGCTTGCTTAGGAGCAGTGCAGAACCTGCTGATGTGACCTGGTTCACCACAATTGAAGCAGACTATTCCTGGCTGAGCAGCACGCCTTGGTGCCCTGCAGTCCCGAGCCACATGTCCAGGATTGCCACAGTTGAAGCACTTTACTCCACTACTTCCTTCTCCTACTCGGGGTTGAGTCGGATGGGTAATAGCTTGTGCCTTCTTGCTCCCATCAAAGTTCCTCTTCTGCCCTTGGGTACGATTCATTGGTGGTCTATTCCCAAAATTACCCCTCTGAGGCGGTCGGAATTCGAATTGTTTACGGTATACTCTTGCATCTTCTTCCAGGTCGGTAGCCAGGCCGACTAGTCCTTCAAACGATTTGTCTAGGTGGCCGAGAGTCAGGCGACGAATCTGCGGTGCCAACCCTTGGTTATACTTCCGGATCTTCTTCTCCTCAGTATCAACCATGTGCGGGGCAAACCGTGACAGCCTCTCGAACTGTGTGGTATACTCTTGCACCGTCTTGGTTCCTTGCGTCAGATCCATAAACTCCTTCTCTCTTCTGTGCCTCTCCGTAGCCGGAAAGTACTTCTCCAGGAATCTCCCTTTGAACGCCGTCCATGTCATCCCCATAGCAGCGGTGTTTCCGATAGTGGCTATGACCGAGTCCCACCAATCTGCAGCGGCGTCGGTTAGTTGAAAAGTAGCCAATCTCCTTTTGTCCATCTCGTTGCATTGGACAGCTTCAAACATGCGGTCCATCTGTCTTAACCATTGTTCTGCCTTCCAGGGATCCGTGGTACCCGCAAATTGCTCGGGTCTGAGCGCACGGAATCTCTCCAGCAGCTTATCTCCCGTCTGGCGGTCTCGTTGGTTTTCATTCGCATTACTAACCCTCTCGAGACGTCTGATAAAAGCTTCAAATATTCCCGTGGGGTCGGCAGCCTCGGGCGCTCCTTCAATCAGATTTCTGTTCCTCCTTGGTCTTCCAGCCATTCTATGCATGATAGGGGTAGTAGAATGAGAAACATGCATGCAACAGTACTATGACGAAAATTTTCAAAGGAGTATTTATCACTATATCACATACTCGTATTATCACATAAGCATACAATAAAATATATATTAAGTACATATAATACTCGTATTCGAACTAGGGCTGTCTAATAGCAAAGAGGTCGTATTCTTATCCTCTAGACTCTGGGTTGTGGGCCATACTGACTGTTCCGAGATTTGACTCAGGAAGTTGGTCAGTGCCTAAGCTATTAATGAGGGCTATGGTATGCTTTAACTCCTTAGAAACTCGGCTACTATATGTCTGTAGGGGCATCGTAAAATATGGCTATCTCGGCTAATCCTAAATGGATATGTCTGAAGGTATATGGAAATTGCTATCATTCTTGTCGATGTGACAAGACAAACGGGTAATCATTTCTATGATAAAACCAACTTAGAATTTTAGTTTCTGAACTAAGGGTAATCCGTACTAAACTAAAACTAGAACTTGGTTATATAGCTTAGTAAAACTTAAGGGTAACCTATGTCACTAATCTATGGCGTGAAAAACTGAGCCTGGTCAATCTAGAAAACCTATGGCTCTGATACCACCAAATCCTGTCACGCCCCGACGTAGCATAAATATGGAAAGCGTTTAATTTCCTTTATGGACCCGTAGGTCGCGACAGTTTGAAGGATCGATTCCGTCCCAAAAACTTCTAACAACATAAAACTATTAATCAGAGTAGGGTAAACAGGGCTCATAAAAATTTTTCTAACTTATTACAACTTATGGTACGGGGTTAACTAAGGCACAGACCGCCTTAAAATAAAACAATAACTTAAAGTCTATTACAGTCATCCTTATTACAAAACCAAATCATATCTTAAAGCACATAAACATAAAGCATATAAAAGTAAATTCTCTTCTCAGCAGTTGATCTCAATTAGCATAGTCATATGGTTCATCCTGATTATAACCTGCAAAGCCTGAACACGAATGTCCAGGACGCATCAACGCCGTCAGCTTCAAGAAGCTGGTGAGTATTAAAAACATAGCTTTGAATGTAAAAACATGCCCATTTACCTTTTTCCCATTTCCATTTAAATACCACAAGTTTATATTTATGATAAAGAGCTTGTTAGAAAAACAACCACAACAATAATTAAAAGATAAATTCACACATATGTGACCGTGTATGAGAACAATGCACCATCTCATCTAACCGACTCTTTTCTCTCGACAAAACCCAACAACCCTCTATCCTACTCCTGGTATCTTTGAAATACTAAGATAGCCACACTTTAGCAACGGGGCGCCAGGGAGTGTCCAGTTTGCCTCACACTTTGGTCCGGGGTACCAGGGAGTGTCCAATGCCTCACACTTTGAATACCCTAACCGCCATGCAAATACCGGGGCAACCCCCACACAGGTATCCAGACTCGAGTCATTCAGGGAGTGTCTATAGGCCACACTTTAGCACTTCCATGGGTGCCAGTGAGTGTCCAAGTTCGGCTTCACACACTTTAACGCTTCCATGGGCGTCAGGGAGTGTCCATTTTTGCCACCTTCGCATTTCAAAGACACCCTCATCCTCTTTTTCAACTCCAACCACAATCACATCCACAACCACAACCATAACCACAGCCACAATTACAACCACAACCACAACCACAACCACAACTCAAACTCATACTCTTTCCACACAATCATTACTCTTTTCCACACTATCATTACTCTTTTACACACTACCAACACTCACCATGCATGTACAACTGACTCCACATGAATGTCATCAAACTTTAAACATAAAGGAATTCACAGAATTAAAGAAATAATACGCGTACGGGGATTGAAAATTCGTAATTCATTGCCTTAATCATTTTAAACATAACTAATAGCATTCTAAAAACTGCTACTGTAATCCTCGTTTTCTGTCCAAACGGTGCAGAATCTGAGAAAATTGCATTTGACGAAAAGTGTGCAAAATCGAGTTTTGCTTGGGACAACGCGGGCAAAACCTTAAATTTCATTCGTTTTCCTAACAAAAATCTGAAAACAAAATTCTGCTACTGTTAAAATTAACTACCTAAATCAGTAAATAAGGAATGAGTTACATTTGGAGTGAGTTAGTAATACTCACTGTGATATAGATTTGAAGAAATTGTTGAGAAAGAAATATAATTACGAAATTCCCAAAATCCAAGCTTTGGCTATGGAGGATTGAGCTCTTCTCTCTCTCTACGAAATTGAAGAACTTCTCTGCACTCTCTAAATTCTCTGTGTATACTGAATTATGCTGTGATGAATGTGCAGAAAGTGTAGTGTGGTTGGGTGTATAAATAACCAAATTCCTACCAAGAAAACATTGGCCTAACTTCCCACTCAATCTCCATTAACCCCCATATAATACCATGAATGTGCAGCAATGAGGTGTATGCACTGCCCTTTATTCTCCACTACTGAAAGTAAGAGGTAGGTGGAGATGAGGTGGGTCAATGTGTGTTTGGGTAATCTAGCTTATGGCATAAGGACAATACACATACAACAACATTTGCCAAACAAGACCTAAGGAAAAGCATCAGCATAATAATTTGGGTATAAATATATTTGTTCAATCATTTACTTCCAAAATTCTGTGGAAGTTTAACACTGCGCGGACAGTTTTAAACTTACACTGGTATTTTCGTGATACGGTGTTTATCACAAAAATACAGAGAATTCATTTTAACGTTAGAAATAGTTTTCTGATTTTATAAAAATACAGTTTGAGTTTAAAAGAAATAATTCCACCGTCTTGAAATACAGTTTTGAAATTTAACACAGGTATTGCAAGTTTTTATGAAAATTGCATTTTGACCCCAAAAGAAATTTCAATTATGAAATTAGTCAAGAATTAAACTTTTCACATAAGAATTAACATATAAACAGACAATATATATTAAATTTTAAATATGATAATGCAAATGATAATGAAAATTTTAAATATAATAATGCATGAAAATGCAGGTTATTACAAGTTATCAGTTTGAAAAGAGGAGGGAACATTCGAATGAAGTTGCTGATAAGCCTCGACGTTTATAAATAAGGGGACTCTATGTTCGAAAGAGGATCCTTCAATCAACATCAACATATATTTTTCAATACATTTACTGTATTTTATCTAGGCTTTCAAACATAGGAGTAGAATACCTTCAAAGTCATCTTCAAGGTTAGATTGTAGTCTGTTTTTAATTCAATGAAGTAGTTCATTACTTTTAGTCTATTTACTGTTCTTATTTAGGAGTAGTTATTAATTTAGTCAGTTCGAAGTTCTTCAGTTAGTCATATCTTTACACGTTTGAAGTCCTTGTTAAGGCATCGAATGACACCACAATCTCCCTGGTGAGGCGCAGTTTGGATACTCATCAAATCACACACACACATTGCTTGCTTACCTGGCACACTCGCATATTTATAATTTTCCAACCAAACAACAGTATGTGTGATCTACCGAACCAAAACATTGAAAATTGCTACTCGACTTGGCATGATGTATTTGATTTCCACTTGCATTTAAATATTGTTAACGAGGCAACTTACTATGACTTTAATCCTTGTTTGTTTTGTACTAAGGTGAAATATTTAACAATTCCATTAAAATAAACTGAACATAAGCTTATTTAGTGGAGAGTTTTTCACTTTGCCCACCCATAGTGAGCACATTTTTCACTCATGGACCATTTGGTAACTTCTTTTTCTTATACAATAAAATCACAAAAGATATCAATTGGTATAAGTTGTCCAAGGTAGCTTTAGCTCATTGCAATAACGGGTTATTTCGCTAAATAATTTATTTTAGATTTAGAGTTCATAATTATTGATAAACTCTAAAAGTTATTGCCAAACATGACCTATGCCCGTCAATTTAAACAAAATTTCTAACTATTTCACTTTAGTTCAAAATACAGAGATATTAGTGCCCTAATTTAAAGTATAGGGAGTAAAGTAAAACACGAGTTAAATATATATACACCTCTGTAGTTAGTCTGTTGTTCACGTTGTTGACCGTGTACCCAACCTGAACATTTGAAAATTGCAATTTGGCATGATGTATTTGATATCCACTTGCATTTAATTATTGTTTATGAGGCATTACTATAACTTTGATCTTTGTATAGAAGTTGAAGGCAAAATCCATCGCCCTGAATGAATCCATTTACAAATATAGAAGACTTCACCATATTTCTTCTTATGAGGCAATTTCTTCATTTTTCTAAAATGCCAAAATTCATGATTGCAAGCATCATTTTTGAAACGAGCATCATTTTTTTTAAATAGAACTATTCAACCTCATCATCATTTTATGCAAAATTGTGTACGAAATATGAATGCAATTATTGCATTCAAGGACAACCAAACAGGCCCTAATGACTATGTTTGTTTTTAATTACTATTGTTCTCATTATTTTCTTCACTAACCAATCAATAAACACAAGTATTTTCCCTTATTTTTCATAAATTCACAGACCAAACAAAGTCTAAAAAAAAAATTTAAAAATTTCAACTTGGTGGCAAAAATGCTTTGCATACAAAAAGTATCAATCACCACTTGCCTTTTTCAATCTCGGTTTCAATGAACGTACATTTACAGTTTTGCATCTACATTACTAATTACAATAACTTAAGAGAAAATGACTTCCGGGTCAATGCTTAATTAAAAAACTAAGAGAAAATGACTTCCAGGTCAATGTTAAATTAGAGCTAACTCCAGCAGTGGAAACTATTTTGGCAAGCCAAAGTCACATTTTGTCACACCCGTGCCAAAATTTTATAAGTTTTTTTTTCACGCATAATTGAATCTGTGAGTTTATCAATGTTAATTGATAATTGGTTCGAGGTTGACTGTGAGTCAACGGTGAGGTGTCTCTAAGGACACGGGAAATTGGTAAGTGAGATTGCATTGGCATGAGTAAATAGCATTTATGTGAGCTAAATGTTATTTGACTTTTCTGGTATTTCATAAATAGTGAATTATACTTGTGTAGTACAATTTTTGATATTTTTAGTATTGATATATAATATTTTGAGAACTGTGGTGAGAACATGAGTGACACATTATATAAAAGGTAGGTGGTGTAGAGATTCCACATAATTTAGTTTTCGGACGTAATTTTGGACCCAAATGAGACTTAGTCGAAAACTTTTGTAATTTATAATTTTCACTTATAAAGGCATAAAATGGACATGTGCGATGTTTAGGGAGATAACTAGAAGTTTTGAGAACTCGCGGGGAGGTAAACGCGATTCCCGAAGAGTTTGTCTATATATAGTGAGGGGTGAAAATTTCCATTAGTTATAAACTTTATAAATATCTTGAGAGAGGAGAGAGAAAAAGAGATTTGTTGCCACGGACTTTGCGATGACGATCGGCGACCTTTTGTCCGTCAGATTTTTCCCAAATTCGAGATTTGAACTCGTGGAGGTAAGATCTACATTTTGATACCACTTAGGCCATGTTTGGCAAACTTTCGTAAAAATTTAATTTCTAGACTTTTGGGGAAAACCCCTGTAAACTTGTAGGTATCACTTCAAATCTGTAATCCGACGATTAATTGGCCCTCTAGTCGATCCTTCAAAGTTTGAGAGGAATCGCACGAGGTAAGAAGTTCTAACTTGTGAAATATAGAGAAATACATGTTTTATATTTCGACAACGAAATTGCGATCCAGGAGAAATCCATGTGTTAATCTTAGGCCCGTTAATTATGCACGCGCTTAAATGTGAAAAGCATGTCTAAATTTATGCGAGCACGTTGAGTTGTCTATATGGGTCAAAGGGGGGATTTATACAAATTCATGCTGGAGTAAGCTTCTCGATGTTTGAGAATTTTAGTAGCGACAGCTACTGTGCATGGTTTAAGGCTTGCCAGGGCACTTGGGGGATGTAATGGTTGTAGGCTTGGACTAGCCATTGACATCGCGGTTTAAGGCTTGGACTTGCCGCTACCGGATGAAGGCGTATTTTTCTTCCTAGAGACTGTTTGATGTGATTTATGAGATTAAAGCATGTTTTGTCATATATGCACATGTTAGAATTTGTACACTCAGCATATAGCTGAGCAGTGGAGATTTACTCCATTGCAGGTAAGAAGAAAGACAAGAAGAAGCGTGAGGAGTGAGGTCGTTGTGGAGCATCGGGGAATCACCTTGTTCATATCTTTGTTCTCTTTTCCTTAACTCGTATAAGGATTTGGGAATTTGTAATATGTTGTATTAGAACCATGGGTTAGCCTCTTAGTATTGTAATTTTGTATTTAACTCCTGTAATGATGTTTTCAAATGTTGCAATTCAGTTACAGTTGTAGTTGTTTTTAGTTTGGAGAAGCATGGGGTGTGATAGCACACAACAGGGCTACCCAGTAGAGGATCAGTCAAAATCAGTCGACTGGACCCAAAATCAGTCGACTGGATCCTGTATCGTTTTAAACACTAAAAGTGAATAGTGGAAATCCAGTCGACTGAGTCCCCAACACAGTTGACTGGACAACTGATGAAAAGGTGAAACTTTGGTTCTGCGAAGAACACAGTCGAATGAGTAGGGTTAGTCGACTGGACCCAAAGTAGTAGTCGACTGGACGACCTGGAGAAATTATTGGCTCTCTGTATCTCTGCATTTCCAGTCAACTGGATCCTGTATCAGTCGACTAGATCACTGTTTTTCAGAGTGAATTTTCTTACAAGTGTTGCCAATGCACAAAACTTTTTATAACTCTAATTTTAATGGTTTTTACTCGTGTTTTCCGCTGCTAAATTACTTTAAAGGAATTGGATGAGCCTTAATGGGGTGCCACGTGTCCTATTTTCGCGTGTAGCTGGATGGGTTGTGACATTTAGTGGTTTCAGAGCTAGAGGTAACAAAACTGTTGGAACGTTCGACGACGAGTGGAGTATTGAGTGAATTGTCACATGTTCTAGAGTGCATCCATACATGGTAGAGATGTTTGATGCATATGTATGCTGTTATACATACATGTTATAAATATTGTTATGCATGCATAGTGTTTATGCATCGAGACTTACAGGAGTTACAATTATGAGTGACGACCGAGAAATATCACTGCATACCCGACGTATGAATAAAATGGCAGAAATGATGGGGAATATGGGTGACATTATACAGAATATAGCGGAGCGATTGCCTCCTACGCCTCAAATCGAAGTGGAACCAATAACTGTAGTGCATGCACCCGAATCTAGAGGCATAAGATCAGTATCTGAACAGTTCGCTCGAAAGAAACCAATGGAATTCCATGGGACACCCGACCCAACGCTTGCATAACATTGGATAATGGACATGAAGAGAATTTTTTGATCTATCCCGATGTCCGATAGGGAGAAAATGGAGAATGCAAGTGACGTACTGAAGGGTGAAGCCCAGAATTGGTGGGTGAATGTTCTAGACTAAGGGGCACCGATTACTTGGGAGGGGTTCAAGGCGGAATTCAATCGCCGGTTCTTTCCGCGAGCCGCCTATAATGTGAAAAAGCGAGAGTTTGATAACCTCAAGTAAGGGGATATGACTGTAACTGAATATACTTCCAAGTACAACGCCTTGTTGAGATTTGGAAAGGGTTCAGTGCCAAAAGAGGAAGATAGGGCAAGGAAATTTGAAGAGGGTGTAAGGAAAAATATCCGTTTGAGGGTGGAAACCTATGAGCATTCGACTGTGGCAGCAGTGCAACAAACGGCGCTTGTAGCCGAGAGTGGAATGGAAAGATCGAAGCAGAATTAGTACGGTAAACGGAGAAACGAGGGTGGTGATAGGAACCAAGGTGGATCTTTCAAGAGGCCGTTTCAAAGAGGCTCTGGTTCTAGTTTTAGTGATTTCAAGAGGACGCCAAGTAACATACCATTGTGTTCACTTTGCAACCGACCACACTCAGGCCGATGTTTCATGACCAAACCCCAGAACATGAACCAAGGAGGGGGTAGTGCTAATTTAACACCCAACATGAGGGGTAAGTGTTATGATTGTGGAGTGTTTGGACATCAAGCCAAGGATTGTCCGAGGAGGCATTTCCAGCAAGGAGCTAGTTCTATGGCTTCCAGTGGGTCGAAGCCGAGACAGTCCAATGATGGGGGACAAAAGACAGAGCAACATCAGGGGAGAGCATACCAGATGAACCCAGGAGACATGGCTGCTTCCGAGACAGTAGTCTCAAGTATGGTGCTTGTATGTTCGCACTTAGCACGCATACTTGTTGACTCAGGATCTACGCATTCATTTGTATCGCATGCCTTTGTTGAACATTTGAATGTTAATTCGGCACTGTTAGGATATGAATTATCTGTTGCCGTACCCCTTAGTAAATCAATAACGACGTCTACGATATATAAGAATTGTGAAATCCAACTAGGTGAGAAGTTGATGACCGTAGACCTTATACCAATCGTTGTGAACCATTTTGATGTGATGCTAAGAATGGATTGGTTAGCCTTTAACCAAGCTACCATAGACTGTGAGAGGAAAGAAGTTAATTTTCGATCACCGATACATGGAAGCTTTTGGTTTCAAGGGAGTGGGGTTATACCGCCACTGTATTTGATTTCGACTATCCGAGCGGGTAAGTTGTTGAGAAAGGGATGTCGAGGATTCCTATATTCAGTGATTGATACTTCAGCGACCGAATCAAGAGTAGAAGACATTCTGATAGTGCGAGAATATTCAGATGTATTTCCTGATGACTTGCCAGACGTACTTATTGAGAGGGAAATTGAATTCACCATTGAGGTTATGCCAGACGCAAGACCTGTATCCAAGGCACCGTATAGAATGGCACCCGTAGAATTGAAGTAGCTGAAAGTTCAACTACAAGAACTATTTGACAAGTGTTTTATTCGACCTAGTATATCACCGTGGGGAGCTCCAGTGTTGTTTGTGAAGAAGAAAGATGGTTCAATGAGAATGTGTGTTGATTACCGAGAGTTAAACAAGTTGACGATCAAGAACAAGTATTCGTTACCGAGGATTGATGACCTATTTAATCAACTTCGTGGGGCACAAGTATTCTCCAAGATAAATCTTAGATCAGGCAATCATCAGTTGAAAGTGAAAATGGAAGATATAGAGAAAACAGCTTTCAGTACGCTCTACGGACATTACGAGTTTCTAGTCACGCCATTTAGGGTTACCAATGAACCAACCGGGTTCATGGATCTTATGAACCGACTCTTTAAGGACTACTTGGATGATTTCGTAATAGCATTCATCGACGATATCCTTGTTTATTCGCCAAGTAGATAGAACACGAGAACCACTTGAGGTTGATACTTCAGAGACTGCAAGAGAAGTAATTATTCGGGAAGTTCAAGAAATGTGAATTATGGCTACCTAGTGTTACTTTTCTTGGTCACGTGATTGACAAGAATGGGGTTTCGGTTGATCCTCACAAAGTAGAAGCTGTATCTAATTGGCAGAGGCCGACATCCGTATCTGAAGGAGTTTCTTAGGTTTAGCTGGATATTACCGCCATTTTATCAAACATTTCTCGAAGATTTCATTACCAATGACAAAGCTAATAAGAAAGGGTGTTACTTTCAAATGGAGTCAAGAATGTGAAGACAGTTTTCAAGAGTTGAAGTCGCGGTTGACAAGAGCACCTATCTTGACGATACCATCCGGAATCGAAAGTTTTGTGATTTATAGTAATGCTTCGCATCAGGGGTTGGGATGTATGCTTATGCAAGGTGGTAGAGTAATTGCCTATGCTTCTAGACAGTTGAAGACACACGAGGTTAATTACCCGACACACGATCTTGAATTGGCTGCAGTAATCTTTGCCTTGAAGATTTGGCGACACTATTTGTACGGGAAAAAGTGTGAGATATTCACGGACCACAAGAGCTTGAAATGCTTATTCACCCAACGAGATTTTAACATGAGACAGAGGAGATGGTTGGAACTGATGAAGGATTATAACCTTTCGATCGAGTATCATCCGGAAAAGGCTAATGTAGTAGCCGATGCACTAAGCCGAAAAATGCCGAGGAACTTAACCGACGAGCTAACTCAAGAAAAAGAATTGGTAAAGGAAATGGAACGTTTGGATCTAGGTGTGATTCCAGAGACTAGTGGTGGCTTAATGATGGCAATCATAGCTCACCCCGATATCATTGATGAGATCAAGAGAGAACAGTTTCATGATGTCTACCTGTGCAAAATAAGAGACGAGAAACCTTTGGGAGAACGACCTGGTTTTGTATTGGAACAAGGGACGTTGAAACTTGAAAATCGGTTATGTGTACCGAATGTGAAAGGCTTGAAAGAGAGAATCCTAGAGGAAGCACATAGTACTAGATATTTAGTGCATCCAAGAAGTAACAAAATGTATCGGAACTTGCGAGAAAACTTTTGGTAGAAGGGTATGAAGTGTGAAATTGCTAAGTATGTTTCTAAGTGTTCAGCATGTCAACAGGTCAAAGCAGAGAGACAAGTACCTGTGGGGTTACTACAGCCATTACCAGTGTCAGAATGGAAATGGGATGAGATTACGATGGACTTTGTTTCTGGATTTCCCCGATCGTTCAACAAGAATGATAAGATTTGGGTGATAGTTGACCGATTAACAAAGTCAGCGCATTTTCTACCGATCAAGACGGCTAAGCCTGCAAGGTTAGATGAACTGTATGTGAAAGAGATTGTAAGACTACACGGAGTTCCAGCAGTGATTGTATCAGATCGCGACAGTAGTTTTACATCGAGGTTTTGGGGAAGTTTACAAAAAGCTATGGGTATGAAGTTGAGTTTCATTACCGCATTTCATCCACAGACCGACGGACAGTCAGAACGGAAACAGACGCTGGAGGATATGCTTAGACTCTATGTCCTAGACTTTGGGAGTGACTGGGAGAAGCACTTGCCATTAGTCAAATTCGCATACAACAATGGATTTCAATCGAGTATTGGGATGGCACCTTACGAGGCATTGTATGGGCGTAAGTGTCGTTCGCCGATATGTTAGACCGAGGTTGGGGAAAGGAAGTTGCTAGGACCTGAGCGAATACAGGTGACTACTGAGAAGGTGAAGTTAATTCAAGAACGGCTCAAGACAGCTCAGAGCCGATATAAGAGCTATGCGGACTCTAAACGACGGCCACTAGTATTTGAAGTTGGAGACTTTGTATACTTGCGAGTATTGCCTTCGAAAGACATTGTTCGATTCGAAAAGAGGGAAAAGCTCAATCCGAGATTCGTAGGACCTTTTGAGATTCTAGAGAGGGTAGGTCCAGTGGCTTATCGATTGACCAGAGTTGGAACATGTGCACAACGTATTTCACGTGTCGATGTTGAGACGGTGTATGTCAGATACAAGCAAGATCATGGTACCAGAACCGTTAGCTGTATATTAAAGGAGTAGGTTTGATTAATATCATAATCCTTGGTTGCTAGCTATATATTAAAGGAGTATGTTTGATTTCTATTATTTAGGTTATTTTAAAATTTTTATTGATACATTATACAGTATGTGTGATCTACCGAACCAAAACATTGAAAATTGCAACTCCACTTGGCATGATGTATTTGATTTCTACTTGCATTTAAATATTGTTAACGAGGCAACTTACTATGACTTTAATCCTTGTTTCTTTTGGACTAAGGTGAAACATTTAACAATTCCATTAAAATTAACTGAACATAAACTTGTTTAGTGGAGAGTTTTTCACTTTGCCCACCCATGGTGAGCACATTTTTCAATTTGCTCCGAGTCACTAATACCCCTCGTGGACCATTTGGTAACTTCTTTTTCTTATACAATAAAATCACAAAAGATATCAATTGGTATAAGTTGTCCAAGGTAGCTTTAGCTCATTGCAATAACGGGTTATTTCCCTAAATAATTTATTTTAGATTTAGAGTTCATAATTATTGATAAACTCTAAAAGTTATTGCCAAACATGGCCTATGCCCGTCAATTTAAACAAAATTTCTAACTATTTCACTTTAGTTCAAAATACAGAGATATTAGTGCCCTAATTTAAAGTATAGGGAGTAAAGTAAAACACGAGTTAAATATATATACACCTCTGTAGTTAGTCCGTTGTTCACGTTGTTGACCGTGTACCCAACCTAAACATTTGAAAATTGCAATTTGGCATGATGTATTTGATATCCACTTGCATTTAATTATTGTTTATGAGGCATTACTATAACTTTGATCTTTGTATAGAAGTTGAAGGCAAAATCCATCGCCCTGAATGAATCCATTTACAAATATGGGAGACTTCACCATATTTCCTCTTATGAGGCAATTTCTTCATTTTTCTAGAATGCCAAAATTCATGATTATAAGCATCATTTTTGAGACGAGCATCATTTTTTTAAATGGAACTATTCAACCTCATCATCATTTTATGCAAAATTGTGTACTAAATATGAACGCAATTATTGCATTCAAGGACAACCAAACATGCCTTAGTGACTATGTTTTTTTTTAATTACTATTGTTCTCATTATTTTCTTCACTAACCAATCAATAAATACAAGTATTTTCCCTTACTTTTGTCATAAATTCACGGACCAAACAAAGTCTAAAAACAATTTAAAAATTTCAACTTGGTGACAGAAATGCTTTGCATACAAAAAGTATCAATCACCACTCGCCTTTTTTAAAATCTCGGTTTCAATGAACATACATTTACAGTTTTACATCTACATTACAAATTACAATAACTTAAGAGAAAATGACTTCCGGGTCAATGCTTAATTAAAAAACTAAGAGAAAATGACTTCCAGGTCAATGTTAAATTGGAGCTAACTCCAGCAGTGGAAACTATTTTGGCAAGCCAAAGTCACATATTGTCACACCCGTGCCAAAATTTTATAAGTTTTTTTCATGCATAATTGAATTTGTGAGTTTATCAATGTTAATTGATAATTGGTTCAAGGTTGACTGTGAGTCAACGGTGAGGTGTCATTAAGGACACGGGAAATTGGTAAGCGAGATTGCATTGGCATGAGTAAATGGCATTTATGTAAGCTAAATGTTATTTGACTTTTCTTGGTATTTCATAAATAGTGAATTATACTTGTGTAGTACAATTTCTGATATTTTTAGTATTGATATATAATATTTTGAAAACTGTGGTGAGAACGTGAGTGACACATTATATAAAAAAGAATGTGCTGTAGAGATTCCACAGAATTTAGTTTTCGGACGTAATTTTGGACCCAAAAGAGACTTAGTCGAAAACTTTTGTAATTTATAATTTTCACTTGTAAAGGCATAAAACGGACGTGTGCGATGTTTCGGGAGATAACTAGAAGTTTTGAGAACTCGCGGGGAGGTAAACGCGATTCCCGAAGAGTTTGTCTATATATAGTGAGGGGTGAAAATTTCCATTAGTTATAAACTTTATAAATATCTTGAGAGAGGAGAGAGAAAAATAGATTTGTTGCCACGGACTTTGCGATGACGATCAGCAACCTTTCGTCTGTCACATTTTTCCCAAATTTGAGATTTGAACTCGTGGAGGTAAGATCTACATTTTGATACCACTTAGGCCATGTTTGGCAAACTTTCGTAAAAGTCTAATTTCTAGACTTTTGGGGAAAACCCCTGTAAACTTGTAGGTATCACTTCAAATCTGTAATCCGATGATTAATTGGCCCTCTAGTCGATCCTTCAAAGTTTGAGAGGAATCGCACGAGGTAAGAAGTTCTAACTTGTGAAATATAGAGAAATGCATGTTTTATATTTCGACAACGAAATTGCGATCCGGGCGAAATCCATGTGTTAATCTTAGGCCCGTTAATTATGCACGCGCTTAAATGTGAAAAGCATGTCTAAATTTATGCGAGCACGTTGAGTTGTCTATATGGGTCAAAGGGGGGATTTATACAAATTCATGCCGGAGTAAGCTTCTCGATGTTTGAGAATTTTAGTAGCGACGGCTACTGTGCATGGTTTAAGGCTTGAACTTGCCAGGGCACTTGGGGGATGTAATGGTTGTAGGCTTGGACTAGCCATTGACATCGCTGTTTAAGGCTTGGACTTGCCGCTACCGGATGAAGGCGTATTTTTCTTCCTAGAGGCTATTTGATGTGATTTATGAGATTAAAGCATTTTTTGTCATATATGCACATGTTAGAATTTGTACACTCAGCATATAGCTGAGCAGTGAAGATTTACTCCATTGCAGGTAAGAAGAAAGACAAGAAGAAGCGTGAGGAGTGAGGTCGTTGTGGAGCACCGGGGAATCACCTTGTTCATATCTTTTGTTCTCTTTTCCTTAACTCGTATAAGGATTTGGGAATTTGTAATATGTTGTATTAGAACCATGGGTTAGCCTCGTAGTATTGTAATTTTGTATTCAACTCCTGTAATGAAGTTTTAAAATGTTGCAATTCAGTTACAGTTGTAGTTGTTTTTGGTTTGGAGAAGCATGGGGTGTGATAGCACACAACAGGCTGCCCAGTAGAGGATTAGTCGACTGGACCCAAAATCAGTCGACTGGATCCTGTATCATTTTAAACACTGAAAGTGAATATTGGAAATCCAGTCGACTGAGTCCCCAACACAGTTGACTGGACAACTGATGAAAAGGTGAAACTTTGGTTCTGTGAAGAACACAGTCGTCTGAGTAGGGTCAGTCGACTGGTAAATTGAGGTCCCAGTCGACTGGACCCAAGTAGCTGTCGACTGGACGAGCTGGAGAAATTATTGGCTCTCTGTATCTCTGCATTTCCAGTCGACTGGATCCTGTATCAGTCGACTGGATCACTGTTTTTCAAAGTGAATTTTCTTACAAGTGTTTCCAATGCACAAAACTTTTTATAACTCTGATTTTAATGGTTTTAACTCGTGTTTTCCACTGCTAAATTACTTTAAAGGAATTGGATGAGCCTTAATGGGGTGCCACGTGTCCTATTTTCGCGTGTAGCAGGATGGGTCGTGACACATATACTCATAGTATATATTAATAATTTAGCTAGTCAGTTTTTGAGACACACTCAGATTTAGACTTGCTATTTTATCTAGTGAACATCTCCAAACCGACCCTTGCCTACCAAACCTTCCAAACACACGCCTTCCTCTTCTCCAAACAGATCCCAAAAATCAAATCAAGTTCATCCAAGCCATACCTCCATTCTCATCTGGCCTTTTGGTTCTGGCTGTTTTAGACTTATAGTTGACAGCTCGTTTTTGAAGCTAATTTTAATTTCTTTTTTCGTTCACTAGTTGTGGTTGTGCAATACTAAAAAACACCAAGTTGTGCACCCAATCTTATCATAGAATCACATTAATTATATACTATTTCTATCCAAAAGAACAAATATTTCTTACTTCTTGATCAATAACAACTGAATTCAATTTCCCAAGGGAAGGGGGGAATCATGAAGCAGCAGAAACCACCTAGTGATATCTGTTGGAAATAAAATGATAAAACTATGAATATTGGTTGAGGCGTGCAATGGATTGCACTGTCCTGAAGAACAATTCCGCCCCTCTAAGTCAGTGACTCGATGCACAAGGTCACAGCGCTATGTTCTCCAGGATTCAGCAACCAACTCTTCCAAACATGCACTTGAATTGGAAGAGTAAATTGAGTACTCAAAAATTAGTCCAGAAAATATGGAGAAGAAGACAAAAGAGAATTGCTTTTGTTGTGTGTAATTCTGGAAGAGTGTGATCACGTGTCCTTAATGGGGTGCCACGTGTCCTATTTTCGCGTGTAGCAGGATGGGTCGTGACACATATACTCATAGTATATTTTAATAGTTTAGCTAGTCAGTTTTTGAGACACACTCCGATTTAGACTTGCTATTTTATCTAGTGAACATCTCCAAACCGACCCTTGCCAACCAAACCTTCCAAACACACGCCTTCCTCTTCTCCAAACAGATCCCAAAAATCAAATCAAGTTCATCCAAGCCATACCTCCACTCCCATCTGGCCTTTTGGCTCTGGCTGTTTTAGACTTATAGTTGACAGCTCGTTTTTTATGCTAATTTTAATTTCTTTTTTCGTTCACTAGTTTTGGTTGTGCAATACTAAAAAACACCAAGTTGTGCACCCAATCTTATCATAAAATCACATTAATTATATACTATTTCTATCCAAAAGAACAAATATTTCTTACTTCTTGATCAATAACAACTGAATTCAATTTCCCAAGGGAAGGGGGGAATCATGAAGCAGCAGAAACCACCTAGTGATATCTGTTGGAAATAAAATGATGAAACTATGAATATTGGTTGAGGCGTGCAATGGATTGCACTGTCCTGAAGAACAATTCCGCCCCTCTAAGTCAGTGAATCGATGCACAAGGTCACAGCGCTATGTTCTCCAGGATTCAGCAACCAACTCTTCCAAACATGCACTTGAATTGGAAGAGTAAATTGAGTACTCAAAAATTAGTCCAGAAAATATGGAGAAGAAGACAAAAGAGAATTGCTTTTGTTGTGTGTAATTCTGGAAGGGTGTGATCATATATATATATATAGTAAAACAGTGTAAGATACTAATGACTCTCCAACAGTCATATTATTTAATACAGAAAAACGTCTAAAAAAATATTTAATACTAGTTGCAAAAAGGCGCATTCGTGTCCGCAGGACGTGCATGCGCAAGTCTCAAAATTCAATCCAAATCGGTATTCCAAATTTGGGATTTGCACCACCCCCTCCCTGCGCGCGCGTGAGAGAGCCTCTCTAGTATATAATCTTACAATGCTTAGGAGGAGAGATCATATATAAGGAGTAAAAATTCCTTATGCCCAAGCAATGTGGGATAGTAGTCACATCACACAAATGGCTTTTAGTTTTGTTTGGGTTTTTGAAATAAAGCCCATGGCCCAATAAGAAAGTTTTAAAGAGTTAAAGTCCAAATCAAAATACACTCTTATAACCCAAACACTTATGTATTAAATCGAACAATATCATCATTCCTTCTCTGGAACTTGGTGAGGGCAATACTTCCAATTATGATAACAAAGCTGTTTTGGGATTTGAAGACCACGCGATGAATATTAAGAAGCTATTCCTTGGAGGGCAAAAATGCCTAGACTTTATCATCATTCATGGAAGATATGGAAGACCCAGAGTTGGAAAGACAACTCTCGCCACAAAAGTTTACAATGATCCTGGTATTCAACAGCACTTCTATATTCGTGCTTGGATCATTGTTCCTCGAGAATGCAGGAGTAGAGATTTGCTGCTCAGATTTTTTAGCTCTCCATATACCAATCTCTTCAGGTATAATGCAAAAATTGATGAATAGTTAAGCGAAGACCGGTTCAAACAACTTCATGGATATAGGTATTTGATTGTCATGGACGATTTTTGGAACTTTGAGAAGGCTTGGGATGATTTGCGAAGGTCTTTCCCAGATGATAACAATGGAAGCCGAATTATGTTCACCACCTACTACCGCCGCGTGTTTTTGGCTGACTCCGTTAAACGTGATTCCTTTTGTTATCGGTTGTGGTTTCATTCTCAAAGAAAAAGTTGGAAACTATTGTTGAAGATGGTATTTCAAGAAAGAGACTGTCCTCCGGAGTTGATGGAAGTTGGATTGGATATTGCTTTTAAGTGTAAAGAACTACCGTGTCCCGTAATAGCTGTAATAGGCAGACTTCTTGCGAGGACTCCCAAAAACTTACGACTGCTGGCACCAGGTTGCTGAAATTGTATCCCGTCTACACAACACTGGTTTCTATCTATGGTTGGAGACTTGGAACTAGACTGCACAGAAAAGTGGTAGTTGATGAATATTTTTATGGATAAAGGGCAGCCCGGTGCACGAAGCTCCCGCAGTGCGGGGTCCGGGGAAGGGTCGGACCACATTGGGTCTATTGTACGCAGCCTTACCCTGCTTTTTACAAGAGGCTGTTTCCGCGACTCGAACCCGTGACCTTTAGGTCACACGGCGGCAACTCAAACCGTTGATCCATAAACCATTTTTATGGATCATTTATCGAATAAAATTTTAATTAATAATCAGGGGCGGAGCCAGAAATTTTGGTCAGGGGGAGCTAGGCTATACGGCTGTTCCCCGAGACAAATTTTTTGGGGTCTATTTATATATATGGGTAAATATCACTTAGACCCCCTGAGGTTTGCTCTAATCATACTTAGACCCCCTCACATTTCAGTAATATCACCTACACCCCCTGAGATTTGAAGTGCATATCACTTAGACCCCCTCCGACAATCCACCGTTAAAAAGTGACAAACTGACATAAATAAATACAACAAATATCACAGAAAGTTTGATCCTTGTGTCATTTTAGTCCCTGTATTTTCAATTGGGTCAAGTTGGGCCCTGAAGTTTTAAATTGAAGTAATTTGTTCCAAATGTTCAATTCTATGAGAAAAATTGACAGAATTACACCACCAATCTCTCAACCCGCTTAGTAGCGTAATTGTGCATAGCAATGGGTAAATTCTGTTAATTTTTCTCACAGAATGAGACATTTGGATCAGATTGCTTCAATTTAAAACTGTAGGGACCAAATTGACCCAATTGAAACTACATGGACTAAAATGACACAAAGAACAAACTTTCAGGGGTATTTTTTTGTATTTATTTATATCAATCCATCACTTTTTAAACGGTGAATTGACGGAGGGGGTCTAGGTGATACGTGCTTCAAACCTCAGGGGGTGTAGGTGATATTACTGAAATGTGAGGCGGTTTGAGTGTGATTAGAGCAACCTCAGGGGGTCTAAATGATATTTACCCTATATATAATTGGCGATATTTTTTTTTGTTTTGTTTTTCTTTTTTTTTTTTTTATGGTCTACTTGTATGTAACTGCGATGTTTTTGGGATATGTTTATAATATGAGTCTATTTGGTGACACATAAATATTGTATAGTGTTTTTCTAAATTCTAAGGAGGTCTATTTCTAAAACGCATAAAATTCTCACACGTAAATATTATAATCATTACTCCCATCCCATGCATGGATATACCTTTGGGCCTCGTTTGGTTGCCGGATTGGATAAAGGGGTATAGTATAAAAGTGTAGTTAGTTATACTGGGATAACTAACCACATGATAAAACAGTGCAGTATTACTTTTATACTGTGTTTGGTTCGTGCCGGATTAAACTGGGGATAAAATACAATTAGTCCAATACTGTGTTTGGACGACAATGGCATGAGCCTGGATTAATCTATAACTTTCTATAAATGCCCCTTTTGCTAACAAATTACCAAATTGCTATAAATATATCAAAACACCTTCACAATAAAATATTTTTTCATAATATTAACTACAAAATACACACGTCTCACACTTTTTGAGCCAAAAAAAATAAATTAATTAAAAAAGCTAAACACAAGTCACAACATAATAAGGATTAATAAAAAAGATTTAACTCATGCAATCTCTAAAATAAAATACATACGAAATTAAGTGAAATGAGAAATCGTAGACAACAAGGTCAACACAAGTCAAGGCATTCGTCTAATTATATTGTTCCGGGTACCAGAAAACTTCAGTGAAGTTTACTTCCATGTCCCAATTTGCAGCTAACATGTGAAAAATCTCTAGAAGAGAAATCAAATGACCACAAAATTTGCAGCAAACATTATATAACCTCAAACGAAAAAAAAAACACAGATGGGTCATTTAAAAAAAATAACAGATTGTGAATATGGAATCTGAGATGAGCAAACGAAAAAAAAATAGATCTACGAACACTTTCTGAGCAACCAAACAACTAGGGTGGTATAAGATAGTAGATCTACAAAAAAGAAGTGTAGATCTAGCATAATATAAGCAGAAGAACATAGACCTACCATTTTATCAAGCATTTAAGCAAACCCTAGTACGAAAATCGAAAAAAAAAAAAAAAAAAGACGAACCTGGTGTCTGTCTCCCCGTCGTCGACGTCTCCTAGTGGCAGGGATACCTCTCGCCAGAGTCGCCCTCTATCGCCGGTGGCGATTTTGCCGGCGTCTTCTCAGTCTTTAGTATCGTCAGTTCTGTCGCCTACTCTTTTGCTCTGCTGCTTGTGCGCGAAAAATGAACGAGCTGAAGAGATGCAAGGAGGAAGGGGTATATATATGTCAAGGGTAATTTGGTCTTTTCGCCCAATAATCCAACTAACTCCTTATCCACGCTTTTTTTATACTACCCCACCCAAGATATTGTTTTATCCCCCTTAGGAGGCATTATTTTTAACCACACCTCTCAATCCCTTGAGTTAAATAATCCCTTAAAGTGCCCAACCAAACACAGTATAAACTAGGATTGGACTATTTTAGTCCAATCCCCCTATCTTATGGGCCAAACAAACGAGCCCTTGATTCCTTCTTTTCTAATGTTTCTTTAATGTCCTTCAAGTTTTTTAAATTTTCAGTTTGACCCATTTATAATGGATGCACAATAGAAAACCTATAACATGTAGGGTAAAAAATTTTTTGCCAAAAAGTGAGTGGGGGCACGTGCCCCCACTAGCCCTCTAAAGCCTCCGCCCATGTTAATAATAGCAATGTAGCTAATAATAAGTACAGTTAAGACAAAATAATAATAGAATTCTTCTTTAAAAGAATAAAAAGGCTGATTAAATTTCTCAAGTTGTTCGTCTCCATACAAAAGATCGATGTAATATGTACCACAGTTGAAATTCATCTATAAAAAAGAATAAAAAAAAATTTAACTACATTTTCTAAATTAACCAAACCCATATACTAAAAGAATATATAATCACTATTCCCAATATAAATCTATAATGATTGTATGTGTTGAGAAACACATTTGAAATACAAAATTCTGAGCATAACATCAATCTTTTTCTTTGAACAAATCAGAATTTATTGAATTGAAAATAAACAAAGAACTAAACATAAAAAAAATAATTGCCACTATTACCAAAGCAAACTAACTATGTAGCAAATTGAAACTTACACACATAACCAACCATATAATATTGTTAAACAATACTGTATTAAATATTCATAACAAACAAATAAAATAATGCTAGTACTTTAAAGTAAACCCTTTCTCAAACACGCTTGAACTATTTACTCCAAAGGGATCACATTCATAAAATAAAAATAAATAAATAAATAAAAGAAGCAAATAAACAAAAATGTATTTTTCTCACTTTAAAATTGGTCATATTTGTTCATCCTCCTCTCTTATTGACTAATCTAGTGGGACTCAGAAATAAATAAAAATTATTAATGGTGTAAAGTAATGAACCCCATTGTATTAACCAATTAAAAAGAGGATGAGCAAATTGTGAGTAATTTTAAGGTAAGAAAAACTACACTCAATAAACAAATCTGAATGTGAGTAGAATATACTGTAATATACTTTTTTTTTATGGAAGCCTCTGAAACTTAGATTAAAATCAAAATAAAGGGTAAAACCCATTATGCTTGGATAACCAAACCCTAGCCCATGGCCATGCGAGAACAGGGAGATGGGGAGAGATGGGACGCAAGCAACAGCTAGTCTGTAAATCTCACCCAAACGAACCTTAGTCTACAAGGAATTATTAATCTTACCATTCACAATTTTCTACAACAATCCGGCAACGGAAACTACTCCGGCAGACGTCTCGCAAAAATCATGGTTGGTGATTGTATTTACGAATTGTGGTTTGTATTTTGTAGAGATTTCCTGGGGGGTTTCATTGGAATCACCAGTATTATTATTTGATTCCACAATTGTTTTTTTGCCCGTTTGGATTTTACTTGTGTATATGTGATTTTGTGATATATATTAGAATACTTCTAGTAAGGACGCCCTTACTTTATTAAGTTAAGGACTTCTGTTTTCAGTCGTTAGATCATCACTTTAATAAATGAAATGACAACAATACCCTTAATGAAAACTCAATCTAACGGTAGGGGCAGAAGTCCTTAACTTAATAAAGTAAGGTACTAGAAGTGTTCTGATATATATATATTTATATATAGATTCAGAGGGGTTCGATTTTAGAAATTTTGCTTTCTTTCTAAATATATACTCCAGCTGAACTTATTTAAGTAATTTCCGAAGGAGGGAATCATGAAGCAGAAGCCTAGCTAGTGATATCATCATTCGTTCCATGGAACTTGGTGTGGGCGCCAGTGGTGCCAATTATGTGACCGAAGCTAATGCGGGCTTTGAAGATGACGCAAAGAATATTAAAGAGCAGCTCCTTAGAGGGCAAATATGCCTGCACATTATCTCCATTGTCGGAGAGTCCGGAGTCGAAAAGACAACTCTCGCCACAAAAGTCTACAATGATCCTGATATTTTCAACGCCACTTCTATATTCGTGCTTGGATCACTATTTCTCAAGAATGCAATACAAGAGATTTGCTGCTCAGATTTTTATGCTTTCCGTATACCAATCCCTCCAAGTATAATGCAAAGAGTGATGAACAGTTGAGCGAAGAGCTGCACAAACAACTTTGTGGAAATAGGTATTTGATTGTCATATATGAATTGTGGAACACTAGCGCTTGGGATGATTTGAGAAGGTGTTTCCCAAATGATAACAATGGAAGCCGGGTTATGTTTACCACCCGCTTAGTAGAAACGGCTTTGTATGTTCAACCTGATTCAATTTGCTGTCATTCGCGGTTTCTTACTCAAGAACAAAGTTGGAATCTATTGCACAAGATGGTATTTTCAAGAAGAAGATTGCCCTCCAAAGTTGATGGGAGTTGGAATGGACATTGTTCGAACGTGTGAGGGACTACGGCAAACTATAGTTGTAGTAGGCGGACTTCTTGCGAGGACAGCCAAAAATGAAAATGACTGGTGACAAGTTGCGGACATTGCATCTTCTCTACGCTTTAGAACTTATTCGTATCAATGGATGGAGACTGGCGACTTGATTGCACAGTTAAGTCCTCCTCCTTCAGTGCTTGGTTTGAGAACTCACAATGCAGAAGAAGGTGTCGAGGGCTTTGAAAATGAGGCAACCACCATAATGGAGAGACTTGTTGGAAAGCCAATGCACCTACAAGTTATCTCTATTGTGGGAATGCCTGGAATTGGCAAGTCAACTCTCGCCAAAAATGTCTACGATGATCCTTATGTCACATATCACTTCCATATTCGTGCATGGATCTCTATTTCTCATAAATACCAAGAAAAGAATTTGCTTCTCGGGATTTTAAGCTCCCTACATATCCAGCACTCGGGTGACCTGAATAAGATGAGCAACGAAGAGTTGAGGGAAAGTCTGTACAAACGTCTAAAGGGAATCAGGTATTTGATTGTCATGGATGATATATGTAATATTCAAGCGTGGGAACACTTGAAAAGTTCATTTCCGGATGACAACAATGGTAGCCGATAAATTTTTACCACTCGCGATGAAGGCGTGGCTTAGTGTACTAAACCTGGTGGGGTAACTCATAAGTTACGCTTTCTCTCTGTAGAAGAAAGTTGGGACCTATTCGAGCAGAAGGTATTTCAGAAAGAAGTCTGCCCTCTAGAGTTGCTAGAGTAGGGGAAAAAATCGTTCAAAAATGTCAGGGACTACCGCTTTCTATAGTTGTAATAGGCGGACTTCTTGTGAAGTCAAAGAAAACTAAACAGATATACCCACTTACCGGATATCTTGAAGCCTTGCTTCCTTTATTTTGGAGCCTTTCCTGAAGACTATGAAATCCTTGTGTCAAGACTGATTTTGTTATGGATGGCTGAATGATTTATAGAGAAAAGTGGGGATGTAACCTTAGAGGATGCAGCTGAGGCTTACTTAATGGGTCTAGTTGGAAGAAATCTAGTATTAGTTGCAAGCAGAAGTTCCAATGGGGGAGTAAAATCATGTCGTATCCATGATTTGCTACGTGATTTATGCTTGAAAAAAGCTGAAGAAGAGAACTTTATGCAAAAAAATGACCGGTATGGAAAAGTTGCCTCTATAATATCCTCTTCCTCTTTGTTGATCTTCGACAAAATTCGGAGCTTTAACAAAGTTACCTACTTCTGGAAATCTCAAAAGACTTAGGGTATTAGATGTTTGGCATGTCTATTTGAATTTCTTTCCTAGTGAATAGCACAACTTGTTAATTTGAGGTACTTATCACTTCGAGTGAGCTTCAACAAACTCCCAGGATCAATATTTAACCTCCAAAACCTTGAAACACTTATTGTTGAAGGTGAAGAAGGAGCAATTTCTGTAGATATTGATGGTATATATAAATTGAAAAAATTGAGGCATCTGCATATAAATCCTTGTGATTTTCTTGATTCTGATGATTTCTTAGTATTGACTGAAATGCAAACCATCTCCACACCAATATTCAAAGGTGAAAACTGGCGTTCTTTACAATCCACTCCCAATCTTCGAAAACTAAAATGCATTCTTGATGAAAGGATCGACTTCCCAATAGGGTTTCAAGGATTCGAGTTTCTAGTTAAACTTGAGAAACTAAAGATGCGTGAACGTAGTATGTATTCTCATAATGAATGGATCGACTTCCCAACAAGTCTCAAAGGATAACTTTATCAAAATTTTGGTTTGATTGGAAAGAGATTAGAGCTCTAGCAAAGTTACCAAATCTTGAGGTTCTGAAGCTGCGTAGTAGTGGATTTACACTTAAGTGGAGGCTCATAACTATACCATGGAGCACAGGTTTTTTGGGGCAAAATTTCCAACTGTTTCCAAAACTTAAGCTCTTGAAAATTGACAATCTTAACCTCGCACAGTGGAATGCTTCCAGTGATTAGCTTCCCAGCCTTCAGCGCCTAGTGTTTAAAAGTTGTCGCGAACTCAAGGAGATCCCATCTGACTTAGGGGATATACCGACATTAGAGACGATAGAGTTAAATTGGTGTAGTCAAGCTACCGTGGAATCTGCTAGGAAAATACACGAAGAGGAACAGAGCATGGGAAATGAGAAGCTACAGATCCTCGTCTATCCTCCAGATTTTTAGCCCAGAAATTGATTTTAGGATCCCTTGAGCAAAGGCAAACTGTGGAATCACATTATAAGTACTTTCAGACTCTGTTTATATTTGCTTACATAGTGGTGATACTTTATTTTTTCTTCATTTGTTTGTTTTCCCGAGGCATTGTGATCTTTGTTTAAGTTAAATTTATGACCTAAAAGAAATTTAGTACTCTTGAAAAATCTTTGAAACTTTTAACTAACTTTGAAAAGGGCGCCTCAACTATAGCCCCCTGGGAACAAACCCCAATTGAGATGAATGACAAGCGTATTTTTTTTAACTCATTAGGTTCTTTGCACCCCTTTTGGTGAAAAATACCCATCTATGGCTAAAAAAATTAAATTGCAATTGCTTTGTTCTATAAGTCTGATTTGAATTTTTTTTTTTGGTTGATGTTTTTGAATAAAAAAAAAGACATCAAACGAGATCAATATTAACTATGAAATCTTGGGAAAGAAAACATAAAAATGAAACTAAAAGGTAAAAATGTATTTTTCGCATGAATCTAATGAAAATGTACTTTTTTTGTAAATTTGACATCCATATGTGCGTAAATCTCGGGAAAAAAAACATGATATCAAGTAAATCACCCAAAAAGGCCAAAAATGAGAGTTTTGGTCTTTCATTCAAACAGATAATATTTTATGTCTATAAATAGATAATATTATCTATTCAAATAGATAAAAAGCTAAAAAAAAATTGAGACTTCCAATTGTCTTTTTTGGCACAATTTCCATGTCCAATGCAAAGATCTTGAAAAATAAATAATTGAATTAAAAAAAAAAAGGTCACTCAAAAAGGCCAAAAAAAAATAGAAAGTTATGGTCGGTTACTTGAAATAAATAGCATTATTTGTTTCAAACTGATAAAAGCTCAGAACAAGGCTCCAAATCACCTTGTTTTTTTTCACAATTTCCAAGACCAAAGCATATAGATCCTGGAAAAAAAAAAAGACATGAAATAAAAAAAAATAATTGCCCCCAAAGCCAAAAAAATGTTTAATTATGGTTGTTTGATGGTAGGCCTTGGAAGCTGTGGAAGACTCTCATTGCTATTGATAATTTCATAGCAATTATTAAGAGTATGTGTTTCTCTAATTTTTTCAGGGAAGCTAATGGTTTTGCCGATTCCCTTACTAAGATGGGGGTTTCGAGAGATTCGGCATTTGAAGCTTGGTGGCAGTTTGGTTTTCCGGGTGGGGCATGGGTGGTGGGAGGCTCTTTGTTTGGTCTCTGGGTTGGGTTGTGGGGTTGGTCTTTGTTTGTGCTGTTCCCTTTGGCTTTGTTTGTGGGAGTTCTCGGTTTTGTTTTTGGTTGTCTGTTGGTCATAGCTTTTTCTTTGGTCTTGTTCTTGTTTTGCTGTTTTTGTGTGTGTGTGTGTGTGTGTCTCCCTAGTGTCTCTGGTGGTGGGTCTTTTTGGCTTCTCGCGCCTTTTACTTGTTAGAAAATTTTGAATGAGAAATTGATTTTTTAATTGAATGGATTTTTGGTCATGCCAATCAGACCCTTAGCCGAATGGATATGACTGTTGATGAACAGTTTCCTTTCGAAAGGTTGTGACTGTTGACGAACAGTTTCTTACAACCCATATATATATGGGTCTTGTTCATTCATTTTAATATAGAATATATAGAATATTTCTCTCTCTCTCTCTCTCTCTCTCTCTCTCTCTCTCTCTCTCTCTCTCTCTCTTTGCATATAAGAGTTCTAGTCGGTTCGAGTATTATACATATAATTGCGTTCGCTGAGTTCTGTATATTGGAGTGCAAGTTATACAGCACTGTAAATCCGTTCTATCTTGGGAGACGATTGTTCATCAACCTTGTGTACGGAGAGGGAGCAAATTCATCTTAAGGAATCAGTGTTGACACTGGGCTCGGATTCTTTCTCAGATTTATTCTGTATTTATTTTCATCTCCAATCAGTAAGTTTTTCCAATTTCAGATTTATACATCACAATATATTTTGGATAACAATCTTAAGATGAATTTTCGATGGTGCATTTGTATAAATATGGAAATTGGTTATTTTTTAGATTCACGTAGTGATTTTAAGTTATCTATAAAATCAATCTGGTTCCGAAATTTCGTTGATAGTCTACGCATATTACTCGGTATATAGCAGATATGTATGTATTCATGTACACAGTTTCGCCGTTTGGAAACTAATTTTCGAGAAGTATACTCCTTGAACCCCAGTGGTTAAATTCAAACGGTGCATTAGATTTCCTTTCATGTTCAATGTTCATAAAGGTTTGCCGCACTAACATATAGGAGTATATGCTTTGCAATGTTTAAAGGTTAACCCATGTTTGGTTTGATTTGGGAAAGGGAAAAGACCTTTACTGTAGTATAATATAATTCACTTTTGACTTTACTCTGAACATTGCACGCTTCATACCTTTGCACCGATTCATTTAAATTACATTTGTTCTTTTATGAAACTGAGTTTTATTATGCTATTTGACTTGCTGATTAATGAGATACATGCCATGTATGTGATGTTTGCATTTGGTAATAAGTGATCAATAAGTATCTAAATTGGTGTCTGTTGGGTGTCTGTGGGTATAGCATGCTATCAGATTATGTTATCTATCAATATGTATGTGTACACAGATATCATCTTCTGTACATCACTTTTTGTTGGAATCTGCAACTTGTTCAAATGAACATAGCCAAGATAATTAATAAAACTGGAGAAGAGATGAATAGGATTTATTTCATCACAATTGCAATTCTGCCCCTAGGTTTTATCAATTTACAAATTCAAATGGTGTACTACGTGCCCCAAGAGTTATCCATTTAGAAATGATAATATTTTTCAAAAGGTGTATGTAATACTGGCACCTTTTAGACTGAATCTAAATGGTAATCTAGGCATCCATTGGGCTTCACACCCATTGATTTAAATTGAAATGGTGCTTTGGGCACCAGCTTATTTAAATTTAAGTGAAGTTTTTGGTACCCT
Source organism: Hydrangea macrophylla (assembly GCA_033977485.1). Classification (NCBI taxonomy): domain Eukaryota; kingdom Viridiplantae; phylum Streptophyta; class Magnoliopsida; order Cornales; family Hydrangeaceae; genus Hydrangea; species Hydrangea macrophylla. The sequence goes on along the minus strand of CM066987.1, from coordinate 18,065,890 downwards.
TTGGCTAAGATCCAAAAGGTACCTTGTAGCCACCTTTCCGTTAAGAGAAAATAATAATAATAATTGATTCCTTTATCCCCATGTTAGTAGTTTGCTAAAATTTTGTAAATTTTCAAGTTGACCCTAGATAATTTATGTTTAAGCCCCTAAAGTGTAAATTTTGTTTTATTCCTTGCTTAAACATAAATGTGTAGTATGCAAGCATTTGGACTTTCAAGTTGTATGTGCATGTAATTTAAGAGATTTTTATTCGCTCTTAATGCTTGAAAAAATTATCAAGGCTCACTAATATGAGAATTGGTTATGATAGTCAAATCACGTGATCTTGAAAATTTTAACAAATGTGGGTGTAATGTTAAAATGCTCGTATTTACATGTGATCACCGATACTTGCGAATGTGGGGGAAAAATATATGTTGAACTTCGTTTTTGCAAGTATAAAAATTTTAGTCATATATATTTAATTCCATTTTGAATTTATTGTGCTTATATAATTTAATTATATGGATAGACTTGGAGATAAACCAAGATGATTGAATGTGGTAACTCGAGATATTAGTAAAAATAACTATTGGGTTCCCATTGAAACTTAAAGCTAATGGCTTTAAAGTTAGCAAACATACAAAGGAATTTTAAGTGTGTGATTTGCCACAATTATGTGGAACAATTCTTAAAGTTTGTTGTTTTGGGATAATCCATTTGTGTCTGTCAAATGGATTTGATTAGTGTAACTTTATGATTTGTGCTAAAAGCATTAAGATGAGTTGTGTCTTTGTTTCTTTGTATGTGATAGCAATATTGACATGATTAAGACTTTCAATGAAACGATGAAAAGTGAGTGTAACATGAAGATTAGATGTTGCAGATGTGATACTAGTTTGTCTGATGGACAAGTATAAACATAGTCCAATGACAACACCTATAGATGTCTAGAGATACAGAATATCTCCATATGAGATATTCATGTTTAATTGGTAATTGAATACATGTCATTAACTACACTCGCTCGGATATAGCATAATCAGATAACGTACTGAGTAGATATATAAGTAATCCAAGTGTAGACTACTGGAAGTCAATAATCAGAGTACTTGAATACGTGAGGTACACCCTGATTTATGAACTGCACTGAACAAGATATCCAACTATACTTGACGGGTATATCGATGAATTAGATACCTATTGCAGTCGCATCTTGGGAATCCTCTAAACATAGTAGTATGGCTAGGTTTAAAGGGAAATCTGAAGCAATTAGAGAGGAAGCAAATTGGCTTTGCCTTTTCTTAGAGGATATTCCAAATTGGACAAAACTTGTGTCAAGAATTTGTGCATTGTGGTAGCCAATCGACAATTGGAAAGGCATATAATAGTATAGTAAGTCTTGACATATAGTCAAAGACATAATACCATAGAACAATTACTCTAATGGAGTTATCACTATTGTCTATGTAAAGTCAAATGATAACATAACAGGTCCATTAGCAAAAGGCCTAATGCGAGAGCAAGTGGAAAGTTCATCGAGGGGAATGGGATTAAAGCCTATGCACTAAACAAGAGTCGTCATAGTGGAAACCCAACCTAGCTGACTGGAGATCCCAAGATCTAGGTTCAACGGGAAAACTAAATTATGTAGTACTCGATACACAGTGAGAAGAATTATATCTTCCTCCTCCCATTTCAAAGATGAGTCATGGTCTATCTGCCGCGAGTAAAAGGATAAGATATGCTTTTAATGGTTCCTATACCTTGGAAAATGTCCAAGTGGGGTATTGCAGGATACTCTTCATAGTAACCACCTATATGAGTAAGAAGGGCCGCTTCTATGAGAAATTGAAGGCTGAATTCTCTAAAAACACTCTCGGAACCAAGAGGTGTTCAAGGCCAAAACGAACACAAACGTGAGAACCAAATATGTAAGAAGAAGGGCTGTATTCTATTGTCTAGGTTTACACAAACAGCTGGGAGTTCAAAGACAATCAAGTCTACTCACCGGCTAGTAAATCTGATAGTTTATCACTAGGGCAAGTTCAAGGCCACTAGGCTACTTAGTCTGAAGCAGTACTTCTTCGTTGATACTCGAACTAGTGTCTGCATTTTCATTTGCATGTTGTATAGACAATTTATCATTCATGTGGGGAATTGTTAGAAAATTTTGAATGAGAAATTGATTTTTTAATTGAATGGATTTTTGGTCATGCCAAACAGACCCTTAGCCGAATGGATATGACTGTTGACGAACAGTTTCCTTTCGAAAGGTTGTGACTGTTGACGAACAGTTTCCTACAACCTATATATATGGGTCTTGTTCATTCATTTTAATATAGAATATATAGAATATTTCTCTCTCTCTCTCTCTCTCTCTCTCTCTCTCTCTCTCTCTTTGCATATAAGAGTTCTAGTCGGTTCGAGTATTATACATATAATTGTGTTCACTGAGTTCTGTATATTGGAGTGCAACTTATACAGAACTGTAAATACATTCTATCTTGGGAGACGATTGTTCATCAACCTTGTGTACCGAGAGGGAGCAAATTCATCTTAAGGAATCAGTGTTGACACTGGGCTCGGATTCTTTCTCAAATTTATTCTGTATTTATTTTCGTCTCCAATCAGTAAGTTTTTCCAATTTCAGATTTATACATCCCAATATATTTTGGATAACACTTTGTATGGTGTCCTGTCTCTCCCCGCTGTGGTCTTTTTGGTTTTTCTCTGCCCTGTTCTGGTGCTTTTTGTGGATAATTGTATCTTTTGATTTTTCTTTTGATTTTTCTTGGGTGTGTGTCTTGCTCTTGGTCGGCGTTTTTGTTTTTATCTCTCCCCTTGCTTCTGGCTGTTTCTTTTGTTTGGGTCTTTTGTTACTCTTGGTTTTGGTCCCTTGGGGATGGTTCCTTTTTCGAATCTGTCCCTGTCGCTGTCTTTTTGGGTGGAGCGGTCGGGTTACTTTGCAAACTGCTTGGTTTTTCTGATTAGGTTGAATCGAATTTGTATTTCGATTTCTTTTTCAGGACGAGTTGCTAATGTTGTTTTTAACTGGCTCTAGACGCTGTTGATCTTGGAGTGGTTGTTTCTCTCGGATGTTTCTGCATATTGACTGTTTCTTCTTGTGGTGTCCTTTTCTCATTTTTTTCCCTATGTTGCGGTAATTATGATTGATCTTTGGTTGCTGCTCAATGAAGAAATAGAAGTTTCGATTTCTGAGATTTGGGTGTGCTACTTCTTGATGGCGTCTTTTGTAGTTGGGTTGGATTCCTCTGGTTCTGCTGGTTTTTGTCTTGGCCGCCAGGTTGATGAAGTTTGATTGTAATAATGCAATCTTCTGCTGTGGTTTTCGTTTGAGGTTGTTCTGTCTTTCTACTATTTGCTAGTTGGATTTCTTTGAAGATGAGTCCGGAGTGCACAGACCACTTGGTTCCCATGTTGTGTGCTCTATGTGTGGTCTTGAAGTGAGCTCAAATTGGTTTTGTTTCGGTTTTGATATGTTGTGTCTTTGTATTTGTCTTTTGTGGTGCTTAATGCTTTTACTCTTGACAGTTTTGGTGTAGCTTTCAGGTTTTGCTTTCTAGAGGTAGCCTATGTATTCTGGATGGCTTTGGGAATTTTCATTTTGGCTTTTTAAGCATGTTCTTCGTTTAATGAAAAATCCATTTGCTGAGCAAAAAAAAAAAAGAGAAAGAAAGAAAATTGCAATTTGCCATAGCCAATCCTTGATCTGCCATTGCAAGACAAAGGTGTTGCCAAATGTGCCCTAAGGACCGCTGTAGAATATGAAAACGTACAAACAAAGGGCCCGTTTGGCAGCGGATTCTCATTCTGTATTTAATCGTAACAAATTGCTTTTGGTCCAAATGTCGAAGGTAGCTTTTGGCCAAGTGCGAATTTATGCAATTGACACATAATTGTCTGCGATTGAATTACAAAAGCAGATTTACTTTTGAAGTTTCATAATCACTAATAGATTCCAAAAAGGTTGCCAAAGGAGACCAATGCATTCAATCACTTACCGGATACTTTTTCCGTGTGAGAACTGAGGAACTTATTAATGCCGTTAGTAAGGGAAAATATTCATTGTAATAGTGATATTACGTCATTAGTGTACCCTTACTAATACATTTGGTGTATTGCTGATGTGTAAGGATGCTTTCCCTAATTTAAGGAGACACAAATGTTAAAATTATAAGATCTTATTGACTTATTATAGTACGTCATCAAAATAACCGTTTTATCTACCATATCTTTTATTGAAAGAAAATTTGATAGTAAATATAGCCAAGGAATTCCCTGATGATCATTTTTTTTCCTTTATTCAGGTTATATCACGTAGCATAAAATCAATCAGACCAAGAATCCAATCATCAAGTCCAGGAAGTGCTGCAAGATCTTCATCTTATATAAAAGAAGAAAAAGCCCATTCTTCCAATGAATCTGTAAACAGAACTGAAACGAGTGCTATCTCTCCAACTCTATCAACCAATGTAAGCCATTCTCTTCAATCTGAAATGGTTAGTAGTGAGGTAATGACTGGGACTATAGAGAGGGAGAAGGAAAAGGACATGAATTTTCAGAAATATTGAATACTAGAGGGTATACGAGCCGAGCTGATCGCGAGCTATTTCACGAACTTTTTAACGAGCTTTTTAACGAGCCCTTTAAAACTATATAGTTTAATAATCGATATCTATAGAGAGGTCAGTATACAAGCCCTTTAGCAAGTCTATTTACGAGATTTTTCATGATCTTTCTAAAATTATATAGTTTTATAATAGACATATATAAAGGTTAGTATATGAGCTCTTTATCGAGCCTATATTATTAACAAGCTTTTTTACGAGCCTTAATTAATCGTGTTTACAAACTCTGTCGAGTCGAGTCGTGAGCCCTAGTTGAGCGGCTCGGCTCATTTACTCCCATACTGGAGGCTAAAAAGGTGACGAAGGCCAAAAAGTGTGGAAAAGCCGAAAACGGGAGCTGAGAGAAGTACCAATGGAATAGGAAAAAAAGGTTATGAAAGCAGTAGATATTGGTAGTGGTGGTTCAAGAATGGGTCATCTTGCTATTGGTGTTGCCTTCTGTAGTGCCGGTCCTGAGTATTTGGAGGTCTGGGATGAACTACTTAAAGGGAGGCTCTTATACGGGGGAACAAGTTATCAATTAAAACAGTGTCAAAGTTATGAAAAGTTCTAAAATTTACAAAAGAGCAATACTATGCTTCCTAAATTTCTATTTCAAAAGAGCTTCCCAAATGACCTAGCAGTGGGGCAAGATAAACAACTTCCAATCAAAATTCAACTGATCCCACTGTATTTGGCCTGGCCCCACTGCCAAATCATTTGACAAAATATTTTTGAGATAGAAATTTGGGAAGCATATCATTACTCTTTAAAAAAAGCTCCCGAATTAATTGAAAATCTTAATAAAAGTCTACACATTTTTTAAAACTATCATATATAACCTATTTTTTCCTGAAAGTTCAGTGGGGGCGACTGCCCCCGCTCACCCCCACTATGAATCCGCCCCTAACGATACTGCATATGCATGTTATTGTGTTTCGTCAAAGATAGTAACATGGTAATGGTCAAAAAAAAAAAAACAATGAATAATTGGAATCAATTAAACGAAATGTTTTTTTCATAAAATAATCCGGCAATTATACACATAGTGTAACAAGAAGTTGTATAATAGTATCATTCTCTATTTGTATTAGTTCACCCGTGCAATGTATAGGTAATTTGTCAGCAAAAAAAATATTACGCTAAACAAAAAGAGTAATGCTATATTTTTCAAATCCCAATTTCAAATTCACATCTTAAATGATGTAGCAGTGGGATCACTTCAACATCCTTCTATATCTCTCAATCTCTCAATCCCTGGAACCCTCCGTGATCTACAAAACAAGATGCATATTGACCATTAAATTATGTTTGACAATTTGAAATTTTGCAGCTCAAAAATGGATGTCAGAATTTTTTTTTTGTAAAACCGACACTTCCATTGCGTAGTTCTCGAAAAACTAGCTCAAATAATAATTAACATCATCCAAAATGGCAAAAAAAAAAAACAAAGTTAAGGTCATTTTAGCATATGTTACTACTTTTATGGTGCAGCCCAAGTAAAGACAATGACATGGCATCAAATAGTAGCATTTCTTCAAATACAATAAAATAGTATTGCCTTTACAATACTGCAAATTCTTGTTGTGTTTCATCAAAGATAGTAGCATGGTAATGGTACTGCACAAAAGAAAGTTACATGTCGTCAAATCCACCAAAGAATCGCTAAATTAGGGTCATTTTAGCAGAGATTGCTGTATTTACAGTATTACTCAGGTGAAAACAGTAACATGTTGTCAAAGACAGTAACATGTTGTTAAAGACAGTAACATTAAACTACTTTTACGGTACAACAGGTATGTTGCTGTCTATATTTTTTAAATTTCGTTTTCAATTTTTCATATATTACAATTACGTCAATTTATTTAATTTTTTTTTTCAATTTTTCATAGTAACAGGTTCTTTTCTTCTAGATTACAGATATATAAATTTTATTAAGAATAGGGTTGTGGTTTGAAAGTTATAGCATTTTAATGTTTAAAAAAAATGCTTTGAAACGCGTGTTAAGGTATCAAAGCTTGAGGAGCATGTTTTTTGGGGCAATCTTGTCAATAACCTTATTTTTCAATTTCAAAAAAAGACTTAAGGCTAAATAAAATCATAAAATCTTATCATAAAAATGAAAACACCGGACCTATGTTTTGAAAATGACTCGAAAAAGGACTTTTCATTAATTTTCCCTAGATTTTATCATCATTCCGATAGGCTACAATTCTTTGTATCTGGTAGTTAGGTGAGTACCATTCTATATTCTTATTCAATGATTTTGAATTATTCTAAGGAAAAGTAAACATTACTGCCTATTTTCTCAAAATTCTATCACATATTATTCAACTTCTTTTGCGTGTAAACTAGTTTGAAAGGTAACAACGACCAGTCAAATTGGCATGCTATGTTAAATTCCACTGCCGAAATAATTTCTCCACAACCCTCTTGGAGGAATGCCTTAATGATTACGACACTTCGGACTTTAGACGTGATATTATCTAAGAGTACAAAATTGTTCTTATATAATTGTTGCCACTAACTTGTACCTACATCATCCCCAACCCTTAAAAATTGACTTAAAAAAAATTTGAACTCCTCCCACATTTTATAGATTTTGGATTTCCCACTCTTTCTATACATTATTCCACCTTTCTCAACTCATCTCTTTCTCCCTAAAGTAAATATGTATCTAAATATTGATATGATAAAAATAATTTTGATAAAAATATGGTTTATTTAGGTTTAAATAAAGTTATTTTTTTTTGGGTATTACTTATGGGCATAAATATATATACATGGAAAACACTACCATACTAGTACATATTTAGATATAAATATTTTAAAATTTGCGAACAAAATCATGTCATCTCACTAAAATGAGGGCGCTTAGTTATAATTTGGGTTAATTATATTTTACCCCCTTGGTTTGGCTCATTTGCACTTTACCCTCTGTGGTTTCGGACTAAAGTGAAACTGTAAAGATTTCTCTCAAAATAGCCTTACACGGGGATTAATGTTAAAATTAGCCCCATAAAGGAGAGTTTAAGTATCAAAATTAACTCCATATAGGCAGTTAACCCCAAAATTTGCCCCTTTAGTGCTAAAAATTAGCCTTAGATAGTTGGGTTAACTGGCAGCATTATCCCCACATAGGAGTTTTGTTTCAAAATTAACCTCATAAAGGGGGTTAAGTGTCCACTTTTGAAGTACAGAGGGATAAAGTGAAAATGGACCTAACGACAGGGGAGTAAAATGTAATTAACCCTTATAATTTCACCAAGAATTTAATAACCATTACTTTAGCCCCCTACGATATATTATCTTGGTGCCTTTATATTAATGAGCTGGCAAGTACTTTTCTTGTCCTATTTATATTGAACACTGTATGGCAGAAAATGTTCTTATGCGCGAGCGTGCCAAGAAACGTATTGTTTGCCAACAAACGTCCTCTAAGTATGGATAAATTGATCAGGCGATTTAGAAAGTAGAGTAACAACACTTTCCTTTGGATTCTCGGCACTTTGACAGAATCGAAGACTTAAAAATAAAACAGAAATCTCACCAAATAAGTAAATGCCCAAAAGACAATATTTTTCATTAAGCACAAGAACGATTACAAGAGATTGGAGTGGTAATCGCGCCTCCAATTATAGAAACAAGAAGGGGAACACACGCCTTCTTACAGTTTGGAGTAGCAAAGCTCGCCTCCAAAGTACATCACGAAGAAGAAGGGGATAACGCGCCATCTCTTACAGAAATGGAAGAACTACATTAAAATCTACTCCTAAAACAGGAAAAGGAAATGAAAGATAAAAGATAAAATTCTTAGAGCATGTAGTTTGTTTGATCGTTGATGTCGTCCCTCTTCTTCATTCCTCTCTTGTATTTATAGGCAATATGCTGAATTTAATTAACTGCATAACTGCCACTGTATTTCAGACTGATTAATGCATAATTGCCATTGTATTCCAGACTGATCACGTCACTTCAGGCTGATGATGTGGCTAATGAACATTATGTGGTAATTTTTAGATAATAACTTCTTATATAACTACCCCATGATGTGGTAGCTCATGGGTGGTTATTTCCCACTAAGTCATTTAATAATGGCCATGTGTTAATATAACCCCACTACCTTATAACTTCCACTCTCCACTACTTTGTAACCACCATTCTCCAGTAAATAACAGTTATTCCACTTCTTTATAACTATTTTAACACATGTGGTAGATTTTGTGTGATAACCCGTATTTTTACGCAATTATTTATGATATACACATTACTTGTGGGACCTATGTGTGACATTAACTGACACATTTTTAATAGGCTATATGTTAATACATGACATATTAATACCTTTAAAGGGACGTAACCGACCCTAAATAATTGGGACACAAGGAATTTGGTTGTTATTATATATTGAGTAAATGTAGTGAACCAGATAAATACCGTTGGAATGTAATCAACTGTCATTTGGTACTGATATATTTGACAAACACACTTGTGTGACGGTTGGATGGATGACACATTTTTAGAATTTTGTAGAAGCATGAGGTGTCATACTACTAACATGAGGAGTTATGGTAGAAGCACGAGGTGTCATACAACTAGAATGAGGTGTAATGGTAGAGGCATGATGTGTCACTTTGCATGTGTAAGAAGGGTAGGAAGATGACACATAAGAAGACACTTTGCGTAGGAATGCGACACCTAAGAGGACACTTGTCCTCCATGCATAATAAGAAGTGTACTAAGGTGACACCTAAGAGGACACTTGTCCTCCATGCAAAATTCGTAGTGTATTAAAATGATGGGGTGTATGCCTATAAATAGGGGAATGGTTCAGACTCCCATATGGAAGATAGTTTCCCATATTGGGGGAAAAGGTGTCCCTTCCCATATAAGGAAAGGAATGGAAAGGTAAGAAATCAAGAAGGGCTGCTCATGTGTTTTAGGGAGCTAGGTTGGCTAAGAATCGTGAATAAAATTCTATTCTATTTATACGGAATCAGGGGTGTCACATTTTGTAATGCACGTGTGGCAAATATGGGCCCTCGGAGGTTAGTTACCATCATCTTGACTTATTCCAGTGAATAGCCTCCATCATCCCGAGTTCAAACCTATCATCCTGGCCAACTATAAAATAACTACGTGGCACGTTCTCCTCTTATGACCATATCCTTTGTGAGCCCGTACCATGGAATTTATTTTGTGGTGCAAACAATGCCCCCAACATCCCTTAAGTTCAGAATCCAATGATTGAAGTTAAGGGATGTTGATGACCAGCCTGAATCAGATTGATAACTGCCTTAAACCACTATCCTCGTGGCTTTTCTCTGAATTCTAACTTTGATCTCCAATCTCCAATCTCCTCTTCATGAACACTCTGAGCTTCTTCCTCTGTGTAAGATTTGTGATCATCCTGATTTTGACCCATGTAATACGTCCCTCTTGTAGAATGTGTCTTTTCATTTTCTTCATTAACCATTTTTTCATATCTAGACACAACTTCTACAAGATGACATAAATCAGCAAATTGTTGACCTATAAAATGCATTCTTAACATAGGTATGAGATTCTCAATAACCAAATGAACATATTAGCCTCTGGAAGTCTTGTCTTACACATGTTCCTTATGCCCTTAAACTTGGCAATAAATGTTTCAACACTTTCATCAAATTTTTGCTTCACTTTAGCAAGATCAACAATTGTAATTTCTGGTTCAGCTTGATAATATTGAGCATGAAATATCCTTTCCATATCTTGCCAAGTTTGGATAGAACCAACTGGCAGGTTTACATACCAAGTAAAGGCCAGTCCAGTAAGAGAACTAGAGAACATTCTTAATTTTAACATGTCAATATTTGACACATCAGCACATTGAGCAGTAAACCTGGCTATATGTTCAAGTGTTGTTTGTTTATCAACTCCAAAAAACAACGTGAAATCCGGGAATTTTAAAACATTGAAGAAACTCAAACATTCAATCAATATAATCAAGATAAGATTTTTGATAATGTGGTCTTGGTGAATCCTTAAAAGCTGCCTCAAATTGTTCTCTTAATTGATATTGTAACTGTTCTCTTATTTGATTCTGCAATTGTTCTCTTACTACTTCAACTACTTCATCTTTATTTAGACCTAACCGTGAACTCGGCTGGACATTAGGATGAAATAAGTAACGCACGCACCTTATTACCAGCAGGTTGATAACCTTGTCCTCCAATGATGAATCCAGGTTGATAGAACTCCCCCCCAGGCTGAGATGTGTTGATAATGTTGCCCCCCAGGCTGAGAACCAAGTTGATAGCATTGCCCCCCAGCTTGAGAATCAGGTTGATAGTCAACAAATCCAAACTGACCACCAGTGAAACCAGGCTGATCTCCAACAAAACCAGGCTGACCACCAACATAAGTAGGCTGATCCCCAGTAAAACCAAACTGACCACCAACGTAAGCAGGCTGATCCCTAGCAAAATCAGACTGACCACCAACGTAAGTAGGTTGATCCCCAGCAAAACTAGACTGACCACCAGCTTAAGCAGGTTGATCCCCAGCAAAATCAGACTGATGACTTGAATTGGCAACCGGATTATGAGTGCCAAAAATTGGTGTATTAGGTACATTTGTAAAAATTGGTCCTTTTTCTCGCACTTGTGGCCTATTCAAAATTTTTACTTGACCATAATCCATATGTCGAGTCTCTTTTGGTCGGACCATTTCTTCTTGTACATTGGACTTCAGTGACGACGATGGACCCAATTTCTCCACCATAAGATCCATTTGGCGATCAATACTCCTCGTAATTTGATCACCAATCTTTTGCATCAAATCTATAACAGGCCTCATGATGGTGGTTACTTGTTGAGAATTGGCTTGCAAGAAATTATGCAACGCATAATCAACATTATAATGTATTGCAGACATATAATCCTTAAGAACTTGTGGATCCGGATTATTGTCACTTCCAACCATCTTTATTGGCTGAAAATTTTTCACACTGTGGCTTCCTTAAATGTTCTTGAAATTGTTACCGCTTCGAACATATTCATTGGAACCCTCGATTACTTTTTCCTTCAATTGACTTCGAGTTTTTATCATATCTTTTGAGAGTTAATGAGATTTCTGACTTCCGGTCCCACCGGGCGTGCCAAAAATTATATGGCAAAAAATGTTCTTATGTGCGAGCGTGCCAAGAAAACATATTGTTTGCCAACAAACATCCTCTAAGTATGGATAAATTGATCGGACGATTTGGAAAGTAGAGGAACAACACTTTCCTTTGGATTCTCGGTGCTTTGACAGAATCAAAGACTTAAAAATAAAACAGAAATCTCACCAAACAAGTAAATGCCCAAAAGGCAATATTTTTTATTAAGCACAAGAACGGTTACAAGAGATTAGAGTGGTAATCGCGCCTCCAATTATAGAAACAAGAAGGGGAATACAAGCTTTCTTTCAGTTTGGAGTGGCAAAGCTTGCCTCCAAATTACAACACGAAGAAGAAGGGGATAACGCGCCTTTTCTTACGGAAATAAAAGAACTACATTAAAATCTGCTCCTAAAACAGGAAAAGGAAATGTCACGCCCCGGAACGGCAAAAATAGAGAAAAATAAATTTCCTTTTTGGGTCCAAAGGTAGCGACTGGTGAAGTCACATGATCGTCCATACCACGCAGTACTAAACAACAATAAGTAATAAAGATAACAGGGATGCAATCTAGGTTCTGAATAAGGATAACTTAAAGTCAACAGAAAGTTACTAGCTATTACAATCAGAGTCTCGAATCAAATAAAACGTAGCAGAAGTACAAATGTCAAGGCAACATATGCCTGATTACAAAAAGGTCTAGAAATAGTGAAGATGATTAAACTACAGTCCAGCCTAGTTTTCAATTGGCGTAGAGGTAGTCCTCGGCATAGTAATCTTCTTCGGTCTGACCAGCGTCTGGGTAATCCTCCACGGGAACGTCGTCACTAGCATAGTAGTTCTCGCCCGCAGGTCCTTCACCTGTATAGTTATAACCAGGATGCGTTGGAACGTCAAAATGTCCAGCGGCATAAACGCCGTTAGCTTAACAAAAGCTGAGTGAATTAGATACTAACAGGGTATCAACTATTGAAGTTATTACAAGTTATAAAACGGTAACTATTAAATTCAGTGAGGGTAACTCCTTCAATAAAATCGATTTTCCGATTACTAACATCTTGCTAAATTAAGACCGACAACATATTCTAATAGGAGAAATAGACTCGACAGTAGTTCACTTCTATTGATACACCATTGCCTCATCCACCGCTTTTAAGAACATATGCACAGTCCACCGCATGTCATGGACACCACGTTAGTCCATCCCCAGCTTTTAAGAACATATGCCCAGTTCACCGCACTACAGGGATATAACCCTTTAAGCAACAGTACATCATTCTAATGCCACGACGTAGCGACGTCTACTAGTGATCACGCTCCTCCGCAGTCATAAACACCTTCGTCTGTCTATCGCTTTTAAGAACATATGATTAGATCATCTGGCTATCTTAGGGCTATTGGTCCGATTCACCGTAAGTTATAGACACCTTCATCTGTCTACCGCTTTTAAGAACATATGATCGACCAAGGCCCGCCCACGTAAGATTCCTGAATCTTAACAAACCTACTTAAATTCAACTCTACATCGGTACATGACAATCCCAATGTGGCCCGACCACTCTGAATGAAACGAATGATAACTCCAAAGGATTTATGACTATTATGTTATCTAACGTCACAAACATTATCCGTTCATCTTATCGTTACTACGATCCTACGTCGCATTATCTCATTACTACACCTGTATTACAACTGTAAAGCATGCTGGGAATACTGAACTGTAAATAAACAACTAAACTGTTATAATATAAACTAAACAAAGAAAACAGTATTCTGCAACTGCCAATCGATTGGGACAAGGGTCCAATCGATTGGTATAAAAGTAGTAGCAATCGATTGGGGAAAAGTCCAATCGATTGGATCACAATCCATGCCAATCGATTGCTACCTTTGGCAATCGATTGGGATAACTAAAATGGAAATCGATTGTATAAAATGTCAATCGATTGGTATCTAAATGATGTCAATCAATCGATTGGGACTTCGTCTTCTTCACAGTGAAGACAGTCCAGCATATACAAAAAAGGGAAAATACATGATTTCAGGTCTTTCTATGCATTCAAACAGGTCCTAACGTCAATATATAGTTACCAAGTGAGTTAAAACTCACCTTAGGTGTCTAGGGTGTGTTTGGGTGTGAGATTTGAAGCTTGGGCTTCAATGGTGGGTTTTTTCCCTCTCTCTTCTCTCTCTTCTCTCTCTCCTTCTCTTTCTTTCTTCTTTCTTTCTTTCTCTACTGATCTTCTTCTTCTCTTCTTCTTCTCCTTCTGTCCATCTCTATGTGTGTGAGTGTATACGGGTGTGTGTGTGTGTGTGTGTGTATATGAGTGTATATATATAAAATACACACACAAGCTCTCCCTCTCACTCTCTCTGGTTTCTGGAACCCCAAAAATGCAGAAAAGGGTCACACATATATATATAGGGGAAGTATTCATGTGGCCTCTCCCTAGCCAGTGCAAAGGAATCTATCCAGCTGCTGCCAATCGATTGGCATTAATGCAATCGATTGGTGTTAGGTATTAAATGCTCCAATCGATTGGTACACTTGCCAATCGATTGGTATGCAAGATACGGCAATCGATTAGTAAACTTGCCAATCGATTGGTATCCAGATCATACCAAAGGTAAAGTAAAACTTATACAAGTATTACAAGAAGCATACAAGGTCTTATTCATATATTACATTACAGAAATATAGGGTATTACATCAATTACCACTTATTAAAGATTCCGTCCCCGAAATCCAAAGTAAGCAGGGTTAAAACAAAAACAGAAACTTCTCTCGCATCTCTGACTCTAGTTCCTATGAAGCTTCTCCTTCGTCGTGGTACTTCCACTGAATCTTCACAAGCGGAATCTCCTTGTTTCTGAGCTTCTTCACTCCTTGGTCTAAAATACGCATTGATCCTTCGTTGAATGTCACATTCTCGTTCACCTTGATATCTTCAGAACTGATCTCATGCGCTGGGTTGTGGGCACACTTCCTCAACATGCTGATGTGAAAAACGTTGTGCACTCCTGACAACTTCGACAGCAACGCAAGTCTGTAGGCTACTTTTCTAACACGTTCTAGGATCTCGAAGGTCCGATGAATCGCAGTGATAGCTTGCCTCTCTTCTGTCCGAATCTGACGATACCTCGAACTGGCAAAACTTTGAGTAGTACATGATCTCCAATTACGAACTCTAGATCTTTCCGTCGCTTGTCGGCATAGCTCTTGTGTCTAGATTGCGCTGTCTTCATCTTTTCTCGCATAATTTGGATCCTCTTGCTGGTTTCTCTAATCATCTCTGGCCTAAGTAGATGAGTATCTCCGACTTCGACCCAACATAGCCGTGATCGGCAAGGTCTTCTATACAAAGCTTCAAACGGTGCCATCCCTATGCTCATGTGGTAACTGTTGTTGTAGGCGAACTCGATCAAAGGTAGATGCGTCTCCCATGAACTCTCGAATTCAATGATACAGGCTCGCAACATATCCTCTATCACTTGATTGACTCGTTCTGTCTGATCGTCTGTTTATGGGTAAAAGGCTGAACTCAAGTTCAATAAGGTTCCCATTGCTGTCTGAAGGCTCTTCCAGAATTCTGCGGTAATGCGTGAATCTCGATCCGACACTATTGAGAGAGGTACACCGTGAAGTTTCACAACTTGCTGTAGATACATCCGGCTCAATCGTTCAACTGGGTACGTCATGTTGCAAGCGATGAAAAGCGCTGACTTGGTGAGTCGATCCACTATTACCTAAATAGCATCGTGGTTTTGCTGAGATCTAGGCAAGCCAACCACGAAATCCATGGTGATGTGTTCCCATTTCCATTGGGGAATCGGTAGCGGTTGTAGAAGTCCAGGCGGTTTCTGATGTTCTGCCTTCACTTGTTTGCAAACAAGACATTACGATACATACTTGGCCACTTCTCGCTTCATTCCTTCCCACTAGAAGTTTCTCTTCAAGTCCTTATACATCTTTTTTCCTCCGAAGTGGATAGTCATCCTTGACTTGTGTGCTTCGTCCAAAATTTCCTTCCTGAGTCCACCGTCATTTGGCATACAGATTCTACCTTTGCATCTCAATGCTCCGTCCGTACTAATACTCCATATTTCAGGTTCCTTTGCGGACATCTTAGCAAACCATAGCTTCAAATCCTCATTCAACTGTTGAGCTTCTAAGATACAGCTGATGAGAGTCGCTTGCATGACCGAACATCCAAAGTGTTGTCCTTTTCCTGACTCCACTGGTCGAAGGTCAAATCCGGCTAACGTCTCCGATGCTCGCCATTCTCTAATCAAAATCGAAGCAATCAAAAGGCGGGGCCTTCGGCTCAAAGCGTCAGCTACAACATTTGCTTTACCTGGATGGTATTGCAAAGAGAAATTGTAGTCCTTGAGTAGTTCCATCCATCTTTGCTGTCGCATGTTCAACTCCTTCTGAGATAACAGGTACCGTAAACTCTTGTGATCCGAGAACAGGTCGAACTTCTCTCCATACAAATAGTGCCTCTAGATCTTCAGGGCAAACATGATTGTGGCTAGATCCAAGTCATGCGTTGGATAGTTCTTCTCATGATGTTTCAATTGTCTTGATCCGTATACAATCACGTTTCCATCTTGCATTAGCACGCAACCAAGTCCTTGGTGCTATGCGTCACTATAGATTATGAATTGTTCACCACTCCTGGGTATTGCAAGTACAGGTGTTGAGGTTAGTTTTTCTTTCAATTCCTGAAATGCATCCTCATGCTTGTCGGTCCATTCATACTTCGTCTCTTTCCTTGTCAAACTTGTCAATGGTCCTGCGATCTTGGAGAATCCTTCCACGAATCTCCGGTAATATCCAGCCGATCCAAGAAAACTCCTAACTTCGGTCGCGTTGGTCGGTCTATTCCAGCTCAAGACTGCATCGATCTTAGACGAGTCTACAGAAATTCCATCCTGTGATATCACATCTCCTAAGAATTTGACTTCCTGAAGCCAGAATTCACACTTGCTAAACTTCGCGTATAGACTATTGTCTCTGAGAGTCTGCAGAGCAATCTGCAGATGCTTCTTATGCTCCTCTTCCGTCTTCGAGTAAATCAGGTTGTCGTCGATGAATACTATAATGAATTGATCCATTTAAGGTCTGAATACTCTATTAATTAGGTCCATGAACACTGCCGGAGCATTGGTCAATCCAAACGACATCAGTAGAAACTCATAGTGTCCATACCTCGTCCTAAAGGCAGTCTTCGGTATATCTTCCGGTCGAACTAACAACTGATGATATCCTGAACGCAAATCAATCTTCGAGAAAATCCTTTATCCTTGTAACTGATCGAACAGGTCGTCTATCCGAGGAAGTGGATATCTGTTCTTGATCGTGACCTTGTTCAGCTCCCTGTAATTGATACAGAGTCGTAGCTCTCCGTCCTTCTTTTTCACAAATAGTACAGGTGCTCCCCAAGGTGACGTACTCGGGAGAACAAAACCTAAGTCTTCAAGTTCCTGAACTTGCTTCTTCAATTCTAGCATTTCCGTTGGCGCCATCCGGTACGGGGTCTTGGAAATCGGCAACGTTCCGTGTAATACCCTTGAAAATTAGAAATATGGAAATAGACTTCTGAGTTTATTTTGTAATTATTTATGTTGTCTGTCCTAATATTTGTATTGTTCAAGATTTATAGTATTCATAGTATCCGTATCGCTTTGTTAATATGATTTCTAATTGCTAAGCCCGACCCGTATATTAATATTGTATGTATAATACTGGTTATCACTATATTATAATTATAAGTTATAATATATTTCATAGTCGCTGGATAATAACAAATATAGATTATTTTTAATATCCGTAGTCACTAAGTTTTATAAATATAGGACATAGTATATGTTTCGTTGTGGCATAATATTATAATAATAAGTGATATTATATTTTCTGTTGTCCCTTAAGTTATAACCATAGGTGATATTATAAAACCAGTGTCGATTGATTTCTATAGATTATAAGTTGATATATATTTTCGTAGCCGCTAGATATTATCTACTATAGGTTATATCGTATATTAATATTACGTTGATATTATTCGTCGTAAACATAATATTTTAATATTATGGGTTATATTATATCGGACCCGATATCGCCTTGTTTACCGTAAATATAGGTTATAATTATTACATTATATGGACACTAGATTATTATTTATATTTTAATTTTATTATCGACGTATTTTACTTTAACCCCGAACGATCATTAAGCTTAGACTGTATATTAGACTCGAACTAACTGAGCACGCGAACCCGTAAAATTTGTATCAATATTAGACTGTATGGCACGTAGTCCTAGCGACGACTAACTACACATTTATAGAAATGTTAGTGCAATAGGAATCTTACCCTAAATGGTTTTTGTGCTACCCAACTACCTATTATCTATTGGGTAAACTTTCTACCCAAATACACCCTATACCCATTGGATTACCCCCCAACCGCCGGATCCCCCATCAATTCACACAGATATGTAAGTCTATTTATGTGTATATGTATACTTTGTAGTTGTGTTATATATGGGACCTTAGAGATAGAGTTAGTCACAAGAAAAACAAGAAGAAAGCAAAGCTAAACGCAAAGACCATCACTCTCATACCCTCTCCCCTCTTAGCAACACCAACTCACTGCCCTTGCTCCAAATACACACCCACGGACCACATCCATACGCAGAGTGAGAAAGAGAGAAACTGAGAGTTGAGAAGGGAGAGATCCGAGAGAGAGAGAGAGAGAGAGAGAGAGAAGCCCAGAAGAATGAGGAAGGAAGCCATAGCCACCATTAAAGCTTGAAGCTCAAGCTTTTCTACATTTCCTACATCTTTCCAGATTTTCGAATTTTATAGTGAGTACTTACTTCACATTGTGAGTCTTATCAACCCATTTAGAATGCATTCAGAGAACATTAGAAAGATCAATTTGATGTTAGGTAGCCCAATTTCATAATTTTATAGAAAAGAGCTTCAAAATTGGGTCTAGAACAAAAGTGTTTAGAAACTGAAATTGGAAATGCAAAATTGTTCTTTAATGTTCCAACGACCTATACTTGAAGTTTTAGAGGCCAATTCATTAATATGAGGATGTTTCATGATTTTAAAGTTTGGACCACCTTGACATTTTCACATTTTTATAGCGATATGTTGAGTTTGGACTTTAGGTAATCACATATTCATGACCCTCATGAAAAATGGAGTGGAAAGGCCTCTTGAATGGCTTGATTTGGTTAAGTTTCAGAAAAACTAGAAATCACCATTTTTGTTCCTGCGGTTAGGGGTGGCAATTTTTGACACGACAACCCGTTTTACTGAGACAACCCGAACACGACACGACATGACACGATTAATTTAAAATAGTTTGTATTATAGATGAATAAGACTCCAAACTAAAAATTAAACCCAAAGCACACAACCCGATTAATGACACGATTATGACACGAGAACCCGAATTGCCACCCCTACCTGCGGTTGGAAGGTTGAAGAAGATGAAGTTGAGATTTCTTAGGGTGTAATACAGTAGTAAATATGTACGGTACAAGTAGTTAATTATTTTTATTATTTGTTGATGTTTAAATCATGTTTAATTAGTACTAAATATATAATTAGTGATTTTATATTACAATTTATTAGCTAATGCTGTTTAATTAGATTATTAATTATTTCCATAAATAATTAATGGAACTTAGTATTTATTGAACAAATGTCAATGTTTAATAAATAGCTATTATATATAATTTAAATGTTAGAAATGGTTTTAAATAGTTTAAAGTATTATTAAAGGGATTTTAAATTCTGGAATATTACACTTTAATATTTATTATATGCTAAAATTATATTTTATTATTTATGTATTACTCATTATTTATGTAGTTTAAATAAATAATAAAAGTTGGTTTTAAATGATGATAATTAGGTAATAACACGTGAAGGCTTTTTTTAAAAGTCTAGAAAATTTCATTGATTATCCTAAGGACTAATACCCTTATTTTATAAATTATTATTTATAAAACCCTCACTGTAGTATCTTTAATATTACTTTATTAAATATTAAGCACCTATTTGGTTGTATTTTAATTAATTTAAAATACCAAACGAATTCCGAAAATTTCGAGAAAAATACCACTTTCCTATTTTAAAGCCTAGTATTTAATAAAATATTCCTAAGGATCAAATGTCTTCCTACAATATATTTTATAATTATAGGACTCCTAAGTCTATTATTATGTGAGTTAGAAATTCAATAATTTGTAGTAAATAAACCATAGCTCAGAAAAATGTGCGGTCAGTTCCTAAATTCCTAAAATGATGTTTAGAGCTATCCCCTTAAGTTTGATGACCTTTTTGGCGCGGTCAAAAATACAGCTTGTCTTTAGGGCCTACACTGGTATAGAAAACTCAGCATTTCATATGACGGACTCCGATTTGAGTCTAGACAATGGCGTTAGACTCAGAATGATGTCCAGATCATCATGTTGAGGTTTAGGGACCCATTCGACATAATTACCATTATGCCCTTAATTCTAGTACGCTTATTTAACCGTCGTTCTATGGATGTATATACATTGTAGGGACCGCAGTTACGCTTGCTTTTACGCACCCGCATCTAGGTGAGTCGTCCTAACTCACTTGCTATATTATAGATTTACTCTATGTGTATTATGTGAATATCCAGTGTGTCCTGTGTGGACATATCTGATGAGTATTGTATATGTGTACGTTAAAATTAACTGTCTATATGATGAACGCATGTTTAGATAACTATACCCCGTATCTGATTGATAACTGTTGTTATGACTCATGCTTATTACGTACGTGTTATACGACCACATGAACATTCATATAGACGTAGTCGAGTCATGATGTCAATATTGACGTTTGCATGATTAGTCGAGGAGATTAACCCAAGGTTATTGTCATACATGTTTGAGTGGACCGCGGAGGTCCGAGTGGTACAGTCAAATCAATGGGTACAAAGCTATAAGGCCGAAAGGCGACGATGTTACTATAAGGCCGTAAGGCGACGATGTTACTATGAGGCCGTAAGGCGATGATAGCAAAAGTACCCATTGAAATCATTGAAGTGGAACATGAGTTGATGGTTGATACACTATAGGGTCATGCTAGGCGACGATAGCAAAGTATCCATCTGAACTTGAATACAATAGTTACCTTTCAAATGCTATAGGGCCCTGCTAGGCGACGATAGCGCTGTAACTATTCTATTCTCCAGGCAAGGTCACGAGGACCTAAGAGTCCAATGATTACACTCTTTTTAAAACCAAAATTTGCTATAGGGCCCTGCTAGGCGACGATAGCAACGTAATCATTCTACTCCAAGCTAACGGCGTTACACTGGTAATGTAACAAGTCACATGAGTCAGTTGTGGTGTCTGTGGTTGAGTATAGTTGAATATATCGATGATGCATCGTGTCGTATCTCATTCATACTACCATGTTATAAACCATACGTATTGAGATAATGCTTATCAAATATTTAGTTCAAGATACTTGTGGCACTTGAATATTATTGTTTGTATTAGGAGTGATCGGTTAGGTCAACTCACTTAGCTTCAAAAGCTAACGGCTCTCCTTCCTGCCCTGGACATATCACGTCTAGATTTCACAGGTGACGACTATCAAGATGAGGTCTACCCAAAGGGACACGGCAGATGTACAAGTTGAAGCGAAGGACACCAACACAATTGTATTTAGAATTACTTAATTTGGTTTATTGTCTCCCACCAATCTGCGACGGAGTAAGTCAGTTGAAATGCGGCTAGACATCTCTTGTCAAGCTCGCTACACTCTAGGGCTTCAAAGATTAGCTCCAACTCCCGTATCCATTGCTCGGCTTTCCATGATTCTTCCATGCCGTCGAACTTCTCGGGTCGCAAGCCACGAAATCGTTCCAATAGCTTATTGCTTGTCTGCCTCGAGGGAGCAATGTGATTGTTGCCGTTGTTGTCGTTATTGCCATTGTTGTTGGTGGCATGATGGGTAGCATGATTGTAGGTATCGCCAACGTGCTCCATCCGTTGCATGAACGCTTCGAAGACTCCGGTTGGGTCCATACCCTCAGGAATGGGTGCTCCTCCTAGTCGCGCTTGATTTCTCGTGGGTCCCACCATAGTGATCTGTGTGAGGTGTACCTATGAAAGATCTAACGATTAGCTGACAATCTTCTCGGGGAAACAACCACATGATAAATCAACATAAAGCACAGCACGAATCTGAATCACGTCATAGCATAGATAATGAGATAACAACAGAGATAATCAAAAGAAACGATCTGCCACACACACACACACACACACACATATACACACACACACATATATATATATATATATACATATATAACCAAAAGATGCACAATGGAGTACACAACAGATCATCTGTGTACCGCGTAGTACATGATCCTATACAAGGACTAGCAAAAGAAATATAAACAAACCACCACTAGTGGCTATTTATACAAAAAGGCTATGGTCAATAGCTGTCTATGTAAGCGTCAAAAGTAAGTGGGCGACATGTCCTGAAGTCAAAAGCAAAAGTCTAAGTCCTAAAGGTGCTGGACTCAAAAGTTTTCTACATCAGATCCATAGATGAAAGCCTCATCCACTGGGGCAACCTCAGACAACACATCATCCTCATCCATATCATCGTCATCCATCATATCCACATCCTCCATCAAAACATCCTCAGCTATCTCGGGTCCATCGTGCTCCACAACAACTCCTAAGTCTCCTACATCAGCTATGTCAGCCTGGGCCGCATCGAATGCAACTACAAGTGCCTCAGCCTCAGCCATAGCATGTGCTAACTCTGCTGCTCCTATCTCAAATCCAAGGGAATGTGAGCCATCTTCTCAGCCCACTCTGCTGCCAGCTGTGCTATCATGCCGTCTAGTAAGACTGGTACCACAGCGTCATCACCTACATCATCCCCTGCTATAGCCTCCTCCTCTATCGAATAACCCTCTGCTACTACGATGTTTATACCAACTGGCATATCCATACTAGCTGGGTCCTCAGGGGTTCTCCGGGTCCTCCTACGGATCATACTCGGGTTCCTCATCGTCGATGTCCTCGTCCTCCTCATCCTCCATATCCTCGTCGTCATACCCTGGCTCATCATCGTCGTCGTCGTCGCCCTCATCCTCGTCCAGGTCATCATCCTCTAGGTCCTTCTGTTGGGGGTGCATTGACCATGTCCTCCTCTGGTGGGGGTGGAGGTGTCTGGGGTGGTGGCTCTATCGGGGTAGGTGGAGGTACTGCTCTAACCTCTGAAAGTAGAGGCTGATAAGAGAAACAGTCTCGTAGCATCTGCAGTGAATCCTGTTCGATGAGTTTGAAGGTCTCCTTACGGTAGATCATCTCGTGACGTATCACCTCCGGGTCCTGGGCCCCAATCTCTACTGCTTAATCTGCATGTCTCGCACTGTCTATGTGACAGCTCTCTGGCAAACCTTCCAGGCATAGTACTGTGGATCTGTTGGCGCAACACTGCCCTCATACATATAGTGTCCTCCAAACTCGTCTGGAACGAACAGCGGTGGTGCCATGCTACCTGAAAAAAGACTACCTTAAGTCAGAACTAATCTTAATACTCATCTATAGAAAATCTCAAGGTTCTAGGACCAGATGGTGTGGGACAATCTGTGAACGAAAAGGTACAATCCTAGGCTCTGATACCAAAAATCCTATCACGCCCCGGAACGGCAAAAATAGAGAAAAATAAATTTCCTTTTTGGGTCCAAAGGCAACGACTGGTGAAGTCACATGATCGTCCACACCACGCAGTACTAAACAACAATAAGTAACAAAGATAATAGGGATGCAATCTAGGTTCTGAATAAGGATAACTTAAAGTCAACAGAAAGTTACTAGCTATTACAATCAGAGTCTCGAATCAAATAAAACGTAGCGGAAGTACAAATGTCAAGGAAACATATGCCTGCTTACAAAAAGGTCTGAAAACAGTAAAGATAATTAAACTACAATGTAGCCTAGACTTCAATTAGTGTAGAGGTAGTCCTCGGCATAGTAGTCTTCTTCGGTCTGACCAGCGTCTGGGTAATCCTCCACGGGAGCGTCGTCACTAGCATAGTAGTCCTCGCTCGCAGGTCCTTCACATGTATAGTCATAACCAGGATGCGCTGGAACGTCGAAATGTCCAGCGGCATAAACGCCGTCAGCTTAATGAAAGCTGAGTGAATTAGATACTAACAGGGTATCAACTATTGCAGTTATTACAAGTTATAAAATGATAACTATTAAATTCATTGAGGGTAACTCCTTCAATCAAACCGATTATCTGATTACTAACATCTTGCTAAATTAAGACCGACAACACATTTTAATAGGAGAAACAGACTCGACAGTAGTTCACTGCTATCGATACACCATTGCCTCATCCACCGCTTTTAAGAACATATGCACAGTCCACCGCATGTCATGGAAACCACGTTAGTCCATCCCAGCTTTTAAGAACATATGCCCAGTTCACCGCATTATAGACACCTTCATCTGTCTACCGCTTTTAAGAACATATGATTGACCAAGGCCCGCCCACGTAAGATTCCTGAATCTTAACAAACCTACTTAAGTTCAACTCTACATCGATACATGACAATCCCAATGTGGCCCGACTACTCTGCATGAAACGAACGATAACTCCAAAGGATTTATAACTATTACGTTATCTAACGTCACAAACATTATCTGTTAATCTTATCGTTACTACGATCCTACGTCGCATCATCTCATTACTACACCTGTATTACAACAGTAAAGCATGCTGGGAATACTGAACATTAAATAAACAACTAGATCGTTATAATATAAACTAAACAAGGAAAACAGTACTCTGCAACTGCTAATCGATTAGGACAAGGGTCCAATCAATTGGTGTAAAAGTAGTAACAATCGATTGGGGAAAAGTCCAATCTATTGGATCACAATCCATGCCAATCGATTGCTAACTTTGGCAATTGATTGGGATAACTAAAATGGCAATCGATTGTATAAAATGTCAATCGATTGGTATCTGAATGATGTCAATCGATTGGTAAAAAAGTACCAATCGATTGGGACTTCGTCTTCTTCACAGTGAAGACAGTCCAGCATATACAAAAATGGGAAAATACATGATTTCAGTTCCTTCTATGCACTCAAACAGGTCCTAACATCAGTATATAGTTACCAAGTGAGTTTAAAACTCATCTTAGGTATCTAGGGTGTGTTTGGGTGTGAGATTTGAAGCTTGGGCTTCTATGGTGGGTTTCTTCCCTCTCTTTTCCCCTCTGTCTTCTCTCTCTCCTTCTCTTTCTTTCTTCTTTCTTTCTTTCTCTACTGATCTTCTTCTTCTCTTCTTCTTCTCCTTCAGTCCATCTCTATGTGTGTGAGTATATAGGGGTATATATATTATGTATATATATGAGTGTATATATATATATAATACACACACAAGCTCTCCCTCTCACTCTCTCTGGTTTCTGGAACCCCAAAAACGCAGAAAAGGGTCACATATATATAGAGGGGAAGTGTTCACGTGGCCTCTCCCTAGCTAGAGCAAAGGAATCTGTCCAGCTGCTGCCAATCTGTTGGCATTAATGGCAATCGATTGGTGTTAGATATTAAATGCTCCAATCGATTGGTACACTTGCCAATCGATTGGTATGCAAGAGAAGGCAATCGATTGGTAAACTTGCCAATCGATTGATATCCAGATCATACCAAAGGTAAAGTAAAACTCATACAAGTATTACAAGAAGCATACAAGGTCTTATTCATATATTACATTACAGAAATATAGGGTATTATAGGAAATGAAAGATAAAAGATAAAATGCTTAGAGCATGTAGTTTGTTTGATCGTTGATGATGGCCCTTTTCTTCATTCCTCTCTTGTATTTATAGGCAACATGCTGAATTTAATTAACTGCATAACTGTCACTGCATTTCAGACTGATCACTGCATTTCAAGCTGATCACTGCATAATTGCCACTGTATTTCAGACTGATCATGTCACTTCGGCTGATGACGTGGCTAATGAACATTATGTGGTAATTTATAGATAATAACTTCTTATATAACTACCACATGATGTGGTAGTTCATGGGTGGTTATTTCCCACTAAGCCATTTAAATAATGGCCATGTGTTAATATAACCCACTACCTTGTAACTTTCACTATCCACAACTTTGAACCACCATTCTCCACTAAATAGCAGTTATTCTACTTCTTTATAACTATTTTAACACGTGGTAGATTTTGTATGCATGTGTGGAAACATGGGCCCTTGGTGGTTATTTACCATCATCCTGACTTATTCCAGTGAATAACCGCCATCAACCTGAGTTCAAACCCATCATCCTGGCCAACCACAAAATAACTACGTGGCACGTTCTCCTCTTATGACCATATCCTTTGTGAGCCCGTACCATGGAATTTATTTTGTGGTGCAAACAAATGCAACAGTGCTCTACTAAATGATGTGGCAGTAGACTCACTGAATTTTGATTGGATGATGCTGAAGTGGGCCCATTATTATTAAAGATGGTCCCACTGCCACATCATTTGGGATGTGTTTTTGGAATTAGGATTTGAGAAGCATGACATTACTCAATAATGAAGGACAATACTTCAGTACATTACCTTAAGTCATTTTCATTCTGTATTAACCAAATAAAAACTAATATTATTGGTCCAATTTAATATTAGGGTTAAATACATTTTACCCTCCCTGTGGTTATGCTCATTTTTCACTTTACCCCCTGTGGTTCAAAATTGGACATCTAATCCTTCTATGGTTTTCGGACTAAAGTAAAATTGTTAAGATTTCCCTCAAAACTGAAGAAAACTCGCAAATTGGCAAACCATATTAACACTTAGCGCCCTTTGTGAGGTTAATTTTGGGGGTTAATCCTCTATGTGGAGATAATGTTGTCATTTAGCCCACCTATGGTGGCTAATTTTTAACACTTAATTCCTATGTGGGGAGCTAATTTTGGAGTTAACTGTCTATGTACAGTTAATTTTGACAGTTAAACTTTCTATGTGGGGCTAATTTTAACACTAAATCCCTATATAAGGCTATTTTGAGAGAAATTTTAATAGTTTCACTTTAGTCCAAAACCACAAGGAGATTAAGGGTGCGTTTGATAAAACAGAAAATTAAGTGCTGGATTTTAAGTGCTGAAAATTTTAAGTGATTGAATTTGTAATACTAAAAACAGTGTTTCAACTACAGAAATAGATTGCATTCAGTAATTATTTTCAGTAGAAATTTTGCACTTAAAGTTTTCAGTGGTTTTGTGACTACTTTTTCAATTAAGTGGTACATTATCAAACGCACTAAAAAAGAATAAATGCTGAATCTTTTCATTTTCAGCACTTAAATGGGCTATCAAACATACCCTAAGGCTCCGTTTGATAAAACTAAAAATTAAGTGCTGAATTTTACGTATTGAAAATTTTAAGTGATTGAATTTGTAATACTAAGAACAATGTTTCAACTACTGAAATAGACTGCATTCAGTGATTATTTTCAGCAGAATTTTTTCACTTAAAATTTTTTGTGATTTTTTGGCTGCTTTTTCAATTAAGTGGTTATTATCAAACGCACTGAAAAAAATTAAGTACTGAAACATTTTATTTTCACCACTTAGTTGGGTTATCAAACACCACTAAGTATCCACTTTTAAACCACGTGAGATAAAATAAAAATGGACCTATCCAGAAACTATTTTGGCAAGCCAAAGTCACAAAACATCTCCAAACAGACCCTTGCTAAGAAAACCTTCTAAACACGCCCTTCTCTTATCCTCCAAACCGATCCCTAGTCCACAAAAATCAAATCACTCCAGTTCATCCAAACTTATCCAAGCCGCCCTCTTCTACCTCCACTCCCATAGCCCCAATCTACTAAAATAGCTTCCGGATCCACGAAAACCCCCATGCGAAAATCTCATCTCAAACACCCACACCCACACCCACACCCCCGGTGCAATCTCAGCCGAAAATCTCATCTCGAACTCCGTTGAAATCTCGTCTTAAAACTTGGGGCAAGAATAGGTGAGAAAAATTAGTGAAACCTCTCTCGCTCATTTTGAATTGAGATCTGGCAGAGGCTATAATATTTCTGGCTTTTTGGCTCTGGCTATTTATTTTAGTCTTTAGTTGGCAGCTTGTTTTTTTTTTTTTTTTTTTTTTTTACACTTACTAGCTAATTTCTTTTTCGTTCTCTAGTTGTGGTAGTGTTGTGCAAGTACACTAAAAATCACCAAGTTGTGCACGCACCCAATAATCTTATCATACAATCACATTACGTAACTATTTGATTTCGATCCAAAAGAACAAATTTTTCTTGCTTCCTGATCAATAAATTAACAACTGAATTTAATTTCCCAAGGGAAGGGGGGGAATCATGGAGCAGCAGAATCAACGTCCTAGTGATATCATCATTCCTTCTCTGCTGGAACTTGGTGAGGAAGGAAATACTTCCAATTATGATAACGAAGCTGTTGTGGGCTTTGAAGCCCACGCGAAGGCTACTAAGGAGCATCTCCTTGGAGGGGAAAAATGCCTAGACATTTTCCCCATTAGGGGAATGCCCGGAATCGGAAAGACAACATTCGCCAAAAAAGTCTACAATGATCCTGATATTCAACGCCACTTCTATATTCGTGCTTGGATCACTGATTATCAAGAATTCAATAGAAGAAATTTGCTGCTCAGATTTTTATTAAGGTCTCCATATGCCAATCCCTCCAGGTATAATGCAAAGAGTGATGAACAGTTGAGCGAAGACCTGTGCAAACAACTTCAAGGATATAGGTATTTCATTGTCATAGATAGTATCTGGGAAAATAATGAGGCTGCTTGGGATGATTTCATAAGGTCTTTACCAGATGAAAACAATGGAAGCCGAATTATGGTCACCACCCGCTCCAAAGAAGTGGCTTTCGGGCTTCGACGTCATACCTATCCTTGTTTGTTGCCGTTTATTCTTTCTGAAGAAGAAAGTTGGTATATGTTCCAGAAGAAGGTATTTCAAGAAAGAGACTGCCCTCCAGAATTGATGGAAGTTGGAATGACCATTGTTCAAACGTGTGCGCAATTCCCGTATGCTATACATGCAGTAGGCGGGCTTCTTGCGAGGATTCCCAAAACTCAAGACTGCTGGCACCAAATTGCTGATCAAATTATGCCCAATCCATTTATTCCCCTTACAATCCTCCCCTTTACGTATCTAGGGATGGCGGTTTGGCACTCGATTGTACAGAAAACTAGTGATATCATAAGTACTCCAGTGCTTGGTTTGAGAACTCACAATGCAGAAGACGGTGTCGTGGGCTTTGAAAACGAGGTGACTACCATAAGGGAGAGACTTGTTGGAAAGCCAATGCACCTACAAGTTATCTCTATTGTGGGAATGCCTGGAATTGGCAAGTCAACTCTCGCCAAAAAGGTCTACGATGATCCTTATATCGCATATCACTTCCATATTCGTGCATGGATCTCTATTTCGCATACCTACCAAGAAAGGAATTTGCTTCTCGGGATTTTAAGCTCTCCACATATCCAGCCCTCGGGTGACCTGAATAACATGAGCAACGAAGATTTGAGGGAAACGCTGTACAAACGTCTAAAGGGAATCAGGTATTTGATTGTCTTGGATGATATATGTAATATTCAGGCGTGGGAAGGCTTGAAACGTTCATTTCCAGATGACAACAATGGTAGCCGAATAATGTTTACCACTCGCGATGAAGGCGTGGCTTTGTGTGCTAAACCTGGTAGCCTAACTCGTAAGTTACGCTTTCTCTCTGAAGAAGAAAGTTGGAACCTATTCGAGCAGAAGGTATTTCAGAAAGAATTCTGCCCTGGAAAGTTGATAAAAGTTGGGAGAAAAATCGTTGACAAATGTAGGGGACTACCGCTTGCTATAGTTGTAGTGGGCGGACTTCTTGCGAAGGAAGAGAAAACTGAACTCAAGTGGAATCAAGTTGCTGAAAGTCTAAGTTCGTACATCACTAGTGATCTTGGGGAATTCATGAAGACACTAGAATTGAGTTATACCCACTTACCTGAGATCTTGAAGCCATGCTTCCTTTATTTTGGAATCTTTCCTGAAGACTATGAAATCCCTGTGACAAAACTGATTTTGTTATGGATGGCTGAAGGATTTGTAGAGAAAGGTGGGAACGTAACCTTAGAGGATGCAGCAGAGGCTTGCTTGATGGATCTAGTTGGAAGAAGTCTAGTAACAATTGCAAGCACAAGTTCCAACGGAGTGGTAAAATCTTGTCGTATCCATGATTTGCTACGTGATTTATGCTTGAAAAAAGCTGAAGAAGAGAACTTCATGCAAGAACTTAACTGGTATGGAGAAGTTACAAAAGAATCACGTCGCTTTTTTTCCAGTTCCGCTCTTGATCGTTGTCCAAATGTCTACACTTTGTTTTCCTACAACAAAATTTTGAAGTTTGACGGTTTCCTTGAATTGCAGAATTATGAAAGTCTTAGGTTGTTTGAGTTTGGGCATACCTGTATGGATATCTTTCCTATTGAATTATCACATCTTGTTTATTTGAGGTACTTTTCACTTCGAGTGAGCTTCAACAAACTCCTAGGATCAATTTCATTCCTCCAAAACCTTGAAACACTTATAGTTGAAGGTCAGGGACCAATTTTTGTAGATCACCGTATATATGAATTGAAAAAATTGAGGCATCTTCATATAAATCCTTCTGCTTTTCTTGATTCTGAATCTTCTGGTGATAACTTAGTATTGGACGAACTACAAACCCTCTCCACACCAATTTTCAATGGTGAAAACTGGCTTTCTTTACAATCCACTCCCAATCTTCGAAAACTAAAATGCATTCTTTATGAATGCTCTTTTCATCCAAGGTTTCGTGGATTAGAGTTTCTAGTTAAACTTGAGAAACTAAAGATGTGTGAACGTAGTACGAATTATTGTGACGAATGGATCGACTTCCCAACTAGTCTCAAAGAGATAACTTTATCAAAATTTTGGTTTGATTGGAAAGAGATTAGAGCGCTTGCAAGGTTACCTAATCTTGAGGTTCTGAAGCTACGTAATAGTGGATTTGCACTTAAGTGGAGGCACATAATTGTACCATGGAGCACAAGTTTTTTGGGGCCTAATTTCCAACCGTTTCCAAAACTTAAGGTCTTGAAATTTGACAATCTTAACCTCGCACAATGGAATGCTTCCAGTGATCAGCTTCCTAGCCTTCAACGCCTAGTGTTTAAAAGTTGTCACGACCTCAAGGAGATCCCATCTGACTTGGGGGATATACTCACATTAGAGACGATAGAGCTAAATTGGTGTAGCCAAGCTGCCGTGGAATCTGCTAGGAGAATACACGAAGAGCAACAGAGCGTGGGAAATGAGAAGCTACAGATCCTCGTCTACCCTCCAGAGTTTTAGCCCAGAAATTGATTTTAGGATCCCTTGAGCAAAGTCAAACTATGGAATCACATTGTAAGTACTTTCAGACTCTGTATATATTTGTTTACAAAGTGGTGATCCTTTTTTTTTCCTTCATTTGTTTGTTTTCCCAAGGGTATGTGGTCTTTAATAAAGATAAATTTATGATCTAAACGAAATTTAGTACTCTTGAAAAATCTTTTAAATTTTGCTTAAATACAAATTACATCTCTGAAGTTTGGTCACTGTCTTATTTTAGTTCATATAGTTTCAATTGCATCAATTTAGTCCATAAGGTTTTAAATAGTAGCAAAGTGGTAAACTGTGGAATCACATTGTAAGTACTTTCAAACTCTGTTTATATTTGTTTACATAGTGGACCTAGTGGTGACACTTTTTTTTTTGAGTAATATTTGGGGCACTAATAATTTCCACTAACACTTACTAACACACTCTATCTCTCTCCTAGTGGCACTGTGGGACCCGCAGTGGACCCCGCAATACCACTAAGAGAGAGATAGAGTGTGTTAGTAAGTGTTAGTGAAATTTGTTAGTGCCCCTAGCATTGCCCTTTTGTACTCTTGAAAAACCTTTTAAACTATTAACTAACTTTAAAAAGGGCCCCTCAACTGTAGCCCCTTGGGAACTAACCCCATTTGAGATGAATGACAAGCATATTTTCTTTAACTCATTAGGTTCTTTGCACCCCTTTTGGTGAAAAATACCCTTCTATGGCTATAAATATTTAAATTGCAATTACTTTTGTTCTATAAGTCTGAATTTTTTTTAAAACAAAAAATTGATGTTTTTGAAAGAAAAAAAAAAAAAAAAAATACATCAAACCATACCAATATTTACTAGGAAATCTTGAGAAAGAAAACATAAAAATGAAACTAGAAGGTAAAAACGTATTTTTCGCATGAATCTAATAAAAATGTACTTCTTTTGTAAATTTGACATCTATAAGTGCGTAAATCTTGGGAAAATAAACATGATATCAATAGGTAAATCACCCAAAAAGGCCAAAAATGAGAGAGTTATGGTCTTTCATTCAAACAGATAATATTATATGTTTGTAAATAGATTATATTATCTATTCAAATAGATAAAAGCTCAATAATGAGGCTTCCAATTATCTTTTTTGGCACAATTTCCATGTCCAATGCAAAGTTCTTGAAAAAAATACATGAATTCAAAAAAAAAAAAAGGTCACACTAAAAGGCCAAATAATAGAAAGTTATGGATGTTTAATTCAGACAAATAATACCATTTGTTCAAACTGATAAAAGCTCAGAATAAGGCTCCAAATCACTTGTTTTTTTCACCCTTTCCAAGTCCAAAGCGTAGATTTTGAAAAACAAAAATCGCCCACTGTTTGGTTGGAAAAATTTATAAGTGTGTGCGAGCGTGCCAGGCAAGCAAATTGTCAATGTGTGTGAGTGATTATCCAAACTTGCGCCTCACCAAGCGAATTGTGGTGACGTTCGATGCCTTAAACAGGACTTTAATTGTGTAAAGATGTAACTAACTGAAGAACTTCGAACTGATTAACTTAATATCTACTCCTAAATAAAACAATAAAATGACTAAAAGTAATTTAACTACTTTTATTAAATTAAAGAAACTACAATCTAACCTTGAAGATGACTTCGAAGGTGTTCTACTCCTAATTCTAAGTATCTAGATAACAATACAATAGATGTATTGAGAGATATATGTTGATGTTTGATCGAGAGATCTCTTCGAAATACACCATCCTTCTATTTATAGACATCGAGGCCTCAGTTACTTAATTCGAATGTTCCCTCCTATTTTCAAACTAATAACTGCCTTTATCCGTGGCATTCTCTCACATTTGACAACTGTCCTTCAATCAACCCATGATGTTTAACACGTGTCTTCCAAAAAATGGATTAACTTCAACTGCCTATAACGGTTTTCTTATCAATCAATTTTCCACCAATTATCTTGCCAAATCACATCCTGCGTGTCAAACTTGTATTGGCTGAATATTTTCATCACAAACATTACCCCCCGCGCCATTTTCCTTTTTGTTTAAAAAAGATAATGGTGATCGTGATCTAACCATACTGGGCAGTTACTACCTTATGTAGTATTTTAAATTGCATAATCATCCCTTCAGTCCATTCCAAACCATCGATTTTACTTGATCCTTGAGCCCCTATTTATTTTCTTGATCATGTCTTCTTCTCAATCTTCCTTCAATGTTAACGATAGCTTTCCTATTGATCTTCCCGAAGAAGTGATGTTGTTAACCAAACGTTCTGATATTCCTCTTCGAACAAATTGGGATCCTCTTGAGATTCCTCCTGAACCTTTTACCTACTCGAAATGGGGAAAATGGCAGAAAATGTTGAACAAACCAAGTGTTTCATCAAAGCAACATTCATCTTCGACCTCTTCCAAATCAATTTATAATAATCAAACATTTCCTCCTGCTTGGGAACAACATATTTCCCATGGTGAAGGTGTAGGATATTACAAGGGAATGAAGCTCGAAACTCCAATCACAATACCTTCAGTTGTTCATCCAAGTTTCGAGTATCTTGAAACTGAAGGTGTTATTCGAAGTAGAACAATAAAACCATATTATCCATTCTCAAATCATCTTTCTCGAGAACAAAATTTATTGAATGCCTGGCTGATTTCTTCAACCAGTCCTCCTGGTGAAAGATTCCAGAGAGGTAATATCTTAGTTCCTCAAGGCAGACCTCCTATTCATACATTTGTAAGGACATCTCATGAAACTTTTTCCAATGAACATTACTCCTCAGCCTTCCTTTCAAAATGCAAACTTTTTGAAAAAGATTATGAAGAGAAAGTACTTCTCTTTGATCATTATGTATTAGGCTTTCCTGATACCAAAGTTCAGGTAATAGATCCCACTGAAGACATTAGTGATCCTTTTTTAAAGCTAGACCAATTGTGTAGATATGGTCCTACATTCGAGCATACTCCATCTATTACATCACCTTCCCCATGCTTGATTATTCAAGCTCAAAGGCTATTAGTTGCTTTTTCTCATCTTCCATTTTCGATTCTGCAAAATTCAAGGGCTCGAATCAATTTCGAATGGAGCTGTCATGTCTTATGTCATGAATGGAATATATCCACGCTTGTTCGAACCCAAATAGATTTTACCATTCGAACTTTGGCTTCCCACATGAGATGGTATTCTCATCACCAAGAAAGTATCCATCATCTAAATTATCTTTTAGATCTCTATGAAGGACTCAAAGAAGCTCCCAAAACACTCCTTGATGAAGTCTTAGAATTCAAAGAGAAGTACATTTATGGTTGTGGTAGCTCTGATGAAGAAAGCACCATTTCTCATTATTCGAAGCCTGATCTCGAAAGTCGAATTGCATATCTTAGAGATGAAGCCAAAGTTGTTGGTGTTTCTCTTCGAGGCAAAACTCCATTGGCCAAAGAACTTCGAAGTCTCCGCAAAGCTCTATTCAAGATCAATTTTCAGTTAAACCAATATGAAGAACAACTTAAGGAAGCTTACATTACCCTTCGAAGTGAAGACAAATTGGCATTAGAAACCAGAAACTTATGTTTCGAGATAGAACTAGAGGCAGAGTATTTTGCCTATTATTGGGCCATGTTTCATAACTTAGTTACTTATGGGTTTTCCCACTTTTATCAATTATGTCTTTAAATTGTAACTACAATTTCTTCTTAATGTATTGAATCAATGAAACATTCTCATTCCTTTAAATAGATTAGTTCATTCTGAACCAACATATCTTTTATTTTTGAAATAACGGTCCAAAAAAGGTTAACCGAATCTAACGGCTATTTTTCAATAAATGCGACTCTTTCCAATCGTCACCAAGGGTTCATCAAAGGTTATAAATAGATAAACACAAAAAGAAACAAACCTTCTGACTTCACCAATTTGCTTTGCCCTAATCTATTCATTTCGCACCTTGCTTTTCTTTCCTGTTTATCTCTTCGTAATCCAAAGAATGACAAAATCTGATGACAATACCCAACTTCAAAAGATTTGCGATGATTTTGGAAAAATCATAAAAGATGAGCAAGATCGCTATTCGAGTGGACAAGAAACTTCTCTGGTTCACGAAATTCTTGTTCCCATTACTCTTCCCAACCAAGAATCTTCAATTGCTGTAGGTCCATGCCTAAGCATTCCAAATTTGAGACTCCATGTCTATTACCCTAGATTAGGGGAACAACGTCTGACTTACCAACGAGAACTCCCAAATTCTAAATATGACTGGAAATTCAGGCATTGGCCTAAACCTGCAAAGGATTGGCCTGAATGGGTAGATAGAATTTTAGAGAATAGGAGAGAAATTTTGATCACTACGGGGGTTTACCATGCTATCAATCTTTCAAAATTTCCCATCGAATCTAGTCCTAATTTAATAGCCGCAGCTCTCTGTTTTTGGAACCCTATTTTCAATCACTTCCAACTTCGATTTGGTCCAATAGGTCCAACTATTCTAGATATTTGTCATTTATTAGGGTTTTTATCTCATGGGGAAGATGTTCATCCCTATATGGCTGAGTCTGATAGTCCTTCAATCAACACTGACTCAAAATCATTAGGATACACCAATTTCTTAATTGCTCACAGAAAAACATCAGGAGCAGTGACTGATAAAGAATATTACTGCTTCCTTCTGTATTGGCTTTCGAAGCATCTATTTTGTACCTCTTCTCAAAGAGTAGTCCTCGAATATTCTAACATTGCCAAAGCTCTGGCTGCCGGTCGAAGGTTAGCCTTAGCACCTTTTGTTCTAGGATCTCTCTATAGATCTTTTTCTGATTTATGCTTTGATCCCTTCATTCTCACCCAAGGTGGTCCTTTTTGGATTTTACAATTATGGTTGTATGCTTACTTCCCAGAAATTCATAACCTAGGACCCCTATCTAATACTGTGGCTCATGGGATCTTTTTTGCTTTATTGCCCAGTACTGATAAAACTTTCAAAGAATGCCTCTCTCTCTTTTTCAATCTTCCTGAAACAAGATCAAACAAACTATTCCAACCATTCGAAATCCTTTACAATTCTGAAAATAAAACTCCCATTTCTCCCCATTGGCTCTGTCAAATTTTGGATAGAGCAGCAAATGCTCTCGAATTAAAAGCTGCATGGGGAAGTTTTCTAATTAGTAGAGACTTATTCTTTGGGAACATTAATAGCTTCAAATCTCAGGGTGAACTTTACCTTCCCAATCAATTTTCGAGGCAATTTGGACTTGCTCAGTCAATTCCTTTCCCAATCAGAAGTCGGGCCAATATACTCATGGCCTATAAAACTCATTCGAAGGTGCCAGAATCCGTGATAACTGTCGAATTAGCAGTTTATCAAAATAAAGTCAGCAACTTGGAGTTTACTTCTTTACCAGTGTATACCACTTGTACCCCTGCCTTTTCGAGCTGGTGGGAAAATTTAATGTCAGTAGAGATGGACAAATGCCATCTTTTGAGGTACATTGATTCGATGAATCAAACAGGTAATCAAAATTCTTATCAAATCCTTTCCCAAAATAATGAAAGAAACTTTGACTAATGACTATTTGAATTTCAAAACACAGGGAAAACAGCTGGAGAAAGCTCTTCTCCAATAACCAGAGCTTCAAAAGCTAAACCAAGCACTCAAGCCTCTTTAAAAGCTTCAAAAGCTCCTGCTTCATCATCTCCTAAACCAAAGAGGAAACTAGTCCTATCACCAGAAAGCTCTCCTGTAGCCTCTGGACATGCTGATTCTGAAGAAGAGAAAGACACCAGTCCAATCTCTTCATTTGTTTACAGGAAAAAGAAAGCCAAGAAAACCAATGATCCTCCTGCCATCACAGAGATCATTAAAACAGTACCTATCTCAGCAATTCCTATTTCGAAGGTAGCACCCCATCCTGAGCCTAAAACAACACCAACAATTCCAGAAACAAAAGCTCAGAGTTCAAAGATCCCAGAGATTCCAAAATCTCCTGCTTTGGACACTCATACTCCATTACTTGAGTTCCAACCAATGGTAAGACATTCAAAATCCTTTCAAAAATCCTTTGATTCCTGATTACTATTCAAAAATAAATTCTGAACTAAATTCCCAACTTTTCATTGAACAGGTTGAATCTGTTCCTGAAACTGGGGCTAGTTCTTCGAGGCCAAGTACAAGCCCTGATCCTAAAGCTGCTCCTACTTCCACTTCATTTAGACCTCAAGCTACCTCAAGGGTCTCAAGCTCTGAAGAATTTCATCTATCTCTTCCTCCTAACTTGACTCCGAAGTCAAAGATTTTAAAAAAAATTTGAAATTTGTTTTGAAGATGGAAGATGTCACTTCGACCAATGTTCAAGAATTCTTTCAGCGAATGACAGGTCGAAGTAAACCAAAATCTCCTTCAATAGATCCGGTAGCTGCTCTTGCTACTTTGAGGCTTTTTAGTCAAGTTTCTTTTGAGGTTTTTGAAGACAAGGAGGTACAAAGAGCTATGAAAGTCTTATGCCAATTTATGTTGGAAAGCTCTAACATTTCTGTTCCAGACAAAGAAACAATTTCTGCAATCATGTCAACTTTTGATTTCAATTGCTTTTTGTTGGAAAAAGTTATCGAAGAAAGAGAAAAATTAGAGATTGACATGGAGTATACAGCAGAGAAAACTCTTGAGATGGATCGAACTTTGACAGAATTCGAAGGAAACAACATATCAATTGAAAAAGCATCTGCCAAAGTGAATCAACTAAAAAAAGGATCTTATGCTTGCAGAAACTGAATTGGCACATCTGAAAATCAAGCAACAAGGTGTTGAAGCAAAGCTTCAAGTTTTGAAGACAGAATTTGAATCGAAGCCTTTAAAGACTCAAGAATCTATCTCAAAGCAGAAGTTCATCCTTAGTCAATCAAAACTTTATACCAGATCTTGGGATAACTTTAGGTTAAAAGCCCAATTCATAAGAAAGTTGGTATAAATTATTTATACCAATGTAAATTTTGTAATTTACCAATAGTTGGTTTTTGTATTTACTTTTTTTTTTTTTATGAAATACATGTTCTTGCTTCGAATGCTTTATTCTAGATTTCTTACCTCCCAAATAGTGGGATAATATTGCTTGAGAAACTTACCATTGATTTTCCTTAAATGAACATATCCATTCATATTTTTCAAATGATAAAATCCTCCTTTAAAAACCTTATTAACTTGGAAAGGTCCTTCCCATTTAGGTGACCATTTTCCAAACTTTGGGTCCTTAGATCCAATAGGTAATATTGTCTTCCAAACCAAATCCCCTTCATCAAAGGTTCTTGGTTGTACTTTTTTATTATATGCCTTTGATGCTATTCTTTTTTGTATCAAAATATTATTGAGAGCTTTGATTCTCTCTTCATCAATATTCTCCAACTCAATAGCCATGGATGTTTGATAATCATCCAAAGATAACTGATTCTGCTTCATCACTCGAAGAGAATTAATCTTTATTTCAATAGGTAAAACTGCCTCATGTCCAAAAGTTAAGGCATAAGGAGATACACCTGTACTTGTTCGTTTCGAAGTCCTATATGCCCATAAAACTTCTGGCAAAACTTCATGCCATATTCTTGGATTATTTTTTATGATTTTAGCCATATTCTCTTTTATGACTTTGTTGGTAGCTTCAGCCTGTCCATTTGATTGAGCATAATATGGGGTTGATTTCGACATTGTAATTCCTAACTTATTTGCAAATACAACCACATCCCCTTCAAATATAGAGGCATTATCAGATACAAAAGTTTGAGGAATACCAAATCTATATACTATGTTTTCTAAAAACTTTACAACCATTGATTGAGTTACAGTTTGCATAGGTTCTGCTTCTACCCATTTAGTAAAATAATCTGTAGCCAAAATAATAAATCCATGACCCTTTGATGAAGGAGGACTGATCTTTCCTATTACATCTATGGCCCATCCTCTAAAAGGCCAAGGTTTTACCACACACTGAAGATCAATAGTTGGTAAATGCTTTAAAGGACCATGTTTCTGACACTCTTGACATCTTTTAGCAAACTCAATACAATCTTTCAAAATAGATGGCCAATAAATGTTGTGTCTTCGAAGTAGCCATCTCATCTTAACTCCAGATTGATGAGCTCCACATAATCCTTCATGAATTTGAGCTATAGCTTCTAATCCTTCGAGGTTGCTTAAACATTCCAGTAATAACCCATCACTTCCTCTTTTAAATAATTTCTCACTATACAAGATATAATTGACAGATTTAAGCCTTATACCTCGATCAGGCTTTTCATTATATCCTGAGAGATATTCTATGATAGGCTTTCTCCAATCATCATGAGTTTCTATATTTAATACACCAACAAAAGGTAATCTATTTACCAATATTGGTAATAATTTCCTATAAGTCACTTGCTCCATTTCAACATCCTCATTATTTGTTTTAAATCCAGATGTTTTTTGAGCTACATCATTAGCTTCTTCATTAAAACTTCTAGGAATATGCAACAAATTCACATTATCAAATTTGGATAATAAATCCATTGTGGTGTCATAATATATTTTCAATGTACTACTCATACATTTATAGGTCCCATTCATATGATTTATGACTAACTGGGAATCTCCAAACACATCTACAAATGTAGCTTTAAGATCTATCAAAGTTTCAAGACCCATGATAAGAGCTTCATATTCAACTTGATTATTGGTACACTGAATTGAATCTAATTTAAAACCATATTTAGTCTTAATTTTCTCAGGTGATTCAATAACAAAACCAATACCTGCAGCAAATTCAGTTTTTGAACCATCGAACCATAATTTCCATGGACTAATAATTATTTGTCCAATTTCATAATTCCCTTCTGTTTCAAGGCAATTTGGATGATCAGCCAAAAAATCTGCCAAAGCCTGACCTTTTACTGCTTTTTGTGGCACATAAAATAAACAAAATTCTGACAAGGCCAGAATCCATTTACCAATTCGATTTCTTAAAATAGGTCGAGTCAACATATACTTAATCAAATCAAACTTAGCAATCACATACACTTCAGTAGGAAGAAGATAATATCTTAATTTCATAACTGCAAAATACAAAGACAAACATAACTTTTCTAAAAAGGAATATTTGCATTCAACTGAATTTAAAAACCTACTAAGGTAATACACAGCTTGTTCTTTCTTATCATCATTATCTTGGGCTAACAAAACCCCAATCGATGCTTCTGATGCTGAGATATATAACTTCATAGGCCTATCTTTTCTTGG
Organism: Hydrangea macrophylla; assembly: GCA_033977485.1. Lineage (NCBI taxonomy): Eukaryota > Viridiplantae > Streptophyta > Magnoliopsida > Cornales > Hydrangeaceae > Hydrangea > Hydrangea macrophylla. Next base: position 18,025,397 of record CM066987.1, on the reverse strand, counting down.
AGGCATTAACACTGGTGGCTTCACCAAATAATCCTTCAAGGCTTGAAAGGCAATCTGATGTTTATCTTCCCACTTCAATTCTTCATGATCCTTCAATTTCAAAAAGGGAGAAAAAATCAAAGTTTTTCCAGCAGTATTGGAAATAAATCTTCGAATAAAATTGATTTGTCCTAAAAATCTTTGCAATTCTTTTTTGGTTGAAGGAGGTTTACTTCGAATGATTGCTTGTGCCTTATTCTTATCCACTTGAATTCCCTTTTCATGTACCAAATACCCCAGAAAATTTCCAGTGCCGACTCCAAATGTACACTTTAATGGATTTAACTTAAGTTTAAAAAATCTCATTCTCTCAAATGTTGATTTCATATGAATAAGATGATCATCAAATGTTTTTGATTTAACAATTATATCATCAATATAACATTCTAAAAATGTTCCAATCATGTCATGGAAAATAGCATTCATGGCTCTTTGATAAGTAGCCCCTGCATTTTTTAAACCAAAAGGCATTTGTACCCACTCAAAGGTACCTATACTACCTGGACATCTAAATGCAGTTTTATGAATGTCTTCTTTGGCAATAGATATTTGGTTATATCCTGAATGACCATCCATCATGGACATTATAGTATTTCCAGCAGATCTATCAATTAATAAATCAACTATTGGCATAGGATATTCATCCTTAGGTGTGGCTAAATTAAGGTTTCTATAATCAATACAAACTCTTAATTTACCATTTTTCTTCATTACTGGAACAACATTCGATAACCATTCAACATACCTGGCAGTTCTAATGAATCCTGCCTTAAGCAATCTTTCAATCTCTTCCTTAACCTTCAGAGTAACTTCTGGAGTCATCCTTCGAGGTTGTTGTTTCACTGGTTTGTAGCCAGCTTTGATAGGCAATTTGTGTTCTACTAGATTTCTTTCGAGCCCTGGCAATTCATCATAATCCCAAGCGAAACAATCTTGAAATTCTTTTAACAATTCGACCAATTTATATTGGTCACACTTTCCAAGTTTGGAACTTAAATAAGTAATTCTCTTTTGTTGATCGGATCCTAAATTTACTTCTAAAAGAGGATCCTGTGATACTTCCTGTATTGAATTTTCTGGCAATACAGATAATTCTTCTCTGCCACCAATTTTTAATTCTTGTGAATCTTCTTCAAAAACATAATCTGACCAATTTATGGTCGAATCTTTTTCAATTTTTGACTCTAAATCTGTTATCATTAACTTTTGCAAGACCAGTCGAATGGTCTCTTCCACATCTTTCATTGCCATGGATGTATGAGTCATCAAATCATCTTGTCATCATCCAATGGTTCCAAAGAACCAAATGGCATTTCAGCCAAAATGTCCCAATTTTCTTCTGGGGATTCATCTTCTGACTCTTTTAGGTCAATTGGCTTGACATCCTCTTGATACAATTGAGCTTCGACACAATTAGAACTTGCATGAAAAGGCTGAACATCAGCCTTCACTGTTTCAATTTCGCAGTTTTCCTTCACTAGCAACAATTTCTGATGCATTGAAGAAGGAACACATTTATTAGCATGAATCCAATCTCTTCCTAATAAAGCATGATAATTAGGATTTGCATCTACCACAAAGAAAGCAGTTTTAGATTTATTCGAACCTACTATGGTTTCAATAGGTATTACACCTTTGGTATTTTTCTTATCACCAGTAAATCCTGAAATCATAATATGAGTTTTTATCAATTTTGCATTTTGTTTATTGATCTTTTTCAAAGTATTCTGGGGAATAATGTTGACAGCAGCACCATTATCAACCAATATCTTGTTTAAAAGAACACCATTTAAACAAGCCTTTATGTATAATGGTTTAAGGTGTCTAGTCATTTCTGCGGATGGTTCTTCGAATGAATAAACAAAATTACAATCATTAAAAATAAACTCAGGAAGATCTACCTCAGAAACATCCTCAGTAAATGCTTCCACTTCCATTTCTTCAACTAACTGTTGATCTTCTGCTGCCTCGAAAATTTTTGGCAACATAAATGTAGCAGTGTTTACCTCCATTTGTTCAGGAAATGTACCAAATTGAATGAGCATATTCTCATTATTTACCATCTCACTTTCTGGTTTCATTTCAGCATTTCCCAAATCTTGAGATTTCACCATTGTCATTGCTTCACTTTCATCTTCAATACTCATTGCCTTTTCTAATTCCAATACTTTGGCTTTAATGATACTTTCCTCAGACATAGTGTCAGTATCACCCTTTGGATTTCGATCGAACCTAGGATTAGGCTTTGAATCATCACTGAACTCTTTCTTCATTTCTCTTCCTAATTCCTAGTTTCTATTTTGCATATTAGAAAATTCTTTCCACATGGTAAACTTCCTCTGCAATCTTCTCTGTTGAGTCCTATTTATCATAGGGACCATGTTCTGGTTTTTTCCCTTGGGATGTTGAAGTACATGCCATGTATTCTTTTCAACATGAGGAGGTTTAATCATCCTATTTTTGTTTTGAAAGCCTTGCTGTTCGATCATATTTTTTACCCTATCATCTTGCAAAACAAACCAATTTGGTACTCCTGATACCAATATAGACTCACCTGATTGTGATGTTTCACCATCTTTTGGTGATTTCTCTAATATTTTCATATTTTTCTCAGCCTGTACCACATGTGCTGGTACCACTTTCGATGATATGAACTGAATCTGCCTTTCTCTCTGCTCCCCATAAAATTTCTTTGGTGTATGAAAGAACCCTGGTCTCACATATTGCATGTTCCTTGATGGTCGAACATGACTACCAAAATGAAAGTTCCTTGAAAAATTAGTTTTAAAAGGAGCCACTGGTTTTGATGCATACCTTGCTGTCATAGGTCCAGTATATGTTGAAGCTTGATAAATTGGTCCTCTAAATTGTCCTCTCTCAACATTCATGATTGGTTGGAAAGGAGGTCCACCAGAAGTGCTTGGTTTCTTTTGTTCGAACAAAGACTGCTTGTTTTTCCTGCCTGCTTTAATTCCAACCCTTTCATCATAAATTTCAGCATATCTCTTCCCACAACCAATGCATAAATTCTTTGCATATTCATGGTTGAAAACCGACACATCAGGTTTTTTCCTTGTTATTTCCTCAATTCTTTTCATATGGTCTTCTGACTTTGCACTTTCTCTTTCTTGGACCAGATCTTCGAAGGAAATGTCATGAACATTGATTGACACCTCCTGTACTGCTGGGAATGGATCTTCATCGATCCCCATTTGTTTTTCAGGGAATTTCAATTTCCCTTTCTTGATCAAATCCTGAATCCTGTCTCGAAAAACAGTACAATTATTAGTTGAATGAGTCCCAGAACTATGCCATTTGCAATATTTCCTATCCTTTAATTCATCATTCGAAGGTAATTTTGTCCCATCAGACAATTTAATAATTTTTCCTTCTAACAGGTGATCAAATATTTCATCCAATCTATAAACATCGAATGAATATTTCTTAAAAGTTCCTTTTGACTTATATACTTCAGCAGAAACATTTTTCTTTACAAGACTCTTACATGTAAAAGGCTCTTTGCCTATTATTTCTGCGGCATCTATCTCATAATTAGGATCCTTATAATATGTTTTTATTGAAGAAGCATTTCTTTCATTTTCTTCTTCCAATAAAACTTCATATCTAGAGACTCGAGCAGTCAATTCAGCAAGATCTCTAAATTCCAAAGTATCGAATTTCTTTCTGAGTCTAAATTCAAGACCATTTTGAGCCAATTTAACAAATTCAGATTCAGGTAACATGATTTTACATTTTGTTCTAGCCCTTTTAAACCTATTTATGAATTGAGTTGCCTTTTCATCAGACTTTTGACATAATCTGGCTAAATCAGCCATTGATACTTCTGGTTCTGTCTGGAAAAACTGAGTATGAAAAGATTCTTCCATCTGAGCCCAACTATAAATCGAATTAGGGGCTAGATTAGTAAACCAAGCAAATGCAGTATCTGTTAATGAACTAGGAAACAAACGAAGTCTAAGATATTCATTATTTCCTGCATCAGCACACTGACTGATGAATTTTGCTATATGTTCAACTGTGGATTGACTCCCATCCCCTGCAAACATAGCAAAAGTAGGAAATTTAAAGCCCCTTGGGAATTCAATTCTGTCAACCCAATCAGGATAAGGCTTCCTATAAACTGGAGTTTGTACCCCCCGAGCCATAGGTCCACAAATCTCATGAATTAAATTAATCATATCATTCCTATCAACCATATTAAATGGTTGTTGATGACCTGGTTGGCCAAAAAGGTAGTTTATTGGTGGTACTGGTGGTGGTTGAGGATTATTATCTATCCTTCTAGGATTTTCATTCCTTCGACCCATTCCTATCCCAGTAAGGTCTGGTTCGAACACAGGATTATTATTTACTCTCCTATTTTGACCTATCATGTTTTCTCTAGGCCTTGGTTCTTCAATATTTATTGTTCTATGACCATGATCTTGGCCATTCACATGATTTCCTTGGGTCCCTTCGAATATTGGGAATGTATTATTAGGGACAGACATATAAAAACTTTCTTGGGAATTAGGCCTAAAAGAAGGCCCATTTATATGATTAATAGAATTTGGCTGAAACAAGCCATGTCTATAACTTCTTTCATTCTGTCGAATCGTAGAAGGATTCCCGCTTGACACCATTGTTGGTGCAAGTTGTGGTAAACTATTGTTAAGGGAAGTAATCAGAACATTAACATTCTGAAGCATATTTCCCAAGTGATCAAATATTGGTGTCAATTGACTCACCAAATCATGTTGATTCTCTGAATCAACATTTCCAGTATTTTGAGTCGAACTTAAATTTTCAACTCCTACTTCTGGGTTTTCATTGGTTGTATGATTTCCAATATTGCTACTCTGAGGATCTTGGTGTGAGGAACCACCAATCTCAGCAATATTAACACCAACATTGGCATTATCAACAGACCTATTACTTCGAAGGTTTCTGTTTGCCATCCTTTGACACTAGGGTCCCACCGGGCGTGCCAAAAATGTTTGGTTGGAAAAATTTATAAGTGTGTGCGAGCGTGCCAGGCAAGCAAATTGCCAATGTGTGTGAGTGATTATCCAAACTTGCGCCTCACCAAGCGAATTGTGGTGACGTTCGATGCCTTAAACAGGACTTTAATTGTGTAAAGATGTAACTAACTGAAGAACTTCGAACTGATTAACTTAATATCTACTCCTAAATAAAACAATAAAATGACTAAAAGTAATTTAACTACTTTTATTAAATTAAAGAAACTACAATCTAACCTTGAAGATGACTTCGAAGGTGTTCTACTCCTAATTCTAAGTATCTAGATAACAATACAATAGATGTATTGAGAGATATATGTTGATGTTTGATCGAGAGATCTCTTCGAAATACACCATCCTTCTATTTATAGACATCGAGGCCTCAGTTACTTAATTCGAATGTTCCCTCCTATTTTCAAACTAATAACTGCCTTTATCCGTGGCATTCTCTCACATTTGACAATTGTCCTTCAATCAACCCATGATGTTTAACACGTGTCTTCCAAAAAATGGATTAACTTCAACTGCCTATAACGGTTTTCTTATCAATCAATTTTCCACCAATTATCTTGCCAAATCACATCCTGCGTGTCAAACTTGTATTGGCTGAATATTTTCATCACAAACACCCACCAAGCAAAAAAATGTTTAATTATGGTTGATTGATGGTAGGCCGGGGAAGCTGTGGAAGACTCTCAATGCCTTTGATAATTTCATAGCAATTATTAAGAGTGTGCGTTTCTCTAATATTTTCAGGGAAGCTAATGGTTTTGCCAATTCCCTTGCTAAGACAGAGGTGTCGAGCGATTCAGCATTTGAAGCATGGTGGCAATTTGGTTTTCCGGGTGGGCATGGGTGGGTGGGAGGCTCTTTGTTTGGTCTTTGGGTTGAGTTGGTTGTATTCCATTCTGGGTAGGGTTGGTCTTTCTTTGTGTTGTTCCCTTTGGCTTTGTTTTGTGGGAGTTCTCGGTTTTGTTTTTGGTTCTGTCGGTGATAGTTTTTTCTTTTCGGTTTTTTCTCTGCCCTGTTAATTGTATCTTTTGATTTTTCTTGGGTTTGTGTGTTGCCCTGTTAAGGAAAAGACGCAGTAGAAATGCAAGCTGGTAGATGAGCTGTAACGTAATATAAGATTGAAAGTGCTTCATTATTACACATATACAATAAGACTCGTTACAATTGAAAGTGTTCCATTGCACACATATTACAAAAGGATCCATTACTCGACTTGAAAATTAAAGCATTGTTTAATTTTCTTTGTACCAAGAACCCAATTTGCCAAATTTGATCATCTTGTTTTTCACCAAAAAGGATCCATTACACATATTACAAAAAGGATCCATGGGGATTCTAGTTGTTTGCCCCCCCTCCCCCCAGCTATTCTCAGTCCAAATGAGTGGCCTTTGTTGGGCTTTGTTGTGAGCCTGTGTGGGGCTTTGGGTTGGGTTGGGTTGGGGCTGGGATGTGTGTGTATGAGTGTGTGAGGTGTGGGTGTATCGAGTCCGGATCCAGGTAACTATTAAAAAAAAAAAAAAAAAACAGAACCCAATTTGCCAAATTTGATCATCTAGTTTTTCACCAAAAAACAAAAATATCATGTAATATCAACGATCCCCAAAATGGGAGGAAAATAGAGTAGAGAATAAGAGAACAATAATTCATTAAAATCAGGTCAATTCAAATGCTAATAAAAAACAATTTAAAAAAAATCCTATAGATTCATTTTTCACTTGAGAATTGAAATAAAGCTAAGATCAACCTAAAATTTTCCCAAGCATAACATTCTCTTTTAGTTCATGGAATTACAAACCTCATCCTGGGAATAAATCAGATTTCCTTCAAACTATGAATCTTACCATAAGATTCACCAAAAAGCCAGATGTCCCAATAATTCACAACTCACCAAAACCAAAAGCCCCACCACAAAATTCGGGCAGGCATCCGAAGAAAAATACGGGTCACCTGGGTATAGATTTCCTGGTGTACTGGTGATGTAAATGAATGGTGCCGGAGGCGGTGGAGGACAGTACAAAGTTGGCAGTTTCTTAGGTGGCGGAGGTGGTGGTGTTGCAGGGCTTTGGCTACATGGGTTACAACATGCTGTGCACTTGACACCCGAGTCCAGTGTTCTGGGCACTGTGCTTTCATTGAGCTTCCTTGGGTTCAATCCGTTTATTCGGGTTGTTACTGTGGTGATCACAAACAACATCATTAGTGGATTCAAGTGATCAAACCATATTATCCTTATGGACATTCTGAAGCTGGTAGTTTAAAATTTAATCAGAGAGACAGAGAAAGGGGCTAGGCAGAAGGAGAAGGTCTTGGAGAGAGATTTATTAACTATTAAGTGCATGAAAGTGGTTCAAGATTATAAAAGATCATTTGATTTTACATAAAAGTAAAGATATGATTTCCAAATTTATATTCCAATTTGATTCTCAAATGATTTGAGACTTGTACCATATATTGTGACCATGATCATGGTACAACACACAACCACTACCACGCTTGATGTTACTCTTGTAATACTTAAAATATCCCAAATTTAGAACCCCAACATTATTTTTCAAGTAATGGGCTTTCAATAGAACAAGGTGGAGTGATTGTGACTTGATTTTATTTAGTGACTTGGTATTGGCTTAATGAGGAAGGCAATCACATTGTTATGGATGGTCCAATTTTTGGGTCTCACCACATTGGCTCTAAAACCTTTAAATCACAAATCGTGCTTGTAATGCGTATATTATATGTGTAAGTGCTTGTATATTTATGCACTTAGATGTGTATATGGGTTGCTTTATACTTCCAATTATTTTACCCATTATGTCCATAATTAATTGAGCAATCTTAGGCCCTATTTTTGGATGGCAGTATTAAAAATGGTTATAGACATCCGGCATCCCACTTAGTTATATGGATTTTAGAGGTATATTCTTGTAATTTTAAATCATGTTGGTAAAAATAACTCATTCTTAAGTCTAACCCATTTTCTACTTTAGTGTAGAGAAAAAAAAAATTCTTGAACAGAAAATTTCACATAACTAGTTAATGAAATTTTTTAGAACTCATGTGAAATTTTAAATTTTCACATATCTAGCTATGTGCAATTCTGTAATGTAAAGATTTGATTTGATTAAGTTTCACTAATTAGACACTTTTTTTTTACCAAAGTTTAAAGTAGGTTGTCCTTTATACTCAATTAATTTAATATGAGGGAGTTATTACAAATATTCTGTTATTTTATTTCCTTCTTCGGCATATCTAATTTGGTGGGAATAAAATGGAAATAATAAGAATTATGTGATTTAAGATACCTCTATCACTGGTTATTGGATTATTGCATGCAGACAATACTTTAGTAAAGTTGCTTTAGTACATTTCGTTAGGTACCTCTCACATAGATGCACAATTTAAAAAAAAAAAAAAAAAACTGATTTAAATAATGCAATCTTAGAAAAACAGTGAAAAGCTAACTTGGTCCCATTCATAAGAAGCATCACCCCACAAGTTGTGTGGTCTCTCTCAATCCACTCACCCAAAGTTCCAATATAACCAGGCAAGCCTGAAACCAACTATTAACCTCTGTTGATCAACTTCTTGTACTAAAGTACCAACAAGGCTTTCTGGGTGTTTGGATAATACAAAAATCAGTTCAAATTTTCAAAGAAAAATCTGTTCTATATTTTTAGTGTTTGTATGGCTCCTTTTCGTTATGTAAGAGTCGTTTGCTTCATTAAAATATTCCATATAAAACCGACGCAATAGTCGTTAAAAACGGATAAAACAGAGATCGGGTTTAAGTCTAATCTTGTTTTCAACCTAATCATGTTTTAAGCACTCCTCTTACTCCGAATAGTCTCTAACAAGCCCTTAGGACTTCCTATAAGCAACGAACATTCCATATTTGAAATAATTCTTTCGCATTTGACTACAAGTGAAACAACTCTTTCGCATTTGAACATTCATTTGATAAACAAATTAAGTGATGAAGATGAAAGTTTTCAACGCGCTTGAAAACTTTGTCCATCTTACAAAACTATTAGACCATGTCTGCAAAATGAGGAACAAAGCTTAGAATTAATCTATGTCCAAACCAAGAATTGGCCTAGAATAAATTGGGATCACCTTTTAAAATTTAAAACAAGTGATCAAACACCAAACCAAATGGTTGGCAGCCCTAGTTTTTTTTTAGCAGACAAAGAATTTTAGATCACAAGAAACCATTACGAAGAAGTGAAAGTAAATTGCTAGATATAGGTAATGACAGTAAAAAGAAAGCAAATAAATAAAGCTCACCTGGAGTTGCGATTCTTTTCGGCTTTTATTTGATTCGTGGATTCAATGAGGGAAACTAAAAGGAAAAGAAAAATGAGAAGAAAAACCATTTTCCTTTTCCTCAATGATTATATTACATCATAACTTTATAAATTCATGATCCAAAACGAGCCCTTAGATCAGAAAATCAAGACAAAACGGTGTCACCACTTCTATAAACACTCTGCTCTACAATGGTGTCAATCACTTCTATCGACAACTCAACTATAAAGCTGACCTTTTTCGTACAATCCCAAGGTTGTCGTATAAATATCGACTCTGTCAGGTTTTGAGTGTTCATTCCCACCAAGATTTACTTGGGTCATTCACTTCAATTGCAAAACGGACTTATTTGATACAATCAAAAGCTTGGCATTTGTAACCACCTGCTTCGATTCTATCTGTTGCTGTATTTCATTTCACATCTAGCTCTCTTGTGGCTTTTAGAGTCATCATGCATCGAAGATCCCGAAAACCACTGAGGAGACTTGTATGAGAACCATTGAGGAAATTCAAAACCTTGGGCCATCTCCATAAACATACTCTGCAGTTCCTCCATGTTGTATGTCCTATCCTGTGCAACATGTTTTTAAGGGTACGTTAGTGTAACCTATGTAGCACGGATACGGATACGTGACACGGAGACGACACGACACGGAGACGGCGATACGGCAAATTCCAAAAATGTAGGATACGGAAACGGCTAGGATACGTTGAATAAAAAAATATTTCTAAAAAATGCAATTTAGTTTAAAGTAAAAGAAGACAAGAGAGGATTAAATATCAACATTACATCACATATTTTGATATTCACCCCATAGAAACTAGGCAAATAGCAACTTACAACATATAATCATAAAATGATTACAAAACATAACAATTTCACAGGATACAGACACAGTAGGATACAACGATTAAATCATTATATCTTTGTATTAAATATACAATTTGTGGTCCATGTCCACTCATGTTTCCATAATTCTCAAACAAACCAATTAATTATCCCCAATTTTACAATATTAAGATTACTACCTCAAAGTTTTAAAACGCATTCTAATGAGAGGTCACCATGCTGCATTCACTTGTGTGTCTGGCCATGTCAGCTGCGTGTCCAACACGTGATCAAGGTGTGTCCGATGTTAAAATATTTAAGACACGTTTTATAGCGTGTCTGACACGTGGTGAAGTGTGTCCGATGAGTGTCGGTGTCTGACACGGACACGATACGGAGACGGCACCCAAAGTGAAGTGTCCGTGCTACATAGAGTGTAACTAATAAACTATGCTAAAGCTTACGGTCCCAAAACTCCATGAAAAAGGCAATCATTGTGTCATTGCTATAAGCCTATGATCTATATAATGAACTTAATATTGTCAACATGTCTTCAATTATGAAGCACGGACACGGATACACCGACACGATACGACATGACACGGACACACCGACACAACAAAATTCTGAAAAATTACACGTCGACACTCCAAGAAAAGTGTGCTTGAAGTATCGTGTCCATGGACAAGATACGACACGTGACACGTTACCTTCTTAGTAAGTGTCGGTGCTTCCTTGGTCTTCAAAGGCAGACAGTTACTATTAGATTTCGAGGAACAATACTTCTGTTGTATAACCACTTTAAAAGATCCATAAAATAAGGAATTAACAGTAATATCCATCTCAAACTGTTATCGAATCTTGAGTTCTGGCAGATGTTAATTCTATACACCTCAAGTAAATGACCATCGCTCTGTCATATTTCAAATTTATTTCCAACTTATAAAACTTTACTTATTCACAATTAGGAGAATCATCTTACCAACAAAGTCGGAGTTGTGGGTGCATGTATTAAGTAGGTTCCTAGTTAATAGTTACAAGAAAATAAATTTTTCCATACAAGATCACAAGTTGTTATAATGCAAATTTGCTATCGTATGTGTGAAATAAAAGTTAGTGCATTCTCTGAAATCTATGAAAATAAAAGTTACTAAGCATTCCCTAGCTTTGCGAAACCACTTAATTTTATAAACTCGATTTTGTTAATACATTCAATGAGAGTCTTTCATGGCCATCATAGCAACTAAAACTGTAAATGAATATGTAGTTTTAAGTAAATTCAGAGCGGAACTTATGATAAGTAATCTATGATTTACAACTTTATGGCTGGATTGCAGTTGTGGGTTCAGAACGAAGTTAGGAGGGAAAGGTGCAGGAATCTAAAATAACATAGGAAAGTTCTCATTCCAATGTCATCAAAATATATAATGCTGAATTGTTGATATATGAGATTGGCAGAGAAAGATTAAAATTGCAAGAAACAAAATCAGAGTGATAGTATAAGTTTAAGAAACTTAGATCAAATTCATACCTCTTTCCTGGCATCGGCCATAAGAGACATCATTTCTTGCAGAAAATCATTAAATCCCTGAATGAATAAATAAATAAAACAAAAACAATTGAGGGGTTAATTATTATGCATAAAAGAGCTCCATAAATAAATGTACAATATGCACATCATGTATATATCAACGTACGCATACATATGCCTTTACATACAGTCAAATACATCTAAATTATACCGACCTCATCCTCCTCTTCATCCGGGTCGTATAAACCTGCATCGTACATTGTTCTCTTCCTTTGATCCGATAATACTGTACAATTAAAAATCAATAAGCAATTCATGAATATCCCAGAAAACCATATAATAATTATAAAAATAATAATAATAATAATAATAAAATTTTTAAAAATTAAAGTCAAATTTCACAATAAAATTTAGTTAATTTAACACAAATTGAAGAACAAACCTGAATAGGCTTCTTGAATCTGTTGAAATTTACGCTTTGCCTCACCCAACTGAGAAGGGGTTCTCGTCCACTTGTCAGGATGCCATTTCTGCATCAAAATATTAACAGCAAAATTAACTATGAATCAAAATACACACACACACACTCGCACACAGTTTTATACAATTTAAACTGGGATTTACAATGATAGAAGGTTTTATTGCTTGAGGGCTTCAAAATTCAAATTCGACTCAACCAAATCCAGTTTCTATATCCAACCAATAGAAAAATAAAAATATATACATATATATATTTAGAGGTTCAGTCCAGAATACAGAACGCATATACATATATATATAACATATACTTATAACACAATTTTGTACAATCTAAACAGTAAAGCAAATCGGAGGTCCAATCTAAGAAAAAGAAAAAAAAGCAAATTTCCGTGTCATAATACATGTGTACAGACTCGAATATCTATCTATCTATCTATATATATATGTACCTTAGCGAGCTTGCGATAAGCGCGTCGGATTTCTTCGTCGGGCGAGTCCACGCCGACGCCGAGTAAGCTATAATACGATGGAGATATTCGATCAGAATTCATCTCCACCACCGTAAAAGGCTCTGGCTTTGTCTAGGGTTTGCAGAGCAACTTGAACGTAAGGAAAGAAAACGAAACACGGTGGACGATTGTATATAGATACAGTGACTAACATATATCGAACACAACAAAATATATATATATATAGAGAGAGAGAGAGAGACGAAAGGCTGTTTGATAAAAAAGGGCCCACTGAAAGAGAGAGAGAGAGACGAAAGGCTGTTTGTTAAAAAAGGGCCCACTGAAACTGAAGAGAGAGAGGTGAAGGTTCTAGAGAGTGGTGACAGCGATCTGGAATGTTCGGGAACAACTACATCCTTGGTCGAGGTAACAATGTGCAGATATTTTTGCAATGAGTGATTCTATTTACACATATTTATTTAGCTCTTTACATTATATTTTAATGAATTTTTTTATTATCATTTTATCTTTGTATAAAATGATATAAGGATAAATGAATAATATGTATCTAAAAATTTTACTCTTTGTATCCACATATCTTAAAAAAAAAAAACCTAATTCCGTAACATTTGCTTCATAACAAATATATATTGGATTGTATTTGAACATATATATACATAATCAATAATGTTAGGTGCACACACTTTTTGACACAACTTAAATGCGTGTACCCTGGTGCTGTGTAAGTAGTGCATAGAAAAAATGTGAAAATTCAAAGAACATAAGGTGCACACATTTAAAGTACAATGTATCAAAAAGTGTGTGCAAAAATGTGTACACCTAGTATTATTGATAAATACACAATGGTGTGTATATATATACACGAAGACATATATATATATATTCATGATACACATCTACATATATATACAATTTAAAAGACCTTAAGCTTATATCCGAGTTTCGGAAATCCGCTAATTCTATATATCAATTTTTCTTACCATGATACATAGACTGATTCATTCCTTGTAGTAGCTGGCAAGGATTAATGGTCATGATTTGCATGTATCTTAAAGAGTGGATTTGTGTACATATTGGGCAGGATATATATTTGTATATCTTTCTAATACACAATACATATTTGATTAAGGATCAAGACCTATTTGTTTGTATAATTATTTTACAATGTTGTTGTTTGGTGGGAATAGAAGATTGAGACGGAAAGGATGGCTGGTGTAGTGAGTAATAAGAATGGTTTGAGTTTTTGGGATTAGGATTATGTTGGAATGAATGTGGGTGTAAAGAGTAAATTGTTTTAACTTGTATTAAAGTGGTGGGTGTAAAGAGTAAGTGGGTGTACAAAGTAAAATAGGCGGGTGCGGATAGAATTTCCCTTTTGCAACACTTTAGAAAATTCTTGCGTTTGCGGTTTTCCTAAATTTGCCATCACTTGAGGCCATTTTCACCTTTCACCGAAACCAAGTTTTAAACGTGACGCCAATACATTTTGTACTTTCAATTAGGGAAATACCAATGTCAAAGTAGCAATTACTAATGCCAGAACAAAATTTGTCGCTTAAATTTTTATAGATAGTTGCTTTTTGTTGCTAAAACGTTTGACGACACTTTTTGTAACACCCTGTATTTTATTTTTCATTAATAAATGTTTATTTCGATTTAATTTCTATTTGAAATATTTATTTGGGGTCAAACTGTAATTTTTTTAAATATAGAAAAATATTTTCTATGGTTTCAAAATCGATATCTATATTTTGGTATAAACCGGGAATTTATTCCTACGCTAATATTACTTTCCTGTATTTTATGTTACCTGAAAAAAATACCAGTTTTGATTTAAATCTGCGTCTATACCGCGACTTGGGTGTGGGAGCACGTGAGCTCAACCACACCGTGCGATTTCCGTGGCTTTCTTGGAGCCCAAAATTTCTCTGTTTATATATTTGTGTGTGTATTCTCTCAATCTCACAGTCTCTCAATTCACTCTCTATCCCTCTCAATCACTCTCTTGCTCTCTCAAGATCACACACACACAACACATACAGATTATATATTATATACTTGCACACCTACATAGTTATATATATATATATATCTCAAGATCACGAACGGAGGAGAAATTCTAACGGCGGATTTTTCGGCGGAAACTCTCGGTCTCAAATTTTCAGTCTAATTAACCTCTGTGAGTATTATAAACTCACTCTCAACGTATATATATGTATATTTCTGTCACGCCCCGACGTAGCATAAATAAGGAAAGCGTTTAATTTCCTTTATGGACCCGTAGGTCGCGACAGTTTGAAGGATCGATTCCGTCCCAAATGTCGAACAACAATAAACAAAAATCAGAGTAGAACAATCACAGCTTACAAATATTATTCTAACTTAATAAGTATTACAGCACGGGTCATCTAAAGGCACAGACCGCCTTGAAAACAAAACAATAGCTTAATGTCTATTACGGTCATCCTTATTACAAAACCAGTTATAACTAAAAAAACATATAAACTTAAAACATATAATAAATAAACAGTTTTCTCATTCCAAAAGCAGTCGTTCTCAATTAGCGTAGTCATAAGGTCCTTCCTGATCATAACCTGAAAAGCCTGAACACGAATGTCCAGGACGCATCAACGTCCTCAGCTTCAAGAAGCTGGTGAGTATTAAAAACATGACTTTAAATGTAAAACATACCCATTTACCTTTTTCCATTTTTCAATTTTTTATAAATCAATAGTTAAACCGTAGAAAGAATTCAATTCGTAAAACAACGAGGAATATATTAAAAGTCGTTCATTCATAAAATATATGCTCGTGTATGAGACAATGTACCACACTCATCTTGCCGACTCTTTTCTATCGACAGACACCACAACCCACCATCTCACTCTAGTATCTTTGGAACACTAAGATAGCCACACTTTAGCAACGGGGCGCCAGGGAGTGTCCAGTTTGCCTCACACTTTGGTCCGGGGTACCAGGGAGTGTCCATTGCCTCACACTTTGAATACCTAAACCGCCATGCAAATACCGGAGCAACCTCACGCAGTATCCAGACTCGGGTATCAGGGAGTGTCCGTAGGCCACACTTAGCACTACCATGGGTGCCAGGGAGTGTCCAAGTTCGGCGTCACACACTTTAACGCTTCCATGGGCGTCAGGGAGTGTCCATATTTGCCACCGTCGCATTTCAAAGATACCCTCACCGCAATCTCAACCACAACCACAACCGCAATCTCAATCTCAATCTCATACTCTTTCCACACTACCATTACTCTTTTCCACACCGACTGACACCCACATGCATGTACCACTGACCCGATATGAATGACATGAACTTAAACATAAAGTAAATCGCTGAATTAAAGGCACCACGTACGTACAGGGATTGATAAGTCTTAATACAACGTTCCACTCGTTCAAACGCAACCAATTAAGATTCTGTTTTAATAATTTTCCCAAACAGGGCCTTAACAGTCCTTAAAAGTTGAACCAAACAATCCCTGAACACAAAACGGACAAAAACCATAAACTGACAGATCGCGCGCGCGGGCCGCTCGCGCGACAGGTCGCTCGCGCGGGCCGCTCGCGCGATTTGCCTATTTTCCCTTTTCTTTTATAAAACTTTTCTTTCTGTCGGAAAACACGAGGCTCGCCCGCGCGGATCGCTCGCGCGAATCGCTCGCGCGGTCCGCTCGCGCGTTTTGCCCGATTTTCATTTTATAATATAAACTCTTCTGTCTGCCTGGGGAAACGAGGATCGCGCCCGCAGGCCGCGCGCGCGATTCTCGCTCGCTCGCGCGATCGTGGCGCGAGTTAATGCTGAGGCTTCATCTTCCTCGCAGAAACTGCTCTGTTTTCAGTTTCAGGGGTCTTTTTGACCCATTTTCAATTCTGTAAGTATATATATCATGTTATATATGGATCTCTTCCTTTTCTCACAAGGATTACAAATAAGAAATCAATTAAACACAAATCAAACCATAGCTCTTGAATTTCATGAAAAACTAAAAGTTATCAAAACTTAATCTTTAATATACTTACTCATATGAACAAATTAGGTTCTAATATTTCAAACATGGCATATATGATATGCAATCTATCATATTTCATTCTAAAAACGGATTTTGGTTAACTTTGAAAAATTTTGATTTTCAAGCTATGAAACTTCAAACGAGAATTCAAAAATAGTGATCACAAATTAACTACTCAAAAACAGTAATCGGAGGGTGAATTACATTCCAAGTGAGTTTAGAATACTCACTGAGATTAGGGATGGAAGAAATTGTTGAGAAAGAAACCCAATATAGAAATTCCAAATGCAAGCTTGGCTATGGTGGAGAGCTTTCTCTCTCTATATAAAATTCTGTATAAGTCTCTGTGATTCTCTCTAACTCTCTGAAACTCTCTATGTTTAGTGTTGAAATCAACAGATTGTGAGATATGTGTGTGAGAGTGTTGGTTAAATAGAATTTCATGGACTTGGGCTCCAAGTCTCTTGAACAAGACTCAACAAATCTTATTTTGATTATCAATTATTCATGCTGGAGAATATACACAGATGCATACATACGTGAATACACTCTCAAAATGTGAAGAGGCAACCTAGACTAATAGGGGTCAAAGTAATGTTGTTTGGCAAAACAAGCTTATGGCACTAGCAATGTACACTCTCATATGTAACAACCAAACAAGGCCTTAACCAATGATGAGTTGTCATAAATGGAAAGTAAAGTGTATGTCCAATCACACTTTACATCACTTCCAAAATCTGTGGAAGTTCAACACAGCGTGGACAGTTTTGGACATAAACTGGTATTTTTGTGGCACGGTGGTCACCACAAAAATACCGAATTTTCGTTTTAAGATAAGAAATGGTTTTCTGGTTTTATAAAAGTACAGCTTGAATTAAAAGAAAACATTTCTACCGTTTTGAAATACAGATTTTGAAATTCAACACAGGTATTACCAATTTTGTAAAATTGCAGTTTGGCCCTAATAAGAATTTTAAATTATGAAGTAGAGCAAGAAATAAATCCTAAACATAAGAATTGTAATGAGATAAATGCAGACAATACCACATGAATTTAATTTTAAATATGATAATGCAATTAGATGAAAATGCAGGTTATTACAATTTCAGTGTATATATGTGTGTATATGTGTATATATATAGATACACCATTAAAGCTTTGAAAATTGGAGTTTTAAAAAAGTTAACCAAAATCAATTCTGTGAATTGGGAATGAAAGATCTTAGTCCCAATAAGCTGCGGTTCGAATACTATGGCTTAATTCATCCGTATCGCGACGTACCATTGATTTAAAGTTTTGTCACCTCTCGATTTTACGTGAAATCCGAGAGCTACGATTGAAATTAGTTAAAACCGATCACGTATTTGTAATCCTTGCGGAAAAACGAAGAAATCCATATATTTCATGTCTTGGTTGAAACAGAATTGAGAAATGGGTCAAAAACAGGCTTCAAATTCGTAACAGGGGAGAAACTGCTGATACCAATCGATTGATATGATTACCAATCGATTGGAATGATTACCAATCAATTGACATGTCATCCAATCGATTGACACTTTTGTCAATCGATTGACATGTTTCAGCACTGACGACTTTTACTAAAATGGTCATAACTTCCTCTAGAAAACTCGAAAACGCGCACCGTTTGAAGCATTGGAAACTAGACTCAAAGACCTTTCTTTTGATGTGTAATTCACCCACAAAAATTATAACTCATTTTTAAGGGCATTGCTTTAAAGTGGATATGCTTGTGTACTAGTAGCTGTAAAAGCATGTTAAAGTAGTTTTTGATGAATTTTCATGTTGTTTCATATATGACTTGATAATTTAGATCATGGGTGCTAACTCAATGATTCTAAGTATATTGTACCTTGTTAATCATAGAAAATAAAAAGACTTGATTTCCCGTACTTTTGTTTGGTGTTACATTTCATGGACATTGACATGCATGATAGGGTTGAGGTGGAGTCGACATGCATGGTGTGTGAGAAAGTGTGAAAAGAGTAAAGAGTGGCGGTCTGATGTGCGACCTCAATATCGATCGAATATTATTCCTGGTATTGGAGGCGACAGTGTTGTGTACGGCTTAGATATTGATCGGATATTATTCCTGGTATCTAGGGCGCTTGTTTGGGATATCGATCGGATATTATTCCTGGTATCCGAAATGATGGTATTGAGTTACGGCTTAGATATCGATCGGATATTATTCCTGGTATCTAGGGCGCTTATTTCGGATATCGATCGGATATTATTCCTGGTATCCGAAATGATGGTATTGAGTGCGACTTAGATATCGATCGGATATTATTCCTGGTATCTGAAGCAATGGTATGATGTGCTGTTTTGGATATCGATCGGATATTATTCCTGGTATCTGAGGTAATGGTTTGGTTGAGTCGAGTCTTGTTGAGAGAAAAGAGTCAGAAAGATGAGTTGTTACATTGTTCATGCACGGTCGCATATTTATTGCTTACATTATTCCCCCGGGACTTATGTTGGAATTGGAACCTTGAATCTATTGCTTTTAAAGTTAAATTGCACCGTTGCTTATATATACATTGCGAGCACTTGTTTATTTTGCTCACCAGCTTTCATAAGCTGACGGCGTTGATGCGTCCTGGACTGTATGTCCAGATTTTCAGGGTCAGGAGCAGGCAGGGTATTTCGACTATGCTAGTTAGAGACAGGGGACTTTCCAGGAGGCTGCTTTATATTTCCTATGTCTTTTTAATTTGGGTTTGTAATAAACTAGTTTTAGACTTTTGAATAAGGCGTTTTGTGCCTAAGTTTATGACTGCTGTAATAATTAGTAAGTTTTAATTTTGGAGCTTAGTTTTGTTAGTATCCTTTGCTCTAGAAATGTAATTAAGATATTTGTTGCAGGGACAATTGGTCATACTCACTTGTCACGACCTACGAGTCCATAAAGGAAATTAAATGCTTTCTTCAATTATGCTACGTCGGGGCGTGACAGGCTTTTTGGTATCAGAGCCAGGTCATGGCTCGACCAATTGTCCAAGACACATAGGATCTCCCGTTAAGATAGAATTAAGATAAGATAATTCGACTTCATTCCGTGTTTAGTCGCTTTCTATCGTTGAGAATTTTCTTTCTTCCCGAGAGTTTGACCGAATTCTTGTTGATCAATGGATAGGTACCGTTCTCTCGATTATATGGCTGGAAGAAATCTCAGGAATCGTCCCGCTATTGAAGCTGCACCCCTGGTAGTAGATCCAACTGGGATGTTTGAGGCTTTTGTAAGAAGATTGGAGAGCGTTAGTGATCAGAATGCAAGGAACAATAATCAGAATGGGAATCATAACGGGAATGGGAGGCAAGCCCACCAGACTGGAGACAAGCTTCTCAAGGAGTTTCACGCTCTGCGACCTGAGTATTTTGCGGGGACTGATGAACCCTGGCAAGCGGAACAGTGGTTACGCCAGATGGAGCGTATCTTTGAGACCATAGAGTGCACTGATCTAGAGAAGAAGCGTCTGGCTATCTTTCAACTATCTTATGCAGCGGCTGATTGATGGCATGCTGAAAAGGCGACCATAGGGGATGAAGCTGCAAGGAGAATGTCGTGGGTGGTGTTCAAGGAAAGATTTCTCGAGAAGTATTTTCCTGAAGAAGAGAAGGATAAGAGAGAGAAAGAGTTTATGGAGTTGACTCAAGGGAATCTGACTGTCCGAGAGTACACCACTCGGTTTGAGCGTTTGTCTCGCTTTGCTCCACTTGATAACAGACTGACCAGAAGACTCGACTGGACTTGACATTTGACTCCAACTTAACACAACTCGACTACAGACTGGACTCGACTTGGTCTCAACTAGAGTGTCACAGATGACTTTCAAATTATTGGGTCCCCAGGAGCATCCATATTTGCTTTAGCAGCCGTATTTCAAAACACTATCACCTTACTAGCAACATATGTGCATAAACATCTCTCTTCCTATTATCTGTTCCTTCCTGACGAATCTCGTGTTTGAATCTCTGTACCAAATAGTGCTTGACTCGGGTGCTATTTCGCTTACAACAACACTTATATTTAATCAACTTTGACTGATTTTCTCAAGAGAATCTTATACTTCTATTGATTTTTATTAAATTTTTATGCCAAGTGAAATGCTCATGAATGATTCATATGTCACACGAATGCAATGCATGTGTGTGTGTGTGCCTATTCTATATGCCAAATAAAAGAAAATTCTAATCCTAACACATAAACACATAAGCACATAAAATCCTCATCCATGTTGAGTGTGCTAATTTCTCCTTTCATTGTGATCCTTTTTACCCCTTCAAGGTTTTCAAATTTAGAATTTTTGAAATCCATTTAACAAGTATTTCCCCTAGATGATGGGATCTTTTCAAAATTCCATTTCCTTTGAAAACAACAACATTTCTAAACAAAAGATGATTGGGTTGAAACTTTGCTTTTGAAATTTATTTGAAAATGATTTCTTTTATTGC
The DNA here is from genome assembly GCA_033977485.1 of Hydrangea macrophylla. NCBI lineage: Eukaryota > Viridiplantae > Streptophyta > Magnoliopsida > Cornales > Hydrangeaceae > Hydrangea > Hydrangea macrophylla. Next base: position 18,004,206 of record CM066987.1, on the reverse strand, counting down.
AGAGATTTCTTGGATTATATTCCTTAACAAAAAGGTGATTAGGTCCAAATTTTGCTTTGAAAAAGCATTCCTTTAGTTGGTAAAACTTTTCAAACTCTTTCAAGAATTTTGGATTCCAAGAATTTTAGGTTCTTTCTTCAAATATGGTTGATTTGAAATTTTAATCCAAAAGTGAGCTCCAAAAATTTTGAAAGAGTGATTGAATGCCTTGGAATAAAGATACCAAAAATCTATTTGCTTCCAAAAACGTATTTAAAATTCTTTGGGTAGGAGGATCACATGATCGGATTGTTGTCATACTCTTCATGAATTCGGATGCATACAAGGTCAATGATGCTTAGCTTAGCAAGATGTAAGAGATGTAATCACATAATCAAGATCCAGCATGTTCCCAAATGTCGTGGGACATGAGAAGGAATTGCTAAAAGGTGATTAAAGGGTTACACATCTTTTATCAAGCAAGCATCGTCATCATCTCAAATAATCCCTTTCGGGCGTACAAAACTCCCTAGCACATAATCCCAATCAAGAATTAATTTCCTAAGATTGAAAGGTTCTATGGAAGCTACCATGCAAAGGCCGGGTTTTGGTCAAATAAGGGACCCTCGACACACACCCGATAGGATGCTTCATATACCAAAACATGGTACGAGATCAAGGGTGATCACACGGTCCCATGATGACTTGACCGACCGGGTTGCCCCGAGCCTCCAAGGTCATAGTTCCATGCAATCGACTGGCGAAACATGCAAGTGCAATGCAACAGGCATACAAAAATTAATTAATTTGATTAAAAGGATGCTTTCAAGTCTAATCCTCGAGTGAACCCAAAATCAGAAATTCTGGTCTGCGAAACCAGAGATTCTGGGTTCGATCCCCAGTGGAGTCACCAGATTGTGGATACCGGCATTTGGGCCCACTTTTGTTTTTAAAACATTTTTTTCAAATTCAAAGAGTCGCCACTTAATTTTTTAGGGAAATTAAGAAACCCTTTAAAAGGAAACTGATCTTTTGCGAAACCAAAGATAAAACTGGGTCCGAGGATTATGGAATGAAAGGGGAAGGAGCCCGGCGGACTAAAACACCCCCTTTCATCCTATCTCGCGATAGGCCTCTACTCAACATCCTTTTTAATCAAGTTATTAATCTAAACATGCCCTCAACTAATACATATATACATATACATTACATAAACATGTTGGAAATGACGTAAAATTGCTAACGGTAAAATATCATTCATAAGCCATATAAGTCAAGTAGCAAACAACATGATATGCAATAGAGAACTAGAAAACATACCCGGGATCCGGCCGCGAATATGGAAACGTGCAATGCACATACAAAATACAAAGCCTAAGAAAAGGTCTCTAATTCACATATTCACATAAGGCAAAACCTAAGCTACGGTATCGCGCATGGAGTCGAAAATCAATTAAAAATCAAAGAAATGAATTAAACTAGAGAAGGGATGAGAAGTTGTACCTCAAATGCGCTACAAAACAAAGGTTAGTACACATGCCTTAGACAAGATATAATATCAAAGAGTAATTAGTCCTAAGTCAAGTTCAATTAGATTCAACTAAGTCCAACTTTATCCAAGAACTAGTTCTAATTATAAGCATCAATGTATATGAATGAATGAATGATTATGAACAAGAATGAGATATGAATTTATTCACTAATTTGGATCACTTAGCCTCTGGATTTAAGCTAAATTATCATTATTCAAAACATGATTTGGGTTCCAAGACATTAGGAGACCATTTGAGTTGAAATAAATAAGATTAGACAAAAACAGGAGCAGTTTTTTTTATGAATTACAGAGAGCAGCCCAGACTTTAAAAGCTAGACAAACCAAAGTTTCAACGGTTGGATCTTAATGATTTTTGGATATGATATGCCTCTGTGAGTCTAGTTTCTATCCCAAAAAGAAAATCAAGGTTTGAACGGTTAGATCTCCGGGATTTAAATAAACACTAGGCATCACTCAGGGACTTACAACTCTCTGTCCAGAAATCTTGTATGATTTTTTAAAAATAGCAAACAAATCTGAATTGCTTCAATCTTTTTAGGGAACCTTCCTAACACATTAAGGTTCTTATAAAAAATTATTAGAGGTCATGAAAACTTGGTTAGAGCTCTGATCTATCAATTTTAAAACCGTGTTGCTGTTTTGAAACTATTCTGAAATTCTGGACAGATTGTTATCATCTCACAAAACCCATGATCAAACCATTTAAAACATTGAATCTCACCAAAACAAAAATTACAGTAGTAAAACATCATGTTATTGACGCTCTCCCATTGGTTTCATTCAATTCCAACGGTCTGATTTCGAACTAAAAATCTTTGATCGAAAACAGTTTGTGAACCCACTGTTTTCATTTTGCTAGTTCAACTTTGTTGATTGGCCTCAACTATTAGATCATAATGTTGGGCTTAAACCAAAACATTTCTTCTACCATTTGATGGTCATTGAAGACTAAGGAACTCTTTAGACTTATGGACTTTTAATGAAGTATGAAATGGACTTCACAAAATCCCAAACAATGAACTCAAACTTATGGACCAAAACTTGAGTTCAAATCATTACTCCTACCACTTGGTGGTCATTGGAGGCTAAAGACACACATACATGTAGGTTTTGGATGAAGTATGAAGAACTTCCAAAAACCCAAGGAAGAGGTTAGTCTAAGCCATAGAGATGATCTTAAACTTAAAATATTTCTCCTACCATTTGATGGTCATTGGAGACTAAAGGAAAACAAATTCACATAAACCTCCATGAGATATAGCATGAATCCCCACAAGATTTTTAATGAGAAGATTTCAAGTCATGAACTAAGACTTGAACTCAACCAACTATGTGTAGAGATGATCATAATCCACTTTAATCCCCATATAAATCATACGATCATAGGGAATTAGAGGATCAAACTCAAAGAAATCTAATGAGATATTGAAGATCTCATATATTTCTTTGAGAGGAATATAAACAAAAGAAAAGAAATCAAAATATTTGAATACTTCAAGTCAAAACTCTTTTATTCATAAATCCAAAGCTCTAATCCAAATTAATGAAACACCATGATATTCAATCACAAATTCTAAGTAGTGTATGATGAAATGGGGTAGGAAGAGAGGTTTTGAAAATGTGTAAAGTTCCTAGATCTAAGAATTTGTGATTGAATTATTATATATGAAGATAAATTTTGAAGGTTTTACCTCTAGATCTTCTCAAAAACTTGTAGAGATGTTGAATTCCTCAAGCTTTTCCTCTTCTTCTTCCTCAAGCTTCAAGCTCCTTCAATGGTGATTTGATGGTTGGATAGAGTTTTGGTGGTGTTTGGGTAAAATAATTGGTAGAGTTTCTCTCTCTATATTTCTTTCCTCTAAAACTCTCCCAATCTTTTTTTTCTATACAATTCAAGTGTCTCCCCCTAAAATGAGAGAAAATGGGTTTCTTTATAGACTTTCATTATCTTGGGGGCCAAGATAAGGGTAGATAGGTCAATTTGGGGTGGGTTAGGAATATTCTATGGCATCTCTAACTCTCCATGGCACTTCTATGTAATTCCAAGAAACTTGAAGGGCATTTAAGTTGGCTAGAATAAAGGAACATTCTAGAGCATCTTCAAAGCACATGGGAGATTAGTGCCCAACAAAGGGCTTTTTGGGTATTTACTTTGGATTAGGAATATGCCAAGGAATCTCTAACTCTCCAAATCACATGGGATACTTTCTTTTATTATTTTCCTTTTCTTATATACATATATATATATATATGTATAGACACATTTTTCATTTTAAATCTAAATTAATCATATGAGTCACCAAGTAGTATCTTTTTCTCTTTTTTTTTTTTTTTTTTTCTTTTTGAATCTAAAAATATGAGAAACAATGTTATTTTTATAAAATATCATTATTATTATTATTATTTAATCCATTCCATTTTTTTTAGAAAGTAACCCATGATCTAGTGAGCTCGAGACAGATGGTCAGTGATTGGCCAAATCTAGGGATATTAGGAGCAAGTTTTGGGAGCTTGAAGCTTTTCAGAAGTCGAAGCGATGAACTTGAAGAAAATCGTCGGGACATTATTCATCATTGATTTCCAGAGGTAAATCCCCCCTAAGTTTAATAGTTCGGTCAAAATTGGGGTGTCTACAGTGCCAGATTCTGGAGATTTGAGAAAAGATATTCTCAAAGAAGCACATAAATCGAGACTGACAGTACACCCAGGAGGAACAAAGATGTATAAGGATTTGAAGAGAAACTTCTGGTGGGAAGGGATGAAACGAGAAGTAGCCGAGTTTGTGTCTAAATGTTTGACTTGTCAACAAGTGAAAGCCGAACATCAGAGACCCTCGGGATTGTTGCAACCCTTACCTATTCCAGGATGGAAGTGGGAACACATAACTATGGATTTCGTGGTTGGATTACCCCGGTCACAACAGAACCATGACGCGATTTGGGTAATTGTGGATCATCTGACGAAGTCCGCACACTTCATCGCGTACAATATGACTTACCTAGTAGAAAGGATGAGTCGAATATACCTACAGCAAGTGGTGCGATTGCACGGTGCGCCTGTGTCGATTGTATCAGACCGCGATGCACGTTTTACCTCAGGATTTTGGGAAAGTTTGCAGAAGGCTATGGGAACTTCGCTCAAGATGAGTACTACATTCCATCCTCAGACCGATGGACAGACCGAGCGTGTTAATCAGATTATGGAAGATATGCTCAGAGCTTGTGTAATTGACTTTGAAGAGTCTTGGGAGACGCACTTGCCGTTAGTTGAATTTGCGTATAACAACAGTTATCACTCGAGTATTGGAATGGCACCGTTCGAAGCCTTGTACGGACGGCCATGTCGATCTCCGTTGTGTTGGGCTGAAGTGGGAGATACAGAATTGTTGGGACCAGAGTTGGTAAGAGAGACTAATGAGAAGATTTCACTGGTCAAAGAAAGAATGAAAACTGCACAGAGTAGACACAAGAGTTATGCGGATCGACGTCGAAAGGACTTGGAGTTCAGTATCGGAGATCACGTACTCCTTAAGGTTTTACCTGTTCGGGGAGTAGTACGTTTTGGTCACAAAAGAGTGAAGTTGGCACCCCGTTTCATCGGACCATTCGAGGTATTGGAGCGTGTTGGGAAAGTGGCTTATCGACTCGCGTTGCCACCAAAGATGTCTGGTGTTCATAACGTGTTCCATGTCAGTGTGTTAAGGAAATACATAAGGGATCCTTCACACGTGGTTAATTTTGACGATATAGAGACGAGTCAGAATGCTGTCTACAAGGATAGATCTGTGAGGATTCTTGACCAGAGTATCAAGAGGCTGAGGAGAAGAGATGTTCCTTTGGTTAAGGTTCAGTGGAGGCATCATGATGAGGGAGAAGCGTCGTGGGAGTTAGAGTCAGACATGAGGAATAGATACCCCGAATTGTTTCAGGATTAGTTAGCTCAGATTTCGGGGCGAAATCTCTGTTAAGGTGGGTAGAGTGTAACACCCTGTATTTTATTTTTCATTAATAAATGTTTACTTCGATTTAATTTCTATTTGAAATATTTATTTGGGGTCAAACTGTAATTTTCTTAAATATAGAAAAATATTTTCTATGGTTTCAAAATCGATATCTATATTTTGGTATAAACCGGGAATTTATTCCTACGCTAATATTACTTTCCTGTATTTTATGTTACCCGAAAAAAATACCAGTTTTGATTTAAATCTGCGTCTATACCACGACTTGGGTGTGGGAGCACGTGAGCTCAACCACACCGTGCGATTTCCGTGGCTTTCTTGGAGCCCAAAATTTCTCTGTTTATATATTTGTGTGTGTATTCTCTCAATCTCACAGTCTCTCAATTCACTTTCTATCCCTCTCAATCACTCTCTTGCTCTCTCAAGATCACACACACACAACACATACAGATGATATATTATATACTTGCACACCTACATAGTTATATATATATATATCTCAAGATCACGAACGGAGGAGAAATTCTAACGGCGGATTTTTCGGCGGAAACTCTCGGTCTCAAATTTTCAGTCTAATTAACCTCTGTGAGTATTATAAACTCACTCTCAACGTATATAAATGTATATTTCACTGTATATATGTGTGTATATGTGTATATATATATAGATACACCATTAAAGCTTTGAAAATTGGAGTTTTACAAAAGTTAACCAAAATCAATCCTGTGAATTGGGAATGAAAGATCTTAGTCCCAATAAGCTGCGGTTCGAATACTACGGCTTAATTCATCCGTATCGCGACGTACCATTGATTTAAAGTTTTTTCACCTCTCGGTTTTACGTGAAATCCGAGAGCTACGATTGAAATTAGTTAAAATCGATCACGTATTTGTAATCCTTGCGGAAAAACGAAGAAATCCATATATTACATGTCTTGGTTGAAACAGAATTGAGAAATGGGTCAAAAACAGGCTTCAAATTCGTAACAGGGGAGAAACTGCTGATACCAATCGATTGATATGATTACCAATCGATTGGAATGATTACCAATCGATTGACATGTCATCCAATCGATTGACACTTTTGTCAATCGATTGACATGTTTCAGTACTGACGACTTTTACTAAAATGATCATAACTTCCTCTAGAAAACTCGAAAACGCGCACCGTTCGAAGCATTGGAAACTAGACTCAAAGACCTTTCTTTTGATGTGTAATTCACCCTTCAAAATTATAACTCATTTTTAAGGGCATTGCTTTAAAGTGGATATGCTTGTGTACTAGTAGCTGTAAAAGCATGTTAAAGTAGTTTTTGATGAATTTACATGTTTCATATATGACTTGATAATTTAGATCATGGGTGCTAACTCAATGATTCTAAGTATATTGTACCTTGTTAATAATTGAAAATAAAAAGACTTGATTTCCCGTACTTTTGTTTGGTGTTACATTTCATGGACATTGACATGCATGATAGGGTTGAGGTGGAGTCGACATGCATGGTGTGTGAGAAAGTGTGAAAAGAGTAAAGAGTGGCGGTCTGGTGTGCGACCTCAATATTGATCGGATATTATTCCTGGTATTGGAGGCGACAGTGTTGTGTACGGCATAGATATCGATCGGATATTATTCCTGGTATCTAGGGCGCTTGTTTGGGATATCGATCGGATATTATTCCTGGTATCCGAAATGATGGTATTGAGTTACGGCTTAGATATCGATCGGATATTATTCCTGGTATCTAGGGCACTTGTTTCGGATATCGATCGGATATTATTCCTGGTATCCGAAATGATGGTATTGAGTGCGGCTTAGATATCAATCGGATATTATTCCTGGTATCTGAAGCAATGGTATGGTGTGCTGTTTTGGATATCGATCGAATATTATACCTGGTATCTGAGGTAATGGTTTGGTTGAGTCGAGTCTTGTTGAGAGACAAGAGTCAGAAAGATGAGTTGTTACATTGTTCATGCACGGTCGCATATTTATTGCTTACATTATTCCCCCATGACTTATGTTGGAATTGGAACCTTGAATCTATTGCTTTTAAAGTTAAATTGCACCGTTGCTTATATATACATTGCGAGCACTTGTTTATTTTGCTCACCAGCTTTCATAAGCTGACGGCGTTGGTGCGTCCTGGACTGTATGTCCAGATTTTCAGGGTCAGGAGCAGCCAGGGTATTTCGACTATGCTAGTTAGAGGCAGGGGACTTTCCAGGAGGCTGCTTTATATTTCCTATGTCTTTTTAATTTGGGTTTGTAATAAACTAGTTTTAGACTTTTGAATAAGGCGTTTTGTGCCTAAGTTTATGACTGCTGTAATAATTAGTAAGTTTTAATTTTGAAGCTTATGTTTTGTTAGTATCCTTTGCTCTAGAAATGTAATTAAGATATTTGTTGCAGGGACAATTGGTCATACTCACTTGTCACGACCTACGAGTCCATAAAGGAAATTAAATGCTTTCCTGAATTATGCTACATCGGGGCGTGACACTTTTTGCTTTGACATTAGCAATTGCTACTTTGGCATTAGCATTAGCCTTCAATTAAAGTATTATCGTTAACATATCTGTTAAATTTAGCAGAAAGAATCACAGCAATTCCCCAATCCTAACGACGTGGTTTTTCTGAAATCCAATGAACAATAAACGCTTACTTGTGATCAGCATGCATATTTGTTGCATTGTAGTAGAACCATTACCAATGGCACGATGTGCGCCTAAGTGCGAAGAGACAATGCAAGCTTTGTTGTGCCAAAACCTAAATGCAGTAGCACCATTACCAATGGCACGATGTGCACTTAAGTGCGAAGAGACAATGCAGGCTTTGTTGTGCCAAAACCTAAATGTTTAGTCAGCAACACTTTCAAATGCCACTTCTTCCCGTCACATCCCTCTTCAGGATTGTCTATTCAAAGGTTTCACTTCTCAGTGAATGAAAAATTTTGTTCCCAAATGTACGTTGAAAGCTTCTATAGATTTGAGAGGGCTTGGTGGTCGTAAAAATGGCTCAGGTGTGGTTACTCTTAGAAATAAAAAGACAAATATAATATAATTCATGTTCATGCTAAGCAAATCCAATAGCAAGATGGCTTCTTTCTCCGAAAGTGCATTAGCTAATTGAGGAATTTTGAGATATCATGTCCCACGAGTGAGTTGCGAAGTACCACCTAAAAGGACAGTCTAGCTACCACAAGATCGAGTTGGAGCCTGGACCCAAAGCCCTTTAACTTACTTACAGTGGGGTCGGGTTCTCTTTTGATGACCCTTTTAATATGATAGGCCTGGCCCTAGCCCCTTTTAATATGATAGGCCCAACCCCAGCGTTATCCTTCCAAGAATGACCATTCTTGTGGTGATATAGAAGGCATGACCCTTTCTCTAATTATAAGGCAAGCCTGTACATGGGATGTATTTGAAAAAAAAACATGTGAATTGTAGGGTAACTTAAGCTTAAAATAATTATGAAATCTCGCTTAAAATAATTATGAAATCTCGATTTCTCAATAAGATCAATTCTTTTGATTGCATGATGGACTCCCCTTAAAAACATTGTCCGGCGTGGAAACAAGGTGCTCTACCTAACTAGGGGTGCAACTCGGGAAGGCCAACCCGTGGTCAACCCGAGCCCAACCCAAAAATTACCGGGCTAGGGCTCGCGGTACTTTCACCACGGACGGGCTTGGGCAGAAAATTATGCAAGCCCGAATTCAATTTGGGCCGGGCTTGGACAGAAATTTGCTAACCCGTGGAACCCAAGCTCGAGCCCGAATTCGATTTACGTATTATTTTTACATTAGATTATAGTATTTTTTAGTGACAAGAATATACTATTAGATATTATTTAAGCACTAAATTAATAGATGAATGCTTTTTCCCAAATCTAAACAAAAAAATAGATTTGATACTCTACATATTGTTGTTAACATACTAAAAATCGGTTTGCACCAAAAAAAAAAAATTGCAATTCGGGCTCAATTCATGCTCAGGCTTGGGTTTTCATACTAAATCACAAACCGGGCTTGGGTTGAATGTTTGGGTTTAGATCGGGCTCGGGCTTGGGCTTGGGCGGCTTGGACTTGGGTAGACTGTTTGAATTCGGGCTCGGGCCTGGGCAGAGCCAAAACCCCTTTGGGTCCCGCCTGAGTTGCACCCCTATACCTAACTGAGCTATAGTCCTTGCTACTTGTGATACACATTTTATCATGTAGATAATTTCTTGTCAGGACGAATATTCCATGATTCAATATCCATATCTCTTTGATATGTTTGATTAGTATTGGTTATAAATAATATGATATTTACAATGCATCGACGGGATGGGTCCCATTTGGTTCTTTTTGTGATGATAAATAACATACTTAACTCAGTGGTTAGATTATTACTTTCATACGGCAGGAGTCATTGGTTCAAACACTAATAGTACATAGAACTTATTCGATTCTAGAGTCAATGGTATATAATAGGTTTTTTCGCTTACTTTCTATTATTGATTTTGTATCTTCTTTATAATTTAGTTTGAAAATTTCATTTTTGCTGGATTCAAATTGGATTCTGATTGAGTGTATTCAATCGGCAGAATCAAATTAAATATAGGATGTATAAATAGAACTTCTTTTGATTATTCGTATACACCAATTATTTACGAAATCACATTTTGATGGCCTTTACTCGTGTCCTACCTCGTCTAAGAGCCAATTGCTTGTCTTTTGCCTTCAGCTTTCCTCAAATTAGCTTTCGCTATTTCAAGAGTTTGATGAACTTCTTGTGGATCAATGTCACCCTTCTCCACATCCCGTTATATTTAATAGATGTAACTTTAGTTGAAAGAAAAGGGGTGTTAATGTCAGTATGAAACTACAAGAAGTCACAGTGAAAATGGCCTTAAATACATGAGGTGTAAGTGTAATTTCCCTTTTAAATATTGGAAATTTTAGTCAAAAGTTGTCACGCCCTAGCATAGCAAAATAAGAAAAAAAATTCAATTTCGTTTTGGATCCGTAGGTCATAACATGTGATGGATCGCTTGTCCTGTACTTAGCTTAACATGCAACACAAAACTGAGTATATACAGCAACAGGGAAGATAATAATAATCATTTCATAAATAAGGTCAACTTAAAAATATTACATCGTCTTAAATCTTCTTAAGGCACAAACCGCCTTTATTCAAATAAAACATTATCCTTTATTACAACTTATTAAAAAATAAAAGTGTCTCCACAGGCTTCTCTTTCCTAGCTCGCATAATCGTACTACCCTGCATAGTCATCTCTTGGATATTTTGGGTGTCCAAGATAAATAAAGTCATTAGCTAATGAAAGTCGAGTGAGCATAGTAAACAACACATGCAATGTATATAAAAGTACATTAACCATTTTAAAATTGTTTAGTATTGAGTACAATTAGTCTATTTTTCCAGTTGTCACATATGAACAATAAATAAACATTTTAAGTAATGAATAATTAAGATCGTGCATGAATAATGAAATCATCTCATCTTACTGAATCTTTTATCTCAATCACAATCTCCCGACTCATTCAGTTTACCAGAACCATCAGGCTCAACGCCGTTAATTTAGAACATCACCGCCCAGAAAAGCCGTTCGATAGGATTACCGGACCGATGTGGTATAGGTAAAACCATACTATATTTAATTAATTGTTTTTTTTAATCCCAAATCGTATGGTAACTTAGGGGAGCTGTAGTAACCCGTGTTTTCATGTTTAAATTGACGATTTAGACTTCGTGTGCGATTTTAGCGAAAATTGGTCACAGGGGTATTTTGGTCATTTTTTCAATTTTATAAGTCATGAACTAAAAATATATTTTTTTGGGAAAAGTTGCATGAGATTAAATGATTTGGTATTCGTGTTGGAAGTTAAGATTTTTTCGAGTCATATTTAAAATTAAATCTAATATTTTCTCTTTTAATTTTAACAGTAGCAGAATTTTGTTTTCAGATTTTTGTTAGGAAAACGAATGAAATTTAAGGTTCTGCCCGCGTGGTCCCAAGCAAAACTCGATTCTGCACACTTTTCGTCTAATGCAATTTTCTCAGATTCTGCACCGTTTGGGCAGAAAACGAGGATTACAGTAGCAGTTTTAGTGTATCAGAAATTAAATCTAATATTTTCTCTTTTAATAATTAGATTGTTAGGCCATTATGCTTGGTTATTTATAATATTAGTGGAATTATAGGTGCATTAGTGTATGTTGACATCATCTTGCATATTCATTATAAACTACCAATTAATTAGAAGTTAGTGGTTAATAATTAGATTGTTAGGCCATTATGCTTGGTTATTTATACATTAATATTAGTGGAGTTATAGGTGCATTAGTGTATGTTGACATCATTTTGCATATTCCTTATAAACTACCAATTAATTAGAAGTTAGTGGATTGTTAGGCCATTATGTTTGGTTATTTATACATTAATATTAGTGGAGTTATAGGTGCATTAGTGTATGTTTACATCATCTTGCATATTTCTTATAAACTACCCATTAATTAGAAGTTAGTGGTTAATAAGTGGATTGTTAGGCCATTGTCTCCAAGTGGAAGCTTGGCTATTTATACACTCACATACTCTCTCAAAAACACACATTCTACACTTCTAGCATAGAGAGCTTGAGAGAGTCACATAGAGAAAGATTTATATATATATACACAATTATAGATATACATACACCTCGAGTTAGAAGAAGAAGAAGAAGAAGAAGAGAAGTGTTTGGGAGTTGCTCAACATCATTTATAGGTACCGGGTTGTGTACAATATGCTTTCTAAATTCTCCGGAGTATTTCTTTGTTATCTCTACTTGTACTCTTTTTGCAGTTATGTTGTGTTTTCATTTGGAATCAATGAGTATGTGTTTATTGCTAAGTGCTATGGGACTAAAGGGTCATGAGCAAGGAGCACCTACCAACAGTCCAACAGGCCTCAGGGACCGACGTACTGGAGACGGGTGAGGTGAGGTGAGGTGTCTCTTGCTATGTGATCAAGAGGAACCTGGTATGATGCTATTGGTATGAGCGTTTGGCTAGTGTGAGCAGTTTGGGTTGTGAGACTGGTCAATTGATTTGATGTCGTTCTATGTATTTGATTGTCATTATCCTTTTAAGCCTTTATTATTCATGTCATATTGTATACTTCCCGGTATGGTTTTTAGATGCAGGCAGTGCCGGTAACCGAAGCCTAGAAGGGAGATAAGGTTAAGGATGATATAGGAGATCCGCGGAGAATATGGACCTGCTGGGAGTTTTAAAGAGATTTTGTATTTTTATTTTAAAGAATCAAGTGTGATTTATTTAATTTTTCAATGGAAATACGCTTATTTTTGCGGGGCGTCACAAATGGTATCAGAGCCTGTCCCCAGTCGAAAATGTAGGACTAAGTCAAGGTTAGATAGTCTACATCGCCTGGGAGGAGTCAGAGAAGGTTGAAAAAAAAAAAAAAATTTGTTATTTTATAAAACAAAATATGCTATATTTGTTTTAAACATTATTTTAAGAAATTTATGAAGATATTTACCAAATACTTTTATCTCTAGATTTCGGGACGAAATCTCTATTAAGGAGGGTAGATTGTAGTAACCCGTGTTTTCATGTTTAAATTGACGATTTAGACTTCGTGTGCGATTTTAGCGAAAATTGGTCACAGGGGTATTTTGGTCATTTTTTCAATTTTATAAGTCATGAACTAAAAATATATTTTTTTGGGAAAAGTTGCGTGAGATTAAATGATTTGGTATTCGTGTTGGAAGTTAAGATTTTTTCGAGTCATATTTAAAATTAAATCTAATATTTTCTCTTTTAATTTTAACAGTAGCAGAATTTTGTTTTCAGATTTTTGTTAGGAAAACGAATGAAATTTAAGGTTCTGCCCGCGTGGTCCCAAGCAAAACTCGATTCTGCACACTTTTCGTCTAATGCAATTTTCTCAGATTCTGCACCGTTTGGGCAGAAAACGAGGATTACAGTAGCAGTTTTAGTGTATCAGAAATTAAATCTAATATTTTCTCTTTTAATAATTAGATTGTTAGGCCATTATGCTTGGTTATTTATAATATTAGTGGAATTATAGGTGCATTAGTGTATGTTGACATCATCTTGCATATTCATTATAAACTACCAATTAATTAGAAGTTAGTGGTTAATAATTAGATTGTTAGGCCATTATGCTTGGTTATTTATACATTAATATTAGTGGAGTTATAGGTGCATTAGTGTATGTTGACATCATTTTGCATATTCCTTATAAACTACCAATTAATTAGAAGTTAGTGGATTGTTAGGCCATTATGTTTGGTTATTTATACATTAATATTAGTGGAGTTATAGGTGCATTAGTGTATGTTTACATCATCTTGCATATTTCTTATAAACTACCCATTAATTAGAAGTTAGTGGTTAATAAGTGGATTGTTAGGCCATTGTCTCCAAGTGGAAGCTTGGCTATTTATACACTCACATACTCTCTCAAAAACACACATTCTACACTTCTAGCATAGAGAGCTTGAGAGAGTCACATAGAGAAAGATTTATATATATATATACACAATTATAGATATACATACACCTCGAGTTAGAAGAAGAAGAAGAAGAAGAAGAGAAGTGTTTGGGAGTTGCTCAACATCATTTATAGGTACCGGGTTGTGTACAATATGCTTTCTAAATTCTCCGGAGTATTTCTTTGTTATCTCTACTTGTACTCTTTTTGCAGTTATGTTGTGTTTTCATTTGGAATCAATGAGTATGTGTTTATTGCTAAGTGCTATGGGACTAAAGGGTCATGAGCAAGGAGCACCTACCAACAGTCCAACAGGCCTCAGGGACCGACGTACTGGAGACGGGTGAGGTGAGGTGAGGTGTCTCTTGCTATGTGATCAAGAGGAACCTGGTATGATGCTATTGGTATGAGCGTTTGGCTAGTGTGAGCAGTTTGGGTTGTGAGACTGGTCAATTGATTTGATGTCGTTCTATGTATTTGATTGTCATTATCCTTTTAAGCCTTTATTATTCATGTCATATTGTATACTTCCCGGTATGGTTTTTAGATGCAGGCAGTGCCGGTAACCGAAGCCTAGAAGGGAGATAAGGTTAAGGATGATATAGGAGATCCGTGGAGAATATGGACCTGCTGGGAGTTTTAAAGAGATTTTGTATTTTTATTTTAAAGAATCAAGTGTGATTTATTTAATTTTTCAATGGAAATACGCTTATTTTTGCGGGGCGTCACAAATGGTATCAGAGCCTGTCCCCAGTCGAAAATGTAGGACTAAGTCAAGGTTAGATAGTCTACATCGCCTGGGAGGAGTCAGAGAAGGTTGGAAAAAAAAAAAAAAATTTGTTATTTTATAAAACAAAATATGCTATATTTGTTTTAAACATTATTTTAAGAAATTTATGAAGATATTTACCAAATACTTTTATCTCTAGATTTCGGGACGAAATCTCTATTAAGGAGGGTAGATTGTAGTAACCCGTGTTTTCATGTTTAAATTGACGATTTAGACTTCGTGTGCGATTTTAGCGAAAATTGGTCACAGGGGTATTTTGGTCATTTTTTCAATTTTATAAGTCATGAACTAAAAATATATTTTTTTGGGAAAAGTTGCGTGAGATTAAATGATTTGGTATTCGTGTTGGAAGTTAAGATTTTTTCGAGTCATATTTAAAATTAAATCTAATATTTTCTCTTTTAATTTTAACAGTAGCAGAATTTTGTTTTCAGATTTTTGTTAGGAAAACGAATGAAATTTAAGGTTCTGCCCGCGTAGTCCCAAGCAAAACTCGATTCTGCACACTTTTCGTCTAATGCAATTTTCTCAGATTCTGCACCGTTTGGGCAGAAAACGAGGATTACAGTAGCAGTTTTAGTGTATCAGAAATTAAATCTAATATTTTCTCTTTTAATAATTAGATTGTTAGGCCATTATGCTTGGTTATTTATAATATTAGTGGAATTATAGGTGCATTAGTGTATGTTGACATCATCTTGCATATTCATTATAAACTACCAATTAATTAGAAGTTAGTGGTTAATAATTAGATTGTTAGGCCATTATGCTTGGTTATTTATACATTAATATTAGTGGAGTTATAGGTGCATTAGTGTATGTTGACATCATTTTGCATATTCCTTATAAACTACCAATTAATTAGAAGTTAGTGGATTGTTAGGCCATTATGTTTGGTTATTTATACATTAATATTAGTGGAGTTATAGGTGCATTAGTGTATGTTTACATCATCTTGCATATTTCTTATAAACTACCCATTAATTAGAAGTTAGTGGTTAATAAGTGGATTGTTAGGCCATTGTCTCCAAGTGGAAGCTTGGCTATTTATACACTCACATACTCTCTCAAAAACACACATTCTACACTTCTAGCATAGAGAGCTTGAGAGAGTCACATAGAGAAAGATTTATATATATATATACACAATTATAGATATACATACACCTCGAGTTAGAAGAAGAAGAAGAAGAAGAAGAGAAGTGTTTGGGAGTTGCTCAACATCATTTATAGGTACCGGGTTGTGTACAATATGCTTTCTAAATTCTCCGGAGTATTTCTTTGTTATCTCTACTTGTACTCTTTTTGCAGTTATGTTGTGTTTTCATTTGGAATCAATGAGTATGTGTTTATTGCTAAGTGCTATGGGACTAAAGGGTCATGAGCAAGGAGCACCTACCAACAGTCCAACAGGCCTCAGGGACCGACGTACTGGAGACGGGTGAGGTGAGGTGAGGTGTCTCTTGCTATGTGATCAAGAGGAACCTGGTATGATGCTATTGGTATGAGCGTTTGGCTAGTGTGAGCAGTTTGGGTTGTGAGACTGGTCAATTGATTTGATGTCGTTCTATGTATTTGATTGTCATTATCCTTTTAAGCCTTTATTATTCATGTCATATTGTATACTTCCCGGTATGGTTTTTAGATGCAGGCAGTGCCGGTAACCGAAGCCTAAAAGGGAGATAAGGTTAAGGATGATATAGGAGATCCGTGGAGAATATGGACCTGCTGGGAGTTTTAAAGAGATTTTGTATTTTTATTTTAAAGAATCAAGTGTGATTTATTTAATTTTTCAATGGAAATACGCTTATTTTTGCGGGGCGTCACAAATGGTATCAGAGCCTGTCCCCAGTCGAAAATGTAGGACTAAGTCAAGGTTAGATAGTCTACATCGCCTGGGAGGAGTCAGAGAAGGTTGGAAAAAAAAAAAAAAATTTGTTATTTTATAAAACAAAATATGCTATATTTGTTTTAAACATTATTTTAAGAAATTTATGAAGATATTTACCAAATACTTTTATCTCTAGATTTCGGGACGAAATCTCTATTAAGGAGGGTAGATTGTAGTAACCCGTGTTTTCATGTTTAAATTGACGATTTAGACTTCGTGTGCGATTTTAGCGAAAATTGGTCACAGGGGTATTTTGGTCATTTTTTCAATTTTATAAGTCATGAACTAAAAATATATTTTTTTGGGAAAAGTTGCGTGAGATTAAATGATTTGGTATTCGTGTTGGAAGTTAAGATTTTTTCGAGTCATATTTAAAATTAAATCTAATATTTTCTCTTTTAATTTTAACAGTAGCAGAATTTTGTTTTCAGATTTTTGTTAGGAAAACGAATGAAATTTAAGGTTCTGCCCGCGTAGTCCCAAGCAAAACTCGATTCTGCACACTTTTCGTCTAATGCAATTTTCTCAGATTCTGCACCGTTTGGGCAGAAAACGAGGATTACAGTAGCAGTTTTAGTGTATCAGAAATTAAATCTAATATTTTCTCTTTTAATAATTAGATTGTTAGGCCATTATGCTTGGTTATTTATAATATTAGTGGAATTATAGGTGCATTAGTGTATGTTGACATCATCTTGCATATTCATTATAAACTACCAATTAATTAGAAGTTAGTGGTTAATAATTAGATTGTTAGGCCATTATGCTTGGTTATTTATACATTAATATTAGTGGAGTTATAGGTGCATTAGTGTATGTTGACATCATTTTGCATATTCCTTATAAACTACCAATTAATTAGAAGTTAGTGGATTGTTAGGCCATTATGTTTGGTTATTTATACATTAATATTAGTGGAGTTATAGGTGCATTAGTGTATGTTTACATCATCTTGCATATTTCTTATAAACTACCCATTAATTAGAAGTTAGTGGTTAATAAGTGGATTGTTAGGCCATTGTCTCCAAGTGGAAGCTTGGCTATTTATACACTCACATACTCTCTCAAAAACACACATTCTACACTTCTAGCATAGAGAGCTTGAGAGAGTCACATAGAGAAAGATTTATATATATATACACAATTATAGATATACATACACCTCGAGTTAGAAGAAGAAGAAGAAGAAGAAGAGAAGTGTTTGGGAGTTGCTCAACATCATTTATAGGTACCGGGTTGTGTACAATATGCTTTCTAAATTCTCCGGAGTATTTCTTTGTTATCTCTACTTGTACTCTTTTTGCAGTTATGTTGTGTTTTCATTTGGAATCAATGAGTATGTGTTTATTGCTAAGTGCTATGGGACTAAAGGGTCATGAGCAAGGAGCACCTACCAACAGTCCAACAGGCCTCAGGGACCGACGTACTGGAGACGGGTGAGGTGAGGTGAGGTGTCTCTTGCTATGTGATCAAGAGGAACCTGGTATGATGCTATTGGTATGAGCGTTTGGCTAGTGTGAGCAGTTTGGGTTGTGAGACTGGTCAATTGATTTGATGTCGTTCTATGTATTTGATTGTCATTATCCTTTTAAGCCTTTATTATTCATGTCATATTGTATACTTCCCGGTATGGTTTTTAGATGCAGGCAGTGCCGGTAACCGAAGCCTAGAAGGGAGATAAGGTTAAGGATGATATAGGAGATCCGTGGAGAATATGGACCTGCTGGGAGTTTTAAAGAGATTTTGTATTTTTATTTTAAAGAATCAAGTGTGATTTATTTAATTTTTCAATGGAAATACGCTTATTTTTGCGGGGCGTCACAAATGGTATCAGAGCCTGTCCCCAGTCGAAAATGTAGGACTAAGTCAAGGTTAGATAGTCTACATCGCCTGGGAGGAGTCAGAGAAGGTTGAAAAAAAAAAAAAAATTTGTTATTTTATAAAACAAAATATGCTATATTTGTTTTAAACATTATTTTAAGAAATTTATGAAGATATTTACCAAATACTTTTATCTCTAGATTTCGGGACGAAATCTCTATTAAGGAGGGTAGATTGTAGTAACCCGTGTTTTCATGTTTAAATTGACGATTTAGACTTCGTGTGCGATTTTAGCGAAAATTGGTCACAGGGGTATTTTGGTCATTTTTTCAATTTTATAAGTCATGAACTAAAAATATATTTTTTTGGGAAAAGTTGCGTGAGATTAAATGATTTGGTATTCGTGTTGGAAGTTAAGATTTTTTCGAGTCATATTTAAAATTAAATCTAATATTTTCTCTTTTAATTTTAACAGTAGCAGAATTTTGTTTTCAGATTTTTGTTAGGAAAACGAATGAAATTTAAGGTTCTGCCCGCGTAGTCCCAAGCAAAACTCGATTCTGCACACTTTTCGTCTAATGCAATTTTCTCAGATTCTGCACCGTTTGGGCAGAAAACGAGGATTACAGTAGCAGTTTTAGTGTATCAGAAATTAAATCTAATATTTTCTCTTTTAATAATTAGATTGTTAGGCCATTATGCTTGGTTATTTATAATATTAGTGGAATTATAGGTGCATTAGTGTATGTTGACATCATCTTGCATATTCATTATAAACTACCAATTAATTAGAAGTTAGTGGTTAATAATTAGATTGTTAGGCCATTATGCTTGGTTATTTATACATTAATATTAGTGGAGTTATAGGTGCATTAGTGTATGTTGACATCATTTTGCATATTCCTTATAAACTACCAATTAATTAGAAGTTAGTGGATTGTTAGGCCATTATGTTTGGTTATTTATACATTAATATTAGTGGAGTTATAGGTGCATTAGTGTATGTTTACATCATCTTGCATATTTCTTATAAACTACCCATTAATTAGAAGTTAGTGGTTAATAAGTGGATTGTTAGGCCATTGTCTCCAAGTGGAAGCTTGGCTATTTATACACTCACATACTCTCTCAAAAACACACATTCTACACTTCTAGCATAGAGAGCTTGAGAGAGTCACATAGAGAAAGATTTATATATATATATACACAATTATAGATATACATACACCTCGAGTTAGAAGAAGAAGAAGAAGAAGAAGAGAAGTGTTTGGGAGTTGCTCAACATCATTTATAGGTACCGGGTTGTGTACAATATGCTTTCTAAATTCTCCGGAGTATTTCTTTGTTATCTCTACTTGTACTCTTTTTGCAGTTATGTTGTGTTTTCATTTGGAATCAATGAGTATGTGTTTATTGCTAAGTGCTATGGGACTAAAGGGTCATGAGCAAGGAGCACCTACCAACAGTCCAACAGGCCTCAGGGACCGACGTACTGGAGACGGGTGAGGTGAGGTGAGGTGTCTCTTGCTATGTGATCAAGAGGAACCTGGTATGATGCTATTGGTATGAGCGTTTGGCTAGTGTGAGCAGTTTGGGTTGTGAGACTGGTCAATTGATTTGATGTCGTTCTATGTATTTGATTGTCATTATCCTTTTAAGCCTTTATTATTCATGTCATATTGTATACTTCCCGGTATGGTTTTTAGATGCAGGCAGTGCCGGTAACCGAAGCCTAGAAGGGAGATAAGGTTAAGGATGATATAGGAGATCCGTGGAGAATATGGACCTGCTGGGAGTTTTAAAGAGATTTTGTATTTTTATTTTAAAGAATCAAGTGTGATTTATTTAATTTTTCAATGGAAATACGCTTATTTTTGCGGGGCGTCACAAATGGTATCAGAGCCTGTCCCCAGTCGAAAATGTAGGACTAAGTCAAGGTTAGATAGTCTACATCGCCTGGGAGGAGTCAGAGAAGGTTGGAAAAAAAAAAAAAAATTTGTTATTTTATAAAACAAAATATGCTATATTTGTTTTAAACATTATTTTAAGAAATTTATGAAGATATTTACCAAATACTTTTATCTCTAGATTTCGGGACGAAATCTCTATTAAGGAGGGTAGATTGTAGTAACCCGTGTTTTCATGTTTAAATTGACGATTTAGACTTCGTGTGCGATTTTAGCGAAAATTGGTCACAGGGGTATTTTGGTCATTTTTTCAATTTTATAAGTCATGAACTAAAAATATATTTTTTTGGGAAAAGTTGCGTGAGATTAAATGATTTGGTATTCGTGTTGGAAGTTAAGATTTTTTCGAGTCATATTTAAAATTAAATCTAATATTTTCTCTTTTAATTTTAACAGTAGCAGAATTTTGTTTTCAGATTTTTGTTAGGAAAACGAATGAAATTTAAGGTTCTGCCCGCGTAGTCCCAAGCAAAACTCGATTCTGCACACTTTTCGTCTAATGCAATTTTCTCAGATTCTGCACCGTTTGGGCAGAAAACGAGGATTACAGTAGCAGTTTTAGTGTATCAGAAATTAAATCTAATATTTTCTCTTTTAATAATTAGATTGTTAGGCCATTATGCTTGGTTATTTATAATATTAGTGGAATTATAGGTGCATTAGTGTATGTTGACATCATCTTGCATATTCATTATAAACTACCAATTAATTAGAAGTTAGTGGTTAATAATTAGATTGTTAGGCCATTATGCTTGGTTATTTATACATTAATATTAGTGGAGTTATAGGTGCATTAGTGTATGTTGACATCATTTTGCATATTCCTTATAAACTACCAATTAATTAGAAGTTAGTGGATTGTTAGGCCATTATGTTTGGTTATTTATACATTAATATTAGTGGAGTTATAGGTGCATTAGTGTATGTTTACATCATCTTGCATATTTCTTATAAACTACCCATTAATTAGAAGTTAGTGGTTAATAAGTGGATTGTTAGGCCATTGTCTCCAAGTGGAAGCTTGGCTATTTATACACTCACATACTCTCTCAAAAACACACATTCTACACTTCTAGCATAGAGAGCTTGAGAGAGTCACATAGAGAAAGATTTATATATATATACACAATTATAGATATACATACACCTCGAGTTAGAAGAAGAAGAAGAAGAAGAAGAGAAGTGTTTGGGAGTTGCTCAACATCATTTATAGGTACCGGGTTGTGTACAATATGCTTTCTAAATTCTCCGGAGTATTTCTTTGTTATCTCTACTTGTACTCTTTTTGCAGTTATGTTGTGTTTTCATTTGGAATCAATGAGTATGTGTTTATTGCTAAGTGCTATGGGACTAAAGGGTCATGAGCAAGGAGCACCTACCAACAGTCCAACAGGCCTCAGGGACCGACGTACTGGAGACGGGTGAGGTGAGGTGAGGTGTCTCTTGCTATGTGATCAAGAGGAACCTGGTATGATGCTATTGGTATGAGCGTTTGGCTAGTGTGAGCAGTTTGGGTTGTGAGACTGGTCAATTGATTTGATGTCGTTCTATGTATTTGATTGTCATTATCCTTTTAAGCCTTTATTATTCATGTCATATTGTATACTTCCCGGTATGGTTTTTAGATGCAGGCAGTGCCGGTAACCGAAGCCTAGAAGGGAGATAAGGTTAAGGATGATATAGGAGATCCGTGGAGAATATGGACCTGCTGGGAGTTTTAAAGAGATTTTGTATTTTTATTTTAAAGAATCAAGTGTGATTTATTTAATTTTTCAATGGAAATACGCTTATTTTTGCGGGGCGTCACAAATGGTATCAGAGCCTGTCCCCAGTCGAAAATGTAGGACTAAGTCAAGGTTAGATAGTCTACATCGCCTGGGAGGAGTCAGAGAAGGTTGAAAAAAAAAAAAAATTTGTTATTTTATAAAACAAAATATGCTATATTTGTTTTAAACATTATTTTAAGAAATTTATGAAGATATTTACCAAATACTTTTATCTCTAGATTTCGGGACGAAATCTCTATTAAGGAGGGTAGATTGTAGTAACCCGTGTTTTCATGTTTAAATTGACGATTTAGACTTCGTGTGCGATTTTAGCGAAAATTGGTCACAGGGGTATTTTGGTCATTTTTTCAATTTTATAAGTCATGAACTAAAAATATATTTTTTTGGGAAAAGTTGCGTGAGATTAAATGATTTGGTATTCGTGTTGGAAGTTAAGATTTTTTCGAGTCATATTTAAAATTAAATCTAATATTTTCTCTTTTAATTTTAACAGTAGCAGAATTTTGTTTTCAGATTTTTGTTAGGAAAACGAATGAAATTTAAGGTTCTGCCCGCGTAGTCCCAAGCAAAACTCGATTCTGCACACTTTTCGTCTAATGCAATTTTCTCAGATTCTGCACCGTTTGGGCAGAAAACGAGGATTACAGTAGCAGTTTTAGTGTATCAGAAATTAAATCTAATATTTTCTCTTTTAATAATTAGATTGTTAGGCCATTATGCTTGGTTATTTATAATATTAGTGGAATTATAGGTGCATTAGTGTATGTTGACATCATCTTGCATATTCATTATAAACTACCAATTAATTAGAAGTTAGTGGTTAATAATTAGATTGTTAGGCCATTATGCTTGGTTATTTATACATTAATATTAGTGGAGTTATAGGTGCATTAGTGTATGTTGACATCATTTTGCATATTCCTTATAAACTACCAATTAATTAGAAGTTAGTGGATTGTTAGGCCATTATGTTTGGTTATTTATACATTAATATTAGTGGAGTTATAGGTGCATTAGTGTATGTTTACATCATCTTGCATATTTCTTATAAACTACCCATTAATTAGAAGTTAGTGGTTAATAAGTGGATTGTTAGGCCATTGTCTCCAAGTGGAAGCTTGGCTATTTATACACTCACATACTCTCTCAAAAACACACATTCTACACTTCTAGCATAGAGAGCTTGAGAGAGTCACATAGAGAAAGATTTATATATATATATACACAATTATAGATATACATACACCTCGAGTTAGAAGAAGAAGAAGAAGAAGAAGAGAAGTGTTTGGGAGTTGCTCAACATCATTTATAGGTACCGGGTTGTGTACAATATGCTTTCTAAATTCTCCGGAGTATTTCTTTGTTATCTCTACTTGTACTCTTTTTGCAGTTATGTTGTGTTTTCATTTGGAATCAATGAGTATGTGTTTATTGCTAAGTGCTATGGGACTAAAGGGTCATGAGCAAGGAGCACCTACCAACAGTCCAACAGGCCTCAGGGACCGACGTACTGGAGACGGGTGAGGTGAGGTGAGGTGTCTCTTGCTATGTGATCAAGAGGAACCTGGTATGATGCTATTGGTATGAGCGTTTGGCTAGTGTGAGCAGTTTGGGTTGTGAGACTGGTCAATTGATTTGATGTCGTTCTATGTATTTGATTGTCATTATCCTTTTAAGCCTTTATTATTCATGTCATATTGTATACTTCCCGGTATGGTTTTTAGATGCAGGCAGTGCCGGTAACCGAAGCCTAGAAGGGAGATAAGGTTAAGGATGATATAGGAGATCCGTGGAGAATATGGACCTGCTGGGAGTTTTAAAGAGATTTTGTATTTTTATTTTAAAGAATCAAGTGTGATTTATTTAATTTTTCAATGGAAATACGCTTATTTTTGCGGGGCGTCACAGGAGCAGTCTTAAGGTAATAATAATACACTTAAAATTACTAAGGGGTACAAAATTAAAGCATTGGGTTAACAAATAATGTCACAGGTATTATTTGTTTATTAAAATAATACCACAACTAAAAATAATACACAGTAGTAACTAAAAATGATATTTTATTAATTATTAGGGGAACGAAAATACAAGTTGCTACAAAAGTCTTATACATATTTTTGGTCTTAGGTCTAGCCCCTTTTATATTTTAGTAATAGGTAAAAATAATAATAATAAATATTTGAAATGCTCCTTTTAAATCCCACATAACTAATTATGTGGAATTTTGTTATATAAGGATTTGATTTGATTAAGTTTCACTAATTAGAGATTTTTAACCAAAATTAAAAGCGAATTCTCCTTTAAACTCAAAAAATCTAATGTGAGGGATTTCTTACCAAATTTCTATTTAAACTAGGAGGATGGCCCCCCTGTGCAATGCACAAAAGTCGGATTTGATAGGAAAAATGAAATGTATATTTTTTTTTAAAGTGTACACGAAAGAGAATAAGCTCTATTAATTCTTATGATGATGCTACGAAAAAGATTAATGCTATGCTTCTCAAATTTCTATCCCAAAAGTACTTCCCAAATGATGTGGCATGCAGTGAGGCCAGGTAAATAACTTTTAATCAAAATTCAACTAGTCCCACTGTATTAGACCTGTGTGTAAATTAAATTTATAAACATTGTGTGTGTAATATCAATAATATTGTGCAATAAAAGTAATTTCTCATTTATAGGCATGTGTGTAAAACTCAATTTATATTAAAGTGTTCAAGGAATGAGTATGCGTAAATTATATTTATAAAAATATTTTGGGACAATTGGTTATGGATGCGTAATAAACTTAAATTTCTAAGCATGTGTGTAAATTAAATTTATAGGCCAACCCCGCTTTTTCAAGAAAATTTACAAAAATACAAAAAACACAAAACAACAAAACTACAAAACAAACCCAAAAAACACCAAAACCGTTATAAAAAAAAAAAACCCAAAAAGTATATATTTTGATATTACACACACATGCCTATAAATTTCATTTAGATACTCGCTTAGAAATTTAATTTTATTACACACACATGCCTAAATTTAATTTTTCGGTCATAAATGTGATTTTATATTTGGTATTACACACACATGCCTATTGATATTATCCATCCCACTTTATCAAGAAAGTACAAAAAGCCCAAAAAAAAACAACAAAACAAACCCATAAAACACAAAAACTGAAAGGAAAAAAAAGGGGGGGGGGGGGGGGGGGGGGGGGGGGGACTTGTTTGGGAACCAAAAAAACACATAAATAAAAACAAAGCCCAAAATGAGTTTGCCAAATATATCATAGCCAAAATTGTTGGCTTAGGCACATTAGTGCCTTGTAAGGAGCCATCAATGAATTAGTGTCTTGTTTGAGAAAAAAAGAAGAAAAAAGAAAAACACTGGCCAAACTTGGTTGTGCCAAAATAGTCTCTTACATTAGCGCCTTGTAAGCCATCATTGCTGACTTTGTTGTCCAATAATTAGTGTCTTGTTTGGGAAATAAAAAAGAAGAAAATGAAAAAGACAAGCCAAACTTAGTTGTGCCAAACAAGTCCCTTTCGTTTTTTTAACCAACTTGTATATATTGAAGCAAAAGTTGATTGAATCCTAATTTTTTTGCTAAATATTTTATAAATAGTTGATTGGATCCTCATTTTGATATTAAATAAAATTCAGAAAAGTGACCTAAAGCTAATTTTCTTCTTGAACTGACGAAAATGTCCCCACACAAATCCATAAATGACCCAAAAATGTATATAGATGTAGAGAGTTGTAGTATTTGAGAGGAGAAAAATGGTAAAAGCAAACAATTAACCAAAATATCAAATCAGGACAATTGAAATTGGAAATAGAATATTGGCCTATAGTCCCTGATTTAGGACTTTAGAAGTTAAAGAACAACTCGTTACAAACACTTTTTTAAATACTCTCTCATCAACAACTTTTGTTGGATTTAGTCCTTTGACTCATTGACCAATTATTTTATTTTATTTTTTATTTTTTACTAATGGCAAAGTACCCACAGGCGCTACGCACACACATAGGCGGGGCCACATACCCACAACCCAAACAAGCCCCATAGGGAAAACTCCCAAAGGGAGTGACTCCCATAGGAATCGAACCCTGGCCTCCCCCATGGGAGAACCAGTCATACCAACTAGGCTACAAGGCCCGTGGTACTCATTGACCAATTTATTATTATGACAAAGCTACCCTCAATCATAATAAATAGAAAATATAAGCTTTTCTTTGGAGATTGAAGAACAACACGTCTCCATTGCCGGCCACCTAACTGGTCAGCACCATTGTCGTCGACAACTGCAGTTGCGACCATTCCATCCACCATCAATTCGTACTTCCCACACGCGTCCAGCTAATGGAGCAATAAGCCATTTTTATCTCTCCCTAGATCTAGGATTTGTTTCATGTTTGGGGCTTCAAAATCGAAGATATGAAATTTGTTCAACAATGAGAGCTATCCAGTACGAGGAAGCACAGACAACAGTGTGGTCGGCGAGGAAGCAACGTCAACAATGCAAACCATAATATTACTTGAATGCAATCATTTAAAGCTTATATACAGGAGTTCATTTGTAGAATCTTTGGATCAGTGAACACCGATCCAGATCAATGACCAATGTCAAGTCAAAATTTATGCCAAGTGTTGCATAGACAGGTGCTGTTTGTTTGTAAAATTAAAAAAATTGCAGAATTTCACAAAAAGAGTTGTGAAATTTGACCAAAGTGGGTTTGTTTAAGGCCTTATTTAGCCAAAGTGCTTGTGCTTTGCTTTGTTTATTGTGTAAACCTTCACATTACTTTTTCTATTAACAAATTTTACATAACTAGTGAAATTTTAGGTGCTAGAGTGATGTCACGACCCATCCCACTACGCGTGGAAATAGGACACGTGGCACGCCACCAAGGCTCATCCAATCATCAATATAATTATATGCAGCGGAAAGAACTGTAAAACAACCCTGAGTATTTTAAAACTTAGGAAACATTGCCCTCTGAGTTGACAAATACATTGAAAATTTGAGTTATAAAAAAAAAGTTTTAGCCAATTGAAAACACGTCCAAAAGAATCATTTTTGAAAATAGAGGTTCAGTCGACTGTGCCTAGGGTCCAGTCGATTGTGCCTAGCAGAAACCAAAACCCTAAATCCTCAACAGAGGTCTAGTCGACTGATCAGGGAACCCAGTCGACTGCACCGGTTACTATTTGGATTAGTAGCTAAAATCTACAGTAGCTCAGTCGACTGATCAAAGGGTTCAGTTGACTGTGTTATGCAGAACCAAAATGCAACATTTTAAAAGGGGTCCAGTCGACTGATGGATGCTACAGTTGACTGGTTTTGCCATTAATAGAAGCAGTAGCCAAAAATCAACAGTGCTCAGTCGACTGATCAAAGGGTCCAGTCAATTGCTTCTCTTACTATTCACTTTCAGTGTCTCAAACACACGGGATCCAGTCGACTGATCCTGGGTCCAGTCGACTGCTCCCCTGTGTGGACACGCGGGTTTCCACCACTTTTGTTTGTTTTGAAATTATTTTGGATTAAAGAAAGAAAAGGTCTGTTGAAAACAGATACAGAGTCGCCATTTGGTCTTTAAGGAACCAAGAAACCTAATTTTGACTCACCCAAATGGATAAAGGGCACCGGCCCTTCATAACCAAAGAACTTGGTTCGGGGTTTTTGTACGAGAGAGGAAGGAGCCTTTGTCGCGACTAAAACACCCTCAACTCGCCCCGTCTTTCGACGGGCCTCAATTAGCATCCAAATATCATCTTATACTATGTTTGGTTCGACAAATAATACTATAATAGTATATTACATCACATAAGAAAATTTGAAATGGAAGATCTAAAGATAAGATATCATTCATAAGATCTAAGCCAAATATCACACAATGCAAAGTGAAAAGATCACACAAATAAACCTAGGAAAAATTGTCTAATCATGTATCAAATAATCAAGACTTCCTAATCTAAAGGGGGACATGAATTGTTCTTGAAACAAATAATCAAAGAAATCAAAATATGCTTAGCAAGCTAGAATGATGCATGTTAATCTTTGAGAAAAGAAGATCTCTCAATCCCCGGGACAGATGAGAAAGGATGATTAGATCGGGTGAAGCATGAACGTGTGATCATGACCATTCCTTATAATCTTCTTAGATTAGGGGTCACAAAAACCCCAAATCTTTGCATGGATGCAATGTATGTATCTAAAATGTGCCAAGGTTGTAGTGTGCTTTGTGTTCATGGCTTCCTAGAATGACTTAGAAGTCTATAATGTGTATGAATGGATGAATGAAATCAACATGGGATATGTACAAATGTAGTATGAACTACTTCCTAAGATATGAACTAATTTAGAATGCATATAAGCATCAAATCAAAGAATGAAAGTTAAGATGTGCTTGCTGTGAATAGTGGACAGAACAGTAGCATGATCTTGTGGAAATTGAAAAGAGGGGTTAGGAATGTTTTCAATTTTTTATGGAGATCTTCCTTATTGTGTCTAGAACACAACCCAAAAATCCAATCTTGAATAGCTATCACAGATTGAGAGAAATCATATAAACAATGAAGGTCACTCAGAAACAGAGTCCGTACTGTCGACTGAAATGTTGAAAAATCTTAGAAAATGAAAACTAATGATCTAGAGGCCCATTTTATACAGAAAGTTTCCTAAGACATTGAAGTTTCAGGGAAAAATAAGTTAGGACCACCCCTTTTGGAAAAGGTTTCTGGAAAAGAGGTTGGAAGTGGACCTAGCTGCTGTGACAGCAAAAACAGAATGTCTGGAAGGAATGTTTGGGTCCAAATGGACCATTTCCAAGTACTTCCAAGTCAAACCAAAAATCATGGGTGTTCTCCAATGAGTTAGGAAGACTTTCCAAGTGACCTTGCATCCATATGTTGAGTATTGAGTTCTAGAGAAATCTTTGAACTCAGCTCACTCACTGTTTTGACTCATTGTTTTGAAGATTTTGGAGAAAACAAGGTTTTGTTTCTTGAAACCAAGATTAGAGGGACTGAGAGGGGTTTTGAAATAGATGTTTTGAAAGCATATTTTCAATACTCAATAAGGATTATAGCCACTTAAAATGTCAACATCAAACTCATCATCAAGAACCTCCAAGATTGTTGGAGAGATTTATTTTTATTTTGAACATAACTTCAATACATTTCAAGAATACCTTGGAAGTATTGAGGTTATGATCATCATCTATCAAACATGTTTTTGAGGTCAAGAGCTACTATCCATAAGGATTCACTCACCCCAAACTTCATGTCATCACTTAGATGATGATGAACTAGTAAGTAAATAAAGAAAATAAAAAAGAAATGAGATAAGAAGAGATAAA
Source organism: Hydrangea macrophylla (assembly GCA_033977485.1). Lineage (NCBI taxonomy): Eukaryota > Viridiplantae > Streptophyta > Magnoliopsida > Cornales > Hydrangeaceae > Hydrangea > Hydrangea macrophylla. The sequence goes on along the minus strand of CM066987.1, from coordinate 17,974,582 downwards.
CAATGAATAAACAAGCAAGTAGATAATGATCAATAGATGATATTCATGAAGCATTGAACTTGTAGATTGGTGTTTCACTCATATGTAATGACAGTGGACATGGAAGAAGCTTCCACTCTCTTAAATGCTCACTAAAATGGTGGTTGTGAGTATTGAATGTTGAAGTAAATGGGAGTAATGAAGTAAAAACAAAGTTTAGAACTCACTTTTGTTTTGAAAAATCAAAGAAGGAAGCTTCTTTCTCTCTATTCTAACCTTATCTCTACAACTTTCTCTCCCAAACATTTCCTAAACTTTCATTTCACTCCCCCAAAATGAAGAGTAATGGGGTGTTTATATAGGCCAACTTTGGGTGGTTTTGGGATTTAGAAAGTATTCCCATTGGCTCCAAACGTCTGAAATCATAAAACTATGTCGTTTTGATTTTTAATTAATCAAAATGGGGCCACAAAACTAATTACAAAAACTCACTGTTCTGGAGGGGAGTGCCGCGGCGGCAGTGGGCCAGTGCCGCGGCGGCACTGCTCCTCCCTTCGTCCAGATAATGCTGTTTAGGCCCCCTGAGGTTTCGGTATTCGCAAAAATGCCCTATTTCGTCCGAAATTCACAGAAAATGTATATGAACTCCAAACTGAGGTTGTGATATACTGTTGGAAAGGTAATGGAGTCTACTTTACATAAAAAATAGTTTGGGGATAGGTCACTTTGAAAAGTTTTGTGGTATTCGCAATAAAAGCTGATTTGATCGTCTTTTTCGTCTTTGGAAATTCATAATAAATTCGTTTTAAATTCAAAAATTATGTGCGATATACCGTTGGAAAGCTATTGACCTCTAGTATCCATGAAAAATATTTGAAAATTGTTTCGGCGCCCCAGTTTCAAAGTCAAATTCTGGTCAATCTGGTCAAACCTGGGATTCCCGGGAAGTTCTGAAAACCTCTGGGAGTTCCCGGGAGCTGATGTTTTCGCTCGATTTTCTTTTGGAACTTGTTTTAATACTTTTTTCATGATTTAAAATGATTCTGGTGAATTCGGACGATTTTGGTCAAACCTGGTCAAACCGGTCACGGGGACTTTTCGGGAACTTCCGGGACTTCCGGGGGTCTCTGGGAGCTGACGATTTCATCCGATTTTTCTTAAAAACTCATTTGATCACTTTTCTTACGACGTAGTATGTTTTTGGGACCAAATTTGGGAGCTTTCGGGCTTTCAAGGGTATTTTGGTCATTCTGAGCATTCTGAGAGATAGAGCTGACTTCCGAGAGTCCTTTTGAGTCTTTTGCAATCATTGTGAACCACCAAGCTATGGGTCTCCTAAATCTGATAGCCGACAAAATGGGGTGTCTACAGTTTGCCCCTCTTTGGCATGAACTTGCGAGGCAACGCATGTCGCAAGCGAGTGCCAAAGCTTTGAAGAGACATGACTTTTTGGAGGCTATAGATTTAGGATAAAAGCGTTGCAAAAAGATGCAATGTGCTGAGGTCAGTGCTGGTCGTGCTCTGCGTGAACTGCCTACGTATCCCAAGGAGAATCAGACCGGGACGTAGTTCGGGGCACAAAGGGACAAATCACACATGCACAATAAGACACGCGGATGCTATGCTGCAACGCGTGGATGTGATATGAATTGTGTCACGCGTCCTATTTATGCCTAGTATGAGCAGGTGCTGTAGGGTGTGCCCTTCCGAGTGGGCCGGTGTTGTGCTGGATAAGGACACCAAGGCTTAGGAGGCTCGAGGCAAAACTTGTGAAACTTTGGGAAGTATGGTTTACAAACGAGTGAGATAGATCAGATGTGCTTCGTTTATCAGACGACAGCCAAAGATGGCCGAGGAAAAAATGGACAGATGAGAAAGCTTGTGATAATCAGGATGCGGGACATGTTCCGATGGTTCCTGACGGCTGATTTTCGGGAGTCGGCTCCTCCTTTGTTACTTTCTGCTGATGGTAGCGGGAGCTGGTATCTGTCTACTTTTGTCCCCGGGGATAATGCAGGGTTCTCGGAGAATCTCTTTTCTTGATCGGGAACCAAGACCCATCTCTGAATCTCTCACGGTTGATCAAAATTTGTCGGCGCTCAATCCAAGAGAGCCTGTCGGGGCTTCCGGGAGCTGATATCTTTCTTCTTTTGTCCTCGGGGGATAATGCAGGGTTCTCAGAGAATCTCTTTTCTTGATCGGGAACCAGGACCCATCTCTGAATCTCTCACGGTTGATCAAATCTGTCGGCGCTCAATCCAAGAGAGCCTGTTGGGGCTTCCGGGAGCTAGTATCTTTTTTCTTTTGTCCTCGGGGGATAATGCAGGGTTCTCGGAGAATCTCTTTTCTTGATCGGGAACCAGGACCCATCTCTGAATCTCTCACGGTTGATCAAAATTATCGGCGCTCAATCCAAGAGAGCCTGTTGGGGCTTCCGAGAGCTGGTATCTTTCTTCTTTTGTCCTCGGGGGATAGTGCAGGATTCTCGGAGAATCTATTTTCTTGATCGGGAACCAGGACCCATCTCTGAATCTCTCACGGTTGATCAAAATTGTCGGCGCTCAATCCAAGAGAGCCTGCTGGGGCTTCCGGGAGCTAGTATCTTTCTTCTTTTGTCCTCGGGGGATAATGTAGGGTTCTCGGAGAATCTTTTTCTCTATTTTTTTGGTGCCTCGGCCAAAATCCAGGATTCGTTCTCGGAACTCTCGTGTTTGATCAAAATTTGCGACGGTTGTTCTGAAATAGCCGATTCGGGTCCTCGGGAGTCAATTCTTCCCAGTTTCTGCCTGCTGGAGGTAGTCCTGACAACTTTTGGCCCGCTTGGGGTAAAACCTCATAAATCTTGACTGGAATGGGCCGTCGGGGCTGATCGGGGCCAAAAAAGGGCTGAAAAAGGCCAAAACGAGGCGAAATAGAGCAAAACGGAGCGAAGCGGGGCCCACAAGGAGCAGTGCCGCGGCAGCATTGGGCCACTGCCGCGGCGGCAGTTGGCCAGTGCCGCGGCGGCACTGGGTGGCCGGACTTCAACTTTGTATAACTCGGGTTTTTGAGCTTTTGAAGCTCATTCTTGGCCATTTTGGGTGTTTTTGGAGCCAAAATTCATCAAAACGCAGCTTGTACGCGCTCAGGTGAGTAACCTTCCCCCGTAGTTGGATTTTTGATTGGTGTCTTGGTTAGCCCAAATTTTCAAAAAGAAAGTCTAACTTTTACTTCCATTTTCTTTGTAGATCCATGGCTTCGAGCTCGAGGAGACCATCTAAGAAGGCCAAGGAGCGGATGAAAGCCGAGATGCAAACCCCGGACTTGATTTTATGGGACCCTCAACGTCATCTTTCGACCGCGGCTCTAGCGAGCTTGGTATGTGAAACTTTCGACAGTTTAGGACCACTTTCATGTATTGTGCTAGTTTTGTGAGCCGTAGTGTGCACCTAGAGATCGTTAGAAGTTTGATTTGTGCTCAAATGTTGATTTCGTGAATTTGGCTCTCGGGTCGTGAATAGTGATTTTGTGCATCTTTTTGTCATTTTTGGTATGTGCAGGTGCCGGAAGTGACATTAAAAGGCCATGGTAGCCTCGCCCACGCTTTCCTATGGTATACTCAACTCTCGCCCACCGTCAAGAGGATGGTAGACGATCCCGGGTTCGGAGGCTTCGTTCGTCTGGTTTCGAAAAGTAGCAATGATTTGGCTCATTTCTATGCTCTGGCTGAGAGGTGGTGGGACAACACCAATACCTTCCACCTGCCGTTTGGTGAGATGACCATGACGCCCTTCAACTTCTCCATGATTACGGGCTTGAGGGTCGGCGGGAAGCGCCTGATTCTGGACTATTTCTATGAGATCGACCCGGAGGCCGTAGAGATGCTGTTGGGGTTGTTCCCCCTAACCTGGAGAGGCACTGGTTTCCTTGTGGCTGGCTTTACCGGGCCTATGGCAGAGGTAATCACAATCTGAACAATTCCCAGCTTTTGAGGGTGTATCTTCTGTATGTCCTTGGTTGTTCGATCTTTGCGACACGCAACGACCGGGTGAGCCTGAGATTCCTTTCTTGCCTGGCGACCATTGATGAGATCCCCTCCTACGACTGGGGCGGTGCTGCCTTGGCCCATCTTTACAAGTATATGGGTGAGGTCTCTCGGGGCGATGTTAAATCGACAGGGGGATTTTGGCGAGCTTGGGAGGTATGTACTGCACCTTCTCTCACCTTTTAGTTTTTTTTTTTCGATTTCTGTACTTTTTCTGATTTCTCCTTCGTTTGTGCAGTTTTGGAGCTTCGAGTACTTGAAGATGTTGGCTCTTTCTCCTGCGGACGAATCGGGCGAAGACGAGGATGGCATGGCCCCTGTGCCTCTGTTCCCGCGAGGCTTGAGATGGCGGAGGGATGTTGTTGGGGTGAAGAGTGGGGCTCACCGGATTGTTTTGCTCAGAAACTTCCTAACCGAGCTGACGGCTGCTAGTGTTGATTGGACGCCTTGGGAGCGCGTCGCCTATGCTGCCCCGAAGGAGATTCAAGCGGTCAAGCCTCTTTCCTCTTGCCGACTCTTGATGGAGAGTACCGAGTGCAGGCAGTGGTTCCTTGGCGAGCGGGTGTCCCGGCAGGTGGTTGGTGGTTCCAGGTATCGCGTCCCTCATAATCCTCCTGCGATGGATGCCAGTGACCTTTCTGGTGATGCTCTGCTGGCGGCCTTGGCTGGCACCGACGTTTGGGACCATTTTCTCTCTGAGACCGGTTACGAGGCTTACCGTGGCCGTTTCCTGATGCCTAACTTCCCGCTCCTGGAGGTAAGTTTCCTTTTTCATTTTTGTCTTTTGCCTATGTTTTTTTTGACTCATTTTTTTCCTAACTTGTTTTGTGTCTACAGCTTCGTGAGATGTACAGGAGACAGGCTCCTCAGGCTTCCGATCCTACCCCTCCTTGGGATTGGACCGTCAATGTTCTAGGCGCTGACGGCACTCCCCAAGTGATGGAGGTGCCACGAGTCACATGTGGGTACCCTACTCAGCCAGCGGGCGTCCTCAATGTTCCTTGGAGTTATGCTGAGGAGGGTCACGCCTTGGCGGCTAGCCTACGGTCCTTGGTCCTTACACGAGACCATCGGGTATGTCTCTAATTTTGCACTTTCTTAACGTTATGAGGTTCTAACCCTAGATTTTACCCTTGACAGATGGATAGTATGCGGCAATTTGCCGCCAATCAGATGGCGACTTTGGTAAGTTTCTGACTCGATTCTATTTTTTGCATTTTTTGTTGTTTCCCTACTGATTGCCTTCATTTTATTTGTGTGTGCAGTATCGTGGAGGCGGAGCTGGCTCATCGAGGACTGGTCCAAGGTGCAGAGGTGGTAGGAGGAGGCCGTCGCCGACATACACTCCGGGCGGTCCGACAGAGGACGAAGAAGAGGAGGACTGAGGCCCCCCCCCCCCAAGCGGGAATTTTTATTTTCTTTTTTTTTTTTATGTTTTCGATTGGGTTGTACTGATGATATGACTATTTGGACAGTGTAGGACGATGTGTAGAACAGTTTGTGACCTTTGACAGAGTATTATGATGTTTCGCCTTTTAGGCCGGATAGCTTCCGGTTTGGAGGCGCAGTTGTGTGCTTGTTTTAGTTGATAATTGCGTGATGATATATATGCACTGTGATTGTTGAATGTTACTGCGATGGGCAGTTTTGTGATAGTGAGTGCTTTTACCTTGCAGGTGGGATAGTCCGTGAAACGGGGAGGTGCTGCCGAAATTTCGAATTTTGCTAGAGCCGCGACAGAAAATATGGCTTTGTATGATCCCGCTCAACTCACAGCTTGGCTGAACATCACGGATGGCGTGGAACGGATCAACCTCTTTAGCTACGGCTTGACCGAGCTGTTCTCTCTTTGCCAGATGACCCTGAACACTGAGTTCTTGCGTGCTGCCATTGCTCACTGGGACCCGGTGAACCATGTCTTCAATTTCAATGACCTGGAAATATGCCCCCTGTTTGAGGAGTTTTGCGCTATTCTTGGCTATGATCCTGACTCTGATCTGATTCTTCCTTCTGCTGGTACCCTTAGTCCTACGCGAGGCTTGGCTGAATATTTGAACTGTTCCATCACTATTTCTCGCCGACTGATTCAAGGTGAGGTTCTTGGCATTGCCTCCATCATTGCCCGATACGCCAGTCTTGGGAATCCCAGCGTGTATGATGCTACCTGCGGGGCCGCTTTGATATTGTGCATGACTTCGCACTTTCTGTTCTCGAGCACTTCAGTTGACTTGGTGCATGTGTGCCTCGGACTGAAGCTTAGCAGGAATCCTATGGCCATGGTTCTAGCTGAAACCTTGAATGGTTTGGACCGCGCTTCTGATCAGGGAACGCCTCTACTCTCTGGGGCGCCTCTGGTGTTACAGGCTTGGTTATACGAGCGTCTCCAACTGTGGACGGGCCGCATACCACCAGTTTACTTTCGTCGAGCCATGCTTAACTCTCACTATACTCTTGCCGATTTGGTGGGCATGATGGGTGCCTTATCTGAGGCTGACATTTGCTGGATCGTGAGGCGTTGGGGCCTTTATGCTGTCACCACGAGCCTCAGGGGTCACCAGAGAGTGTGGTTGATGGGTCTGAGAGAGACTCCTTTCTATCATCCTCGCCGCTTGGCCAGACAGTATGGACAGGTTCAGGAGGTTCCCCGGGGGTTTACTGAGAGGGTCTTTGCTTCCAGGATTAGGGCTACCACTATTGCTGCTTTTATTGATGGTTGGACTGACCGAGTAAAAGCCTACTTCTAAAGACCTTTGAAGAAATAAAAGATACAAAGATTGAACTGGACCTGACTGATTCTGCTCATTCCTCCAAGTGTCTTTGAACATGTGTGATTGCTTTTTGAAAGACTTTTATTTCTTTGATTATTCCTGCTTATGTAATATTCAAAGTTCGTTTACCGGTGAACCTTGGTTACTCTGGGAATCTCATTTTATGAATTTTCAATTTTTTTAAAAAGTATTTTGTAACTGAGATTTCAATTAGATGTTGCTTTTGGTACTCGCTTGGGCATGCTGGGACGATTAGAGGTAGACGAGGCGGGTGGCTGAAGTTTGCCCCTAGTTTGGGACATGTATGGTTGTGAGGCAAACGAGGTAGATGACCGACGTTTGCCCCTAGTTTAGAAGAGGTTCAGGCAAACGAGGCGAGTGGCCGAAGTTTGCCCCTAGTGTGGAGGGTGATTTCTAGGTTATGGTAAAGACCGCGACTTTATTTTTCTCACACGCTCATCATTTTGCCTAGGCACCAGTTAGGTGACCTAGCGAGCCCTTTTCTCTCTTTTGTTATTGCTCACCTTGGATTTAACTCTAACTTTTGCCTAGGCGTCCTTTCGGATTTTCAACCTAGCGAGCCATCCTTTTTTTTTTTTTTGAAAGTCTGCCTACGTACCCCCGAGCGGGGATCAGGTCCAACGTAGTTCGGGCCAAAGCTTGAAGGAGATCGGGTTATTCGTGAGTGGAGCGACCGAACCGATGTGGTTGCCTACATATCCCCGAGTGGGAATCAGGTCGAGCGTAGTTCAGGCCATGGTTTTGAAAGAAAAGTTATTTTTGGGGGGGTGGAGCGACCGATCCGATGGGGTTGCCTACGTATCCCCGAGTGGGAATCAGGTCGAGCGTAGTTCAGGGCGAGGCGTGAAAAAAATTTGGTTTGAGAGATGGTCAAGCATAGTACTTTTTGAGGCGATCCATGTTGATCGGTTCTTTGAATTCGACACCATCGAGGTCCATGAGATAAGTTGCTCCTCCGGAAAGAGTAGTTTTGACGATATAAGGGCCGACCCATTTAGGTTTGAACTTTCCGCGTGGATCAAAGATCGGAGCTCGTAATTCCTTAAGGACAAGGTCGCCCTTGACAATCTTTCTCGGACGAACCCTTTTGTTGAAAGCACGGGCTATCCTCTTTTGATAAATTCGGACATGGTCAACTGCCGCTAGACGCTTTTCATCTATGAGAGCCAATTCTTCGTATCTTTCTCTCAACCAATCTAATTCCGAAACTTCACATTCTGCCATCACGCGCAGAGATGGTAGTTCTATCTCGACCGGAAGTACCGCTTCCATCCCATATACCAGCGAGTAAGGAGTTGCTCCCGTGGACGTCCTTATCGACGTTCTGTAACCCCAAAGCGCGAACGGTAGCTTTTCATGCCAGTCCTTGTAGGTGTCGGCCGATTTCTGCAGTATGGCCTTGACATTCTTATTTGCAGCTTCGACTGCCCCGTTGGTTTGCGGCCTATATGGTGACGACTTGTGATAAGTGATTTTGTATACTTCAAACAGATCCCTGACTTCTGCTTTGAAATGACTCCCGTTGTCCAAAACGATCTCATGGGGGACTCCATAACGACAGATGAGATTTCTCTTGATGAATTTGGCCACTTCCTTGGCTCCCAACTTGTTGTAAGACGCGGCTTCTACCCATTTTGTGAAGTAGTCGATAGCCACCAAGATGTACCGATTTCCGTTCGAGGCCTTCGGAGTGATTTCACCAATGATGTCGATTCCCCAGGTTGAGAATGGCCAAGGTGAGGTCATGCTGTACAGAAAGGATGGTGGTGTATGCATCATGTTTGCGTGGATCTGGCACTTGTGACACCTTCTTACGTATTCGCAACAATCTTTCTCCAGAGTTGTCCAGTAGTACCCTTGTCTTATAATTTTCTTGGCCAGCATGTGACCGTTCATGTGTGGACCGCAGACTCCCTCGTGTATTTCCTCCATCATTCTCCTGGAGCTTTTTCCGAACAAGCAAGTCAGGTTGTGACCGTTGTATCCTTTCTTCAACAATTTCCCACCACAAATGATGAATTGCGCTGCGAATCTTCGAATGGCCCTCTTGTCTTTCTCGGTAGACTCTCGGGGGTACATCCCATTCTCTATGAAATCCCAAACATCCCGATACCATGGTGTTCCATTCTCCTCTTCTTCGATTGTGGCAATTATGTTGAACGAAGGCTCGTACCTCTGCTCAATTACCAAGGGCATCATCCTGACTCCCACAGAAATTTTGATCATGGAGGCTAGAGTAGCCAAGGAATCTGCTAGCTGTTTCTCTTCTCTGGGCAAGTAGAGGAACGTGATGTTCTCGAATTGCTTCTTGAGTTGATCTAGATGGTCATGATAGGGCTTCAACCTTTCTTCTTTTACTTTCCATTCTCCTCTAGCTTGTGATATGATGAGGTTTGAGTCCCCGAAGACGTCTAACTTCCGAACTTTCAGCTCTATGGCTGCTTCCATTCCCAGAATGCATGCTTCGTACTCAGCAGTGTTGTTGGTGGAGTTATAATTGAGCTTGACTGCTAACGGAGTATGGTCCCCACTTGGCGATACTAGGATCATTCCTACTCCGTATCCCTTCATGTTGGCTGCTCCATCAAAGTACAACTTTCACTGTTCTTCCTTGATTTCCATGATATTCTCGTCTGGAAATGAAAAGTCCCCACTTTCTTCAGAGTCGATTGCATGTTCTGCAAGATGCTCAGCTACGGTTCTCCCTTTTACCGACTTGCTTGTGACGTATTTGATATCGAATTCAGATAGTAGGAGTAACCAACGGGATATGCGACCAGTCAGGGCGGGCTTTTCGAGGAGGTATTTTAGAGGATCCATGCGGGATATGAGCACAACCGAAAAGGCTAGCATGTAGTGCCTTAGTCGGCGAGTGCACCAAACCAAGGCCCAACATGTTTTTTCGAGGGTAGAGTAGTTGAGCTCATACCCAGTCATCCTCTTGCTGAGGTAATATATGGCTTTTTCGGAGTGGCTTTCTTCTCCTTCTTGGGCTAGCATGCAGCCCATGGCATTTTTGGAGACGGATAGGTAAAGGAATAAAGGCTTATGAGGAGCGGGTGGGGAGAGGACAGGTGGATTTTGAAGGTAGGCTTTTATTTTGTCGAAAGCGGCTTGGCATTGGTCATCCCATTGGAACTTTTCTCCTTTTCTCAGCAACCGGAACAAAGGATCGCATGTAGTTGTGAGTTTGGAAATGAAGCGACTGATAAATTAGATTCTTCCGAGAAACCCCCTTACTTCTTTTTCATTCCGTGGTGGTGTCATTTCTAGGATTGCCTTGATCTTAGAAGGATCCACCTCTATCCCTCTTTGAGTGATGAGAAAACCTAGGAGTTTACCGGAGGTCACACCGAAAGTGCATTTCTTTGGATTCAACCTCATCTTGTATTTGCGCAACCTTTCGAAAAACTTTTCCAATGCTACCAGGTGCCCTTCTTTGTCTTTGGACTTCACGATCATGTCATCTACATACACTTCTACTTCTTTGTGAATCATGTCGTGCAGCAAGGTGGTGGCGGATCTTTGGTAAGTAGCCCCAGCATTCTTTAGCCCGAAAGGCATTACTCTATAATAGTAGGTTCCCCAAGGCGTGGTGAATGTCGTCTTTTTCCGGTCTTCCGGTGCCATTAGAATCTGATTGTACCCTGAGAAACCATCCATGAATGACAGTAGCTCATGTCCTGCGGTGTTATCTACCAAGACGTCAATGTGGGGAAGCGGGAAGTCATCCTTGGGACTGGCCTTGTTTAGATCACGGAAGTCGACGCACACACGAACTTTTCCATCCTTTTTCGGGACTGGCACGATATTGGCAACCCATTCCGGATATTCGGTGACAATGATGAACCCTGCCTTGAACTGCTTTTCCACTTCTTCTTTAACCTTGAGTGCCCATTCCGGTGTCATGCGCCTCAGTTTCTGCTTGACAGGTTTAGAATTGGGGAGGAGGGGGATATGATGTTGGACAATGTCGGGATCGACCCCAGGCATGTCTTCGTAAGACCAAGCAAAAACATCTTTGAATTCTTTTAGCAAGAGAGTTAATTTTTCTTTTTCTCCTTTATTAAGAGTTGAGCCAATTTGCACAATTTGTGGATTATCTGTTTCACCTAGGTTAACTGATAAAGTATCTTCAATTATTTCATAAGCAGGTGGTTTTTCAATTAGTTGCTTAAGTTCAATTGGGAGATCCTCGGAGGGATCTGTGCATTCACAAGTGTTGGACATAGAGGAGTAAGCAGAATCGTCTTTCATTTCATTCATGACAGGTGAAGTGACTACATTGGACAATGGTGGGCTTACAACAGCCGACTCTGGTACAGACTCGATAATTGGCAATACAGACCCTGGGGGAACAGGGGATAGGGAGACACGGACAGATGACTCTACAGCCCGGTTGCTCAGACCCTCCTCAGTTGGCTTGATCTGATCATCTTGGCTCTTGGCCCTCTTTTCTTCCTTCTTCCCAGCGGATTCCTCCCACATCTTCTCGATGGCTTCAGTGTCTAGGTATTTCAACCAATCTTCCTCCGGGGTCTTCTCATTTTCTTCAGGATAGAACGGATCTTGATATGGGGGCCTTTTGCAGTAAGCGAAGATTTCAAGCCCGGGGTGCCTTTTCCCAATGGTTGGATGGATCCAGGGTTCGGGGAACCTGAAGTAAGGGAAATCATCCCCTTCTTTGATGAATTGTCCATTCAAGGTCTTGCGGTATGGTGGGAGACCCCTTACCCTTTTCTTTCATGACCTCTGTAGCTCGAAGTCTTCTTCAATGGGCTTGTATCCCAACCCGAAAGTGCCTTGTTGCCCTTTGATCTGAGGGAACTCACGAATCCCTTGTTGGCGTCGGCCCAATCCCATTCCGGGAAAGTAGTTCATTCTGCGGACAATGTTGACAACTGCGGAGTGGACCTCGGGGAACCTGTCTTCGTCATTGATCATGTGGACTTCTTCCATGAAGAATCCCCCGATTTCTCCTTCTTCTAGCTCAGGTATTTGGACTTCAAAAATGGGAGGGTAATTTGGGAAAGCTTCATTACCCTAACTATTACCGAGGATGATCTTTACTTCCTTCTCATGAATGTATTTGATCATTTGATGCACAGTGGATGATACGGCTTTGTTGGCATGTAGCCAGGGCCTTCCGATCAACAAGTTGAACGAGGCAGGTATGTCCATGACTTGAAAAATCTCAGTGCTTACCAAAGATCCTACCCGGATTTGGAGAGAAACAGTCCCCATCACATTTCTCCTGGTGTTATCATAGGCCCTCACGGATTGCACATATGGCGTGATGTCAAGGATATTAACCCCCAAGGCGGTGGCAGTCCTTAGGGCACAAACATTTAAGGCAGAACCTGTATCGACCAGACAAAACGGCACCTGTTGTCCCTTGCATCCGACGGTGATGTATAATGCTTTGTTATGTGTAGATCCTTCCGGTGGCCGGTCCTCATCAGAAAACGTAATGATCGGGTCGGGGGCAAGTGCGCCCAAGAAAGGTACCATGTCCTCTGGTGCGACGTCGATGGGGACCTCTATTCCAGCCAAGGCATTTAACACGGCTTGCCTATGCTTGTAGGATGTTACCATGATATCCCACATCGAGAGATGTGCTTGGGTTTTCTTTAGCTGCTTTATTAGCTCATTATCTTCTTCGATGATCTCATCCATCTTACCCTTCCCCTTGTCTTTGACTGGACCTTTCTCGGTTGCATCGGCGGCAGGCTGTGGAGGCTGATAATGACGGCCTGACCTGGTCAGATGATCAATCTCGGCAGGAGTAGGCCCTTCTACAGTCCCATCCTCTTTGAACCAATCATAATCCGTTCCCACAAATGGCTTTTCCGGCTCGTTCCAGATAGAAGCGTCACTCTCGTTGTTAGGGTCATACCATTTGAGGTCTACCACCCCCAGATCATGCTCTTCCAGAAAGAACAGGTCTTGCTTGTCGTCTAGCTGCTGCTGCCACTCGTCATTCTCCCCTCCAATCAGATGAATTCCCTCATAATCCGGGATGCCAATGAGGGGTAAGGGTTGTCCTAGGGGGGTGATATAGGTAGCAGGGTTGAAGGATATAGGGTTAGACTCAATGAGGCTGACATTTTGGTGGTTTGGTAGAGGATTTTGAGTGATATGGGGTTGCTTCGGAGGCGGCTCAATGATATTCTGGTCAATGAGGTCTTGGATATCGTGGCGGAGGCGCATGCAATCATCGGTGTTGTGGCCAAGGGCTTGGTGGTAGGTACATCGCTTGGACATATCGCAGTTACGCGGGGGTGGGGTATTTCGAGGCTGAAGTAACTGGAGATGGCCCTTTTTGAGGAGGCGGTCTAAGGCTGAGGAGAGAGAGATTTCCAACTTGGCAAAGTTGCGAGGGGGCTTTTTCTGGAAAGGTTGATTGGAGGAATTTGCCTGGTTGGAGGGTTGGTATGGCCTAGGAGGGTACGCCATGGGTTGGCTGCTGAGAGCATTGACATCCGGGGGATTCTGAGGGTAGCTGGGCCTTCTTGACTGACTCGGAGGCTCTTCCTTTTTTATTTTTCCTTCCCTGATAGCATCTTCGATTTGAGTTCCAACTTCAAATAGCTCTTCGAAAGTAGAGATGGACTGGTAAAACAGCTTCTGATGGAAGAGCGGCTGCAGATTTCGGATTAGCATTCTCACCTGTTCCTTCTCAACTGGCCGATGGGTCATTTGGGCTACCTTGCTCCTCCATCTGCTCAGAAATGCAGCGAAGGATTCATTGTTGTTCTGCCAGGTCGTTTCCAAATCCCTGATAGTGACATCCAGCTCTTGATTGTAGGAGTAGTGATCGACGAAGACTCGAACAATGTCTTCCCATGCTCGGGTTTTGGAGGCTTCCAAGGTTAGGAACCATGATAGTGCAAATTTTGCCAGGGTTTGCGGAAACAGCATCGCAATGTGCTCGTGGGTACAACCCATGGACTGGAAGATACTCATACACAGCTTCACATGACTTTTTGGATTCCCAGTTCCATCAAAACGGTCGATGGCAGGCATTTTGAAGTTCTCCGGCAGTTTCAACTTGACAGGCTCAAAGAGGCCTTCCAAGTCTAGCATGTAATCGTCGATCCCCTTGCTTTTCCTCAGTACGCTCTCTAGCTTGTCAACCTTATCCATTTTCTCTTGGAGCTTCTTCTCATACGCAAGCGGTGGGACCCCTTCCACTATTCCCATGCGGGGGTGGTTCAAACCCTGGTGGTGGGAACCCGGGCGGAGGTTGCGGCTGCTACTGCTTTAGTTCTTCCATGAACTTCAGAACTTGGGCTAGGCTGTCAGACTGTTGGCTTATAGTTGCTCCTAACTCGGTAACCTTGTTTTCTAATTCTTCTCGGTTCATGCTGAAGCAGGCTGTCGGGCTGATTCTGATCAAACGATTATCTGAACTCCTGATCCACGACGAGGATCCTGGCTGCTGACCTTGGGAATCTATACTGACCTGACAGATTTCGAGAGGATTTGATCAGATTTTGACAGTGGTGACTTTAGATAGACAATGACAGTGATGTTAACAAACGTGGACTGACTCGAGACAGTGCGTGCAAATTGATGAAAATGGTGCATGCATGTAAGACAAGCATGCGGATGTAAGCCCTAATCTATATGATGCTCCTATTTTTAACAGATAGCGGTTAAGCAAATAAGGCCCTAATCATATAGAGTGTGCCAACTTTACTTTCCAGTACGATCACCAAGGGATAACAGGGATTTCCGGGATACTCCGAGAATTTTGGGCAAAGTTTCTGAGGGAAACATGGACTTTGGGTATTTTTAGGAAATTTGGATAGAGTTTTCTGGGAGAAACTAGTATATTTGGGAAAATAGGACAGAGTTTCTGGGAGAAACTGGTCAGCATGGTTATATCTGGGAAAATAGGACAGAGTTTCTGGGAGAAACTGGTCGGCATGGTTATATTAGGGATATTTGGACAGGGTTTCTGGGAGAAACTGGTTAATACGGTTATATCTGGGATATCTGGACAGGGTTTCTGGGAGAAACCGGTTAATACGGTTATATCTGGGATATCTGGACAGGGTTTCTGGGAGAAACCGGTTAATACGGTTATATATGGGATATCTGGACAGGGTTTTCTGGGAGAAACCGGTTAATACGGTTATATCTGGGATATCTGGACAGGGTTTCTGGGAGAAACCGGTTAATACGGTTATATCTGGGATATCTGGACAAGGTTTCTGGGAGAAACTGGTTAATACGGTTATAGTGATCGTACTTTCTAGCAGGTTTTCAAACTCCTATGTCTTAGGGCCGACAAACAAGGTTCGCGGTGTATATCTTTGTGAGCATGAAGCAGACATCCTTGTCATGGTGCCTAGGCAGGTCAACTCAATGTGATCACATGTGAGTGATTGCCTTGGAAATCATAAGAAAGAGGTTCTATTCTATGCCACATAAGCATCTACACCGCGCAGGTAATCCCGTCAGGGCATACAACAGTTATATCATATTGTCCTATCTGAAAAGATAAATGAACAGTCCTATGAAAGGTTCTACAGGAATCTATATGCAAAGGCTGGGTTTAGTCAAAGAGGGTCCGTTGACGAGAGTTCCAATATACTGTCAGAGAGACAGTACGGAGGTTTTTACTCTTTTTGATATACCTTGGAGGGTATAGTATCAACGGTGACTTATACCCTGGCACAGCAAGACCTGAACAATGTCAGCGCCGCGTTTCAGACACAGTCGGAGGGGAAAATGCAGGAGTGCAATGCGGTGAACCAGACACAGTAAAAAGATGATTTTAAGGACGCTTCTTATGAGTCAAACCTCTGTATTATTTTGTTTTAAAATAAAAGTCCCCAGCAGAGTCGCCAGATTGTGGACACGCGGGCTTCCACCACTTTTGTTTGTTTTGAAATTATTTTGGATTAAAGAAAGAAAAGGTCTGTTGAAAACAGATACAGAGTCGCCATTTGGTCTTTAAGGAACCAAGAAACCTAATTTTGACTCACCCAAATGGATAAAGGGCACCGGCCCTTCATAATCAAAGAACTTGGTTCGGGGTTTTGGTACGAGAGAGGAATGAGCCTTTGTCGCGACTAAAACACCCTCAACTCGCCCCGTCTTTCGACGGGCCTCAATTAGCATCCAAATAATCATCTTATACTATGTTTGGTTCGACAAATAATACTATAATAGTATATTACATCACATAAGAAAATTTGAAATGGAAGATCTAAAGATAAGATATCATTCATAAGATTTAAGCCAAATATCACACAATGCAAAGTGAAAAGATCACACAAATAAACCTAGGAAAAATTGTCTAATCATGTATCAAATAATCAAGACTTCCTAATCTAAAGGGGGACATGAATTGTTCTTGAAACAAATAATCAAAGAAATCAAAATATGCTTAGCAAGCTAGAATGATGCATGTTAATCTTTGAGAAAAGAAGATCTCTCAATCCCCGGGACAGATGAGAAAGGATGATTAGATCGGGGGAAGCATGAACGTGTGATCATGACCATTCCTTATAATCTTCTTAGATTAGGGGTCACAAAAACCCCAAATCTTTGCATGGATGCAATGTATGTATCTAAAATGTGCCAAGGTTGTAGTGTGCTTTGTGTTCATGGCTTCCTAGAATGACTTAGAAGTCTATAATGTGTATGAATGGATGAATGAAATCAACATGGGATATGTACAAATGTAGTATGAACTACTTCCTAAGATATGAACTAATTTAGAATGCATATAAGCATCAAATCAAAGAATGAAAGTTAAGATGTGCTTGCTGTGAATAGTGGACAGAACAGTAGCATGATCTTGTGGAAATTGAAAAGAGGGGTTAGGAATGTTTTCAATTTTTTATGGAGATCTTCCTTATTGTGTCTAGAACACAACCCAAAAATCCAATCTTGAATAGCTATCACAGATTGAGAGAAATCATATAAACAATGAAGGTCACTCAGAAACAGAGTCCGTACTGTCGACTGAAATGTTGAAAAATCTTAGAAAATGAAAACTAATGATCTAGAGGCCCATTTTATACAGAAAGTTTCCTAAGACATTGAAGTTTCAGGGAAAAATAAGTTAGGACCACCCTTTTTGGAAAAGTTTTCTGTAAAAGAGGTTGGAAGTGGACCTAGCTGCTGTGACAGCAAAAACAGAATGTCTGGAAGGAATGTTTGGGTCCAAATGGACCATTTCCAAGTACTTCCAAGTCAAACCAAAAATCATGGGTGTTCTCCAATGAGTTAGGAAGACTTTCCAAGTGGCCTTGCATCCATATGTTGAGTATTGAGTTCTAGAGAAATCTTTGAACTCAGCTCACTCACTGTTTTGACTCATTGTTTTGAAGATTTTGGAGAAAACAAGGTTTTGTTTCTTGAAACCAAGATTAGAAGGACTGAGAGGGGTTTTGAAATAGATGTTTTGAAAGCATATTTTCAATACTCAATAAGGATTATAGCCACTTAAAATGTCAACATCAAACTCATCATCAAGAACCTCCAAGATTGTTGGAGAGATTTATTTTCATTTTGAACATAACTTCAATACATTTCAAGAATACCTTGGAAGTATTGAGGTTATGATCATCATCTATCAAACATGTTTTTGAGGTCAAGAGCTACTATCCATAAGGATTCACTCACCCCAAACTTCATGTCATCACTTAGATGATGATGAACTAGTAAGTAAATAAAGAAAATAAAAAAGAAATGAGATAAGAATAGATAAACAATGAATAAACAAGCAAGTAGATAATGATCAATAGATGATATTCATGAAGCATTGAACTTGTAGATTGGTGTTTCACTCATATGTAATGACATTGGACATGGAAGAAGCTTCCACTCTCTTAAATGCTCACTAAAATGGTGGTTGGGAGTATTGAATGTTGAAGTAAATGGGAGTAATGAAGTAAAAACAAAGTTTAGAACTCACTTTTGTTTTGAAAAATCAAATAAGGAAGCTTCTTTCTCTCTATTCTAACCTTATCTCTACAACTTTCTCTCCCAAACTTTTCCTAAACTTTCATTTCACTCCCCCAAAATGAAGAGTAATGGGGTGTTTATATAGGCCAACTTGGGGTGATTTTGGGATTTAGAAAGTATTCCCATTGGCTCCAAACATCTGAAATCATAAAACTATGTCGTTTTGATTTTTAATTAATCAAAATGGGGCCACAAAACTAATTACAAAAACTCACTGTTCTGGAGGGGAGTGCCGCGGCGGCACTGGGCCAGTGCCGCGGCGGCAGTGGACCAGTGCCGCGGCGGCACTGCTCCTCCCTTCGTCCAGATAATGCTGTTTAGGCCCCCTGAGGTTTCGGTATTCGCAAAAATGCCCTATTTCGTCTGAAATTCACAGAAAATGTATATGAACTCCAAACTGAGGTTGTGATATACTGTTGGAAAGGTAATGAAGTCTACTTTACATAAAAAATAGTTTGGGGATAGGTCACTTTGAAAAGTTTTGTGGTATTCGCAATAAAAGCTGATTTGATCGTCTTTTTCGTCTTTGGAAATTCATAATAAATTCGTTTTAAATCCAAAAATTATGTGCGATATACCGTTGGAAAGCTATTGACCTCTAGTATCCATGAAAAATATTTGAAAATTGTTTCGGCGCCCCAGTTTCAAAGTCAAATTCTGGTCAAACTGGTCAAACTTGGGATTCCCGGGAAGTTCTGGAAACCTCCGGGAGTTCCCGGGAGCTGATGTTTTCGCTCGATTTTCTTTTGGAACTTGTTTTAACACTTTTTTCATGATTTAAAATGATTCTGGTGAATTCGGACGATTTTGGTCAAACTTGGTCAAACCTTGGTCAAACCGGTCAACGGGGACTTTTCGGGAACTTCCGGGACTTCCGGGGGTCTCTGGGAGCTGACGATTTCATCCGATTTTTCTTAAAAACTCATTTGATCACTTTTCTTACGACGTAGTATCTTTTCGGGACCAAATTTGGGAGCTTTCGGGCTTTCAAGGGTATTTTGGTCATTCTGAGCATTCTGAGAGATAGAGCTGACTTCCGAGAGTCCTTTTGAGTCTTTTGCGATCATTGTGAACCACCAAGCTATGGGTCTCCTAAATCTGATAGCCGACAAAATGGGGTGTCTACACCCTGCTGGGCAGCCTGTGATGAAAAAAATACTAACACATGCTTCTCCAAACCCAACACCAATACAACCACAACTGATTTACAACGTTTTAAAACACAACCACATGAGTTTAATTACAAGACTTCCATACTACGGAACTAATCCATGATTCTATTACAACGTTCTACAATTTACCAATCCTTACACAAGTTTAGGATTAAAACAACAACATATACAAAGGTGATTCCCCCGGCGTTCATCGGCATCACTCATCACGCTACTTCTTGTCTTTCTTCTTACTTGCAATGGAGTACATCTCCACTGCTCAGCTATATGCTGAGCGTACAATTCTAAATGTATGCTTATATGACAGTTCATGGTTTAAGTATCTAAAACACATAGAAATAGTCTCTAGGGTGAGTGGTACGCATTCATCCAGTCGATGCCGTAGGAGGCCCACATCTCACACGCATCTCGTACACTGGTTGGGCCTTCCTCCATACCAGGTATCATGTACTGGTTGGGCCCACCTCCAATCCAGACACAACCACAATTCCAATTCCATCAAGATCACAATCAAATCACAATCCTCAAGGTTCGAGGAGCTTACCCCGGATGAATTTGCACCAAACTCCCCTTTGACCCAAGTAGACATATAACATGCTCACATAAACAGTTATACGTGCTTTTTACATAATTTCACGTGCATAATTAACGGGCCTAATTAATACATGAATTTCACCCGGATCCAAGGATATCAAAGTTGATGTTCAAAACATGAAAATCCATATATTTCATAGATCTAGAATTCATACCTCGTGCGATCTCTCCGAAACTTTGAAGGATCGACTAGGGGCCCGAATAAACGTCGGATTCCAAATTATACGCGATTCCTACGAGTTTTACCTGATTTTCCCCAATTTCTAGAAATTAGATTTTTCGAAAAAGTTTTCCAAACGTGGCCTAATTACTATCAAAACATAGGTCTTACCTCCACGAGTTCAAATATGAAATCTGGAGAAAAACTGACGGACGAACGGTCGCCGTTTGTCGTTGCAAAGCCCGTTGGCTCCAAGTCTCCCTTTCTCTCTCCTCTCTCTAGATATTTAGAAGGATTTGGATGAGATGAAATCTCATCCACCACTATTTATAGAAAAACTTCTAGGAAATCGTGTTTACCTCCCCGCAAGTTTCTCAAAACTTCTAATTAATTCCCGAAACTTCGCACACGTCCATTTTATAACTTTACGAGTGAAACTTATAAATTCCAAAAGTTTTCGACTAGGTTTCGTTTGGTCCAAAATAACGTCCGAAAACTAAGTTATGTGAAATCTCTACACAACCTACCTTTTTATTTAACGTATCATTCACGTTCTCACCACAGTTCTCAAAATGATATATAACAATATCAGAAATATCAGAAATTATACTACACAGGTATAATTCACTATTCATAAAATACCAGATAAGTCAAATAACATTTAAATATATAAATGTCATTTTAGTCGTGCCAATGCAACATGAAAGGCCATGTTCCCGTGTCCTCACTGACACCTCACCGTTGACCCACATTCAACCTCATCTCAATCCAATTATCAAATAACATTGATAACTCACAAAAGTCAATATGCATGATAAAATAATGATTTTCTGGAACGGGTATGACAAGTGAATTTCATATTACTTTCTCTATTCACAAATTTCACAGAACTGGTTTTGTGAAATTTCAAATGCTTTAGTAAATTTCACATAACTTTTTTTTTGTTCTTCAGAATTTCTAATGGTTGAGTGAATTTTTTTTTCTTTCTTTTTTTTATATGAATGGTTGAGTGAATTTCACATTGCTTTTTCTTTTAACAAATTTAACATAATCAGTTGTGTGAAATTTACACAATATTTTAAACAAAAACTATGTTTATATAGTTGTGTGAAGTTCAAATACATTACTAATTTTGTGCAAAACTTAGGTTTCTCAAAACCATTTATGTAAAATTTCACATCATTTTTTTATGTGAAATTTCACAGAACTCTTTTTTTTTAAAAAAAGAATTTCATATGGACAATGGTACTAGTTTTGTAGATCTTGTCAAGTGGATCCAAAACTACAAAGATATGTGAAAATATCACACAACTTTTTCTTTTTACGAATTTCACAGAACAAGTTGTGTGAAATTTCAGACGCTGTTGTGAATTTCACATAACTTTTTTCTTTTTACAAATTTCACATAACCAGTTATGTGAATTTTCAGACGCTGGAGTGAATTTCACACAATTTTTTTTTCTATTCACAAATTTCACATAACCAATAATGTGAAGTTTCTGATAGAGTGAATTTCAAATCACTTTTTTTCACACCACCAGTTATGTGGAATTTTATATGTTTGAGTAAATTTCACATAATTGTGACATGTATTTGGGAACATTTGAGTTACAAAATGTGATAAGCATAGGATCACTCTTTATGTATAGTTCAAATTTCATATAACTACTTGTGTGAAATTTAGTTACGTGAAATTTGAAATTTTTTAAAGGCTTTTTAGTGTGGAAAAACATGTTTTTTTTAGTGTGAAATTTCACCCTAATTTTTTTTTTGTTGCCAAAATTTCATTTTGACAATGGTACTTGTAAAGTTCAAATTTCACATAACTAGTTATGTTAAATTTTAGTAATGTGAAAATCTAATTCTCGGACTATTTTTAAAGCAAAATTTTGCATAATGAAATTTCACATGAAAAGGTCAATGAAATTTTAAATAAAAATGTCTTTGAAATTTCACATAACTTTTTTAGCGTGAATTTCACGTAACATTACTTTTGCAGAATTTTATATCGCCAATGGTACTCGTTTGATAGATCTCGTTGATTAGGTTCTAAAAATATAAATTTTATAAAATAATGATTTTGGTCTACATATATATATATATATGCAATATTGGGATTGTTTGGTGTAGTGGTTTGGTGTAGGAACATAGGTGTCGGGCGTAGGAGAAGGGGAACGGGGTGGGGTTTGAAGCCCAGTACTGAGCATGGCATTACTAGTCTAAAGTTGTTGCCCAAATTACACATAACCAGTTAGCTGGAACTTTCAAATAATTAGAATTTCGCATGACCAGTTATGTGAAAATTTTAAATTTTCTCACATATTTTATGCCACAATTATTACCGAGGTTTGCACCCCCCCCCCCCCCCCCCCCCCCCCCCCCCCCCCCCCCCCCCCATTGAGCCCCGGCACTGTGTGACATTTCACACAACTTTTCTTTTCACAAATTTCAAACTCTGGTGTGAATTTCACATAACTCAGCGTTTGAAATTTTACACAACTTTTACTCTTTTCTTTTTATAAGTTATGTGAAATTTTAGACACTAGGGTGAATTGTGAATTTCACATGGCTTTTTTTTTTTTGATAAAATTTGACAAAACGAGTTATGTGAAATTTCAGATGCTTCAGTAAATTTCACATAACATTTTTTTTCTTTTTCTTGAATTTCATTATGACAATGCTACTTATTTGATAGATCTCGTCGAATACATTATGAAAATATATTTTTTTTTGCAAAAAATAATTTATGGATGGAAAGTTATAGATTTGTTTGACTGATGCATTTTTGTAGAGTCGTCTTAAAATTTCACATAACTGGTTATGTGAAATCTGGAGTGATGATTTAGCCTAATTGGCAAAATGGTGTTCCAAGCCACGATCATAGCAAAGGTTTGCACTTCGGCATCCCTCCCCTTTCCCAGGGCCCGACACTTATGTCCTCAGACGAGACCACTGTTTGTAACGTTGTTATATTGGCGAGCCACTCTGCACAAAGTCGGAAGCAATCATCACAACTTTAGAAACATATTCACAACGTTTTATGGCAAGTTTATAAAATGCAAAACATAAAGTAGATTGAAACATAAATCAACTTTTGAAAAGTTAATATTTTCTTAATTTTGTTGATGACTTTTTAATTTTTTAATTATTGTTGATATTTTTCAATTTTGAAAAAAATTATAGATTGACATTTAAATTTAGTACAAAAAAATGACTAAAATTTAATTATCTACTCCCTCCGTCCCATTTTGTGAGTCCATCTTTGGGAACTCAACTTATTAAGAGGACAAAAAGAATCTACACCTACTTTTCACAATTGCCCCTAATCATTACAACAACTTTTTTAGTTTTGTCTTGGTGTAGATTTCAAGGAGGGATAATTTTGGAAAGTAAGTAAAAATTGTACCTCAATTTAAGGAAAGTGGACACTATTTTGGGACATCCCAAAATGGAATAATGGACTCTCAAAATGGGACGGAGGGAGTACAAAATTAGTTTACCTATAACTGAATAATGTAGCCGTGGCATAAAGTGAGTAAACTTTTGAACGAAGGGCACTCATGTGGACGACGTGCACCAATGCGCGTGATGTAATGTCAGGGGCTAATTTTGTCCATTAAATTTCTTTGGGCCTTTTAGGAAACTAAATTACGGGCTGAATGTCTCACTTAAAAAGTATCTAAGTGGGGAGGTAAGACTAATTGGCCAAATTAAGTTACGAAGAAACCTACTTTCTCTCTCTAACTTCTCTCCAACCTCTCTCTCTTTTAGACGTCCCCTTTGTGGGAGCTCTCCCGCCATGGGAGAGCCTCTTGTTCATAGTTTTTGTTGCTTTTTCTCTCTTTATGAGAGATTTGTCCCCCTTTGTGGGGTTTTGTCCCTCCTTTTGTGAGGGTTTCTTCCCTCTTTTGTGAGGGTTTCTCCCCCATTTTGTGGGGTTTTTGGTTCTTCTCTTTGTTTGTTTGTTTGGTGTGTCTTCACCTTGGATCTTCTAGATCTGCTTTCTCTGTGGTTAGATCTGTCCTCCTCTTTGCAGATATGAAGTTTTGGCGGATCTCTTCGCAGATTTGGTGCGGTTTGGGACGATCTTTGGTGCGGGTCTATGGCAGCTTCCTCCTCACCCGGCTCGTTTTTGAGCTGCACTACAGATGGTCTTATCTTGGGTTTGGAGGTTGTAGTACGGCTTTACAAGTGGTGATGTTGTGTTCTGTTCTTTGGTTTGCTTTGTTGCTTTTTTTTTTTGTTGTTGTTTGTTTCTCCACTTTGTAATCAGCTTGTACTTGTTCCCTTGTGGAATCTGTCTGAATGAAATTGGTTCTCTTTGATCAAAAAAAAGAAATATGTTATTTTACATGAAGGTGTAGATATATTGGTGTAACTACCTTTTGACTATACAGGAGTTATTTAGGAATATACAAAATAGAATCATGTTCAGTCCTACTTTTATTTTTATCCGATTCTAATCAATGAAAGTCGATGAATAATTTTAGGTTGAACATAGACTCTCACGTAAACAAAAAGGCTTCTACCGAACACTAAATTTTGTAGAACAAGTTCATTTGTTAACCACAAAATTGGTTCTCTGTCATCCTAAAGTCCCTATGAGTCAATCCCGATCTAAAACTATTCCAAGAGCAATTCTTTGACCTATACCTGATTTTATAAAGAATAATATTTGGGGCACTAACAAAATTCACTAACACTTATTAACACACTCTATCTCTCTTCTAGTGGCATTGTGGGATCCGCAGTGGTCCCCGTAATACCACTAAAAGAGAAATAAAATATATTAATAAGTATTACTGAATTTTGATAATGCCCCTAACATTACTCTTTTATAAAACTGAAGTAAATGTGAGGACTAGATGGAAGCCTGGTCCTACTGGTCCTAGTTTAAGCATTCTCAAAGAAGCCTATTAGACGTTTGTATTTGAATGCATAGATTCAGACTATAGGGTAAATTACACTTTTAACCTTTCAATATTAGGCACGATTTCAAATGAATTCTTATGAAGCATTTTTAATTTTCTCAATTTAGTCCTCTGATAAGTATTTAAATTTGTTTTATCTGCCATTTGCTATTTGTACAAGTGGTCTTCAGCAAAACCACTAATACTATAAAAAATTAAAAACTGGGAAGAGATGATTGAATATGATAGATGAGTAATACCTATCTTAACCCTGAAGAGAGATCACTGTAATTAGTGTAATTAGATCATTTGTGAAAAAAAAATGATGGTTATGCTATACGATCCATACTCACTTAAAATTGTTTACCAAATTTTTGTATTTCTTTATAACAAAATATTTTATTAATAACCAACTAATTCTTTTCTTCCAAGAAAAGTTTTCACAATAATTTTCATATTTTTATTCTAGTTAGTTAATAGGAGTTGAACTGGAACACTAAAAATAAAAACAAAAATACAAAAAACAAAAACTGACCGACGATTGCTTTTGATTTCAGATCTTCCCAATACCAACCCCCTCTCTCTCTCTCAGAAATCGAAGACAGACGGGCACCAATCGACATGTCGTCCACCACATCGCAAGCTCTGCTGATTCTCCTCCTCACCACCGTCCTCTCCGTGGTGGGCCCAACCCTCGCCGGAAAACAACACGTCGTCGACTTCCGATCCCCCAATCTCTACCCAGAGTCCATCGCGTGGGACCCATCAGCCCAGCACTTCGTCCTCGGCTCCCTCCGCCACCGCGCCATCGTTTCCGTCTCCGACGCCGCCGTCGTCGACACCCTCATCAACGACCCCTCCCTCCCACCCAACTCCGCCGTCCTCGGCGTCGCCGTCGACACCCAACTCCGCCGCCTCCTCGCCGTCGTCCAAACCTTCCCTCCGTTCGCCGCCTTCAACGCCCTCGCCGCCTACGATCTCCGATCCCGCCGCCGCCTCTTTTTAGCACCCCTCACCGACCCCACAAATACCACCCAACGCGCCGCCGCGAACGACGTCGCCGTCGACTTCTCCGGAAACGCCTACATCACCAACTCCGCGGGAAACTTCATCTGGAAGGTCAACGTCGACGGTGAGCCCTCGGTTCTCTCCAGAGCTCCGATCTTCAATTCCCATCCCGTGGACCGCGACGCACCGTATCACTTCTGCGGGCTAAACGGCGTCGTTTACAACTCCAAAGGTTACCTCCTCGTGGTCCAATATAACACCGGCAAAATGTTCAAAGTCAACGTCGATGACGGAACGGCGAGGACAGTTCTCTTAAACAGGGACTTAACGGCGGCTGACGGAATGGCCGTTAGGAGCGACGGCGTCGTTTTGGTGGCTTCGCAACACAAGTTGTACTTTGTGAAGAGTGATAATAGTTGGGCTGAGGGAGTGGTTTTTGACGAAACTGCCCTTGATGGAGATGGGTTTGCTTCTTCAGTGGCTGTGGGAGGGGAGGGTAGGGTATATGTGTTATATGGGCATGTGGATGAGGTTATGATGGGAAAAGAGGAGGAGAGAGAGAGGTTTAGGATTGTGGAGATAGAGTCAGAGAAAGAAAGTGGGGAAGAGGCTGTTTGGGTATTTGTGTTGATTGGGTTGGGTTTGGCTTATTTCTTGTTTTGGAGATTTCAGATGAGACAAGTTGTGGCGAACATGAACAAGAAAACTGCTTAAAAGAGATTCTCCAAGAGTAGTCAAGTTGGTAATAGCTCAAAACCAAACAATTCATTTTCACATTCCACGGATTTGTTAGTGATAATAATGTTTTATTGTAGGTACAACTTTTTGGGATTGTATTTTGTTGTTGGGTTGCTCCATTTGATTCAAAAGGTAACGGGTTCAAATGACGGAAATAGTCTCTATCTGCATGCAGGAGTAAAGTTGTATACATCTAACAAGACCGTGTAATAGCGGAAAACTTGTGCACTATGTGTGTGCTATTTTTATTTTGTTAGGTATTTTTGTGTGGAGCTTTTTATGTCAAATTCATTTGGCACAAATAAAATAGATACTTGTATGCTCAATTATGGATATTGTTGTAATTTTTTTTTTTGAGGTTCAGTTAGAGCTTTTCGGAATTTTCGATATGAGTACTTTTTTAGCTTTTCGAAGATTGCTTGGTTTACGTGAGGGTCTGTGTCATATGTAATAACACAAATGGATTAATAACATCTTAAAACATGACAAAAATTAACTAAAAGTGTTGTCAAATCAATTTGGCAAGGTATAGGTGAATAGGTTCTCTGTTTAGACACTCTAAACAAAACTTCATTACAATTCTTGGTGTGTTTCTTATACTATGAAGTTGTCATTGGTTAGCATGTAGTATACACGTAACCAGTGAGTGACGACCAATCACATCTCAAATGTACCTTAATGAAGCCATTTCATGTAGGTGGATTTGCCTTGAACTTTTGGCAAATTTCAAGTCCAGTGATGTGTAGCACCCCCATCAGAAAAGATGAAATCAAATCTCAGACAATTTGGATACATCTGTTTCAAAAAAAAAAAAAGACAAATAGGCCGAGTGGCACAGTTCAATTGTCATGGTTTTTCTTGAAAGCACAAAATGGAAGTACAGCCTCTCCAAAAGAGCTCAATTGATCATAAGATTCTAGGGGCTTTTTTGGAAAGTAAAAAAATCAGTTGTGTAGTTCATAAGTTAACTAGATTCATAAATCAAGCTTTTGATAAATACTCATTTTTTGCACAGAAGTAATCTGCTTTCAAGGGCCAAAATAACAACAGAGAGGACCTATGACCAAATGTACTCTTCTTGTACACTAGCCTCTTTGTTAATCCATGAAATAATCAAGTTGGGAAATAGTTTAATTTTTTCTATATGGTAATTATGAAATTCGAACATTATATTGATTGAAATAAAACATTTTGTTGTTTTAGATTCGGCATGGACTTCCTGCAATAAAAGACACACATACGAAACAACATAGAGAAACACGTTTAATGATGACCCACAAAACCAGTTCTAAATCTTCCCAAACAGACCCTTAGAAACTCCAATCCCTCTACTAACTCGGGTTGTGGAAACAAACTTCAGGCTTTATTTGGTTTGCGGATTCGTCTAAGGAAGAGAAAAGAGGATAGTTAGTTCCTTTGTGTTTTCCCTTAGTAAAAGTTAAAAATTTAACTTTTCAACTTATTTTCTTTCCTTTCTATTATCTTTATCATTTTCCTTGTTAACTCGACAAAGGAAAATATTTTCCTCATTGTTTCTTTTCTTCCCTCACTAAATCCGTGAGCCATACAAAGCCTTAGGAGAGCTCTGAAACAAGTTTGTGATATTGCAGCTAAAAGTTCACCGTGCTACATCTTACATATTCATTCACATATTACCAAAACTCAGGTACCTAAAATCCAAAAGAGCTCGAAGCATAAAAAAAAATAAAAAAAAGAAAAGAAGAAATCCGAAAGAGAGAATTCAAGATTCAGTAATAACCGATAGATGGTGGATCATCATGGGAGAGTTGTTGCCTCTGCTAAAGGTCCATCCAAGTTTTTCGGAGGATTTGGAAATAGTGTAAATGGTCGATTTGGAAGTGGAGGCTCTTTTTTCTCATCCTCACGTTTTGCTTTTGAGGCCTTTTCTCTTTGCATTTTGAGCTTCTCCATAATCTTCCTCCTGTTCTCAGACTTTACATTGCGAGCCTCAACGGGTTCTGTTGAGAAAAGAGTGAGCCAACTCAGAGATCCACTGGTCAAACACAGGATTGTATCTCTCCTTGAGATAGCTGTAAGAGCTTTTGGTGCTTGTGAATTTTGCTCTTCGACAATCCTTACCTGTCAAAAAGGCGAAATTAATGACATTGATAAACTTGATACTCAAGCATATCGATAGTAGAAACATAATAGTTGCTCAAGATAATCTCAAGAGGGAGTTATGCTCTGTTTGGAAAGGAAGTTGCTTACTTGCTTTGTGTTTTTTTTTTCCCAAGTGCATATATCAATATTGATATTTTAGATGTCTAGAGAGAAAAATAACAAAAGAGGGCTTGAGAAGGGTATTTGCTACAAAAGGCGAGTAGCATGAGGTTCTGTCAACTCCCAACTGAAAAGTAAAAATTGTATTAGAATGCATCTTTACAGTAAGTTGAAAACAAAGAAGATAAATATATTACAAATGATGAGAATGCATTCTGAGCATGCCATTCCAAACACACCCTTAGCTACTGACACTAATAGAAAGCAAAGAGAGTTTCCATAATAACTCAGTTTTCCTGCACTCGGAAGGCAGTCGACAAACTGAGTTTCTAATTAAAAATCATGTGCAAGTGTTTATATGAATGAATACAACCATACATTATATATATATATATAATAAAAATAAAAATAAAAAAGGGCAGTCCAGTAGTGCACGAGGGTTCCGCCATTGCAGGGTCTGGGAAGGGGAGATGTACGTAGTCTTACTGCAAGCAGAGAGGTTGTTTCCAGATTCAAACCTGTGACCTCCAGTCGCAATGGAGCAACCGTACTGTTACGCCAAGGCTCCCCTCAAAAACAAATACATAGATCTCAACGTTTGGAAAGTAAATGCAATGAAAACAAATACATATTTGTCCTGCCTATTTTGGGTGTGGGGAAGGTAGGCTGGACATAGATCTCAATATCATTCAATATAGAAGATTTTCCAAACAAAGCTGAAATTTTGATGTACTTTCAGTTAAAACTTCATCTTCAGATTCCAAACCACTCAGATTACAAAAACACACACACACACACACTAGGTACTGCTGAACATTTGGAGCATATTAACTTTTAACAATTTCACCCTCAAGGGAAAGGAAGGAGGTTTTCCCTCCTTGTGTTTGGTTCTAAGAAGGAATAAATGAAGTAAAGTACGGAATAATGCGTAATTATCACCGCACCTTATTTTCTGTAGGACAAAAAGGTCAAGAAAAGGAGAAGCTTCTTCTCTCTCCCAATCCGTCCACTTCCGGAGGGATGAGAAATGGTGGGCTCGGAGTCGGAGCGAAGTCTCTTTCCTCCCATCTTCAACTCCACAAACAAAGCATTTACTCCTCTTCCCTCCCTCCCTCCATCCCTCCCTCCATAACAATCATAAATTTGTACAACACAATAAAAATCGAACTGCAAGAGAACTTGTGTCCATGGATATCACCTAATCATTGATCATTCATCAATGAGTGGACATAGAATGAAATATCATATTTGCACGACAATAAAATTCAGATATAATAATCCATTACATAGGAAAAAAATAGCAATAATGAATCTATATAGATACGAGAAAGAGAAAGAGTCGCCAACTGGCTTGATGGAGTGTATTGAAGCAAACTATTGTCCAGCTTTTTAGTTACAACCACCACAAAAAATAAATATATATAAATAAATAAATAATTTTCAATCTATACTACTGAAAATAGAGTCAATGGCTTATTAGACGATTCATTGGCTTTGTTTGGTTCATGGATTTCGTTAGGGAAAAGAGATGGGAAAGGAAAATAAGATGGAACGCTAGTCTCATCCGTAAGGTAAAAGGAACTAGTTTTCCTTCTTGTTTTCCCTTGCCCTCTCTTTTCTCTCATGAAATCCATGAACCAAACAAAGCCTAAGACAATCAAGAGTCCTCTAGATTCTCCTTTTCCGTACATTTAAACTGAGAAGAAATTCTATATAATGACAATGAGTTACTTAAGTTGTTTTTTGGTATAACTTACAACACAAGGCTTAGATGATTGGATCAGTAAAATCGGGAGATAACTCAGATTCACAATCCCATAAGGATTATACAAGGATTTTGAGGCAAAGGACTAGAACGTCATCTAAATCTTGAAGAACACTCTTGGAATCCACCAACAAAACAAAGAACCATTTTGGACAGAAAAACTGCTTTGGAACACTGGTTACAACCTTCTTTATAATGCTAATTGGTAATTAAGAATTCTGATCCAAATAGTAAACAGAAATTTTAATTTTCATTCTTCCCTTTGACTACCTAACTATAGAGTTCCTATATAACTTGAAAAACAAGTTATAACCTTATTACAACAAACCTCACCTATATGGTAACCTACCAGAACTCAAATTCAACGATTAAAAGCTTACGAATAGGTAAAAATCAGAAAATAAACCATACCAACCTTCAAGACGAAAATCCAAAATAAAATAAAAATACATCAAACTATTGACCATCTTGTCACCTTCAGATTATATCGTCTTTAGATTTTGGGTGAATCAGGATCAGTTCGGTAATTTCAAATAGTACAAACATAGGGCTGTAAGATCTAGATTGAGATTCTGACGATCACGGTACGCATTAATGCGATGATAAAATGACACTGGGACCCAATAAATACTCCAATCATAGTGGGCATCACACAATTGCAACAGTCACATGAGATAATTTCCGGTAAGAGTGGAGCAGTAAGGCATCTAATCATAGGCCTAACTTTCAAAGTGATCTCCTCAGCCTTGGACAGAATGCTCACGGCTGTTGGAGAATCTGAAGTAAAATGATACTGAAAAACAATTTTGATGGTCTAAAACATACAGCAAACAATG
This sequence comes from Hydrangea macrophylla, assembly GCA_033977485.1. NCBI lineage: Eukaryota > Viridiplantae > Streptophyta > Magnoliopsida > Cornales > Hydrangeaceae > Hydrangea > Hydrangea macrophylla. The sequence continues at coordinate 17,943,380 of CM066987.1, read as the reverse complement.
GAAATGGGATCTTCAGCAGGGCAAAGCCAAAGCATTCTCAATTCCAGATGATTTAAGAGGATATCCCCCAAAACCCTGTTTCAAGATCACATTCACGGCAGAATTATCTCTGAGAAGAAGAGTCCTCTTATTTCGTACCCAACACAAAATTAATCTCACATCGTTGAAACCTCGTAAATAAGTGTCACTTCAGAGAAATAAAGAGTTTCTGATCATATTGACACTTATGTTCTATCCATAAGTGACACTGTAAGCCGGTAACAACAAAGAAGACTTTCCTTAGTTGCACAAACAACATCAGTGCCTTTCACGGTAATACTCCATTGGTCCAATTTACCTCCCGTGTCAATCCACCCATTATATTGATCTTAACTCCCCTTATTCTTTAAGCAAAAGATAGTGCAGTGCTAGAAAATGAGTAAGAGTTGGGAAGCACCGGTGCAGAGATGCTGGTCCAATATTAAAAGAATTTAGTTTTACATAATTATTTTAACTATTCTACGACTACACTATCTTGATTTATTTTTTTACGTAATTAACACATTTACAACAAATATAAAGGCTACATAAGCAACACACTTCCGGAATTCTTAAATTGACCCAGAATTCATAAAATAATGTTAGAAAGCCCCTTTTATGGAAAAAAAAAATATATATATATATAGAAAAAAAAAAAAACGATAAATACCCTGTCACTTCCCAGAAGAATCCACGCTGCACCCTAGACTAACCAAGAAGAATCCCCTCAATAAATCACTTTGAGCCAGAAATATTCCCCAAGAGCTAAGAGCGCCTAGAACAGGCTAGCTAAACCAATTTTTAGCCAAAACCGAGAGAAAAAACTCCTGAAAATCATCTCCAACAGGCTAGCCAGCTAGTTAGAATTTTGGAGACCAACTATCCAGCTTGTCATAGCTCTCCAAATCTCAAACCATCAATTTTCTTTTGAAATCTCAATTGACACAGTCCTTAGCGGACAAAAAACAATAAAGTTAAATAGGCAGCTAAAATGGAGAGGATTGTTGAAGTCAACCCTGAAAAAGTGACTAGCTCATAAAGTGGCGAGCTAAGATACAAAAGTGGAGTTTTTAGCAAAAACTTAGCTAGTTCAGCTTAAGACGGTCCAACAAGCAACTCCATGACACTTGGGCTTTGTTTGGTTCTCATGGATTTCATGAGGGAAAAGAGGGGAGAAAGGAACAGAAGATGTAAAACTAGTCCCATCCGTAAGGTAAAAGGAAGTAGTTTTCCATCTTGCTTTTCTTTCCCCTCTCTTTTCCCTCATGAAATCCATGAACCAAACAAAGCCTTAATAGAATTGCTAGCTAGCTACCTAGGGTTCCCATTTTTTCCACCCCAGCACACTAGCTATCCCACTAGCTATTTTGGCTAGCTAGTCTAATGCTTCAGATGACAAGCTAAAACCATTGGATTTTGTACAATTGCAATTGAAAAGAAACTCAATCATAGAAAAACAATAAAATTAGTGACTCGCTAAAATGGGGAGCATTGTTGGAGTTCATTATCCCAAAGTGGCTAGCTAAAATTAACAAAGTTGCGATTTCAACTAAAATGGTTAGCCAAATTGACTAGCACTAATAGAGATGCTCTAAGATAAACAAATGCTTGGGAATCTTGAAAGAGAATATTCACAAGATGATCTCACTTACCAACTAGAATCTTGAAAGCGAATAATCACCAGCTGATCTCATTTAATAACTTCCCCAAGTCACTAACAGCGAAAATAATAGAGTAATGCTAGGCTTCCAAAATTTGAATCCCAAATTTGGTTCTCAAATGATTTAACAGTTAAACCACATGCTGTGTTAGTGTTTGGTGGTACCACATACCGCTGTTGTATAACTAACAAAGCATTTGGGATTCAAATAAGGAAAGCATAGCATTACTCAAAATAATTTGATTCCCTATGCACATACACCACCATTTCCATTACCTTGTTGCTCACTCTATGAAAGATCAATAAGTATCCACTTTTATATATAATAATTCAAACTTGTCCAATAATAAATAGATAATTTTGAAAACAAATACAAAAACAAACAAGCATAGAAACTGTTAGAAAAGAGAGAGATAGATACAAGATTGCATTGTATAGTGATAAATCAAAGTGTACATAGTCTAGCCTTTATATAGGCTTAAAAGAGAGTAATACAATGGTGTAGTACATGGTAGTACAAGGTGAATCTAGACTAAAGTGTGGTAAGATATAGAATCAACAGTAATAAGGAATGGAATTATTCTAACAGCCCCCTTCAAACTCAAGATGACAGAATAGAAATCAACTTGAGTTTGGAAACAAGATCCTGAAGACGTCCTGGTGGATTAGCTTTGGTGAACACATCAACAGTCTGATCAATGGAGGAAACTACGACCAATGGTGCCACAAGAAATATGATGACGCACAAAATGACAGTCGATCTTAATGTGTTTTGTGTGTTCATGAAAAACATCATTATGAGCAATTTGGATAGCACTTTGATTGTCACAGTTGATGGTAGTGGCAGTGGCAGTGGAATGAGTAACTCCCATGTCATCAAGTAACCAGCGAAGCTAGAGAAGCTCTTGTATGCATCAACAAGGGCACGATACTCATCCTCTGTACTAGATCGAGCGATGACAGTTTGCTTCTTACTGCGCCAGGAAATGAGAGAATCACCAAGGAAGAAGCAATAACCAGTAGTAGAGCCTCAATCAGTGGGGTCTCCTACCCAGTCTGCATCAGAGTAGGCACGGAGCTCAAGCGAGGAGTGAGCAGAGAAGTGGAGACCATGATATAGAGTTCCCTTGATGTATCTAAAAATGCGTAGAACTGCTGCATAATGTGGAGAACGGGGAGCAGAGAGAAACTGACTGACAATATGAACGGCATAGGAGATATCGGGCCGAGTAATTGTAATGTAAATGAGACTCCCAACCAGCTGGCGATACATGGTGGGGTCATCCAAAGGTGTACCATCTATAGGAGTAAGTCTAGAGTTGGGCTCAAGAGGAGTAGCAGTGGTCTTGCTATCTGTGATTCCCGCCTTAGTGAAAAGGTCATAGGCATATTTGGCCTGAGAAAGACAATATCCCTCCGAACTGGAAGTGATCTCAAGCCCCAGAAAGTAATTGAGTCTCCCGAGATCCTTCATCTCTACGTGTTTGCTCAGATAAGTCTTGAGATCTATAATGTCAGATAAATCATCCCCTGTGATAATCATATCATCATCCACATAGAGGAGGAGAAGGATAGTACCCCGGTCCGGCTTGCGAGATGAAGAGGGCGGAATCATGTGGACTTGAAGTGAATCCAAAGTCTCCAACAATGGTGCTGAACTTGGCAAACCAAGCTCGGGGAGCTTGCTTGAGACCATAGAGAGCCGGACTGAGTTTGCAGACCTGGTGAGGATGGTGATGATAGCCAGGAAGAGGGCTCATGTAGACTTCTTCTGTGAGTTCACCATTGAGGAAGGCATTTGTCACATCCATCAGAAATAATTCCCAACGGCGAACTGCAACAACTGCAATTAAGCTGCGGACTGAAGTGAAACGGGCAACTAGGGCAAAGGTCTCCTCATAATCGATTCCATACTCTTGTGTAAATACTTTGGCTACTAGACGGGCCTTGTAGCGATTAATGGACCTATCGAAGTGAGTTTTAATTTTGTAAACCCATTTGCATCCCATAGCTTTCTTGCCATTTGGTAAGTCCACCAAATCCCAAGTGTGATTTTATTGCTTTCTTCCAAATAGGGTTAGAGCAGGCCTCAACATAAGACTGAGGCTCATAATGAGAGAGAATTGTAGAAAAACAGTGGTTATCACCAAGATGAACTGGAGGAGTTTTTACTCGGTAGCTACGTCTAAAAAGAGGATCAGAGGTCTGATGCAGATCCATTAGACAGACTAGATGGATCAGGACAGATTGTGATGGACAACTCAGATAAAGAGTTTGTAGATGTAGATGTGGTAAGAGGGGCAGGTGATGATGCTAATTCAGAGTGAGAACCTGCATCAAGTGTGTCAGGAAACAGATCTACTGAGGGGTCGTTGAATAAGAAAGGAGTACTGGAAGGAGATAGACGAAACTGAGACATGGAAGAGAACATTTTGTGTTCCCAAAAGACAACAAGACGGGACACACGAAGACATTTGGAGTAAGGGTCCCAACATTGGTAGCCTTTATGTTCAATACCATATTCCAAGAAACAACATAAGCGGGCTCGAGATTTCAGTTTTGTGCGCTCATGTGGCTGAAGTAAAACAAAGCAAGCAGAACCAAAGACTTTAAGGGTACTATAGTCAGGAGGGTGGTTATATAGACTCTCATAGGGTGACTGATTTTTAGTATTGGGAGAAGGGACACAGTTCATGGTGTAAATGGCAGTAAGGGCGGCCTCTACCCAAAACTATTCAGGACATGAAGCTGAGGTAAGAAGAGCTCGAACAGTATTAAGGATATGTCTATGTTTACGCTCAGCTCTTCCATTTTGTTGGGAGGTTCCTGGACAAGAACGATGGGGAAGAGTGCTATGCTGACGAAGAAAATTTAGAATACCTTTTTCTTTGTATTCTTGGGCATTATTAGCTCGAAACACTTTGATATTACAAGAAAATTAAGTTTTGATCATGTTGGCAAAATCAAAATAAATTTGGGGTAACTCAGATCGATTTTTTCATTAGATATAGCCAAGTGTATCGTGAAAAATCATCGATAAATATTACATAATATCTAGATCCTCCCATTGTGACAGTTGGAGAGGGACCCCAAACATCAGAGTGAATTAGATCAAAAGGTGTCGAGGAAACAGTGTCACTGTTATTAAATGGTAAAGCTGATTGTTTGGCAAGTTGACAAGGTAAACAATCAATATTCTCGACTTTAACTGAACCTAACTGAGCGCTTGACACTAAGGATTTTAATCGACCAAGTGAGACATGACCTAAATGAGAACACCAAAGGTGAAAAGGTGAGGTGGACGATACCGAAGCTGCAGTTTATGTAGGTGTAGGTGAGATGAAACGAGATGGAATGTGGAGACTATTAAGTTCAAATAATCGTCCAATTTTACGACCTGTATCAAGAGTTTGTCCCGTTTGTGATCCCGTAGCAGTCATCAAGAACTAGAGAAAGTGACGGTAAGTCCAAGTTCACACAATTGACCAAAGAAGTGAGTTTAGGAATGAGATAAGTGTCAGGGAGAGATGTGTAAGTGGTGGAGACTTGTCCTATGTGACTGACATTCATACATGAACCATCAACTGTGTGGATGGATGGTGCATTGAGAGCAGAATGTTTGGTAGAGAAGATGCTTGGATCTAGGGCTGTACTCGAACCGAGCTCTTTGAATTCGAGCCGAGCTTTAAGAGTTGGCATCCTGCTCAAGCTTGAGCTTGGCTCGTTTATTATCGAGCCGAGCCGAGCTGAGCTATTATCGAGCCGAGCCTCGAGCCCTTGTTGAGCGGCTCAACTCGTGTACACCCCTAGTAGCAAGTTTAAGTTGTCAATCAAAATCCACGGACCAAGCTCAATGCTTGACAGTTGGCACATATATATATATGTATATGTATATGTATATGGTATATATATATTTTACTTAAAACAATTGCTTGGCACGTGAATTTAAGACTATGCATGTCAATTTTAAATACTTCATATTATACATATATTATGTTTTTATAATTATCATATATATATAATAGCTCTTTCAATTTCATATACTTTGCATTATACATATATCATATTTTATAATTATCATATATATATATTTAAACAAGTCTTTATCAAACCTATTAAAAAGATTTTTCACGAACCTACTATACGAGCCTTATCGAGCCGAGCCCAAGCGTGCTCGAGCTTTGCTCGTTTATTAAACAAGCCTGCTATTCAAGCTCGAGCTTGGCTCATTTATTATATGAGCCGAGCCGAGCCGAGCTCTTGGCGAGCCGAGCTACGAGCCCTTGTTGAGCGGCTTGGCTCGTGTCCACCCCTACTTGGATCAGAGGTCATATGGTTACAACAACCAGAATCAAAGAACCAAGAAGATGTACCTGGGGCAACAGATAAAGCAGTGGGAGACGTGAACACATCAGAATGAGCAAGAACTCGTTTGTTGATATCTGCAAGGAAGGAAACAGAGATGAATGAAGAGACAGGAGACTCAGAAGATGATGACCCCTTTGCCAAAGCACCAATAGATGATGATGAACAATCTTGAGACTGATAATCTTGTGAATATCTGGTAGGATTCTCAGAGCAATCGCCGAGATAATGGCCTGATGCAACGCTTGTGATAGAAAGTATACACTCTGACAGGACAATGCAATAGAATATGTTCTGGTTTGTGACAGTATTTGCAAGAGGGATGTCTAAGAGACTCCATGATGTGTAAAGTAAGTATGAGAGTGGTAGAACTGGTTTGGATAGCAGTGGTCGGGTTGGTTCAGGTCAGGTTTGGTCCGGATCAGGTCGGGTTAGATCCGGATCGGGTCTTGGGCCGAGACGAATTGGATACAGGTCGGGTCTTGGACCGGGTTCCAATTCGGGTCGGATATCGGGCAAAATCTAAAAATTGCAGAATAAAAGACAGGATCTAACTTTTACAGTCTGCAAATCAGGAGAGAGAAAAAGAACAGATCTGACGGAAGGGGAGAGAGAGAGAGATAGGCGGTGGTGATGTAAGTGGTGGTTGGTGAGATTGATTCTGTGGTGGTGTAGATTTGTCAAATTGAGATGAGAATGAGACTGGAGGTTTCGGTGGTGGTGATGTGTTCGGTGAAGGTGTAGCTGAGTTGGAGAAGTGGCAGATTTGATGAAGGTTTGATGCAATTTTGTTTTGATAATGATAATATGAATGGTGTTGACATGATGATGATGATGGCGGCAGAATTAGTGCTGATTCAGTAGTGATCCAGTGGTAGCGATACTGATATGAGTTATGGCAAAATGATGGTTCGGTGGTGATAGGAAGATTGGTGATGATGGTGAATTGATGATTACGAATATGAGTTGTGGCAGAATGTTGGTTCGGTGGTGATAGGCAGATTGGTGATGATGGTGAATTGATGGTTTAGTTTAGGTGTTGATGATGTAGTGGCAAATTGGTCTTGATGGGTTTGGCGATGGTAACGATTGGATCAATGTTGGGTGTTGATGATGATATTGTGACAATGTGGTGAGGTTGATCCCAAGATGTTATGGCTCTGATACCATGTTAGAAAAGAGAGAGATAGATACAAGATTGTATTGTATATTGATAAATCAAAGTGTACGTAGTCTAGCCTTTATATAGGCTTAAGAGAGAGTAGTACAATGGTGTAGTACAAGGTGAACCTAGACTAAAGTGTGATGAGATACAAAATAAACATTAATAAGAAAGGGAATTATTCTAACACAAACAAACAAATATGTGTGTGTATATATAATGGGTTTAAATTTAGGACAGATGAGCCGTAAACTCTTATGTTTACGGCATCCAACCATACTGTGCCACATCATCATTGCAATGCAAATATCCATATGATTTAAAAACACAGGATTTATTCTCCTTCTTCCTCGGCGACTAAAGTTAAAGATGATCTCTGTATCTATCCTTTAAAGCAACCCTCTTACAATTTCTCTATAAATCCACACATGAATCCTAAAAATTAAGGTAACAAGAAAAGTAAAATTTAGAGAAATTTTTTTGATGAATACTCATTTTCTCACTCTACAATTTTTCACAGCCAAGAGAAGAAAAGTAAAATCTAGAAAGGGAAACTAAAGGACGGTTGTTCTTCTCCATCCTCTTCAGAAACTAACCCTGTCCTTGGGCAAACAAAGCACTAACCACTACTATAAATTGTAGCAATCTCCAATCAAAGCTCTATTTTTGCTTTGTAATTTATTTTTGTTTGGTGTTTTTGGGTGATAAAAACCAAAGATTTTGGTGGTATGACACTGTGTTGATTGGATGCCGTAAATGTATGGGTTTACGAAAAATCCGTCTCAAAATATATAATATGTGTATGAGTGGGCATATGATGAGAAATTTGAGGATCATTAATTTCAAATTCATGGGATTATAAAATAAATAGAAGTAGATATTAAAAAGGGGTTATGGTTTTAAGTTTGGACCTGAAGAGAAAAACGAGGTGTTCTGAATCTTCTGATCGTTTGAAGTGTTTCTGGCCCATCCATGGCTGACTCAATCGGCCCTGTCGCCGCAGAGACAGGACCCATCACGAGTTTCGAGGTTGAGAACGCCATTTTCCACCAGCGGCGATAAGGCGCACTTTCCGGCGAGATTAACGGCTCTGATTCACTGATAAACTGCGCTGAACTTTTCAATTTAATCGATTTTGGAGGGTAATACTTAAGGCATAAACACATCTTGGAAGGTTGTATGAAAGTTGTATGAAGGTTGTGTCCCAAATATTACTCTAAATCAAACGAGCAGCAATTGGGCCCGGCTGGACTAGGTCACAAACGGTTAGCATATTGGGCTTCATCACGGTTGGGCTTTCCCACATGGTTTTTTTTTTTTTTTTTTTAAGATAATTAACTTTCAGACTTTTTTTTTTATTGAATTTAAAAGTTAGTCTATTTTGTTTTTTTTTTTTTTTAATTATTATTATTATTATTTTTTTTGTAAATTGAAAAAGCCATTAAATTTTACATGACATTGTAGAGCAACTCTTTCAAACGGTGGGAGCAACTCTTCAAAACGTAAGGAGCAACTGGTTTCAAAGTCGAGTGCAACTCTTCACAACGTCAGGAGCAAGTCTTCCAAATATTGGGAGCAATCATTACAACTATGCCTGACAATTAGGGCCCGAAATTTCCAATCGGCCCGCCAAAGCCCGCAAAAAATCATTGTTGAGTTTACACAATTTGAATGATCGGGCCAAAATGGGCTCAACATACAACAATGTAATGGATAAGCGGGTCCACGTGGACCCGTTAAAGCCCATGAACAAGACTAGCATTTGTAACTAAAGCTAAACCTAAGTTACCCATCTTGTTCTAATGTTCTCTCTCTCTCTCTCTTTAGCCCAGATGGAAGGTCTGTTCAGCCGAAATTGATAGGTGCTGTAAACAGGTTTCTCTCTCTTCTTTGCACAAGTATCCCCTTCTCTCTCTCTCTAAAAACCTCTTTCTCTCTCTCTCTCTCTCTCTCTCTCTCTATACTAGTATGTATTGACCCCTTTCTCTCTCCGTAAAACTCTACAAACAAAAACAACTGTTTCCCCTCTCTCTGTTTCAATATTCAAAACCACATACACATATTTTTCAAATTTTTATTTGTTGTCACCTAAATAGATCAGGTTTAAAGTCAAGAAATTTTTTTAATGGCTTCCATTTAATTTATCTCTGCCAAACAAGGCTTTGGCCTCACCACACTATGATATATACATATATTTATATGCAAAAAAAATAATAATAAATTTTTTTTTAAAAAAAAATGGCCCGGACTTACGGGCATACCCGACCTGACCCGACATGGACTAAACCCGATGTATGCAGGCCATAGCTCAACCCAGTCCGTTTTCAGCCCGGAACGACTTCGACCCGGCCCGAACGCGCCCAAGCCCGCCCAATTGCCAGGCCTAATTACAACGTTTTGGTGCACGTTTACAACATTGAAAATATAAAATAGACTAAAACACAAAATAACAATTCAAAAGTTGTTTTTTTTTTTTTTTAAATTTATTTTGTTGATGGCTTTTTATTTATATATTTTTTTAATGATTGTTGATAGTTTTTTAATTTAAAAAAAGTAATAGAGTGAATTTTAAATTTTAGGATTAATTACACACACTCCTCTGAGGTTTGCTCTAATTACACGGACCTACCTCCCATTTTGAGAAATTGCACGAACCTCTCTTCTCGGTAACAGATGAGTAACGTTTGTGGCGAAATGAATGAAAGTACCAAAATGCCCCTACATAAAATTACACAAACCTCCCCTGAACTATTGTCTAATTACATCGACCTCCCTCGAATTTAAAAAATTACACGGATCTCCCTTATCACCCATAATTACAATTTGTGCAAATGTATTATCATATCCACAAATAAGATTTGCCTTTGCAATGAGAAATGGTTTAGGTAAAACTTTTCATACCACTAAGAAGTGTATATTTCAATTTCTTTCAACAATTTCTTAAAGCATTTCTTCAAATTCTTCAATTTCATTAGGTTTGAATTTTTTATTTTTTATTACTATTTTAAATTTCTACCACATTTTAGTTTCTCACGACTATGGAATAAATATGACAGACATAGTAGGTCAAAAAGAATTTGGACAATCTTTAATTTGGTTTGTTGGAAAGAACTTTCTATGTTTCGTTAAAAATTGAAGGGACTGTAAAAAATGGTAAGGATAATATAGTCATTATCAAAAATAGGAGAGACAATTCTAAATTTTGGAAAAAAAATTAATTTTTGTTGAGAGAAAAAAAAAACAATTTCATAAATTAAATTTATTGGATTTGGTTTTTTATTTCTTCCACTTTTTTAGTTTCTCCTGTCTATGGGATAAATATGACAAAGAATTTGGGTAAACTTCAATTTGATTTGATAGAAAGAACTTTTTGTGCTTCATGGAAAATTGAAGGGACTGTAAAAATTATACGGGAAATATAGTCATTCTTAAAATTAAGAGACAATTCTAAATTTTGGAAAAAAAATTAATTTTTGTTGAGAGAATGAACAAGAGAGAAAGAAGAAGTGAAAAAACATTTTTGTAATGAGAGAGGTCCGTGTAATTAGGTCATATCTCAAGGGAGTTTAGTGTAATTATTCCTATTTTCTATTAGGAAAAGTAAGGGTATTTTTGGCATTAGGTAAGCAAAAATCATTTACATCATCAGTTTTCGTTAGGGGGGTAGACGGTCAACTAACAGAGGGGAGGTGAGTGTAACTCAACCTAAACCTCAAGAGAGATCCATGTAATTAAGGCAAACCTCAATGAAGATTTGTGTAATTAACCGTAAATTTTTACAAAAAATTGACTGAAATGTAATTATCTTTTTTTTTTTGGCAATTGTAGATGTAGATGGGGAAAATCGGAGTAATTAGGGTTTAGTCAATTTTAAAGTACTTCATTAGGTCCAACAAGGAAAATATTTTAGTGAAAGGTCTCTCACATATAAAATTGAGAACAAATTATGCTCACCCAAGTGGGATCCACTGTTTTTCATCCTTAATTCATCTCCCGTTTTATCCACGAAAAATGATGGGTCCCACTTGCTCACCCAATGAGATGCTTGGGAGAGCAAAATTGGGGGGAGCAAATTTGTTATCCATAAAATTGGACAAAAATTCCGATGAGTTGTGAAAAGTTTCCAAACTTCACAACTCAACAGAATTTTTGTTTAGAGTGGTTCTACTCTAACAAAAGACTTGGGTTGATGGCCTTTTTACCAAAAAAAGTTTACATTGTGTTCTTTAACAGATAACTTTTCTTTAATGGGGATTTAACACTAAGGGCTCGTATGGTAATGTTGTGGTTTTTGGTTTTCAGTTTTTGTTTCATTTTTTGTATTGATGTATGCATCTAATTTAATACAAAAACTAAAAACTAAAACTAAAATCCAAACACCACAACGTTATCAAGTGAGCCCTAAACTTCTAGATAGAAATTCCACCTTGACCGGAAAGGTAAATGTTAGTTATTAGACTAGATACAGACTTGCGTGCAAGAAATAAATTCTCAACAAACACTTTAATTTATAAAGCCAGTGTTTTTGCTTTTGCAAACAACCCCAGAATTGCAATTGTAAACTCAAGTAAATACAATCAAACAAAAGTAGAGAACCCTAATTTCTCCATTTGAAAATTTCTCTTCTATGCTGTAGGAGATAATGTGGCCTGCCATACAGGCACCCACATAATATTGAACCGGGTCCAAAAAGGCTTCACTTAGGTACCAAGCAATGGGCTTTTGGACTCCTAAATGAATAAGGTTTGTGTGTGCCTATATATACACACATATATCACACAAACCCCAAGAAATACACACATACTCACAACAGTCTCTCTGTAACAACCTGTAATTTCATTTAATTTCTAATTGCATTTTCATTTTATTTTAATTTGTATTACTTGCCTTATTTTATTAGCAATTCTTTAACTGGGGGTCAGACTGCAATTCTTTTATAATTGAGCAGTCTCTCTCTCTCTCTCTCTCTCTCTCTCTCTCTCTCTCTCTCATGGATTTTCTCTCTTGGCCATCACCTTCGCACCATGGGATTTAGCGCATGATTATCACGGGGATCGCTCTAGCAGTGTCCTCTACGACTGATACGAAGCTTGAGAAAGCACACGGAGGCATCATGTTCGTGGTTCTTGTTGGGGGCTCATAACAATGCCGACTCGTCAATCCCGTCGAGGTATATTCCGCTAGGTAAGTGACCTAAACCCGATTCCATGCTTGTGTGCATGATTTATCAACATATTCTTTCCTCATTTTCTTGCTTCTTCCTTTCCATACCTCATATTCATAAGAATCATAACAAGCGAACGCGGTCTGTACATCAATCTTGATCTCAATCTCAATTTAAATCACAATCTCAATTAATCAGTGCCATCAGATCGAATCTCAATCTCAACACTAGTGAATATGATTTCCAACACAAGAGAAATGCAATTTCGGTGACTTCAGCTTACTTTTCGGCGATTGAATGAATCTCAGTGTTTGAATCATTTCTTATGCTCACTGTTTAACCAAAACTGGAATAAAGAGTCATCTTATAGAGAGATCTAATAAAATGTTAGGAGCAGATCAGTCCCGAAATATAGCATTAGTGCCAATGTGGAGAGACTTATGAAAAAATTATACTCCCCCCGTCCTTAAATAAGTAGTGTCCATTATAAATTTGCCCATTGTTTAAGAAATATGTATTATTATATTTATTTTTTGGGGTCTATTACATAACTATTTTCCTATTTTACCATTATATATAATGGGTGTTTGACTTTTCTATTCATTTTTGGACCGTACATAAATGTTACTTGTCTTTATTGTAAGAGTATTAATTATAGGAAGTTTATGTAAAATTTGTAATTGATTATCAATTGTGGACATTTACTTTGGGACATTCAAAAAATGAAAGGTGGGCATGCACTTATTTAGGAACGGAGAGGGTATTATTCTAGTCCTTATAAATCCTAATTTTCTAAATTAAAAATACATCCGTAAAATGTCATTAGAAGAAAATTCTTCTTTTACTTAGGAAAATTCTATCTACACCTATCTGCTTTGCTTTCTGCACCCACTTGTTGCATTAAATAATTGTACAAAAGGTTAAAATATAATGCATCGGGTGAGTTTAGAGAGCAACAAAATTGGTTCATGTAGAATTTTGCTTTCTGTTTTTTTTTTATAGGAAAGCATAGAAATTTTATTAATCAAACTCGTGGCTAGAATCAGCCAAAACAGGTTGATGACTTTGTTGAGGATAACTCCCCATCCATACAAAACATCTCCTGAATTCTTTAGACAATGCAACCTGACAATTAAGCACATGAGCTACACAATTACCCTCCCTCAAAGTGTGCACAAATTAATTGACACACATGCAGAGAAGAGGCCAAACTACTGGCCTCTAATTGTATGAAGTGACCAAATGCAGCACGATAAAAGAGTACAAGTGTACCTTCCAAATGTTGCTGTTCATCAGCATTAAAGCCTGCTTTTGCTGGGATTATATCATTCATGTGACGCCCCGCCCCGCCACGGTACCCGGCGACGGGGTGTCAATTACTAGCGGAAGTACAACGATAACAGTGACAGTAAGCTTTGACACCATTCCGTAACTCCCCGAGTCCTAGACTCTGAGGGTTACCTGAAATATATGTTCATCATTTGGAAAACATTTATAAAACAGAAATCCGGTTTTCATTTAGAAATATCCTTTCTTGAAACAAAACGTTTTCAGGATAAGCAGCGGAAAACAGAGTTAAGCCGTCATACTATTTAAAAGCGGATGGACTAACATTTGTCCGAATGAAACATAACATGTTCTTTGAAATCAATTTTTATTATATCATTTAAATGATAATCCCCACACATGGGGTCTTCAAACTATAGCGGAAGCATTGTCAAGTCTCGGGGCCTTGCCCTTATCTATATCACCTGAAAGAAAGGTTTAATAGTTCATAAGCTAAAAAGGCTTGTATAGTCATATAACCGCACAATAACATCTGTTGTATAACATGCGTGAGTGCAATGAATGCCAATGTCAATGCATGAAAACCATTTTCATGCCTTTTCAAACACTCACCCTCAATCGTCAATATCATTACCCGGACCATGGGCTTCCCGTCCACGTAGGCCTAGCCTCAAACGTGCGGGACTTTGGGCCTTACGAATTACACGGAGGCCTAGCCTTCAACGTTACGGGGGTTTCTTGCAGCACATCCCGCAATTCGAGTTCCTAGTGGTACCCATCTCACACGCCTACCCACAAATCCGGGATTTCTAACTTTTCAAAACAAAATCCCTCCTAGATGGTTTTATGCACGGAAGCCTCTAAGGTCTTCCCTTTTCAAAACCTGGAAGCCTCTAAGGTCTTCCTTTTTTTAAAAAAATTGAAAGCCTCTAAGGTCTTTTATCCCAAAATCATTTTCGTGTTTTTCGTGTTCATGCTCATGCTTATGAAATGCTATGACGTATGTGAGCTCTAAGCATCCAGACATATTCAATATTTCATAAGACAGATTATCAAGTCATGCTTTCAATTTAAAGCAACACAATAGACATGCTGAAATCACCCCGGTAAACACGTAAGCATAGCAACTCAATTAACCATTTAAGGCATATTAGTTCAAGTAAACATGTAAATATACTATTAACATGTTATACAACTTTATTGAGGGTTATACGGAGCTACCGTTCACCGAGGATAGACTGAATAATTAATCAGATTAGAAACCGAAACTGCTCAATCTGTTACAAATCTCAATATACAATAATGCGCGTACATCAGTGAGGTACAACACCTCTAAGCATAAGTACAACTACTATTAAAGTAAAGTACAACTCTTAAAGCTTAGGGTACAAGGTCCCTTAGCTCATAACAGACTTAAATATAACAAAATAGAAGATTTTATTAAACTGCCTGAGGTTGCTGTATACACCCCATTTTGTCGGCTATCAGATTTAGGAGACCCATAGCTTGGTGGTTCACAATGATCGAAAAAGGACTCAAAAGGACTCCTGGAAGTTGGTTCTATTTCTCAAAATGCTCAGAATGACCAAAATGCCCCTGAAAGCCCGAAAACTCCCAGATTTGGTTCCAAAGTTCTGGAAACATGCTACGTCATAATAAAAGTGATAAAATGAGTTTTTAAGAAAAATCAGATGAAATCCTCAGCTCCCAAAGACCCCCGAAAGTCCCGAAAGTTCCCAGAAAGTTTCCGTTGACCGGTTTGACCAAGGTTTGACCAGGTTTGACCAAATTTGACCAAGTTTGACCAAAATCGTCCGAATTCACCGGAATCATTCGAAATCATGAGAAAAGTATTAAAACGAGTTTCAAAAGAAAATCGAGTGAAAACGTCAGCTCCTTGGAGCTCCTAGGAGTTTCTAGAACTTCCCGGGAATCCCAGGTTTGACCAGTTTGACCAAAATTTGACTTTAGAACTGGAACACCGTAACATTTTTCAAATATTTTTCATGGATACTAGAGGTCAATAGCTTTCCAACGGTATATCGCACATAATTTCTAGATTTAAAACGAATTTATTATGAATTCCCAAAGGCGAAAAAGGCGATTAAATCAGCTTTTATCGCAAATACCGCAAAACTTTTCAAAGTGATCTATCCCAAAACTATTTTTTATGTAAAGTAGGCTCCATTACCTTTCTAACGGTATATCACAACCTCAATTTGGAGTTTGTATGCATTTTCTGTGAATTTTGGACGAAATAGGGCCTTTTCGCGAATACCGGAACATCAGGGGGCCTAAACGTAAATTTCTAGGCGTCTGAGGAGCAGTGCCGCTGCGGCACTGGCCCAGTGCCGCCGCGGCACTCAACCCTCGCAGAGTCCATTTTTGTAATTTTTTGGGGGTCCAATTTGATTAATTGAAAGTCAAAACGACATAGTTTTGTGTTCACAGTTGTTTGGGACCAATGTGAGTACTTCTAAAACCCCAAACCACCCCAAATTGGCCTATTTAAACCCCCCATTGCTCTTCATTTTAGGGGGGCCAAGTGCAAAAGCTTGAAAAGTTGTAGAGAAGAAGAGAGATAGAGATAGGTTTAGAAGAGAGAAAAGGAGCTTCCTCCTACTATTTTGCTATAGAAAGTGAGTTTTAATCTTGTTTTCTTCCATTACCTCTCATATACTTCACATTCCAAACACCCCCAAACACCATTCTTGAGCATTCTTGAGTTAGGAAGCTACTTCCATGTCCAAATGTCAAAATCTATGAGTGAAACACCAAGCTACAAGTCCAAAATCACATTGATTATCATCTATTGATTGCTATTTACTTGCTTATTCATATTATGTTCATCTCTTCTTACCTCATTTCCTTTTTATTTTCTTTATTTACTTACTAGTTCATCATCATCTAGATGATGACATGAAGTTTGAGGTGAGTGAATCTTTATGGATAGTAGCTCTTGACCTCAAAAACATGTTTGATAGATGATGATCGTAACTTCAATACCTCCAAGGTATTCTTGAAGTTATGTTCAAAATAAAATAAATCTCTCCAACAATCTTGGAGGTTCTTAATGATGAGTTTGATGTTGGTGTTCTAAGTGGCTATAATCCTTATTGAGTATTGAAAATGTGCTTTCAAAACATCTATTTCAAAACCCCTTTCAATCCCTTTCATTTTGGTTTCAAGAAACAAAACCTTGTTTTCTCCAAAATCTTCAAAATAATGAGTCAAAACAGTGAGTGACCTGAGTTCAAAGATTTCTCTAGGACTCAATACTCAACATATGGATGCAAGGCCACTTGGAAAGTCTTCCTAACTCATTGGAGAACACCCATGATTTTTGGTTTGACTTGGAAGTACTTGGAAATGGTCCATTTGGACCCAAACATTCCTTCCAGACATTCTGTTTTTGCTGTCACAGTAGCTAGGTCCACTTCCAACCTCTTTTCCAGAAAACTTTTCCAAAATGGGTGGTCATAACTTATTTTTCCCTTAAACTTCAATGTCTTAGGAAACTTTCTGTATAAAATATGCCTCTAGATCATTATTTTTCATTTTCTAAGATTTTTCAACATTTCAGCCGACAGTACGGACTCTGTTTCTGAGTGACCTTCATTTTTTATATGATTTCTCTCAATATGTGATAGCTATTCAAGATTGGCCTTTTGGGTTATGTTCTAGACACAATAAGGAAGATCTCTATAAAATTTCATGCATTGAAAACATTCCTAACCCCTCTTTTCAAATTCCAAAAGATCATGCTACTGTTCTGTCCACTATTCACAGCAAGTACATTTCAACTTTCATTCTTTGATTTGATGCTCATATGCACTCCAAATTAGCTCATGTCTTAGGGAGTAGTTCATACTACATTTGTACATATCCCATGTTGATTTCATTCATTCAATCATACACATTTTAGACTTCTAAGTCATTCTAGAAATCCATGTACCCAAAATACACTACAACCTTTGCACATTTTAGATACATACATTGCATTCATGCAAGATTTGGGGTTTTTGTAACTCTTAATCTAAGAAGATTATAAGGAATGAACTCGATCACACGTTCATGCTTCCCCTTGATCTAATCATCCTTTCTCATCCGTCCCGGGGATTGAGAGGTCTTCTTTTCTCAAAGAATAACATGCATCATACTAGCTTGCTAAGCATATTTTGATTTCTTTTTTATTTGTTTCAAGAACAAATTCATGTCCCCCCTTTTAGATTAGGAAGTCTTGATTATTTGATATATGATTAGACGATTTTTCCTAGGTTTGTTTGTGTGATCTTTCACTTTACATTGCATGATATTTGATTTAGATCTTATGAATGATATTTTATCTTTAGATCTTCCATTTTTAAGTTTCTTATGTAATGTAATATACTACCGTAGTATTAATTGTCGAACCATACATAGTATAAGATGATTATTTGGATGCTAATTGAGGCCCGTCGAAAGACGGGGCGAGTTGAGGGTGTTTTAGTCGCGACAAAGGCTCCTTCCTCTCTCGTACCAAAACCCCGAACCAAGTTCTTTGGTTATGAAGGGCCGGTGCCCCTTATCCGCTTGGGTGAGTCAAATTTAGGTTTCTTGGTTCCTTAAAGACCAAGTGGCGTCTCTGTATCTGTTTTCAACAGACCATTTTCTTTCTTTGATCAAAATCAAACAAATTTCCAAAAACTAAACAAAGAGGTGGAAGCCCGGTATCCACAATCTGGCGACTCTGCTGGGGATTTTTTTATTTTAAAACAAAATAATACAGAGGTTTGACTCATAAGAAGCATCCTTAAAATCATTTTTTTACTGTGTCTGGTTCACCGCATTGCACTTTGCATTTTTCCCCTTCGACTGTGTCTGAAACGCGGCGCTGACATTGTTCAGGTCTTGTTGTGCTAGGGCACAAGTCACCGTTTATACTGTACCTTCCAAGGTATATCAAAAAGAGTAAAAACCTCCGTACTGTCTCCCCGATGGTATATTGGAACTCTCGTCAACGGACCCTCTTTGACTAAACCCAGCCTTTGCATATAGATTCCTGTAGAACCTTTCATAGGACTGTTCATTTATCTTTTCAGATAGGACAATGTGATATAACTGCTGTATGCCCTGGCGGGATTACCTGCGCGGTGTAGACGCTTATGTGGCATAGAACAGAATCTCTTTCTTATGATTTCCAAGGCAATCACTCACATGTGATCACATTGAGTTGACTTGCCTAGGCACCATGATAAAGATGTCTGCTCCATGCTCACAAAGATATACACCGCAAACCTTGTTTGTTGGTCCTGAGACATAGGAGTATGAAAACTTGCTAGACAGTATGATCACCATCGTCACCTATTCCCGTCATATATCCCTATTTCTTCCAAAAACTCTACCCAACTTGTAACGACCCACCTCCCCGTCTAGCAACAATATTGTCCGCTTTGGGCCTAAACACAAAGAACTTCACAGAAGAACTAAAGTTCCATTATAAATAAAGAGTTTTTTTTTAAAACACAAGATCACATGTCTTTATTTAAGGAGTATTAAATACTGTTTTCAATAAATTATCATTTAGCTTGTGTGAGGGTGTCACTCTCGTGATTTTTGGTAATTGAATATTAGTCCGAATACAGGCTCTGGATTGAATATTTGGTTGTCCAAAAATTGGGGTGTGACAGAACTCATCTGGATATCCCTGTTTCTCCTAGAAACTCTGTCCGAATCACCCAGATTTCCTAGAAATCCCTATTACCCAGAAATCTCAATTTCTCCCAGAAACCCTGATATACTTATGTCTGACACGACTGGAATTGTGTTCTCTGAAGAGTACGTCCAAGTGTAGACGGTCGCGTCGCGTTAAAACCGGTAAGACCGGGTCGAATCCCAAAGGACGGAAGATAAAGGCAGAAATCTCTAGATTGAATCCTAAAATAAAATGAAAGATGATTTCTTTTAAATGGGGGGGGGGGGGGGGGAGTTATAACAGTCCTATAGAGCAAATGAAAGAAACAAAATAAAGTAAAGCGATAACTTAACTTAATCGAATTACAAACTGTGATCTAAAATCAAATATGAAAAGAATTGGGAGCATGTGAATCCACAAAGTACCAGCCACTACCATGATTTTAACAAAACGAACAGTTGGGGTTTTATCCTTAGAGTATTCCTTATTTCGAAAATGATTAAGTTAAATATTCTAGACACTAAGTATGTGAATAGCATACTTAGTGGTTTGATTACCTAACTTATATATGAAGGACTGAAATAAAAAGTTAATTAAAACCATGAACAATAACTAACAAATTGAGTATGAGATATTTAATGTGTTCGTTATGG
Organism: Hydrangea macrophylla; assembly: GCA_033977485.1. Taxonomy (NCBI): domain Eukaryota; kingdom Viridiplantae; phylum Streptophyta; class Magnoliopsida; order Cornales; family Hydrangeaceae; genus Hydrangea; species Hydrangea macrophylla. The sequence continues at coordinate 17,923,397 of CM066987.1, read as the reverse complement.
GTGTTCACTGACTTAATTAATCAAAAGTACTCTTATTTCAAAATCAGATTGCAATTTGAACTAGAAAGATCGAATTGGGCTTAGTTTCTGAAACAAAAAGTTACTGGAATACAAAAAGAAGTAAACCCAAGTCATAAACATACCAATCGATTGACATTATATCAATCGATTGATATGAAATGGCTTTCAATCGATTGACATTTAGTTCAATCGATTGACTTAGAATCAATGTCAATCGATTGAACTCTGTATTCAATCGATTGACATCGACTCTTTTACAGAATCATGGCAGAGGGCTGGGAACAATGTTTCTTCACATTATTCCCAACCAGGATCTACTCAGACATGTTTAATCTAATGAAAACAGAAATATTTCGAAGGAAATTATAATTAAAAGGCATGGATTAAACTTGCAACACAATAAATTTTCAAAAATAAAATTCAAATCAAACCAAGGTATTTTGCAAGTACTCAAGCAGCATAACCAAAAGGAAAATGGAAATAGACCTGAATTTAAACTGAATTCGAAAAGAAAAACAAATCCTTCAACTTGAGCTTTAGTTTAATCCGAAAATAACCATGGAACTCCTACAAAACAATGCAAAAAAATGAGCTAACCCCCTTGCCCTCTACACACTCCTCTATATATAATGTCAGAAATACAAGCTAGAGGCGTCCAGGTTCATTCCATAACGGATGGTCGTCGCCTGATTGCTGAAATCTTGCGCCATTAAAACAGACTGTTTCCAGTTTAAGTCAATCGATTGACAAAGATGTCAATCGATTGATAAAGATGTCAATCGATTGACAAATAGTTCAATCGATTGGTAAGGAAAACATGTCAATCGATCGATACTATGTCAATCGATTGGTATCAAGACTTCATCAATTTGTTTCTGGAGTTATTCCTTTCAACTTGTTATTCCTTTTAACTTCAGAACCTGCACTCAAAGAGCTAAACACAACAACATACCACGAAAAATACATCATTGTGTAAAGAAACAAATTAAACACAAGTGCAGGTAATACTAGAGAAATGAGGTTAAATCCAGTCAGTTTTTACTTCTTATCGAGCTAATATTAAGCTAATATCAGCTCTCATCACGACCCCCAACTAGCGCTTTGCTAGTCTCTAGCAATGAAGCGGAATTAACACAACTTAAGACGACCAACTATTAACGTTACAGTTTTATTGAGCTAAAACAAAAGGGAAATCCTAACTCACTGTCGCAGGAATCGCGGTTGCATTTAGCGTTTGCAACAAGCCTTTGAACCCTTAGGTTTACCCTAATGGACGAGTTGTGTCTCGTGAGGGTTTTCAGAGAATTTACCCACCAAATTCAAATGTCAAATTTTCCAAACTTGTCAAAGCTTCAATTTCTCTTTTATGCTAAAAATTCTGCTTAACAAGGATATGAATTCCTTTATCATGCTATGGAAGTAAACAACATGTTACAAAGTAACTATTCAAGTTAAACTACATTCACAGCCTTTATATATCCTTGTGTGTGTGGGGAGTTAACAACTACGATATAAATCTTTATCTTAGAATTATTTAGATTGACATGTTTAAGACTTCATAGTTTCAACTCAATTCTCACACAGTTTACGCTCAAAATAAAAATCACTCTGAAACTGGCGTAAAACTTATGCACTCATAGTATGAAGCTCAAATGAGTAAATGTAGAGGCAATCAAACATGCTTACATACTAGACACTGAAGAACGCTTATTTGAGGTGCATGAGTCTCATGGATGGAATACCAATTACAACAGGAGCGATCTACTGTGGAAAACTCATTTCATACTCGAGATTTGTTAAAATTAATCCAGAATCCTTAGGACTTGTGACAGAAATATGAGGAGAGGTAAGAGATAATGGCCTGTGAAAAATGAGTTCAAGCATGTGACATAGTAAAACCAACTCCACTTCACACCTTTTATTTATCAATTCTCCAATGTCTTTTATTTATTGCTTTCCACTTTTCTTCTTCCTCTTCTTCTTCTTTTTTTTTTTTATATATATATATATATAAATATCTGCAATCACTTCTCCTTTTCCTCCTTTAACTATTTTCACAAAACCGTCACATGCTCGATTATAAATATGTGATTTTAGGTAGAGGCCTTGATTTGTGATAGGTAAGTGAGGTTTTAGACTTCCTCGAGAGATGAGGTGAGGAAACGATGGCCTAAATCATCTTCTAGACATTATAACTTATCTCAAGTATTTCCTGAGTTTTAAAATTAGTAAATCCTGAACGTTCTCCTGATGCATCAGCCAAATGAAACAAGAATGAGACTCTCAACGAGATAAAAGTGTATTTCAAGAATTAACACGAGTTTTGTGATTAACCCTCAGAATAAAAGAATGGCTCAAAACTCACTAGGGTTAAAAGTTTCACTATTAATCCATTAATCATGACAATCGTATTTCATTCTCATTCAAAGATTCTTTCGTGATTGTCAACTCGTGCAAAATTGTTTCAGGATATATTCGTGCTATGGACGCAAAACTAGATTAGTGACTAAGTAACATGTAATCGAAATCCATAATATAGCAAGGAAAACATGAATGCATCATTGCACAATAATTTAGCTAGGAGGAACGAGGTTTTGATAGTTAGAAATTTAACAACAGTTTTTTTTTTTTTTTTTTACAAGAAGAACAACAAGGAAGTTCTAGTATTAAAACAGGTGTGCAAATAAATTCAAGAAAACACAGGTGTTGGATATCTACTTCCTACCCCCAACTGAAATTGACATTGTCCCCAATGGAAATATTTCAAGTAAAAGAAGATATCACCTGTTTCAATCATTTCAGCATAATTCAGAGAATTCACCTGTTTGAATAAAACAAACTCCCCAAACAACCAAGATCAAGAGCATATGGATAATAATCGAAAGTATCAACAATAGAATCATAATCCATGAACAAAAAGAACTATCTGTAATAAAAAATGTCCAAAATCAATGAAGTCCAAGTACAGATTAAAACTACAACCAACCATTCTTCCCAGCTATCCAACCAACCAAAACTACTATCCATAATTATACCAACATATCCACAAATCAAACAAAAGAAATGCAAGAGAGATTACAAAATTAGAAACAACAAAATACTCTCTCGCTCTCCAACACTCCCTCCTAAGGCTCAACAGGATCAACAACTACCTCACCGTCACCCTCAGCAGCTGTCCCAGTCTGGGCGACAGCCGCCGGGTCACTCACAACTGGTGAGGGAACAGCAGCTGAAGGAGGTGGCGGTGGAGGTGTCTCTGAGGTAACGCCCTCTGGCTGAGCCGACGTCGAAGCTGGATTTGTCGGTGGAGGTGGCATAGATGAGCGCAAGGATTGCTCGATCCCAAGCAACATCGAAATCTGCTCAATCTGTCCACCTAGCCGCGACATCTGGGTAGCTAATAATAACTGCTCAGCTGTGAGCTCTCAAATCATCGCATGCAGCTGTACTCTCGCAGCTCGCTCCTCTACCAAGAAGTCATAAATGGTCTGAAGAGATGGAGGGGTAGATGTAGAGGCTGTAGGTGGTGCAGGGGCTGCAAGTGGTGTAGAGGCTGTAGGTGGCTCACGCATCCTCAATTCATACTGACCCTCAGCCTCAGTCGGCGTCCCTGAGTCCTCATCCTCCTCCTCAACTACCTCTGTATCCTGACCCTCCGCCTCAGTAGGCGTCCCTGGGTCCACGTCCTCCTCCTCTGACGTCACGTCTCCTCTCTTTCTCTTCTTTCTCTTACTGCTCTCTCCTACCTTCCCCTTCCCCTTAGACAATTTTTTAAATTGCGCTGCTGACCGTCTAGCAGCCTACTCACCAAAAACACCAATTTTTGATTTTAACTGCGCCTCTCCTGCCGGTATCACCAACCCTGCCTGCTCGCACACTCTATGTATCACCCATGCACCTTTGAGGTGCTGGGCCTTGCTAGGATGACGTGTAGGCTCAACTAAGAACTCGATGAAGAGCCGAGCGAGGCAAATAGGTAGACCGGTCCCAATAGCATATAAAACTCTCGCGTACCACCCAGCGAAATCTAACTTATACGTCGTGGGGAGGATACAGCTGCAGAGAGTCAAATGCAGAAGATGATAGTCCGTCGTCAGGTCATGGTCGTCGAATACTGTGATCCCCGAGTATTTCTTCACCTTCCCGCCTGAGATCTCTGTGGCCATAACATCATACGATGGAAAAGGACGGTCGGGATGAATAGGATACATATGATCAGGAACCTCAGGGATACCAAGTGCCTGAGCGACTGTCGCTGGGCTGAACTCAATTGCCCGTCCTGATACACACGAGAAATATGTGTAAGGAACATTCGGCACCTTAACCAAACTGGCACATGCTGGCCGAATCCACGAAGCATATACTTTCTTATCTGCTGTAAGAACTGGGAGCCAATCGGGAAAGGCTCTAAGGCGGGTTAGATGGAATGGGGTCTTATCATCGCTCCACAAATTCTCGAACTGCCTTTCCACCATGATTGCGCGCGTTCGGAAGTATTTGGTGTACCATGTGTTCTCTTTGGCGTTCCTGAACCCGTGAGCGAGCGGTGGGTCAGGGATCTCGAGAGACGTAGATTTTTCCGGGTGGGGCCCACTGTCCTTGGGCTTTGGAGCCATGGGAGCTGAAATGAAAGCATAACAGAGAGTTAAAATGAGAAAAGAGGGATTCTGCTTCTCTGTTTATGTCAATCGATTGACATAAGTTGTCAATCGATTGAAGTTGAGTTCCAATCGATTGAACCCTGATGTCAATCGATTGACATCAGTGATCATAGGGGGCTGCCCACAACAAGGTCTCACGTCCCCCTATCATTAAATTAATGGTCTTAAGACCATGAGGGACTCCCTCAATCGATTTGAATGATGAAAATGATGAGGAAGAGAAATGGGTTTGGAAGATACCTTGATCGGAACCGAGGCAGGAAAAACTTTGCCCACTGGCGATTGATGACAAGATTGATGATGATGATGATGATTTGCGATGAATCACTTCTTCTTTTCCTCACCCTCTGTCCATACGGGAACAGAGGCGGTGGAGATTGGTGCGGCCGAGAGCGACGGTGGAGGTTAGGCGGTGAGGATGATGATGGTGAAGATGATGATGATGGACGTTATGAGAGGGGTCTCCTTCTCACTCCCTAAGAATCGCCTTCTCCCGCTCTCTCTCACAGAATTTGAATTGAAAAGAGGGAGAGGGAGAAGAACAGACATTACGTCTGGTGGGATTGTCAATCGATTGACAATATATGTCAATCGATTGAACAAAATTCAAGTCAATCGATTGAACAAATTGTCAATCGATTGACAACCATTAATACCAATCGATTGACAATAATATCAATCGATTGAAAAAGGAATTCATGGGAACCCAAATGTTCCTCATGTGATCACCCCCAACAGTTTTAAGAATGCATTTTAAGACAGAAACAAGACTTTTAATCATTCAAACAAGGATTAGACTCATCAATCACAAATAGGAAGAATTTATTCCAAACATCATCAATTCAAAGTTCGAAATGGATTATTATCATCCAAAGAGTACAAGATCTTGGTCAAGAAACAAACAAACAAAAAGAAAAACAAGAAAAAAATTCTGTCTTATTCAACTGCTACAAGAACTATCAATTCTGCTCAGGTTCAGGGGAAGAAAAGTCTTCTCCTACAGCATAATCCACGGAATACTCCACAACTTCTCCGTCCGAATCGATTTGAAAGTCTTCCAGAATTACTCGAACTGCGCAAAGCAAATCCCATGTATTCATATTGGCGATTACCGCAATAGGGGAATCTGGGCATGAACTGGAAAGTGGAGTAAAAATTGGCCTTTCTTGCTCTCTCTGTTCTGGGGTTCCTGGAGAACGGACCCCATGGTAGAGCAAATGTGGCAGGAAGTGCAATGGATTCATCCTATAGCCAATCAAAAAGACAGAATAAGAATAAAAGGAAACAGAAAATGAAGAAGCACACAAGAAAAGAAAACTACTATACAACAACACAAGGTTCTCAAGATTTTTCAAGAAGAATAATCAGGATCATCCAATTGGATGGTCTCTGATTCTGGCTCGAACTTCTCCAAAAATGGTTTTAAACGTTGTCCATTGACTTTAAAAACATTACCATTTTTGGAGTTAACAATCTCTACTGCTCCGTGTGGAAACACTTCTTTGACAACAAAGGGTCCTATCCACCTTGACCTCAGCTTCCCGGGAAAAAGATGAAGCTTTGAATCGTAAAGTAATACTTTCTGTCCCGGTTCAAACTTCTTTCTCAGTATCGATTGATCATGCTTAGCTTTTAACTTTGACTTATAAGTTCGAGCACGATCATATGCATCATTCCTGATCTCTTCCAATTCATTGAGTTGTAGTTTCCTCAATGTACCACTTTCATGGATATCAAAGTTTAGCAGTCTAGTGGCCCAATATGCCTTATGCTCCAATTCCACAGGCAAATGGCAAGCTTTTCCAAATATCAGTCTGTAGGGAGACATCCCAAGGTTCGTCTTGTACGCCGTCCTGTATGCCCATAGAGCATCAGTTAAACGCGACGACCAATCCTTTCTATTGATGTTAACGGTTTTCTCCAGAATATGTTTGATCTCCCTATTGGCTAGCTCTGCCTGACCATTTGACTGTGGGTGATATGAAAGAGCAATCTTATGGTTAACCCCATATTTTTTCATCAATGCCGCAAAAGGCTTATTGCAGAAATGGGTTCCACGATCGCTAATCATAGCCTTTGGTGTTCCGAATCTTGACAGAATATTCTCCTTTAAGAATGAGATCACTGTTCTGTGATCACTTTTTCTTGTCGGAATGGCCTCAACCCACTTGGACACATATTCGACCGCCAGAAGAATATATTCGTAATGTGACGACGGTGGGAATGGTCCCATGAAATCGATGCCCCAGCAATCAAAGATTTCAATAGTCATGATCGGGGTCATCGACATTTCATTTCTCTTTGACAAGCTTCCCAACATTTGGCATCTAGCACATGCTCTACAAAATGCATAACAGTCTTTAAAAACTGTCGGCCAGTAGAAACCACTACTAAACACTTTTTGAGCAGTTTTCTGAGCTGAGAAATGGCCACCGCAGGCCTCTGAGTGGCAAGAAGCTAGAATTTGAGAGATATCCTCCTCGGGGATACATCGCCTGATTACTTGATCCGCACAGTACTTAAACAAGTACGGATCATCAAAGTAAAACCATCGGGCAATGGATAGAAACCTCTTTCTGTCAGGGGTGGACCAATGAGATGGAGTCTCCCCTGTTGCCAGGTAATTGACAATGTCAGCATACCAGGGCAGACTAGTTACAGCAAAAAGTTGCTCATCTGGGAAAGATTCACTGATCGGAATAGATTGTGAAGAATTGTCTTCAAATGTCAATCGTGAGAGGTGATCGGCTACAACATTTTCCACCCCCTTTTTATCTTTGATAACCAAATCAAATTCTTGGAGCAGAAGAATCCAGCGTATCAATCGCTGTTTTGTATCCTTCTTGGATAACAGATACTTCAATGCAGCATGATCAGTGAAGCAAATGATCTGCGAGCCAATCAGATATTGCCTGAATTTCTCCAGTGCAAATACAATTGCTAGCAACTCCTTTTCAGTAGTAGAGTAATTACGTTGAGCTCCATCAAGGGTTCTGCTAGCGTAGTAGATCACAGTAGGCTTTTTGTCTTTCCTTTGCCCTAAAACAGCTCCAATCGCTGTGTCACTCGCATCACACATCAGCTCAAAAGGAAGACTCCAATCCGGAGATTGCATTATCGGAGCTGTTGTGAGGTGATGTTTGAGTTTATCAAAGGATTCCTGACACTTGCTGTTCCACTCAAATGGTTGGTCCTTAACAAGGAGTTGACATAGTGGTCTAGATACAGCACTGAAATCCTTAATAAACCTCCGGTAGAAACCGGCGTGACCTAGAAACGATCGTATTTCTTTCACTGTAGTGGGGACAGGAAGATTGGAAATTATATCGATCTTTGCCTTGTCTACTTGTATTCCCTCAGCAGACACGATATGTCCCAAGACAATCCCTTTCGTCACCATAAAGTGACATTTTTCCCAGTTGAGAACCAAATTCTTTTCCTCACATCTTTTCAAGACTTTCTGGAGGTTCTCCAAGCAATCATCAAAGCTGATTCCAAATACGGAGAAATCGTCCATAAAAACCTCCATAATCTTTTCCACCATATCGCTGAAGATGCTAAGCATGCACCGCTGAAAAGTAGCAGGTGCATTGCACAATCCGAATGGCATCCGGCGATATGCAAATGTTCCAAACGGGCAGGTAAAAGTGGTTTTCTCCTGATCAGCAGGATCAATTTCAATTTGGTTATAACCACTATAACCGTCCAGGAAACAATAGAATTGGTGACCCGCTACCCTTTCGAGCATTTGATCCATAAAGGGCAATGGAAAATGATCTTTCCGAGTTACCGCATTCAACCTTCGATAGTCAATACACATGCGCCAGCTCATGGTTACTCGTGTGGGTACCAATTCTCCTGCTTTATTTTCTACCACTGTAATGCCAGCTTTCTTCGGCACTACTTGAGTTGGACTCACCCAAGGACTATCCGAAATTGGATAAATAACCCCAACATCCAGTAACTTCAAAACTTCCTTCTTCACCACCTTTTGCATGTTTGGGTTAAGACGCCTTTGCATTTGACGACAAGGTTTGGCATCTTCCTCAAGGTAAATCCTGTGGGTGCATATGGATGGACTAATTCCTCTTAAATCAGCAACGGTCCATCCTAACGCACTCCTGTGTTGCTTAAGCAACTGTATCAGTTTGCCTTCCTGTTCGTGATTTAAAGCAGATGAAATTATCACCGGAAAGGTCTTCTCTTCTCCCAAGAATACATATTTCAATTCTTTTGGGAGCTCTTTCAGTTCCAACTCTGGAAATTGCAAGTTTGACGGCACAGCCAACTTGGTCTTTGGCGGTAGCTGCTCATATTGAGCCGTCCACATTGTTCTTGCAGCTTCCTCTTCAACAACCTCCAATATAGAACATATTTGACTCATCCTTTCATCTTGTGGAGTGTATTTATCCAATTCATAACATGAGTTAGTCATAATGGACTCCACAGGGTCAGAGTGAGCAGTTGAATCAAAGCAATCTTGAATTACTGCTTCTACCCAGTTCACCTCCTCTTCCTCATCATCAAAATCTTCAATTTTAGGATTTGAAAAGATTTTGATATTCAGTGTCATATTCCCAAAAACAATGGTCATAACTCCACTCCTTACTTTAATCGTCGCATCAATTATTGTGAGGAAAGGACGTCCAAAGATCACTGGAATCTGAGATTTAGCATTGTAAACTGGTTCAGTGTCCAGAACAACGAAGTCAACAGGAAAGACAAAAGTGTCAATCTGGACTAAGACATCCTCCAGCACTCCTCGCGGGTATTTAATTGATCGATCTTCCAGTTGGAGAGTAATGCGAGTGGGCTTAAGTTCTCCTAACCCTAACTGTTGATAAACAGTGTAAGGTAAGAGATTAACACTCGATCCTAAATCGAGTAACGCATTGTTCACTTTCTTCTAACCGATTATACAAGAAACCGTTGGTGTGCCTGGATCCTTGTATTTAGGAGGCAAATCGTGTTTTACGATCGCACTTGCCTGGCATGCCAAGTAAGCACTCTTCTTAACACTTTGCTTCCTTTTTACAGTGCACAAGTCTTTTAGGAACTTGGCGTAGGAAGGCACTTGTTTAATTGCGTCAAGGAGTGGGAGATTGATCTTTACCTGCTTGAATAACTCCAGAAACTCCTGACTTTTCGTTTCTTGTTGAGGTTTCTTCAACCTCTGAGGATATGGTGCCGGAAAAGGACATTTGGTTGCCTCCTCGAGGAGGGGTTCTTTTCCAGGTCTTCTCTTTATTTCATTATCCTCAGGAATTGTTATTTTGGGCTCAACTGTTTCGCCCTCTTTTCCTTCTTCCACCAATTCTTCTTCATTCTCTACCTCTTCTTTATCACTAACTACAGGTTGTGAGGGCAAAGAGACTTTCTCAATTTCTTTTCCACTCCTCAACACAGTTACCGCCTTGGCCTCCTCATGTGGTCCAGATCCCGAGGGTCCTGTACCCGAGTGTTAGCCTTTAGGATTTGGCTCTGGCTGTGCGGGGAACATAGTTCGTTCTCGATCCCCTTGTTGGGCAGCTAACCTCTCTACACTTGTGTTGAGTTTACTCATTAGCTGCATCATCTGCTGCATCATGAGTGTATTAGGATCCTCTTGTGCCTTCTTATGGGGTGGCACATAAGTGTTTGATGAGGTTTGGTTGTTGCTCCCCTGATTGTAGTTGGATTGAGGTGAATGATTTTGATATTGGTTCTGGTGATACCCTTGATTTTGTTGATAAGTAGGAGGAGGTTGGTAACTCTGGTGGTATCCTTGGTTTTGAGGTCGGTACTGGTTTCCTTTATTCGGCTGCCACTGTTGAGATGGGTTTGCTACAGCAGCACTGTTTCTTTGATCGAAACCATGATGACTCCACCTATCATTGGGGTTGAAACGATTAGGGGCATTTACAGCATGTACCTCCACTGGACTCTGTTCTTGGTAAACGGGGTATATTTGGCAATGTTGAGAGGTATGCCCCATTTGTAGACAGCTTGAACATGATTCTTCAGATGCAAATTGTATCACCGGGTCCTTCTTTGCTTCCAAAATTTCCAATTTACGAGCCAGTTGCTCGTATTTCTCTAGTAAGCCATCTTCTACCTTCAGCTGATAAATACTCTTTTTATTTGAACTTGAACTGGGTTGAGTTCTTGTCACTTGAGTTTCCCATTCTGGTGTGTGTTCGGCTAACCATTCAAAATGAGCTTCTGCTTGGTCAGCATTCTTGCTCATAAACTCACCGTCACTCGTAGTTTCTACGAGCTTTTTTGACTTTGGACTTAGGCCATCATAGAAGAAGCTTATTGTTCGCCACTTCTCAAAACCATGATGCGGGCAGAGCAGTAACAAATCCTTGAAACGCTCCCATGCTTCAGCAAAAGTTTCTTCCTCTTTTTGATTATACATCTTGATTTGTCTCAAGATGTCAGTTGTTAACCGATTAGGGAAAAACTTTTTGAGAAAGGCTTCATGAATTGCTGGCCAAGTCAAAATCGAATTCGGTTTGAGTGACAATAACCATGACTTCGCTTTGTCCTTCAAGGTGAAGGGAAAAAGCTTTAGTCGGATTATATCACTTGGGCAAGTCTGATATGTGAAAGTGCCACAAACATCTTCGAAATCTCGAATGTGCAAGTACGCCTTCTCTTTATCCATCCCATGAAATGTGGGTAACAGTTGAATCATCCCATTACGAAAATGGAATGTACCTGTGTGTGGAGGGATGCGGATACAAGAAGGTGTGGCTGTTCGATCAGGGGCCAAGAGTTCTCGTAAAGGTCGCTGACCGTCATCGATGAGGTCATGCCTATTCTCTCCTTGTTGGCTCTCCGTATCAGACATTGGGTTAGAAGTGGATGGGGTGAAAATGGGATTATCAGCACTATGGATTGGATCTTCAAATAGATTTGTGATGAAGGCTTCAGTGGAATCAAAGGACATAGAAGGACACAACAATACAGCTTGTGTTCTGAAGAAATGAAAAGAAAAAGAAAAAATAGAAATGGGATAAGAAAAGATTGGATCAAATCAAAATTCCTGGCCTTCGTTACCGTCCCCGGCAACGGCGCCAAAAACTTGACACGACTGGAATTGTGTTCTCTGAAGAGTACGTCCAAGTGTAGACGGTCGCGTCGCGTTAAAACCGGTAAGACCGGGTCGAATCCCAAAGGACGGAAGATAAAGGCAGAAATCTCTAGATTGAATCCTAAAATAAAATGAAAGATGATTTCTTTTAAATGGGGGGGGGGGGAGTTATAACAGTCCTATAGAGCAAATGAAAGAAACAAAATAAAGTAAAGCGATAACTTAACTTAATCGAATTACAAACTGTGATCTAAAATCAAATATGAAAAGAATTGGGAGCATGTGAATCCACAAAGTACCAGCCACTACCATGATTTTAACAAAACGAACAGTTGGGGTTTTATCCTTAGAGTATTCCTTATTTCGAAAATGATTAAGTTAAATATTCTAGACACTAAGTATGTGAATAGCATACTTAGTGGTTTGATTACCTAACTTATATATGAAGGACTGAAATAAAAAGTTAATTAAAACCATGAACAATAACTAACAAATTGAGTATGAGATATTTAATGTGTTCGTTATGGGTGTTCACTGACTTAATTAATCAAAAGTACTCTTATTTCAAAATCAGATTGCAATTTGAACTAGAAAGATCGAATTGGGCTTAGTTTCTGAAACAAAAAGTTACTGGAATACAAAAAGAAGTAAACCCAAGTCATAAACATACCAATCGATTGACATCATATCAATCGATTGATATGAAATGGCTTTCAATCGATTGACATTTAGTTCAATCGATTGACTTAGAATCAATGTCAATCGATTGAACTCTGTATTCAATCGATTGACATTGACTCTTTTACAGAATCATGGCAGAGGGCTGGGAACAATGTTTCTTCACATTATTCCCAACCAGGATCTACTCAGACATGTTTAATCTAATGAAAACAGAAATATTTCGAAGGAAATTATAATTAAAAGGCATGGATTAAACTTGCAACACAATAAATTTTCAAAAATAAAATTCAAATCAAACCAAGGTATTTTGCAAGTACTCAAGCAGCATAACCAAAAGGAAAATGGAAATAGACCTGAATTTAAACTGAATTCGAAAAGAAAAACAAATCCTTCAACTTGAGCTTTAGTTTAATCCGAAAATAACCATGGAACTCCTACAAAATAATGCAAAAAAATGAGCTAACCCCCTTGCCCTCTACACACTCCTCTATATATAATGTCAGAAATACAAGCTAGAGGCGTCCAGGTTCATTCCATAACGGATGGTCGTCGCCTGATTGCTGAAATCTTGCGCCATTAAAATAGACTGTTTCCAGTTTAAGTCAATCGATTGACAAAGATGTCAATCGATTGATAAAGATGTCAATCGATTGACAAATAGTTCAATCGATTGGTAAGGAAAACATGTCAATCGATCGATACTATGTCAATCGATTGGTATCAAGACTTCATCAATTTGTTTCTGGAGTTATTCCTTTCAACTTGTTATTCCTTTTAACTTCAGAACCTGCACTCAAAGAGCTAAACACAACAACATACCACGAAAAATACATCATTGTGTAAAGAAACAAATTAAACACAAGTGCAGGTAATACTAGAGAAATGAGGTTAAATCCAGTCAGTTTTTACTCTTTATCGAGCTAATATTAAGCTAATATCAGCTCTCATCAATGTCCCTCCCAGATATCCTTATTTCTCCCCAGTTTACCCAGAAATCTCAATTTTTCTTAGAAACTCCGATATACTTGTTTTTCCTATAAACTTTGTCCAGATATCCCAGATATAACCATATTAACCAGTTTTTCCCAGAAACTCTGTCTAAATCTCCCAGATTTCTCAGATATACCAATTTCTCCCAGAAACTCTAGAAACTCTATTCAAATTTCCTATAAATACCCAAAGTACCTGTTTTCCCAGAAGCTCTGCCCAAATCTCCCAGATTCTCCAAAAATCCCAGCATCTCTGCCCAAATCACCTAGAAATGCCCGGATATACTTGTTTCTCCTAGAAACTCTATCCAAATTTCCCAGAAATACCCATAGTACTTGTTTATCCCAAAAACTCTGCCCAAATCACCCAGAAATGCCCAGATATACTTGCTTCTCCTAGAAACTCTATCCATATTTCTCAGAAATACCCAAAATACCAGTTTCTCCTAGATGCTCAGTCCAAATCAACCAGAAATCCCTATTTCTCCTAGAAACTCAAATGACTTCTAGAAATTTCTCCGAATCTTCCAAATCCCTGTTTCTCCTAGAAACTCTGTCCAAAATTCCCGAAGTATCCCGAAAATCCTTGTTATCCCTTGGTGATCATACTGGAAAGTAAGGTTAGCACACTCTGTATGGTTAGGACCTTATTTTCTATCTGTTAGAAGTAGGGGCATCATATAGACTAGGGCTTGCATCCGCATGCTTGTCTCATGTGCATGCACCATTCTCATCAGTCTGCGCACACTATCTTAGTCAGTCTGTACATAAGTAGTCCACGTCTGTTAACATCACTGTCATTGTCTATCTAAAGTCGTCAATATCAAAATCTGATACACCTCCCCTCTCGAATCTATAGGTCATTATAGATTCCCAAAGTCAGCCACTGAGATCCCCATCCTGGGTCAGAAGTTCGAACAGTCATTTGGTTAGAATCAGTCCGCTGAGAAAATTCAACATGAATCAGGAAACTTTGGAAGCCAAGGTCACTAAATTAATCAATCAACAGTCAGATTGGCTGACTCAAGTTCTGAAATTTATGGAAGAGTTCCGACAACAGCAGCCACAGTACCCACCAGGGTTCCCACCACCACCGCCTAGATTTGGACCACCTCCCAAAAATAATGGAGAAGAAGAATGGTTTCAAGGGGTCCCGCCGCCTGCATATGAGAAAAAGCTCCAAGAGAAAATGGACAAGGTCGACAAGCTTGAGAACATACTAAGGAAGAGTAAGGGGGTCGACGATTACATGTTAGATCTGGAAGGATTGTTTGAGCCCAACAAGGTGAGGCTACCCGAGAACTTCAAAATGCCTGAAATCGACCGTTTTGACGGAACTGGAAATCCGAAGAGCCACGTGAAGTTTTGTATGAACATTTTCCAGTCAATGGGCTGCACCCATGAGCACATAGCTATGCTGTTCCCTCAAACCCTCCAGAAAGCCGCACTATCCTGGTTCCTAACCCTTGAAACTTCCAAGACCCGAGTTTGGGAAGATGTTGCTAGAACTTTCATTGATCACTACTCCTACAACCAAGAGCTTGATGTCACCATCTGAGATCTGGAAACTACCAGGCAGAATTTCAATGAGTCCTTCACTGCATTCTTGAGCAGATGAAGGAATAAAGTAGCCCAAATGATCCACAGGCCGGTTGAGAAAGAGCAAGTACGTATGCTGGTCAAGAACCTGCAACCAGTATACCATGAAAAACTATTCTACCAGTCCATCTCAACATTTGAAGAGTTGTTTGAGGTTGGAACTAGAATCGAGGATGCTATCTGTGAAGGCAAGATCAATGGAGCTGGGTCACTGAAAAAGGAGAAGAGATCCAATACCTTTGGTGAAGATCAAGAGAGCCTAGATGTCAACGCCTTAAGCCCATCATCAAGCCAAAATGACTGCAGTAAAAGGCACAAGAAAGGAAACTAAAGAGTATTTACACCACTTGACATGAGCTTATCCTCCGCTCTCAATCACCTTGTTCAAAAGGGCCACCTTGTACCTTTGGAGCCCAGTAAGCCTCCTAATCACCCACCTCCTGGGTACAATGAATCCAAGTATTGTGATTACCACCAAGACCAAGGCCATGAAACCGACAACTGTAAGAGGCTCCGTCACTCAATTCAGGATCTCTTAGATGATGCGCCGCACCCCAATCCAATCCAATCCACTACCTCGGTCTGGACCAACCCTTGACCTATCTGTTTGAATGATCCCCTTCGCTGAGGACCATGAATGTTAAACCTGTGCAAGTGAAGTGATGGTGATTGGGACTCTTGCTAGAAAACCAAATAAAGATGCTCTTTAGAAAAAGAAATAAAAAAGAATAAGCGAGTCACTATGACATTTCATTTGAGACTAGGTCGAGTCTAGTTATGTCTATGTTTGGAGTCTATTTCAAGTTTACTCTTATGATCGAGTTTGTTTATCATCAAGTTGTTGTGAGTCTGTAAACCTTCTCTATTGATGGAATAAAATCTCATTTTGCTTGATCTGATGTGCCTAGTCATAAATGCATGAATCACTAAACTGAAGTGTCACTTTTCAAATTACCATGGATATTACTCTGCTAATAATTTTTCTACAACAAAACAAAAAAAAGAATCCTAAAAGGTTAAAAGTCGATTTCATGCTGACACTGATGAAGAGCTGAGAATTGAATAGTCTTACTTTAAGAATTTAAAGATGCTCTTACCTCAATCTTGAAAAGACATACTTGAAGCTGATTTGGGGCTTGCCCAACACCCTTTTTCCACCATTTCGAAGCCTTAAGCCCAATCCAATTGGGAGCCACGCAATCTGTCCGATTGAAAGCAATGCAAACTTAGCCCTTGATGGTAGCCAAACATTTCAGTGAGTTTCATCTCCACTTTCAAAAAAAAAAAAGAAAGAAAAAAAGAAAAGAAAAGAAAAAGCTCGCTAGGTTGAAAACCCGAAAGGGCACCTAGGCAAAAGTTAGAGCTGAAAAAGGTGTTGATTTCCAAAATCTGACCCTAGCCAGTCAAAATGTTGGAGAAAATTTTGATAAAACAAATGAGAGAATCATACGCTTCAAGATACATCTTAAGAACGTGCCAAGATCACAATTCAAAAGGCACGGAATGACCACAAATAAATTCCGAGAGCTGACATGCCCACATTCTGGAATTCTGAGATTGCAATTGAAAGATCTCACAAAAATTGACTACATTAAAAAGCAAAATTGACTGGCTAGGCGAAAGTGAAAAGGATCAATCCTCAAAACAAAACAAAAAGAAAAAGAAAAAGAAAAGAAAGGGAGATTGAAACTGAATCATTTTATCAAAGCTACCATAAGTGGCTCAAGTTTGAACTTCTTTGACGATTGGTTTGAAAAACCCTCATACCTCAAACCCCTTATTTCAAGCCTTGCCTTGAACTACGCTTGACCTGATTCCCACTCGGGGATACGTAGGCAACCACATCGGTTCGGTCGACACCATCATAATTAAACCAATTTCTTTCAAGACCTTGCCTTGAACTACGCTTGACCTGATTCCCACTCGGGGATACGTAGGCAACCACATCGGTTCGGTCGACACCATCATAATCAAACCAATTTCTTTCAAGACCTTGCCTTGAACTACGCTTGACCTGATTCCCACTCGGGGATACGTAGGCAACCACAATGGTTCGGTCATCCCACATACCTAAAAATCAACCCGCTTCTTCCCGACCATGGCCCGAACTACGCTTGACCTGATTCCCACTCGGGGATACGTAGGCAACCACAACGGTTCGGTCATCCCACATACCTAAAAATCAACCCGCTTCTTCCCGACCATGGCCCGAACTACGTTGGACCTGATCCCCACTTGGGGGTACGTAGGCAGACTTTCAAAAAAAAAAAAGGATGGCTCGCTAGGACGAAAATCCGAAAGGATGCCTAGGCAAAAATTAGAGCTAAATCCAAGGTGAGCAATAACAAAAGAGAGAAAAGAGCTCGCTAGGTCACCTCACTAGTGCCAAGGCAAAAGTTATGAGCATTTGAGAGATTAAAGTCATGGTCCTTGCCTCAAGCCAGAAAATCACCTTTCACACTAGGGGCAAACTTTGGCTACTCGCCTCGTTTGCCTGAATTCTACTATCTACCCTTCATACAAGGGGCAAACTTCGGTCACCTACCTCATTTGCCCAAAACCTCCAATGAACCTTCCTCGAAACTAGGGGCAAACTATGGTCATTTACCTCGTTTGCCTATCGATCCCACTTCATGCCCTTCAAACTAGGGGCAAACTTCGTTTGCCACCCGATCCCCATACACCAATGGTAAGCCTTCAAGTCACAAACATTGTCTTGAACAGATGGAAATGGAGCTTCTTTCATTCCATAAGCTAAGGCACTAATTCAAAGCACATCTTGAGAGAAGCAAAGAAATTGATTAGATCAGTAGGGAGGAATTTTCAAAAATAAGATTCACCATCAAAGTGATGCCACGTTAAGGAGAGAAGTAAACACAAAAGAGAAATGGTACATCATTTATGACAAAAGCACATTAAGTTTTGGCAAGTCGACCTTGTTTCATTTTGGTGTCAAATGTGTCGTCCTCGTGCGTCAATGTTTGTCAAGTTTTTGAGTCTGTTGTAGTCTCAAATGTGTAAATCAACAGTGACTAATAAAATTTTCAAATCAAGTTATAAAGAGCATGCCAATACAAGCAGGAGTACCGAACACCATTACTGCACCGGTCAAGGCGTCAACATGAGAAGCATCAAAACTTGGGGAAGATTTCATCCCTTTCCAAACTGCCAAAAGCTAACCGTCTTTCTTCATGCAACATAAGTCCATGAGTGGCTGTTGATCATCTTTCTTCATGCAACATAAGTCCATGAGTGGCTGTTGATGATTTTCCTTCCTTTCTCCTTGCAACATAAGTCCATGAGTGGCTGTTGATCTTTCATCTTTCTTCATGCAACATAAGTCCATGAGTGGCTGTTGATGATTTTCCTTTCTCCTTGCAACATAAGTCCATGAGTGGCTGTTGATCTTTCATCTTTCTTCATGCAACATAAGTCCATGAGTGGCTGTTGATGATCTTCCTTTCTCCTTGCAACATAAGTCCATGGGTGGCTGTTGATCTTCCGTCTTTCTTTATGCAACATAAGTCCATGAGTGGCTGTTGATGATCGTCTTTCATCCTAGCAACATAAGTCCATGAGTGGTTGTTGATCTTTCATCTCTCTTCATGTAACATAAGTCCATGAGTGGCTGTTGATGATCTTTCTTTCTCCTTGCAACATAAGTCCATGAGTGGCTGTTGATCTTCCGTCTTTCTTCATGCAACATAAGTCCATGAGTGGCTGTTGATCATCTTTCTTCATGCAACATAAGTCCATGAGTGGCTGTTGATGATCTTCTTTCATCCTAGCAACATAAGTCCATGAGTGGGTGTTGATCTTTCATCTTTCTTCATGCAACATAAGTCCATGAGTGGCTGTTGATGATCTTTCTTTCTCCTAGCAACATAAGTCCATGAGTGGCTGTTTGATCTTTCTTCATTGCAACATAAGTCCATGAGTGGCCGTTGATGACCTTCTTTCATCATAAGTCCATGAGTGATTGTTGATCACCCTCCTCTTTCAATAATCAAAACCTTAACTGCCGCGGACCATCTCTATATCCCTCATCATAAATAGAATGATACCTTTACTCTAGCAGAGTACATTATCCTTTAGCTCCCGGAGGCCCCAACCGGCCCTCTTGGATTGAGCGCCAAAAGATTTGATCAGCCGTGAGAGATTCAGAGATGGGTCCTGGTTCCCCGATCAAAGAAAAAGAGATTCTCCGAGAACCCTACATCATCCTCCGAGGACAGAAACAGAAAGATACCAGCTCCCGGAGGCCCCGACCGGCCCTCTTGGATTGAGCGCCGAAAGATTTGATCAGCCGTGAGAGATTCAGAGATGGGTCCTGGTTCCCCGATCAAGAGATTCTCCGAGAACCCTACATCATCCTCCGAGGACAGAAACAGAAAGATACCAGCTCCCGGAGGCCCCGACCGGCCCTCTTGGATTGAGCGCCGAAGGATTTGATCAGCCGTGAGAGATTCAGAGATGGGTCCTGGTTCCCCGATCAAGAAAAGAGAGATTCTCCGAGAACCCCGCGTCACCCCCCGAGGACAGGAACCGAAAGATACTAATTCCCACTACCCCCAGCAGAAAGTAGCAGAAGAGGAACGAACTCCCGAAAATCAGCCATCAGGAACAATCAGGGCATCGCCCATATGAAGCACAGTCCTTCCATGGCTCCGTGTCTCCCGTCTATCATGAGTTTCCTCATCTATCCCTTTTCATCACAAAATCCCTCGGTCACCTTTTGTCTTTTTTAGACAACGCGCACCTGATCTATCTTACTCGTTTGCAACACACAATTCCCAAGTTCTATAAGTTTGCCCCTAGACCCAGAGTCTTCTAAACCTTGATGTCCTCATCTGAGTCATCCACTACATCACAGTCACGAACACTAGCACAACACTAGCCCACTCGGAGTGGCACACCCCACAGCACTTGCTCATACTAGGGTTATAACACTAGACATGATAGGACTCAGGACACAATTCATATAACATCCGTGCACTGCATATCATTCTCATATAGCATAGCATCCGCCTGATTGTTGTGTATGTGCATGTGTGATTTATTCCTTTGTGCCCTGAACTACGTCCTGGTCTGATTCCCCTTGGGATACGTAGGCAGCTCACGCAGAGCACGACCAGCACTGACCTCAACATCTTTTTTTTTCATCATTTCATCTTTTGCAACGTTTTTTTTATCCTAAATCTATAGCCTCCAAAAGACCTGTCTCTTCAAGGCTTTGGTACTCGCTTGCGACATGCGTTGCCTCGCAAGTTCATACCAAAGAGGGGCAAACTGTAGACACCCCATTTTTTCGGCTATCAGATTTAGGAGACCCATAGCTTGGTGGTTCACAATGATCGAAAAAGGACTCAAAAGGACTCCTGGAAGTTGGTTCTATTTCTCAAAATGCTCAGAATGACCAAAATGCCCCTGAAAGCCCGAAAACTCCCAGATTTGGTCCCAAAGTTCTGGAAACATGCTACGTCATAAGAAAAGTGATAAAATGAGTTTTTAAGAAAAATCAGATGAAATCCTCAGCTCCCAAAGACCCCCGAAAGTCCCGAAAGTTCCCGGAAAGTCCCCGTTGACCGGTTTGACCAAGGTTTGACCAGGTTTGACCAAGTTTGACCAAGTTTGACCGAAATCGTCCGAATTCACCGGAATCATTCGAAATCATGAGAAAAGTATTAAAACGAGTTTCAAAAGAAAATCGAGCGAAAACGTCAGCTCCTGGGAGCTCCCAGGAGTTTCTAGAACTTCTCGGGAATCCCAGGTTTGACCAGTTTGACCAAAATTTGACTTTAGAACTGGAGCACCGTAACATTTTTCAAATATTTTTCATGGATACTAGAGGTCAATAGCTTTCCAACGGTATATCGCACATAATTTCTGGATTTAAAACGAATTTATTATGAATTCCCAAAGGCGAAAAAGGCGATTAAATCAGCTTTTATCGCAAATACCGCAAAACTTTTCAAAGTGATCTATCCCAAAACTATTTTTTATGTAAAGTAGGCTCCATTACCTTTCCAACGGTATATCACAACCTCAATTTGGAGTTTGTATGCATTTTCTGTGAATTTCGGACGAAATGGGGCCTTTTCGCGAATACCGGAACATCAGGGGGCCTAAACGTAAATTTCTGGGCGTCTGAGGAGCAGTGCCGCCGCGGCACTGGCCCACTGCCGTTGGTGTTCTAAGTGGCTATAATCCTTATTGAGTATTGAAAATGTGCTTTCAAAACATCTATTTCAAAACCCCTTTCAATCCCTTTCATTTTGGTTTCAAGAAACAAAACCTTGTTTTCTCCAAAATCTTCAAAATAATGAGTCAAAACAGTGAGTGAGCTGAGTTCAAAGATTTCTCTAGGACTCAATACTCAACATATGGATGCAAGGCCACTTGGAAAGTCTTCCTAACTCATTGGAGAACACCCATGATTTTTGGTTTGACTTGGAAGTACTTGAAAATGGTCCATTTGGACCCAAACATTCCTTCCAGACATTCTGTTTTTGCTGTCACAGTAGCTAGGTCCACTTCCAACCTCTTTTCCAGAAAACTTTTCCAAAAGGGGTGGTCATAACTTATTTTCCCCTTAAACTTCAATGTCTTAGGAAACTTTCTGTATAAAATATGCCTCTAGATCATTAGTTTTCATTTTCTAAGATTTTTCAACATTTCAGCCGACAGTACGGACTCTGTTTCTGAGTGACCTTCATTTTTTTATATGATTTCTCTCAATATGTGATAGCTATTCAAGATTGGCCTTTTGGGTTATGTTCTAGACACAATAAGGAAGATCTCCATAAAATTTAATGCATTGAAAACATTCCTAACCCCTCTTTTCAAATTCCAAAAGATCATGCTACTGTTCTGTCCACTATTCACAGCAAGTACATTTCAACTTTCATTCTTTGATTTGATGCTCATATGCACTCCAAATTAGCTCATGTCTTAGGGAGTAGTTCATACTACATTTGTACATAACCCATGTTGATTTCATTTATTCATTCATACACATTTTAGACTTCTAAGTCATTCTAGAAATCCATGTACCCAAAACACACTACAACCTTTGCACATTTTAGATACATACATTGCATTCATGCAAGATTTGGGGTTTTTGTAACTCTTAATCTAAGAAGATTATAAGGAATGAACTCGATCACACGTTCATGCTTCCCCTTGATCTAATCATCCTTTCTCATCCGTCCCGGGGATTGAGAGGTCTTCTTTTCTCAAAGAATAACATGCATCATACTAGCTTGCTAAGCATATTTTGATTTCTTTTTTATTTGTTTCAAGAACAAATTCATGTCCCCCCTTTTAGATTAGGAAGTCTTGATTATTTGATATATGATTAGACGATTTTTCCTAGGTTTATTTGTGTGATCTTTCACTTTACATTGCATGATATTTGATTTAGATCTTATGAATGATATTTTATCTTTAGATCTTCCATTTTTAAGTTTCTTATGTAATGTAATATACTACCGTAGTATTAATTGTCGAACCATACATAGTATAAGATGATTATTTGGATGCTAATTGAGGCCCGTCGAAAGACGGGGCGAGTTGAGGGTGTTTTAGTCGCGACAAAGGCTCCTTCCTCTCTCGTACCAAAATCCCGAACCAAGTTCTTTGGTTATGAAGGGCCGGTGCCCCTTATCCGCTTGGGTGAGTCAAATTTAGGTTTCTTGGTTCCTTAAAGACCAAGTGGCGACTCTGTATCTGTTTTCAACAGACCATTTTCTTTCTTTGATCAAAATCAAACAAATTTCTAAAAACTAAACAAAGAGGTGGAAGCCCGGTATCCACAGTTGCGCGCGCGGGCCGCTCGCACGGGGCCTCGCTCACACGCATGAGCCGCGACCCAGACCCCATTGTTGTCTTCCAATAAACTTCTGGAATTTAAATCATTTTTCAAACTAAATTAAAACATTACTTCCAATATATGAAATTTATCATTTTTCCGCGTAGATTTCAAATATGAAATCGATTTTTCATGAATTGAACCATAGCTCTTGATTTTATCAAAATCCGAATAGTGACAAAACTTAAAATCGACCGTTCGTCGCGACTGTATTAAATTAGCTTTTGAAATTTGAAATGGAGCCCGTGGGATCGAGACCTTTCATTTGATATAAAGAAATCGAGTTTCTGACACCATTTTTCTGCCCGCTATTTTCGAACCCCTAAACGATATGCATTTATATATATATATGAAATCTACATATATATATACCTATACTTAGCAGTTTATATAAACAGAAATTAGGATAATGAATTTGAATAAAAACTTACCCAAGACCAAGCTTGTTGAATTCACAATCCTTGACTGAGTATATGTATATGAATCTACTATATATTTATGTGTGTGTGTGTAATAATATGTGTGTGTGTATAAACAATATATGTGGGTGTGTGTGTACCCGAGAGACGGAGACAGTTGAGAGACAGAGAGTTTGAAAGAGTTGTGTATTGAGAGATGAGAGAATGGTTGGGGGGTAGGTAATGTATATATAGGCTTAGGTCCTTGGGGGCCACAACATACACTCCCACACACTCACGTCACACACACACTCATGTCACACATACACATATGCACAGCACACATATGCACCCACTGTGCACGAAATTGACTTCCTTTGGGGCCAAGTCTCCTATGGGGAGATATTCGTGTGTGCTGAGCTCACGCGATGATACACACACGCAGGTCAAAATTATACTGCCAACAATCCAAAAACTGGTATATTTTTGAATAAAATGTGAATAAAAAAATACAGGGTATTACATCCTACCCACCTTAAAAGAAATTTCGTCCGCGAAATTCGCATATAGATAATCATTAGCACAGAAAACAAATAACTCAAGAAGCAAATAATTGCGGATATCGATTGCGCATCTCTTTCTCATTCTCCCAAGTAGTCTCCTCAGTACCATGGTGACGCCACAGTACTCGAACCAAATGAATAGTTCTACCACGAAGCACGTGCTCCTTAGCTTCCAGAATCTGTACTGGTTACTCCTCATAGGACGCATCTTGCTCCAACGGTAAATCAGTCCAATTTAAAACATGAGACGGATCAGGTTCATACTTTTGAAGCATCGAAATATGAAATACATTATGAACTTTTGCCAACTGCGGAGGCAGAGCCAACCGATAGGCAACTTCACCCACACGTTCCAAAATCTGGAAAGGTCCAATGAAACGAGGAGAAAGCTTCTTGTCCTGTCCAAAACGGAGCACACCACGACGAGTTGAAACTTTGAAAAACACATGATCCCCAACTTCAAAGGACAATGGTCTCCTCTTCTTATCAACATAACTTTTCTGTCAGCTCTGAGCCGTAAGTATCCTCGCACGAATCAGTTTTATCTTTTCAGTAGTTTCCCTTACTAAATCTGGTCCCAACAGAGACGCTTCTCCAGCTTCTATCCAACATACGGGGGAACGACACGGTCGTCCATATAGGGCCTCGAATGGTGCCATCTGAATACTTGTTTGATAACTATTGTTGTACGCAACCTCGATCAATGGCAGGTGGTCTTCCCAACTACCTTTGAAATTCATAACACAAGCTCGTAACATATCTTCCAAGGTCTGTATAGTACGTTCTGACTGACCATCCGTCTGAGGATGAAAAGCCGTACTCAATCTTAATTCTGTCCCCAAAGCTTTCTGGAGACCTTCCCAAAACAAGGAAGTAAACTGCGGAACTCAATCCGACACAATCAAAATAGGGACTCCATGTAACCGAATGATCTCTCGGATATACAAGCGGCTAAGAACATCAACTGAATCAGTCAAACGCATTCCCAAAAAATGTGCAGACTTTGTCAAACGATCCTCAATGACCCAAATGGCATCATGACCGCGTGGTGACCTAGGAAGTGCTGTTACAAAATCCATTATCATGTGCTCCCATTTCCACTCTGAAACTGGTAACGATTGCAATAACCCTGCAGGTCTCTGATGTTCGGCTTTCACTTGCTGACAGGTCAAACACCGAGTTACAAATTTAGCGACATCGCGCTTTATACCCTTCCACCAAAACTGATGTCGTAGATTATGGTACATATTGTTGCCTCCCGAATGCACCGTTAATCGTGAATGATGAAATTCTTTCATCACTTGTTCACGAACTGCCAAAGGCACAAACAAACGGTCTTTGAACTTCAACCCACGCTCAGAGTCAAAAGTCCAACCTTCTATAACATCACCACGAAGAATTCACATACGAAAAGTAGATGCTACCTGATCAGATTGTTGCTCATCTTTCACTTGTTGAATGATCGACGGTTGAGCCATAACAGAATATAATGAAGCACGATCCTCAGAGTCGCCAAGCTCTACCTCAAACTCCCCAATTTGATCGAGCATATTCCATTCCTGAATAGCCAAACAAGCCAAGGAACCTCGTGACTTGCGACTCAGCGCATCGTCCACTACATTCGCCTTCTCTGGGTGATACTGTAGTTTGGAGTCATAATCTTCTAAGTACTCCATCCATCGACATTGTCGAAGATTCAGATCACGTTGAGTAAAGATATACTTCAAGCTCTTGTGGTCTGAAAAGACATCAAATTGTTCCCTATACAAGTGATGACGCCATGACTTTAATGCAAACACAACGGCGGCAAGCTCTAAATCATGAGTCGGATAATTCTGCTCATGAGGCTTCAATTGGCGAGAACCGTAGGCAATAACTTTGCCTTCTTGCATAAGCACACACCTCAAACCAAGAAATGAAGTGTCACAATAAATTGCGTAGTCAACACCACGCTCCGGAATAATCAAAACTGGTGCTGAAGTCAATCGAGTCTTTAAAAGCTGAAAAGCTTTCTCACACTCCTCAGTCTAAATGAATTTTACCCCTTTACGTGTAAGTATAGTCAAAGGTGAAGCAATACGAGAAAAGTCCTTCACAAAGCGACGGTAATAGCCTGCTAAACCCAAGAAACTACGTATCTCAAATACGTCCTTAGGTGGCTACCAATCAATAACAGCTTCAATCTTTGATGAATCAACTGACACTCCATCTCTTGAGACGACGTGTCCCAAAAATTTCACTTCTGTCAGCCAGAAATCACATTTAGATAATTTACCGAACAATTGATGAGTACGCAATACTTATAAGACAATTGTCAAGTGTTCTTTATGAAGTTCCTTAGAGGAAGAGTAGATAAGAATGTCATCAATAAATACAATCATGAACTTGTCCAAATAATCGTGAAATACTCTCTGCATAAGATCCATAAATGATGCTGGGGCGTTGGTAAAACCGAATGGCATAACCACAAACTCGAAATGTCCATATCGAGACCTAAAAGCTGTCTTCGAGATGTCTGACTCTCGAATACGGAGTTGATGATAACCTGATCTGAGATCAATCTTGGAGAAACAAGTAGAACCATTGAGTTGATCAAACAAATCATCAATTCTTGGAAGTGGATACTTATCCTTGATCGTCACATGATTGAGTTTTCGATAATCGATACACAATCTCAATGTTCCATCTTTCTTCTTAACAAAGAGAACAGGAGCTCCCCACGGGGATACACTCAGGCGAATAAAACCCTTACTCTGGAGATCTTCCAACTGAAGTTTCAATTCTTTCAATTCTGCTAGTTGTCATCTTGTTTTTATAGGATAGATGCTTCCGTTCAATTCTAATCTCATGTAGATATTCTCTGCTACAATACATATATGTATTTGTGTACATATAGTTATACATATATATGGATAGATATATGTATACAATTACCTATGGGAAATTTTTTGATACATTAGAATGCAAAGTTGTAAAATGTTAGTGGTTTAGGTCCCAAAAAATTCTCATTGCTAAATTTTGTTGGTTTTCAGTCATGAATTCCAA
Source organism: Hydrangea macrophylla (assembly GCA_033977485.1). Lineage (NCBI taxonomy): Eukaryota > Viridiplantae > Streptophyta > Magnoliopsida > Cornales > Hydrangeaceae > Hydrangea > Hydrangea macrophylla. The sequence continues at coordinate 17,896,492 of CM066987.1, read as the reverse complement.
ACTTCTCACTATAAATGAATTGTTGGTAGAATTCTCACTGCACTTACAATTATACACAAATGTAGAGTTCTCGAAATATACATTTGTACATCAGGCTTTTTTTGAATATTTAACAACTATCGCTTTTTGTGTTTGTTCGGATATAGTTTTTGTGGTATATTTAGTGTTCCATGGTCTTCACATAGTTTTGACACACGTGAAGTAAGCCTAGATGGCTAGTTAGTTTGAGATGCTATTGTAGCACATGTAGTATTTTGGCTAATAACCATTGCATAATTAATTTGGAAAAGATTGTCATAAAGGTTTTTTAATGTAGGAAAAACTTCCAACCTTAGAATCTCAGCCCGTAGAGGAAGGTGTTACTCCAATGACTGAGGTTGAGAGATTTGTGCAAGTTCTTGGACCAAAACGATCGGGACAAATACGCGGTCGTGGAGCTGGTCCTAAGAGTACTCAATCTGGAGCAAGTCAACAAAACCACCAAGCACAACTTGAAAAGGAGAATGAAAAGTTTAGGAGACAAGTCGAGGTTATAACACCCGCATTTGTGTTATTACATTTTGCATTACATTGTCATGCATGGTAATGTGATGTGGCGTGTCTTTTGGCACATGGCTAAGTGAGTTTTGACTCACGAGTTGATTTGGGTGTCTGTATTAGAGGACCCTTTGAAACTATTTAGATTGAGGATTTATTGTTTGTGAAGTCTCTCCGAGTATGAGACGGTCACTGTGGAACATTTTAAATGTTTATCTGAAAATAAATGTTTACCTGTGTATTGCAATATCTGTATTATTTTCTGTTTTAGAATTTAGTTCTGTTGTTAGATTTAGTATCCTGGTGAGGACGAATGAACACGCTATTAATTTGGTAGGCAAATTAGCAACTTCGGAAACGTCATATAGAAATTCGTATTTTAGCGACCAAACAAAACTTAGTCGAAAACTTTTATAATTTTGAGTTTTTACTCGTAAAGCTATGAATTAGCTGTGTAGAAAGTTTCAGAGACTGATTAGGAGTTTTGAAAACTCATGGGGAGGTAAACGTAATTCCCGAGAGTTTTGCCTATATATAGAAAGAGATGACTTGGGATATTTTCATAAAGTCTTAACCTAAGTTCAAGAAGGGAGGCTAGAGGGAGATTTTGTGGCTTCGAGCTTTGCGACGCCTAACGACGACCTTCCGTCAGTTTATTTTCTCCCAGATTTCGTATTCGAGCTCCTCGAGGTAAGAGCTTCGTTTTGATACCTATTAGGGCCTGTTTGGCTAAGTTTTCCGAAAAGTTATTTTCTAGAATTTTTCATAAAATTGATAAATGGAATTCTGATCCATAGGAATTTTACTAGGCGGACTTCTGCACGTTCTTTGTGCACGGGTTTTCTTCAGATTGAATTATAGGAGCGTTATTTGGAGGTGAGTGATTCAACTATGTTTTGGAATGATTTCTTGGCGTGTATTCATGTTATGTTTGAATAGCATGTATTAATTCTTAGAGATATGTTGTGTAGTTCATATTGGGCATTTATATTGATAAGTAGGCTCAATAGCACGGTGATATGTTTTGATTACCGCGAGCATGGTGATATGTATTTGAGCATGTTAAGTTGCTTATGTGGGTCAGAAGGAGCACGTGGTCACCGTGCCATTTTGTGGAGCCGATAAGGCATTAAGGTCGCACGATTGAAGAGAAGAATCGTGGGTCTTACCCTTTCGTGTGGACTTATTGGCGAGGAGTCGCGGATTGGGAGTATGGACGGGCACGTGAGTCTCCGGCGACTAGTATGAAATGTAGAGATGTGAATGCGGACATGTTTATCATTCATATGCATATGTTGTTTTATTCACTAAGCTTTAGCTTAAACAAATCGAATTATGTGTGGTTATTCAAATAACCATTGCAGGTGTTAATGCTGGCGAGGAATCGCAGAAGTGAGTACGAGGGTTGGGAGTTCGCTTGGGAGGCAACTTAAATGTTAATCTTGTAGTTTTGGGATAATAGGAATGTTGTAATAAGAATTTGGTTGTTTTAACCCATGTTTAATTTGGTATGTTAGAATGGATTTTTAAACTGTTGTAATAGTTAGTAACATGTTGTAACTGTGCTTCGGTAATATGTTAATACAATTAGGATTGTTTTTGGAGTACTTTTGGAAGTGTGTGTTCGATCGCTGTTCGAATTCAAAAGCTTTTAAACTTGAAGATGCTGCAGAATGTGTTGCTGCCATAAACCAGTCGACTGGTTGAGAAAACAGTCGACTGAAGCCTCTTTTTCAGCAATTCACTGCATGTTTTCGTAGAGGATCAGTCGACTGGGTCCCCGATACAGTCGACTGGATCGTGATTTCAATTCAGGTATTTTGTATCAGGCTGGACTTCAGTTGACCGGACCGTACCAGTCGACTGAAAATTTGAAGCCCCAGTCGACTGGGTGTAGAAAGAAGTCGACTGGATGGTGTTTTAAAACCCAACTTTCTGCTGGACCAGGATCAGTCGACTGGATCTCAGGATCAGTCGACTGGACGGATGGTTTTCAAAATGACTTATTTTATTCCGCTGCTTGTGTTCTTCAAACCTAATTTTGGGAACGTTAATGAATTGGTTTAGCCTCGGTGGCGTGCCACGGGCTTCGGTTCCGCTATTGTGGGACCGGGCTGTGACATTTAGTGGTATCAGAGCATAAGTTTAGAGCCTTGGGAACGTTCGACGACGAGTGGAGTGTTGAGTGAATTGTCACATGTTCTAAATTGCATCCATACATATTAGAGATGTTTGATACATATGGTATGTTGTTATACATACATGATTATGTTGTTGCCATACATGCATAGTATTTATGCATTTGTGAATCGGTTGAATCATACGGATGTGGAACTGTATGATGAGATGACGTTATCATGAGTTATAATAGACCGCGTGTTGTGGCAAGAGGGAAAGATGATATTTTGGTAGTGATGAACAGTGGAGTTGCTAAGCAAAAAGAAAATGGTTTTATCAAATCGGTGGACGTTTTCAACGATAGTGACGAGTGTCCTTTGAGGGATCTAACCGAGAGCGGAGTTTGAATAGTGAACGTTATAGGAGATTTTTTGTATAGTCCCCATAGAAAATGAAGGAAATTGTTCGTAGTAAAATTTTAGGATTGAGATTGATTGATAAGAGTTCTGTTTCATACATTGGTTAATCATTGTGACGTAAGAGAATAAGGATGAACAGTTGGGGTTTGTGATAGAAAGATAGTCCGACAATATGTACTGCTAGCGTATGGGGTCGGTGAGGAATCTCTCACCTTACCTTACGGTGTTAACCTACGGTACAATCGTACGAGGTTATCTTATGATGTATCTTACGGTATATACGTTGTGTATTGGGTAGTTGAAGAATCTTTCAACTTATTGTGCGGTATATGGTATGTATTGGATGGTTGAGGAATCTCTCAACCTATCTTCGGTATGTATTGGATGGTTGAGGAATCTCTCAACCTATCTTGTGGGATGTATTGGAGATTGGGCAATATCTCTACGGGTTATCAGTATTGTGGTTGTTGAGGAATCTCTCAACTGAACCTGGTTCCAATTAGTCGTAGCACTATAACAAATGCAAATGCAGTGTAGAGATTTGTAACAAATGCTATTGAGTTAAGAGTATAAAGGACATTGTTGGGATTTGAAGGTTGACCTGAGATGAGAATTATGAATGGAAATAATAGGTGAGGGAAATTGATCAAAAAGGACAGAAGTTCAGAGGAATCAAATTGATAATTCGATAACATAAGAAGAAGAGGATCTTGATAGAGAAATTCTATGGAAAGTTTGATGGAGAGTAAATGGACAGAAATGAAGAGTAATAAGGTTCCCTAGTGTTTTGCAGTGGTTTGTTAGAAGAGATAGAATAATGGGAGTAAGATTAGGAGACTGGGGATAAACGGTAAGTGTGAATTATGGAACGTGATACGAAACTCAGAGAAATCGAGTGGATATTTGGATATCATGGGGATGAGAGTACTTTGATAAAAAAAAAGCTTGTCGTGAAGGCGGTTACCACAAAGGGGTGAAGTACAGGCGATGTCAAACCTGGACTTTTAACGTATTTTCAAAATAAAATGAAAAAAAAAAAATCTTTTCTTTGAATGCTTTTAAAATATCGTTGAATATTTAACACAAGATACTATCAGTAGGACGCTAGAGTACAACGGGTATTACGATAATGAACAAGAGCGGTTGTGGGAACGATAGACAAGTAGAGAGACTTTGGGTAAGTCAATGTAGAGAGGTGGAAGAAAAAAAAATCGAGAAAATGAAGCTTTAATGAGTAAATGAACGGGGACAGTTGAGTGGAATGAAGACTTGGTAGTACGTTGAGTACGTTATCAGATATGATAGCGGGAATGTGAGGCTGTTAGAGTATAGTGATGGATGCGATGGGAAGCTATCACAGTTGTCTTGAATTCCAACAAGGTTGGAAGATTTTGAGCATGTCGAATTTCACCCTAAGAAAATTTTAAAGTGTTTAAAATATTTTAAAATAAAACTTTCGTTGAGCAAAAAAAAAAAATTTTTGTTGTAAATACTTGTGATTAGGTATCAACTAGACCTTGGAAGACGGGTATCGTGGTAGGATGTGGTATGCTTAGTGCTTGAGACATAATGGTGGTTGTCAAACGAATGAGTTCTATGTGGACAGATTCTCAACTTAGGAGTTCCAAAGGAGTTGGTGAAATGTCGTGTACCTAAATTTGGCTAATTGGAAGTTATGACTTTAAAGGAGTGGTCGTGAGTATGGTTCCAAAGGGAGCTCGACTTTGATCTAAGTATTGGAGTGACCTGAGGTAATAAATGATTTGAGGCTTTGATCAATCAAGAACTTGATGAGATCTATAAAGTGTGAAGCGTTTAAAGACATTAGTTATGAATGGGTTGACATTAGTACCCGGCGTGAGAATAGGTGACCTTGAGTATTGTCACGAAAGGTGTGTGAATTGGAAGGCCATAAGGGAATTTATCGAACACAGTGAGACTAAGGTACTTGATTGGGAAGATTGAATTACTGAGTTGTCTTCAGATGATTACGGGAATAGTATGAATTCTTGAGCAACAGGTTCTTCGAGAACAATGAATTTGAGAGAGCGATATGGACTTGTGCAAAGGTGAAAGTGAAACATTAGTGACGTATAGAGTTGCAAACTACATAAATGGTAGTGGATCTACTTGGACTAATATGAGAATGGACTACATTGAAGTTGAAATCTTCGAAAGAAAAAAATAATAGACTCAAGATATGTGTATGTTATATAAATAAAATAGATCGTGAATGGTCAAGGTTGAGACAGGAACAAGATATGTTCTGAGCATGGGACTACGTGTTGATGAACTCTGTGGTAGGTGTATGATGAAGTAAGCAAATTTTTATTTACAATGTTATTCATTACGATAGATATTGGGAGTAATTGTGTTGAGAAGGAGATGAAGTGTTATGCAAAATTTTAAATCTATTTGTTTTAAAAGGACGACATGAAAGAAATGTGTTTGACTTTGATGAAAGTTCTAAATCAAAACTGTTAGGTATGATCTTCTATTTCAATCGGTAGTAGTTCCGGTGTAGACTTTGAAGAGCTAAATGATGAATATGTTTGACCTCATTGTGGGTGATTTGGGACGTTATGTAAGCTCGAAATCTGAATGGTATCTGATGAGTCACGTGTGATTGGAAGTATAGTACGGGATTGGTTAAATTGAACGAAATGATAAGAATTTGGGAGTCGTTTGAAATGCGTTATAGCGCTACAAGTGGTTTGGTGATTAGCAGAGTAAGAGATTAAATCTATAGTATGTGAAACCATTGATTGAAGCATTGACTTATCGACATAGTATATATGCATGAAAGTACTCAGTTGTGGTTCACTTCAGGATGAAGAATCGTGTATAGATGTTAACCAGTTGAGACGTAATGTCAACGACTATTAGTCAACAAGAAAGATAGGTGAAGGGAGATGAGTTACTTCCTTCGTTTTGGTGATGGGGATATAACCTTTGGGTTTCGAAAAACATATGTGATAAGTACGATGAAAGGATATGGGAGGGGACGTGGTGACGTCGTGACGTGATTTAGTATCAGGTTTGACTATTGAGTAAGTTCTACTTAGGTATCGATGTTCTCATTTATCGAGATGCTTCGGGTTATTGCTAGGATTCTGTTTGAATCTTCTATCAAATTGAGGCGGGGACTCTGAGGATTTATTTTCCTTAAGAGCCTGAGGATTTATTTTCCTCATGAGATTGTGTCATCTCAGTGGAGTGGATTGTGTATGTGGCAAATGTTGGAAGTACATGTGTGAAGTCTTAGTGACTTGAGAAGATAAGATGCGTAAACAGTATCCGCACCTTTTTGAGACATGAGGTACAAGTTTGGGGACAAACTTCTTTTAAGGGGGAGAGTATTATAACACCCGCATTTGTGTTATTACATTTTGCATTACATTGTCATGCATGGTAATGTGATGTGGCGTGTCTTTTGGCACATGGTTGAGTGAGTTTTGACTCACGAGTTGATTTGGGTGTCTGTATTAGAGGACCCTTTGAAACTGTTGTGATTGAGGATTTATTGTTTGTGAAGTCTCTCCGAGTATGAGACGGTCACTGTGGAACATTTTAAATGTTTATCTGAAAATAAATGTTTACCTGTGTATTGCAATATCTGTATTATTTTCTGTTTTAGAATTTAGTTCTGTTGTTAGATTTAGTATCCTGGTGAGGACGAATGAACACGCTATTAATTTGGTAGGCAAATTAGCAACTTCGGAAACGTCATATAGAAATTCGTATTTTAGCGACCAAACGAAACTTAGTCGAAAACTTTTATAATTTTGAGTTTTTACTCGTAAAGCTATGAATTAGCTGTGTAGAAAGTTTCAGAGACTGATTAGGAGTTTTGAAAACTCATGGGGAGGTAAACATAATTCCCGAGAGTTTTGCCTATATATAGAAAGAGATGACTTGGGATATTTTCATAAAGTCTTAACCTAAGTTCAAGAAGGGAGGCTAGAGGGAGATTTTGTGGCTTCGAGCTTTGCGACGCCTAACGACGACCTTCCGTCAGTTTATTTTCTCCCAGATTTCGTATTCGAGCTCCTCGAGGTAAGAGCTTCGTTTTGATACCTATTAGGGCCTGTTTGGCTAAGTTTTCCGAAAAGTTATTTTCTAGAATTTTTCATAAAATTTGATAAATGGAATTCTGATCCATAGGAATTTTACTAGGCGGACTTCTGCACGTTCTTTGTGCACGGGTTTTCTTCAGATTGAATTATAGGAGCGTTATTTGGAGGTGAGTGATTCAACTATGTTTTGGAATGATTTCTTGGCGTGTATTCATGTTATGTTTGAATAGCATGTATTAATTCTTAGAGATATGTTGTGTAGTTCATATTGGACATTTATATTGATAAGTAGGCTCAATAGCACGGTGATATGTTTTGATTACCGCGAGCATGGTGATATGTATTTGAGCATGTTAAGTTGCTTATGTGGGTCAGAAGGAGCACGTGGTCACCGTGCCATTTTGTGGAGCCGATAAGGCATTAAGGTCGCACGATTGAAGAGAAGAATCGTGGGTCTTACCCTTTCGCATGGACTTATTGGCGAGGAGTCGCGGATTGGGAGTATGGACAGGCACGTGAGTCTCCGGCGACTAGTATGAAATGTAGAGATGTGAATGCGGACATGTTTATCATTCATGTGCATATGTTGTTTTATTCACTAAGCTTTAGCTTAAACAAATCGAAATATGTGTGGTTATTCAAATAACCATTGCAGGTGTTAATGCTGGTGAGGAATCGCAGAAGTGAGTACGAGGGTTGGGAGTTCGCTTGGGAGGCAACTTAAATGTTAATCTTGTAGTTTTGGGATAATAGGAATGTTGTAATAAGAATTTGGTTGTTTTAACCCATGTTTAATTTGGTATGTTAGAATGGATTTTTAAACTGTTGTAATAGTTAGTAACATGTTGTAACTGTGCTTCGGTAATATGTTAATACAATTAGGATTGTTTTTGGAGTACTTTTGGAAGTGTGTGTTCGATCGCTGTTCGAATTCAAAAGCTTTTAAACTTGAAGATGCTGCAGAATGTGTTGCTGCCATAAACCAGTCGACTGGTTGAGAAAACAGTCGACTGAAGCCTCTTTTTCAGCAATTCACTGCATGTTTTCGTAGAGGATCAGTCGACTGGGTCCCCGACACAGTCGACTAGATCGTGGTTTCAATTCAGGTATTTTGTATCAGGCTGGACTTCAGTCGACCGGACCGTACCAGTCGACTGAAAATTTGAAGCCCCAGTCGACTGGGTGTAGAAAGAAGTCGACTGGATGGTGTTTTAAAACCCAACTTTCTGCTGGACCAGGATCAGTCGACTGGATCTCAGGATCAGTCGACTGGACGGATGGTTTTCAAAATGACTTGTTTTATTCCGCTGCGTGTGTTCTTCAAACCTAATTTTGGGAACGTTAATAAATTGGTTTAGCCTCGGTGGCGTGCCACGGGCTTCGGTTCCGCTATTGTGGGACCGGGCTGTGACATTTAGTGGTATCAGAGCATAAGTTTAGAGCCTTGGGAACGTTCGACGACGAGTGGAGTGTTGAGTGAATTGTCACATGTTCTAAATTGCATACATACATATTAGAGATGTTTGATGCATATGGTATGTTGTTATACATACATGATTATGTTGTTGCTATACATGCATAGTATTTATGCATTTGTGAATCGGTTGAATCATACGGATGTGGAACTGTATGATGAGATGACGTTATCATGAGTTATAATAGACCGCGTGTTGTGGCAAGAGGGAAAGATGATATTTTGGTAGTGATGAACAGTAGAATTGCTAAGCGAAAAGAAAATGGTTTTATCAAATCGGTGGACGTTTTCAACGATAGTGACGAGTGTCATTTGAGGGATCTAACCGAGAGCGGAGTTTGAATAGTGAACGTTATAGGAGATTTTTTGTATAGTCCCCATAGAAAATGAAGGAAATTGTTCATAGTAAAATTTTAGGATTGAGATTGATTGATAAGAGTTCTGTTTCATACATTGGTTAATCATTGTGACGTAAGAGAATAAGGATGAACAGTTGGGGTTTGTGATAGAAAGATAGTCCGACAATATGTACTGCTAGCGTATGGGGTCGGTGAGGAATCTCTCACCTTACCTTACGGTGTTAACCTACGGTACAATCGTACGAGGTTATCTTATGATGTATCTTACGGTATATACGTTGTGTATTGGGTAGTTGAAGAATCTTTCAACTTATTGTGCGGTATATGGTATGTATTGGATGGTTGAGGAATCTCTCAACCTATCTTCGGTACATACTTTCGGACTGTACATACATATATATGTTATTATGTATTGCTGCGAATTTTCCTTCAATTTAATTTTGGATTCATTTTTAGTCCAAAAGAAATTGTCTTGGAAAAGGTCCACTAATTGCCAAGATATATGCACGTGGCTTTGATTTTGGCCTTGTGGATTCCAGAGACATTTTTCTATATGGATGAGTCGTACAAGAATTATATCAATTCTATTATGGGTATTGATTCCTATTGTAGTTGACTTGACATTCTAGTACTCAAGATTATACAGTATGTATAGCTAACAGCGTTTGGTATTAGATACTGAATGTTCAAAGTCAGTTTACTAGTATGTTGTGGTATTATACAAAATTGAATTGTTAAGTTTTGTGATTAAATTATATAGTTAAAATAAATTTATGTTTATAGAGTTATTGCTACTTTTGTCATTGAAAAGATTTTAATCTCATAAAAGAAAAAAGAAAAAAGAAAAATTGTTATTTTTATTATGGAAGTGATTAAGTAAATAAATGACAATTTTAGCAATTAAATAATAACTTTAATAAAAGTGATAGAGGATATACAGTTTTAGAGTTATTGCTCAAAGTTGTCATTGAACAGAAAAATTCAATTACATAAAAGAAGAAGAAAATAAAATAGAAATAACTGTTATTTTCATTAAAATTAGTAATTGAATTTGTAAATGATGACTTTAGCAATTAAATAAATAACTCTAATAAAAGGTTAGAGAATATTATTGGTTAGTTTTATTTTCATATGGTTTATTAACTTAGTAGTTGCCAAAGTGACCTAGGTTAGTGAGCCTTATGAATATAAAACTACATTAAAGATTAGTCAAATAAGGGTAACATAAAATACAATAATATTCTCAATGGCAGTCATAGTTGGGAGATTGGGGCTAGCCCAAAGGAGAGTCACTTTCAACTAACTATGAACTGGATAGGGTAATGTAATTTGTGTTACTGAGTAGTTTAGAATTGGATACCCAAAGGTAACATGACTAACTATTAGGTGACATAAATTACATTAGACCTATATAGGTGATAATATTTTGCACCTATAGAGTGGACACTAGATATGCTATGGTTTCGCCCAAAGGAAAAACTATAGTGATGTCAATAGTTCATCTATTTAGAATTTATAATTAGACTCAAGGCCTTAACGTGAGCATTGTCCTATTTCAGTGATTGTTCCCACTTTGTTGCACTCTCATGCATCTAGCATTCCAACTCTTAATGGGTCAAATTTTTCGGAATGGTATGAACAAGTCCAATTCACACTAGGTGTGTTAGATCTTGACATGGCACTGTTGGTTGACAAACCTAAGGAAGTTACTGCTGACAGTACTGCAGTACAGGTTGACATTATGAAAGCCTGGGAAAGATCGAACAGACTTAGTCTTATGTTTCTGAGGATGACCATAGCTAATAACATTAAGACTTCTCTTCCTCAAACTAATAGCGCATTGGAACTGTTGACTGCTGTCAAAGAACATTTTAAATCAGCAGATAAGTCACTAGCATACACACTTATGGCAGAATTAACTACTGTCAAATATGATGGTAATAGAGGAGTTCAGGAACATATCCTCTATATGACTGACAAAGCTGCAAAATTAGGAGCACTAGGAATGCAAATGGATGAATCCTTCTTAGTACAGTTTATTCTCAACTCACTCCCTTCTCAGTTCGGCCCATTCAAAATTCACTATAATACTCACAAAGACAAATGGAATTTGAATGAGATGACTAGTATGTGTATTCAAGAGGAAGTGAGATTAAGGCAAGAAGGACCCCACTCTGTGCTAGTTGTAACTCATGAAGCTAAAAAGAAAGGAAAGTTTGTGAAAGGAAAGAGGATTCCACCAAAGAAAGGAGATGGACTTGGGAAAAGTAGCCAGGGCCATGGAAAGTTTATTGTCACGTGTTTTTTTTGTGGCAAGAAAGGACATGTGAAGAAGGACTGCAGCAAGCGTAAAGCTTGGTTCGAAAAGAGAGGTATCAATCTTTCTTTTGTATGTTATGAATCAAATCTTGTTGAAGTTCCTTCTAATACTTGGTGGATTGACTCTGGGGCCTCAACTTACATAACAAATTCAATGCAAGGATTCCTTACAACCCGGAACCCAAAGGAAAGTGAACGATTCGTCTATATGGGGAACCGTCTCAAAGCAGAAGTGGTATTTGTTGGAACCTACCGCCTACTCTTGGAGACAGGTCATCAGATGGATCTTATGGACACTTAATTTCTAGGAATTTGGTTTCTCTATCCAGATTAGATGTTGCTGGATATTCTGTTTTATTTGGTTGTGCGAAACTTAGTTTAATGTATAACTCTATTATGGTTGGTTTTGGTATTTTATATGACGGTCTTTATAAAATTTCCTTAAATCATGAGTTTGCACAATCTTTAATAGTCCTGCATTCGAATGTTGGTTCAAAACGAGGTCTAATTAATGAAAACTCTTCAATCTTGTGGCATAAAAGACTGGGGCATATCTCCAGGGATAGAATTGAGAGATTGGTGAAGATTGGGATTTTGGATAACCTAGACTTCACTGATTTTCAAGTGTGTGTGGAATGCATTAAGGGAAAGCAAACCAAACACACTAAGAAAGGTGCCACAAGAAGTACTAAGCTTCTTGAGATAATTCATACAGATATTTGTGGACCTCTCTCCATTCCATGTTTTGCTGGAGAAAAGTACTTTATCACCTTTATAGATGATTTTTCTCGCTATGGTTATGTATATCTAATACATGAAAAGTCTCAGGCCGTTGACATCCTTGAGGTGTTCATTACTGAGGTCGAGAGGCAGTTAGATAGAAAGGTTAAAATAGTGAGATCTGATCGAGGTGGTGAGTTCTATGGTAGATATGATGAGACAGGTCAAAATCCTGGCCCATTTGCCAAATTTATTGAAAAGCATGGCATTTGTGCTCAATACACAATGCCAGGTATGCCACAGCAGAATGGAGTTGCTGAAAGGCGTAATCGTACACTTTTGGATATGGTTAGGAGTATGATGAGTTTTTCAACTGTACCTGATTCATTGTGGGGTGAAGCATTAAAGACTGCAATGTATATCTTGAATAGGGTTCCTAGTAAGGCTGTCCGAACAACTCCTTTTGAGTTGTGGACTGGTAGGAAGCCTAGTTTGAGACATTTACATGTTTGGGGTTGTCCAGCAGAAGCAAGGATCTTCAACCCACATGAGAAAAAGTTAGATTCAAGGACCATATCTGGATATTTCATTGGTTATGCAGATAAGTCCAAATGGTACAAATTTTATTGTCCTAACCACAGTACGAGGATTGTGGAAACCGGTAATGCTAGATTCTTAGAGAATGGCGAAGTTAGTGGGAGTGATGAATCAAGAAAAGTTAATCTTGAGGAACTAAGAGTGGATATCCCACCACCCTTTCCTCCTCGAGAAATTGTTATTCCTCAAGCTATTCAACCAGTTGAGGAAAATGAACAACATAATGGAAATGATTCACCACTTCATAAGGATGTTGCCATTGCAAAAAATGTAGTATTACCACAACCGGTAGTTCTGAGGAAATCTCAGAGGGAAAGAAAACCTGCCATTTCAGATGATTATGTGGTGTATCTACAAGAATCTGATTTTGATATTGGGATTAATAAGGATCCTGTTTCATTTTCACAAGCCATGGAAAGTGATAATTCTAGTAAATGGATCGATGCTATGAATGAAGAGTTGAAATCAATGGACCAGAATGGTGTCTGGGATCTGTTTGAATTGCCTAATAATTATAAGAAAGTCGGCTGTAAATGGGTCTTTAAGACCAAGCGCGACGCTAAAGGCAATATCGAGAGATATAAGGCCAGACTTGTGGCTAAAGGTTTCACTCAGAAAGAAGGCATTGATTATAAAGAGACCTTCTCTCCGGTATCTAAGAAGGACTCATTTAGAATTATCATGGCACTTGTAGCTCATTATGATCTAGAGTTACATCAGATGGATGTGAAAACGTACTGCCTTTTTAAATGGAAATTTGGATGAGGATATCTACATGGAACAACCTGAAGGGTTCACAAAGAAAGGAAAAGAACATTTGACTTGCAAATTAAAGAAATCCATTTACGGTCTTAAACAAGCTTCCAGGCAATGGTATTTAAAGTTTAATGATACCATTACTGATTTTGGATTTAAGGAAAACACTGTTGATCAGTGTATTTATCTAAAGATCAGTGGAAGCAAGTTTATCTTTTTGGTCTTATATATGGATGATATTTTGTTAGCCAGTAGTGATCTTGGTTTGTTACACGAAACCAAGGAGTATCTTTCTAAGTGCTTTAAGATGGTTGATATGGGTGAGGCATCCTATGTCATTGGCATAGAGATCTTTAGGGATCGATCTCGAGGATTGCTAGGACTGTCTCAGAAAGGTTATATCAATCGAGTCTTGAAAAGATTTAATATGCAGCTATGTTCAGTCAGTGATGCACCAATCATGAAAGGTGACAAGTTAAATGAAAGTCAGTGCCCTAAAAATGACTTAGAAAAGGAACAAATGAAGAAAGTTCCATATGCATCAGCTGTGGGGAGCTTAATGTATGCTCAGACTCGTACCAGACCGGATATTAGCTTTGCAGTTGGAATGTTAGGTAGATATCAAAGTAATCCAGGAATCGAACACTGGAAAGCAGCAAAGAAAGTTATGCGATATCTTCAAGGGACGAATGATTATATGCTCACATATAGGAGATCAGATCAGTTAGAAGTGATCGGGTACTCAGACTCGGATTTTGGTGGTTGCTTAGATAGCAGAAAGTCCACATCAGGCTTTGTGTTTCTGCTAGCTGGTGGAGCATTCTCGTGGAAAAGTGTAAAGCAGTCCATTATTGCTTCATCCACTATGGAGGCCGAGTTTGTGGCATGTTTTGAGACTACGAGTCATGCTTTATGGTTGCGGAATTACATTTCAGGACTTGGTGTTGTTGACTCTATTGCTAAGCCGCTGAAAATTTATTGTTACAATACCGCAGCAGTTTTCTTCTCTAAGAATGGAAAGTATTCTAGTGGTTCCAAGCACATAGAACTTAAGTACTTGGTTGTTAGAGAAAGAGTCCAGAAACAGCAAGTGTCAATTGAAAATTTGAGCACTACTCTTATGATTGCTGATCCATTGACTAAGGGATTACCTCCAAAGACATATAAGGAACATGTTGTAAGGATGAGTCTTTTGAGTAATCAATGATGTAAATGATGGATATTTCAGTTTTAGTGTAATTGACACTTATGCGCAATTAAAGTTTGTTTATGTTATTTCCTGTTTTCAATTATGTGTGCACAATTTATGTTTTATTGTTTGATAAACAGGAAATGTCTTAACAAGACATATTACATGGGCATTACGGAATAATAGACTAAGGTTAGTACAGGTTATTAATGGCGTGGTGCATGGAAGGGAATACGACATAATTGTTGTACAACCGCTATGACTCACATTGATAGTCTATGCTAATCTTAGTATAACAGTAAATGACAGTTTGGGTGTATTGGCTAATTATGGAAATTTGTGATCATATTAAAGTTTTATATGTGGAATCCAACTAATTCAAGTATCATAATCGGTCTAGTGGACCAAGTGGGAGAATGTAAATTCCTATGTGACTTTTAGAAGTCCTATTAAATGTGGCCCACTAGCCTTCTATGTTAGTTGAACTCCATTAACTATTTAGCCAATAGAAGATTGCCCAATCAATTAATATATATTTATGTATGTATATATATATAAAAGATATACGTTATTAATTGTTGAGAGAACCAATGATTGAATGGTTCATCTTTCAACAGTTATTAAATAAGGGACTTTTCATATTTCAAGGAAATATTTATGAAAGTCATTACGTATTCCAAGACCGTCTTTATGGCAGTCATTAATAGGCCCTCTTCTCTCCTCTGTAAAAGGTACACCCTACCCCTTGAAAGTTAACCTCAATCAATTACAGAAATAAGGGTGTGCATAATTGAGAGACAGAGAGAAGAAGAATAAGCCTAGAGTAAAGTTTAATCTAAGAGGTTCCAATTTCTTCTCTGCCAATTTCAATGACGAATAACGGTATGTAAATTATATTTGTTTTCTTAAGGTGTGTTATATTCAAGATCCTAGCAGATAAAATTATTTCCGCATGATAGTTTCTATCAATTAAATTCTAACAATAGCATCAAGAATTGATTGCCTTGCTTCTCAGTTATCCTCACAAGCTGCAATCCACACTCAATTTGCAGCTATGCTTGATCAGTTTAAGGAGTCAAGAAAGATACATGCGCCCCCTCCTAATTGGGTAACAACTCTAGCTATTTCTTGAGTTGAAATTCGTAGTTTGTCATGATACGAATAGAGAAATTTTTGGTTTACTTCAGATTAATTCAGGGCCGGTCCTGAGATTGTAAAATTCTCATGAGGCCCTAAGCGAAAAAAAATTTTAGGCCCTTTTTTGGTCCTATTTTTATATATAATACATGTATATATAAGGCCTTATTTTTTTTAGGCCCTATTTTACTCTATTTTTATATATAATATATGTATTTTGGCCAAACAATGCCTTATTTTTTGTTCTCTTTTTATATATAATGTATGTATATCTAAGGCCCAATTTTTTTTAGGCCTTATTTTGGCCATATTTTTATATATAATACATAAATTTTGGCCAAACAAGGCCTTATTCTAAAACCAAACAAATCCTAATTTTTGGAGGCCCCAAGCGACCGCCCGGGCCGTTGGCCCAAGGGCCGGCCCTGGATTAATTCATATTAAATTTAGCATTGGTCTTGTTTTTACATGCTGCGCTTTTTTATGTAGTACTAATGTAACCATTTGTTTTATTTGTAAGTTGTAGACACTTAAAGTCTACATATTTGAAAGCTATAAATCAAGAACCATTTTTGTACAACTCAAGGCCTTTATCATGACTACTATTTTTTGTCTATTCAGATGCCTTGTATTATGACCTGTGACTTCTATTTTTTGATGTTCAAATCCTAATCATGGTTAGGATTCTTTGTATGCTCAGGGTGTCTTGTAATTATGACTTCCTAAAACTTTGCTTTGTATATACTAAAGCATTTTGATAAGAATTTTTTGTATATATACAAATCATTTGGGCTTATTAATGTATTTTGGTATTTGATAATGTAATGACAGTACTATGCATCTTGTCTTCAGTGATATTGAAGTGTTTAGCCTTTTAGGTGGTTTAGTACCAGCCAAATTTTATTTGTGATGAAATTTGGAGGTCATTATTATATAATATATACAAATATATAAGGCAAAAATGCATACAGTCAGTGACAAAATAAAGTCATCACAAGTTGGTTATTTAGTGACAAGAATGAGTACTAAGAATTGCCACTAAATTCCTTAGGATATATTGCAATTGTGACTGTAGGTGAGACATCAAGATACTTAGTCTCAATGTGCGTTATATATGTCACAAAATCTATAATTTTCAGTGACATTATTTACTATCAATAAAGGAATATTTTAGTGTCTACATCCTTATTGCCACAAAAAGTTTGACTGTTAGTGATGATAATTTGTTTGCCACTAAAAGTTATTTTTGCCATAATTTTGAGTTGTGACTAAATGTCTAGACATTAGAGGCGATAAATTAAAGTTTACCACAAAAACTTTTAGTCATGGTACAATTAATTAATCACAAGTACCCATGGCAACCACATTTATTGCCACTACAGCTTTTAGTGACAAAAATGGGGTTGTAGTGGCAATATTTTCCGCCACTAAAAGTCGATTTTCTTGTAGTGTCCAAAGGAAGTGTGTTCTCTCAACCTACCTCATCCACCTCCAAACGCACGCCCTCCATAATCCAGAGGTTCCAATGGTAAAACTTTTTATTTAAAAAGTTAGAAAATATATATTAGGGATATTGTAGTCAATATTCTAGGGGCCTAGTATCAGTGGCGGATCCAGGAATATCAGTCTGGTGTTGTGTATAAGAGCTTAGAGTCACACGGGAGGCAAATTTTTTTAGGTCTATTTGTAATTAGGCCAATATATTAAATATAATAAGTTTGATTTTATTTTTATTTTTTTTTTTCAATTTTTGGGAGAATGAAGTATGATTGGGTCAACATATTACATATAAAATCTTTTTTTTAAACCTAAGTACTATTTTTTGGGGGGCGATGTAATAAGTTTACTTTTTTTTTTTGGGAGGGAGATATATATAGGGATTTGCTAGCTTACAGTATAGGAGACTTTTAGCAACGAAAAACAAGGTTTTAGTGACGAAATTTTTCGTTGCTAAAAGTTGGAACCTTTAGCAACAAAAGTTTTGTCACTAAAAACCTGTTTTTCGTCGCTAAAAGGACTATTGTATGCTGCTAACTTACAATCATCATATTGTAAGTTAGCAGCCCCATATATATATATATATATATATATACCTTAGAGAAGGTCTTTCATATTTATCCTTTTGCTAATGTTGTTTCCTTCTTGAAGTGAGAGAGGTTGATCATGGCTAGCTTTGAGTTTGGGACGTCTTGCGAAGTGGCCGCTAAAAAGGTCAATCAAGAGTGTTGATTTCCATGTAAAGCCTTGTCAAACAAGCAGTCCTTGCTTTTATATACCTCAGATTCATCAGCTGTTCGACCTTAATTAAAAACATAAACATATACATGTACATTCCGTGTATATATATATATATATATATGCTAGTAATTGCAGGGGCGGATCTAGACAATCAATTCAGGGGGGGCTTGATGTACCGAAATTTTTTTTTGGACCTATTTATACATATTTTGGATTTTTTTACGCATATGTGAGACATATTTATATATTTTTTGTGCACATTTTGGACCTTTCTATACATATTTTATAATTAGTACAAAAACTTAAGAGAAGTGAGATTTAGTCTGATAATTTTATAATGTCGGGAGGACTTAGTAGGTAATTTTCATAACTAGGGAGGGCTTGAATGGAATTTCAGGGGGGCTTGAATGTAAAATATTTTTGCTCATAAGATAACATTTGTAATTTTTGAAAATCTAGGGGGGCTTGAGCCCCCCCTTGCCCTTTAATACATCCGCCCCTGAGTAATTGTCCGTGAGTACAGTGTCAAAACAAAAAATAATGTTATGGTAATTAAATAATTTGAGTGCCTTCGACACTTGAAAACTTTGAGTGCCTTCGGCTTCCGCTCTATTATCCAAACAACTCTTAAGCTAAAAATTATTATTATTATTTTTTTTTAAAAAAATCAAAAATTAATTTTTCAAAGAGGATATGTAGATAAGTCCAACAATTAAATCAATTCGGAGTATTAGATTAAAGACTTGGGTTGGATATGTTAGATCGAGCCAAGTGTGGAATTAAAGAAAAAGGGAAGAAAAATCTTTTAAATTTGTATTTTAAAATAGTAGGGGATTATTGCATTTAATGGTTTTAAAATATAAATTATTAACTTTTATCATTATGTTGTAACTGCGGCCACTATTATAATGATTAAGGGCATGTTGTTGGGGGTGGAAGAGTAACTACAATTTGTATAAATATAATAGCAAACCTGTGGAAACTGACCCTTTTTTGAGTGCCTACCCAATGCTCTTCAATCATTGACATTCACCTCTCTCTCTCTCTCTCTCTCTCTCTCTGTTTTGGCAGAAACTCTCTCACTTTAGTTGCATCTCTCTCTCACTTTTATTTTAGTATTAACAAAGCAATATGATTTTGGAAACTTACTTAATTTGTAACTTTGCATAATTAAAAAAAAAAAGAAGGTGAAAAGTAGATTTTGAATAAGAATCAACGTTAACAATAATATAACCAAAAAAGAAAAAAAGCTCCCGTTTGAAATTGTGACTTTAGGCATCCTGTTGGATTGAGACAATATATTGCAACACGTACCAATTAAACCAATTAAAAAGATGGAAAGTTGAAGATAACCCTAGCTAATTCTATAGTCCAGCTATAATCTACAAAACTAGGTATCCTAGCTAATTGTTCATTGCACTAGGATTGTAAGTGAGAGTCAAATTTGCAGTTACAAATAGCATTATTTGAAGGTTTAACACTTTTAAGGATATACTATCTCCGTCCCATTTTATGTGTCCATTTTGGGGAGTCCAACTATTTAAGGGGATAAAAAGAATCTACACATACTTTTCACAATTGTCCATAATTATTGCACTTTCTTTTTTTATTTTGTTTTGGTATTGATTGCAAGGAAGGGTAGTTGGGGAAACTAAGTAAAATTTATATACTAATTTAGAAAAGTGGACAATAATTTTGGGACATCTTAAAAAAGAAAAATGGACACATAAAATAGGACGGAGGGAGTATAGTTTTTGAAAAAGTAAAGAATCAATTATGTGATTCATAAGTGAATTGATTTTATAAATCCAAGAGGCGAATGTCAATTTCAGACATACGTAAGAGTTCGTGTCAATTCTTATAATCTCTTGATTCTTGAACTAGTTCTTTTCTCCAACCAAACGACAGTCTCTCTAAACAAAAAACTGATAGAAAAATACAAGAATTAAAACCAGATCTTATTTTAAACTTTTTCAAGCATGTCCTACGTAGACAAACATAAACACACATACCCCATATATATACATGTGTGTATGTATATATACATGTAGAGAGAGAGAGACAGAGAGAGAGAGAGAGAATTATAACTAGGGTTTTCATATGCATGAGCCCTTCAAGGCCGAACAGACAACGAAACCAGGGATAACAGCAAAAGACTGCACACTTGACAAGCATAGCAAGGAAACCACTCACCCATAGCCCATCAATATATATCAACATATATGTATATATATGTGTGTTATCTTCAAGAGACCATGTAATTCATCTGAAAAAAAAAAAAAAAACAAAAAAAAAACAAAACAAAACAACAATCAAACCAAGTTCAAATCAAAGCTAAAAAAAAAAAGAGTTGTAAAGAAGTGTTATAATGAAGAGAAAATTATAACATTTAACCAAGAAAAGTAATTACCTGGTTTTTCAGCCATAGACTAAAGTTTAATATCCATGATTTGGTGGTCCTCCGTTTGCTAGGTTCTAAGCTGATTTTATAGAGATGGAATACAAAAGATACCAAAGTTGAATTCTTGTCGTTTTGTGTGTACCTGCTACCTCTGGCACGTGAGAGACGGTTTGGTGACACTGGTTCAACCAAGGGCATATGCCCGTCCCTCATCGTACCAACCATCCTTGGAAAACTTTAAATAGGCGATAACAGGAAATTCTGTAATCAATTACAGCGGTTTTGAGCTTGAAGGTGGTTGGTTTTAAAATTTTAAAGTTTTATAGAATTAATTTGTACTTTTGATAAAAAAATTTGTGCTTTGTCAGGAAACTTTGCAATTTTTATTTTAAAATTTGTTTGTAAATTATTATTTTTACTTGTACATTATGTATCAACTACTATATATATATATATATATATAATTTAATAAATTGTATATATATATATAATTTAATAAATTGTACCTTCACATGATGAGTTTATACTTTCTCATGTTCCATTTGGCATTTCTAAGAAAAATGTTCATACTTTCTCAAGATCAAGTTGGGCCTTCTTAGAAAATGTTTATACTTTCTCAGATTCATTTGGACTTTCATAGAAATTTTTTTGTACTTTCATCATTGCTTTGAACTTGCCGATTTCAATTTTCTCAAGTTTTTGAATTAAAAAATAAAAAGGACAGTACTTCAGTGCTTTACTTGAGTCATGTTGGTTTTCCTTTCACAAAAGTGCATGGGACTCAGAACTAAAATAATAGTTTTTAGAAAAAAAAAAAAAAAACAATGTTTAAACATTTTGCACGTTCCACTTTTGTGAAAGAGAACAATACCAACAGAACCTAAGAAAAAGCATGGAGTGTTGTCCATAAAAAAATTATCTTACATGGGATCAAGATCTATAATTTCATTTGTTTCCTTTATTTTATTACTTCTCCCCATTCCTCTCCACTTATCAAAGTACCCTACCATGCATATATGCACTCTCTTTTCCCTAAAACAGACCCACAGTCCTCTCACTAATTTGAACTACAAATTACTAAAAAGAATAAATCTATATTTGCATTAATATATCTACCTATTTGTTTGGCTGTAAATTCGATTTGTGACTGGGTGTGCCAAGACTTGTATGGTAGGCCCAAATATATAGCCAAACTTAAATCCCTATGATTTTAAGTCCGCTAATGGTATTTGTTGGAAAGTAGGGTCCTGTTAGAATCTTTAATCTATAAAATTGTAGAATCCTAGAGTAGTAAAATCACAACCTTAGAATCAAATCATGTTAGATTATTAAGGGTACAATATATTAGAATACATAATTGTATCCATCGAAGCAATTAGCAAACCTTAGGTGAACGATGATGATCGGTTATGTCTTCCTCAGTCAAATCTCCTTAGTTCTGTAATGGGTTCTTTTTCTTGATGGGATGGAGGAGGAAGTAGAATAATGATTTGACATTTTGGGGACCATAACCTACATGTCTTTATATACTGATATGTTAGGGTTCCCATTATTCCTAATAGGGTCAGTATTTGGTATCCACTCATTAAACCCATACCCATTAGAAGTCCATGGGCTTCCTACAATTAATTAGACCACATAATATAAGCATATTTAAATTAATAGCCCTTATAATATAATTGATATTAATATGTTTCCCACTCTTATTAGGAAATATAATTTTCTAACAATCTCCCACTTAGGCTACATATGATTCTTGAAATAATTATATTACATGTTCCTTAGACGCGCACCTGTGCTATTTATCTTTGGACTTCACTTTAGTTTCAATCTGGTCCATTTCCTATATTAATATGGGATCAAGGCAGCTTTCGTCACACATAATCGTAACTAGACCTTCAATGGTCACCATACCAACACATTCAATGACATAGATCAAGTATGGATGAGCAGCATGAACATTACATGCAATGTGATCTTAAACATGCCTATTTCCAACTGGTCCTACTTTAGTCTTTATTGAGATCAATCTGAAACAATGCAAAACACATATAGAAAATAATTAGATTAAGAGATAAACCATAAACCATCAATTTTATTCTGCAGAAATTGAAAAACCATATAATTGTCAAAAATAGAACTTCCAAAGTTAACTGCCACTAAACCAAAGTATCGTTAGACAACCTAATACCTATATGAGCAGTGTGCTCATGAAAGACCTTGCGAGGTAATCCCTTGGTCAGCGGATCTGCAATCATAGAGTTTGTCCCTATATGTTCTATCGAAATTTGACCACTCTGAACTCTTTTTAATAACCAGAAACTTGATGTCAATATGCTTCGACTTCGTAGAGCTTCTGTTGTTGTTGGAATATAGCACCGCAAATTTATTGTCAAAGTATATCTTTAATGGCCTTTCAATGCCATCTACCACACGCAGCTCAGTGACAAAGTTTCGCAACCATATCCCATGATTCGATGCCTCATAGCAGGCTATGAACTCTGCATCCATGGTTGAAGAAGCTATGAGTGTCTGCTTAGCACTCTTCCAGGATATAGCTCCTCCAGCCAGCATGTAAACATAACCTGACGTGGATCGTTTATTGTCTTGGCATCCAGCAAAATCGGAATCAGAATACCCGATGATCTCCAAAAAGTCTTATCTCCGATACGTGAGCATGTAGTTCTTTATTCTCAGTAAATATCGCATAACCCGTTTGACTGCTTTCCAATGATCCATTCCTGGGTTACTCAAATATCTGCCCAATACTCCCACTATGAACGAAATATCTGGACACATACATACTTGAGCATACATTAGACTTCCTACTACTGATGCATAAGGAATCATCTCCTTAGTTTCAAGGTCATTCTTGGGGCACTGTCCGAGACTGAACTGATCTCCTTTAGTTATGGGCGTATCTCCTGATGAACAACCTTTCATGCCGAATCTACTTAAAAACTCTTTCGATATAGCTCTTTTGTGATAACCCAAGGATACCTAGAGAGCGATCTCGCAATATCTGTATTCCTAATATAAAAGAGGCGTCCCCAAGATCCTTCATCTCAAAATTCCTAGTGAAAAAGCTCTTGGTTTCGTGCAATAAGCCTATATCGCTACAGGGTAGTAGAATGTCATCGACATATAAGATATACGTACTCCCACTAAACTTATGATATACACAGTCATCAACCACATTCGCCTCAAAACCATACGAGGTGATTACGTGAAGGAACTTGTGATAACATTGACGGGAAGTCTGCTTGAGACCATAGATGGATTTCTTTAATTAATTTGCAGACTATAAACTTTGGATCTCTGAATACAAAGTTTTCTGGTTGAACCATATAAATTGTCCCATCAATGTTTCCATTGAGAAACGTTGTGTTAACATCCATCTGATGTAGCTCTAAGTCAAAATGAGCCACGAGTGCCATTAATGTCCTGAAAGAGTCTTTCGATGAAACCGGAGAGAAAGTCTCTTTATAATCTATGCCTTCCCTTTGAGTTAAACCCTTGGCGACTAGATGAGCCTTATATCTCTCGATATTGCCCTTTGAATCCCTCTTGGTTTTAAATATCCATTTGCAACCAATGAGCTTCGTTCCTTCAGGCAATTCGACAAGATCCCAAACATCATTGTCATCATGGATTTCAACTCATCATTCATGGCATCAATCCACTTTTGAGAATTAGAACTTTGTTTGGCTTGGTAAAAGTTGATTGGATCATCTTCCACTATCCCTATGTCAAACTCATGTTCTTGGAGGAATACAATGTAATCATCCAGAATCACATTTCTCCTTTCCCTAGTGGATCTTCTTAATGGCATCTCCTCTTGAGGTTATTGAGTTTGCACTTCAGGTATAATTTTTTCATTTTGCACGGGGAACTATTGTACATTGTCTTGTATATCTGGATTTGCATCTTGAACAATGTCAGGAATAGGAACCTGAACATTGTCAATAGCAACATGAAGAGGAATAAATTCCTCTTCAAAGTCAATGTCTCTAACCTTATCTCCCCCACAAACTTAACTTCCTCAAGAAATCTCACATTTCCCGTCTAAAAAATGTCCTAATAGTGGGATCATAAAACTTAAAGCCCTGAGAGCGTTCAGCGTATCCAACTAAGTAGCAACTGACTGTTCTTGAGTCCAATTTCTTTTCATGTTGCCTATAAGGCCGCGCCTCAACTGGACAACCCAAATATGTAAATGCCTAATGCTAGGCTTCTTTCCAGTCCATAATTCATAAGGGGTTTTGGCTACTACTTTACTTGGAATCCTGTTGAGGATATAAGCTGCAGTCTTTAGAGCTTCTCCCTAGAGTGATTCTGGCAAAGAAGAATGACTAATCATACTTCTTACCATGTCCTTAAGCATTCTGTTTCGTCTCTCAGCTACACCATTCATGCTAGGTTTTCCTGGCATTGTGTATTGAGGGACGATACCACATTCCTCTAGGAATTTAGCAAAGGGTCCTGGACGTTGTTCACCTGATCCATCATATCTACCATAGTACTCATCACCACGGTCAAATTTGACAGCCTTAATTTTCTTGCCAAGCTGAAGTTCAACTTCGGCTTTAAATGACTTGGAAACATCCAGGGACTGTGACTTCTCATGTATTAAATATAGGTACCTATATCTTGAGTAGTCGTCTATGAACGTAATAAAATATCGTTATCCATTCCAAGATGTTGTAGGGAATGGACCACATATATCAGTGTGAATGAGTTTTAAGACGTCTGTACACCTGTTGGCACCTAATTTCCTTATATTTATCTGTTTCCCCTTAATGCACTCAATGCAGACTTGAAAGTTTGCCAAATCTAAGGGGCCAAGAATCCCGTCACGCACAAGTCTCTCAATTCTCTGTTTAGAGATATGACCTAATCGCTTGTGCTATAAGATGGCGGAATTCTCACTTAATTTTCTCTTTGTACCACGTGAATTAGAATGCAGAATTTCATTATAGGAAGTAACAGTGTCAAGCATATAAAGATTATCCATCAAAGAACCGGTACCAATAAGTTTTGAATCAGTTTTGAATCTTAAAATAGACTGACTTTATTATTTCTAAAAGGACAAGCATAACCAGATTTGTTCAAATTAGAAATAGAAATTAAATTCCGTCTAAAAGACGGTGCAACAAAAGTATCAATCAAATTCAAATAAACACCAGTCTTTAATAATAATCTAAAATTTCCTATAGCTTCCACTGTAACTTTCTTGCCATCGCCCACAAAGATGATTCTTTCAGCATCAGTTGGCGGCCGGCTCCACAGGCAACCCTGTATATATATACTTATGTGAGTAGTAGCACTAGAATCTACCCACCAAGTATCTTTAGGTACAGAAGCTAAATTAACTTCAGAACAAACCAAAACGAGAAGCTTACCCTTCTTTGCACGCCAAGCAGCGTATTTGGGACAGTTTTTCTTCATATGGTCTCTTTTCTTGCAGAAATAGCAAAGGAATTATCATTTTGCTTCTTTAGTTTCTTCTGCTGAGGTGTCACATCTGCAACATCCTTAGCTCTCTTCCTTTTATTATCCTGAGAGGTTGATGCTAAGTGAGCACTTTCAGTCTTGCCTCGCTGAATTCTTTCCTCTTTTTGCACACAGTGAGATATGAGCTCATTAAGAGTCCATTTGTCCTTTTGGGTGTTCTAGCTCACTTTAAATTGACTGAATTGTGCATGAAGAGATATGAGAACCAAGTGCACGAGCATGTCCTCTGACAACTCTAACTTTAGTGCCATGAGTTTCCCACTGAGATGAGACTTTTCCATAATGTACTCCCTTAAGTTCCCATTTCCTTTATACCCCATGGAAATCAGAGTAGCCAAAATGGTACTCGTTTCCGACTTTTCATTTTTAGCAAAATATAGTTGTAATTCAGAGATGAACTTCTTAGCATTTGTGCTCTCAGTAATTGAGCCCCGAAATGTTTCCAGAATGGAACGTTTCATAATCATCAGACTCATGCGATTCGAGCGATCCCAGTTCTTAAATATAACCTCATTCGGGTTTTCCGTAGTCGAAGTGCGTCATTCTGTCCTTAGTGCAAAGTCCAAATCTATACATCCGAGAACGATTTCAACGTTCTCTTTCCAGACCTTAAAGTTTCCCCCATTCAGCATTGGGATAGCACTAATTTGAGCAGAAATATTTGTAGTAGTAGTAGAAACTGAATAGAGAATAAAATAAAATAAAATAACACGCTCACAATTACTAACATGTCATAACATAAATATATTAGAAATACTTTATATATGTATGCATGACACATTAAATAATTCACATACTGGTGGGCCCATTAAAGGATACCTAGAACAACATTGACATTTAGTCTTTGGACAGAAATATCAACTGTAAGTGGTTCTCCCCGTGTAGTGATCAAATGCTGATAATAAGACTTGTCAGACAGTGGCCTTCCTTTGGGCCGACTCATTGCCCACATGGATAATTAGCTTGATAATTGTCATATATTTACCACTACATGTATACCCATCATTCAGCCAATTAAAAATCTTTCTTTGGGCCGATTGTTAATTGCATGAATAACAGATATACCATCTTAATATTTTAAAATAAATAAATTTACACAACAGAGGTTACTTTGACAACATATTATTTCCATTTATTTATTTAAAATATCAGACACATGTATTGGAGCCTAAAATAGACCTCAAAATCTTAAGCTACCATAGAATTTAATTCATGTTATGAATTACCTAATATTCTAAAGTACAATAAAATACCTTAATTTATGTTATGAACAACCAAAATTTCTTAATACTATGAAAAAAACTGTTCACATTACGAATGAATTCAAAAATTCTAAAGTGCTATAAAAAACCTAATATAATATTATAAATTAAATAGAAATATAAGTTTTAGTCCCTCATTATGGGTTAAAGGAAAAATTAGTCTATTTGACTTTCTAGATTTAAAATTGGTCCCCTTACCATAAGGATTATTATAAATTAGTCATTTTCCCTCTTTTTGTAGATTTGTTTTGGACTTATATGCCCTTGCTATATATTAGTTAGTGAAATTTATGTTTTAGGAATATAACACACATTTAATACTATAATTATTAGTATAAGC
Organism: Hydrangea macrophylla; assembly: GCA_033977485.1. Classification (NCBI taxonomy): domain Eukaryota; kingdom Viridiplantae; phylum Streptophyta; class Magnoliopsida; order Cornales; family Hydrangeaceae; genus Hydrangea; species Hydrangea macrophylla. The sequence goes on along the minus strand of CM066987.1, from coordinate 17,869,036 downwards.
TGGCCCCATAAATCAAGGAGAATCTTAAATATTTTCCTAACTTATCTAAACATACAATTTGAACGGATTTTGTTCTTCAATAGTGTGAGATGGAAGAGATTGTTGTGGCTATCCATTTACTATTGGCTGAAGTTTTGAAATAGTTGTATACCATAAATCAAGGAAAATTGCAAGTAGTTGCCTATCTTATCTAAACATCTTCTAATTTGAACGGATTTTGTATTTGTTTATCAGCAATGTATAGGTACATTATACCCTCATTTATTCTCCTCTCTCTCTCTCTCTCTCTCTCTCTCTCTCTCTCTCTCTACATCTCAAGTGATCAGAACTCCAACAGCACCACCACCGTCTCCGTCATCTACCACCATTTTTTTAAGAATCAAAATATCTATGGATGTGAGAAAGGGGTATGAATGGTATGATACAAGATTCTGAATAAAGCAATAGGCCACTTGGTTTTGGATGTCAAAGTTATACAAAAGTCAACAGCAATAGTTTACAACTAGAAGAAATTATAAGCCATTTTCGTTCCAAGAAATTAGTAATATATGGGCAAAAAAGTAGGCACGTCGGCCATTGATCTAAAAGAGAGGTTTGTTGTAAAGAATTTGATGCAAGTTTGTAGTTTATTTATATTTATATTTATTTTTATTTTTATTTTTGTAATCATCAGTCATTCTTACCAAGTTTGTAGAATTCTCAACTTTGATTTTTATTCATTAATCACCTCTTTGTTCAACATTTGTTATGATTACGATTTGTAGATCTCAATTGTGATTTTTTTTTTTTTTTTTTTTTTTTTTGCAGTTCTTGGTGAAATTTCTTTTTTTTTTTTCGACAGTGTGAGAAATTTGTATTATTGAACTACCTTCAAAATTCTAGATCTGAGAATTTCTCACCAAAATGGACAAAATTTTTCGCTTATAGTCAGTGATTCATTTAAAGTGAGAAATTTCACATTATTGTTGGAAGTGAGAATTTCTCCCAGTATTATATAGAATTTCGTATGTTATTATTGAGGAATTTCTCACTCTGTGATGTATTTTAAAGTGAGAAATTTCTCACTTTTCTTTCTCTCTCTTGCATAATAATTCTATGTTAATTCTCACTATTCTATCTCTTATATAAATATATATATATATATATATGTGTGTGTTTTGAATTTCAAAATTCAGATTTATTATATATAGAGAGAGAGAGAGAGAGTTATATGGGTTTTAAATTTTAAAACCGTTAATTGTAGGAGTAGGGGTATTTTGGTCCTCAAAATAGGTGAATGACTGATTTCTAAGTTGACTTATAGAATGGATCTATTTCTAGAAAATGACACATTAAAGGACTGAAATCTAACGGACCCTAAATTAAAATCAATCTGATATTAACCTAATATACATAGTCAAAAACATGATGTTCATGAATGTGATTTGGTTGAAACTGTATCCAAGCAATATAAATATCACATGAATGATAGGTGTCGGCTGTATCCATGAATGAATGACAAGGCACAATAAAAATATATTAATTTATGTTATAAATCGACAAGGATTTAACTGTTGTCCATCATTTACAATTCACAAATTAAACAGTTGGTCAATACGTCAACATCACATCAACATGAATTAACTTTGGGCTGAATTAACTCTATAGCATATATTTGTTAAAGGAATTTTTGGGACATAACTTTCATATAACTTTCACACAATCTCTTTAAAAGATGTGTCTATCTCTCTCTTATGATGTCACTGGAACAGGAGAGAGATAGGCACATCTTTTAAAAAGTTGTGTGAAAGTTATATAAAAGTTGTTTTCCAAGAATTACCTTCTTGAAGATTGATTCGCCATATGTATATGATCATCAATATGATTCGATTAAAATTATATACACAACCACCCTAATAATCAACATGATATAGGCTCTGATACCATTTGTTAGAATCTTTAATCTATAAAATTGTAGAACCCTAAAATAGTAAAACCACAACCCTAAGATCAAATCTTATTAGATTATTAGGGGTACAATATATTAGAATATATACATGTATCCATAGAAGCAATTAGCAAACCTTAGGTGAACAATGATGATCGGTTATGTCTTCCTCAGTCAAATCTCTTTAGTTCTGTATTGGGTTCCTTCTCTTGATAGGATGAAGGAGGAAGTAGTATAATGATTTGACATATTGGACACCATAACATACATGTCTGTATATACTGATATGTTAGGGTTCCCATTATTCATAATATGGTCAATATTTGGTATCCACTCATTAAACCCATATCCAGTAGAAGTTTATGGGCTTCCTACAATTAGACCACATAATATAAGTCCATTTAAATTAATAACCCTTATAATATAATTGATATTAATATGTTACCCACTCTTATTAGAAAATATAATTTTCTAACAGTCATTCCCTTGAGATTCAACTTACTCTAAAACGAGTAGTTTGATCCATGTGATAAAAATGAAAGTACGCAAATTGAAGTAAAATGGAAAGAGATTGCAGAGAGCATTTTGGACACGAAACACCATTGAAAGCTTTAAAGGGAAACTACACTAAGAATTTTGGAAAGTGTTGCACAGAAAGTACATGAAGTTGCTGGAAATAGAAATAATAACAGTACTAGTAAGGTTTAGTTTGATCCTTAATTTGGTGCTTTTTTTTTTTTAAAGATCAATTTTATGTTAATTTATTTGGTAACTAGTTTTATAAGCTGTGCAAAATTTGAACTTATGGCTTTTTTTGGGGGAGCTTTCAAAAGCTCAAGGTTGCTTTTTGATTTTATAATATTTTTTTGAAGAGTAAATGTGTCACTTGTACAAAATTATCGAACAACTTAATAATAAATTTCATAAACTACTTTAAAAAGCCACGTAGCACCAAACTAAGCCTAAGAACTAAAAGTAATTACAAAGCCATAGTGCGTACTAGAATGCCAAAACGAAAAAGGATGCTGTGGATGCTTTTTCGAGTTGATTTGAGTGTGTGAGAGAAGCCCTTGTTTGGCTGGTGATGTAGATTTATACATGTAGATAACAATTTTCACCCCATGACTTGGGTAACTTCTCCGCTAAGTGATTATTTTCATTTAACTACCCGTTATCTTCCATCATCTGCCATTTGTCCTTGCTCACATTCTCAAACTGATTCTCATGAGCTCATCAAATGAAATAATTGGTCAAGACTATGGTGACTAAAATTGAGGGTGTGATCACAAATATATCGGTCACATTTTGTATTTTATCAAATTTGTAAAAATTGGGTGTAAATACTATCTATTTGTATATACTAGCGTTGGCCTATATTATGCATTGGGTTTTACAATTATATATATACACAGTTAGGCTTCATCTCTTTATTAAAAAGAGGGCCTCTGTCTTGACCACCAGATCCAGTTTTTAAACACGATCCGACGGTCAAAACAGAGGCTCTCTTTTTAATAAAGAGAGGGTGTCCTCTTCGGAGAATTTTTGTATATATATATATATATACAGGGGCGGACCCAGGATTTTTGGCCAGGGGGGGCCTGCCTATATATACGGGGGTTTGGGAGCAGCGCCCCCGAGGCGAAATTTTTTTGAGTCTACCTACACATAATTATGTGTAAAATGGTAGAATCGCTTATAGAATTGGTTTAACACTCATAATTTGGGATAAATCATGTAATTTTAGGGGATCTATATCTAAAACATGTAAAATATTACATGTAAGTATAGAATTTTCAATAGTACAAGGGGGCATGTGTCTAAACTTGTAGAATATTACATATAAGTCTAGAATTTTTAAAAGTTCAGGGAAGGGGGGCCTGTATGAAATTTAAGAGGACTAATTTCTAAAATCTATAAACTATTATATATAATTTTGTAATTTTCAAAAATCCAGGGGGGGCCTGTGCCACCCCTGAATTGCACTTGGGTCCGCCCATTATATATATATATATATATAACATTTGTGTTCATATATGTTTTCTTTTAATTTTAAATTCTACCTATCTATCTGTGTATACTAGCATTGGCCTGTGTTATGCATGAAATTTTACAAATACATACGTATATATATAATCATATTAAGATAGAGATATCATAATCTTCATTAGATATTAAGTTTTTTTTCCTGTAAAACCTCGTGAATATACAGGAAGGGCCAACGCTAGTATATGTATATACATTTGTAAATATTGAAAATGCTATCTCGGATATTATTTTGTTGAGAGCACTTTTGCTCACTAAAAAAATGGTTCATCAATGCTCACCCAAGCATCCTATTGGCCAATGCAGTGGGACCCAGATTAAATATATATTTAATTCTGGGTCCCACTGCATTGGCCAATGGGATGCTTGGGTGAGCATTAGTGAACCATTTTTTGGATGAGCAAAAGTATTTTCTATTTTGTTAGCTTATTTGTAATATGACACTAAAATTTTGTGATTTCTTGTGATAAGGACAGTAGAGAAATTTTATAATTAAAGAGTAATGCTATGCTTTCTAAATTTTAATGGGTACATTAATCTAACCAATGTGATAAAGATACATCCTAGGGGTTTTGCCATTTGGGTTGTATCATATATCTCAACTTAGTACTGAATTATAGCAAATTGGTTTAAAAAATCCAATGTGATTTACAAAATTACAACATGTTAGGACAAAATTACAATATTTTAGGAATTGAAAAAATTACTAAGATATATGATACAACGGCCAAAACCACAAGTACGTACCGAAGAATTTTCTACATCTTCTACCTATCTCTGAGACACAGCCAAGATTTTACTACCTTCAATAGTGTAATTTGGCCAAATCGGTCGCAGATTCTCTAGCCAAATCGGGTGTACATAGGCCTGCCCCTCTGGAAGCGTGGTTTTGATCTAATCTTCAATGAGTTTGTCCCCCTTTGAAATTTTTTGGTTTTGAAGGACGTCATCGGTGGGTCACTCTTATTTTTTTCTTCTGCTTACACTCTTTTTTTTGGATTTGGGATGCCTTACTTCTCTATTCTAGTGCTGATCGGTCCCCTGGTTCTTTTCACTACTCTGTTTTGTTGCTTTTGTTGGCCATATCATGTACATTTGTACGGGTTGATCAAGCCTTGGCTTCATTTACTCTGTTTTGAGGCTCTTTTGGACATTTCATGTACATAGATAGGTGCTGATCAGGTCTTGGGTTTGCTCTATAATTCGGTCTTGGTTTTTTAAGTTGCTTGTGGAAGGTAAGGTGATTAATGTCCCCCCTCTCTTTTTGTTGTCTCAAGATGACTTCTTTCATACAATCATCCTCATGCCGTCGAGGTTTTTCAAAAATAAAAAAATAAAAATTTAGTGTAATTTGGCATGGAGATTTGCTATCTTTATTGGATTTCCCAAACTCTGGCTGAAGTTTCATCAAATTTGTTACCTACTTCTTTGAAGATGGTCTTATAATAGAGTCACTATATGTAACATCCGTACTCGGAAAAAAGGTATAATAATCTCATAAATATGCATTAATTAACATAATTAGTATATATGATGGATTAATGGGAGGTTGTACGTGAACTCACACATGAAAAGCGTTCATTAAATAACACAGTTGAAAAGTCCCTAGTGAAGTGGGACCCAGTAAGGGCCCAAATACAATAATTTGTATTAGGTGCATTTATATTAAATGAATATATGTTTAAAGTTGCTTTTAAATTAAACGGTGTTATATGTTAGCTTTTGGTACCAGTTTGGGTAGTACCTATATAAGGGCATAAATGAAAGTGATTCACAAATAGTAGGTAAGCTAGCAACTTCATAAAATGTTTGGGATCACGTTTGGGACCCATAGGAAACTTAGATACCCAATTGGATAGTTAATGGAATATTTAGGGGTTTCATATACTCCGTATAATTGAACTTAGAAGTTGAGGGGATGTAAATTGAATTAAGGTTAGTGAGTCACACTTGAGTTAGTTAAGAGAGAGACAAGTGTCTCTCTCAATTAAACAAAAGAGAAAACAGTACAGGGAAAGAGAGAGAAGTCGGAGAGAGAGAGAGAGAGAGAGAGAGAGAGAGAGAGAGAGAGAATACAAGCTCCGACGTCCTAATTTCAACGTGTCGTCGCCGTCATTTGTCAAATTCGCGAACCGAAGCCATATTTGAACTCGTGGAGGTGAGACAATCATTTCGATACCTTTCATTTATGTTTTAATCGTCAAATTTTGATAACAGTTTTAATCGATCAATGACATGTACTTCACCGAAAACGTGTAGGAATTATTCTGGAGTGAGATTTGAGCAAGAAGTGTTAAGGGTCAGTTTCTTCTAGCTTAATTTGGGTAGAATTCTGTAAAGGTAAGTCTCTATATGTTTGTACAAATGTATGATTTAGAATTGTATTGATCTATCAAGCCAAAGTACGTAGATTTTTTGGACAACCAAAATCGATAGGTTACTACTTGTAGAGAGTCCACCAGAAAATGCCAACATATGTCTCAAAACATAAATTGATCCTGTAATGTGTATATATATATATATGCTAACTTACAACACGGTGGTTGTTGGTTAGTAACGCATATACCAACTTTTAGTGACAAAAAGAAAAAGAGAAAGAAAAAAAAGGTACACTTTTAGCGACGAAATTTTTCGTCGCTAAAAGTATTTTTTTGGTCGCTAAAAGACGTCGTGCTATAAGTCAGCACTGGCTATGCACACTAGGATTTTAAGTCTTAAAAAACCACGAGTCAGCGGGGCAGCGGGACAGGGCCCGGGTCAACGAGCGGCGCGCGGTTTTTTAAGGCATAAAATCTCAGTGTGCATACCCGGTGCGCTTTAGAGCCTGATTGTATATATACATATATATATATATTAACCAGCCTTTCTTATATCTGGAGATTATGGGTAGTAGATGGGAACTGATTTTGTGGATTTAAGAGAACGAGTTCTAAGTAGTTCGGTATTTCTATTGCCACTTTTTAGTTGTAGATTGTAAAATGGCCACAAAGCTGTTTTCTTTATAAAACCAGCATAATATGAATACTTGTGAAAGATTAGAAAAAAAGTCTTGGTTTCAACTTTGAAACTAATCTATTATATATATATAAAGCAAAGCCCAAAGTCTTCTTATATTTTGTCACTTCGCATTTTGTATGCTTTTCTTTTGTCCATACGGCATTTCCTAATTTCTTAAAAGCTCTCCTACATTATGCCACATAGCATCTCACCTTTAATCATGCGTCTTTCTATCTCCTCTCTTTTTCCACTAGGAGCCTATTAATAGTTTGGAGAACACTTGGGTGATTTTCACTCAGTGTTTTCAGTGATGTTCCCTCTCACAAAAGTGGGACCCAGGACAGCTTTTAAAAATTGTTTTAAAGTGCTAGTCCGCACTTCTGTGAGAGGGAACAACACGAAAAGCACCGAGTGAAAAGCACCCAAATGCTATCCTAATACTTTTATATTGTGGAATTCACGTGGAGATGAATTGAAAAGGTCATAGTTATTGGTTTTAAAGACTTGTAGTTGTAAGCTTCCAGTAAGGAAGATGATAAGTCCCTTATTTAATGCCCTTTATTAACAACACTGCTAGAGACACCGAAATTTTGCATCGAATGATCGGTGCCATCTATCTCAGTGGGCCCCACGGCCCCCACGCATGCAGGGCATGGGTTCCACCAAAATGGACGGCACTGATCATTCAATTCGATGCCTTAATCTTTACTCCTTTATTAATCATCTCTGTCTCTCCCTTTTACACATCATTTTATTTCTCAAATAAATACAGTTTTAGGCTTGGCTAGCATTTGTTAAATCATGCTACGACTGATCAGTAAGCAATTTAGTGAATAGCATTACTTACCAAGGAGATTTGAGAATATTGATGATTGGGCAATTCCTTTTTTGGTTAACCTTCAGTTACATTGATGGGACTGGGACGGTTTTAAGCACCTTTTTCGACAAAACTTGCACCGAAAAACATGTCCGACGTCAGGCTATTTTCTTGGATTTGAAGCCCACTATCATCCACGAGTAGTGAAGACCTGGACTTACCAGCAGTTGTTTCACCCCAGAGCAACTCACCAGCCACAAAGAGGATGCAGTCAACAACTTTTTGCATAAGCCATTATTGAAGTGAGAAATTTTAATGTTGATTCTTCATACTAACATGTATGTATATGCACACATAAATGAAACAATTTGATGATTGGTTTCAATTAACATTTGGGAAAGAGATTGTGGATTTGTGTCTGATCGGATTAATTTGTAAGCTTGCTGACAATTATATTAGGCTCCATTTTTTTCTAAGCCTTTTGATTAAAGATCATAATGCTATAGGACTAGGAATGTAATCATGAGGCAAGCATGACCTTAAGGTTGATAGGAATATAATTCAGGAGTTTTGTGTATTTTTAAAAGGTTTTTTGGACGTTGTATTTATTCAGATAAGATTTGGACACCTAATTTATACTGTATTAAACTTAATTATGGGTTGTAATTTAGGCCGTGCATTTGCACGGGTTATCAACTAGTTTTGTTTTGAACTCCCAAAGAAGTTTAATGTTTGACATGATTTAATGAGAATTATCCACTCTTACTCGTTACCTCAAAAAGTCATGATTTAACATTTGTTTATTCATTGTAAGTGAACTAAATGGGTATGTCAAAACTGTCTTAGTTAGTGGGGAATTTATTTTTGTGTGCCAAGATGTATATGTATTTCTGAATGCTGGTGCCATTGGCAAGGGCTATGTCCTTCTACTTGTCTCAAGAAAGCATGGACCATTTGTTTTTTTGCAATTATGTGGTCAATTTGGTTGGCTAGGAATAAAGTGGTGTTTGAAGAGGGAAGTTTTGATCCTTCAGGTATTTTGGACATTATTAAGGTCAAGGTTCTTTAATTGGACACAAGTTATTGTGGTTAGTTGTTGACTTAAAACTATATCATGTCTTACCTATGTATATAGTTTCCATGTATCCCTTATCTTTAGAAGTTATTTGATCCTTTGTGATTCGGACGTAACTACACATCAGCGATTACGTGATTTGACAATCTTATTGAATAAACATTATCGTAGAAGGCTTAAGTTTGTTATTAATGAAAGCTAGGGAGGTTGGGCTGATTGAAGGAGTAAGGATTGGCCCTGGGAACTTTAGGAAATTCCCACTTGCAATATGCTGACGACACCCTCCTTTTCTATAACGTCAATGGGAATGGATTGAGAATGATGAAGAGAGTTCTTAGATTATTCGAATTGATCTCAGGCCTGAAGACCAATTTCTCGAAGAGTGGCATTGTGGGATGTGGGGTTGCATCGTCATCTACCAATCTTTGGGCTGCCCAAATTAGTTGTAGAGTTTTGGAACTCCCAATCAATTACTTGGGATTTCCCTTAGGCACTAATCCTAAAAGGGTAGCAACGTGGGGACCAATTATCAGAAAAGTACATAGCAAATTGGCACAAGGGAAAGGTAATCTACTATCCAAAGATGGGCATCTTATTTTGATTAAATTGGTGGCCTCTAGCATCCCTTTATATTTTTTCTCTTTCTTCTTGGTCCCCAAGACAATTGATCATAAACTTGAAGCAATATACAGAAAATTTTTGTGGGGCAGTAATCATGATGGCAGAAAGGTGCATTGGGCAAAATGGGAACAAATTTGCAAAAGTAAACAGGAAGGGGATTGGGCATCAAATATGGACAGAAATAGAGGGCTTATGGCAAAATGGGTTTGGAGATTTGGGTCCACTTCGATGGCACTTTGGAAGGAGGTTCTAAGTCACAAGTATGCTTTCAATCCAAGATCGATTCAGTGGGATGCCTTAAAGTGTAGCCGTGGATCGTATTTCATTCAGAATATGTGTAAGCTACTTTTGAATGATGATAAAATACCAACGCCACCCGAGATGGTTTTGGATTTTGTTTGGGAAATGGGAAAAAGATAGATTTGGGGGTCACAAGTGGCTTGGAAATATTTCTTTGTGACAACTAGTCTCAAGAATATATGCCCTTGCCACACCAAATTCTGGAAGTGTTCGCAATTTGGGTCATGGGTGGGAGAAGAGTGGTCATGGTCAATTACTTTGAGAAAAGGTGTATTCGGTTGAGAACGTGAACAGTGGAACAGTCTGTGGGATTGCCTATAGCAAGCACGTATCTGTCGAGCCGCCGAGGATTGAATGATTTGGATGGGTAATCCGAAAGGATTTTTTTCCTGTTAAGTCTTTTTGCAGATCAGTGGTGGGGCTATTATCGGTCCCTGAGGCACAGAGGTGTAGACACCCCGATTTTGACCAAACGTCAAATCCAGGGATTGGTTACCTCTTAAAAGACCGATGATGACAATGGCCGGTTACACTCGAAGATTTTCCAGAAAATTCAAAATCTTCAATTGATTCTTCAAGGCAAATTTCAAAATTAAAATAGAAAAATATAAAAAGGGAGAAGGAAGAGAGAGAAAGAGTTTGGGTATTCGGGAGAAACCCGAATAATAAAGAACGTGTGAGAAACCCAGTCTGCGAACCAGTTTTTAAGAAGATAAAAATAAAAATAATAAAGAGTTCTTTTGAAAAAGATGGGAGGACAAAATAAATAAAAAATCTTGGAAAAAGAGAAAATACAAAAAAGAGAGTAGTATATTCAAAATATACCATGCACATGGTTGATACCATGCACATGGGGGATCTTAATACAAATATATATATATAGAATAGAAAAATTGTGTTTACACCAACATTTTTTTGAAAAATCAAAAAGAGGGACAAAATTCAGTTAGCCCCGGCACGCGGAAAAAGCGGCGGCACTCACTGAGTGCCGCGCCGGCACTCAGTGTTTGCCGCCCGGCATTCAGGGAGTGCCGCCCGGCATTCAGTGAGTGCCGCCGGCACCCGTCGAGTGCCGCTGGCTGTAACAGATTGCTTTTCTCACATGTTCTAGAAGAAATCTTTGCACATGGGTTTCCACCCCGAATTTACCCATTTATCCCTGGATTAATGGTCTATATAAACAAACTTTCACCTTCATTTTTGGAGGACTTGAGATATACTTGAACTTGAGAATTAAGAGAGAGAGATATACAAGAATCATATATATTTTGAGAGAGAGAGAGAGAGAAGAAGAAATTCTTGAAGAACTTGAAGAATTTGAAGAATTTTGGGAAATCTTGGAAGGTTTTCACAAGAAGTTGAAGAAATACTTGAGGTCTTAGAGGTAACCTCTTAATCCTTGATAGAATTAGGGCTATTCAATCACAAGTTCATAGTTCTAGGAACTTTACACATTTTCAAAACCTCTCTTCTTACCTCATTTCATCACACACCACTTAGAACTTGTGATTGAATCTCATAATGTTTCATTGATTTGGATCTAATTGATGCCTTGGGTTTAAAATAAATTCAATTTTGAAGAGCTTGTGTTCTTAGTTTCTTTAGACAAACTTTGATTTCTTATTTCTACCATCTCTTGTGAGGCTCATGAGATCTTCCATATCTCATTGAACCTCTTTGAGTTTGATTATTTAATTTCCTATGATCTTATGATCTATATGGAGATTAGAATGAATCATAGTCTTAATCTACATATAATTAGTGAGATTCAAGTCTTAATCCATGACTTGAACCTCTTCATTAAGAAATCTTATGGAATCCTATTATATTCCAATGAGGTTTGAGTAGATTTTAACTTCATCTCTAACTCCAATGACCATCAAAGGGTAAGAGTGATAAGTTGAATTCAAACTTGGGTCCATAGGTTTGAGTTCTTTATTTGAGAATTTTGTGAAGTTCATCCCAATACTTCATCAAGATCCACTAGTGTAGTATGCCTTATAGTCTCCAATGACCATCAAGTGGTAGGAGAAGAAAGTGTTAATTCAAGTTTATTCCCATGGCTTGAACTAATCCTTCTCTTAGGTTTTAAGAAGTCTTTCATACTTCATCTAGAACCTATGAGTATGTATGTCTCTAACTCCAATGACCATCAAATGGTAGGAGTGATAAGTTGAATTCAAACTTGGATCCATAGGTTTGAATTCTTTATTTGAGGATTTTGTGAAGTTCATTTCAATACTTCATCGAGATCCATAAGTGTAATATGCCTCATAATCTTCAATGACCATCAAATGGTAGAAGAAGTAGTTTGGTTTGAGCCCCAACTTCATGTTCTAATAGTTGAGGCCAATCAATAAATTTGAGCTAGCAAAATGAAACAGTGGGTTCATAAACTGTTTTTGATCAAAGATTTTTAGTTTGAAATCCGACCGTTGGAATCGAATGAAACCAACGGGAAAATGTTCATAACACATTTTTTTACCACTGTGATTTTTGTTTTAGCAAGATCTTGTGATTAGAAGGGTTTGATCATGGTTTTTGTGAGCTAATCATAATCTGTCCAGAGTTCTAGAATACTTTCAGAATAATAAATCCGTTTTGAAATCAATAAATCAGAACTTTAATTAAGTTTTTGGGGTCTCAAATAATTTTTTATAAGTAATTTAATGTGTTAGGAAGGTACCCTAAAAAAATCTAAGTGTTTCTCATTTTTTTTACTATTTTTAGAAAATCATACAAGATCTCTGGACAGAGAGTTGCAGAATCCTGAGTGAGGTCTAGTATTTTCCATATTCCCGGAGATCTAACCGTTGAAATCTTGATTTTCAAGTTGGGTTAGAAACTAGACTCACAGAGGCATGACATACCCAAAAATCAATAAGATCCAACCATAAAAAGAATTTTATTTTCATTTTTGAACGTCTGGTCTGCTCTCTGTAAATCACAAAAAACTGCTACTGTTTTCATCTAATCTTATTTATTTTAACTCAAATGGTCTCTTAATGTCTTGGGACTCAAACCATGTTTTGAATAATGATAATTTAGATTAAACCCAGAGGCTTAGAGATCCAAAGTAGTGAATAAATTCATGTCTCATCCTTGTTCATAATCATTCATTCATTCGTGTACATTGATGCTTATAGTTAGAACTAGTTCTTGGATGAAGTTGGACTTAGTTGAATTTAATTGAACATGACCTATGATTAATTACCTTTTGATATTATATATTGTCTAAGGCATGTGTACTAACATTTGTTTTGTAGCGCTTTGAGGTACAATTTCCCAACCCTTCTCTAGTTTAATCTATTTTATTGATTTTAATTGATTTTTCGACCCCATGTGCGACACCTTAGCTTAGGTTTTGCCTTATGTGTATATATGTATTAGAGACCTTTCTTAGGTTTATTTTTGCATGCATTGCACGTTTGATATTCGCGGCTGGATCCCGGGTATGTTTTCTAGTTCTCTATTGCATATCATGATGTTTGCTAGTTGAATTATGTGACTTATGAATGATATTTTACCGTTAGCAATTTTGCACCCTTTCAACATGCTTGTGTTATGTATACCTACATATACGTATTAATTGAGGGCATGCTTAGATTATTAATTTGATTAAAAAGGATGTTGAGTAGAGGCCTATCGTGAGATAGGATGAAAGGGGGTGTTTTAGTCCGCCGGGCTCCTTCCCCTTTCATTCCATAATCCCCGGACCCAGTTTATCTTTGGTTTCGCAAAAGATCAGTTTGCTTTTAAAATGGTTTCTTAATTTTTTTCCTTTTAAAAATTAAGTGGCGACTCTTTGAATTTGAAAATATTTGTTTTAAAAGTGGGTAAAATTTGAAAACCTGCGATATCCACAAGAGGGGTCGGGTTATGTCTCAGATTTGGAGAGGAAAAGCGCCGAAAAAGGTTGAAGTATTGCTATGGCAGGCTATGGAAAGGAGGTTACCGACAAAAGATAACCTATCGCTAATCGGAATGTTAGAGGTAGAGGCCAATCAGTGTCTACTATGTCAAAATCATCTGAAGATGGCAGACCATTGGGGAAAGGTTTGTAGTTGGTGGGAGGTGTATATAGTAATGCCCAACTCCTTATTTCAATGGTGAACCATGTGGCCAGCTCTCTGTCCGAAATTGAAGTTCACAGAGGCGTGGAAACTTGAGTTTTATGCTACAGTTTGGGTGATCTGCCTAGACAGGAATCAATTGTCTTTCAGAAGGGGCACACATAGTGAAGACAATATTCTATACTCTATAAAATTGTATCATGTGTGGTGGTTCAAAGTAAATGTAGATAACTCAAATATGGCCATATCCGACACGATAATTGATGTCAAGGAGGCATGCTACAACGTCTCTAAACACACAGTCCATGCGGAAGTAGTATGGGCTGCTCCACCTACTGGCTGCATAAAGCTACATATGGATGGTTCGGCTTTAGGGAAACCAGGCCCGGCCGGAATCGGGGGCATTTTTCAGGATGATAATGGATACATTGTGGCTTTGTTCTCGATTCTAATTGGAGTGCAAGAAATGAATAAAGTTGAGCTACTGGCCATTCGAGAGGGATTACGAATGTTCAATGAGAGGGAAAATTTTAGAGGTACTAATCTTTTGGTGGAAAGCGATTCGATAACCGCTATCACATGGGTTAAGGGCAACTCGTCGGAATGTTGGAGATACCATTTTACTTTGAATGAAATCCATAATTTAATTAAGAGCATTGAGGATCATGCAATGTTTTGGATCAATCACATCAACAGAGAAGCAAACAAGGCCGCGGATAGTCTAGCCAATGGCGCAGTGCATAGAGTGTCCCTGTTTGTGGCATGGCTATGAGTAAGTGGACTGCAAGAGAGACTAATGATGGCTCTCCTTTTTTGGTTTCTTTTGGGGGCATCTCGTGGTGTATTAAGAGGTTCGGTAATGCCTCTTGGCCAAGGTTTATGCTAATCAGATTCACAAGTTTGGGTCCAGTGTGTGTGTGTGTGCGTGAGGGGTATCCACTGATCTTTGGAAGAGTTTTCAGTAGGGGATTTGTATGATCACAACGAATCTCCAGGTCTGATTTGAATGTATCACTGGTGTGACTTGTGCGACCGTTACCTGATGGAATAGGAAGTTGATTGGTAGATTTGTAGGAAACTAGGTGGATTTGTGGTCCATTGAGTCAAGTTGGCTCTTACAACATCAGTGTGATCTGTATTTTCTTGGAAGGGTCTTGTTTGTTAATTTACATGGCTAGATTTCTATTATGAAACTGAGAGTGGGAAGGTATTTGATCCTAGCTTATACTGGTGCTCAAACCAGGATGGGTTTTATGGCTGATTTTGATACTTACTGATACATAGTTTTTTGCTCTTTGTAAAAGTGAATCAGTGCAAGAGATTTGCACTTGAAATATGCACATTGGTGGTGGTCTTTTGTTTTGTTTTTGTTTCCTCGAGGGGGTCAGTGGCTATGGGGCTTTTTAGTTGTTGGGCTGTAGTTCCATGTTGTGTATTTCATTGTATACTTGTGTTTTGGTTATCTCTCTAACCTCCCACATTTAGGATCAATTGTATAGGGGTGGGGAAGGATTAGAAGGAAGTATGGGTGTGTTTTTTGATGCTTTGCATCCCCTTAATACAAAATGAATTGCTGTTCAAAAAAAAAAAACAACCTGTTCTTAGCAAAAGAAAAAATAGTAAAATAAAAAAGGAGAATAACTTCTTGTTTTGAAGTGTTGATGGATATAAATGGATGGATGGATGGTTTAGTTATAACCTCACATGATATTTACTTTCCTATATAACTACCCTCACTTCTCTAACACTTTTCTCTTCCACATTCCCACATTCCCACCTCACAAACACTCACCAACAACCATCCTTTTCATATTGCATGCATGTTTGTACAAATGTATGATTTAGAATAGAATCGATCTATCAAGCCAAAGTAGATAGATGTTTTGGACAACCAAAAGCGATAGGTTACTACTTGTAGAGAGTCCACCAGAAACGCCAACATATGTGTCAAAAAATAGCTTGATCCTATAATATATTTGTATATATATAAGCCATTGAGTACTAGACCAACCATCCATAGGTATTTATATAGGGACTGCTAACCTATAACACGGTGGTTGTAGGTTAGCAGCGCATACACCAACTTTTAACGACTGTTAGAATATATAAGAGAGATGGAGAGAGAGAGAGTAAGACAATACTATGAACTATGTATTGAATGGTGTGTTGAAACCTTACAATGAGTAGCCTTTATATAGGCCAAGAGAGAATCCTAAAAGGGAAAGAAAAGTCTTAGGCTAGTAGTACAGCTAATAGTACAACTGGTAGTACAATGTATCAAGACAGTAAGTATAGTAAGATACAATATGTACAAGAATGTAGACAAATATTCTAATATTATTCTAACAGCCCCCCTAAAACTCAAGGTGGTAGAATGGAAACCAACTTGAGTTTGGAAACTAAATCCTAAAGACGTCCCAGTGGATGAACTTTGGTGAATACGTCAGTAGTCTAATCGATGGAGGAGACTGGGTTAAGTCGAATGGTACCACAAGAAAGATGATGACGAACAAAATGACATCGATCTCAATGTGTTTTGTATGTTCATGAAAGACGTCATTGTGAGAAATTTGAATGGCACTTTGGTTTTTACAACTGAGGGTTGTAGCAGTTGGATGATTGACCCCCATGTCCTCAAGTAACCAGCGTAGCCAGAGAAGTTCCTGAGTAGTATCGGCAAGGGCACGATATTCAGCTTCTGTACTAGATCGGGCAACAACAGTTTGCTTCTTACTACACCAAGAGATGAGAGAGTCACGCAAGAAGAAGCAATACCCAGTGGTGGAACGACGATCAGTAGGATCAATCTCTTGCCCAGTCTGCATCTAAGTAGGCATGTAACTCAAGAGAGGAGTGAGCAGAGAAGTGGAGGCCATGAAATAAGGTCCCTTTGATGTACCTAAGAATGCGGAGAACTGCTGCATTATGAGGAGAATGAGGAGCAGATAAAAATTGGCTTACAATAAACATCATAGGAGATATCAGGTCTAGTAACTGTCAGATAAACGAGATTCCCAACAAGCTGGTGATATAGAGTGGGATCATCTAAGGGTATACTATCCATAGAAGTGAGCCTACAGTTAGGCTCGAGAGGAGTGGTACTAATCTTTCTGTCTGTACGCCCCGCTCGTGAAAGCAAGTTTGAGGCATACTTGGCTTGGGAGAGATAATATCCGTCAGAACTGGAAGTGATATCAAGGCCCAAAAAATAGTTAAGTTTGCCGAGATCTTTCATTTCAACATGTTGGCTAAGATGGGTTTTGAGATCCAAGATTCTAGATATATCATCTCTTGTGATAATCATGTCATCCACATAGAGGAGAAGCAGAATAACGCCCCGGTCAGTTCGGCGGATGAAAAGAGCTGAATTATATGAGCTGCCTGTGAACCCAAAGCGTTCAACAATGGTGTTGAACGTTGTAAACCAAGCCCGAGGAGCTTGCTTGAGACCATATAGAGCTCAACGGAGCTTGCAAACTTGATGAGGATGATGATGATAACCAGGAGGAGGACGCATATAAACTTCTTCAGTAATCATTATTGAGGAAGGCATTTTTGACATCCATTTGGAATAAGCCCAGCGACGAACTGCAGAAACTGCAATGAGGTTGCGAATAGAGGTAAGACTGGCAACGAGGGAAAATGTTTCCTCATAATCAATCCCATACTCCTGGGTAAAGCTAGCCCTTGGCTACTAGGAGGGCTTTGTAGCGAACAATTGATCCATCTGAGTGAGTTTTGATCTTGTAAACCCACTTGTATCCCATAGAATTCTTGCCACTTGGCAAGTCCACCAAATCCCATGTGTGATTTTGTTCAAGTGCCCGCAATTCATCATCCATTGCTTTCTGCCAAAGAGGATTAGAATTGGCCTCATGGTAAGATTAAGGCTCATGGTGAGAGAGAATTGTAGAAAAATAATGGTAATCCCGAAGATAAATTGGAGGAGTTTTTACTTGGTCGCTACGTCCAGGAAGAGGGTCAGGGTCTGATGTAGACCCATTAGATGGAGCAGGCAGTTCAGTAGAGACTGTGATGGACAAATCAGATGAAGAGTCTGTAGATGTGGATGTGGGTAGAAGGGCAGGCAAAGATGCTGATTCTGAGTGAGAACTTATATCAGGGGTGTCAGGAAATAGATCTACTAAGGGGTCAGTGAAGTAGAAAGGAGTACTTGCAGGAGATAGATGAAATTAGGACATGGTGAGAACATTTTGTGTTCCAAAAGACAATGTGATGAGACACACGAAGATGTTTGGAGTAAGGGTCCCAACATCGACAGCCTTTGTGTTCAATACCATACCCCAAGAAACAGCATAAGCAAGCTCGAGATTCTAGTTTTGTGCGCTCATGTGGCTATAATAAGACAAAGCAAGCAAAACCAAAAACTTTAAGGGTAGTATAATCAGGAGGATGGTCATATAGACGCTCATATGGTGACTGGTTTTCAGTAGTGGGAGAAGGGATATGGTTCATGGTGTAAATGACAGTGAGGGAAGCCTCTCCCTAAAATTGTTCAGGACATGAAGCAGATGTGAGAAGAGCTCGAACAGTAGTAAGAATATGCTGGTGTTTACGCTCGGTTCTCCCATTTTGTTGGGAGGTGCCTGGACAGGAACGATGGGGAAGAGTGCTATGCTGGCAAAGAAAATTTAGAACACCTTTTTCTTTATATTCTTGCGCATTATCAGCTCGAAATACATTGATATTGCAAGAAAATTGAGTTTTGATCATGTTAGCAAAATCAAAATAAATCTGGGGTAATTCAGATCGATTTTTCATCAGATATTGCCAAGTGTATCGTGAAAAATCATCGACAAAGATTACATAGTATCTGGATCCTCCCATTATGACAGTTGGAGAGGGACCCCAAACATCAGAGTGAATAAGATCATAAGGTGCAGAGGAAAAAAAATCACTGTTATTAAATGATAAAGCGGGTTGTTTGGCAAGTTGACAAGGTAAACAATCAACATTTTTGACTTTAATTGAACCTAACTGATCACTTGACGCTAAGGATTTTAATCGACTTAGCAAAACATGACCTAAACGAGAGTGCCAGAGGTGAAAAGGTGAGGTGGACGATACTGAAGCTGCAGTTTGAGTTGGCGAAATGAAGTGAGATAGAACATGGAGATTGTTAAGTTCAAATAATCATCCTATTTTACGACATGTCCCAAGAGGCCCGTTTTTGGATCTTGTAGTAGACATCCAGAATTAGAGAAAGAGACCGTAAGTCTGAGTTCACACAATTGACCAACAGATATGAGATTTAAAGTGAGTTTAGGAATGAGATAAGTGTCAGGGAGAGATGTGTGAGTGGTGGAGACTTGCCCTATGTGACTGACGTTCATACGAGAACCATCAGCTATGTGTATGGATGGTGCACTGAGAGTAGAATGTTTGGTAGATAATGTAGTGGGATCAGAGGTCATATGGTTACACAACCAGAGTCACAGAACCAAGAAGATGTACCTGGGGCAACAGATAGAGCAATAGGAGACATGTTACCAGAATGATTAAGAACTCATTTGATGATGTCCGTAAGAAGGGAAATAGAGGTGGATGAAGGGGTAGATGACTTAGAAGATGATGACCCCTTGGTAGAAATAGCAGTGGCTAATGATGAACAATCTTGGGATCGATTTTCCTGTGAATATCTAGTAGGATTCTCATTGTAATCATCAAGATAGTGCCCTGGTCCACGCTTGTGACAGAAAGTACACACACTCTGATAAGACAATGCAACAAAATATGTCCTAGTTTATGACAGTATCTGTAGTAGTGATCTGTGAGAGGCTCCATAAGTCTGAGAGTGGTAGAATTGATCTGGGTGGCGGTGGCCGGGTGGTGATCTGAGGGAGGGAGCTTGGATGATGAAGTGGCAGCCGGGCAATAGAGGCAACTGCGTGGTGGTGACAGAGTGGCAGAGGTGGTGATCTAGCGGCGAAGGCGGTGACAACGGCAGAGCCCAAGTTGAGGCGGCGAGGTGACCGGAATGAGGACGTCAGGCAGGGTAGATGTGGATGGTGGTAGCCGGGCAGCGGAGGTGACCGGACTGAGGCGGCACGATTACGAACTTGAGGCAACTATAAGAGGATTTCTGCTGT
The DNA here is from genome assembly GCA_033977485.1 of Hydrangea macrophylla. Classification (NCBI taxonomy): domain Eukaryota; kingdom Viridiplantae; phylum Streptophyta; class Magnoliopsida; order Cornales; family Hydrangeaceae; genus Hydrangea; species Hydrangea macrophylla. The sequence continues at coordinate 17,849,073 of CM066987.1, read as the reverse complement.
GGAGGATCCATTATTGTGGCAACCACAGATTATACTTTCCTTTTTAAAGGTCATTGGGAGGAGGAAGAGGCCACCAGGAGCTTATGGCTTTGATACCATGTCAGAATATATGAGAGATGGAGAGAGAGTGAGACAATACTATGAATTATGTATTGAATGGTGTGTTGAAACCTTACAATGAGTAGCCTTTATATAAGCCAAGAGAGAATCCTAAAAGGAAAGAAAAGTACTTAGGCTAGTAGTACAACTGGTAGTACAATGTATCTAGACAGTAAGTATAGTAAGATACAATAGGTACAAGAATGTAGACAAATATTCCGACATTATTCTAACAGCGACAAAAAAAACGCTTTTAGCAATGGATGCTAACCTACAACAAAGTTGTGTGTTAGCAGTGCATACACCAACTTTTAGCGGGAAAAAAAACACTTTTAGCGAAGAGATTTTCCTTCGTTGAAAGCATTTTTTTCGTCGCTAAAAGGCACCGTGCTGTAATTAGTTAGCATTCCTCAAAGATATATATTATATGCATATACATTAACCAGCCTTTCTTATATTAGGAGACTATGGATAGTACATGAGAATTGATTTTGTGGATTTAAAAAGAACTGAGTTCTAAGTAGCTTGGTATTAATTTATATTGCCACTTTTTATTTGTAACTTATAAAATGGCCCCATAACTATTTTCTTTATCAAACCAACATAATATGAATACTTATGAAGATTATAAGAAAAAAAGTCTCGCGGCTTGAACTTTGAAGCTAATTTCACTACAACAAATTGACTTTTTATGGCGCACAGTATTTATGGCGCACCTAATGCGCCATAAAATGTCATTATCTGTGGCGCACAATAGCTTTTGCAATGCTAAAAAGTAAAAATAGTCAAAGTGCATTTTTTGTGACGCATATGTGCGACAGAAATAGTTCCATAGTTATTTGTGGCGCACACATTACGCATAAATAGTTGAATGTTCATTTATGGCGCAATACTGGCGCGGGTAATAGTTGGGAAATAAACACCTGCACAATTACATCTAAAATTACACACTAGTGTTTTGGCTCCATTTTTTCTCCCAAATTCTAAAAATTTCCCAATTCTCACGACCATCGGCCTTCACTACCATTGTCTTCTTGAGCTGTCACCGTTTGCAACCGCCGTCGCTCTCGGTTATGTAAGATCCCCCCCCCCCCCCCCCCCCCCCCCCCCCCCCAATTCTCTCTCTCTCTCTCTCACTCTCTCGTACACACACAAAGCTGGTGTATACATACATACATATATATATATATATGTAAATCAGTATAAAGATTTATGGTGTTTAGAGATATATACACAAATATATACACACACATTTAGTACATGTATGGTGCTTTGCTTTAAGCTATTGATGAGTTATGGCTTTTGTTTGGGGGTTGTTTTTTCTGTTTTCTCCTTGAGGTGGCTGATAGGATTTGAGTGACTCTGTAACCATTGATGGTTTTCTATCCTTTAATAAAAATTGTTCTCTTGCTGAGCAATATATATATATATATATATATATACGAAAATTCTCTAAAGAGGGCGCCCTTTTTTTATTAAAGAGAGGGCTTCTGTTTTGGCCGTCAGATCGTGCTTTTATTAAGGGCAGTGTTGTCATGTTATAGTTTTTAAACACGATCCGACAGTCAAAACAGATACCCTCTCTTTAAAAAGAAATGACGTCCTCTTTAGAGTCTGACTGTATATATATACATATACACACAAAGCTTGCTAGGGTACTGTTTTTGGCCTCACTTAGTTCATGGTGTTTTGAGTAGTACATTTGTGAACAACGTAATAATCAAATCTCAAGCATGAATTAGATTAAAATTTTCAAAACCGAGATATCACCAAGTTTAATATGATCAGTGATCTGGTAGTAATCTTAATGGTTTGTCTATTATAAGAGAGGTTTTTCTTTAGATCAGACTTTGCATTTATCAAACCAAATTCATATACCGTGTTCACATATGAAACTTAGTACCAAACAGATTTGAGCAATTTTTAAAAGAAATAAAATTATGGTCCATTTATATAGTTTAAATTCCACAACCATAAATTTGTCAACAAAATTACCCAAGATCATCTCAGTATATAACTAGGCAAAATTACCTTAGTTAAACAATAGTTAATTTTTTTCTATATTTTTTTTCTTTCTCCAGCAACTTGTTCTTAAGATGCAAAATTTTTTTTTCTAAGTCACAAATTTGAATTCATCCAATTGTTTCTCAACCTCTTCGATGAATATGTTTTGTTCTATCATTCTTCTTCTTCTTGAGTTTGACCCCCATCCATTTAGCCCTTCTAGTATTTCTACAAGTAACATTGAAAAGAAGTCATCCCATTTTTGAAGCCCAAGATATTCAAGTATGGTTTGGTTTTATCTTGCTTTCTTATGCCGTTCACAACATGTTGAGGCATGGCACTTGCAAACTTGTATGGATTATTTTTGTTATTAATTTGAATTTAACAATAAAAAATTTGTAAAGATTATGGTTACCAAAATTTATTGTCTTGAATTAGTCCAAATTGAGAAACTTGATCATTTTTCTTCATAGATGGTCTTTCTTACTTTTTGTTAAAAGGATGTAGCAGGTGATTCTTTATATAATTTTCTTACATAACTTCTAACTTTTTAGTTTTTTTTAATGACCTCATGGTAGATTTATATTTTTAAATTACCAATTGTAATGAGTCTATTCAAATCATGAAACACGCAAATAGCTAGCAAGAGCAACAACTAGACAAGTACTTTAGTCTATTCAAATCTGAAGCTTTCTCTAGTTCTCATTACAAATTAATTTAATTTTACTGTACTTTGTCATATTGACTTGCAAAATGACACTCACACACACACATATATATGTATACTAGTCGTGAATTAATGGTGCATTAATTCCAAACTTCAAAACATATGGGTTTTTATGTAAATACGGTTGATTGAAAAAAAAATGGTGGGTACCCTTACCAATCTCTTTATATCATAGTATAGTTTTGTATCAATGTTCTCTTTTCCCTTCATTCACTAAATCCATGAACTAAGATTTTGAATGTGGTATTTGTTTGGGCAGTTGAGGGAATCCATGTCAAGGAGAAGAAGTTTTTATCAAACCATTTATTTTATCAAACCAACATAATATGAATACTTATCTTTATTAGGAAGAAAAAAAATAATAAGGGTGCGTTTGATAAAACTGAAAATTAAGTACTGAAAATTAAGTGCTGAATTTTAAGTACTGAAAATTTTAAGCGATTGGATTTAGAGTACTGAAAATAGCTTTTTAAGTACTAAAATAGACTGCATTCAGTGATTATTTTCAACAGAAATTTTTTACTTAAAGTTTTCAGTGATTTTTTGACTGCTTTTTCAATTAAGTGTTACATTATCAAACGCACTAAAACTAAATAAGTGCTGAAAGTCTTGGTTTGAACTTTGAAGCTAATTTTGTTTTGAACTCCCAAAAAAATTTAATGTTTGACATGATTTAATGAGAACTATTCGCTCCCACTCGATACCCCAAAAAAGTCATGATTTAACATTTATTTATTCATTGTAAGTGGACTAAATGGGTATGGCAAAACTGTCTTAGTTGGTGGGGAATTTATTTTGGTGTTCCAAGATGTATTTCTGAATGGTGGTGCCAATGGCAAGGCTATGTCCTTCTACTCGTCTCAAGAAAGCATGGATCATTTGTTTTTTTTGCAATTTGTGTGGTCAATTTGGTTGACTAGGAATAAATTGGTGTTTGAAGGGGGAAGTTTTGATCCTTAAGGTATTTTGGACATTATTAAGGTCAGGGTATGTTTATTATTCTTATTTTCTATTGGGGTAAATAAGGGTATTTTTGGCATTAGGTAAGCAAAAATGTTACATCATTAATTTTCGTTAGGATGTAGGCGGTCAACTAACGAATGGGAGGTGAGTGTAACTCAACCTAAGCCTCAAGAGAGCTCCATGTAATTTCTCAAAATGTGAGGGAGGTCCGTGTAATTAAGGGAAACCTCAGGGGATGTTTGTGTAATTAACTCTAAATTTTAATTATAGATGTAGATAGAAAAATTGGAGTAATTACGACTTAGTAAATTTGTAAGTATTTGCAATAGGTTCAACAAGGAAAATATTTTAATGAAAGGCGCTCATATATAAAATTGAGAACAAATTTTGTTCACCCAAGTGGATCCACTAATTTTCATCATTAATTCATCCCCCGTTTTACCCATGGTAATTGATGGGTCCCACTTGCTCATCCAATGAGATGCTTGGGTGAGCGAAATTGGGAGGAGCGAATTTGTTCTTCATAAAACTAGACAAATAAGTTGTGAAAAGTTTTCAAATTTCACAACTCAGCAGAATTTTTGTTTAGAGTAGTTCTACTCTAACAAAATACTTGGATTTAGAGACTCTTTAAAATAAAGTTTACATTGTGTTTTTTAACATATAACTTTTCCTAATGGGGATTTAACTTCTAGATAGAAATCCTTCCTTGGCTAGAAAAAGGAAAAGAGAGTTATTCGACTGGATAAGACTTGCGTGCAAGAAATGAATTCTCAACAAACACATAAATTTATAGAGTCAGTGTTTTAGCTTTTGCAAGCAACCCCAGAATTGCAATAGTTAACTCAAGTAAATTCAATCAAACAAAAGGAGAGAACCCTAATTTCTCCATTTGAAAATATCTCTTCTATCCCTTGCACATTTTCTTGCTTCTTCCCTTTCCATAGCTCATAACAAGCGAACACGATCTCTACATCAATCTCGATCTCAATCTCAATTTAAATCACAATCTCAATTAATCTGAACACTTGTGAATGTGATTTCCAACACGAGAAATGCAATTTCGTTGGCTTCCGATAACTTTTCGGCGATTGAATCTCAGTGTTTGAATCACTTCTCATGCTCATTATTTAACCAAAACTGGAATAAAGAGTCATCTTATAGAGAGATCTAATAATATGTTAGGGGCATATCAGTCCCGAAATATAGCATTAGTGCCGGCCAATTTGGATCTCCTAAAAGGAAATTACCATGTTGAGAGACTTATGAAAAAACTATACTCCCTCCGTCCCTAAAAATAAGTAGTGTCCACTATAAATTTGCACATTGTTTAAGAAACATGTATTATAATATTCGACCCTTGTCAATATATTCTAAAGCCGAGAGCTTCTCTCTCTAAAATAAGAGAGAGAGAGAGAGAGAAGTGATGGAAGAAAAAACCCTTAGCCAGTTGCCGCCCCGTCTCCTTCTTCATACCCCCGTTTGCTAGACCTCTCTCTCTCTCTCTCTCTCTCTCTCTCTCTCTCTCTCTCTCACCCTTAGCTTATGTTTTGTCCCAGTCCAAATAAGGACATGTTTGGCTCCTCTGCTTTCTCTGTGAAGCTTTTCCCCTTTCTGTGTGAAAGTTGTTTTCCTTATCTTGTCTGGCATCTCCTAGGGTCCAAGATGGTATATGTTGGTCAGACTAGTCTTGCAACAGTAGATTGGCTTTTTGGTCCTCATTGGGTTATAATTGGTGGCTTTCGAACTATCTTCTTCATTTGTGTTGCTTTCCATGGTGCAACTTTTGCTATCGTGAGAGCTTTTCAAGCAATCACGGTTGCCCCCTTTGGTGAAGGTTTTTCACTTGTTTGGGCGTGGCTTTATGCCATCTTCTTTCTTTGGGTGGTCTCTACCATCTATAAAGTTGAAATTGCCCTGGGTTCCGGATCTCTCTACGTAGCGATCCTTGTGATGCAGTGGTGGATTCTTGGTGCAGCTGACAGAGTGTTTTCTATGGTCGCATATGTTGGTAACACCAGTTTAAAATTAAAAATTTAAACGCGCAGCGGAAAAGTCAAGTTATGAAACTTATTGGTAGCCCAGATCTACTACACGTCAATTCTATAGATGCAAACTAACTAGTGAAGGGACAAGTATTATACCTCAAGTCTTGAATCCAATTCTGAAATCTTCAACTTCCAGCAGCCTCCACTAGATGACCTTCACTCTTATGACTCCTATGGATGCTCGCAGGAAGGACTAGGATTGGTGGGAACCCTAATGGAGAGGATTGGAAAGGTTTAGGGAAACCTAAACAGTTTCTACAGCTTCTAAGTATAAAACCGATGATTAAAAAACTTTCAGTACGCAGCTGCCCTATTTATAGAATCCCAGAACTGACCTAACCTTCGAGCGATCGAAGTGTATTCGATTGATCGAACATTCGATCGATCGAACAACCCTCGAGCGATCGAACCTGCCTAGACTTCAATCGATCGAAACTCATTCGATCGATCGAACTTGCCTTGACATGATCCTCATGTGCCCTTCCAAGCTTCCTAGCGGAGCTAAGAGTGGGACCTCCTAGACTCTTTATTGTTGGCTCAGACCAGTTTGTTAATCACCGTGACCAAACTCTTTGATCAGCAAACTAACTAACTGGTCAGTTAACGTTTACTGCACTATAAAACGATAATTGAACTCCAACGCAAAAGAACATATCCGGAAAGACTAGGGTTGGTGGGAACCCTAATAGAGAGGATAGAGAGGGTTTTGGGGCTCCAAAACAGTTTCTGCAGCTTCTGACGTTCAAAACGACGAACAACTTTTTCCAGAACGCAGCTGCCCTATTTATAGATTCCCAGAACCGACCTAACCTTCGATCGATCGAAGGACTTCGATCGATCGAACATTCGATCGATCGAACCTTTCTCGATCGATCGAACCTGATGCCTTCGATCGATCGAACTATCTTCAATCGATCGAACCTGTCAGGACAGTTTCCTCAAGCGTCTTTCCAAGCATCCTTGCGGAGCTAAGAGTGGGACCTCCTAGGCTCATTATTGTTGGCTCAGACCAGTTTATTAATTACCATGACCAAACTCTTTGATCAGCAAACTAACCAACTGGTCAGTTAACGTTTACTCCACTATAAAACGATAACTGAACTCCAACGCAAAAGAACATATCCGAAGCGATAACTAGACTTGTATGTTGTACTAATGTCCCTCTACCTTCAGCATTCGTAATCATATTCAGGTAGTCGGATAACTGTTACTGTCAATTACCTGAATCATTATTACTTCTTATATTCCTTGAGTCTCATTCACCTCTCATGATTACCAAATATGTTGATAACTCTTATCAACAAGACTGCAGTACTCAGTAATCGACTTGGTGACATTCTCAAGGGAATGCTTACTCTGAAACAGATGGTAGATTCTATCTTGACAATATATGTTCACAACCCTATGAACATGACATACCCAAGATACCCAGGTGTTGATCTTCTGTAGACCTCACTGATTGGTAAGTCAAAGCTGTCATGTCCACAGTCTGTGTTCATAATCATCTCAAGATTGAGAACAAGTACCTTATACAAGTTATGAATTTCTATTGACTGTTTGACAGTTTTGAATGTCAATAGGAAAGCTCAGGTCCGTCAATGCACTATAAGCACTAGCATATTAACTAAGAGATACACTCTAGTGATTGCGATTAATCACTCCATCCAATGGTAGTTAATCATGCTACAGTGTAGACCTGATGAGGTATCTAGTCTCATCATCCACTGTGACAAGTTCTAAGTATCAAAGGATATTAACTTGTATCTCACTTGCATGTATTTCATACACACACGAATTAATTACTATGATACTTAAATATTAACAGTCATCTCATGAATATACACAATGAAATATAAAGCTGATATCCATATATTAAAATGTCAATGTCTCATACATAAAATAATGGTTTGAGGGCACAAACCCAACATCATATGCTTCCTTGTCTAGCTATTGTACCTTTGGTTGTTTTGCTTTTTGTTATTTTTGTTGTTGTTTGTTTGATTTTCTTTGTAAGGTTTGGTTATCATTAATGAATTTTAGTTTTGAGCCAAAAAAAAAAATGGTAGTATTATATTCATTTGTTGGGTCTATTACATAACTATTTTCCTATTTTACCATTATATATGATGGGTGTTTGACTTTTTTTATTCATATTTGGACCACACATAAATGTTACTTGTCGTTATTGTAAGGGTATTAATTATAAGAAGTTTATGTAAAATTTGTAGTTGAGTTTCAATAATGGACATTTATTTTGGGACATTCAAAAAATGAACGGTGGACATGCACTTATTTAGAAACAGAGAGAGTACTAATGTATTCCACTCCTTCTAAATCCTAATTTTCTAAATTAAAAATACATCCATAAAATGTCATTAGAAGAAAATTCTTCTTCTAATTAGGAAAATTCTATCTACACCTATCTACTTTGTTCTCTACACCCACTTGTTGCATTAAATAGTTATACAAGAGGTTAAAATATAATGCATCGGGTGAGTTTAGAGAGCAACAAAATTGGTTCATTTAGAATTTTGCTTTTTTTTTTTTGATAAGAAAGCATGGAAATTTTATTAATCAAACTCGTGGCTAGAATCAGCCAAAACAGGTTGATGACTTGGTGAGGATAACTCCCCATGCACACAAAACAGCTCATGAATTCTTTAGACAATGCAACCTGGAAATTAAGCACATGAGCTACACAATTACCCTCCCTCAAAGTGTGCACAAATTAATTGACACACATGCAGAGAAGAGGCCAAACTACGGGCCTCTAATTGTATGAAGTGACCAAATGCAGCACGATCAAAATCCCCATTTCTAAGTACTGCAGCATTCACGACAGCTAATTAAGGCATCCATCTCTAATACAAAATAATGTCTTCAAAGAATCCATCGCAATAGAATATATCACCGTCAATTCCACAATTGTTTATGAACTAATAAGAAGGTGATTGGGATGAGGTGCGAAACACTCTCTCTTGATACGATATGCGTCATCTACGGGTAATACCCGGTGTTATAGGAAATAGCACGCCGTCTGCAGGATACAATAGCCGTCTGCAGGATACAATAGCCCGGCCACCCTTACCGTAAACCTATCAAGTCTACAACTAACAAAGCAAGAAGATTGTTCACTAATGTCTTCTTTACCCAAACCATACTTCCATGAAATGAATAAAAAATATATATATTATGTGTTTGAAGCTGCTTGAGAGAAGATGGAATTTTTCCTTTTGTTTTTTTTTTTGGAAGAAGGAAAAAGAGAATACTCATATATTACATACGTAGCAATATATATACTATATCCAGTTTGTTGGTTTGGGTCCAATATGTACCTTGTACAAAAAAATGAAAAAAAGAAGTATCATTAACTCCTTGTATCCGTTGGGTACTAAAACACACTAAAGCATTTGGTTTTTACCAGTAGATAATAACGTAAAGTAGAAAACGATTTTCTTAATGGATGTTAATCCAAATCAGGGGTTATTATCCTTTTAAGAACCAAATTCTGTACCCAATGGTTCACAACTTAAATAGCTTTAAAATTACAATCACCACATTGACTACTGCATGGGAATCAATTAAAATAAATGATAATACTGCATTTTTTAAAAAAAAAATAAATAAATAAATAATCCAACTACAAATCCCGCATCCCGTTAAGTTTCAAAGCTTGCACCAAATTAGCCATACAGTACTCCAAAGCCGTAACGTCAAAATTACCGGCCACAAATTCAGAAGAGGCAACAATCACCGAACCGTTAGCGTGTCACGGAGAACAGCACCAAGTCCCACTCAACCAAGATCACGAAAAAGAGCCCCATCAATATTTAACTTTAAGACCGACCCCCATCTCCGGAGGAGTCCATCTACAAACTGAACGCGACCTTAATCGGCCCTGAAGGCTGCCGGCCCGCCTCGTCACCACTAACCGATCTTGGACGCAGCCTTGTAGTCGTCCACCAAACGAAGTGTGTTCTCTCAACCTACCTCAATCCACCTGGCTCCAAACGCACGCACGGCCTCCATAATCCAGAGGTTCCAATGGTAAAACTTTTTATTTAAAAAGTTAGAAAATATATATAAATATTAGGGATATTAATGTAGTCAATATTCCAGGAGCCTAGTATCAGTGGCAGATGCAGGAATATCGGTCAGGGGCTGTGTATAAGAGCTTAGAATCACACGGGAGGCAAATACTTTTGGGTCTTTTTGTAATTAGGCCAATATATTACATATAATAAGTTTTTTTTTCAATTTTTTGGAGAATAAGGTATAATTGGGTCAACATATTACGTATAAAATCTTTTTTTTAGCCTAAGTAATATTTTTGGGGGGCTATAAAATAAGTTTACTTAAAATTTAATAAAATTTAAATTTTTTTTAAAATACATGTGGAAAAAATGTAATTTCTCAAAAGCTAGGAGTGACCACTGCTCCCCTTGCCCCTGTATCCACTGCCTAGTATTATAAAATTGTGCGGTAAATTGTAATATAGAATACAAAAAATAAAAGAAAGTTAGGGCAGAGTGATATTAAAGCATAGACATATATATATACACACACAGCTTAGAGAAGGTCACACATATTTATCCTTTTGCTAATGTTGTTTTCCTTCTTGAAGTGAAAGAGAGGTTGATCATGCATGGCTAGCTTTGAGTTTGGGACGTCTTGAGAAGGGGCCTACCGGCCTAATTAAAAAGGTTAATCAAGAAGTGTTGATTTCCATGCAAAGCCTTGTCAAACATGCAGTCCTTGCTTTTATGTACCTCAGATTAGTCATCTGTTCGACCTGAATTAAAAACATAAACATATACATATACATTCCGTGTGTATATATATACTAGTAATTGTCCGAGGGCAATTAGTAATATTTTGTCCGAGGGTTATGATCATATAATGTTAAATTATGTTAAGGTGCTCTTGCTAGTGTATTGGGGTGCTTGGCCTCTGGCTGTTTTTTGGTCTAGTAATATTTGGTCCTTTTGTAACAAGGGATTGGTTTTGGAGGGTTGTTTTTAAGCTCTTGTTTGGGTATGTTGGTTGTTATATCCTCTCTAGCCTATTTGGCTTTTCAATGAAAAAAATTGTTGTTGTTCAAAAAAAAAAAAAAAAAAAAGTAATTGTCCGAGGGTACAGTGCCAAAAAAAAAATAAAAAAATAATGTTTTAGTAATTGAATAATTTGAGTGCTACCTTCAGGGCCGGCCCGCCAGTGGGGCAAGTGCCCTGGGCCACAAGAAAATGTTAAATTTTGAGGGCCCTAGCCCAAATATTTACCTACATATACATATATATATATATATATATATCTATTTCTACTACTAGTATTAGTAGTCTACTAGATAATCAGCATAGCTACATAAGCTCATTCAGCCGGCCCACATAATATGTATACAAAATAGTATTTAAACAAATGAAGGTTTGGCAGTCTGGCTGCTTTGGGAATTTGAGGCCCCTGAGCCGCTGATCACCTAATGCTTCTCGTCGTCCCTTCCTCAAGTTGACAAGTTCCTCTTACATGAGGTATCAGCATCATATATGATATATATATATATATATATGTATATAATATTAATATATTATAATAGTATAAAGAATATAAAGATTGTATTTGGTATTTTTAAGATTCCAAATCTTCAACATCTTTTTATGTAAGATTTTGTTAACATGTGTCCTTAGGGTTTTGTCAAAGTATGACTTTTGATCAATCTAATTATATATATATGCCCTAATTTTTTTTGTTCTATTGTGAATTTAATATTTTTATTTGTTTCAGATAATCAATTTTTAAAGTTGGAGCTTGATATTTGAAAACTAGAAAGAATAAAGTCTTGGATGCAGCACTTATTAGTAATAAAAAAAATCTAATTTTATCTTAAATAGTTGTCAAAAATAAACTTCAACGTGTTTAAAAAAAATTATATGTAAATGTATAGGGGCCTCCCTTTTGGTAGTTCGTCCCGGGCCTCCAAATACTCAGGACCGGCCCTGGCTACCTTTGACACTTGGAAACTTTGAGTGCATGCATTTGGCACTAACTTCGTGTTCCTTCGGCTCTAATATCCAAACAGTCCTTAAGCCAAAAATTATTTTTTTTTTATTTTTTTTATTTTTTTGAATAGCCCAAAAATTAATTTTTCAAAGAGGATTCCCCGGACCCCGCACTGCGGGAGCTTCGTGCACCGGGCTGCCCTTTATATGTAGATAAGTCCAACAATTAAATCAATTAGGAGCATTAGATTAAATACTTGGGTTGGATATGTAATTGCGTTGGACTGAGTTTGTTTGGGCTGGATTTGTTTGGACCATTCGAGAAAGAGATATGAAAGCCTTGAGTGATTGTCAACCTTTAGATTAATATCCAGGGGCTAAAAATGTCTCATTTATTATATAGATATGTAATCCCCTTGAAAATTAAATCTCAGAATTATTATTGTAGCCATTTGGATTATATATGCTTCACATGCCATGTGAACTTTAATGAAAGTGTTCTTATTGCTAACTTGGAATTTCGGAAAGTGAATCTTCTCTTTCAGATCCTGGTCTTGGTAGAACTTGTCTTTGATTGAAATTTCGATTGAAACGATGTTAGGCCGGTTCCTGATGTGCCTAAGAAGCCGAGGCAATCTCGATTGAAGCCAATTCAAGTTTTTTCTACTTAATCTAAGACCCTCTGACCCATCTACTAAGAAGAAAGAAAACAGCTTTCCTGAACACCAAAACAGTATGTAATAGATTGTAGATATAACTACATCTTAGGATCGTCATAATCATATATAGTGCAAAAAATGTCCCTTGCTAGCTTTAGGTTCCTCAAAAGTCAAGGTCCTACAATAATAAACAGCCTCTTATACAGTACAAATTAGAAAGAAAAATTGCAGCACCGGCTATTAATTCTGCACTTATTATAACAGATCCAACACTTTCTAGTGTCATACACTCTCTCTCTCTCTCTCTCAATTTTTTTTTTTTTTTTGCAGAAACTCTCATTTTAGTTGCATCTCTCTCTCATTTTTATTTTAGTATTAGCAAATTAGCAATATGACTTAGGAAATTTACTTAATTAGTAATTTTGCATAATTAAAAAAAAAAAAAAAAAGTGACAGGTAGATTTTGAATAAGATTAACATTAACATTAACCAAAAAAAAAAAGCTCCCGTTTGAAATTGTGACTTTAGGCATCGTGTTGTATTGAGACGATTGCAACACCTTAGTTATTAAAGAGATATATCTATCTTTTTATCATGAGCTGATTATCCACTAAGAACCAAAAAGATGGAAAGTTGAAGATAACCTAGCTATTTCTACAGTCCAGCTATTATCTACAAAACTAGGTATCCTAGCTAATTGTTCATTGCACTAGGATTGTAAGTGATATTCAAAATTGCAGTTACAAATAACATTATTTGAAGGTTTAACACTTAAAAGGATAGTTTTTGGAAAAGCTAAAAATCACTTATGCGGTTCATAAGTGAATTGATTTTATAAATTCAAGAGGTGAATATCAATTTCAAATGCAAGAATTCGTATCAATTCTTTATAAATCTCTTGAACTAGTTCTTTTGTCCAACCAAATGACAGTCTCTCAAAAAAAAATTGATAGAAAGATAATGAACTAAAACCAGATCTTATTTTAAGTTTTTCCAAACATGCCCTACGTAGACAAACATAAACACATGAAGTGAGAGAGTCACGTGGGTTTATTGAGCAAGTGGGTCTAATTGCTGGCAAAAGAATAGCAAAAGACTAATCCGTCTTCAACCCGCAAATTGACACCCGCTAGAGATCGGCACTGTATATATATATATATATATGTGTGGGTTGGTATGTATATATATGTAGAGAGAGAGAGAGAGAGAGAGAGAGAGAGAGAGAGAGAGAGAGAGAGAGAGAATTATAACTAGGGTTTTCATATGCATGATCCCTATACTCAGTTCAAGGCCGAACAGACAACGAAACAAAGGATAGCAGCAAAAGACTGCACACTTGACAAGCATAGCAAGGAAACCACTCACCCATAGCCCGTCAACATATATCAACCTATATGTGTATGTGTGTTATCTTCAAAAGACCATGTAATTCATCTGGGAAAACAAAAAAAAAACCAACAACAAAACAACAATCAAACCAAGTTCATATCAAAGCTATAATAAAAAAAAAAATAATAAAAATAATAATAATAATAATAATAATAAGAGTTGTAAAGATGTGTTATAATGAAGAGAAGATTACAATATTTAGCCAAGAAAAGTAATTACCTGGTTTAGCCATAGATTAAAGTTTAATATCCATGATTTGATGGTCCTCCGTTTGCTAGGTTCTAAGCTGATTTTATATACAAAAGATACCAAAGTTGAATTCTGGCTTTTTTGTGTGTACCTGCTACCTCTGGCACGTGGGAGACGGTTTGGTGACACTGGTTCAACCAAGGGCATGTGCCCTTCCCTCATCGTACCAACCATCCTAGTTAAACTTTACAGATATAGGTCATCACGGGAACTTCTATAGCCTATTACAGCGGTTTGGATTGCCGTCAATTATACCGTTGTGGCACATGTTAGAAGGTGGTTGATATTAAGAATTTGAACTTTTATGGGGTTAATTTGTACCTTCAATAAAAAATTTGTACTTTGTCAAGAAATTTTTTAAAATTTCTTTGTAAGTTATTGTTTTACTTGTATATTATGTAACATCTAGTGTATAGAATTCAATAAATTGTACCTTCACAAGATGAGTTTGTACTTTCTCATTTTCAATTTGGTACTTCTAAAAAAATGTTCATACTTTCTTAAGATTAAGTTGGATCTTCTTAGAAAATATTTGTAATGAGTAATATTTGGAGCACTAACAAAATTTCATTAACACTCACACCTACACTTTATCTCTCTCCTAATGGCACTGTGGGGTCCGTAGTGGACCCGAAGTGCCACTAGGAGAGAGATAGAGTGTGAGTGTAAGTATTAGTGGAATTTATTAGTGCCCCTAACGTTGTTGATTTGTAATTTCTTAGATTCAATTTAGACCTTCACAAAAAAATTTTGTTCTTTTTCAAGATCAATTTGGATCTTTTAATAAAATATTTCCTGACACGCCTGGTCACAATTCGAATTTACAGCCAAGCAGATAGGTAGATATATTAATGCAAATATAGATTTCACGGGCGTATAGTGGGGTCTTTCAGCTGGGGATTTGTATTGATCTCCGCCAATTCCGTGGTTGCTGCTTAAAAAAAAATTTTGAAATGATACTGGTTGGGACAAGTCTGCTTGGTGATGATGTTGATGCTGGGTTTGGTGATGTTGATGCTGTCTCAGTTGATAGTTGATTGAGTACTGATCGGGTTTTGGAACAATTTGCGATTCACAAGATGGGTGTGGCTTATTTATTGAGACAATTCTCTCTTTATAAAGATAAAAATTAATAAGTGTCGTTATTTTGTACTTATGAATATATTTTTTTTGGTAGGGATAGAAAATTATGCATTTTTCAATTAATTTATAAAACCTTTTTATTATTATCATTATTATTATTACTCTTATTGTTTTAGAGACGGACAATTATGTGTCCTTACAAATAATTTCTAAAGATACTTATTTCTTTTTTAAAGACAAAAAATCATGTCTTTATAAGTAACTTCTAAAGACAATTATTTTCTTTTGTAGAGACAAAAAATTATGTGTCATTACATGCAAGTAACTTTTAAAGACAATTATTTCTTTGTAAAGACGAAAAATTATGTGTCGTTACAAGTAACTTCTAAAGACACTTTTGTTTTTTGTCTCAAAATAAATGTCTCTATAGGCCATTTTTGTTGTAGTGATGCAAATCCAGTCGACCGGATCTGCTAGTTTTCAAAATGTAAGTGTTTTATCAAATTGCTGATGGGATTTACTCTAAACCACGTTAATAATTAGTGTTTATTTGGATAATTTTTTGTTACACAGTCCTAATCCATGCATGGCAGGATGAGGTGTGACACGATAAAAGTACTTTACTACCCTCAGCTCATTGAGTTGGAATTACTCTTACATTTAGTGTACGTTAAGGGTTTTGAGTAGGGGTGCAACTCGGGAGGGACCCAAAGAGTTTTGGCTCTGCCCAGGCCCGAGCCCGAATTCAAGCAGTCTGCCCAAGCCCGAGCCCGAGCCCGACATAAACCCGAACTTGTCAACCCGAGCCCAGTTTGTGAATTAGTTCTCCAACCCGAGCCCGAGCCCGAATTACAATTTTTTTTTGTGCAAATTGATTTTTAGTATGTAAACAGCAATATGTAGAGTATCAAATCTATTTTTTTTTTTTTTTTTTTTAGATTTGAGAAAAAAAACATTCATATATTAATTTAGTGCTAGAATAATATTTAATAGTGTATTACGATCACAAAAATACACTAGAATATAATGTCAAAAATTATACATAAATAGAATTCGGGCTAGGGTTCCACGGGTTAGCAAAATTCTGCCCAAGCCCGGCCCGAATTGAATTCGGGCTTGCATTTTTCTGCCTAGGCCCGCCCATGGTGAAAGTATCACGGGTCCAAGCCCGGTAATTTTCGGGCCGGGCTCGGGTTGACCACGGGTTGGCCCGCTCGAGTTGCACCCCTAATTTTGAGGGAAAAGTTATTGATTGAGACCATCACACAAGTTAATGTGATGAGGTGGTGTGATGTTATGATAATATGGATCCATGTATGTGAACAATATTTTTTAGGTGAACACGATAAATAATTGTTGATTTTGAACTATATATCATGTCTTACCTATGTATATATTTTCCATGTATCCGTTACCTTTAGAAGTTACCTAATCCTATATGATTCGGACGTCACTACATGTCAGCAATTACGTGATTTGACAATTTTATTGAATAACTTCTTGTTCTTACAAAAAAAAGAGAGAGAGAGAGAGAGAGAGAGAGAGAAAGAGAATAACTTCTTGTTTTTAGTGTTGATGAATATAAATGGATGGATGGTTTGCTTATAACCTCACATGATATTTATTTTCCTATCTAACTACCCTCACTTCTCTAACACTTCCCTCATCCACATTCCCACCTTACAAACACTCATCAACAACCATCCTTTTGCTCCCATGTCTATCTTCTCCTCCCCTTTTCCCTCTCCTCATTGCTCCTAAGCCTTTCTCTACCCCCCCCCCCCCCCCCCCCCCCCCTCCCTCCCTTTCCCTTTTTTCCTTTAGCCTTCAATATTCTTCCAACTGATCTAGTAATTTATTTTTTCCTGTCCATCACTTGCATCGGCATGTATCCATGGGTGTTGGCCAGTGTTGTGCTTTTTGTATAAGTAAGCTAGTGAAGATGGGTTATGGTTGGTTGATGGCAGATCTAGGCACCAAGCTCATCATCCCTTTCAGGTTAGAGCTTCAGGTCAAAGCTTGGCAGCTTGGTCTTGTAGATGTTGTGGTAGGTTGAGGTTGAGGTTGAGGTTTTGAGAGATGCAAGAGGTGTAAAGGGTCTGCACCTCCCTTCTCTTTTTCATTTTTCTAAATGGGGGTTTCGTATCTAGATTGTACGATCTGGATTTTGACTCAGGAGTTGGTTGGGCTGGTTGTGAGAGAGAAGATGATGGGGTGTCCACATGGCCCTTGATTAGCTCTCTCCATTTTTCCATCTACAATTTAATCGTATTGACTATCTGATTAAGGAAGGTTTGCTTTGTTTTTGGTTCTGTTATGCCCGGTGGTGCTTAATGTCTTTCATCACATGCCGATGTTTGTGCCAAGGAAGAAGATAAAGAGATTCTTCTCTCTTTTTTTTCATGTTTTTCTGTGGCGGGTGACTCCAACTAATCAAAAGGAATTCATAGTTTTATCAACTTCTTTCAAGGTGTAAGGTGGATGCTATGCTTTGGCTGATTTATTTTGAGACACCTGCATCTAGGCTTGTTGATGTTTTTTATTTTCGCTGCTCACTTTGAGCGTAGTTTTGCGCTTATTGTAATATTCTGGGGTATGCCCCTTGTACATATGTACACTTTTTCTTTTTTATTTGATTAATCATTTTTCCAAAAAAAAAAATCTATCAAGCCAAAGTAGGTAGCGATATGTTACTACTTGTACAGAGTCCACCAGAAAATGCCAACATATGCGTCAAAAAATAAATCGATCCTATAATGTGTACATATATATAAGCCATTGAGTACTAGGCCAATCATCCATGTGTATATATATAGAGGATGCTAACCTACAACACGGTGGTTAGGGGCGGAGGGAGGTGGAGACAGGCGTGGACCCCAAGATTTTTTAAAAATCCACTTTTAGCATGTATAGTTTTTAAAAAAAATTTTGAAATTTTATTTAGACCCCCCCCCCCCCCCCCCCCCCCCCCCAAAAAAAAATAGTATCATTGTCATACAACTCCCAAAAAATATTGGCTAGGTTCAAAATAAGAATTTTTATATTTTGTATATGTTGGCCAAATGGTAATCGAACCACCCAAAAATTAAATAAAATATATGATATGCTATATTTGGCCTAATTGTAATCTTACACATCCTAAATCTTCTGATCACTTAACATTGGACCCAACCCAAACTATTTTACCATCATTGCAAATTTTACGAATCAGCACTTAATATCGAAAATAGTTATAATCGTCTTCATGCATTGGCAGAAGTACAAATAGACCTAAAATTTTTTGCTTCAGGGGCCGTATGATTCTATGTCCTCTATACTCGTCCCCCCCAAACTGTTATTCTTGGCTCCGCCCCTGATGGTAGTTGAAGGTTAGCAGCGCATACACCAACTTTTAGCAACAAAAAACGCATTTAGCGACGGATGCTAACCTACAACAACCATTATAGGTTAGGAGTGCATACACCAGCTTTTAGTGACCAAAAAAAAAAACCACTTTTAGCGGTGAAATTTTCCGTCACTAAAAGTATTTTTTCCGTCGCTAACCATCCTCATATATATACATGCACATTAACCAATATTTCTTATATTAGGAGACTATGGATAGTACATGAGAATTGATTTTGTGGATTTAAAAAGAACGAGTTCTAAGTAGCTCGGTATTTATATTGCCACTTTTTAGTTGTAGCTTATAAAATGGCCACAAAACTTTTTTTTTTTATCAAACCAACATAATATGAATACTTATGAATATTAGAGAAGAAAAAAAAAAGTCTCGGTTTGAACTTTAAAGCTAATATTGTTTTGAACTCCTTAAGAAGCTTAATGTTTGACATGATTTAATGAGAACCCGCTCTTACTCGTTACCTCAAAAAGTCATGATTTAACATTAGATGTAAGTTCAAAATGTTTTTTTTTTTGTTTTGTTTTTTTGCTCATCAAAGTCAATTTTATTAAATGGACAAAGTCCACAAACCATTACAACAAAGGCAAATCTTTTACCATGGGCTAAAGCCAACACCAAAACAAAAGCCAAACAGCCAAACCAAGAGCACTAAAAGGCAACAGCCACAAAAAAGAAGACAACCCCAGAACAAGAATCCTCGAGAAAACCAAGAGTCACTCACATCAGACTCTACAAAACCATGATATCAAACTCCCTAGAGAATCAACATAGCAAAAACCCAATGTGAACACTCAAATTGCAGCAGTCACACCATGAGGCAGCAAGAACTCTCAAATTGCAGCAGCAATATCACTATGAAGTAGCACACCCAACCACACCATTAGGCAGTAAGAATCTCAAGTTGCAGCAGCAACATCACAAATATACAAAAATCAAGGCAGCCAAAGCGATGCCCCAAACATCAGAACAATGACCTAGATCAGAGCACTAACAAAGATAAACCCTGAATTCAAATAGAGGAAGGATAAAAAATAAAAATAAAAAATAATAATAAATAACTAAAAAGTGACAGCATCCAAACTTAAGCATAATCCCAGAAATAATGACCAAACCACCCAAACCAATGATTAACAATGAATCTTATCAATCGGAGTAAAACTATCCTTTGCTTGATAGATGTTTTCTCAATAAAGCCCCCTTTTTATCATCATCATTAGGTATCTATTCAGTGGTTCTTCTCACGAAAACTTCTAATGTATTTTGATTTTTCCCAATGGTACCTAATGAATGTGAACCTGACAAAGCTAAAACCCAACAACACAGTTGTATTGAGAACGTACAAAATTGCAGTAGCTACACCATAAGGCAGCAAGAACATACAAATTGTTGTAGGGACATCACTATGAAGTAGCGCAGCCAAACACGCCATGAGGTAGCAGGAACACCCAAATTGTACTACCAGAACACACATTCATATCAGAGCACTGAGTATCCCCAACAGCATCGCTAAACAGTACCATCACTCTGGATGGTGGGAAAGTGAATCACTGATCAGCACACTTTGCTTAGCCAAAACAAAACAACATACACCACTTAGAGCATAAAAAGAACTCAACACCACGAATAGAAAAGCCAAGAAAACTAACACAACCAGCCCACAAAAGAGAAACTCCCCCAAACTGAACTCTCAAAACCCCAGGACAACAAATTCCAAACAAACAGAAGCAAAGGGGTGAAAAGAAACTATAGAACGCCAACCAAACTAGAGAAAAAACCAAGAGACACCACTAGAGAGCAAAATCCACAAGCATCCTCCACAGAGCAGCAAACAAGGAACTAATCGAAACTCAAAACCATCAAAGAAAAAAGAAACAGACCTCACGACAAAATCAAGAAGCCGAAAAAAGCTCCAAACACCCATCAAAGAAAAGATGAAAACTCCACCAGAGAGATCATCAATTGGTCTTACTATCTCTAGAATCAGCATGATCCCTACACTTCATTTTAATTAGTTGATCAAGAATATCATTTTCATTGCCTTCATAAGAGAACCCAATTGCCTTCCCTAGTTCCCACGTATCTATAGCCTACTGAAGAACCGCCCTATTACGATTTCGAAATCCACCCTCAGAGATAGAACCACTTGTCTCAACTTCTAACAGGCTCCAAGCCTCTTCCATAGAAAGTGAAAGGATGAATCTAGGGACCAAATTACAGGACTTATTCACCTTGCGTTTAGTGGTATTATTCCATTTAGCTCCTTCGGGACAACCATCCAATACAAGATCAATCGCTTTCTGCCTCCCAACACTTTTTTTCAGTCTCGAATATTCAATACACTGAAATCATCTCCCTCAATATCTATTTCCCACACAAAGATATCATCATCAGACTTATGTTCTAGTGGTAGATCACTGCGAAAGAGCTCAGTGTTTGCATCCTTACCCCCTCAAGAATAGGCGCTCAAAATCTATCAAGGACCTCTTGGATTAATTGATCCTGAAGAGGGCAGAGCTCATGAGCCACAGTCTTGGAGACACTAAGAGAATCAACCACCTCTTTCAGCTCAAGTCTCTGAACAGAGAAAGGCAAACCTTTTGAAAAGGAATCACCACATGAATTGTTAACCTTAGACTTCAAAGAAATATCCATATCACAACAAGGTTTCAATCCTACATTATCAGTTTTAATCTCAGTTGACGACATCAAAAACTCTTCACGCGTGCTATCAGAGCAATTATCGGATGATTTAGAAGAACTAGTTTCCAATTCAGACTTCGAATTAGGCTCCTCCAAACAAATTCAGGGTCTCCAATCAGCTCTTTTATTTTAACATGACAAGGTCTCCCGTTGGTAACAACTTCAATCACTTCATTGATTTTTTCCACTTCATCAAATGCAACCAAAATATACCTATGATGAAATCGATTACATTATTTTGTATCAAAAGTTGAAGAAAAATAAGTTCAAAATGTTGATCCCCAAACTAGTAGAATTGATATGATGTTTAGCCAAACTAAATAGTATAAATGATATAATATGTTGGATAAGGTTTGCATCTACATGTCAAACATTTCACATGATATTATTGACCTTTCTTGTTTTTTCAGTTCATATTACAGCTCACTCCATCAGTTACATGGAGAGAAAAAATGACTATAATGCCGTGAAGATGAAGTAGAATACTCTCAACTCTCAATATATTATTGGAAATTTGAAAATGCAAAATGAAATTCCCCCAATAAATACACACACATGAGCAGTAATTACACATGCACACCAAAGAAAAGACACAAAAATTTCTACATGGTTCGGCCAAACATTTGCCTAGGTCCACACGCGAGAGATTCGTTCTTTCACTATTGAGTAAAACATGGTACAAGTTACATGGATTAAATCTCATAACCCAAATAGAAAGACCCTTATACACTCCCCACTCAATATCCCAAAGAACCTAACACAATTAATCACTGTAACATAGAGAAATCACAAAGATAAAGAAATACCCATCCCTACCTCACATCCCTATCATTGTGAACAATCCTCACAGAAAACCCTAATGATTAATATCTCTCTCACCCTAGACCATGCACCCCCATAAGGGGAGACCCCAAACTTAGTACACCAAAGGCTTCCTAAATTCCTATACAATATACCTTTTATATAGAGTTTGCAACCCATTACTTATTGGACAAGTAATACAACTCTATCACAAAGGAAACCAAATCACTGTAGGAATCTAGCCAAGTCACAATCCCTAAATTAATGGGATTATCCCATATGCGATATACTCCCAACAATCACCCCCTCTATCACTTGTGGGGAAACATGTAACACCCTGTAATTTCATTTCCTTAATAAATGGATATTTCATTTTAATTTCTCTTTGTAATATTTATTCGGGGGTCAAACCGTAATATTTGAAAATATAGAAAATATTTTCTATGGTTTCAAAATCGATATCTATATTTTTGGCACAACCCAGAATTTATTCATTCGCTAATATTATTTTCCTGTATTTCATTTTAACCGTAAAATACCAGTTTGTGTTTAAATCTGCGTCTATGCCGCGACTTGGGTGTGGGAGCACGTGAGCTCAACCACACCGTGCGATTTTTGTGGCTTTCTTGGTGCCCAAAATTTCTCTGTTTATATATTTGTGTGTGTATTCTCTCAATCTCACAGTCTCTCATTCTCTCCCTCACAAACTCTCTGCATCTCTCAATTCTCTCTCAATTCTCTTAACTCTCTCAAGATCACACACACACACATACATACAAATTATATATATATTCAGTCACATACATATACATAGATACACATACATAATTCAAGAACGGAGGAGTAAATTCTCAAACGGTAGATTTTTCGGCGGAAACTCTCGGTCTCAAATTTTCAGTCTAAATCACCTCTGTGAGTATCATAAACTCACTCTCAACGTATATATATGCGTATTTCAGTTTATATATGTGTATATATAGATACACCATTGAAGCTTGAAAATTGGAGTTTTATAAAAGTTAACCAAAATCAATTCTGTGAATTGGGAATGAAAGATCTTAGTCCCAATAAGCTGCGGTTCGAATCCTACGGCTTAATTCATCCGTATCGCGACGTACCATTGATTTAAAGTTTTCTCACCTCTCGGTTTTATGTGAAATCCGAGAGCTACGATTGAAATTAGTTAAAACCGATCACGTATTTGTATTCCTTGCGGAAAAATGAAGAAATCCATATATTACATGTCTTGATTGAAACAGAATTGAGAAATGGGTCGAAAATAGGCTTCAAACTCGTAACAGGGGAGAAACTGCTGATACCAATCGATTGGAAACATATCCAATCGATTGACATGTCATCCAATCGATTGACATGTGTTCCAATCGATTGACATGTCATTCAATCGATTGACACTTTTGTCAATCGATTGACATTTTTCAGCATTGACGGCTTTTACTAAAACAACCATAACTTCATCTAGAAAACTCGAAAACGCGCACCGTTCGAAGCGTTGGAAACTAGACTCAAAGACCTTTCTTTTGATGTATAATTCACCCACAAAAATTATAACTCATTTTTAAGGGCATTGCTTTAAAGTGGATATGCTTGTGTACTAGTAGCTGTAAAAGCATGTTAAAGTAGTTTTTGATGAATTTACATGTTGTTTCATATATGACTTGATAATTTAGATCATGGGTGCTAACTCAATGATTCTAAGTATATTGTACCTTGTTAATAATAGAAAATAAAAAGACTTGATTTCTCGTACTTTTGTTTGGTGTTACATTTCATGGACATTGACATACATGATAGGATTGAGGTGGAGTCGACATACATGGTGTGTGAGAAAATGTGAAAAGAGTAAAGAGTGGAAGTCTGGTGTGTGACCTCAATATTGATCGGATATTATTCCTGGTATTGGAGGCGACAGTGTTGTGTACGGCTTAGATATCGATCGGATATTATTCCTGGTATCTAGGGCGCTTGTTTCGGATATCGATCAGATATTATTCCTGGTATCCGAAATGATGGTATTGAGTTACGGCTTAGATATCGATCGGATATTATTCCTGGTATCTAGGGCGCTTGTTTCGGATATCGATCGGATATTATTCCTGGTATCCGAAATGATGGTATTGAGTTACGGCTTAGATATCGATCGGATATTATTCCTGGTATCTAGGGCGCTTGTTTCGGATATCGATCGGATATTATTCCTGGTATCCGAAATGATGGTATTGAGTTACGGCTTAGATATCGATCGGATATTATTCCTGGTATCTAGGGCGCTTGTTTCGGATATCGATCGGATATTATTCCTGGTATCCGAAATGATGGTATTGAGTTACGGCTTAGATATCGATCGGATATTATTCCTGGTATCTAGGGCGCTCGTTTCGAATATCGATCGGATATTATTCCTGGTATATGAAGCAATGGTATGGTGTGTTGTTTTGGATATCGATCGGATATTATTCCTGGTATCTGAGGTAATGGTTTGGTTGAGTCGAGTCTTGTTGAGAGAAAAGAGTCAGAAAGATGAGATGTTACATTGTTCATGCATGGTCGCATATTTATTGCTTACATTATTCCCCCGTGACTTATGTTGGAATTGGAACCTTGAATCTATTGCTTTTAAAGTTAAATTGCACCGTTGTTTATATGTTTATATATACATTGCGAGCACTTGTTTATTTTGCTCACCAGCTTGCATAAGCTGACGGCGTTGATGCGTCCTGGACTCTATGTCCAGATTTTTCAGGTCAGTAGCAACCAGGGTACTTTGACTATGCTACTTAGGGTCAGGAGACTTTCCAGGAGGGCTAATTATATTCCTTATGTATTTTTATTTTGGAGATGTAATAAACATTTTATTAGAATTTGAATAAGGCGGCTCGTGCCTAAGACTTGACTGATGTAATAGTTTAGTAAGTTTAACTTCGAAGCTTATGTTTATTTAGTATCCTTCTCTTTAGAAATGCTTTTAAGTTATCTGTTGCAGGGACAATTGGTCATTCTCACTTGTCACGACCTACGAGTCCATAAAGGAAATTAAATGCTTTCCTGAATTATGCTACGTCGGGGCGTGACAAAACAGCCCAATCATTCTATCACACATGACCAGCACCCCATCAACCAGAGCACCCACAAAGCTGACGACTTTGTAACCGTTTGCCATTGACCGTCTTCTGTACCATTGTGCACACCTTGAATCAATATGGTTTCAACACCTCTGATTCATCAAACCGCAGTCAATACATGTGCAGCTACCCCGAGTTAATTATAGCATTAACTCCACCAGAGAAGTGCCTCGACCTCTTCTTCTCCCAAAGCAGAATTTTCCCTTACCATCATCTGAACCGTGAACAAGTCATCCACGCACTCACTTATATAAGAATTTTTCATCGAGGACTTGGGAGTATAATTCTACCAACCAGACGATACAAACCATCCATACTTCTCTCAATTGCAGTGTGTGATTTCAGCAACAATATTAGATTCCTCCGCAACTTTGGGATCAATATCACACCACCCAAATAACGAACCTGCTCCAAAAATATTTGATCAACGTTCCTACATGCAGTATCCTAACAATTACCTCTATTGGATAATTGCGCCTGTGTCTGCCCCCGTCTTCTTGGAACCCATCAAATTATTTTCTCTAGAAGCATGTAGTTACCATGCCCGGAATCTATTAGCCCAAGAGAAATGCCCATATGAGTGAAATGTGAGGACCTCTCCACCATATGTAACCTGCTACATTCACAGTAACATCAAAATTATTTTTCGGCCCTAGATCCCAACCTGCTGCTATATATATAGGATCTATCACCAAGAAAAATAAATTTCAATCCGTGCAGGATTTCATAAATCCTCACCAATAAATGAATATGCAACGCCCAAAAACCTTAGGAACCATCTCTGACCCAAATTCCAAGTAACATACCTTATCCCCACAAGCTCCTTGAAATTCCAACCAATCATGATTCAAGTTTCACTACACCATGACACATAGAATAATTTACCATGACAAACTTTAAAAAACAAATATGAAGCCTATCATTCATGGGACCATGACCATGACCATGACCACCGTCACCATGTTACTAACATGTTTACCTGTTCCTTTTTTTTTTCTTCATCTTGTGTTATATTTGAACCACCGACTGCTAATCTCCACTATCACCGTGCGCCTCTGTCACCATGATCTCACCAACCTGGCTCTGATAACACTTATTGGAAATTTAAAAATGCAGAACGAAATTCCCCCAATAAATACACACATATGAGCAGTAATTAAACATGCACACCAAAGAAAGACACACTGTGGATATCGCAGTTTTACCCACAGCTTTTGAAATCTTTTCAAATTTCAAATTCAAACATGTGTCGCCATTTAATTTTTAATAGAAAAATTAAGAAACTATTTGAAAGCAAACTGATCTTTTTGGAAACCAGAGATTTCTAGGTTCAGGGATTATGGAATGAGAGGGGAAGGAGCCCAGCGGACTAAAACACCCCCTCTCATCCTATCTCGCGGTAGGCCTCTACTCAACATCCTTTTAATCGAATTAATAATCTAGGCATGCCTTCAACTAATACATAGATATAAATATATACATTACAAAAGCATGTTAAAAGGGTGTAAGATTGCTAATGGTAAAATGGCATACAAAATCCATATTTCAAATAGAAAGCGAGATGATATGCAACAGGGAACAAGAAAACTTACCCGGGATCCAGCCGCCAAATGGGAAACATGCAATGCATACAAAAGTAGAAATCCTAATAAAAAGGTCTCTAACACACATATACACATAAGGCGTGTCCTAGCCTAAGGTGTCGCGCATGGAGTCAAAAATCAATAAAATTAAGAAATTAAATAAACTAATGAGGAGTTTGAGAAGTCATACCTTAATAGCGTTACAAAATAAAGGGTTAGTCCATATGCTTTAAACAAGGCATAATATTGAATCCTAAGTAACATTCCTAAACTTCTAGCTCAAATCTATCAAGTATGAAAGAATTGACTTAATCGTGAATTCCTTTTAATTAATTGAAAACACATCATCTCTATAGATATACAAGTCTCAACTAGGAGCCAATGTAATGTCCATATAGAGATGGTATGATCCCAATATCATCACAAGGAACTCACAATTAGGT
This sequence comes from Hydrangea macrophylla, assembly GCA_033977485.1. Lineage (NCBI taxonomy): Eukaryota > Viridiplantae > Streptophyta > Magnoliopsida > Cornales > Hydrangeaceae > Hydrangea > Hydrangea macrophylla. The sequence continues at coordinate 17,821,789 of CM066987.1, read as the reverse complement.
TCAATTAAATACAACTTAAACTTAACGCAAAATGAGTTCCTAATTGCAAGTATCAACAAGGGTGAATACATGAACATGAACAAGAGTAAACTATGAACTATTCATTGATTTGGATCGTTTAGCCTCTGGATTTAAGTTTAACTAATCATTATTAAAACATAGTTTAAGTCCTAGGTCATAGGAAAGTAATTTAGATCATTATTTACAAAGTTTATCAAATCTACAACAGAATTTCAGAAATTACAGAGAGCAGAACAGATTTTGAAAAATAGGAAAAGCATAGATCCCATGGTTTGATTGTAATGACTTTTGGACACAAGATGCCTCTATGAGTTTAGTTTCTAACCCAAAAATAAAATCAAAGATCAAACAGCTCAATCTCCGGGATTTGGGCAAAAACCAAACATCACTTAGAATTTTACAACTCTCTATCCAGAGACGATTTTCTAAAAATAGTAAATGAATCCGAATGACACTAATATTTTATTAACACATTAATATTCATAAGAAAAATTATTTGAAGTTAAGAGTGTTTGATTAAGGCCTTGATTTACTCATTTCAAGAAGGTGTTACTGTTCTGAAATTCTGGACAGATTATGATTATTTCACAAAACTCATGACCAAACCATTTTAAAAATGAAATCTCATCAAAACAAGTCAATCCTTCTTTGGGCGTTTTATGCCATTACTTTTGACAAGTCAATCTTCTTTGGTTGAGTCAGTAATAAAAGTGTATCAGAGCTCAAAGTTCATACAAACCAACCCAACTTGTCATCATTATTCCTGTCAAGTCCATTCGCCCTAATGGTCTCAAATGTATGGGTTTAAGGAGGTTCCCAATTATAAAAAAATATAAAATATATATATGGATGCAAATAAAAGTTCCGAACACCGTTACTACACTTGTCAAGGCTGCAACATGATAAGAGTCCCAAGTACCTCGAGCATTGGTAACTTCCCCCTAATCACACTCATTTGTCTTCATAAATCAGTCCATAAGATCCACTGACTATCTTCCTTCTTCAATAACCAAACCGAATTCACGTCACAAATGTTCTTCATCCCCAGCTGAATTACACTATTCACAGTGCAACCATTCTCTCCCCAGCCGAATCTTCTCATCCCCTGCAAAGTCATTCCCAACAGAGCTAATTCATCTCCAGAAAAGTGTCCTAAACACATGGTGTATCTTAGTCAAAATCACATCCTATCCTCAGAAGAAACCATTTTCATCCCAGAAAGTGTCGTTACCCTCCCTGCATAATTAGCTCACTCCTAGCATGATTATCCCTAAAAGAGGTGTTTTTCCTCCAACAAGTTCAGGCTCTTCAATATAATCACTTACTCCATTGGCAGAATCATTTTATCCCCAAAAGAGTCTTTTCATCCCCAGCAGGATTATCGATTCATACGTCGTCTCGATTAGTACATCATTAGTCCAACCGATGACAGTCACAGTAGTTCGCTATCGACTCGTCGTCTCGATTAGTACTTCGTTGGTCCAATCCATGACAATCATAGTAATTCATTATTGACTCGTTGTCTAGATTAGTACATCGTCATTCCAATCCATGATATTCATAGTAGTTCACTATTGACTCGTCATCTCGATTAATACATCGTCACTCTAATCCATGATAGTCATAGTAGTTCACTATTGACTTGTCATCTTGATTAGTACATTATCACGTGTCACAGTAGTTCACTATCAACTCGTCACCTCGATTAGTGCATCGTCAGTTCTTCTTATCACGGTTAGTCCAACCGTTGGTCCAATCCATGGCAGTCATAGAGCTCACTATCGACCCGTCATCTCGATTAGTACATTGTCACTCCAATCCATGACAGTCATACTAGTCCACTATCGACTCGTCATCTCGATTAGTACATTGTCACTCCAATCCATGGTAGTCACAGTAGTTCACTATCAAATTGCCACCTCGATTAGTGCATCGTTAGTTCTTCTGATAACGGTTAGTCCAACCGTTGGTCCACATGACAGTCACAGTAGTTCACTATCGACTCGTCATCTCGATTTGTACATCGTCTGTTCATTAATCATCATTAGTTTACCGTCACTCTCATTCAAAATGTGTCGTGTTCATCGTTCTCATTTAAAATCTTGGGTTTCCATGTCCATTAATAGGGCTTCCGTGTCCATCGCTCAAAATCTTGGGCTTCCATGTCTATCACTTGACATCTTAGGGCTTCTGTGTCTGTCTCCTAATTTTTAAGGCTCCGTGTCCGTTGGTTAACGTGAGCTTCTTCACTCCTTTGTCCAAATTGTGAGCTTCCTCACTTATCGTGAGCTTCCTCACTCCTTTGTCCAAAATCGTAAGCCCCTCACCTATCACTTACCGTGAGCTTCCTCGCATGTCGCTTATCATGAGCTTTCTCACTTATCGGGAGCTTCATCACTCCTTTGTCCAAGATCGTGAGCTTCCTCACTCCTTTGTCCAAAATTATGAGCTTCCTCATTCCTTTGTCTGAAATCGTGAGCCCCCTCACCTGTCAGTTATCATGAGCTTCCTCACCAAACAGTTATCATGAGCTTCCTCACTCCTTTGTCCAAAATCGTGAGCTTTCTCGCCTATTGGTTATCTTGAGCATCCTTATTCGTTGTTTTGTATCCAGGGCTCCATGTCCATCGACTATCTTCAATTATCGTCCTCAAGGATCCCACATCCGATCCCATTCACTTATGAAGTAGGCTTCTCAAAATTTAAGAAATTTGTCCCGAGACCCAGAGTCTTCAAAACCTCGGCACCCTTGTCTAAGGAAATCATTGTGTTACACTAGCCCACTCAGAGTGGCGCATACCCCACAGCGCCGGCTCATACTAGGATCAGAATGCTAGATATGATAGGACTCAGGATACAATTCATATCACATCCATGCATCATATATCATCCTCATAACATAGCATCTATCTATCTTGTTGTGCATGTGTGATTGTTCCTTTGTGCTCTGAACTGCGTCCTGGTCTGATTCCCCTGGGATACATAGGCAGCTCACGTAGAGCGTGACTAGCACTGACCTATGCATCATGCTTTTATCATTGCATCTTCGTAACGCTTTTTGTCATAAATCTATAGCCTCCAAAAAGATCTCTCTCTTTAAAGCTTTATCACTCGCTTGCGACATGCGTTGCCTCGCAAGTTCATGCCAAAATGGGCAAACTGTAGACACCCCATTTTATCGGCTATCAGATTTAGGAGACCCATAGCTTGGTGGTTCACAATGATCAGAAAAGAATCAAAAAGGATTTCTGAAAGTTAGTTATGTCTCTCAAAATGATCAGAAAGCAGTACAAATGACCAAAATGCCCCTAAAAGCTCAAAAACTCCCAGATTTGGACCAAATATTTTGGAAACAAGCTATGTCGTAAGAAAAAGTAATAAAATGAGTTTTAAAACAAAATCGGATGAAATCATCAGCTTCCAAAGACCCTCAAAAATCCCAAAAAGTCCCGAAAAGTCCCCGTTGACCGGTTTGACCCAGGTTTGACCAGGGTTTGACCAAAATCATCTGAATTAGCCTGAAAGTTCTGAGATCATTTTAGATCATGTGAAAAATACTAAAATGAGTTTTAAAAGAAAATCGAATGGAAACGTCAGCTCCTGGGAGCTCCCAAAGGTTCCCAGAACTTCCTAGAGGTCCCTAGTTTGATCGATTTGACCCAAAAGTTGATTCGGAGACCGGAGAACTGTATAATTTTCAAATTTTTTTTATAAATACTAGAGGTCAATAGCTTTCCAATGGTATATCGCACATAGTTTTTGGATTTAAAACGGATTTATTATGAATTTTTAAAAGTAAAAAAGGCGATCAAATTTGCTGTTATCGCAAATACCGCAAAACTTTTCAAAGTGAACTATCTCTGAACTATTTTTTTATGAAAATTAGACTTCATTAGCTTTCCAACGGTATATCACAAGCTCAGTTTGGAGTTCGTGTGCATTTTCTATGAATTTCGGACAAAATAGGGCCTTTTCGCGAATACCGTAACCTCTCAGGGCCTAAACAGAATAATCCGAGCGTCTGAGGAGCAGTGCCACTGCGGCACTAGCCCACTGCCGCCGCGACACTCTCCCCTAGAAGCCCATTTTTTGTAATTTTGTTTTGTAGCCCCAAATTGAATACTTGAAAACCAAAATGACGTAGCTTCATGTTCACAGATGTTTGGGACCAATGGGAGCACTTTTTAAATAACAAACTCCCCCCAAATTGGCCTATATAAAACCCCCTTCACTCCTCATTTTAAGGGTGGCAATTACAAGTTTTATAGAAGTTGTAGAGAGAGAAAGTAGTAGAGATAAACCCCCTTCACTCCTCATTTTAGGAACTTTCTGTTTAATATGGGCCTCAAAAAATTTTGTCTTCATTTTCTAAAATTTTTCTACATTTCAGTCGACAGTACGGACTCTATTTTTGAGCAATCTCTCTTATTTATATGATTTCTCTCAGTCTGTACATACAATCTTGATTTGGCTTTTTGATTTATGTTCTAGACACAGTAGGATGATCTCCATACAAAATCACAAATTGTGCACACTTCTAACCTCACTTTTCCATTTTTAAAATATCAGTTCACTATTCTGTCCACTATTCATAGCAAGCATGTTTTAACTTTAATTCCTTGATTACATATTTACATGCATTCTAAATTAGCCCATATCTTATGAAGTAGTTCATACTACATTTGTACACATCCTACAATAACATTCTTCATTCATGCATGCATACTTTAGACTTCTAAATCACTTTAGAAAATTCATGAACACAAACACACTACAACTTTTGCACATTCTAGGACCATACATTGCATTCATGGAAGATTTGGAGTTTTTATGACTCCCAATCTAAGAAGATTATAAGGAATGAACTTGATCACACGTTCATGCTCCCCCGATCTAATCTTCTTTTCTCATCCATCTCGGGGATTAAGAGATCTTCTTTTCTCAAAGATTGACATGCATCACACTAGTTTGCTAAGCATATTTTTTATTTCTTTGATTATTTGTTTCAAGAACAATTCATGGCCCCCTTTAGATTAGGAAAACTTGATTACTTGATATGTAATTAGACGATTTTTCCTAGGTTTGTTTGTGTGATCTTTCACTTTTGCATTGTGTGATACTTGGCTTAGATTGATGAATGATATCTTATCTTTTGATCTTCCATTTCAATATTCTTATGAGATGTAATATACTATCATAGTATTAATTGTCGAATCAAACATAGTATAAGATGATTATTTGGATGCTAATTGAGGTCCATCGAAAGACGTGATAAGTTGAGGGTGTTTTTGTCGTCACAAAGGCTCTTTCCTCTCTCGTACCAAAACCCCAAGCCAAGTTTTTCGGTTATGAAGGGTCGGTGCCCTTTATCTGTTTGGGTGAGTCAAAATTGGATTTCTTGATTCCCTAAAGACCAAGTGGCCACTCTGTATCTGTTTTCAACAGACCTTTCTTTTTTTTCTTCAAACAACTTCAAAACAAGGAAAATCAATTTCGAAGCCCCGGGAAAGAACACGGGGGGTGGGCTCCTGGAGGCCGAGTGTCCACAGCCTCTCTAGAATTTTGAAAGACACCATACAATGTTTAAGTTTCACAAATAGACTCATATTATAAGTAGACTCCCAAAATATTGCCAATTATATATAAGGAAACCCTAAATAAATTGTCAATTATATATAAGTAGACCCTAGAAAAATTGCATCGGGGGCGCTGTCCCCGAACTCCCTCCCTCCCTCCCCCCCTCCCTTATAAGGGCCTCCCTTTTAGTAGTTCATCCCGAACCTCCAAATATTCGGGGTCGGCCCTGCGTGGTGGAATGTGAAGATCCCACATATCCCATTTATGGGGCTGGATGGTGGTTAATAATCCCCTAAGGCACCCTCTCCTTACAAATCAATTTTCACGGGTGAGTTCTACCTAGTGGTTCTTACATAATCTGTCATAATTAATGTCAATACATATTATATCAAATAATAATACTAAATCATACACCAAGAGATATCTTCTCTAATATTTGTTTCCTCATCCACCATAATTGTGGATCCCCAATACCCACCTAACATTGTGAACAAGTCTTCAGATCATACATGAATAGGGATTTCGAAACATCTTAGCCAAGCAATTCTAGTTCTAAATTTGAATTGCGGATCCCATTTTTCAACATTCAAAAATCATTTGCTCCATAATTCCTTGTCTTCTAAAGCTTCCAAGAGCATCCTAGCATTGTCAAATTCCAGTAACACTAGGTGACCACCTAGTAATTTGATACCATTGCCAATCATTTTACGTTTCTTCATTAGGGCTTTCAGGTGTTTGAAATTGTCTTTATCCCTTATGATAGCTCTGGCACTTCTTTGTAACCACTCCCCTGATTCCTTCGCAACTGATACTTCCAATTCAACCTCACACACCCCTTTGTCCTTGTTGATGTTTTTGGTCACACTTTCCTTCTTTGTTTCTTCTTTTAATTTCTCACTCAGTTGTCCGGATGTCACTTGAGCATACGTCCTGTGATCTAATAAACCAGATCTGGGCTTAATTTCTGAGTTGATCTGCCTCATGTGGTCTTATGAGTGCTGATTAGGTCTCATACTCACTGTTGTTCTTTATTGAGTCCAAAACTTGCAATTTTTACTATGATAATCCTATCAAAGAACATAGATCCATTGCTCTTTGTAACTACGAATTCGGCTTCCTGAGTACTATCAAATCTGACAAATCCATACATGTCGGATTTGCCATTCCTCCTCCTCCTTGGGATGAACACGTCTCTAACTTTACCAAATCTGGAAAAAAAATCCCTCAGGCTTGATGGGTCGGTGTTGAGATTTAGATTATCGATAAAAAAAAGGATACCCAATATTCTTTTCCCCTCTATAGCTGTCCCACTACCATTTTTCAACATTCCAATCCAATTCTATGTTTTTTGCATTCCTTCTGTATGTACTGTTTATCGACAATGAGCAATTGATCTGATTTACTTGTTTGGACAACGAAAATTTATGTTAACCTTCGAAGTAATGTAAGCTACTGAGTCTTCAGGTTCGTTAAGAAGAATACACGTGTCAAAAAATAAATTGATCCTATAATATATATATAAGCCATTGAGTACTAGGCCAATCATCCATATTTATATATAGAGGTTGCTAACCTACAACACAGTGGTCAGGGGTGGAGGGAGATAGAGACAGGCGTGGCCCCCCCAAGATTTTTAAAATTCCACTTTTAGCATGTATAGTTTTTGAAATTTTGAAATTTTATTTAGATTGCCCCCCCCCCCCCCCCCCCCAAAAAAAAATAGTATGATTGTTATACAACCCCCAAAAAATATTGGCTAGGCTCAAAATAAGAATTTTTATATTTTGTATATATTGGCCAAATGGTAATCGAACCACCCAAAAATAAAATAAAATATATGATATGCTATATTTGGCCTAATTGTAATCTTACACATCCTAATTCTTTGATCACTTAACATTGAACCTAGCCCAAACTATTTTACCATCATTACAAATTTTACGAACCAGCACTTAATATCGAAAATAGTTATAATCTTCTACATGCAATGACAGAATTACAAATAGACCTAAATTTTTTTGCTTCAGGGGTCGTATGATTCTATGTCCTCTATACTCCACCCACCCCCCCCACCCCCCCAAAAAAAAAAAAAAAAAAAAAAAAACAGTTATTCATGGCTCCGCCCCCTAACAATGGTTGTAGGTTAGCAGCGCATACACCAACTTTTAGCTAAAAAAACGCTTTTAGCGACGGATGCTAACCTACAACAACTATATTGTAGGTTAGCAGTGCATACACCAGCTTTTAGCAACCAAAAAAAGCCACTTTTAGCGGCAAAATTTTTCGTTGCTAAAAGCTTTTTTTTTTCGTCGCTAACCAGCCCCATATATATATATATATATATAAATATATACTCATTAACCAGCCTTTCTTATATTAGGAGACTATGGATAGTACATGAGAATTGATTTTGTGGATTTAAAAAGAATGAATTCTAAGTAGCTCGGTATTTATATTGTCATTTTTTAGTTGTAGCTTATAAAATGGCCCTAAAACTTTTTTTTTTTTTTGGTCAAACCAACATAATATGAATACTTATGAATATTAGAAAGAAAAAAAATAAGTCTTGGTTTGAACTTTGAAGCTAATATTGTTTTGAATTCCCAAAGAAGCTTAATGTTTGACATGATTTAATGAGAATTATCCGCTCTCACTCGTTACCTCAAAAAGTCATGATTTAACATTAGATATAAGTTCAAAATATTTTTTTTTCTTTGTTTTTTTTTTTTTTTTTTGCTCATCAAAGTCAATTTTATTACTAGTACAACAAAGGCAAATCTTTTGCCATGGGCTAAAGCCAACACCAAAACAAAAGCCAAACAGCCAAACCAAGAGCACCAAAAGGCAACAGCCACAAAAAAGAAGACAACCCCAGAACAAGAATCCTTGAGAAAACCAAGAGTCACTCACATCAGACTTTACAAAACCATGACATCAGACTCCCTAGAGAATCAACATAGCAAAAACCTAACCACACGATTGAAGTGCGATTGCTCAAATTATAGCAGTCACACCATGAGGCAGCAAGAACTCTTAAATTGTAGTAGCAATATCACTGTGAAGTAGCACACCCAGCCACACCATTAGGCAGTAAGAACACTCAAGTTGCAACAGCAACATCATAAATATACAAAAACCAAGTCAGCCAAAGCAATGCCCCAAATAGGGCTGTACTCGAGCCGAGCTTTTCGAATTCGAGCCGAGCTCGAGCCGAGCTTTAAGAGTTGGCATCCTGCTCAAGCTTGAGCTTGGCTTGTTTATTATCGAGCCGAGCCGAGCCGAGCTATTATCGAGCCGAGCCTCGAGCCCTTGTTGAGCGGCTCAACTAGTGTACACCCCTAGTAGCAAGTTTAAGTTATCAATCAAAATCCACGGACCAAGCTCACTGCTTGACAGTTGGCACATATATATGTGTGTGTGTATATATATATATATATTTTTGGACATTGCATGTCAATTTTAAATACTTCATATTATACATATATTATGTTTTTATAATTATCATATGTATATATAATGTTCTTTCAATTTCAAATACTTTGCATTATACATATATCATAATTTTATAATTATCATATATATATATATATATATATTTAAACAAGTCCTTATCAAACCTATTAAAGAGAGCCTTAATCGAACTGTTCGCGAGTCTTATCGAGCCGAGCATCATTTATTAAACGATTGTATTTAAACTCGAGCTTGGCTCATTTATTATACGAGTCGAGCTATTATCGAGCCGAGCCGCAAACCCTTGTTGAATGGCTCAGCTCGTGTACACCCCTAGTCGAGACATATATTATTAATATATAAGAGCCTCTTAAGGAACACTTAAACAACCCTCTTAAAGAGCTTTTCACGAGCCTACTAAACGAGCCTTAACCGAGCTGTTCATGAGCCTTATCGAGCCGAGCCCAATTATGCTCGAGCTTTGCTCGTTTATTAAACGAGCCTGCTATTCAAGCTCGAGCTTGGCTCATTTATTATATGAGCCGAGCCGAGCCGAGCTCTGGGCGAGCCGAGCCACGAGCCCTTGATGAGCGGCTTGGCTCGTGTCCACCCCTAGCCCCAAACATCAGAACAAACACCCAGATCAAAGCACTAACAAAGATAAACCTGAATTCAAAGAGAGGAAGGATAAAAATTAAAAATAATAAATAATTTAATAAATAAATAAATAAAAAGGTGACATCATGCAAACTTAACCATAATCCCAGAAATAATGACCCAAACCACCCAAACCGGAGTAAAACTATCATTTGCTTGATAGATGTTTTCTCAATAAAGCCACCTTTTATCATCATCATTTGGTATCTATTCAGTGGTTCTTCTCACGGAAACTTCTAATGTATTTCGATTTTTCCCAATGGTATCTAATGCATGTGAACTTAACAAAACTAAAACCCAACAACATAGTTATATTGAGAACGCACAAAATTGCAGTAGCTACACCATAAGGCAGCAAGAACATACAAATTGCTGCAGTGACATCACTGTGAAGTAGCACACCCAAACATGCCATGAGGCAGCAGGAACACCCAAATTGTACTACCAGAATACACACCCAGATCAGAGCACCGAGTATCCCCAACAACATCGCCAAATAGTACCATCACCGATCAGCACACTTTGCTTAGCCAAAACAAAACAACATACACCACTTAGAATAGAAAAAGAACTCAGCACCACCAATAAAGAAGCCAAGAAAACCAACACAACCAGCCCATAAAAGAGAAACTCCCCCAAACTGAACTCTCAAAACCCTAGGACAACATATTGCAAACAAACAGAAGCAAAGGGGCGAAAAGAAACTGCAGAACGCCAACCAAACTAGAGAAAAAACCAAGAGACACCACCAGAGAGCAAAATCCACAAGCATCATCCACAGAGTAGCAAACAAGGAACCATACGAAACTCAAAACCAAAAAAAAAAACAAAGAAACAGACCCCACGACAAAATCAAGCAGCCGACTGGTAAGAGGCTGATAGACCAACTCTGAAACAACAACCAAACATGCTAAAATGGGAAAAAAGCTCCAAACACCCATCGAAGAAAGGATGAAAACTCCACTAGAGAGGTCATCAATTGGCCTTACTATCTCTAGAATCATCATGATCCCTACACCTCATTTCAATAAGTTGATCAAGAATATCATTTTCATTGCCTTCATAAGAGAACCCAATTGCCTTCCTTAGTTCCCACGTATCTATAGCCTCCTGAAGAACTGCCCTACTATGATTTCGAATCCACCCTCAAAGATAGAATCACTTGTCTCAACTTCCAGCAGACTACGAGCCTTTTCCATAGAAAGCGAAGGGATGAATCTAGGGACAAGATTACAGGACTTATTCACCTTGCGTTTAGTAATATTATTCCATTTAGCTCCTTCGGGAATATAAGATCAATCGCTTTCAGCCTCCCAACACTTTTTTTCAGTCTCGAAGATTCAATATGTTCAACATTGAAATCATCCCCCTGAATATCTGTTTCCCACACAAAGATATCATCATCAGACTCATGTTCCAGTTATAGATCACCGCAGAAGAGCTCAGCGTTTGCATCCTTACCCCCCTCAAGAATATTGGGCGCGCAAAAGCTATCGGGGACCTCTTGGATTAATTGATCCTGATGAGGGCAAAGCTCTTAAGTCACAGTCTTGGAGACACTAAGAGAATCAACCACCTCTTTCAGCTCAAGTCTCTGAACAAAGAGAGGCATACCTTTTGAAAAGGAATCACCACGAGAATTGTTAACCTTAGACTCAAAGAAATATCCATATCATAACAAGGCTTCAATCCCACATTATCAGTTTTAATCTCAGTTGACGACATCAAAAACTATTCACGCGTGCTATCCGAGCAATTATCGGATGATTTAGAAGATCTAGTTTCCAATTCAAACTTTGAATTGGGCTCCTCCAAACAAATTCAGGGTCTCCAATTAGCTCTTTTATTTTAACATGACAAGGTCTCCCATTGGTAACAACTTCAATCACTTCATCAATTTTTTCCACTTCATCAAACGAAACCAAAATATACCTATGATGAAATTGATTGCATTAGTTTGTATCAAAAGCTGAACAAAAATAAGTTCAAAATGTTGATCCCCAAACTAGTAGAATTGAGATGATGTTTAGCCAAACTAAATAGCAGAATTGATATAATATGTTGGATAAGGTTAGTATCTACATGTCAAACATTTCACATGATATTATTGACCTTTCTTGTTTTTTCAGTTCGTATTACAGCTCACTCCATCAGCTAAATGGAGAGAAAAAATAACTATAATGCCATGAAGATAAAGTAGAATACTCTCAACTCTCAATGTGTTATGCATGTTTATAAGTGAAATATTTTTTTAATTGCCTAAAAAGTAGTAATATGCAGAGGGAAAATACATCTTTTGCCAATTTTGTTGGAATATTTTAATAAAAAATAAGATTTTATTTATATACATATTTTAATATGACAACTTTACCCATGTGCTCATATTACATACCATCTTTTATTAGATTAATATGTTTCAAAACTCATTATATTGGATGTTATTGTTAGTGGGGGTTACAAACCCTTTATATACCAACTTTATTGGCTTGGTTTATTAGCCAATAAGTTACATACTCATGTTACTTAATGAGCTCACTTTGTATTAACTATAAACTTTCAAGAGTCATATTCTTGAGTTGATATTTTAGAAGGATCAAGGCACATTATATATACAACACAATATGACTATAAGTCCATGAGATGGAATAGTGCTAGTATAATACACTACTTCTTTTATTATGTGTGTATATACTGTATTTTATATTTGGGCAAAGAAAAGTGTTGGGAGAAGCTTCGGTCTTTCCCAAATTGTGTAGATTGGGGATGATCATAGCCTAGAGCTGGGACGTTATAGTATCCTGGAGGCGACGTGTTATTCTCCTACACCGGTGACTATCGTGAGAGGCGTGAATCGACTTAAAGAGAGTGACCTAGTCCGCACTTGTTTGATGTAATTTGCACGGGCGTGCCAGAGCCGAACGGGCTCGGTGTGTGTGCAAACTAATTTCCTATTCGCTCGAGTGAGTGATACTCAAGGCTTTCTAGATCTGATTTCTAAACAGAGTAATTGTGTATGACCAGTAGGAAAGTACCCTCATCAAAAATCCCTTGGCAGTTGTAGACACCCCGATTTTGACCAAATGTCAAATCCAGGGATTGGTTACCTCTTAAGACCAATGATGATGATGACCGGTAAAATTCGAAGATTTTCCAGAGAATTCAAATTCTTCAAAGATTCTTCAAGAAAAGTTTCAAAATCAAAGAAGGAGAAATTGGGTATTCAGGAGGAACCCGAACGTTGAAGAACGTGTGAGGAAATCAGCTTGAGAATACCTTCAAAAAGAATATATATATATATATATGTAACAACCCAAAAAATTTTCTAAGTGTGTAAATAATTATTTTAATTATTATTTTCAGTTAGCAATATTATATGAGTGTGCCTATGTATGACATGTGTTTGGAAAATTTTAAGTGCTTGGTCGACATATAAATTAAATCATGAGTGAGCGCGTATAGTTTGGGAGTTATATTTTATTAATTTATATTTGTTAAAAAATAAAAGTGAAGGGTTGATATGTATTTTTGTTATATAGTGTTTACAGGCCCACGAATGTATTAAATAATGTAATTAACATTAAAACATAGTACCAGGGTCATGGATACCCATTGGGCTACTCATTTTAACACTTTGTACTGCATTTTGGGCCTACATGAGTCTCTTTTGTGAGCCCATTAGACAAAAAACGGGATTTGATATATATATATGAGTTATTTGTATATGTTGTGTATGTATATAGTATACTATATGTATAGTACATATATACTTATATCATTAACCCTAGCCACCCAAAGAGAGAACAGACGTGTGTGTGTGTTTGTGTGTGTATGTGTGTGTGTGTGTGTGTGTGTGTGTGTGTGTGTGTGTGTGAGAGAGAGAGAGAGAGAGAGAGAGAGAGAAGAAGAAGAAGAAGAAGAAGAAGAAGAAGAAAAGAGAGGAGAAAGGAGAAGGGTCCCGGGTTCGTGGGCACGTGGAGAATCGCGGAGCATTCGTGGTGGTCGATTTTTGATCAACGAGGTGAGTTAAATTTTTGTGTATCCGATGATATATACATACATGTATCTATATATACATGTACACGGGAGTAAATTAAATTAGTATATGTTTAATTTAATTATTAGGGTTAAATCTTTGTAATGGATACGTTATTATTGTTGAAATAATCTAGATATTTTCTTTTCCCTTCGTGTGACCTTGTGATTATGACATTAGGGTATTCGAAAGGGTTAGGTAAATAGTTAGTTTGATAAAACCATATGTGAAATATTCATGGTGATTAAGAAATATATGTGAAATTCATTTTTTTGTAATTTATACAGTTGCAGAAACTTGAGAAAATTATTAGAAAATCGTGGCTTTGAATTTGAACATTCTGTTTGCGCAGGGCTGTAGGAAACGCGATTCTGCACACTTTTCGTCTAATGGTATTTTTCATGTTTCTGCACCGTTTGGGCAGAAATTGAAGATTTCAGTAGCAGTTTTTAGTATTTTAAAATTCACGAAATTGGAGAAATATGATTCGTTGTGTTTTTTTTTATTCATTCGTATGACTTAACGAAAATTACTTAGAAATACATGAATTCTCATATAATGTTGAGCTATAAAAAAAAGGGTGATAGTCATTAACGTTGAGTCCGATGAAAATATTGTGGAAGGATTGTTATAATAGTTTACGTTATAAGAATTTGAATTTTTATTATGGATTCATGTAGGCTAATATTGAATGTTGGATTGAGGTTATTGTACCTGAAATAACTGACCTTATTTTGTGGTCATTTTGATAAAAAGGAGTAAATTAGATATGTTGAATAGTATACTGGGGATTTTGTAATTGATTGAAAATTTTTTAGGGAAGATTGTTATGGGTTAATTGATAAAACCCTTTATTGTAAGAAATTGGAATGCATCTAAAAGTTAGAGATGTGATTGGATGATAAGACGAAACTATGTGATAAACGTGAAATTCACAATTATTGGAATAATACGAATGATAAGTGATAATTGAAACATAGTTCTTTAGTGTTCACCGCTCCCCGTTGTTGTGTTATTATTTTTGGTAGCTCGCACTCTTTTGCCAGTGGCTTCGTGATCAAGCTGGCTTAAGACTTGTTGAGTGTACTTTTTGCCAGTGACTTCGTGATCAAGCTGGCCTAAGCCTTATGCTCGGCTTATATTGTATAGACGTCTTGACATATTGACCAGTCGTCCGTTGTGTATACCTGGTTTGGTTGATACCCCAACCAAACTGGAACCGGAGTGGGTGTTGGTAGTATGTCCGGGCACACATGGGATATATGTGTGTGATGTACCATGGAGGGTGGCCAAGTGGTGAACCTAATGAACACAAAGATAATTAAAGGCTAATAAATAATGACAATGGAGTATTTCATAAGACTGATAAGTTTGGAATAATGAATGCGACGTTTTAGTTAGAATGTGGAAATGTTGTTTACGGATTTGTTTGCTTGGTTTGTGATAGTTTCTATTTCATTTTTCTATGTAATATATTCTATGTACAGGATGGTGGGTCCACTAACTTTTATGCAGGGTTGACTCACTATATTTTGGAATGGTAAGGTAGTAAGTGGAATTTATTTAAATTTTTTGGGTGAGACCTCATCGCCACCACATGGAAGGAAACTACCGCTTGTCCTGAAGTATGAGTGGAACTACTCTCTTGCCCGATAATTTCTTATTTTGCTGTGTGGTATTCTAAGGGACTATGTGTTATCCCTAAAACTTCGTTATTATGTTATTTATTTAACTCACACCAGTACCGTGTGTACTGACCGTGTGATTTTATTACCGGGTGCGTTCTTCGTGGAGTGTAGCCCGGGTTCTTATTTTCAGGAATAGTTCGTGTTAGCGGTTGGAGTAAATTTTGTGATTCAGAGATCTACGAGGGGATTTTAATTGTTATTTATTTTGCTTCGTGATCTTGATTTATTTATTTCTTGGCATTGTGGGCCATGTTGTATTTTATTATTTTGGGGTTATGGGACGATTGTAGTAGCTCTGATTCAAGTTTTGTAAAAATGTGGATTTCTTATTTTGTTATGGCAACAGAATTCTCTTTATTATTGTAAATTGTAATTTAGAATTTTATCATGGAGATCTCAATGAAAATGATTTTTTTTTTTGTTACTTAAAGTTTGTGAATTATTTTAAAGAGGAACATTTTTCAGCAAAGTTTACTATTTCAAATGTATGACAAGTTGATTATTTTTCACTCTCAGATTTTTGGGCAATTAAATACTGGTTGGGATATTATTGAATGGGTATTTGGTTGTCCAAAAATCGGGGTGTGATAATATATATATATATATATATCTCAATATATAGTAATAATAATAAGATATATAAAATAAAAGAGAAGAAAGAAAGAGTTCTGATATATATATATATATATATGGAGAAAGTGAAAAGAAAAAGAATTTTGAAAAAGTCTTGAAAAGAAAAGAAAAAAAGAAAAAAGAAGTAAAAGGATACATAGGAATGTATACCATGCATATGGGTACATTTTAATAAGGTACTTTGCAAATATAAGTACATAAGTATATACTTTACTAGATAAATTAGGTTTATGTCAATGTATATGTTGAAAATTAAAGAGAGGGCAAAATTCTGTTAGCCCCGGCAAGCGGGAAAGCCGACTGCACTCACTGAGTGCCGCACCGGCATTCACTGAGTGCCGCCCGGCATTCACTGAATGCCGCCGGCAGCCATCGAGTGCCACGAACTGTAATACACTGATTTTCTCACATGTTCTATAAGAAAACTTTGCACATGGGTTTCCACCCGAATTTACCCATTTAACCTTGTCATGTTGGTCTATATAAACAGGCCTTCATCTCTTTTGTTGGGACTTTTACTCCTACTTTTAAATTTTTCACTTAAAATCTTAGAGAGATACAAGAGAGAGATATATAATAGAGAGAAAATTGAAGAAAGAAGAGTTTTCTTGAAGAATTAGAAGGAGAATTTGAAGATTGTGGAAGAGCTTCCCAAGAAATTGAAGAAATCCTTGAGGTCATAGAGGTAACCTCTCAATCCTTGGTAAAATTAGGTGAATTCAATCACAAGTTCATAGTTCTAGGAACTTTACACATTTTCAAAACCTCTCTTCCTACCCCATTTCATCACATACCACTTAGAGCTTGTGATTGAATTTCATAATGTTTCACTAATTTGGATCCAAAATAGAGCTTTGGATTTATGAATAAAAGAGTTTTGACTTGAAATTTTCAAATAACCTTTGATTTCTTTTCTTTGGTTTATATTCTTCTCAAGAGATCTATGAGATCTTCAATATCTCATTAGATTTCTTTGAGATTGATCCTCTAGTTCCCTATGATCCTATGATTTATATGGGGATTAAAGTGAGCCATGATCATCTCTACATGTAGTTGGTTGAATTCAAGTCTTAATTCATGACTTGGGTCTCCCTATTAGGAATCTTATAGAATCCATACTATATTCTATAGAGATTTGAGTAAATTTAGGTCTCATTGAGTCTCCAAGGATCATCAATTTGAGAGGAAAATAGTATATCATAGTTCTAAATTCCTCAAGGATCATATATTTGAGAGAGGATTTAGATGTAAGTTTCATAGTTTGTTTGTTGGAATCTAGAGAACTTGAATATTCAAGAGTTCATAAGATTGAGTAAGACCTTAGGATTCTCTTGTTGTGAGATCCATGATGGGAATCCATTAAGGCTAAATCTATGAATCTCTTTATGTTTCACTATTTACTCCAATGATCATAATCATACTTGATCCTAGTTCTCTCTAGGATCATGGATCAAGCTTGATTTGAACTATGAACATTAATCTAACAAAGGTGCAGTGAATCCATAAACCAATTGTGATCAAAGATTTTCTATAGGATCATGGTTCATTGGAATTGGATGAGACCAATTGGAGGATGTTCGTAACCCATTTAAGTACCTCTGTAATTTTTGTTTTGATGAAATTCCATGTCTAAGATGGTTTGGTCTTATGATTTCAAAACATGCAACTCTCTGTCCAAAATTTCAAAAGTAGTAAATCCGTTTTGAAATTAATAAATCAAAACCTTAATAGAGTTTTCCGGGTCTCTAATAATTTTATCTAAGTACCTCAATGTGTTAGGAAGATATCCTAAAAAGATCTAAGTATTTCTCATTTTTTACTATTTTTAGAAAATCGTACAAGATCTCTGGACAGAGAGTTGCAGATTCCTGAGTGATGTCTAGTGTTTTCTATATTACCAGAGATCTAACCGTTTAAACCTTGATTTTTTTTTTTTTTTTTTGGTTAGAAACTAGACTCACAAACGCATATCATATTAAAAAATCATTAAGATCCAACAGTTGAAAGTATGGTTTTTCTACCTTTTAAAATCTGGTCTGCTCTCTGTAATTTTGGAAAAACAGTCACTGTTTTGTCTAATCTCATTGATTTTAACTTAGATGGTTTCCTAATGTCTTGAAACCTAAATCATATTTTGAATAATGATAATTTAGCTTAAATCCAGAGACTAAGTGATCCAAATTAATGAATAAATTCACATCTCATTCTTGTTTATGTTCATTCATTCATTCATGTATGTCGATGATTATAACTAGTTCTTGTATAAAATTAGGCTTAGCCGAACCTAATTAAATGTAAACATGGATTCCTTATGATCATGTTGGGATTATAGCACTCCTATATGGACATTACATTGGCTCCTAGTTGAGGCTTGTACATCTATAAAGGCGTTGTGACTCCAACTAATCAAAAGGAATTCATAGTTTTATCAATTCTTCCTTTATTTGATAGATCTAAACTAGAGATTTAAGATTGATTATTTGATGTCATATTATTATGTGAAACATGTGGACTAACCCTCGTTTTGTAGCGCTTTTGAGGTACAATTTCTCAAACTTTCTCTAGTTTATTCTATTCTTTGTTTTATTGATTTTTGACTCCATGCGCGACACCTTAACTTAGGTCTTGCCTTATGTGTATATGTGATTAGAGACATTTTTCTTAGGATTTCTATTCTTTGTATGCATTACACGTTTCCCATTTCGCGGCTGGATTCCGGCTAAGTTTTCTAGTTCCCTACTTGCACATCCCTTTGCTTGCTACTTGAATTATGTAGCTTATGAATGATATTTTGTCGTTAGCAATTTTGCACCATTTTGATATACTTGTGATATGTATACTTATATCTATGTGACTTTTTTGTGTTACGATATTCCAAGCGATGTCATACCATTTCGAGATAGCATTATGTGATTTGCTATTCGGTAAGAAAATCTATTTTTCTGTCGTTATTTAATTATTATTTTATTTAATAAATATTTATGTTTTGGAGATAAATTCCCAACAAATTTTGAACAGATTATTTAAAAACTTGAAAATTATATCAAAGGTGTTATAATCATTTTGTTCGTTACATTTAGCTTAAGCAAGGAGTCTACCGCATTATGTCAAACATTGTAGCTGATTATATAAAGGAAAATTCTTGCCAATTATATATGTCAAACATTTTCTTAGAGTTTTTTTTTTTCTAGCTGTTTCCTTCATTCTTAAATAACTTTAAATTTTACAAAATTTAAAAATACAATATTAGTACTTCAGAAAAGGGGTGTGCAACAAAAAATCTAAAGTTTTTAATTTATTTTAATGCCATTTGCATTTCCTTCTTGTTTCTTCCTTGTTTTCCTTGTGGAATTACTAACCACAAAATTTCTCTCTATAGACCCACATGTACAACATGTGATATCGCATGTACTCTTATTCAATGCAAAATATGTGTGCAGAGGCAAAAAAAAAACAAAAAAATAGTGGATGTACTTAGCAACTCTCTTGCATTACTAACCAAATAAGGAATACACAAATCAAACAGAGAATAATATTTTTTTTGTAATTTTTCTTTTCTTTTCTTTTCTTTTCTTTTCTTTTCTTTTTTTCTTTTTTTTTTTTTTTGTGTCTTGTAAGAAATTTTTTTTTTTTTGGACCTAAAAATGAGAGAATGTATGGTGGGCTTTATGTTTGGGCCTTGTAACTACAATCTACTTGAGCTGGTTCTGGGATTTGCATTTTGGACACTTTGACTTGCTTTCAGTTTCAGGTTGAGTCCAAATACAACATATATAGTATGGAACCTATATATGATACTCCCTCTCTCACTTTTTTTGAATCCTATATTTTATTTTGGATGTCCCAAAATTAGTGTTCACTTTTTTTAAATTAGTATATAATTTCACTGGCTTTCCAAAACTACCATTCCTTGAAATCTACACCAAGACAAAACTAAAAAAGTTATTGTAATGATTAGGGGCAATTGTGGAAAGTAGATGTAAATTCTTTTTGTCCCCTTAATAAGTTGAGTTCCCAAAGATGGACTCAAAAAAAGAGACGGAAGGAGTACTTTTTTTTTTTTTTTTTCCTCAGCGAACCTATATATGATACATATATACTAGTGACTATCCAACTATAGCCCAATGTATCTCCAATTGGCCTCTCATATGCTATATTTGGGTTTGTAATATAACTCAAAACAACCATCTTCCTGGCAGGTCAGTTCCAAATATTTGGAGGTCTGGGACAAATTATTAAAGGGAGGCTTTTATACAGGGTTCGTGGGCAGCGCCCCGAAGTGGTTTTTTTTTTTTTTTGGTCTATTTATATATAATTGACGATTTTTTTGAGGTCTACTTATAATATGAGTCTATTTGTGAAACGTAAACATTATATGGTGTCTTTCAAAATTCTGAAGGAGCCTATTTCTAAAACTTAAAAAATTCTTACACTAAACGTGTAATTATCATAAATCCAGGAGCCTTTGTTTTTGAGTTTTATATACACCTATATCAATATATATGAAGTTGATGGCACTAAATTGGGCCATGGGGGAGGCCTAAATGTAAAATACTAAAAAATCTCAAGATAAAAATGTAATTATAAAAATTTCATGAAGGCCCTCAAAATTTTTGGAACTTTAGTGGCCTTAGGCAGTTGCCCCTTTTGCCCCCCCTTTGGGCCGGCCATGCTTCCTGACTCTCAGATATACAAGTATTTAAGAGATGTGTCTATCTCTTTCTCTCTTGTTTTACTGTGGGGCCGGTTCAGTAATATCACAGAAGAGATATAGACACTACTTTTAGGACTCTTGAATTATGTCTCAAAAATTGTGTCTTTGGATATGTCCCAATCTTTAATCCCAAATTAAACATCATCACATTTCACCCATCATCCCCACAATTTTTGTCATTTTTCTTGAATTAAAATCTGTCTTTATTGCAATTGTTTTTTTCTCACTTTTTTGAGCAGTGATTGGGCTGTTAACCAAGCTAAAGTGGGAACGAACAAAACTTATTGAACGTTAAAGAAGATCAAATACTTGTAAGACAAGAGCGACACACAATAAAAAGGCCGTGCAAAAACTTGTCCAGCTCTTGTACATTCGTTGGATTTATATAGATCATTACTACATATATATTTAATACATGTCTTGAGTACTAGACATTCAATCTGTTAGGATCCCAAATCACCTATTTATGGGGTTGGGTGGTGATTAATAACCCCTAGGCACCCTTCTTTCGTAAGTCGGTTTTTAAGGGTGAGTTTTACTTAGTGAGTTCTTATAAATGGTATCAGAGCCAGCATCATGTACGTAATATGGGTTGTGGTTGCGCTACCGGGTCCCGGGAGGGGCGACCTTGGTAACCCCGTGTGGGCAAGAGTGGACTGCCGTAGAGGGGGGGGGGGGGGGGGGGGGGGGGGGCGGGGGGGGGGTTGGGGGTTGGGGGTTTCGAACTTTCTATTTTTGAAATCGAATATTTACGGAATATCTATTTTTGATAGGGCTTGTTCCTATACCTATGAATTCCAATTTGAATTGGTATTTTCTCGATCACAATTATTGTGGGGGGGGGGGGGGGGAGATGTATATAAAACTTCAAAGCAAGGGCCTCCAGAATTTTGAAAATTGCACTTTTAGTGTAAGAAATTTTTTAGTTTAAAAAAAAAGCCTCTTTAGAATTTGAAAGATATCATACAATGTTTAAGTTTCACAAATAGACTCATATTATAAGTAGACTCCCAAAATATCGCCAATTATGTATAAGCAAATCCTAAAAAAATTGCTACTTATATATAAGTAGACCCCAAAAAATCACATCGGGGGCGCTGCCCCCAAATCCACTTATAAGGATCTCTCTTTTAGAAATTCATCCTCGACCTCTAAGTACTCAAGGCCTGCCCTGTGGTGGAATGTTAAGATCCCACATAGCCCATATATGGGGTTGGATGGTGGTTAATAATCCCCTAAGACACCCTCTCCTTACAAATCGGTTTTCAAAGATGAATTCTATCTAGTGGTTCTTACACAATCTGTCATAATTAATGTAAATACATATTATATCAAATAACAATGCTAAATCATACACCCACTCTCATATTTATGCTAAGCTCAAGATTCATGCTTTGACTGTAAGTCTGTAACAGTTGGATGTAAATGATGCTTCAATATTTGGATGTGAATGGGATTGTCCTTATCAAATATGCACTGGTCACATTATAATTAATTGGGATCAGTTGTCCAACTGTTATTGGCTCGCGAGTGGTTGCGAGACTTCAGAGTTGTATCATGTATGTATGCTACAAGATCGGGTTATTCACTGATCCTGCATTGGCGCTTTTCTCATGTCACAAAAAATCATTTATATTGATCCAATAGTTCATGTTAAACCACCTTTAAAAAAAAAAAAAAAAAAAAAAAATAAGACCGTTTTTACTTAATTTATTGGATTGTGAAAAAATCTCTTAACAAGCACAAGGTCATCATGTAAACTTTAGATATGAGCAATCACTCATAAATTAACTACTAGTATATTTTGTTTTCACTTGAATTTGGTTAGTTTTTTTAAAGTGAAGTCCATCACTGTGAAAGAATTTTATTTTTTTTAACAAATAAATACTTTGTCATGTTACTTTCTTACTTACATATATGGTCATTTTTACATTTTCTTAAGGGTAATTATGGTTTAGTCTATTTTAGAGTATTTTTGGAGTATTAGGTCGGGAATTTTTTTAGTGAAAAGTCTCTTAAAAAAAAAATTTACGACGAGTTTGAGAAATTTCACAATCTTTTCTTGTGAAATTTCTCAAACCTTAGAAAAGTTTATGAAATTTATCAAATTTGTTGAGATTTTTTTTAATCTCGTCGAGGTTTTTTTTGCTTAAGATTATATTGAGGGACTTTTTTTTCACTAAAAAGATTTTCATTGTATCCTTTACCCAATTACGTACTTTTCCTAACAGGAGACTTAAAACTAATAATTAATCATTTTCTTAAATCGGCAAAATTATGATTTTACTCTCTCTCTCTCTCTCTCTCTCTCTCTCTCTTTGGGGTGGAAATAATGAGCACAACTTTTCCAAGTGAAACCATTCAACTCTTCCATCTTTTTTCTCCTCAAAAAAATTTTTTTTTAAAAATTAAAAAAAAATAACTCTTTATATTTTTAGTTAAAATGCATTAATGTAAAGCAGTAAAAGTACAAATATAATTATTCTATTCAAGAACCTCCATACCCTATGTATATCATTCTTGGGTGATGCCCATGATATTAAAAACCTAAGAATCCGAGTTCATGACTCGTCCCATAGGAGCCATAACCAGTAATCCAGATACGCGGATAAAGGTAGTGTTTGGTACCACCCCTTAAACAAGTGAACTACGTACATATTACCCTCAACAACCTTATTTGGCTTCTAGGAAAATAAAAGAAACAAAACAAATGACAACTTCAGAAACTAAACACTTACATTAATGGAAACACAAAATAATTTCATTGAAACACTTACACACCCACTGATCGATATGATTTACTTTTGAGGTTTGGCATTAAACTTGAACCAAACTCTCCACAAATAAACAAATAAATTATGGTACAATATACGAGAAGATATAATTACCTCCATTTAATTTCATCTAGAAAGTTGGGGGGAAAAAAAAAAAGAAAGAAAAAAGAATGAGTAGAAAATGGTGTTATTACGCATGTAACACTATGGACAAATAATATCATTGGGGTAAGAAAGCTTGCTTTGACGATAAGGATCGAGCTTGTTATGGCATTGTGAAGGTCCAGATGGAGGCACCGGCCCTCTTGGTAGCAGGTTTTCGAATAAGCTTTTGAATTCCTTTTCCTTCATGGTTCGAGTGCACTGTCCCTTCGAAGCCATTGTTGTGACAAGAATGAACAGAACAAAAGCAAACCTTAAACCCATGAGAGAGGCTAGTCTCTGGAAATAAAAATAATCCTATTGTGTTAAGGTGCTATTTACTATATATAAAGATGATAGATATATATATATATATATATATAGATGTGCAATAATGTATTCACACATGTAGATAGAAAAAGAGAGGGGTTGAAATTTGAAAGTTGTTGTATTAGACTAGTGGAATATTTGAATGATAGTATGAATTTGAACAGAAAGATACTAAAGGGTTGTTAGAGACTAATTAAATTTGTATGCTTTATTTATCTTATGGGTAAATTACATTGACCTCCCCCAAAGTTTGTCTATAATTCAGTACTCACCTCAAGGTACAAGAAATTGCATAGACCTCCCCTGTCAGAGCCAATTTATTACAGCATTATCAAAATTACAGATTTGCCCTTATGATCTTAAAAATATTTGGAACAGAGAAAGGGCAAAATGGGCATCCAACTCTTTTTGGAATCATCAGACACTGGATGAACAATTATATCTCAAAATGTATTTCTATTAGAAAAGGTGGAAATGTTATAGATTTTAATACTTTAGGGAGAGTAGTGTGGTATAGATAAATCTCGGGGGAGGTGAGTGAATGCCTTTGTTTTGTTTATTTGGTTGCCTTTGTGAGACTTTGAAGCTAAAAGTCATAATATGTGCAATAGGATATGTGCAGCCATTTTAGAAACAAAGGAAGATATTCTCATGGAGACTTATTGTTTTCTTTATTTTTACCTAACTCCATATGGCATTCTACATTCTACGATTTAATTTTAACTAATTCCTTATTAAAAATTCTTAAGAAATATCTCAGTTTGACGTCAGTCTCTTTCAAATGTGTACCATAACGTGACAATTGTAACTTCAATATCGTGAACGCCATTGCTGGCTAGGTGGCAATTTTTATTATAAAAAATTGTTAAAAAATTTCTACAAGTAACCCTCATAAGTTTTAAATTTCAATTGTTTTGATCATTTTTTAAAAAGGACAAAAGGAATCTAAGTCAGTGCTCACACGGTATAAGTACACGCAACATAGGAGATCCCACGTATTCCCCAGCCCTCACGTGCACTTTTTGGTTTCAGCCACTAACACCGTGTGAGTGACTGTACCATATGATATCCATTTTGAAAATGTATTTTTAAACTTTAAACCTCCATAACTTTTGATCTACAACTCTGTTTCTTACAAATTTTATACCGTTGGAACCGTGTCGACGAGAGCTACAAAACTAGTACCATTGTTGATACCTTTTGAGCAAAAGAAAAAAAAAACTCTTATTTTACATGTCATGTTTCAAACGAACTTAATAAAATTTTCACATAATATTCGTGTATGGATTATTGAATTTTCACGTGATATTCACGTATGCCAAGTTGATAAGTTGTGGGAAAAAAAAAACCGAATGTTCACTTTGTTCTTAATGAGAGTTTTAGTGAAATTTCACAAGAATTTTGCATTTGTTTGGGTTGAAAAACTATGTTTTATAATTGATTTGTTAAATTTGTTTTATTTTTTATTTTTTATTTTTTTTTTAAACGAAATATGCATTGTTTACTATGAAAGAGAAAAAAAAAGGTGAAATTTCACTTGGCATATATGAATATTAAGTGAAATTTCACTGACTTGTACATGAATATTAATAAGTGAAATTTTACTTAAATTGACATTTGAGGAACTTTTTAACAAAGTAAGTATCAAAGTAGACCTTCAACTCTAGAGAGTTAATTCTAGTGACTTTCGGGATAGTTAGTGAAATTTCACTTAACATACTGAGTGAAATCTCACTGAACGAGTACACGAATGTTAAGTTTAACTTCAAGTTTTTCATGAAGAAGGCATGTACGGGTTTAGTGAATCTTCACTTAATATTTATGTATGCCAAATTTATATGTTTTGAGAAAAAAAAAATTAAAAAAAGACGGATTTTAACAAGAATTCCCGCATTTGTTTTGGTTGAAAATTTGTGTTTTATAATTGATTATGAAATTTGCTTATTTTAACAAAATATGCATTGTTAAAAAAAAAAAAGGCAAATCACCGTGCCTACATGAATATTTAGTAAAATTTCACTTAACTTGTACATGAACATTAAGGCTGAGTTTGGCCCCCATTTTGGTGCTTCTCCTTTTTAAAAGCACAATTTCATGTTAATTCATTTGGTAACTAGTTTATGAGCTTTGCAAAAATTGGACTTAGAGTTTTTTTTGGAGAGCTTTTAAAAGCTCTAGAATTGAGTGAAATTTCACTTAATATTTTATGTATATCAAGTGAAATTTCACTTATTATTCATGTATGTAAAAATATAAAAAAAAAATTCTGAAAACATATCAACAATGGTACTAGTTTTGTAGCTCTCGTCGACACGATTCCAACGGTATAAAATTTGCGAAAAATGAAGTTGTAGGTCAAAAGTTATGGATGTTTGAAGTTTAAAAACATTTTTCAAAATTGAAAATGATACGATACAATACTCAAACGGTGCGAGCAGCTTGCGGAGAAGCCGCGCGCGTGGTCGCAAGCGTTGAAGTGAAGTCGTTGAGGGATTTGTGCATGGAAGATTCTATGGTGCGCGCACTTATACCGTACGAGCACCAGCTGTCAACTTTAGCTTAATAAATGGTGTACTAAGGTCCTTTTTGGTAAATGTCCTTATTATTATTATTATTTTTTAACTTAATTATTATTAATCTATTTGTAGAGCAAAAGGGCAGTTTTTCAATGAGTCCGACGTACCATATCATCACACTATATATATATAGCTCATAAAAATAAGGGACACAAAATAAGTAGTAGTAAGGGTGGAGCCATGATTTTTATTAATTATGGGAGGCTGGGGTTGAAGAGTAGTGCTACGCACATTCCAAAAATCACACTGAAATTCACATAGGACAATCGTGACCGTTGATTTCGGGGAGATTCGTATGGGATCCAAGTAGAACCCACAATAGCCCTACCAAAATCAACGGCAACGATTGTCCTGTGTGGATTTCAGTGTGAATTTTGGAGTGTACTAGTATTATTGGGGGTTGAATAGAGGTCCATAGATTAATTAATGGATGTAAACGCAGGACTATCCGTAAACCCCCCATTTTGTAGCACCCAATAATCTCAAGCCACTAAAATTAGGGAACCGGTTATTTGGGTTGATTGATGATAAATTATCCAATGATACTATCATGCTATGATACTATATTTATATGGTACTGCTCCAATAAGATACTATCATGTGGCCCTATTTTTTTTTAGTAACTATGACATGAAATTGAGAAATTATTCAGTAAGCCCGTTACACCACGGCAACATATTGATGAGGTATGACCCTCTAATCTATCTGTCCCCTATTTTCAGGGGATTATGTTCAAATTTATCAACTACTTGTCATGATCCATTGAAAATATGAGGCACATACATGATATGAATTATAGCATCTTATTGGAGCAATACAATGTGTATAAAACCATAGCGTGATGGTATCACTGAATAATTTATCATCAATCAACTCAAATGAATATTGTTTCCCTTATTTTAGCAGTTTCTTGTATATTGTGGCTTGACATTGTTAGGTGCTGTTAAAGGGAGGTTTACTGATGATCCGTGAAGAATTTACACTCATTTTGTAAAGCTTAACTGGTGGTAAAAATAAGCATGATTAGACTAAATTGAGAAATGATTAAAAATGGTAATGGGACAAATATTTACGGTGGACTGAATCATAATTCAACCAATATATATTATAAATAAATATTTTGGAAGGGAGTGATTACACAAACTGTATAAATTTTTCTATTTTTTTGCCATCTTAATTATTTTTCTCAAAAAATTAGGGGGCTAAAGCTCACCGTAGCCCTTCTTAACATCCGCCTAGAGTAGTGGTATACACGAAAGGTTGGTTAAACTTACAACCACTCATCTTGTTCACCGAGGAATAGGCCATTTACCCATGAATACCAGTGGAGTGGGGGTAAGGATCATCGGCAGCCACTTCGCTAGCTGCCAATCCGGTAGCACATGGCTTTGCCACACACACACACACATATATATATATATATATATAAATTTTGTGTGTGCAAAAAATGAAAAAAAAAAAATTAAATTGTGATATCTTGGCAAACCCACATAGGTGCTTTCGGATTGGCAAACCCTAAATGGTTGTCGTGGATCCTTTGGCCAGTGGAGTGTTATACCACGTCAGTATAGCCAAAAACTTCTTGCATTGATTTCACGACGCAGGAGAACTTTTTGGATACCTTGAGAGTACCACATGACATGCTTACGTGCTATCCTCTAACCAATAAGAGTAAGTTTTTTGGATGGAACCCACACCCACAATGGGACCCCTTGCATATAGATGGGGGGAGGGTGGGGGGAGGGTGGTGTTATGGATCTCCCAAAAAAACTCATTCCTATTAACTAGATGGTACCACATAATTAAGCATGCCACGTAGTACCCTCAAGGTATCCAAAAATTTCTTCATAATGGGAGTTTTGAAAGTCTTGTAACTTTTTCTTTATAACATAGAGTAGTGTATAAAAAAGTGTGAAAAATTCAAACAACACAGGGTACACGGCATTTAAAGCCTTGTTGTACTTTGTTTTGTGCAATGAGTTGTGTCTGTAACATTACTCTATAACATAATTGTATGTCAGAGTCCAGAAAAAGAGATGTTGTGGGGTTTGAACTCTAGTAACCAACGTGTCATAAAACGTCATTTATCAATAGGGCTAATCCGCAGCTCTCAAGGAGATCTCTGATGTTTACCATTATTGGAAATGTTGGATAAATATTATTTTTGGCTATATTTGAGGTCAAATAAACGTGGGACCCATTTAGAGTTTGAATGGGGTCTTTGTGGGTTTGTGTTCTCCTCCATGAGGAGATGAACTTTGGATATTTACATGTCCAAAAAACATTGGTGAGTGAATGAGAAATTAATCCATTGAATACATATAGATAATGTACATGCATGGAAAATGTACATACATGAATGAATTTATAGTTACATTTATTCTCGTTCATGGATAAGGCACATTCATAGATGAATTGCATTTACTCTCTAGACAAGAAAGATCAAGTATTGAGAACAAAAACAATTCCATTGGTCATGGTCCTCTGGCATAATCATAGCGTTGAAGAGGCAATTTGGGAACAGGAAGATGAGATCAAAAAGAGATACCCGCACTTGTTCGACTGATAAGGTAAGAATAAGTTTGTGGACAAACTTCTTAAAAGGGAAGGAGAAATGTAACACCCGTACCCGGAAAAGAAAATTTATGTGGTATTAGTATGTATTAATTAACGATAATTAATGCATAAAATGATTTAAGGTGGGGTCATGAACCCACAAGCAAAAAGATGTTCAAATGCGAACATAGATGAAAGTTCTGTGAAAGGCAGAACTGCTATAAATGTGGGACCCAGCGAGGGTCTAATTAAAATAATTTGCATTTTGATGTCATTATATGTTTATATGAGTACTTGTTTAAATGCTTAAAGATATTATTATGTCTTATAATAGGTTAAGAGGACCAATTTGGGTACCCATGTGAGGGCGTATTTGAATACAATTGATAATTGGTAGGTTTAATAGCAACCTCATAAATTATAGGGGACCACGTTTGGGACCCACGCGGGACTTAGATTAAATTCATTTAGAAAAGGTGGGTAATTAATGTAATTAGCATGGGGGTTTCATAATAAAGCTTAATAAAGATTGGGGGGTGTAAACGCAATAAGGGAAAAGTCAATGACAATACATATGCATAAAGCATATGTGTCTCATTAACATAATTTACAGAATTTTGAGAGAACCGAGAGCTCCTGAGATTGACGACGCTGCTCCGACGGCGTTTCTTGCCGTTTCTTCACCGTCCGATGCCGGATTTTCGATCCGAGACCATTTTTGGACTTGTAGAGATAAGAGGATCACATGCAGGTAATTTGTTTTCATTTTCGGCAACGTTTTTTTTTTAATTTCGCGCGAGCGAGGTAGCCTCGCGCCAGCGAGCTGAGGCACGACATGAACCTGAGGGGTCATAAAAAAGAAAGTTAGAGGAAAAAAACTAAGGCACATTCTCGCGCGAGCGACGTCTCGCACGAGCAGGCCACGCGCGCGAGAAGGATATTTTCTCTCGGTTCACTTATTTTATGTATATAAATTAAAAATAACTTTACTCCAACCCCCAAACCTGTCCAGAAACTCAAAAACAGACCAAAATGACCCAAAAATAGTCAAAAATCATTAAAACAAACGAATTAAAGCTTGGGTTGCCTCCCAAGAAGCGCTATCTTTTACGTCTTTAGCTAGACCAAGCTAGCTCAAGACTCATGGAGGCCGTAAATCGGACTGTGTACCCCTAAGGATATCAGGAAGAGTTCGGTGATAAGCAGAAATAACGTCGCTTTATGTCAATTCATTTAACGGTTCATCTTGCTCATGTTCACATCGATTTCTCACCTTCCGAGTAAGTTCATCATTAGGGTTCGTACTAATCCAATTCATCCGCTCATTTTCCACTATATCATTCTTCTCACTCACGTTTATGTCCTGATTAAGTTCAACCGTTCGTCTAACCTCACTACCCTCCATATATTGATAATCATCGTCTCTAGGAGGTTGATCAACAGTATTAAACACATTTAATTTTAAGTTCAAATTCCCGAACGACACTTTCATCACCCCCGTGCGACAATTGACACGCGCATTAGCGGTGGCTAAAAATGGACGACCAAGAATAACAGGGGTGTGCTTCCTAGCATCTAGGACAGGTTCAGTGTCAAGGACCATAAAATCGACAGGATAAAAACATTGATCAACTTTAACTAAGACATCCTCGATGATTCCTCTAGGTACTTTGACGGAATGATCCGCTAATTGAATAGTAGCGGCCGTAGGCTTAAGTTCACACAGTCCTAGTTGTTTGTAAACGTGATAAGGTAAGAGATTAACACTCGCACCTAAGTCAAGGAGAGCCCTATGGATGACAGTGTCACCTAAGACACATGAAATAGTTGGCGTACCAGGATCCTTATACTTTGGAGGTAAGTGTTGAAAAATAGAACTTACTTTTTCCGTGAGAAAGACCTTTTTCGGAGTATGACTACACAATTTACGTTTTTGAGTGCAAAGGTCTTTAAGACATTTAGCGTAAGCGGGAATTTGTTTAATAGCATCGAGGAATGGAATATTAATTTTAACTTGTTTAAATACCTCGAGTATATCTTTTGTTTTTTTAATTTTTCTTTGATAAATTAGACGGTTCCTCAACGTTTGGTGGAAAAGGTAGTTTTGGAATAATATTAGTTGGGACCGTTTCTTTTTCTTTCTTATTTTGGCTCACGTCCTCACCCTTCTTTGTATTAGTCATATCTATCACATTCTCATTCAGAATTTCTATTACCTATTCCTCTAGTGTAGTCAACCTAGTTGAGACGGCGTTTACTTGCTCATTCGACCCCTTAACCTCGTATTGTCCCTTAGGGTTTTGAATTGTTTGACTAGGCAACGTCCCCTCGTTTCTACGACTCACTACAGTAGCTAGTTGTCCCATTTAGGATTCAAGCTTCGCAATGGATTGTGTGTGTGAGTGCACTATTTGTGCTTGTGCCTGTACTTGTGTTTCGATTTTATTAAGGAATGCCAATACCTTTTCCTCAAAAACGTTACCCCTTGAAGGGTTCGAATTAGGAGCCGGTTGTTGGTATTGATTAGGTTGAAACTGAGGTCGATATGCATTAGGAAAATTAGTCGCCTTATTAGGATTATTATTATTATTATTTTTCCACGAGAAGTTAGGATGGTTTCTCCATGGCGCGTCCGGATTATTAGTAGTCGAATTATAATTATTTCGTGGGTATTGTTGAATAGAATTAATGTGTTGCTCCACGAATTCCGGAAATTGACTTGCCGATGGACATGCATGTATAGAATGTGACGGATCGGAACATATTGCACATACTTCATGAGCGGGTGGGGCTGTCGTTTGGTTCATTGTTAAAAGTCGGTCAAGTTTTTTAGATAGTTCCTGAAATTCTATTGAGTGACTTGACTCAAACTTTACCTACGTTTGGGTTGAAGGTGATACCCCTCAGAACGTGCTGACACAGCCTGATGCATCGAGTTCTCGCTTAATGTTTCAAAATTTTTCCAAGCCTCATCGGCGCTTTTGTGTAGGAAAGTACCCGCACAAACGGCATCGACGATATTACGGACAGAGGGAATAAGTCCCTCGTAAAAAACCTGCACCAACTGCCACTTAGGAACCTGATAATGTGGGCAAGAGCGTAATAGTTCTTTAAATTTCTCCCAAGTGTCATAAAGTGTTTCCCCATCTTGCATCACAAAATTAGTTATCGATTTTCTTATTTGATTAGTTCTTGTGATTGGGAAAAACTTTTGTAAAAATGTCGTATGTAATGCTTCCCATGTTTTTATAGTGTTTGGCTCCAAAGATTGGAGCCAATACTTTGCTTTATCTTTTAAAGAGAATGGAAAGAGACGCAGTTTTAATTCATCATCAGTGAAATTTTGGATTTTTAACGTAGAACAAATATCTTGAAAATCTCCTAAGTGTTGATAAGGGTCTTCATTAATGCGGCCATGGAAAGAAGGAAGTAGCGAGATGGTAGATGACTTTATCTCAAAGTGAGATGCATTCGCCTCCGGTAATTCGATACCAGCCTGTGGCGTGTAAGTCGTAGATAATAAAGTAATCTTTAAGCGGAGGAGGTGGCGGTATATTAGGGTTATTATTGTTATTTCCATTATTTTGATTATTTCCAATGTCGGTCATTGGAATAGGTTCTATGTTAATAAAGCGTGGTTTCTTTAGATTTTTAAGGGTACTACGTATTTCGGACTCAAACAACGACGATGGTTTCGGAGTTAATTCGTCGTCTTACAACCTAGCTCTAGAAGCTTGGGTTGCGGACTTACTAACTCTTAAAGTACGTTCAAGTTCAAGATCGCAAGGTTTTAATTCCGGTTTACTTGAGCGTGTACCAAACATAAACTAAAAGAAAATAAACTAAAAACAAAAACTGACTCAAATAATAAAAAAAAACAAATAGCAATAACGCAACTAAGATAACAAGCACTCAACTACTGTGATGCATGTAAATTATCCTGTAATGCAGTGGCCACGTCAATTCCCAGCGCCCCGGGTTTCCTAGCTAATGCAGTGCAAGTCACCCTAAAGTAATCCAAATAGTGCGTCACAGTGCCCTGACTTACAGTTGTTTGAAGCAAATTTAAAGGAAGCGAATTACTTGTTTTTTTTTTATTGATTTGCGTAAGCTCCTTTGATGTGATTAGCTAATCCACTCGGAAACGTTAGAATTTTGACGACTCGAGAAACTACAAAATAAAATAAAAAGTTAGTAACTCAAAATAAAACGAAAACTAAGAAAAAGAAAACCTAATCTAATATTTATGAATTAACTAAACTAAGATTCTAAAACTAAAGGTAGTAATTTGC
The DNA here is from genome assembly GCA_033977485.1 of Hydrangea macrophylla. Lineage (NCBI taxonomy): Eukaryota > Viridiplantae > Streptophyta > Magnoliopsida > Cornales > Hydrangeaceae > Hydrangea > Hydrangea macrophylla. The sequence goes on along the minus strand of CM066987.1, from coordinate 17,788,347 downwards.
AACCCCCGGCAACGGCGCCAAAAATTGATGTTGTCAATATTAAGATATAAAAGTATGCTTACTTATACTTTACTTTCAAAAGATTTGCAGTGTGGAAGTAAAGGTCGAACCCACAGAGATTGAATACTACGCACTTTAATTGTTAAAACCTAAATTTAGTTAATTAAGAAAAACAGATTTTGGATTTAATTTGAATTAAACTAATAACAATAAAAGTAAATCTAAATTATGAAAGCAATTAAATATTTATTTTTATAATAAGTTTAAGGAACCTAGGATTGCAAATCCACCACTAGCTTCATAATAAGGGTATCTACGAATTACTTTAGCTTATTAAGTTGGATGATAATGGGGAATTGTAGCTACAAGCCCAATTCCTCCGTCAAGAAAATAACTATGGTTCAAGCACCAACATAATCCATCTTCGATTAGCACGAATTATCTCACACTAAACTAGGGTTGTGGTATAATCCGTCTAATCTAGGCATGGACTATTCGGATATTTGATAGCACAATTTAATTTAAGCACCATTACATGTAAATAATCTAAACAAGCACAGCAAGCATAGATCATTGAGCACATCACAGTCAAAACAGATCTAAGACAAGAATAAACTTTGAAAGTAATAATTTAATCAATAAAAGCACGATTTATTTATAAAAATCCTCGGAACATGTAACTGTCATCCATACATAATAAAACTAAAATAAAAACATAAAATACACCCTATTACTTGGCTAGGGTTTCATTGAAACCCTAGATCTTGAGTTTAGTTGTCCATAGAAGTGGCGGATGGCAAGTAGTTGATGGAGGAGGCCATGGAAATCCTTGGTCTTCTTCTTCTTCTCCTTGCTTCCCTCCCTTCAATGGCTGAAAGTGTGGTTGTATATTGTGTGTATAATAATTGTCAACCCTTTAATTGAAGTAAAATAGGATATATAAAGATTTACAACAAGTTTTGGAAGCTTTCCTAACCCGAAACGCACTAAAACTGCTATATTTTGCAATCTGGACGTAATTAGGTAGTTTCGTTCGCGCAGGAATTATCAGTAGAGTGAAATACGCAAGTTCCATTTTTGCATAGGTCGCACGCACGGGCCGCACGAGCGCGATATTGGGAGGTCGCACGAGCGATTTTCTGGGTTTCGCGCGAGCGGGTCGCCCGCGCGATTGGCTTTTTTCAGCTTTTTTCTTTGTGCTTTTTCCTCCTGTTTAGCCTGGTATACTTGATTTCTTCCAAATCCTGTCAGAAAATAGAAAATAAAGTAAAAATATACAAAAACAGGATAAAAAGGTACTAACAAACGTGAATTAAGGCGTATAAATAGGATTTGTTCTCTCCCGATCACAAGCCTCAATTAGGAGCCAATGTAATGTCCACACGGAGATGGTATAACCCCAACATGATCATAAGGAACTCACAACTAAGTCAATGAAATGCGGCTTACACAAATGCAAAGTAAGTGCTAATCACAAGTATCAACATACATGAATGAATGCATGGATATGTATAAGGACAAGCTATGAATTATTCACTAGCTTGGATCACTTAGTCTCTTGGTTTAAGCTTAATTATCTTTATTTCAAAACATGGTTTGAGTCCTAAGGCATTAGGAGACCATCTAAGTTGAAATAAATAAGATTAGACAAAAAACAGTAACAGTTTTTCATGAATTCCAGAGAGCAGACCAAATTTTAAAAGGTAGGAAAATCATACTTCCAATGGTTGGATCTTAATGATTTTTGGATATGATATGCCTCTGTGAGTCTAGTTTCTAACTCAAAAAAGAAAATAAAGGTTTGAACGGTTAGATCTCTAGGAATATGGAAAACACCAGACGTCACTCAGGAATCTGCAACTCTCTGTCCAGAGATCTTGCATGATTTTCTAAAAATAGTAAAAAAATGAGAAACACTTAGATCTTTTTAGGGTATCTTCCTAACACATTAAGGTACTTAGAAAAAATTATTAGAGGCCAAGGAAGTTCGATTAAGGTTCTGATTTATTAATTTCAAAACGGACTTACTGTTCTGAAATTTCGAACAGAGAGTTGCTTGTTTTGAAATCATAAGACCAAACCATCTTAGACATGGAATGTCATCAAAACAAAAATCACAGAGGTACTTAAATGGGTTATGAACATCCTCCAATTGGTCTCATCCATTTCCAATGGACCATGACTCTGTAAAAAATCTTTGATCACAATTGGTTTATGGATTCACTGCATCTTGGTTGAATTGACGTTCATATTTCGAATCAAACTTGATCCATGATTCTAGAGAGAACTAGGACCAAGTATGACTATGATTATTGGAATAAATAATGAAACATGAAGAGATTCATAGATTTAGCCTTAATGGATTTCCATCATAGATCTCATAACTAGAGAATCCTAATGTCTTACTTAATCTTATGAATTTTGAATATAAACTATGAAAATCTACATCTAATTCATCTCTCAAACATATGATCCTTGAGGAATGTAGAGTCATGACCTCTTAATCTCCTCTCAATTTAATGGTCCTTGGAGATCAAAATTCATATGAACCTCTACGGAATATAGCATGAATCCCATAAGATTCTTTGTAAGGGGATTCAAATCACGAGTTGAGACTTGAATTCAACCAACTATGTGTAGATATGATCATGATTCACTTTAATCTCCATATGGATCATAGGATCATAGGAAATTAAAGGATCAAACTCAAAGAGACTCAATAAGATATATAAAATCTCATGAATCTTAAGAGAAAAATAGAAATAAGAATCAAAGTTTACTTAGAGAAAATTGGAACACAAATTCTTCAAAATCAAACTTATCTTAAACCCAAGGCATCAATTGGACCCAAATTAATGAAATGTCATGAGATTCAATCACAAGCTCTAAGTGGTGTGTGATGAAATGAGGTAGGAAGAGAGGTTTTGAAAATGTGTAAAGTTACTAGAACTATGAACTTGTGATTGAATTTGCCTAATTCTACCAAGGATTGAGAGGTTACCTCTATGACATCAAGGACTTATTCTATTTCTTGGGAAGCTCTTCCTAAAGATCTTCAAATTCTTCTCCGATTCTTCAAGAAAACTCTCTTCTTCCCCTCTCAAATCTCTCTCTCTATTGTATGTATAACTCTTGTATCTCTCTAAGATTAAGTGAAAAGTTCAAAAGTAAAAAAAAAAAGTCCCAATAATGGAGATGAAGGTTTGTTTATATAGACCAAAGTTTTCTTCTAGAATATGTGAGAAAAGCAGTCTATTACAGTGCGCGGCACTCGATGACTGCATGTGGCACTCGCTGAGTGCCGAGCGGCACTCAGTGACTGCCGCCGGCATTGCCGCGTGCTGCAGCTAGCAGAATTTTGCCTTCTTTTTAATTTTCAACATATATATTAACATAAGCTTAATTTATCTAGTAAAGTATATACTAATGTACTTATATTTGTAATGTACTTTATTAAAATATACCCATACTAGATATTGCCCGTGCCCGAGGGCACTACCGGTAGGGTTGAAAATGGCTCGGTTACGTTTGGTTCGGTGCGATTTTTTGTCAAATCGATCGATTTTAGTTCGGCTCAGTTCGGTGCGATTTAGTGTAAAGGTTCAATTCGGTTCGATTTTTCCACTGCATGAAATTTTTTAAAATCGATCGAATTGAACCGAACCGAACCGATCGGTTCGGTCAGTCCGGTCGATTTTGTTACACCCCTAACTACCAGAAAAAAAATAAAATAAAAAGGATTTATAAAATGAGGAGTATAAACTTTTTTTAACTCTAAAATTATACAACTTAAAAAAAAATTCATCATAAAAATTCGACAAATTTAACTTTGCTATTTCGATGTTAGATCCTGTGAACATGCATTACTAAAAAGTTCTAGCACATGTGCATTCATTGAGTATTTAAGTCCATGTGCTATCAGCACCTAATACAATTTCATGTGTATTTTAACAACAAAGAGAGAAGGATACGATACACTTATCTAGTAATACAACAACTGGAAAATTCAATAGAAATGCATCATAGGCTCACAATCGTTATCACAATATATTGTACAACTGTCATCATCAATTAGATATTTGCACATGCCTAAAGACACTATCCAATGATTTTAATACATGTGTTTGGCTGTTGGCTATTCATATTTCGTGTCACTTAATACATCATTCATCCAGCATATAACCCGTGCCTAAAGACACTACCAAGCCTACCAAACAATTTTAATCGTGCGATTGAAAAGGAAGTTCAAAATATGCCTAAAGGCCAATAACTAACTCGATGTGCCTAAATACTATTCTAACCAGTCCTACAAATATGTGAATAGACTTTCAGATAAAATTGCTTTTTCAAGAGTTTGTGATTAACATAAATTAAAATAATTTTTACCTTTAAATTTTCTGACAGCAACATTCAATATTGTGTGCAGTGACTTGCCATACAACCAAACTAATTGAGATATTTCACGCAAGATTTGTGGGTCATATTTGATAAATCCTCTATTTCTTAGAGATGTGCATGATTAGTGGGTCATATTTGGTAAAATTCTTAATTTTGCATTCAAGGAAGAATAATGCTACAAAAATGCTAGACACACAACACATTCCACAACAATGATTTAAATGTGTTTTACCCTGTGCTATTTGAATTTTTCACACTTTGCTATACGAGTAATGATTCACGCACATAAAATGTGCCCATAAAGATCTGGACCATTAATTTCGATGGGTCTCATGTATGCAAACATGGACCCCACCAAAATGAATGATCCAGATCTTTATGTGCACACTTTATGTGTACATAGCATTGCCCTTTCTATGCACCACTTACATAGCACATGGTGCATGCATTTAAAGCCCTGTTGTGGAATGTGTTGTGTGCCTAGCATTTTCTCTGTTACGTTAATGTGTCCCAAATTTGCATCAAAAAAATAGTTATGAGTAAATGTGGTAATGTGCCCACTTGATTTTTGTTAGAGGATGTAGAAGTGGTCCCACCATTATTGAATGTGGTCCTACTACCACCTGTGTTGGGAACTGCATTTGGCATACAAATTTGGGAAGCACACATTACTCAAACTTTAGTGGGAAATATAAGTATAATGCTATGTTTCCCAAATTTGGATCAAATTTGGTTCTCAAAATGCTTCAACAATAGTACCACATGCTATGTCGGTTGTTAGTGGTGCCGCAAATTATTCCATATGGTACAACTGGAAATGTATTTTTCAAACTAAAATTGGAATTCAAATTTGAAGAGCATAGCTTTATTTAGGAAATATGTATGCCAAAAAACACACACATTTATAGAAAATAAGTAATTTCTGACAGCTAAACATATCTTAATTTTTGCATGCTTAAACTAAGAATTTCTTAAAGACGCATGTATAATCAAATTATAATCAAATTGATTGATTATTGTAAAATCTACGTAGGAAATAGAGCTATCAAAAAAAATTGATTGATCATTTCCTAAAATCTACTGATAAGGAGGAAACAAAATTAATTTAGGACACACTAAATTTAGGAAAGCAAAATTTTAATTAATTAAACATAGCACTTAAGGAAATGCTAAATTTAGCATTTTGCAAACAGGGCATAAGTCACCCGCCTCACCTATCCCCACCTCATTCTAGTCGCTAGTTTGACCTGGTCACAATAAATTGAACTTTGCAACCAAATCCATTTCTTTAGAACTTTAGCATTCCTAAATAATGAAACATATTAAGGAAAAAGAAAGAGTAGTAGAGAAAAAACAACAATTTATCAAACACTAAATTTAGCATTACCCAAACAGGGCCTAAGACACGTAAAGAGGCCGGAAATAACATTTAAGAAAAAAAATTATGAAAGTAGCATTTCCCAAACAGGCCTATGGCACCCGCCTCACATGATCAATTAACCGCATAAAATATGCAAAACAATTCTGTGCGTTGCCTTGGACGCATTTTCATTTTCTCTGTGAAGGAAAATGCATCTACTTAACTCTACCAACTTAAAATAATGAGTAAACATTAGTAGAAACTTGTTATATGTATCACAAAATTGTATTGCACCTAGTTCAAATAGAAACATGCCTAAAATCCAGTACTTCACAAGTTGATACTATCCAACCATTAATGATGTAAGGCCACAAAAAAAGTGACTAATTCCAGGGGGAAAAAAAAAAAAAGAGAGGATATCTCAAGCAGTTAGCATTGATTTGATACCAAACCGAACCAAGTCAAATAGAGTATATAGACTCAGTTTGATCATGATACATGAGTTTAGCACAATAGATACATGAGTTTTCAGTTGAGTAAAAGGCACATTCATATGCTTTACACAAATAGGTTAACATAGTCTCAGAAATAGAAAAATAAAAAAATACTGAAAATACCATGATTTTTTCCTCTAGAGTCTTTAGACTTTCAACGATTGTGGTTGCGGTAAATGGGAGAAGGGCTCCGGTGGTGGCTGTGGTGGAGATTTGGAGATAGAGAGAAAGAGCCGAGAGGGTAAAGGAGAAGGGGAGACAGAGAGAGATTGAGGGGGCTTCGGTGGTGGTGGCCGTGGGTGGTTGGAGGAGGGATTGGAGAGAGAGAGAGAGAGAGAGAGAGAGAGAGAGAGAGAGAGAGATGGAGAATGAAAAGTGAGAGGGAAAGAAAAGTAAATATTATATTTTTTTTATTACTTACCAAACTAATCATTGACATTTTTTTAGCCAATTATTTTTGAAGAGAGAGAGAGTGAAAGTCACTCATCATTTTTTAACCAATTACATCAATCCTAGTCATTGATCATTGTCCAAGTCATATTTTCTTTGTCCTAGTCATCAAAGTCCCTTGTCCAATATTATATAATTGCATGGTATACATTCCCATATATCAGTTTATTTCTTTTTTTCTCTTTTCTTCTTTTTTTCTTTTCTTTTCAAGATTTCTTTTCCAAAACTCTTTCTTTTCTTCTCTCTCTCTTTTTTCTTCTTTTTCATATATATATATATATATATCTTATTATCATTACTATATATATATTGAATGTATTCTCAGACTGATTTCCTCACACGTTCTTCAACGTTCATGTTTTCTTTCAAATACCCAATTTCTTCTTCTTTTATTTTTTTTTATTTTGAAACTTTACTTGAAGAATCTTTGAAGAATTTGAATTTTCTGGAAGATCTCTGAATTTCACCGGTCATTGCCATCATCGGCCTTATGAGGTAACCAATCCCTGGATTTGACGTTTGGTCAAAATCGGGGTGTCTACACATCCCCACTTAGTTGGTTATGCAGATTCAAGTTATCTGTCGACCGACCCTCATAAGAGTCGCTCACAAACAGGTTATGTATTTATGAACAATAATGCATCTATTTCTTGGCGCTTTACTAAACAAGCTTTAGTAGCTACATCCTCCAACCATTCTGAAATTCTAGCACTCCATGAAGCAAGCCGAAAGTGTGTCCGGCTAAGATCATTAGTCCAGCATATACGTAGCAACTGTCAATTAACTCCAGTCATTGATGAGCCGACTACGTACAATCTATGAAGACAATGCTACATATATTGTTCAAATTCAAGGAGGTTTCATCAAGGGAGATCGAATCAAGCACATTTACCCAAATTTTTCTTCAAACATGAACTTCAAGAGAATCATGAAATTGAAGTCAAACAGATTCAATCAAGCGATAACCTTGCTGATTTATTTACTAGGGTATTACCCAAGTCAACTTTTCAAAAATTGGTGTACGAAATTGGCATGCATCGTCTCAATCATCAGATCAACTGAAGTTTTCTCTGAATGAGGGGAAGTGATCATAAAAGAAGCATCCTTAAGTATGCAATATTTGAATTTTAGGCATGTCGTACTCTTTTTCCTTCGATTAGAGTTTTTCCCGCAGGGTTTTCTTTTATTAAGGTTTTAATGAGGCAACATTATGCGCATCCACCAAGTTCCTGAAGAACGTTGTACTCTTTTTCCTTAGCTTTGGTTTTTTCCCAATGGGTTTTCCTTGGCAAGGTTTTATGAGGCAACAATCAATTAATGGTGGACATCCAAGGGGAGTGTTGTAAATATTATATATTCATGTGTTGTTGTCCACCTTTTGTATTAAACTAGGGATCTAATTGTAAAGTAATATTTATATACATACCCCTACCCTACCTTATAAATATGGAGCATATCAATAAGAAAGTCACTTTTAATTCTTGGTTTATTTTGTGCTCTCTTTGATTCTCTGTCTATTATAACAAATTTGGTATTTTCCCATCCAATAGTCATTTGAGTTTGACTCAAATCTTTTTACAAAATTCCCATTTTATCCACAAAAAAAAAAAATTACACCAATTGGCAATTACACCCCTCTCTCTCTCTCTCTCTCTCTCTCTCTCTCTCTCTCTCCAAACCACACTCTCAAAATCACCCCCCAAATCGAAGAAAGGAAATCTGTGCCTCCTCCCTGTCGGCAAGACGAAGCAAGGGAAGAACAAAATCAGCAACAACTTCTCCAGCGAGGACGAAATCAAGATCGCAACCTCTATGTCATAGATTTTGATTCCAGATTTGTTGGATTCACTGTGCCAAAGGTATTTCTCTTTTCTGGGACTTTACCGTCAAATTCTTTTCCCTCCGGTGATTTTACTGTCAATTTCTTCTTCCTTCAGTAAGTTCGCCGGTCTTCCTTTTCCTCCGGCCAGTGCACCCTGTTTGCAGAAATATAGCTATTTCAAATTTGGTTTCATGAACAGTGTTGTTTTAATTTGGTATGGAATTTGGGTAAAACTCAATTTGATATGAATTTAATTCAAAGATTGGAGAGTCTCGGGAGATTTTGAACCAAATTTGAATTTAATATATGTTAAGGGACTGTCCTTTGGTAGTTCAATTGCCTCTTATTCTCACTCTTACAGTGTTTTAAGAATTAGTGGCTATTTGGGAATTTAGCCATTTTAACTTATTCGGATACTTGAAGTTGAGGGTGGCTATTCAAGTTGGTATTGGTGCATCTAACCAATGACAATATTCAATTATGGCATGACATGTTTAGTTCTCACTTGAATTTGAATAGTCCGATTCGTAAATTTGTATAGCATTTCAAAGTAAAACTCAATCATAATGAATGAATCAGTTACAAAGTAAAGTTGTACGGAGTATATCATTTTGTAATTTATGGTAATTAGTGAAATTTTTTGTTACTACTAATAGTTGTTCTAAGAAATTTCCCAAGAAAAAAAAAAGAAAAAAAGAAAAAAAGAAAAGAAAAAGGAGGAGACTGGAGAGAGACACCAACCAGCTAGGCTAGGCAGGGGAACCCTAGGCGAGAAGGCCAAGAAGAAGAAGAAGAAGAAGAAGAGTGACGACTGCAAGGGAAACCCTAATCCAGATCGGACGAAGACTGTTGGAGAAGAGAAGAGACTCCTCAACCAGGTAAGTGATTTATAGCCAAAAACCCTCAAAATCAATTTCATATTTTTTTTCAGAGAATCAATCTCTCGTCTGGTTTTCCCCAATTATCATTTATTCATATTTTGATTTGATTCCAAATTGACTGGAAATTTGAAACACCCACTTACTTTTCAGTTGTTTTCACATGGGATGATGGCTCTCTCTCTCTCTCTCTCTCTCTCTCTCTCTCTCTCTCTCTCTCTGAACACGATTACTCTCGTTTCCTTGGAAACATTGGGGACGAAACACATACACACAATGACACACACACGCACACCACCGAAACGACTTCATTTCGTGCGAAGCAGCACTGGAATTTCGTGATTCCTGGTGGGGTTTCGTTACGTTTCGGTCAACTACGATACCGAAAAGTTTCGATCGGTTTGATGATGTGAATTAGAAATTTAGTTTGTTGATAATGTGAGTTTGTTGTCTCTATATTATTAATTTTGTTTTAAAATTTAATTTTTCGCCTAGTCACTGCCTAGGCCTCCGCCTATGCCCTAGGCGCTAGGCTCCCTCCACCGCCCGGCTAATGCCTAGCGATTTTTAGAACATTGAATTTGGGTAAAACTCAATTTGGTATGTGTTTGATTCAAGGATTGGAGAGGGTTTTTTTTGGTTTGGGGGGGGGGGGGGGGGGGGGGGGGGGGGGGGGGGGGGGGTAGGGGATGGGGTGGGTGGTTTGAATTAAATTTGAATTTGATATAGGTTTAGGGTCTGTCCTTTTGTAGTTCAATTGCCTCTTATTCTCACTGTTACAGTGTTTCTAGAATTAGTGGCTGTTTGGGAATTTAGCCATTTTAAGTTATTCAGATACTTGAAGTTGAGGGTGACTATTCAAGTTGGTATTGGTGCATCTAACCAATGACAATATTCAATTATGGCATGACATGTTTAGTTCTCACTTGAATTTGAATAGTCTGATTCGTAAATTTGTATAGCATTTCAAAGTAAAGCTCAATCATAATGAATGAATCAGTTAGATAACTAGGAGTCCCATAAAATATATATATATATATATATATAACTAGGAGATTTCATTCTATTTTTCTATGAACATTTCTATGTTCTCTTGGAATGGACAAATTAGCCAAACCTAAATAATTTGGGACAAAGTCTTTGTTGAGTTTATTTTTCTTATTCTGAAGGAAATCATTGGAGATCATAGTTTTTTTTTCCCCCATTTATGTGGAAAGTTATGTCAAAGTATAATTACATCAAAACAAACCACTGGGAAATATGCCCCGGGACCCTATGCCATAGGTTCGATAAATCTCAAACATTGCTAATATATCAAGTCGTAATAGGTTTGTCAGGTTGAAAGCACCACACTGTTCATAGATATTTATAGACATATATGTATACTAGTAAAGCAGGCACGTGTCCAAGACCAATTTTAAAGCCAAGACTAATACCCAAGGATGTATGGAATCACAAGAAAATCACATGCATTGGAATGGTAAAAATTTGAGATTTCTACTTACAGTTGGGCAAGGCAATGGCTCGGTGTTTGCACCCGAAAAAATACATTTTTAAAGTTAAAATTTGTATAGGCCGATTGAGATTTTTTAATCGGACTGAGAGACCGATTGTATAAATTAGGGGCCAAGTGATTGGTTCAAAGTTGGTGGGACCGGATGACTTTTGAATTATCTAGGTGCATTCGGACTGGGCATGAATAATCAGTGCAGACTAGTCACCATTGCCATCGGGCTGACATACACATCAATGTTGTCGGCTGGTCAATATTGGTCATCTCACTTTGCCCCGTTACTTGATGATTCAGCGAAGCCTTAATTTTGGTCAATTTTGTTGACCATTTCGCAATATTGAATATTCAATTACTATGGATTTTCAAAGATTGACGTAAGCAAAGGTGGGCCACGCTTTAATCGTGGCGTAGTATTTGGTTATTCCATAATTTTGGGCTACCGCTAGTTTTTGCACGTTCTGTGCTTTGGTTGGTAATTCATTCTACCACTTTGGAAAGTTGATACAGATTTGGTCACTTTAGGGAGGTATTTCAATCCCTACAGATTCTTTAAGAGATAATATTATCATAATAGGCTAGATAATATTTCAAGATATTATCACATATGGAAGGGATAATATTATCACTTTGGGAAGTATATTTTGCTTGCAAGCAAAGTCAGTCGAATCAAGCCAAGATGTGGACCAGGTTCAAGATGTACACCTGTATATATATATATATGTGCGTAATACTTGGGGCACAACCAAAGCCACAACCTTTTTTGCACAACCTTCATTTTGTGTCTATCTCTCTCTTGTTGGGTCCCACAGTGCCAGTGACCCCACAGTGCCCACTAGGAGAGAGATAGACACAAAATGGAGGTTGTGCAAAAAAGGTTGTGGCTTTGGTTGTGCCCCAAGTATTACCCTATATATATATTATTCAAGATATGGAAGCTTTTATCAGACTGGTGGGGGATAAATCTGGTAAATTTTACCAGATTTATTATTCATTGGATATTTATTGCCTTATCATTCTCAGCTCCATGGCCGCTATTAATACGCAGGTTGGCCAAAGAAGCAAATCACTCTGCGTCATTCTCGAAAACAGCACACACGATACACACAACATTCAAAGCATTCAACCATGTGTTCTTCCTATTCTGCATCCATAGCAAATAGGTCTGTCCCTGTTGGTTTTTTTACTATTTTCATTCTCTAATGAATAATCAGAGCCTGTCTGATCCTGCTTGGTTTTTTTGTTTTTGTTTTTTTTCCAAACATATTCAATAAAATATCCTCATATTTTATTAGTTGTTTGTAATTGCTTATTTGGTAAACTCTTCACGTGTGCTTCAGTACTGCCATAGAATTTTTGGTGAAGGTACTTTCCTACTCACCTCACGCAATCGCACTGTTAGAAGTTAGATCTCTAAGCCTTGTGTATCAATCACACAAGCACATAGAAAATTAGTTTCCATAACTTGAACCACGTTTGGTTCTAGCACGCTCGCACAGAAACTACTCACAAACATTTTTTAAAATTGTTTCCTAAGATTTTGCGGGCGTGCCAGGACCTTTGTCTGAAAGCCCAAACGCGCAAAAACAGTTTTCCTAATAATTTGCGAGTGATGCATAGAAACCGTATTCTAACTTCTAATCAAAGATTGTGCGAATAAGTAGGAAAGTACCCTTATTCTAAGTCCCTACACAGTGTTGATGCACACAAGTCTAGCAAGTGATGGAAAAGAAATAACAGAAATTAAATAAAAAAAGACTCTCATTTAATTGTAGAAAAGAGATTATAAGGAATGTAAAAACTATCCTAAGAATGCTAAGAGATGCTTTTTGGATGCGGGGGTTTCAAGAGTGGCGCAGGGTGATTTGTTTCTTTGGCCGGCCTGATTATTAATAGCGGCCATGGAGCTGTGAATGATTAGGCAAGAAATATCTGATGAATAATAATCTAGTAAAATTTACCAGATTTATCTCCCACCAGTCTGATAAAAGCTTCCATATCTTGAATAATATATATACAGTTATACACATATTGAATCTGGTCCACCTCTTGGCTTGATTCGACTGACTTTGCTTGCAAGCAAAATATACTTCCCAAAGTGATAATATTATCCCTTCCATATGTGATAATTTCTTGAAATATTATCCAGTTTGTTATCATAATATTATCTCTTAGAGAATCTGTAGGGATTGAGATACGTCCCTAAAGTGACCAAATCTGTATCAACTTTCCAAAGTGGCATAATGAATTACCAACCAAAGCTCAGACTGTGAAAAAACAAGAGGCAGCCCGAAATTGTGGAATAGCCAAATACTAAGCCATGATTGAAGCGTGGCCCACCTTTGCTTACTTCAATCTTTGAAAATCCATAGTAATTGAATATTCAATATTGCAAAATGGTCAACAAAATTGACGAAAATTATGGCTTTGGCTGAATCATCAAGTAACGTGGCAAAGTGAGGTGACCAACATTAAATAGCCCGATAACATTGATGTGTATGTCAATCCGATGGCAATGCTGACCAGTCTGCACTGATTATTCATGCCAGTCCGATTGTACGTAGAAAATTCAAAAGTCATCCGGTCCCACCAACTTTCAACCAATCACTTGGCCCTTAATTTATACAATCAGTCCTTTAGTCCGATTAAAAAATCTCAATTGGCCTATACAAATTTTAACTTAAAAAAATGTATTTTTTGGGTGCAAACAATGACCCCTGACTCTTTAAAATTGAAATCATTGTAATTTTTGGAGAGTCAAATTTTCCTTTCCCAGACCAATTTCCAAATAAGCCTGAGATTCATACGGACTGATGAACTTTTTAAGATCGGTCAAGTTGTGACTTGTGAGAAATCACATTGAAGTGTGCCCCAATTAGATGTGGAGCCCGATGTCATCAGTCTTCCAATAGTGACCGATGCAGACTTGTTCCACAGCCAGTAACTTGTCTTGTTAAGTGGGCTCAGATTAGATATTGGGTGCATGATTGATTCGCACACGTTGCAAATAAAATAGTGCCACCCAAAACTTCTTAATTTGCCTTGACAATGACAGTCATATATTGGGACGCACAACTAAATTCTTCTTTGCCTGATCAAGGCTAGTATCTGTCGGGCTCACCACAAAACCATGCCTCGCTATGCTGGCAGTAAAGACTTTTGACTATGGTCACCAAGCTAGTGTTCTTCCTCGGTCAGCACCTTTTTTCTTGTTTTCGGTGTGATACACTCAGTCCGAATGAAATATGTTAGACCGAATTAATATTTTAGTTCGGTCTTCAGTAATTTCCCTTCTTTTGATAGTACCATTGTTGCAAAAATACCCACCAAATTAGTGACAATTTTTGGTGAGATCCACAAAGCCAATGTGGATATAAATTAACAGAAGCCAAATACTTAATTGGCTTAGCATTAATAAGGTAATTGGTCAAAATAATTAGACCGAAAAATTGAACAACTCCTTGAGGGTGAGTTTCCTCGAGGAAAGTTGCTCAAAAAAATTATGAACTGATTTAGAGTTAATCAGTCTTTGTGAAACTTGCCCCGCGAGCACTAAATCATCTTCACTTTCATCAACAAGAGGGTCTTCATCATCCTCCTCCTCATCAACGGGAGGGTCTATGGCCGATACATGATCACTCGGCCTATCACACTCTTCTCTTTCGGCCTCAACAGAATTGTGAGGCTCGTTTAGAGCTTGCCCCCCGGGCGTTTCATCATCATCCTCAACGTTAGTGAAAGGCTCTTTAGCCGAAATAAAAATTTTCGGCCTTTCCTCAACTATAGTTTCGCAGATTTGCCCCCCGAGCGGTATATCTGATAAACCGTTTGGTTTTTTTCGCCACTCACCGTTTAAAAAATCTTCCATGGATGTGAAATTTTTTTCATTGGGTGGTGGCTCTTCTGCTCCACTTGAAGCAAGGAGGAGACTGATTTTGCTGTTGAAAAACTGTATATCGGTCTCCAATCTTTCAATCTTAATGTTAAGTTGACCGATCTCATCATCACATCGGCTTATTTCACGTTCTTGCTGATGATGCAGCTGTGAATCCCATGGAGATTCAACCATTTGTTGCCATGATTCGCGATAGATCCTCGACTTATCAAGGTGGAGATAAATCTCCAAGAAGGCGTAGTCTTCTTTCCCGCCAACGAATTTGATCGTTGTAGAATTGCAGCCATGCTTCGAGGTATGCATGACTCATCACTTGGCTGTTCTACCGGGCGTGCCAAATTTTTTCCTATGATTTTTGCGGTGGTGCCAGGACCTTTGTACGAAAGCCCAAACGTGCAAAAACAGTTTTCCTAATAATTTGCAAGTGATGTATGGATTCCGTATTCTAACTTCTAATAAGAGATTGTGCGAATAAGTAGGAAAGTACCATTAGTCTAGGTCCCTAAACAGTGTTGAAGTACACAAGTCTAGCAAGTGATGGAAAAGAAATAACATAAATTAAATAAAAAAAGACTTTTATTTAATTGTAGAAAAGAGATTACAAGGAATGTAAAAACTATCCTAAGAATGCTAAGAGATGCTTTAGAATGCTTTTGGATGCGAGGGTTTCGAGAGTGACACAGGGTGATTTGCTTCTTTGGCCGGCCTGCTTATTAATAGCGGCCATGGAGCTGAAAATGATAAGGCAAGAAATATCTGATAAATAATAATCTGGTAAAATTTACTAGATTTATCTCCCACCAATCTGATAAAAGCTTCCATATGTTGAATTATATATATATACAGGTGTACATCATGAACCTGGTCCACCACTTGGCTTGATTCGACTGACTTTGCTTGCGAGCAAAATATACTTCCCAAAGTGATAATATTATCCCTTCCATGTGTGATAATATCTTGAAATATTATCTTGCCTATTCTGATAATATTATCTCTTAGAAAATCTGTAGGGATTGAGATACGTCCCTAAAGTGACCAAATCTGTATCAACTTGAACTTTCCAAAGTGGCAGAATGAATTACCAGCCAAAGCCCACACCGTGCAAAAACTAGTAGCAGCCCGAAATTATGGAATAGCCAAATACTAAGCTATGATTGAAGCGTGGCCCACCTTTGCTTACGTCAATCTTTGAAAATCCATAGTAATTGAATATTCAATATTGCAAAATGGTCAACAAAATTGACCAAAATTATGGCTTTGGCTGAATCATCAAGTAACGGGGCAAAGTGAGATGACCAACATTGACCAGCCCGATAACATTGATGTGTATGTCAGCTCGATGGCAATGGTGACCAGTCTGCACTGATTATTCATGCCAGTCCGATTGCACCTAGAATATTCAGAAGTCATCCGGTTCCACCAACTTTGAACCAATCACTTTCTAATTTATACAATCGGTTTCTCAGTCCGATTAAAAAATCTCAATCGGCCTATACATATTTTAACTTCAAAAAATGTATTTTTTGGGTGCAAACACTCGGGAGCTATAAATTTCAAATTTCTATGACTTCCAATGCATATCCGATGTGTTTTTCTAGTATACATCCGTGTGAATATTATGTGGTGTCTCAAATTCAACTTGATAAACCTAATACAACTCAAACAATAAGAAAAGTTAGAACTTTACTGAACATTTGACATAGGGTCCAGGGGTGTATATCCCGGTGGTTTGGTTTGATTTGGTTCGTTAAATAGGTCAAATTTGTTCTGTGGTTTGTGTTGTATACGTGCATTTTACAGATAGCGTTGCCTTAAGTATGATCAAAACTCTATGCATGAGACAGGGAGAGAGAGTTGCACACATTGTACCTGTAGCAATGTTTATGTATGACTCAGGAGAAACTTCGCCATTGCCAGCCATTCACATATGTTGTAAGCCGAACCATGTAAATTGTTGTGTTCTTGTGTGCTTGTTTATTTTCTTGTTTGATCTCTTTGCATGATTTGGTGCTATTGAATATGGTTTAAGATTCTGTCTAAACAATGAAGTTACATAATTGTAAATATTGTCAAGTTCGTCTCATTTGCTAATTCTTGTACTCACTCTGCATGATGGTGATTAGATTTAAATAAGGTACAGGGTTGAAGGCAAAGGCGCACACACAACTTGATTAGCTTTCATCATTAGCCTTTTTTTAATTGATTTTTTTCATTTGTTTCTCATGGCTTTTCAGGGGAGATGAGCTTTAGCATCTGTATGTAAGAGCTTGAGAGACGAGCAATCAATGCCTGGAATTCTTCCCATCTCTCAATTATTATCACCACATTTATTGCCATCTTCAAGGTTTGTCTATAGTTTAACCATAGTTGTTAAAATTGGTCGATTCATAATTCCATTCATACTAGTCTATCTGAGTTTCTTACAATCCAATACAATTCACGATCCAATATGATTCATGATTTTTAATGTTGAACTTTCGTTTTGGTTGGAAAATTGTCAATATTTTGGGCCTTGATATTGCATGAAAATTGTGTTAATGTTGTTCCTTTGTTCAATTAATCTATGTACATGTGTCTTTATATGTATACAATACATACTTATACATTATTGCTTTGTTGTCCAAAAAAAAAAACGGAATGTTAATTTGTTCATTGTCTCCTTATTTATGCAGTCGGTACAATTTTAGGCAAAAGATTACAATGTCTGTTGGATCGGGAAACCATGGTGTATCACTAGAATCCATAGCTGTGAAGCCTCCTTCGCACCCTACTTATGATTTGCAGGGCGTAATCAAGCTTGCTCTTGCTGAGGATGCTGGAAATCTAGGTTAGGCTCTGTTTGGTTCATCGATTTAGTAGGGAAAATGAAAAGATAACACTGTGGAAAACATTTTTCTTTTTGGCTAATAAGGAAACTGTGAGGAAAATGGGAAGGAAAAGAAAATAAGGTGAAAAGTAAGTTAAAATTAGAATTTTGTCAGTCACTTCCCTTCCTCTTTTTTTGTGTTCCTATTATACTCTAATTTTTTTAAATTACTTGAAATGTTCAAAGTTCAAACATGGAGGAAAACACTAGGAAAATTGTTTTTCTTTCTTCTCTTCATAATTGTATTTTCTCTATAAATCCACAAACCAAAAGTATCATTAGAGTACACACATGGATAGATTTGAATCCGAATGCTTCTATATAATGTAATGAATAACGAATGATTGTTCAACTGTGAGTTCAGAATATATTTTCTTGTTGGAAAGATACGATGGTCAATCCGTGAATCCAGAAAACTTATATAGCAAACATACGGTTCTTAATTGTAGGGGATGTAACCTGCAAGGCCATAATTCCGGCTGACATGGATGTGGAAGCCCATTTCTTGGCAAAGGAGGATGGGATCGTAGCAGGTATTGCATTGGCGGAGATGATTTTCAAGGAGGTTGATCCATTTTTGAAGGTACTGAGTAATAGAATTTTCTGTATTTGAGGTTTGAACGCCTACACTCCATTTGGGTTGAGAGAGCAATGGAGTGAAGAGAAGAGAAGAGAAACACATTAAAAGAAAAGAAGAGGAGAGAAAGTGAGGTTTTCTCCACCCTGTTTGCATTGACAATAGAGACATATTGGTCTGTAGAAAATACTAATACTTTGTAAATGTAGATATTAACAGTAACATTGGTTTTTGCTACAAAATTTTATTCTCCTCGCCTAATCTCTCTAACTTGGAGAGTACAAAAAATGGGCTTGCTTTCTTTCTACTCCCCCCCCCCCCCCCAACTCAACTTCCGAAACCAAAGAAGTGGAGAGAAACCAACTCAACTTCCGAAACCAAAGAAGTGGAGAGAAAGGGGTTTCCTTTCTCTTCTATTCTCTCCACTTATGTCAATTCAAACACGGTGTTAATCGTTCTTGTTTTCTGTCCTTCTAACAGGTGGAGTGGTTCAAAAAAGATGGGGATTGTGTTCATAAAGGGCTTCAGTTTGGCAAAGTGTATGGTAAATAAGAAAAGGATAGAGGAGCAGTTGATTATTTATTGCAAAAAGTTTTTTTCAGACCAAATTTGCCTTCAACCATTTTTTCTTATTTTGTTGTACCAAACACATGTAGGACTGGCACATAGCATTGTTGTTGCTGAAAGGGTTGTGCTTAATTTTATGCAGAGGATGAGTGGAATAGCAACTCTAACTAAGGTGCGCGATTCTTTTTAACTATTTTTTCACGTCAGATTGAAATGTCTGGGAACAAGAACTAGTTTTGTCATAATTCACCATGAGCACTGGTGGAGTAAGGATTGCATAGCATCACATAACATAACATAACATGTGGAAGCCAACCCATAATAATACAATTAGGTGCTCTATATTGAACTTTTTTGACTGGAAATTAAGAAAATGGATGTGATAAAATATGCATTTTTAAATTTGATTAAGAGCATGTTTGGAATCAATTTCCGAAGGGACGTTTGGATCCCAACTCCCAATGTGCTTCTGGGACTCAAACAACATATATTAGCCTGTTTGGGTTATTTAGGAATCACTTTACAGCACAGAAGCCTGGTTTGGCTAAAGCAGCTCCAGAAGTGCATCAGCCCAAACTAGATGCAGATTGGGAGTTTGAATTAGTTTTTCTTAACTCCTATCATACCCTTGTGATTCCAAACAAAGCTTCAAATCAGTCCCAAACTTCAGGAATATATTCCAAAGAACTTTTAAATCTAGTTCCCAAACACAAATTTAAGAAGTGGCTTCTGCTTCTGCCGAAAGCATAAGTCACTGCCAATCCAAATGCCTGATACATATTGGATCCAGGAAGAAATAAATAAAGTAACTCAGGCCTCTATTTTTCTCAAGAGAACTTTACACATTACTGTTACCATGGGCGGACCGAAGTGTATGTCAGGGGTGGCACAGGCCACCCCTGAACTTTTGGAAATTACATAATTACATGTAATATTTTACAAATTTACAAATACGCCCTCTTAAAATTCACACAGGCCCCTCCTGAACTTTCAAAAATTATAGATTTACATGCAATATTTTAAAGGTTTTAGACACAGGCCCCTCTGGACTTTTTAAAATTCTAGATTTATGTGTAATATATTACAGGTTTTAGAAATAGGTCCCCTAAAATTACATGATTTACCCCAAACTAGGGGTGTTAAACCAATTTTACAGTTTTACACATAATTGGGTATAAGTGGACCTAAAAAGCTTCGCCTTGGGGGTGCTGCCCCCGAACCCCCATATAATTTATGCCCCCCCCGACCAAAATCCTGGGTCCGCCTGGACTATTACTACTTTATGTCGTGAACTTCTGGTAAATTCTTCCCCATAAAACATGTTTACTCACCTTAGGTATAATTAGAAAACAGATTGGTTTGTTAAGTTTTTGTGAGAGTTCAAAATGGGCAAGAAGCACTCTCAGTTGGTGAAACACTCTAGGAATTCCCATCTACAGCTGTTGTTGTACGATAAATTGGATTATTCTTGCGATCAAACAAAATGCTTGGTAGTTGATAGTTGATACTTCCATTTGATATGCAAAGACGTTTAGATGTTAAATAAAAGTTATCAGAACCAGTCAGTTCAACCGGTTGCCCTGTGAACCAGCAAGTGGTGCAGTTTGGTTCTTTAGTTGCTTTAGTTGTAAGTTTGTAACACTTATGCAACTAAAGCGGTGAAAACCTGTGTGTACTGGCTAAACCAGTTAAATTTTGACTTAAATGTCAAAAACCGGTTGAACCAGTTAATTTTATTGTTTGTCTAATAAAATATGCAAACTCCATATCTTAAAAAATTGAACCTTAGCAATTGTGACATGAGTTAATACCATGAAATGCACTTTGAATTGATGTATGTTTAATAAGTACATATATAGATACAACAGTTGGAAATATGACATTTTTAAATATATTTATAATTATGGCATAATATCTATAAAATCGGTTTTACGGGTGACCCGACGGTTGAACCAATGAACCGTGAGCTGGCTGCCTTACCGTGCTAGTGTCTTAAGGTATAAATTTAATTGACCAGTTGATTCGATTCGGCTCTGATAACTATGTGTCCATGTTCCTGCAGGCCATGGCAGATGCTGCATCCCCTGCATATATTCTAGAGACAAGAAAAACTGCTCCGGGTTTACGTCTGATGGATAAGTGGGCGGTGTTGATCACTTCTTTCGCCTATATCTCCTTGTAGTTCTTCCTTGTAGTTCTTCCGCCTATATATGTGTATGTGTGTGTGAATATATGTATGTATGAATATTATCTGTCCTGAGTTTTGTGGTGTTCCTTTTTGCAGGTACTAATAGGCGGAGGCCGAAATCATAGAATGGGCTTATTTGATATGGTGATGATAAAAGACAATCATATATCAGTTGCTGGATGTGTCAGTAATGCCCTCAGATCCGTGGACCTGTATTTAGAGCAAAATAATCTTCACATGGGGGTTGAGGTATTCAATCTTTTAAATTTTCTTGGAATGAAAACCAGAAAGAGTACATCTAATTCCGTCGAGCTGAAATTGTTTCACGAAACATTACATAGTTCAGTAACAGTTTGACATCTCGGTCTAATCCGCCATTTGAGTTATGAAAATTTCTAAAATCATACAAATATCTTGTACTTTGTGTACTGGTTGTACTTCCAATTGAAAAAGAAAAACTTTGTATGTGTGTGCACGAGCGTGCTTATTATCATGCTTGTAGCAAATTAAAGTCTAAGGGCTGTTTGGGAAGGTAAAGAACCAATTTTGTTGCTCATAAGTGAACCGGTTCTATAAATTCAATTGTTTGGTGAATGTCCATTTCTTGCACCAGAGTCTATGCTTAGTTTAATATCTCTGAAATTGGTTCTTTGTTAAACCAACATAATCTTGGTTCTCATTAAAAAACAGATAGAAAGTGAGACTGGGACTGAACTAGATCTATTTTAAGCATTCCTGAACAAGCCCTAACATATCAAAGTTTTGTTTCTATTATCAGGTTGAGACCAGGACACTTGAGGAAGTAAATGAGGTACTGCAGTATGCATCTCAAACAAAAACATCGCTAACTAGGATAATGCTGGATAATATGGTTGTTCCTCTACCAAATGGGGATATCGATGTATCAATGCTTAAACAAGCCGTGGAACTGATCAATGGGAGTTTCGATACTGAGGTAGCTCCTTTTTTCCTTATAGAATCAACGTTCTTTATGTTAGATAAGTTATATACCAGATCTAGGAAGAAAACTCAGTCATTTTGCTGATGTGTACTTAAAGTAAGCTCTATATGATCCTCGAAATGTCCCATTTGGCAATTGGGCATTTTCTATGAAGGGTAGCTACCAAAATGCTTGTTGATTGTTTTGTGGTGTACTAAGAGGCTGTTTGGATCAACTTATTTGGGACCAACAATCACTTATTTGGAATTATTGAGATATTCCGAGTCTGTTTGGCAAAAACATTTTCACAGCGTTTTCAAAAACCGAAGAACATCTTAAATCATAAGCTGCAACTAGCTGCTTTTTCAAAGTCTACTAAAGTAAAACCCTCTTATTCCCATAGCTATACAAAACAGGCTCTAAAAAGGTTATCGGATAATGTAGAGAACACTGAAAAAAAGAATCATGCTTCTCTTAATTCTGGCCTTTTTATGTTTTCCTCAGATCACTTTGCTCTTCTATGGGTGGCTTCTCTATTTTAACCTGATGTTTGTGTTTGGCTTCATACATTTGCAGTTTCTCTGTTGTGCCCCGATCTAGAACTCTCTTTCTGTTATATATATGCATATATATATATATATATAGATACTATGAAGACTTGTTTGTCAAGTCTTCCTTTCTCTCTCTTCTAGGAAGCACGGACATGGACACGTGACACGCGACACGCGACACGATACGATACGATACGACACCACCACGTCGACACATCAAATTCTAAAAAACAAGGACACGACACGCCAGGGATATGTTTATTTTTAAATATTTTTTAAAAATATATTTTAATGTGATGTACTTACAAGCATAGCATTACAAGCACGTGTTCGAATCTGGAAACTGCCTCTCTGCTTGCAGGGGTAAGGCTGCGTACATCTCACCCTCTCCAAACCCCGCAATGGCGGGAGTCTCGTGCACTGGGCTGCCCTTTTTTTTACTTACAAGTTTAAAATACCCACTAGTCTAGTTCTTGGCACTGTTAGATTTAAAAAAAAAAAAAAAATTTGCATAAATTTGAACAAATAACCAATAAAACTAATTTCCCATTACCAATAGAAAGCAACACCAATTAAAATTAATGAGCACTCACACCTACACAATATCAATTATCAAATTTTAAAAATACCCACTAGGCACTATTATATTTTTAAAAAATTGGACTTAAATTTTATTCAATTAAACACTGAAATTATTAAATTAATTGCTCATTTACTTGTTACTATAAGTTATCACTTTCAAAGAAAAAGAAACAGTGAAACACTAATTAATTAAACAAAGGAAAAGCAAACCAAATCAAAAAATAAAGCCTAAGGCAAAAGTAGAAACCCCCCAGCCTGAGTGTCCCGTGAGTGTCCGTGCGTGTCCCTTGCGTGTCTGGGACATGTCTGGGGGTTAAAACTCAATTACACAAATAGAGTTAGGATTTAAAAAAAAAAAAAAAAAGTTGTCCCGTGAGTGTTCGTGCGTGTCGGGGACGTGTCTGGGGGTTAAAACTCAATTACAAAAAGTTGGACACACTTTTGGCGTGTCGGACACATGTCGTAAGCGTGTTGGACGCGTGTCCGCGTCTGACACGTGTCTGACACTAGTACGCTTCAGTTTTTGAAGTGTCGGTGCTTCATAGTCTCTCTTTCACTCACACATGACGCCCCACACATACAAGAGCCATCCAGATTTTGAGTGGCAGGTTGAACCGTTGAAGCACTTCCTGCTGCTTAAAATGTGGCTGTAAAAAAATTTCTTCACTCTCTCTCTCTCTCTCTCTCTCTCTCTCTCTCTCTCTCTTTATCTACTTATCTATATATGTATATATATACAAATCATATGTAATTATATTTTTTTATTATTAAGAAGTTATGATAGTCTCAGTATTTTGTCTTCTTTAACCTTTTTCTCTCGCAGCATCCAGCAATAACCTTATGGTACAGAATCATATGTATCCTGCTATAGGATTTGCTTCAGGGTATTTTTGAGCCACTGAGAATTGCTGTTTGGATAGATTTACTTTCTATTTTTGTTGTAGCTTTGTACTCATATATTGGTCTTTATGTGCAGGCGTCTGGAAATGTTACTCTTGATACGGTACACAAAATTGGACAAACTGGGGTAACCTACATTTCGAGGTAAAACAATGTGATCTCCTCATCATATTCTGTAAACTCAGTGCATACAAAGAAAATTTGGTTTATAACTTAACATTATCCTAGGGTCCAAAATCTATTTATGGAAATGTTTACTGTAATAGAAAAAGTTCTAGAAGCATCACAAGTATTTTTTTCTTTTGGGTATAATGTGAGTAAAAAAGAGAGTAAGTATGCATTGAGGGCTATTCTTTTTAATTAGGAGGTAAATGATTTATTATTCTCTTAAGCTGTGGAAGGCCAAACAGAGGAGATAAAGGATAGTATCGACATCTTACGAAAATGGTTGACGTGGGACCTTGTAGAGTGACAAGTGTCCCACTTACGCAGCAAATGTAACGGTTATACTGCATTGGAACAATAAGGACCAAAGTGACACTGACCTCACACTATGAGGGTTCAAGGTGTAATTTACCCAAAACTAAGATATGAAAGTAATTTTCTAGATTGACAAAATCTGATTAAAACAACATTCCCCATTTATCTCCAAACATTGGTAAGCGAATAGTATGTCCTTTTAATTGGCTTTTCAGGGAGTGGTAAGCGAATATTGTCTTTTTCGATTTATGGAATTGGGGATTGGGATTTACTTGAGTCT
Organism: Hydrangea macrophylla; assembly: GCA_033977485.1. Taxonomy (NCBI): domain Eukaryota; kingdom Viridiplantae; phylum Streptophyta; class Magnoliopsida; order Cornales; family Hydrangeaceae; genus Hydrangea; species Hydrangea macrophylla. The sequence goes on along the minus strand of CM066987.1, from coordinate 17,763,609 downwards.
GCAATTATCATCCTTATTATCGGCATGTATACATTCGTATTGTTATAGGGCATGACAAAATGGGAGGTTTGCATATGAAACTGGTCAAATAAGAAACCAGGTTTGCTTTATCTATTAGTTAGGGCCTGTTTGGGATTATCTACAATAGGATATGGTTTAGTCCTAGTCCACTTTTTTATCTGGTTCTTGTGAGAACAAGTGTAGGTTGGTTTGACCTGGAATCTGTTTTAAGAAATTTATCCTACTGGGCGAACTCCTATGTAAGATATAGACATTCACCAAACTAGGCTCTCAGAAGAACCAAATAAAAGATGGTTGAACATGGTACTCATGCAGTAGTGTAGGAGTCACCTGTCTGTGAGGACAGGAAACAAGTTCATATAATGTCCTTGTTTGGTTCATGGATTTAGTGAGAGAAATGAAAAGAGAACACTGAGGAAAACACTTTCCTTTGTTTGGTTAATATGGAAAGCAGCGAGGAAATAAAAAAGAAGATAAAATAGGTTTGCAATTGAATTAGAACTTTAAAATTTTGTGAATCATGTGAGTCTTGAGAATTTGTAGTTTTTAATGATATTTGAGAATGGAGGAAAACACTAAGGAAATAGTTGTCCTTTTCATTTTTATGTCCATTTCCTTTCCTTCTCTATATACGTAAACCGAACAGAGGCTTAAGTTCAACTTTGTTCTAGTTTGGAAAGAGTGTCACTTTTGGTAGTAAAAAACCTGCTTCAACTATGTGCTTATAAAAGTAAACGAAAATCTCTGTTAAAAGTCACAAAATTATTCTTGAATTTTTTTATTATTTGCAGCGGTGCGTTGACTCATTCTGTGAAAGCACTTGACATCTCTCTGAAAATTGATATGGAGCTTGCACTTGAGGTTGGAAGGCGCACGAAACGAGCATAATCATCCCTTAATTTGTGCTCTCCTCTTCACACTGGTACGGTAAGAACAAAGAAAATAAAGAAGAATTGGGAATGAAAATACATTTCAATAAAATAATTGTCTTGCAAAAATGCATTTTGTGATGAAAACAGAGAACATAAAACACTATGTTAGTGAGAATTCGGCACTATCAGGTGCGGAATTTGTACTAAACGTAGTCATTATCTTGCTAATGTAGTTATTTTATTGTTGCAATAGATGTATTTGGAGATAAGTTGTATTGCGGAGATATAATGAGAGTGAGTTCGTTCTTTTCTTGGCCAGTTTGAGCCAAATTAGCATTCTTGTGTGCTCCCAAACAGTGCTTGGTGTTGTACTGTACATCTCTGGGTCAGGCAATATTAAGAGGTATGATCATTCATAAGTAGGTTGGGATTTTGTCTCCAGATCTATGATTGATTTGGATTGTTTCTTTTGAGTATATTGAATTAGTTTGGCCAAGGTTTTCAAGCTAGACTTTTTCTTGTGTTACTATTGCATTTAAAATTTTTTTAGGGTAAATTACATGGACCTCCCTCGAATATTGAAAAATTACACTGACCTCCCTTGTCAAACACAAAACCCTATCGGGGCTAACGGAATGTGCATATGTACTATTATACCCCCATCTTGTAATAAAAAAAAATTGACAAAATTACAAAACCACGAACACCATCCCTTCTACAAAACCGTCGGCCGGCCATGGCCACCCCTCTCTTTTCCAACACCACTACCATCAGCGAACCCCACTCAACCCCAAACCAAATCACCACCACCCTCCGTCATCACCAGATCCAGTTGCCCTTCCACTTCCCTTCGCCTCCCTTCAATTTCGTCCGATGTGGTCAGCGAATATGTCCGGCCAATCTGCCATGACATCATGGCCATGGATTGGGTCATCAACGATTTGTCCGGTCTGGTCTGATTGTCCCACAGCCCGGTTCGGCAATGAGAATAATGCTCTTGAAACTGGAGGAGGGTTTGGGAACAAAGAGAAAGAAGAGGTTCTGGGGTATTGAAGGTTTGATTGGGATTCCCCGGAATTGAACGAGCCGGACGCTTTGGTTTTCAATGTGGAATGTGGGGTTTGTTCTATTCATACATTGATTGTTTGTATGGATTCTTCTTTTTTTTCCAATTTTTAAGTGATAAGTGATGAAAATTTTCCTGTCTGAGCAAAGCAAGGATTTTTGAATCAAAGCATTTGGAATCTGGGCTAAGCATTCCTGTTCCTGTTCTTGAATTTGGGTTGATTAGATTGGGACTGAGTTTTATAGTAATTATTAGAGGATGAATTTCTATTCTTGTAGATAAATCCAGAATTTTCTTGTCATTTTGGCTACCCACTGACCCCTCTCTGCGTATATATTATGCTATACAAACATTGTCACACATGCATTGAGGGTAGTTATGTCTTTCCAGCCCTAGACTAGTCTAGCACGGGCAATTTCGACATTAACCATTTAATAATGGCTTATGTCATTATTATGTCAGCAATTTCCGTAATGGCGAAAGACGGTTCCCCAACGGAGGGGAGGTTTGTGTAACCCAAACGGGCCAAACCAAAATCTCAAGGGAGGTGTTCATGCATTTTTTTTAATATACGAGAGAGGTCCGTGTAGTTAGGTCAAACCTCAAGGGAGGTCCGTGTAATTTATCCAAAATTTTAATATTAACATGGGGGAAAACACTAGTTAAATGGTTTTTATTTTTGTTCTCCTTTGGCTTCGCCAAATCTGCAGACTGAAGGGAGTCTTAGCCTCTGTTTGGTTCATGGATTTAGTCAATAAAAGAAAAAAGAAAACATAGGAAAAAAAAACACTTTCCTTGGTTTAGTTAATAAGGGAAAAAGTGGAGAAAATAGAATTCAAAATAAAGCATAGCGAGGAATCAATTCAAAATATATTGTGTGAGTCACTTCCTTGTTTCTTAAGTTTCAGAAATATTTTGTAATTTTTTAGGGTTTGCATTATAACATTGCGGTGTTTGGTTTTTGGAGTTAATCCCTCTCATATTTGAGTCAATAATGAATATAAAAAATGAAAACAAAAAGGGAAGACCAAAACTTGCAACTTCAAATGTTGTTTAGATATGGAGAAAAATACAAGGAAACTAATTTTTTTTTTTGTTTTACTTTTCCTTTTCTTTTCCTTCACAGCTTTAGGTTTTGTTTGATTTATGGATCTAATGAGGGAAAGGAAAGGAATGTTCTTTTTAGTTAACTATAAGATAGCCGTGACGACAAATAAGAAGGAAACAAAAAAAATGCTGAGAACGAAATTAAAAAGTTTTGAGTTCTGGAAGTCACTCCCCTCCATTTTTTTCTCTAAGTAACAAAAATATTTTTAAATTTTCACTTCTCAATGTTATTAAAGCATGGAATAAAAACACAATATATTTCTTCTTGTTATCCTTCTACATTCTTTACCGCAAACAAAGTAGAGCCGAAGGAAGTGGTGTTTTCACTTGATGCATATTAGATTATTAGTCATCTTACTGCACGTTTGGTAACCAATTACTTGAGATTGTAATTAATTGTTAAGAAATTTAAGCCTGTTTGGCAACTAATTTCTACAGCCTTTCTTAAATTAATGTAGAAGCAACAAATTTAACATTTTTTCTCGAAAAAGCTGAATCAAATATAAAAGAGACAAAAAGAAAAGAAATTCAATCAAATTTGTCACTTTATACCTTTTGGGGGGAAAAAAAAAATTAAATCATTTTATAAAAACCTGTAATTCTAGTAGCAATAACAAACGTTAAACAATATTTGATTTAAGAAACTCTCTTTTCCAAAGCCATCCCTAATGGGCTCTTAGACGGTTGAATACATTCCACAGGCATCACCTACAAAGTTTATCTAAAGCTGTTATATATAATTCTCAGTATCTTAAAAGCAACTTTTGTTCCATACATATACAAAAAGTGAAAATACAGATAATACATAGTCGCTTTGACTGCTGAGAAGTGAGAAATCCCCTAGAAAATGTGTAGGAGAAATGTGGAAGATATGCACTAATCATAAAATTTTTTTGCTACTTCACTTTATTTAGTTAACTATATAATTAGTCATATAGTTTGCTGCTATGAGGCCACAGCCATTTTTATCTCCCCTTCATTGATTGGCAAGAAACCCACTCGCTTCTGCAACAACCGACAAAAAAGAAAAAAGAAAAAAAAGAATTACAATTAGGGAAATTTGCAAGTGTGTGTATATAACAAATAACACCAAAATAATAATAATAACCACCACCACCACAATAATAATAATAATAATAATAACAACAATGGGCTTCTTATCCAACTACAACACATGAAGTTAGTAACATAGATTTGTGTTCAATTTTGATAACTGACAAGAAAAGTCTTGGCGCGCTACATCGTTATAATGAGAGCATTTAAGTAATTTTACAATAAGAGTAATAAAACAATACCTTAGATTCTTTGTAAATATATTTAGTGTCGTCATTTAATAATATATTACGTGGTATGCGATTCTTTGTTTATTTACAAATGCATACTTTTAGACATATAGTAGGTTAAGATCATTTGCTTGGAAGCCATCAAGTGTTTTATGATAAATACTTTTGACTAAAGAATATTTTGGTGCCCTACAATTATACCAGTGTTTTATTTTGGGCCCTATAATGTTAATTGTAACACCTAATGTCCTAAGTTTGTGAACATGTATCCTCCAAGGATAATCGTTGACGGCTTCCTCAAAACGTGATGGAAATGATTATCCCTAAATGAGCCACGTGCCATCTACATGGGTGCTGTTATTTTTTTTTTCTTGATTGACATGCGTTTACAAATTGAGAGTCTCAAGTGCTGGTTAATATTTTAAAACTCAAAATTAAACTTTCGTAATTAATTACAGGGTAGCAAATGTTTTTTTAGCCTATACTTTGGCTGAAAATACTTTAAGAGGGTAGGGAAAAGAAAACCTCTCAAATTCTCTAAGATTGAGACCCATTGGATAATCACTAAAGAGAGCACACATTAAAGTATAGATTTGTGTAACAAAGAGAGAGATTTTTCATTTCTTTGTTGAAAAAATATGTGGGATTTGGTAGCTGACTTTTTATTCACATGCATGTGCAATGCAAGGAAAAAGTCATAAGAGCTAGGAAATTGAAGGCAGGCCATGGAGCACATACTTTTACAACCATTAGATATGTGTACAGCCTAAATTGGGCAAGGTGTTTGGACCCACAAGTAACCAATCAATGGACCTTTCTTCTATTTCTTTCTTGAATAGGTTTATTAGTTTAATTATATAGTCTGTAGGCGCAGGGTTGCTTCATATTGATCCGCTTTTTTTATGAATTTAAATCGCAAAAATAACCTCTCTACAGTTGCAGAAGCCATCGCCCATGGGTGCCGCCCAAGTACCATAATTTTGTGGACTCGTGGGTGCCCAAGTAACTGTGCATTTTGTTTTTCTTTTGAAAAACAAGTTTCTTCAGATATAGATGAGCTGAAAATTGTGTAGAATAACCATTAAACCATTTAGGTTTTGTTTGGTATGCTAATTCATTGAGGGAAAAGAAAAGGGAAGGACAAAAAGAATGAAAATTATTTACTTCGTGTTTTCATTAAAAGTTAATTTTTTTTTCCCCCCAATGTTATTGTAACCTAAGAAAAAGGGAGGAAGGTGGTCGCAAGATTCAAAAGTTTGACTTGGTTACCAACCAAAGGAAAGCATTTTACTTTCCTTTCTCTTCCATCGCTACATTCATGAACCAAACATAACTAAATTAAATGCTTTTCTTGAGGAATATTGGTGTGTTTTCTAGGAAAGTAGTGAGCCACTTTCCATGTTTTTGGTTTCATTGTTTGTTGGAGGAAAATCATAATTAAATGCTTTTCTTGAGGAATATTGGTGTGTTTTCTAGGAAAGTAGCAGCCACTTTCCATGTTTTTGGTTTCATTGTTTGTTGGAGGAAAATCATAATCTCTGCTTTCATTTTTCATGTTTAATGTTCTTTAGAAAAGAAAACAGCACATGGTATATATATATATTTAAAGCATATGATGTGGTTTGGGGTATGATTGGAAGAGTGTGTGTATCATTGTTGTTTTTAATTTATTGTGTTTCTTATTGTTTCCTAGTAATAATACTTGGTTTCTAGGAAGTGCTAAAAAAAAAAAAAAGAAAAAAAAAAAAAGGACCATAAAAATTAAGTTAAAGGCTTTTCTCAAGTTGTTCTTCATAGTTGATAGAAAATCATAAAAGGCATGTTTCCCAAAGTAGTGAAAGTACTATTAATTCTTAGCTTTAAAACTTTCTATGAACCATATGATATATATGGAATATTATAGAAATAGATATAGCCATATAGGTGATGTGTGAGGATGGTGAGATAAAGAATATATAAACACCTTTTGATTTGACACATTTGAACAAGAACAAAACTTGGACGTCAAGGAACTTCCATGAGTTACGCATTGAAACACATGCATGTGCTTAATTTGAAGTTGGCTTTTTCAATAAACAAATGCGTACCAAGTAAAAGCTTGCTTAATTACCATATAACAAATACTAATAGGATATCCAAATTAGACATGGTCAAGTTTTTGAATTTTTTTCTTGGAAAATTTCTACCATGGAAATCCAAAGTTGATGAAGATAATATACTATGTTTGATTCATCGATTTGGCAACGAAAGGAAAAGAAAACTCTGTGGAGAATATTTTTCTATGTGCATTACTGAGAAAATTAAACTAATTAGAGAGAGAAAAGTAAGATTAATTATGCATTATAATATCATCTAACATAGGAAAATATATGTTTGTAATTAAAATTATTTTTTTCCTTCTCCTTTCCTTCTCATTTCCCTTGTCTGAATTAATCCGTAAGACTACAAATCATTTAGTTTAAACAATTGATTGGAGCTCGGCCAAACTTTACGAAAAAATCCAAATTAATATTCAAGTCTACCACAATAATTGAAATGAAGAATTAGAAGGGGAAGAAAAAAAAAAAAAAAAGAAAAAGAAAGTCAATTGTTGCAAATAATTAATCGCCCCCCCCCCCCCCCCTTCTTTTCCCATTATTTCAATCTTACGTAGCATACACATTATGAATATTCATATATCAGACAGACCACAAAAATGACAAAATTAACCCCAATGAATCATGGCATAAAAAATGGATCAATGTCTCGTCAAATCAAAACAAACATACCTCACGTGCCTTGAAACCATCCTTCCATTGCACTTGTTGGTGCAACAATGAGGGCTCATAGTCCTTGGGTGGTGCACCACCACCACTGTCGACGCCACTACCACCACCACCGCCGCCATTGGCTTCCTTATTAGCCAAGCAAAAACCCACAATCCTCTCTGCTGCCTCGGCCTCGTCTTTGCTTCCCATCATTAGCTTAGCCACCTCCGCCTTTGGTACCCTCATTTTCACCCTAACCGTCCCAACCTCGGACTTCTCATTTGTCTCATCAAGAACAATGCTCGCCGGTCTCATCATCGAAAGGTCCGAGACCGATCTCCGAGCCAACATTAGGCTTTCGAGCCGGTCCTTGGCGCTCATATTTATCCCAGACCGGACTCTTCTTGGACCCTTCTCTTCAACAACCTTGGGCAACTCTACCAAAAAATAGAGCCTCTTTGGCTTAAGCTCTTGATAAACTTCCAGCGGCTTTGCACGGATCCCAAAGTGCTTAACTGCCTCCGATTCTAACAAAACGTGCCCCGGATAGTCCTTAACTATCTCTCCCGCTCGCACGGGCGTCCTTAACTTCATTGTTTCGCCATTGATTTTCATAACTTTTGTAGTCTTTTTCCTTCCTAAAGTGTTACCCATTGTTCCTCTTGGTAAATTGATGTCCTTTTTAGGTCCCTCGCTCTTTATCTATCTTTTTTTTTTTTTGAACAGCTGTAGAGTTTTATCTATCTAAGAGCTTACATGTCATGCAGGTGTGGTGTAAATAGATACACACATATATAGTTATGTGGGTAGTTGTTGTAGCTTTCTAAATGTGATGATCAAGGGTCAAAGGAAGAGCGCAAATATTGACAATTGGCCAACCATTTGACAAAAAAGAAAAGTATGTGACCATCTCATTATTAATCCAAATTAACTAACTAAAAAACTCATTCTTTATGCTCTTTTATATGCATGCCCAACAACCATATTTTCCCATTTAAGTGTCAAAGTGTGCAAAATGGCTTGTGACATGATTATAGAATCATAATTATGTGTTGGGAAAATTATTCTACTTACACCGCATATACTAAGGCGACTTTTACTGTGACCACCAGTATTTTTTTTTTTTTTTTTTTTTTGCGTCACTAATTCCTCACGTACTTTAAAATAAGTGTGTCACTGTTAGTATTCTCAGTTAAATTCATGGAAACAAAAGTTTTTATAATTTAACCTTGAGTTAATTATAAATACACTCCCTGTAGTTAACACATTTTTCAGATAAACCCTTATTCAACCTCTGTTTCGTTAAATTTAATAAATTTATTAACCGTTACATATTAGTCATTTGAAACTAAAATGGGTCATGTTGAAAATGGCCTTAATTAGTACAGGGCTTTTAAGTGTAATTTCCCCTTAATTGTTAGTGCTTTCTCAACGAAAATGACTTGCGATAATCACGGTGTGAATTAAAGAAAATAATTGAGATTCTGTTCATGATCATGTGGGGTTTGACTTGGTGCAAGTTATTGTTGGAAATAATCAAATAATTGAAAAAGAATTCTTGCTTTGGATGAATAGTACTTCTTAGCACACCAACTCTCCTTTTTGTTTGCTTTTAAATTTTATAATTAGGTAATTATATGAATTCGAAAACGTAATGCTTTACTATAGTAGTCCACATTGATCTTCTGTTGATCAACTTAGAATATGATCTTGATCTTTCCAATTATATATTTAATGTAAAAATAAAGATCTCTGACTCAGACAATTGTTCTTGTTTTTCTAGATTGACGGTGGTTGCTAACAAAGTGGTGTGCTCCGAAACTTATCAATTAGGTATAGTTTGAGTGGTAAGTTTTTTGGGTGTACTATTAGGATCTCTTTGATGGCTATTTCGTTTTTGTTTTCATTTTTTTTTTTGGAAAATGGTAATAAAAAAAAAACGTTTGGTAAACTTAATTTTGTTTTGTTTTTTCAAAAACAATTTTAAAAAAGGGACCAAAAATGAAAACAAAAAATAAGTAGTTTCCAAAAAAAAAGAAATCAATTTTAGTATCCAAAATTACCATTTTGTCACCTAAGAGGTTTAGGGTCTCTTTGATAGCTATTTCGTTTTACTGTTTTTTGTTCTTGTTTTCATTTTTTTTTATAAAAAAAATGGCAATAAAAAAAGCGTTTGGTAAACTTAATTTTGTTTTGTTTTTTCAAAAACAATTTTAAAAATAGGAAATTAGCCATAAATCCCTCTCTACCAAAGATTTTTGAATTAGGCCCAACTTAAAAAAGATGTTGGCAATAGGTCTAAAAATAGCAAAATCCCTAAATTGAGATAAATAATTTTATCTTTTTACCCACAAGTGTTATATACATAATTATATACAGATATATACATACATTCTGTTATTTAGGTAACTGATTTAAATCAAGGTAATTTTCGTCAATTTTACATTGCATTATCAGTGTGCTATTTTCACTGCATTTTCAATATCCTGCTCACAGGTATGGCACAAAGGACCAAAACATATCCAATAGGCATCACCTAATCATCGTTCAAATTTACACTACGTTACAGTGTACAATTTTACACTATATTTTATCACTGTACGAAATTCCTCACTATTGATGGAAAAATTCAGTGTCAAATTAAATTTCCACTGAATAGAATTTCTCACTATCTCATAACAAGCAAAGAAATACAAGAATTTTCTAACTAGTGTAATATTTCACATCATTTCTCATAGAAAATTAGGAGAGAGAGAGAACAAATCTTACACAGAAAATTAGTAAACAAATATAAACGGCGCGTAGAAGAGAGAGAGAACAAATCTTACACAGAAAATTAGTGAACAAATATATAAATCAACAAAATTTTACACTGACAATCAACACAATTTTTACACTGAAATTCAATGAAAGCACAAAAAAAAATCATGATCAAAAGAAAGTCATCGTCAGTAATCAAAACAAAACCCAACAAGAGTCAATTTTTACACTGAAAATCAGCGAACAAGTGTAAACTCAATACATTTCTATACTGAAAATCAGCACATTTTTTACACTAAAAATGAGTAAACAAATCGGTAAAAATTAAAAGTTTTAACACTACACATCACCGAAGCAAGAAACCAAAATTGAAGCTAAAACCCATAAACATTTTGAATCAAAAACCAAAACTGAATCAAGCCGGAATCTTAAGTCCAATGTCCACTTCGCTCATGTAGAGAAACCCTCCATCCTTTCTTATCAAAATATAGTCGTGGCTCAGAGCAAGGATGAAGCCACCGGCTAAGGCGTTGCCAAAGATGGCGGCGGTCGGAGACATCGGTGGAGTTATTGGTCCAGGCGAGATCGTAGCCGTTTGGAGGAGAACTTGATGTGCGCGGTGGTGATGAGGGCGGGGGAACTGGAGGATTCAGATCGAAGGTGGTGGTGGAGGGCGGCGGCGGCGGCGTCTCTCTCTCTCTCTCTACTCTCTCTCTCTCTCTTTGACTAGATTTTGGGTATATATAGATATTACATTGGATATGATTTTGAATTTGAAATTCATTTTTTTCTTAGCAATGATTGTACATATCTGGATAGAGAAGGGTAGTGTGGTCCAAAATTAAATTTGTGGACCTATCACCAAAATGTTTTTAGGAGTAGACCTACTATAATAAAGTTACACTAAAATAGATTTAATACTAGTTAACCCTTTTAAAAAAGGGACCAAAAATGAAAACAAAAATAAGTAGTTTTCAAAAAAAGTAAAATCTATTTTGGTATCCAAAATTACTATTTTGCCCTTATAAATTTTAAAAGCCATAACTGTTTAAGATTAAACCAAATTGAATATCGTCAAAACTTATGAACTCATACAAGTATTTTTTTTTTGCTGGACCAAAAAGTATATAACCACAAAATGACCAAATTGCCCTTAGATCTTTCATTTAATTAATTTAAAAATCAAGACTTCAAATAACACAAGGTGTCATACCCAAAAGTTATTCGAGGTTCTGGATTTAATGGCGGGGTCCATTTGATCTGAATCTATTTGTAAAATGACTATTTGCCCTTCATACTTCAAAATGCTATAACTTGTTAACACTAAACTATAATTGAATATCGTCAGAGCATGTGAACTCATATTTAAGATAAAAAAAAATATTTGGGACCTAAAAAGTACATATATGGTAAAATAACCAAATTGCCATTGGGGTTTACATATACAAAGTTAACATTATTAATATCTTCAAATAATATAGAGTGGCCTATCCCGAGTTTTTCGACGTTCTGGATCCAATAGTAGGGTCCATTTGGCATGAATATATTTTTAAAACAACAATGCTAGGGGCACTACCAAATTCCGCTAACACTCATACCCACACTCTATCTCTCTCCTAGTGGCACTTTGAAACCACTGCGAACCCCACAGTGCCACTAGGAGAGAGATAGAGTGTGGGTGTGAGTGTTAGTGAAATTTATTAGTGTCCCAAATATTACTCTTTTTAAAATGACTATTTTGCCATTCAAATTTTCAAAATACCATAACTTGTTAAGACTAAACTAGAATTGAACGCCGTTAGAGCCGGTGAGCTTATATTTAAGATAAAGAACATTTTCGATCTAAAAAGTACATATATGGTAAAATGACCAAATTATCCTTGAGGTTTTCATATACAAAGTTAACATTGTTAAAATCGTCAAATAATACAGAATAGCCTGTTTTTGGATATTCTGGATCCAATGGTACGGTCCATTTGGCCTGAATATATTTGTAAAATGCCTATTTTGCCCTTAAACTTTAAAATGCCATAACTTGTTAAAATAAATCAGAATTTAACGTCGTCAAAGCCTGTGAACTCATATTAGAAGAACATTTTCGAACCTAAAAAGTATATAGATCGTAAAATGACCAAATTGCCCTTGGGACTTACATATAAGAAGTTTACATTGTTTAAGTCATCAAATAATACGGAGTGACACATCCCTAGGTTTTTTGATGTTCTGCATCCAATGGTAGGATCATTTGGCCTGAATATATTTGTAAAATGACTATTTTGCCCTTCAAACTTCAAAATACCATAACTTATTAAGACTAAACTATAATTAAAAACCATCAGAGCCTCTGAGCTCATATTTAAGATGAAGAGCATTTGTGACCTAAAAAGTATATAGATCGTAAAATGACCAAATTGCCCTTGGGGCTTAAATATAAGAAGTTAACATTGTTAAATTCTTCAAATAATACAGAGTAATCTAGCCCGATATTTTTCGACATTCTGAATCTAATTGTCACGACCCATCCCGTTAACGTGCGGAAATAGGACACGTGGCACGCCACCAAGACTCATCCATCCATTTAATAACTATACACAGCGGAAAAGAACTTTAAAACAACCTTAAGTATACAAAACTTTAGGAAACATTACCCTCCGAGTTGAAAAAAACCATATAAAATTGAAAACGTAATTATATTTCAAATCGAATGATTTTATGTTGAAAGGGGTCCCAAAGGTACCCTAAGAACCAATCAAAATATTTCAAAAATTTCCAGAAGGTATAGAAAAAGAATTCTAGTAGGGGGCATCTCGACCGGTCGAGCGACCCCATTCGACCGATCGAATGACCCTTTAGCAGAATCCTGCACAATGCTGCAGAATTCTTGCTAAGGCATCAAACAACCGACACTTCTTCCCTTCCACCAAACATGGATACCTTTTTTAAACTTCACCATCTATACTAGACTTTCAAGAACATTATTAAGACATTGTCACACCCGTTCCAGAAATTTATGATTTTGAAAATGCATAATTTGAGATTTTGAAATTATTAATGTTATTAATAATTTGAGTTGAGGTTGACGTGGGTCAACGGTAAGGTGTCAGTGAGGACAAGAGAACATGGAATTTCACATTTTGCATTGGCATGACTAAATGACATTTATATGATTTAAATGTGATTTGACTTTATCTGGTATTCCTGTGAATAGTAATTATACATGTGTAGTATAATTTCTAGTAATCTATTGTTATATCAGTTTGAGCACTATGGTGAGAACGTGAGTGATACGTTAATAAAAAAGGTAGGTTGGGTAGAGATTCCACAGAATATAGTTTTTGGACGTTATTTTTGGACCCAAACGAAACCTAGTTGAAAACTTTTAAAATTTATAGTTTTCACTCGTAAAGGCATAAAATGAACGTGTGCGAAGTTTCATGGGTTAATTAGAAGTTTGAGAAACTTGCGGGGAGGTAAACGTAATTTCCAGAACGTTTGTCTATATATTGAAGTGGATGAGATTTCATTCTCATCCAAACTTCCAAAATATCTAGAGAGAGGAGAGAGAAGGGAGATTGGAGCCAACGGGCTTTGCGACGCCGATCGACGACCGTTCGTCCGTCAGATTTTCTCCAGATTTCATATTTGAACTCGTGGAGGTAAGGGCTACGTTTTGATACTACTTAGGCCGTGTTTGGCCAATTTTTGTAAAAAATATTAATTCTAGACTTTTGGGGAAAACCCAGTAAAACTTGTAGGAATCGTCCCAAATTTGAAATCCGACGATTAATTAGCACCCTAGACGATCCTTCAAAGTTTGAAGAGAATTGCACGAGGTATGAATTCTAGATCTATGAAATATATGGATTTTCATGTTTTGAACATCAACTTTGATATTCTTGGATCCGGGCGAAATTCATGTATTAATTAGGCCCATTAATTATGCACGTAAAATTATATGAAAAGCACGTATAACTGTTTATGTGAGCATGTTATGTGTCTACTTGGGTCAAAGGGGAGTTTGGTGCAAATTCATCTGGAGTAAGCTCCTCGAACCTTGAGGATTCTGATTTGATTGTGATTGTAATGGAATTGGAATTGTGGTTGTGTCTGGATTGGAGGTGGGCCCAACCAGGACACGGTACCTGGTATGGAGGAAGGCCCAACCAGTGTACGAGATGCATGGGAGAGGTGGGCCTTCTACGGCATCGACCGGATGAATGTGTACCACTCACCCTAGAGACTATTTCTATGTGTTTTAGATGCTTAAACCATGAACTATCATATAAGCATACATTTAGAATTGTACGCTCAGTATATAGCTGAGCAGTGGAGATGTACTCAATTGTAGGTAAGAGGAAAGAGAAGAAGAAGCGTGTTGAGTGAGGCCGAGGAACGCCGGGGAATCACCTTTGTATATGTTTTTGTTTTAATCCTAAAACTTGTGTAAGGATTGGGAAATTGTAATATGTTGTAATAGAACCATAGATTAGTTTTGTAGTATTGTAATCTTGTAATTGAACGTCTGTAGTTATGTTTTAAATGTTGTAATTCAGTTATGGTTGTGATTGTTGTTAGTGTGGAAAAGCATGAGTTGTTAATTTTCACAACAGGGCTGCCCAACAGGGGAGCAGTCGACTTGACCCTATGTTAGTCGATTGGATCTCGTGGGATTGAGACACTGAAAGTGAATAGTAATGGAAACAGTCGACTGGACCCTTTATCAGTCGACTGAACACTGTTGATTTTTGGCTACTGCTTCTATTATATAATGGCAAAACCAGTCGACTGTACCATAACTCAGTCGACTGGACCCCTTTTGAAAATGTTGTATTTTGGTTCTGCTTAACACAGTCGACTGGGGACCTTTGATCAGTCGACTGAACTACTATAGATTCTAGCTATTGATCCAAATAGTAACCAGTGCAGTCGACTGGGTTCCCTGATTAGTCGACTGGACCTCTGTTAAGAATTTAGGGTTTTGGTTTCTGCTAGGCACAGTCGACTGGACCCTAGGCACAGTCGACTGAACCTCTGTTTTCAGAACTGATTCTTTTGAATGTGTTTTCACTTGGCCAAAACTTTTTTTTTTATAACTCAAATTTTCAATGGATTTGTTAACTCAGAGGGCAATGTTTCCTAAGTTTTAAAATACCCAGGGTTGTTTTAAAGTTCTTTCTGCTGCGTATCGTTAGATGATGATTGGATGAGCCTTGGTGGCGTGCCACGTGTCCTATTTCCACGCGTAGTGGGATGGGTCGTGACAGACATGGTAATACGCGAAAAGAACAATAACGGAACAAGCTAAGACTTGTTTGGATTAAAAACATAAAAGAACTATTACATTCCTCCGAAATGCTAAATTTACAAGTTAAGCTTCCAAACACGAATCCATAAATTCGGATTCATTACAACAAAACTAAAAGGAGTTTTAACACATGTTACAACCTTATAAAACAATTCCAAAGCTTAAAAGTATAGTCTTAAGTCTTAACTTCCAAAAGTTACATTTTCGAAAAAGGAATGGAACCCAAAACATATACAAAGTGATTCAACCCTGTCGTCCCCGCGGTCTCACTCTTCGCGCTTCTTCTTTCCTTTCTTCTTGTCACCTGCAATGGAGTAACACTCCACTGCTCAGCTATATGTTGAGTGCACAATTCTAAACATATGCTTATATGACAATTCATGTTCTAAACATTTAAAACACATCAAAATAGTCGCTAAGGTGAGTAGTACGCTTCCATCCGGTAAATGAAACCGATGTCGTGAAAGGTACACCTCTTCCATGCATCTCGTACACTGGTTGGGCCTTCCTCCATACCAGGTACCGTGTCCTGGTTGGGCCTTCCTCCATACCAGACACCATACTATCAATTCTCAAAATCCTCAAACTTCGAGGAGCTTACCCCCGGACGAAATTGCACTACACTCCTTTTGACCCACAAAACACATAACATGCTCATATACACATTTGTACATGCTTTTATCGCATTTCTACGTACATAATTAATGGGCATACATAATACATGAATTTCACCGGATCCAAAAATATTAAGTTCAATGGTTAAAACATGGAATTTCCTATAATTCATACGCTTAGAATTCATACCTCGTGCGATTTTCCTATAACTTTGAAGGATGAATTAGGAGATCAATTAAATGTTGGCTTTCGAATTTCAAACGATTCCTACAAGTTTACACGCATTTACCCCAAAATTCTAACATTAGGACATTTATAAAAAAATCTAACCAAACATGGCCTAATATATATCAAAATGTAGGCTTTACCTCTACGAGTTCAAATCTCGAATTTGGGAAAAAACTAACGATCAGAAGCTCGTCAATTCGTGTCGGAAAGCTCGTAGCAACTAAATCCCCAAATCTCCCTTCTTTGGATTTCCAATTTAGGTTTGAAGAAATGAAATTAATTCATGAGTTTCTATATATAGGCACGACTCTCGGGAATTACGTTTACCTCCCCAAGAGTTCTCAAAACTCCTAATTTTTCCCTGAAACGTCGCACACGTCCATTTTATTACTTCATGAGTGAAAACTAAAATTTATAAAAGTTTTCGTCTAAGTCTCGTTTGGGTCCAAAAATATGTCCGAAAACTATATTTCGTGGAATCTCTACACAACCTACCTTTTATAAAACGCATCGCTCATGTTCTCACCACAATTCTCAAAATGATATCTAACAGTATCAAAATTATCAGAATTTACTCTACAAAGGTAAAATTTACTATTCATGAAATACCAGATAAGTCAAATAACATTTAAAACATATAAATGCCATTTAATCATACGGATGCCTCATGGTTCTCCGATTACTGTGTCCTCAATCGACACTCCACCATTGACTACAGTCAACAACTTATCTAAATTATCAAATAACATTGATAATTTACGAAATTCAAATATGCATGTTAAAATCATGAACTTTTTGGAACGGGTGTGACACTAATGGCGGGGTGTATTTGCATGAATATATTTGTAAAATGACTATTTTTCCCTTACAAATTTAAAAATCCATAACGGTTAAGATTTAACCAGAATTGATCATTTTATGATCCATATACTTTTAGGTATTTTGATTTAATCTTAACATGTTATGGTATTTTGAATTTTTAAGAGTAAAATAATCATTTTGCCCTAAAGTATTCAGGCCAAATAAACCCCTTCATTGGATTTAGAATGTTGAATAACCTTAGTCTAATACACTCCGTATTATTTTAATACTTTAACAATGTTAACTTATTACAAGTAAGCCACAAGGGTAATTTGGTCATTTTACCATATATATATATATATATACATTCTTTGTACATTCCCAAATGTTCTTCATCTTAATATGAGCTCACAAGCTCTGATGACGTTCAATTCTAGTTTAATTTTAATACGTTATGGCATTTTGAAGGTAAAAATAGTCATTTTACAAATAGATTCATACCCAATGGACCCTACCATTGGATCCAGAACGTCAAAAACTAAGGATAAGTCACTCCAGATTATTTGACGACTTCCACAATGTTAACTTCTTGTATGTAAGCCCCAAGGGCAATTTGGTCATTTTTTTTATCTATATACGTTTTAGGTTCCAAAATGTTTTTCATAATAATAAGAGTTCATAAACTTTGACGATGTTAAATTCTTATTTTATTTTAACAAGTTTTGGCATTTTAAAGTTTTAAGGACAAAAAATAGTCATTGTACAAATATATTCAGTCCAAGTGGACCTTACCATTGGATCCAGAACGTCAAAAAATATCGGGGTAGGCCACTCTGTATTATTTGAAGACTTTAACAATGTTAACTTCATATATGTAAATCGCAAGGGCAATTTGGTCATTTTACCATATATGTATTTTTTAGATCCCAAATATTCTTTATCTAAAATATGAGCTCACAGACTCTGACGGCGTTCAATTCTAGTTTAGTCTTAATAAGTTATGACATTTTGAAATTTGAATGGCAAAATAGTCATTTTACAAATATATTCAGGTCAAATGGACCCTACCATTGGATCCAGAACGTCGAAAAACATTGGAATAGGTTGCTCCGTATTATTTGAAGATTTTAACAATATTAACTTTTTATATGTGTGTCTCAAGGGCAATTTGATCATTTTACAACGTATATATTTTTTAGGTTCCAAAATGGTTTTCATAATAATATGAGTCTCAAGGGCAAAGTATTCATTTTACTAAGTAGTTATAAAATTTTGACACAAAAATATAGTTTACCAAACGCAAATTTTTGTTTTTATTCTCTCTTTTTAAAAATAAAACAAAGTTTTTTAAAAATAAAACAAAGTTACCAAACACATATTTTATTTTATTTTTTAAATGAACACAAAAATTTCTAACACAAAAACTAAAAAATGAAAACAAAAAAAATGAAATGGTTATTAAACGGGGCCTTAGTGTTCGAGTAATGGGGAGTGTGGCCACTGGGGAATTCACCCGGCGATTCCAGGGCCTTGGGACATTGGTCGAGGTGCGCGCAAGCTGGCTTGGACACCCCCGATTACCAAAAAAAAAACTACAAATGTAATGTGGCATTTGGTTGTAATAAAGTTGGCTCAATTTTAATTCAACAAAATCTTAATTATTTGTCCCATCACATTTTCTTATAACTTCTTAATTTATTCCAACTCAAATTGCTTTACCATTTGTCAAACTTTCGCAATTTAAACAAGCAATCAATCATTGTTATAAATATGCAGTGGTATACAAAAAATCCAAATAACCACTATAAATAAATAGAGGGGAAAAAAAAACCCTCACGAGTGTTGCCTCCGAACCCTCATATACAAGGGCGGAGGACAGAGAGGGCTAGGGTGGGCTATAGCCCATCCCATTTTTTGGAGGAATTTATTTATTTATTTATTTTTTATGTAATCACCCCCTCTTAAATATATATATATATATATATAAATAGGGCACAGGTTGACCCACTGACCCGCGCTCCATCCTGGTGCCCTGCTGACTCACGATTTTTTTTAGGCTTAAATACCCAGTGCACACTAGAGCCCGACTATATCTATATATATATTGTGTAATAATCTGTCCCAAACGTAATTTAGCCCTACTTGTATATTTGTCTCGTTACCTTTTCTTATCACTCCTCGTCTTATCATAATATAGGCGCAGGAAATGTTGTTGCAATCTAATGTACAATTACAAGTATGCTCTGTTCTTGTAAAATTACTTTTACAGAGTGAATCTCTCTCTCTCTCTCTCTCTCTCTTTAATTCTCTCAACATTGAGGCTATATTTCATAGGAAAATGCTTACAAAGTACATTTCTTAGATACTTTACGGAAAAGGATTCAGTGCAGTTAGCACAGTGCAGTTCGCACTGTGCTACTCACAGTTTGTACAGTAAAACTGCTTTTGCAAAAGCAGTTTTTGAAAACTGGGCAGTTTTACTGTGCAAACTGTGAGTAGCACAGTGCGAACTGCACTGTGCTAACTGCACTGAAGCATTTTCCATACTTTACTAGCCCAAGTGTAAAAATGTGTCAATGTGCACATTTGTGACACAGAAGTGGACCAATAACATTGTAAAAGAAAAGTATCAAATGGACTGTACTGCATTTAAGTGTTGTGCTGTTTCATATACTGCTAACAAACCACTACTTTGGTATTAGCTTCCCCAAGTTTTGACATAATTATTGTTCCACCAATAGGCAAAATTTGTAGAGCAATTAGAAGTAATAGAAGGAATTTATCTCAATTGTCTACAGCAACAAACACTATAATCTCTCAAACATTTCAAGCACTTTTTAACCATAGAGCAATAAACACAATAATCTCTCAAACATATGAAGCACTTTTGACCATAGATTTATTTCCATCCACTGAAAAAAAAAAAGGTCTCTTAGTAAAGAATTTCCAATACAAACAACAGATCGAATAAATTTCCGCAAACTCGTAAACAAGAAAATAAATACATAGAAAGCAATAAGAATACCCTTTTCTTCTCATGCTTTACATCCCCCAATTTTCACACCCGAAAACGAAAAAAGAAAAAAATAAAATAAAATTCGTGTAGCGATCATGGTCAGATACAAAACAAAGAAACGAATAATAATTTCCCGAATGATTCTACAACTGTTAGAGCTGCTGCAACTTCCGAAGATGCTCCAACAGAGAAGTAGCCTTCCGCTTAGCCCTCTCGGTTCCACTCTTGGCAAGCTCGGTGAGCGGTATAACAGCACCGAGCCGACTTATACAAGCGAGATTCTCCGTATCTCTCTTACACAGCGACAGTAAAATGGCAGCCGCGTTTTCTTTGTTTCGGGGCAGCCCGGTCCTAATAAGATCAATCAAGACCGGTATAGTGCTAGCTTTTACAATGGAAGATTTAGCCTCTTGGTGGCTAGCAAGAACCGAAAGTATAGTCAAAGCCTCATCAACCATGCTATTACTTGAATCTGTAAGCATTTTCAATAATGCCGTGATGATCCCAGCTCGGACAGCTCTGCCCTTGTTTCCCTGATAAATACAGAGGTTAAACAGTGCTGTGGCAGCGTCTTTTTTCCCTCTTGGGCTCCCGTTCTCGAGCAATTCTACCAATGCTGGTATTGACCCTGATGCACCGATTATTATCTTGTTCTCGTCTAAAAGTGACAAGCTAAAAAGGGTAGCCGCGGAATTTTCTCTTGCTTCCATGCTTCCGACTCTGAGGACTTGGACAATGGAAGGAATGGCATTAGCAAGCATTATGAGTCCCTTGTTATTTTCGTATATAGATAAATTGAGAATTGAAGTGACAGCATTTTCTTGAATTAAGCCGTCTTCGGATGTTAATAGGTTGACCAGAACAGGAATAGCTCCGGCTTCTGCTATTAGAATTCTATTATCCGTGCTTCTCTTTGAGAGGGAACGAATTTCAGAAACCGCGGCTCTGCGCTCTTCAATGGACTGGCTAGAGAGCTTGCGCACCAGAGCTTCAATGGCTGCTATGTCTCCGCTAACATCACGAAATGAACCATCACTCTTCTTAAGCCGCCCATTTGTTAGTGTCATTGGCTGCTCAATATTGTGTGTCGTGCACCATTGAGATATTAGGCTTCTCAAAACGTAATTTGGGGTTAGAGTTAGATGTTGCAGCTTTTGCTGAGTTTTTGGGCATGTTGTGTTGCCACAATCTATCCATCTCTGTATGTAAGATCTCTCATAAGTCTGTCAAAGCCGAAAGAACTAAAATTAGAAGACAAGTGTCATGAATTTGGCTGACAGGCTGAGTTTTAGAATTCTCAGTGAACACCTTCTAAGACCATAATAATGCTAAGGCAGAGACTTAATACTCAGTTTATTTCAACGTATATATATATATATATATCATTTTCCTTTTTATTTTCCGGTGTTTGCTTGACACTAGAAATTTTTTTTGCATATAACAAAAAATACATTCCTTGAGCACTTTGAGAAGCACAAATATAGTTTCCAATATAAACATCCTAGAATTATTAGTATATAGGAATATATACAAGCGACAATTTATGTTTGGTTATATATAACGTATATACAGAGAAATATATACATGTACAAGGTTTTATGTACACATGTTAATATATACGTATACGGATTTTGGGCATTTCACTTTTAAGTATTATTCCACAAAATGGCGTACCGAGTTTTTCCGTAAACCATTTTTCACATTTTAAGCTACATACATTGTCCTCAAAACCTTCGTAAAACATTTTACTAACAAGCATTTTCCAGAAAATATTTTATGCCGCAACAAGAGGAGCATTAGACACATTTCCTACTGTTTTAAGATGTGCTTGGTCCATGTGTACAAGTTCCTCTTAACTGATGTGACACATATAGCATCTTAGAACATTATGTCCATAACAAAATGTAATGAAAAATCATATAAGCAATTGGTGAACCATACCTGTCCTGTAGCTACAATTACAGGATCTCTCATTAGTTCAAGAGATATGGGGCAGAGGAAATCATCAGGAAGTACAGGAGAATCTGGCTTCTTATTCTCTTCTAGACTCGTCGTAGCCGAGTATTTTCCGCTGCTAGCATCAGCATTATCACTTGGTAGACACACGTCAGATGATGCATGGGCATTCCTCTGTTTTACAGTTTCATGAATCATCTGATTCCAAGTATGTGCTTCCAAACCATTACGATCCACAATTATATCCACCTTTGTGTTAACTTCAAGATCGATATTACCTATATTCTCTAAATGCAAGCTTCCGATTGCCCTACAGCCAGATTGTAGCCGATCCATTTCTCTGTCCAGTGGCTGAGATGTGGCACGGTATAGAACTGTCGAATTTAGGGGGCCACCATATCTTTCGGTGGCTCTTCTTAGCTGTGCTCTAACCAATTCCACCTGAGAAAATTAAGAAGGAGAAAAAAAAAGAAAGAAAAATAATTATAGGGAAATTCAGTCGAGAAGAACTATTTCATGGCTTGACTGACTTTATTCG
Organism: Hydrangea macrophylla; assembly: GCA_033977485.1. Taxonomy (NCBI): domain Eukaryota; kingdom Viridiplantae; phylum Streptophyta; class Magnoliopsida; order Cornales; family Hydrangeaceae; genus Hydrangea; species Hydrangea macrophylla. Next base: position 17,741,294 of record CM066987.1, on the reverse strand, counting down.
GAACTCAAAAACTACCTGTTCCTTTACTTCCACTGAGATGTCAAAATGATCATATGGCAAGTTTCCCAATGCTTTCTCTAGCTTCCATGTCACACACTGAAATTGAAAGTTGATTTTCTTGGAAGCCCCCTCCTTAAACAAGAAATAGCAGAATTTAAAGAGCCACCCAACATTTTATCGAGACTGAGCATGAAGATAAAAGAATTTCAACAACATTAAGTTTCCATGCCATCTAAAACTTAACAGTATTTTAAGGATAGCACTTAAAACTAGAAATATTATGCTTCTAATATCCCAAACATAGCATAATATTAATCTTTACACACGGGTTGTTAATATTTGAAAATCAAACACATTCACAAACTAGTTATATTCACAGGATGTACAATTCTCAGATGCTTACAATCCATATCCGATAGGAAAAATCATTAACCTGCCTGACTTATGTTTTGCTCACTTCACTATAGCAACCATATAACTAATAAAACTGCGTTTAAATAATTAACAAACAACAATTGACTTTTCCCTGTTTCCACTATTTTTTCTCAAGACCAAGTCCACCTCAAGAATACTTAACCAAGGAGCTTTTACTAGAACAGGAAAATAAGTTGGATTTACATATGTGCAAAATAAAGAGACTAATGCACTTCTATGGAAGATTGATTTAGTCCAAGTTGGGGGAGCCAAATTGGAAAGAGAATGATCCAAATCAGAGAGTTGAGATAGAGAAGGGTATGTATCCCTTGGATTCAAACAATGTGGATCATTCTCTTCACTATAGCAACTTATCCGATAGGAAAAATCATTGACCTGCCTGACTTATGTTTTGCTCGCTTCACTATAGCAACCATATAACTAATAAAACTGCGTTTTTAACAAACAACAATTGACTTTTCCCTGTTTCCACTACTTTTTCTCAAGACCAAGTCCACCTCAAGAGTACTTAACCAAGGAGCTTTTACAAGAACGGTAAAATAAGTTGGAAGGTTTACACATGTGCAAAATAAACAGACTAATGCACTTCTATGGAAGATTGATTTAGTCCAAGTTGGAGGAGCCAAATTGGAAAGAGAATGATCCAAATCAGAGGGTTAAGATAGAGAAGGGTATGTATCCCTTGGATTCAAACAATGTGGATTTGTTGAAATTGAATGGACGATGGATCCATGAAGCCAACCCAATAGTTGGAATGAAGTTTTGTTTAGTTCCTAAAACCAAAGTAATTTGGAGATGAAAACCAGATCGGCTGCAAATTTAGAGACAACTAGAGGCTAGAAAGGCACAAAACAAAATGTGTTTGGCCTATAGCTTTAGGGTTTATGATTACTCTAAATCTGAATAGGGTTAAGTTCCCCATAATACATGTGTAGAACTTACATATAGAGGATTTGAAAGAAAAATAAAATAAAAATGACTGTAAAAGGAATAATGTGAAAGCTTTTAAGTTGGGGATGAATCTGATCTATTCCAATAACTTTGCTTCACGCAGGATGATCAGTTTGTAATACACTGTCGACAAAAACAAATTTTCTTGTAAGCAAAGAAAATATCATTACGAAGCAAAGGAAAAAATCCGTCAAAAATGAAATTGGCATCTTCAATCATCAAAGAACTCTTCAAAAGAATCATATCTATGAAAAATCCCTTTAGTCCAAAAAAGGAGGGATTGTCAACAATTCTGTGAAATCCCATTCCAAATTCTGCATAACGATTGTTTACCCAATTCATAGAGAAGAAGATAGAAAACTGAGTAGAGCTAGAAACTCGTTATTTTCTCAACCCCATTTTCCAACAAGGGGAAAAAAAAAAAAATTGTTCATTGACTATTTCCCACAATCAGAGACAACAACAGATCATTGCAATAGTCCCGATTCCAAAATCAGGTGTTACCAGGTTCAATTGAATTCATATCACTTGATAAAATCAGAAGATAACTGATCAGATAATCAGAAGATTAATTCACAATCATTATGTCAACTATAATTCAGATCTAATGTCACCACATATATACAACTACTTATACCATCGATAATCAGATAGTTGATTTTCATAAAAATTAGCAACAAAAAAACTTCAAAATTCAACAAATCCAAATCCATTAACTGAAACACTATTGAACTGGATGCACATTACTCATATACAATTCCACAAATATACAAATATATACATAAATAAGTAACACTTACAGAGGAGATCTTGGGATCGAAGTTTCCGGCGTCCGTAAGGAGTCGTTTAGCAGCTTGAAGAGTCGCCGTGAGATCAGACAAGCAAGTAGACAAAGACGACGAAGTCGATGCATCCGAGAGCCTCAAATCGGACTTGAACTCTCTAATCTCTTCCAAGAGGTGAGAGAGAAGAGCGATTCTTCGTGAAAGATCTGTGCAGTCTCGTTTGAATGCTCCATCGAAGCCGGCGCCGGAGATCCGCACGACATCGCCGACGAGACGGAGTGGCGCCTGAGCTGCCGCACCGGCGACGAGGACCTCTTGGCCGGCCATGGGCGTCCGCGGTGGCGGTGGTAGGCGTCGCAGCTTTGTTTTCTCTCTCTATATCTATATGTGTATATACATACAATACAAAATGCAGTAGTAAGGAGACAAATGGGTTGGATTAAGAGGTGGAGGAACTCTTCCTTCATCAATTTTTATTTTTATTTTTCTTTATTTATTTATTAGAAAGGTATAAAAGGAAGGGTAAATTACATTGAGCTCCCCTAAGTTATGGTTTAATTACATAGACTCCTCTGTATAACTATTAGTAATTAGTACACTGTTTGGTGAGTGCATTTCCGTTCACCTATTTGGAAAGCACAAGGTACATTTATTTAAAGCATGATTGTGGTTGTAGGTGTGTGCCTATCATTGTTGTTTTGCTCTAATAATGCTAGGCACACACTTTCAACTACACCTCAAATCACAACACATGCTTTAAATGTATGCACCTTGTGCTGTGTGAAATTTTTACACAGGACCCATACTTTTTTTAAAAAGCACAAAATACAACATTTAAAACATGATTGTGATTTAGAATACGGTTGTAAGTGTGTGCCTAACATTGTTAGTTTTTTGCTCATCAACTACTACCATTTTGACATGTGTCTTATTTAGTAATTGTATTGATAAAAAAAAAAAAAAAAATCACATGTCAAAATGGTAGTAATCAGTGAGCAATGGATGCACTATTAGGAAAGAGTAATGAACACCCCACTCTCATCCACACCCCCAAATACATTTAGCACATCCCGAACTTTGATTGTCCTTAATTCTGGTGGGTTCCACATGAGTTCTACGTAGGATCCGCTAGAATTAAGGGACAAGATGTGTTGAATGTGATTGGAGTATGGTCGATGGGGTGAGTATATGTCACGCCCCGACGTAGCATAAATATGGAAAGCGTTTAATTTCCTTTATGGACCCGTAGGTCGCGACAGTTTGAAGGATCGATTCCGTCCCAAAAACTTCTAACAACATAAAACTATTAATCAGAGTAGGGCAAACAGGGCTCATAAAAATTTTTCTAACTTATTACAACTTATGGTACGGGGTTAACTAAGGCACAGACCGCCTTAAAAAAAAACAATAACTTAAAGTCTATTACAGTCATCCTTATTACAAAACCAAATCATATCTTAAAGCACATAAACATAAAGCATATAAAAGTAAATTCTCTTCTCAGCAGTTGATCTCAATTAGCATAGTCATATGGTTCATCCTGATTATAACCTGCAAAGCCTGAACACGAATGTCCAGGACGCATCAACGCCGTCAGCTTCAAGAAGCTGGTGAGTATTAAAAACATAACTCTGAATGTAAAACATACTCATTTACCTTTTTCCCATTTCCATTTAAATACCACAAGTTTATATTTATGATAAAAAAAAACTCGTTTTAGAAAACAACCACAACATTATTTAAAAGATAATTTCACACATATGTGACCGTGTATGAGAACAATGCACCATCTCATCTATCCGACTCTTTTCTCTCGACAACACCCAACAACCCTCTATCCTACTCCTGGTATCTTTGAAATACTAAGATAGCCACACTTTAGCAACAGGGCGCCAGGGAGTGTCCAGTTTGCCTCACACTTTGGTCCGGGGTACCAGGGAGTGTCCAATGCCTCACACTTTGAATACCCTAACCGCCATGCAAATACCGGGGCAACCCCCACACAGGTATCCAGACTCGAGTCATTCAGGGAGTGTCTATAGGCCACACTTTAGCACTTCCATGGGTGCCAGTGAGTGTCCAAGTTCGGCTTCACACACTTTAACGCTTCCATGGGCGTCAGGGAGTGTCCATTTTTGCCACCTTCGCATTTCAAAGACACCCTCATCCTCTTTTTCAACTCCAACCACAATCACATCCACAACCACAACCATAACCACAGCCACAATTACAACCACAACCACAACCACAACCACAACTCAAACTCATACTCTTTCCACACAATCATTACTCTTTTCCACACTATCATTACTCTTTTACACACTACCAACACTCACCATGCATGTACAACTGACTCCACATGAATGTCATCAAACTTTAAACATAAAGGAATTCACAGAATTAAAGAAATAATACGCGTACGGGGATTGAAAATTCGTAATTCATTGCCTTAATCATTTTAAACATAACTAATAGCATTCTAAAAACTGCTACTGAAATCCTCGTTTTCTGTCCAAACGGTGCAGAATCTGAGAAAATTGCATTTGACGAAAAGTGTGCAGAATCGAGTTTTGCTTGGGACAACGCGGACAGAACCTTAAATTTCATTCGATTTCCTAACAAATATCTGAAAACAAAATTCTGCTACTGTTAAAATTAAAAGAGAAAATATTAGATTGAATTTCTAATATACTTTTTCTGCTACTGTAATCCTCATTTTCTGCCCAAACGGTGCAAAATCTGAGAAAATTGCATTAGACGAAAAGTGTGCAGAATCGAGTTTTACTTGGGACAATGCGGGCAGAACCTTAAATTTCATTCGTTTTCCTAACAAAAATCTGAAAACAAAATTCTGCTACTGTTAAAATTAACTACCTAAATCAGTAAATAAGGAATGAGTTACATTTGGAGTGAGTTAGTAATACTCACTGTGATATAGATTTGAAGAAATTGTTGAGAAAGAAATATAATTACGAAATTCCCAAAATCCAAGCTTTGGCTATGGAGGATTGAGCTCTTCTCTCTCTCTACGAAATTGAAGAACTTCTCTGCACTCTCTAAACTCTCTGTGTATACTGAATTATGCTGTGATGAATGTGCAGAAAGTGTAGTGTGGTTGGGTGTATAAATAACCAAATTCCTACCAAGAAAACATTGGCCTAACTTCCCACTCAATCTCCATTAACCCCCATATAATACCATGAATGTGCAGCAATGAGGTGTATGCACTGCCCTTTATTCTCCACTACTGAAAGTAAGAGGTAGGTGGAGATGAGGTGGGTCAATGTGTGTTTGGGTAATCTAGCTTATGGCATAAGGACAATACACATACAACAACATTTGCCAAACAAGACCTAAGGAAAAGCATCAGCATAATAATTTGGGTATAAATATATTTGTTCAATCATTTACTTCCAAAATTCTGTGGAAGTTTAACACTGCGCGGACAGTTTTAAACTTACACTGGTATTTTCGTGATACGGTGTTTATCACAAAAATACAGAGAATTCATTTTAACGTTAGAAATAGTTTTCTGATTTTATAAAAATACAGTTTGAGTTTAAAAGAAATAATTCCACCGTCTTGAAATACAGTTTTGAAATTTAACACAGGTATTGCAAGTTTTTATGAAAATTGCATTTTGACCCCAAAAGAAATTTCAATTATGAAATTAGTCAAGAATTAAACTTTTCACATAAGAATTAACATATAAACAGACAATATATATTAAATTTTAAATATGATAATGCAAATGATAATGAAAATTTTAAATATAATAATGCATGAAAATGCAGGTTATTACAGTATATCATTATTGATTAGGTAAAGAAATGGACAGAAGCTTTAAAGTTACATTTTAAGGACACAAGTTTAGGTTTGATAGGTAAGATAAAATATTTTAAACATTTTAGTCAAATGGCCTATAAAATTGACCAATTTAATTTTTTATTTTAGTGAAATCTCTCTCAACATTTATATTTCATGTACGTAACTAGTTATGTAAAATTTTTAATTACAACATATTTCTAAATTTCACATAATTAATTGTGTGAAACTTTTTAGCATAAGTATTTGATTTGATTAAGTTTCATTAATTAAAAATTTTGATCAAAATTAAAAAGGAGTTGTTCTTTAAACTCAGATTATCTAATATGACAGTAGGGGTGGAAGAAAAACCGTTCGGACCGAGCTTAGTTCGCTTTACACTAAAGAATTCTTGTGTAAAAACTGAACCGAACTACCAAAATACACTAAATTAAAATAGAACCAAAATCGACCGGTCAGTTTGAAAACTCTTCCAAAACGAACCGAACTGAATCGATTACACCCCTAAATATGAGGGATTTTTTTATATACCAAATTTCTTAAACAAATTTTTTTTTTTTTGAATATTTTCAACAAAAAGGTTAATTTTCTGTTAGTCAACTAATAGTTGATTATACGAAGGGAGGTAAGTGTTACACAACTTCAAATATTAAGGGAGGTCAGGTTATTTTTGATTAATAAGGGAGGTCCATGTAATTATGTCATACCTCAAGGGATGTCAGTATAATTTAGTAATTTTAAAGGAAAATGAAAATAATAATTCTAGAGAGAGAAAGAGAGGGGGTGAGGAAACCGAGATTCTCGGAACGAAGTAAAAATCAGTAATTTAAAAAATGTGGAATGGATAGAAGAAAACAAAGGATTACAGTTGGATTCAGAATATTGTGAATTGGAGTTCACAACAACTCAATTCTTTTTCTTTTTTCTTTTTCTTCTTTGCTAGCTCAGAGTTTTTCGGCTGTAAAGGGCATTCATTGTTTTCACAAATTGCAATTATTGGCTGTATACAATATGATATCCACATATATGTATATATATTGTGTTGTATATACCATAATATATGTATGGAGAATTCTATTATACGACCCATTGTATCATATGAGTAAATTTCTTTCTTTCTTTTTTTTTTTTATTTTTTTTATTTATTTTTTTTTATTTGGAAAACAACATTTGTTATTCTTGGAACAATATTTTGTTATCCTTCAGTACAAATTTTGTTATGGCAGTTTTGCTCAAGTAAAATTTTACACCCAAATTGTTATTCCCAAAAGAGTAATGTTAGAGTCACAAAGAGATATGTTCACAAAAGAATGTGGCACCCATGTGGTAGTAGGACCCACCATACTTAACTCTGCTATATGAGTACTACATGGGATGCTTACTCTTTCCAAAATAACAAATGTTGTTCCCGGATTTGATCATAGATACAAAAGGTCGTACCATAGATTCGCCCTATTTTATGTATATAAGAGATATGTAATTATAGTTTATTGAAAATTATTTTGGTATTTATGTACTGAAAATGCAATTATCCAGTGAAACTGTCACCTCACGTTAATCATCATCAAATTAAAGTGGTATATTACCAAACTCATTAAAAAAAAAAAGTTGTAATAATTCTCATTTTTATCACTTAATTGAATTATCAAACACATCCTTATTATCTCATCATTCATCAAAATGATCACTCAGTCCCTGTCTTGGATGAACCAGTCCATATAAGTCATTAGTCAGCACCTTGTACGTATATAATAAAATAATATAAATCTAGTTGATTAATATCCTTATATAGTTATATACTTTATTAAGAGTTGGTTAAAAAAAAAAAAAAAAAAGCAAGAGTTGACAATTAAAGAATTTGAAATTACCCTTAAAGAAATACAATAACAGAAAGGAGAAAAGGTTAATATATCATTTCAAATTTTAATGCGTTTAATCCAGATAAGTTAGATTATTTAGCACAGCTTAGGATGCAAGGCCGTAGCTAGAAATCTCATTCAGTGGGTACTAATGTGACGGGGCTAAGAAAGTTATACAAGCGACTCTCAAATAATTTTTTTTTTTAATCTATTTATACATTTTTATTAATAAAATAAATATATATAAAAAAAATAAATACAAACTATCTAAATTAACCGTGTTGAGTGGTACAGCACCATGTCCCTACGCCCCCTTTTAAGGTGGGAATTTGACTTTGGGATATGATGTTGACTTTCATTTGCAATTGACTCACTGACGAGCTTGTTGAACATCTTTTATATTTTTTATATGCATTTTCTTTTAAAGAAAAAAATTAGAAAGGAAAAATGATTTATAAATTATTTTAACATGTTAAACCCATTTTTTTTAATTTCTTTTAATAATTAGAAAAAAGCTGAGGGTGAGAATTTGTCTTTGGGGGAACGCAGACTTTGGTTTGCATTTGCATCACTTTTTTTTTTTGGTAATCGTGGGTGTCTGTTTGCACCCAAAAACCGTCAAATGATTTTTGAGCCCGAGTTGCGTGGAGCTGAATGAAGGAGAGGCCGGGCTAAGCAATAAATAACTTATCGGACTCGAGTATAGCCATGAGGCCGATGATAGATGATTGGGTAATGAAAGAGAGCCCGGTTGAAAGATTGAATATGGGTGAGGATTATCGGGCTCTGGGGAAACATAGCCTAGCACATTGAGAGCTCGATGGTGGAATGACGCAATGGGAAGTACAATCGGACACCGCGTAATGAAAGATGGAAGTAACAGACTGATTGGCCATGGGCGGTTAAAGAAAGTTAATCGGGCATGCAAACAGGTAGAGCCCGATTCATCCAGGAGAATCAGTGATGAGGCTGATTGACTCTGAGGTGAAGGCGGTGCTGTCTACAGCTGGCAGGATGTCTTCATCTTTGGAAGTTTTGGAAACAAGAGTCCGTTTAGGAAAGGATCTGTACATGGCCAGCTGGATTAGGTGTCTGATCCCTAAATTGAAGGGATTGATTCAATCAGAATACGGATAATGTAGGAATCAAAGATAAGGACGGATCTATTCAAATCAGCCAATCAAGTAAGCAGCTTGGGGCGCAGGTTAAGGAATTATTGTCCAAGTAGAAATCGTATAAGGCCGCTATAAATAAGAGGCAGGCCATTCAAGCAAAGGACTCCGCGTCACATTCGAAACAGCATACATACAGCACATTCGAAGCATTCAAAGTATTCAAAGTACTCTTAGTCTTTATGTTTTTCAGTCTTCATAGCAAATAGGTCTGTCCTTTTGTTATTTTCTTTTTGTTCTTTTGAATAATCAGTCTTATTCTGGTTTGTTCTTGAGATCTGTTTAGTTTTTCCAAACATTTAATAAAATCTGTTTTATTAAACCGTTTGTGATTTTGTTTACCTGTTAAACTTGATACATTTTTAGCTTGTGCGCTTCAGTACTGCTAAAGAACTTACAGTGAGGGTACTTTCCTACTCACTATACACAATCACCCTGTTTAGAAGTTAGATTCATCAAAGCCTTGTGTATCACTCACACAAGCGGATATGAAATTAGTTTGCATGCACACACACACACACACACACACACACACACACACACACACACACACACACACACACACACACATCGAACCACGGATTGGTTCTGGCACGCCCGAGCAAATTACATAGCAAACATTTTGGCACGCCCGGTGGGACCAACAGTGTCAAATCATGCCTCCGAAGAAAGATAAGCAGACAAAGAACGGCCAGGACGATCCTCCCATGGACCCACTTGTGGAGGAAAGCACCGGCCATTCTCCACAAGATGGCAGCGTCACCCTTGAGGCGATTTCAGAGGCCATGAGGACTAACGTTGAGCCCATGTGGCAGGAGTACAACGCGCTCATAGGATCTATGGGCAATCTCAAATCGGTCATGAATCAAACGGCCGATGTTCATAAAAGTCAGGCTGAGCTGGTCCTAGAAACTAGGACCACCCACATAAAATTGGACCGCCTGACGGAAGCAATCAGAAGGCTGGTTGAAACCTATAAGGCCGGAAGCAACAGGGAACAAGTCAACGGATTGGGCTCGGGCACATTGCTTGGGTCCTATAAGCCGAAAGACCCGCCCTATGTCTGTCCGAATCTTAGGGATGGTAATGGCTCAGGCAAGCAGTCGGAGTCACAGACCGGTATGGCTAGCGGAGTGGTAGTCACCGATCCCAATGGATAAGCAACACCAGTTTTTAGTAGATCTATAGGCCATACTGAAAGTTCAGTCGGCCACACACAGCCCCTAGGTAATACACATGGGGGGTAGAGGAACAACGGTGGATTTTGGCCCCATCAGGCCAATAATAATCAACATCACGAACCACCGCCGTTGGTACCCCCGATGAGGAACGTTCAGCCCTTGGCTCCACAACCCATCAATAGGGAAGAGATGGTGACGGCCATACACGAAGAGTATGGCCCGTTTATGAGAAGACAAGAGAGGCCGACGTACAGACGGCCATACCCCCTTGAAATTGACCAAGTCATATTTCCTCAGGGATATAAAGTGCCTGTAATACCCCGAAATTTTTATTAATTATATAAATAGCAGTTTTGGATTGTGGCAGTATAAATTGTACCTGTGTGTGTATCATTGCGTGAGCTCAACACACACAAGCTTTTCTCACTAGAACTTGGGGACCAAGATTTCCTATTGCTATATATCTTGACCTCAGCCTCTCAAATTTCTCACAACTCTCCTCAACAACCTCTTATTCTCTCCACTGCCTCTCTATCTCGGGGACACACACACACACTCATATATTGTTATTTACACAACACACATATGATTAGTTATACACTCACATAACCATAGTTCTCTTGTGAGTTCATTTCAAGCTGTGGAATTGGATTTGGGTAAGCTTCTGTAAATTTCATGTTTTTGATTTCAGTTTATTTAAATTGTTAGTGTAGTTATATATATATATATGTGTATACATATATATATATATGGAGATTTCATATATATACCGTTAAGGGTCCAAAATAGCGAGCAGAAAAACTGTCACAGAAACGTGAATTCTTTATATCAAATGAAAGGTCTCGATCCCACGAGGCTCCATTTCAAATTTCAAAAGCTAATTCGCAACGGTTGCGATGAACGGTCGATTTAAAGTTTTGTCACCATTCGGTTTTTCGATAAAATCAAGAGCTGTGTTTTGATTCATGAAAAATCGATTTCATATTTAGAATCTACACAGAAAAAGGAAGAGATTCATATATTGGAAGTACTGTTTTAATTACGTTTTCAAAATGGGTCAAAACTAGTGTTGGATTTCAAAACAGGGGAAGAAAAGAGGAAGAAGACGATTCTGTGACAACTCGCGCGCGCGACCCGCGCGAGCGAGGGGTCGCGCGAGCGACCTGCGCGCGCGACCAAGCCATTTGTGAAAAACTATTTTAGATAAACACGTGACCCTTCTGAACACATTCCGCGCGAGCGAGGCCTCGCGCGAGCGGTCCGCGCGAGCGAGGTCCCGCACGAGCGGCCCGCGCGCGCGACCTCAGGCAGTTTGATAAAATCTTCTATTTGTTATACTTAAGTCTGTTACGAGCTAAGGGACCTTGTACCCTAAGCTTTAAGAGTTGTACTTTACTTTAATAGTAGTTGTACTCATGCTTTGAGGTGTTGTACCTCACTAATATACGCGCATTATTGTATATTGAGATTTATAACAGATTGAGCAGTTCCGGTTTCTATTCTGATTAAGTATTCAATCTATCCTCGGTGAACGGTAATTCCGTATGACCCTCAATAAAGTTGTATAACATGTTAATAGTGTACTTACATGTTTACTTGAGCTGCTATGCCTTAAGTGGTTACTTGAGTTGCTATGCCTTATGTGTTTACCTGGATAATTTCAGCATGCCCATTGTGTTGCTTTGAATTGATAGCATGCCTTAATAATCTGTCTTATGAAATATTGAATATGTCTGGATGCTTAGAGCTCGCATATGTCATATCATTTCATAAGCATAAGCATGAACACGAAAATCACGAAAATGATTTTGGGATGAAAGACCTTAGAGGCTTTCAATTTTTGAAAAGGGAAGACCTTAGAGGCTTCCAGGTTTTAAAAAGGGAAGACCTTAGAGGCTTCCATGCATAAAACCCTCTAGGAGGGATTTTGTTTTGAAAAGTTAGAAATCCCGGATTTGTGGGTAGGCATGTGAGATGGGTACTACTAGGAACTCGAATTGCGGGATGTGCTGCAAGAAATCCCCGTAACGGTAAAGGCTAGGCCTCCGTGTAATTCTTAAGGCCCAAAGTCCCGCACAATTGAGGCTAGGCCTACGTGGACGGGAAGCCCATGGTCCGGGTAATGATAATGACGATTGAGGGTGAGTGTTTGAAAAGGCATGAAAATGGTTTTCATGCATTGACATTGACATTCATTGCACTCATGCATGATATATAACATATGTTATTGTGTGGTTATATGACTATACGAACCTTTTGGCTTATGGACTATTAAACCTCTCTTTCAGGTGATATAGATAAGGGCAAGGCCCCGAGACTTGACAGTGCTTCCGTTATAGTTTGAAGACCCCGTGTGTGGGGATTACCATTTATTAATGTAATGAAATTTGGTTTCAAAGAACATGTTATGCTTCAACTGGACAAATGTTAGTCCACCCGCTTTTAAATAAAAGGATAGCTTAATTCTGATTTTTTCCGCTGCTTATATTGAAAACATTTTGTTTCAAGAAAGAATGTTTCAAATGAAAACTAGACTTCTGTTTTATAAATGTTTCCAAATGATGAACGTTTAATATAGGTAACCCTCGGAGTCTTGGACTCGGGGAGTTACCGATTGGTGTCAAAGCCTACTGTTGTTACTGTTACGGTTTATTATTGTGCCTCTGCTTGGATGACACCCCGTCGCCGGGAACTGTGGCGTGGCGGGGTGGGGCGTCACAGAATGGTATCAGAGCGTAACCAGGTCGAATACTTTGGACGCCGGGTTATGTGCTCGCATGTTTAATTTTGTTGACATGTTAGACATGATTAGTTGATAAACGACGTATGAATTGATATGTGTTAACTTGTTACTTGGTAACTTGAGATGTTAACTACTTACTTGACATATACGTGTTTTGTCGATTGCACTTCGTGATTAGATCATGTTGTGTGATTCGTTTACTCTATTCGATCTTATTATAGTTATGCCGCCGCGTCGTGAGAGTCGTAGTTTTGAGCTAGAGGCTGACGAGCAGATATCGGCTGCGTCGGTACCAGTTTGAGGCCGAGGTCGAGGTCGTGCTCGAGGACGTGGTCCAGGGAGGGACCGTGGTCAAGGTCAAGGCCGTGGTCGAGGTCGTGGTCGTGGTCATGGTCACGCGCATGATGTTGCATTTGAGTCTGAAGCTTTCACAGGACCGGTTGATATTCCTGATGGACCGCAAGGGTTACAGAATGTTGCCGATGTAATTGCAAGGGCAGTCAGAGATGCTATGCCGCCTCCTCCCCCTTGTGCTCTGAGAGGTGAGACCAATCCCGCTAGAGCTCGAGAGCGGCTGATTACTAAGGATTTCGATGCTAGGAAGCCGCCACAGTTCTCTGGTAGCTCTGACCCGATGGCTGCAGAGGATTGGCTTCAACATATCACGAAGATATTCGAATTCATTGATCTTCATGAGGATGCTCTCCGCATCAAGTTGGCTACGTACTTATTTTCTGGAGAAGCTACCCATTGGTGGGATTGCACCGTGAGTGTTCATCCACTTGTTGGAATGACTTGGAAGTCATTTAAGAGTCTTTTCCTCGATAACTACTTCCCAGAAGTACAGAGGGATGCAAAGAGGACTGAGTTCTTTACCCTTCAACAAGGGGATATGTCAGTGACAGAATATGCTACTATGTTTTCCACCTTGGCTCGTTTTGCTCAAGAGCAGTTGGTCAGTGATCATTTCAAGGCTACACGTTTTGCCTCTGGTCTTCGACCCTACATTCGGAAAAGTCTGGCTAGCACGCCTATCACCACTTATGCTGATACTTTGACAAGGGCGTTGGGTGTTGAAAGTGTAGATTTGGATCTGAAAAGGGCCAGGGAGATCATAACTCCAGCCAAGAGCACTGGTCTGTCTAAGAAAGCTAAGACAGAGACTAGGTCTCAATTTCAGTCCCAACCTCCTCAACAGCAACAACAACGATCATATTCACAACAAAGATCTTTTTATCGAAGTTCTCAACAATTAGGGTTACAACGAGGTGTGAATGCCGCTGGGGAGAAAGTTTGCCTCCGATGTGGTGATCCGAATCATTTCATCAAGTTTTGTCCTCAACCACCACCCAAGAAATCTCAGTCGATCTGTTCAACACCGTATTATCCACCATCTCAGGCAGTATCCGCTCAGAGCGTGAAACCCTACCAGAATAGAGGTAATCAAGGTAATTATCAAAGGACAGATAACCGTGGTAGTTTTCAGCCACAACAACAACAAGAACCCAAAGGAAGGAATTTTGCTTTGCCTGCTTATCATGTTTCTGGAAATGCCGGACCGTCTGTGATCCGAGGTATCGTCCCATTGTTTAACTCTTGGGCATCTATATTGTTTGACACTGGTGCATCACATTCATTCATCTCATCAGCATTCGCATCAGTATTGGGGTTAGAAATAGAATGCTTGGAGCATGTCTTATCTATTGATACTCCAGTTGGAGGTGTTATTCATTTAAATCAGGTCTGCCGTGGTTGTATGCTTTTGATAGCAGACCGACAGTTAAGTGTTGATTTGATTGTTATGCCGAATCTAGGATTCGATGTCATCCTTGGGATGGACTGGTTGGTCGAGTATCGAGCTTTCATAGATTGTTTTAAGTGTCGGGTTACTCTTTTCACTCCTGAGGGAGACAGTTGTAGATTCGAGGGCGATCAGTTGGATTTGTCGCTACCCTCGTTGTTTTCACAGAGTAGTTTATATTCTTCTCTTGGAACTCTGGCTAGTTTATTGGCCATGGAGAGGGGCACTCCTCTTGTGGAATTGCCACCCGTTGTTTGTGAATTTTCTGACGTCTTTCCAGAAGACTTATCAGAATTGCCACCTGTCCATGCTATCGATTTTGCAATCGATCTTGTGCCAGGCACTTCGCCTATTTCTATTCCGCCATATCGTATGGCACCAGCAGAATTGAAGGAGTTGAAAATTCAGTTGGAAGATCTCCAGAGTAAGGGTTTTATTCGCCCGAGTGTATCCCCGTGGGGAGCTCCTGTTCTCTTTGTTAAGAAGAAGGATGGAACGTTGAGATTGTGTATAGATTATCGAAAACTCAATCATGTGACGATCAAGAATAAGTATCCACTTCCTAGAATCGATGATTTGTTTGATCAACTCAAGGGTTCCACTTGTTTCTCCAAGATCGACCTGAAATCGGGGTATCATCAACTCCGTATTCGAGAGTCAGATATCTCGAAGACAGCTTTTAGGTCCCGATATGGACATTTTGAGTTTATGGTTATGCCATTCGGATTGACCAATGCTCCAGCAGCATTTATGGATCTTATGCAGCGAGTATTTCACGATTATTTGGACAAGTTCGTGATTGTATTTATTGATGACATTCTTATCTACTCTTCCTCTAAGGAACTTCATGAGGAACACTTGAGAATTGTCCTACAAGTATTGCGTACTCACCAGTTGTTCGGTAAATTATCTAAATGTGATTTTTGGTTGACAGAAGTGAAATTTTTGGGACACGTTGTCTCTAGAGATGGAGTGTCAGTTGATTCATCAAAGATTGAAGCTGTTATGGATTGGCAGCCACCTAAGAACGTATTTGAGGTACGTAGTTTCTTGGGTTTAGCAGGCTATTACCGTCGCTTTGTGAAGGACTTTTCTCGTATTGCTTCACCTTTGACTAAGCTTACGCGTAAAGGGGTGAAATTCATTTGAACTGAGGAGTGTGAGAAAGCTTTTCAGCTTTTAAAGACTCGATTGACTTCTGCACCGATTTTGATTATTCTGGAGCTTGGTGTTGACTACACAGTTTATTATGATGCTTCACTTCTTGGTTTGGGGTGTGTGCTTATGCAAGAAGGTAAAGTTGTTGCCTATGGTTCTCGCCAGTTGAAGCCTCATGAGCAGAATTATCCAACTCATGATTTAGAGCTTGCCGCCGTTGTGTTTGCTTTAAAGTCATGGCGTCATTACTTGTATGGGGAACGATTTGATGTCTTTTCAGACCACAAGAGCTTGAAGTATATCTTTACTCAACGCGATTTGAATCTTCGACAACGTCGATGGATGGAGTACTTAGAAGATTATGACTTCGAACTACAGTATCATCCAAGGAAGGCAAATGTAGTGGCCGATGCGCTGAGTCGCAAGTCACGAGGTTCATTGGCTAGTCTGGCCATTCAAGAATGGAATATGCTCGATCAGATTGGGGAGTTTGAGGTTGAGCTCAACAATTCTGAGAATCGTGCTTCATTGTATGCTGTTATGGCTCAACCGTCGATCATTCAACAAGTAAAAGATGAGCAACAGTCTGATCAGGTAGCATCTACTTTCCGTATGCGAATTCTTCGAGGTGATGTTATAGAAGGTTGGACTTTTGACTCCGAGCATGGGTTGAAGTTCAAAGACCGTTTTTTTGTGCCTTTGGTAGTTCGTGAACAAGTGGTGAGAGAATTCCATCATTCACGATTAGCGGTGCATCCGGGAGGTAACAAGATGTACCATAATCTACGACGTCAGTTTTGGTGGAAGGGCATGAAGCGCGATGTCGCTAGGTTTGTATCTCGTTGTTTGACTTGTCAACAAGTAAAAGCCGAACATCAGAGACCTGCAGGGTTATTGCAACCATTACCAGTTTCAGAGTGGAAGTGGGAGCACGTGACAATGGATTTTGTGACAGCACTTCCTAGGTCACCACGTGGTCATGATGCCGTTTGGGTCATTGTGGATCGTTTGACAAAGTCTGCACATTTTTTGGGAATGCGTTTGACAGATTCGGTTGATGTCCTTAGTCGCTTGTATATTCGAGAGATCATTCGATTACATGGAGTCCCTGTTTCGATTGTATCGGATCGAGATCCGCGGTTTACTTCTTTGTTTTGGGAAGGTCTTCAGAAAGCTTTGGGGACAGAATTGAGATTAAGTACGGCTTTTCATCCTCAGACGGATGGTCAGTCAGAACGTACTATACAGACATTGGAAGATATGTTACGAGCTTGTGTTATGGACTTCAAAGGTAGTTGGGAAGACCACCTACCATTGATCGAGTTTGCGTATAACAATAGTTATCAAGCAAGCATTCAGATGGCACCGTTTGAGGCCCTTTATGGACGACCATGTCGTTCTCCCGTATGTTGGACAGAAGTTGGAGAAGCATCTCTGTTGGGACCAGATCTAGTAAGGGAAACTACTGAAAAGATAAAACTGATTCGTGCGAGGATACTTACGGCTCAGAGTCGACAGAAAAGTTATGCTGATAAGAAGAGGAGACCGTTGTCCTTTGAAGTTGGAGATCATGTGTTTCTCAAAGTTTCACCTCGTCGTGGTGTGCTTCGTTTTGGACAGGATAAGAAGCTTTCACCTCGTTTCATTGGACCTTTCCAGATTTTAGAACGTGTGGGTGAAGTTGCCTATCGGTTGGCTTTGCCTCCGCAGTTGGCAAAAGTTCATAATGTATTTCATATCTCAATGCTTCGAAAGTATGAACCTAATCCGTCTCATGTTTTAGATTGAACTTATTTACCGATAGAGCAAGATGCGTCTTACGAGGAACAACCAGTACAGATTCTGGAAGCTAAGGAGCATGTGCTTCGTGGTAGAACTATTCGTTTGGTTCGAGTACTGTGGCGTCACCATGGTACTGAGGAAACTACTTGGGAGAATGAAAAGGAGATGCGCGATCGATATCCGCAATTATTTGCTTCTTGAGTTAATTATTTTTCTGTGCTAATGATTATCTGTGTGCGAATTTCGCGGACGAAATTTCTTTTAAGGTGGGTAGGATGTAATACCCCAAATTTTTTATTAATTATATAAATAGCAGTTTTGGATTGTGGCAGTATAAATTGTACCTGTGTGTGTATCATTGCGTGAGCTCAACACACACAAGCTTTTCTCACTAGAACTTGGGGACCAAGATTTCCTATTGCTATATATCTTGACCTCAGCCTCTCAAATTTCTCACAACTCTCCTCAACAGTCTCTCATTTTCTCCACTGCCTCTCTATCTCGGGGACACACACACACACTCATATATTGTTATTTACACAACACACATATGATTAGTTATACACTCACATAACCATAGTTCTCCTATGAGTTCATTTCAAGCTATGGAATTGGATTTGGGTAAGCTTCTGAAAATATCATGTTTTTTATTTCAGTTTATTTAAATTGTTAGTGTAGTTATATATATATATACATGTGTATACATATATATATGGAGATTTCATATATATACCGTTAAGGGTCCAAAATAGCGAGCAGAAAAACTGTCACAGAAACGTGAATTCTTTATATCAAATGAAAGGTCTCGATCCCACGAGGCTCCATTTCAAATTTCAAAAGCTAATTCGCAACGGTTGCGATGAACGGTCGATTTAAAGTTTTGTCACCATTCGGTTTTTCGATAAAATCAAGAGCTGTGTTTTGATTCATGAAAAATCGATTTCATATTTGGAATCTACACAGAAAAAGGAAGAGATTCATATATTAGAAGTACTGTTTTAATTACGTTTTCGAAATGGGTCAAAACCAGTGTTGGATTTCAAAACAGGGGAAGAAAAGAGGAAGAAGACGATTCTGTGACAACTCGCGCGCACGACCCGCGCGAGCGGCCCGCCCGCGCGACCAAGCCATTTATGAAAAACTGTTTTAGATAAACACGTGACCCTTCTGAACACATTCCGCGCGAGCGAGGCCTCGCGCGAGCGGTCCGCGCGAGCGAGGTCCCGCGCGAGCGGCCCGTGCGCGCGACCTCAGGCAGTTTGATAAAATCTTCTATTTGTTATACTTAAGTCTGTTACGAGCTAAGGGACCTTGTACCCTAAGCTTTAAGAGTTGTACTTTACTTTAATAGTAGTTGTACTCATGCTTTGAGGTGTTGTACCTCACTAATATACGCGCATTATTGTATATTGAGATTTATAACAGATTGAGCAGTTCCGGTTTCTATTCTGATTAAGTATTCAATCTATCCTCGGTGAACGGTAGTTCCGTATGACCCTCAATAAAGTTGTATAACATGTTAATAGTGTACTTACATGTTTACTTGAGCTGCTATGCCTTAAGTGGTTACTTGAGTTGCTATGCCTTATGTGTTTACCTGGATAATTTCAGCATGCCCATTGTGTTGCTTTGAATTGATAGCATGCCTTAATAATCTGTCTTATGAAATATTGAATATGTCTGGATGCTTAGAGCTCGCATATGTCATATCATTTCATAAGCATAAGCATGAACACGAAAATCACGAAAATGATTTTGGGATGAAAGACCTTAGAGGCTTTCAATTTTTGAAAAGGGAAGACCTTAGAGGCTTCCATGCATAAACCCTCTAGGAGGGATTTTGTTTTGAAAAGTTAGAAATCCCGGATTTGTGGGTAGGCATGTGAGATGGGTACCACTAGGAACTTGAATTGCGGGATGTGCTGCAAGAAACCCCCGTAACGGTAAAGGCTAGGCCTCCGTGTAATTCGTAAGGCCCCAAGTCCCGCACGTTTGAGGCTAGGCCTACGTGGACGGGAAGCCCATGGTCCGGGTAATGATAATGACGTTTGAGGGTGAGTGTTTGAAAAGGCATGAAAATGGTTTTCATGCATTGACATTGGCATTCATTGCACTCATGCATGATATATAACAGATGTTATTGTGCGGTTATATGCATATACGAGCCTTTTGGCTTATGGACTATTAAACCTCTCTTTTAGGTGATATAGATAAGGGCAAGGCCCCGAGACTTGACAGTGCTTCCGTTATAGTTTGAAGACCCCGTGTGTGGGGATTACCATTTATTAATGTAATGAAATTTGGTTTCAAAGAACATGTTATGCTTCAACTGGACAAATGTTAGTCCACCTGCTTTTAAATAAAAGGATAGCTTAATTCTGATTTTTTTCCGCTGCTTATATTGAAAACATTTTGTTTCAAGAAAGAATGTTTCAAATGAAAACTAGACTTCTGTTTTATAAATGTTTCCAAATGATGAACGTTTAATATAGGTAACCCTCAGAGTCTTGGACTCGGGGAGTTACCGATTGGTGTCAAAGCCTACTGTTGTTACTGTTACGGTTTATTATTGTGCCTCTGCTTGGATGACACCCCGTCGCCGGGAACCGTGGCGTGGCGGGGCGGGGCGTCACAGTGCCAAATTTCACTCTATTTTCTGGAGAGAGTAAGCAGTCTTCAGTTGAGCACATTGGCCGTTTTATTGTTCAATGCGGCCACGTGGGTCACAGTGACCCATTAAAGCTAAGACTATTCCCAAACTCGCTAACGAGCATGGCGTTTTTGTGGTACGTTAACCTCCCAGCCAATTCGGTGTTAACTTGGCAGGGGATGGAAGAGCTATTCCACGACCAGTTTTATAGGACTGAGCCCGAGACATCGTTGGCAGATTTGTCCAGGATGGTGCAACTGGTAGGGGAGACCGTGGAAACCTACATAGCCCGTTTCCGAAAGGCAAAATATCGGTGCAAGACATTTTTGCCCGAGGAAGAGTATGCAAAGATGGCCATGGGGGGCATGTCCTTTGAACTTCGCAAGAGGTTTGAGGGAACTGACTTCCGTGACTTATTCGAGCTTGCTACAAGGGCCGTTCGTTATGAGCGTATTCTCTTGGATGAGCAGGAGAAGAAGAACTCCTCCAAGGGAACATATTACAAAGACCCTAATTACGAGGTCCACTTGGCAGAGTGCGATCTTGAAACAGAATGCGATATGACCGAGTTGATCTGTAAACAGCCAATCGTATGCAACGCCTTGAATAAGCATGTTAACAACAACGTCGCTGCGAAGAAAATGGCGTTCGAGGCGGGGAAAAACTACACTTTTGATATAACTATGGCTGATCAAATATTTGATGCCTTGTTGGCTGATAAAGTGATCAAGCTAAGTGAAGGTCATCGGATCCCTAAGGCCGATGACATGAAAAATAAAGAGTACTGCAAATGGCACAATTCTTGGAAGCACTCCACTAACAATTGTGTTATTTTTCGCAATTTTATACAGGAAAACGTGGATAAGGGAGTCTTCAAATTCTCAGACAAAGCTATGGGGATTGATGCAAATCCTTTTCCACAAATTACTGGTACTAACATGGTTATGCCCGACCTAACCAAGCTTTCTAGGCGAGACCCAAGATAGACTTGTCCGACGGAGACCTTATGCCAAATCAACGGGAGGGAAACAAATCGCTATTTCGGCCACTGAAGGGCCGAAGGTGACGATACATGACCTCCAGAGGAGCTATCTGGAGCAGAAGAAGGGAGCTGACAAGGTCGAAGAAGAAACGGCTAGATCCAGCACATACAATTTGATAGCTGATCTACGCCGACAGCTGGAATTAATCGAACAAGGCCTTTGCCCGAGGTGTAAGGCTGACGTCAATAAGGAAGTCTCGAACCCGAGCAAGAGGCCAAGAAGCCATGAATATCGGGAATCAAGCCCGAGAAAGTCTGTATACGAGAGATTGTCAATACCGTGGCAAAGTCAGGCCAAGCCCGAGTGGCGGGCAAAACATCCATTTGTGCAGCGAATCAGCCCAAGCGAATCCGGCCGGCTGGGGGCAAGAAATTCCCAGACAAGGCCTCAGATACAAGCATCAACCTCTGGCAGGAGCCCAAGAATGGTGTTACCACCTCGAGTAGAAGATCAGAAGTGATACAGAGCTGAGCATTCTAAATTCCCAGCACGGCCACAATATAGCAAGTCCCCGAAAAGGAGATATCAGAGAATGAGACAGGCCGAGCGAGAACGCCTGAATCGGGCTAGAAACATTCCTGCACCCACAGTGCCCAAGGTGTCCGATAACCAAGGACTCTCAACTAGGGCGATGCACATTGCTACTAACCAGCCAAAAGAAAGAGTCCGACAAGAAAAATCACAAGAAGGTGGGGTTACATCGGACAAGATGAGTGTAGAGTCCGATGGAGATCTGTCGGACTCAAGTTTTTCGCCGATACAATTCGGGACTATTCCATTAGGCTTGTCGTCTAACATGGTATTCACATTACCTATGTCTTTTATGGCCAAGCCAGACCAGCCATCGGCCATGGAAGGGGATGTAGTGGAAGGCCTAGCTAAAGATTCGGCCGTGATAGAAGAAGTGTTTTGGAAATGGGGAGAGACCGTTAAACCTAAAGTGGTGGAAGCCACGAGCAAAAATGTAGACGCCACCGACAGCCAGACCGATCGGCCTAAGATCACTATCTTAAGGCCGAAAGGACATCAGACTGAGGAAGGATTGAAGACCGCACCAGTCAAAGTGGTGTTTGAAAAACCAACATACCAGATGTCACAGCATCTGAAGCCCTTGTATGTGAAAGGACACATAGAGGGCGTCCCAATAAACAGGATCCTTGTTGATGGGGGGTCCACTATCAACATTATGCCTCAAATTATGTTGAGGATCTTGCAGAAATCTGAGTCGGAGCTAATTCCGACCGAGATGAATGTCCAGAGCTTCACGGGGGCACCTTCAAGAACAAAGGGTATCCTACCCCTGGAACTGACCGTTGGCAGTAAAACGGTCATGACTGCTTTTTTCATTGTGGAAACCTCAGCGGCCTATAATGCTTTACTAGGCCGGGATTGGATACACCCAAATTATTGTATTCCCTCCTCGCTCCATCAGTTGTTGATTTTCTGGAGAGGTGACGAGGTAGAAGTAGTTGAGTAGACACCAAGCCATTTGTAGCACGTGTGCAAACGGGCGATGCTGTCTTGTATGAAGATGACATCGGGTCAGTCAAGTTGCTGGGATACAACAAGATGGGAAGACCGAATTCAGCGACCTTCCTTAAAGGAAGTTCGTCGGACATTAAAGGGTATTTCCATAATCTTAGTCGGATAGAAGAATCAAGGCCGATTGAGATCATCGAACAAGAAGATGTCCATGAATACTCCGATAATTGAAGAGCAGAAGCTGCTGGCCTTGAAGGACAGCAAGGCCAGATGGTGTGCATACCTGGCCGACAGAAGATTGGAAATCGGCCCGTGTGACGGAATGATCAACTTGGCTGATTGTATCTACGAAGAGGAAGCGCCAAGGGAGGAGGAGATTCAAATGGACGAGTTGGAAATGGCCACGGCAAAGCTTTATGATTTAAAGGCCGGCGTCCAAGATCCTCTCCTGGAAGTCAACCTAGGCAAGGAAGGGGAGCACAAACCTACCTATGTAAGTCAGATGCTGGATCCGCAGTGTCAGGGCGAGTTAATAGCACTCCTTCACAAGTATAAGGATTGTTTTGCCTGGGAATATGACGAGATGCCTGGTTTATCAAGGGAACTGGTGGAACACCGATTGCCAATTAAATCGGGGTTCAGGCCGTTCAAGCAGCTGCCTCGGCGCATGTCGCCAGAGGTAACACTGAAGGTGAAAGAGGAAATCGAGAGACTACTGGGTGCTGGTTTTATTCAAACAGCTTGATATGTTGAATGGGTCTCGAATGTTGTCCCAGTGGTGAAGAAGAATGGGAAGCTAAGGGTTTGTATTGATTTCAGAAACTTAAACTTAGCTACCCGAAAAGATGAGTACCCCATGCCCATGGCCGATCAGTTAATCGATTCGGCCTCTAAACACAAAATTTTGTCATTTATGGATGGGCACTCGGGATATAACCAGATTTACACCGCCGAAGAGGATGTCCCGAAGACTGCTTTTCGGTGCCCGGGGGCAATTGGAACCTTTGAATGGGTAGTCATGCCTTTCAGGCTAAAGAACGCTGGAGCCACCTATCAACGGGCAATGAATTCAATTTTCCATGACATGATCGGACAGTTCATGGAGGTTTACATAGATGATGTGGTGGTAAAGTTAGGAGGTAACGCCGATCATTTGAGGGATTTGTAAAAAGCATTTGAAAGAATGCGGGTTCAGGGGCTAAAGATGAATCCTCTCAAGTGTGCCTTTGGTGTTACAGCAGGGAACTTCTTAGGTCTCCTAGTACATCAAAGGGGGATAGAGATTGACAGAAATAAGGCTCGGGCTATCCAGGCAGCAAAGCCACCTGCTAATAAAAAAGAACTTCAGAGATTGCTCGGGCAGATCAATTTCTTAAGAAGATTCATATCAAATTGCGCAGGGAAGACCCAAGTATGGACCCCACTATTGAAGATCAAGACCGATGAAGAATTCAAGTGGGAAGACAGCCATCAACAAGCCTTTGAAGGAATTAAACAATATCTGTCAACTCCTCCAGCGTTAATGCCACCCAAGAAGGGTAGGTATTTAAAGTTGTATATATCGGCCTCTGACTGCTCTATAGGAAGTATGTTAGCTCAAGATAACGAGCAAGGCAATGAGCAGGCCGTTTATTATTTAAGTAGAATCTTGACTCCAATCGAGCAACGTTATGCGCCGATTGAGAAGTTATGCTTGACATTGTATTTTTCTTCACAAAAGTTAAGAACATATATGCTTCCTGTTTCAACTTATGTAATATGTCAAACTGATGTGATAAAATATATGTTGTCAAGACCAATCAGGAGAGGCCGAATTGGGAAATGGACCCTGGCCTTAATGGAATTTGCCATCCAATACCGATCGCAGCAATCGGTGAAAGGCCAGGCTATAGCCAATTTCTTGGCTGATCATCCAGATCCTACTGATTTGGGAGAACCGCCTTCAACACCCAAAGTCCTGAGCACGTCCTTAGTCCCATGGACGTTGATCTTTGACGGTTCCAAAAATGCAGAGGGTGCTGGGGCAGGAGTGGTGATTGTGTCACCTAAATACAAAAAGACAAAAATGTCTTTTCGGCTCAATTTCAAATGCACTAATAATCAGGCCGAGTACGAAGCACTTATAATCGGACTTGAGATACTCCTTGAAATGGGGGCATCATCCATCCACATAAAGGGAGACTCAGGGCTGGTGATCGGATAATTTGTCGGAGAATTTCAGATACGAAGTTGGGAGCTCTGCCCGTTCCACGCCGTGGCTACTCAACTCATGGAGGCATTTGATGACATTAGCGTGAGCTACATTCCAAGAACCACAAATACTGAGGCCGATAAGTTGGCAAAAACAGGATCAGGCTCATCTTCCCAGAAGAGCACAGAAGACCAGCTCATCACTGTTCATGTCCGATCACTCCCGTCCGTTGCAAAGAGAGGTTGGTATGCTACTGCCAATTCGGTCTTGATGGAGGATAACGATTGGAGAATCCCCATCATTGAATACCTGAATCACCCGAATGTAAGGGTAGACCGAAAAGTCAGATTGTTTGCTGTCCGATTCGTGGTACTTGATGGAGAATTATTCAAGGAACCGATCGGCAACGACGTGGTCCTGAGGAGTCTAGGGAAGAAGCAGGCCATGCAGGTTATGGCCGAGGTACACGAAGGGATTTGTGGGGCACATCAGGCCGGTACCAAGATGAAGTGGTTGCTAAGGAGATACAATTATTATTGGCCCAGCATGTTGAAGGATTTTATCAGTTACGCTAAAGGATGTCAGGCTTGTCAAAAGCATGGTCCGATCCAACACGTGCTGGCTAAAGAGTTGCAACCCATAATCAAACCATGGCCGTTTAGAGGATGGGCGATGGATTTAATTGGCAAAGTCCTACCGCCATCATCAGGCCAGCATTGTTTCATCATAGTGGCTACGGACTACTTTACCAAGTGGGCGGAGGCCATACCTTGTAGAACGGTGACTCAGGCCATTGTCATAAAATTCATTGAAGAACACATTATCCATAGGTTCGGCCTTCCGGAAACAATCACGGCCGACCAAGGATCGGTGTTCACAGGGACGGAAACGTCGGCCTTCGCAGAAAGTAGGGGGATCAAAATTCTCAATTCAACGCCCTATTATGCACAGGCTAACGGTCAGGCAGAGTCCACTAACAAGATCCTCAAGGGGATCATTGAAAAGATGATTGTGGAGAATCCTAGGGAGTGGGACAAGCTCTTGTCCGAAGCATTATGGGCCTATCGGACATCTAAAAGATCAAGTACTGGGGTCACGTCATTCATGTTGACTTATGGGCATGACGCTATGTTACCTATGGAAGTGACAGTCCGATCGGCCAGAAGAGCTTTGCAGAATTAGCTAGAGCCCGCTGAGTACACAGAGGCTATGATAGCTGAATTAGAAGGGCTTGATGAAATGAGGCTCACGACCTTAGATTCATTAAGAGTGCAGAAGCAACGGGCAGCCCGAGCTTATAACAAGAGGGTGAAGCAGAAGTCTTTTTGCACTGATGATTTGGTATAGAAGGCCGTGTTACCTATTGGAGACAAGGATAATCGTTATGGTAAATGGTCAGTCAATTGGGAAGGCCCGTTCATTGTCAATCAAGTCAAGACGGGTGGTGCTTATAGGCTGCGTGATTTAGATGGGACCGTTCATGTCCGGTTAATCAATGGTCAGTATTTAAAGTCCTATTATCCTATATTATGGGAAACCATTGACCTGAACTATAAACCAAATCCTGGGTTGGAATATGATCAGTTAATCAATTATGAGCCTGAGTCCGAGTGATTTAAAAGGGCACTGTTTTGTATTGATAGGCTGAGCACAGCTTACTTACAAGAGAAAAAAAAAATTTACAGTACAAAATAGGAGTCGGCCTCTAGACCAACCCAAAATTCCTAAGCTTAGCCTTCAAGTCCTCCCAGGTCTTGATGGCTCCAGACCGGTCCCGTTTGGCTTTTTCTAACTTTTGAGCCCAAGCCCGGGATATCGGAACACTGGCTTGCAGTTGATCACTGCACTTTTGGGCATCGTCACCGAGTGAAGAAAGTGTTTCATCGATTTTTCCAAGGGCGGCGTTGTTGGTGATAACATCGGCTTCGCATTGGGCGAGCTGAGCTTTTAGTACAGTAATATGGTTCTATAGCCAGGAGTCCCTTGCCAGTACCTGAGCCCGAGAGGCCTTCCTCGCTTCAAACTTAGCTTTGGCCCCTTCCAGAAACTTTAGTGCCTTCTGCCGTGAGCTTAAGTGAAGTTCTGCGTCCGCCTGAATCTTCAAGGCCGATCGATCCACAAGACGGGCACTGGGGAGTCTTTCTTGCATCTCGTGGAGTAAGGATAGCTACCCGTCTGAAAGTGAGGGATCGGCCATCAGGGTGTTCAGGGTTGCGTCAACATCAGCACCAGCAGGAAGGTTAGGAAGGTCCTGGTCAGTAAGCCCGAAGAGTAGATCCTTGGCTTGTTGAAGGCGTGAAGGTGAGACAACTTCGGGCTCCAGAGGGCCAAGGTCAAAAGCTCATAGGTCCAGGCTCGAGAAGAAGTCGTTAAAAGGTGGCACTGGACCTGAGAGATCGGCCTGTTCAAGAGAGAGTCATAAATGGGTTTGAAAATTTCATAAGTTAGAAGAAAAGAGTTCAAACTTCAATACCTGGGAATGAGGATCAAGAGAGGCCGAGATTGCTTCGCGAACATCGGCCTCGCTGGGTTGAGGAGATGGTTGAGAAGGAGATTGAGCCAACACCGAAGGGGAAGAAGTGTGGCCAGTTTCTACCCCTGGACTAATTAAGGTCGCCGTCACTTGTAAGACTTCGGCCTTTGAGACTGCTCCCGGATTATCAGCACCGACCTCAGTGGCAGGCTCTTCAGGAGGATTGACTTCGGCCACTACTGGTTCCATTGTTGAGGGAATGGAAGATCCGGTGGCTACAGGAGGTTCCCCTTGCCCGAGGAGATTTCCAACTTCAGGAGGGACAACCTGATCCACTTCTTCCCCAGCTGCACCCGTAGTGACTCCAGCATCGGCCATGTCCTCAGTGCTGGAAGAGAGGACGACTTGCTCAGGAGCTTGAACGGAAGTAGCAAGGTCTTCATCTCCACTTGAAGGAGTTAGAGGAGGCACGATGTGAAGTGGCATCACCCTTACGGCGACCCGTTCCAGATAGGCCACCGCAGACGCTGGTGATGCAGGGAGAGTTGGAGGAAGGGTCTGAGTTGGAAGTGGGAGCGGATCCTCTCCGGAGTCTTCGTCAGCGAGCTGCAAAACAGAATAAAAGAAATAATACTAAACAGGCAAAATCGGGCTTAATTGCTGAAGGATGTTTAAAGATCTAACCTGAGTAGAGGACGGTGTTGTTTTTTGTTTCTTCTGAGAGGGACCCTTGCCCGAAATTGGCTTGCGGGCCGGTCTCTTGGCTATTTGCTTGCGCCTGGCTAGAACCGTCGTCGGGACAGGAGCATCGGCCATAGTCGCCGATGATGCAGTAAAAGGCACAAGGGCCTCAGCAGCAGTGCCTTGGAAAATGTTGCGTGCCCGGTCACCCCACCACTGGGTGAATTCTTCTGACACCACGGGCCGGGCAGAGAAGGGTGTGAAGTTGAACGCTGCTTTGAGCCGGTCCGACATTTCTTTTAAATTCTTCACGCCCGTCAATAACAATGAGGCCGCGTTCCACCCAGTCGACATTGACAGTAATGCCAGGGGGAACGGGCACGAGTTGCGTAAGCTCGAATTGGCGGGCGTATAGAGGAGCGAAGTAATATTCGGCCCCGCACTTATTATTGGCAGACGGAATGCTCAGGCTAAAAATAATGTCTCTAGCCACTAAGTAGCTAGAGAAGATTTCATTGTAAGTGGACTGGGTGCCCGATCCCCAGTTAGAAGGGTTGTTAGAGAGTTGAAGAAAAGAAGAGAATTGAAGTGAGAAGAAAGGGGTGAAGAGGTTGGTATCCCGGGCGGAGCAACCTTCATAGAAGAAAGCAAAACACTCCTTGAAGGAGTGTGAGGAAGGAGTTACGTCCATGACCTGGACAGCGGAGATGGGAATATCGGCCACTTGACGGATAGTGGGTTGAAACTCCGGAAAGTAAGAATGTAGCCACCGTTGGAGAATCCATATCGGGCTCCCACCAGCTCCGAAGCCCGAATGGACAAAATCTATTATGCCTCTGACCAAGTGCGCTCAAACAAGCGTAGCCATGGCCAGGGGTTTCCCCGATGCTAGAGCCAAGGCCAGGGTTGTGTATTCTTTAGTAATGGCTTGGCTGGCCGAGCAGAAGAGATATTTGTTGAGCCAATAGATGAGGAAGGCAGTGTGCTCTGCATCGGACACTTCTGTCTCGTCTGCCCCGATGCAAGCAGTGAGAAAGCCTCCAAAGGCTGTAATCAGCCTGTGTGAAATGGCCCCGTCCCTGACAATTTCTTGTTGAGGGTAGGCAAAGCTGGCCGTTCCAACGTCGAGCCCGGGAACGATTTCTTGTCCATGGGGGCGAAGGCCGAGCAGATAGCTTATGTCTTTGACGGTGGGAGCCATTGGTCCGCAACGGAATAGGAAGCCATTGCAAGATGAGGACCAGAATAATAGAGCAGAAAGAAGAAGAGGTCGGTCTATCTCTATTCTAGACCGACTGAGCATTATGGCATCATAAATGCCTGTTTGCTTCCAAACACCGGCCTTAGAGGCCGAAACCCTGGTCACCCATTTGTCCCAGTCTGCGGCGGGAGTCGGCCATCCTCGAATTGGTTAGTTAGCACTCTGGACTTTGTTCCAGTGAACAGGGGCTTGAAGGAATGCTTCGTTTTCTACCGGAGGGAAAAATGGAAGAAAAGCCGCCGGAGGGTGGCCAAGAAACGCCGCTCCCAGGCCTGGGGCTACTGGAGAGCCATCAGAAGAGCTGTAAGGGGTAAGATAATCAGTGGAGATGTCAGCAGCATAAGCTTTGGCTAAAGCCCTAACCTCTCTGTAGCGGTTTTGCGGTGGTGGAGCGTCTGCGAAGGATTTCTTTCCTTTTGAAGTGGCCGGAGCAGTCTTAGGCGCCATGTCTGAAGGAAAGGAGTTCTCCGGAAGAGATGGAAGTCTAGAGAGAGAAGCTCTGTGTTGCTTGAATTGTAGAGAGGGAGTAAGAATGCAAATGTGGGAAGGGTTTTGAATGTCTTGCTGCTTAAATACCAACATGCTATAATCATGACGCATTAAATGTGGAGTGACTGATGGGATTCTCCATAATCTGACAGCTGATGCATGCTTGACGCGTGGCGATTTTTAAAATTCAAAACGTCACATCAATCAAGGCGGGATGTTTGATATGACCTTTTGGGGGGCAATTATTTGCACCCAAAAATCGTCAAATGGTTTTTGAGCCTGAGTTGTGTGGAGCTGAATGAAGGAGAGGCCGGGCTAAGCAATCAATAACTTATCGGACTCGAGTATAGCCATGAGGCCGATGATAGATGATTGGGTAATGAAAGAGAGCCCGGTTGAAAGATTGAATATGGGTGAGGATTATCGGGCTCTGGGGAAACATAGCCTAGCACGTTGAGAGCCCGATGGTGGAATGAAGCAATGGGAAGTCCAATCGGACACCGCGTAATGAAAGATGGAAGTAACAGACTGATTGGCCATGGGCGGTTAAAGAAAGTTAATCGGGCATGCAAATAGGTGGAGCCCGATTCATCCAGGAGAATCAGTGATGAGGCTGATTGACTCTGAGGTGAAGGCGGTGCTGTCTACAGCTGGCAGGATGTCTTCATCTTTGGAAGTTTTGGAAACAAGAGTCTGATTAGGAAAGGATCTGTACATGGCCAGCTGGATTAGGTGTCTGATCCCTAAATTGAAGGGATTGATTCAATCAGAATACGGATAAGGTAGGAATCAGAGATAAGGACAGATCTATTCAAATCAGCCAATCAAGTAAGCAGCTTGGGGCGCAGGTTAAGGAATTATTGTCCAAGTAGAAATTGTATAAGGCCGCTATAAATAAGAGGCATGCCATTCAAGCAAAGGACTCTGCGTCACATTCGAAACAGCATACATACAGCACATTCGAAGCATTCAAAGTACTCTTAGTCTTTATGTTTTTTAGTCTTCATAGCAAATAGGTCTGTCCTTTTGTTATTTTCTTTTTGTTCTTTTGAATAATCAGTCTTATTCTGGTTTGTTCTTGAGATCTGTTTAGTTTTTCCAAACATTTAATAAAATCTGTTTTATTAAACCGTTTGTGATTTTGTTTACCTGTTAAACTTGATACATTTTTAGCTTGTGCGCTTCAATACTGCTAAAGAACTTATAGTGAGGGTACTTTCCTACTCACTATACACAATCACCCTGTTTAGAAGTTAGATTCATCAAAGCCTTGTGTATCACTCACACAAGCGGATAGGAAATTAGTTTGCACGCACGCACACACACACACACACCGAACCACGGATTGGTTCTGGCATGCCCGAGCAAATTACATAGCAAATAGTGTCCGGGCTAGTTTGCGCGCAACTCGACTAATCCTACGAGGCCAAGGCGTCCGGATGAATCACCTGTGGCCACCCCTTGAGATTCAAACTTGAGACCTCTGAATATAACACCCAGAAGCCTTACCATCTGACCACAAGGGAAGTGATTTGCATTTGCATCACTTAGAGAGACTATTTCTCAATTTGGAACCTGTAACAAGAATAAAGCAACATTACCACTTCGCATAGGCCAACAAAAATTTACTCGGTAGTATATATTGCTACTCAGTTCCCCTACTACCTTTATATTTATTGCAAGAAAAAAAAAACCAAAAACAAAAAGAAAGCACCATATAGCAATTTTTTAATCAATATGAAAAACTTATAATTTGTAAAAAAACATAAATATATATATATATATAAAATTACAGCCGTGGGAACTTGGAAACGTAGGATAAAAGTTAAGTTCTATCAGCTAGTAGAACTGAATGCTTAAGTTTTTATGGTATGAGCAAACAGTAGAAAGAATACCGTCAGAGAAGGAAACGGTTTAGAGAAAACCATTTGGTGTCAAATATGTGGTTGAGACAAAACGTTCCCAAACGGTTCTCTCTCAATCGTTTGACCACAAACGGTTTTTTTTTGCACCGTACGTTTAAGCCCAAACGGTTTTCCTTATGCCGTTTCGTTTTTAACATTTTACTCTACACAACTCCACCACTACACCATTGTGTGCAGCTAAATTTTTGTATCACAACTTAACTTAAGTTTAAGCTAAAAATTTCACCCACCATTATGGATCCTCTAACAGTCTATGTTGTAATAATATACATTAAAGTGAATTGGGTTTTCCTAGCTAATAAGTAATGCGGAGCAAGTCAAAATTTATGATAATGATATCTATGCAAATCCAGTGCACCAGACTCTCACTGATGTAAAGTTTAATTTGGAGTGATTTATATGTACGCAACTTTATCACTACATACAGAGAAGTTGATTCTGTGATACGAACCTGTGATTTATAAGGCCACCCGGTGGTAATGCTAGTGGCTAGTGCCATACATAGCCGCTATTCTGTAGAGTCATAATGCACTTTTTTTTTCTTGAAGGGGTTGAGTGGGCTCGTTTATAGATGCAAGAGTCCACTCATACAAAGTAAGTGGCCCGATAAGGAAATACAATCAAATAGGGACTGATTAGCACAAATCATGGGAGTCTCCTAACAAGATTAGGGAACTATCTACTCTTTTTGAGAACTGTGTGAACAGAGAGTGGGCAGGCATAAGTCTTCTAACTGAGATAGGAAACAGTTTGGGACGTTCTAGTGCACGCCATGAAGAGCTCCTGGACAACCTCTGTGACAGGGCAGACCCGGGCAGAGTTCCCAACCTGTTGGCTGGGAATCGGGTGATACCGAGCGGTTCTGGATACACAACTCGGGATAGCCATGCATCAGGCGCAATCAACAGGCCACCTGGCACTCCTGGCTGAAATGGCTGAGATTAACTCTTGATGAACATTTTTGTACGTATCATGTATTATGGAAATTGCTATCCTACGTACTCAAATTTTTTTTTTGGATAGCCCTACATACTCATTTTTAAGTGGAGACTAAATATTTTGTCTCCTCACTATACTCCAATTGACATAGTCTTTCTCTTCTTAGTGGGGAGGAGAGGGTTCGAATGCTTGTCCCCAGTTATTCTTCAGTCGGAATGAGTGACTCTTGTTTGACTTTGCTGTGAGCTAGTGTTGGGCTTTGGGTTGGGGTATGTGTGTGTGTAAACGTATCCAATTCGGATCCAAACAAGTATAAAATAAAAAATAAAAAGTTTATGAAAGAGTGCTGCTAAATATATACACCCATCTTTTGCATTGGAAGGAGTACATGAGACAGAAATCTGATGAGTGCATTTAGCACCTCCCTTAATAAAACAGGAACTTTAAAAAAACAAAAAAAAAAAAACTTAAGCCATGCATGAAATTACCTTATTGCCCTGCCCTTGATACATAATTACATTCTTAGCTTCATTTTAACAAGGTGACAATGACTTTTAATGTCCATTTATACTTGCCCATTGCGAAATTGACAAGAGAAGACATTGTAATAACAACGGTACTAAAATAATTTACTTTAACTCATTTTTAAATCGCTTTAGTGCCCTAACTCTCATGAGACATGAGGGACTTTTTTTATTCTGTAGTGATCCGATGGACTAACAACTTGATGGGCCTACCACATTGATGTTAAAAATGCTTTAGCCCAAGTTATTAGTAGTTGCCCAATTAGTTCTACATACATATATCAAACTGACACTTACGTTTTTTCGATACGGAGCACATGTTTATTTAAGGGTTAAATGCATTTTGCACCCTCAAACTATAGCGTATTTGGCACTTTGGTCCCTAAATAATTTTTTTCTTCGTATTTTGGTTCCTCAACTAACATTTTATGGCAGTTTGCCCCCTTTGTAACTTTTAGCGTCACTTTTGGGGTCACTAAAAGTGACAGAGGGGGCAAACTGTCACAAAATATTGTTGAGGGATCAAAATGCGAAAAAAAAATTATTTAAAGACCAAAGTGCCAAACAAGGTATAATTTGAGGGTACAAAATACATTTTACCCTTTATTTAAATATGCCTAATTTTAGAAATGTTTAGCATTTTCTATATGTGTGCACATGAATCATGTATTTCTGACAGTATATCTATATATCATTGGGCTGTATATATGAGAATATTTTGTTGTTTCTAGGAGCCAAATCCTTTTTATATTAAGCTGAAAATTGATACATCTTTTGGATATTAATCCTTGACGTGGGTTCAACAACTAGCACTTGTTTGGTACTCTGGACAGTCATTGGTTGTGTCCCTCACAGCTTAAATTTTATATAATTTTGAGGATATATAAATTGAACATTCAACCATGTCACTTTCAATTCAATACAAATTAAACAATGTTTGATGAGTATTGTATTGCTATTACTGTTATTATTATTTTAATTAATTTTGTTACATAGCAACCGTTATGACGGTTAGTGATCTCTCTCTCTCATTTGTTTTCCTGCTTGTCCTTGTCAATTTTGAGATTGATAGTTATACAAAATGAAATATTTGCACTTAAGATCATGTACATGAGGTTAAACTATTTAAGGACAAGGGAAAAATAATAGAAAATCTTAGTAATTTTCAATTAATAACAACGTACTTCACAGTTCTGAATTCAACATGTTGTGATGTATTTTATATCAATTATTACTAGGAATGGGAACTTTGAATTTGATACAATAAGTGGGTTTTTTTTTTTTTTTTCTGAAATATTTTTTGTGATAATCTGAAATGACCTGCTAAAAAAGTTAAATTAGAAATAGTTATTTAAGATATCTTTACATGTGAAAATTTTTTGAACACAATCATCTGCTTTTAAGTTTATGAAAAAATTGACTCCATCCTAATTTTAGGTCCCAAAATTTAGTACTCGTAACAAGCGTCATTATAATGTAATTATTAGTATCATTGATTCATTGGGTAGTAACATTTTCTAATAATGTGCCATTTAATAGCTTTTCTGGGTGTCATCTAATAATAACTTTTTAGAGTACCATTTAATAGTAATAAAGTGTCATTTAATAGTAATATTAATAGATAATTATTTATTTAGATGATTATTCTGTGTATGCATAATTATGTATATATAACTCTAGATAAAAGAAAAATAAGAGTAAAATTTTAACCACATGTAATTTTAGCATAAGGTGGCAAAGACCAACCCCACATGAATTGGATCAAAATGTGGATCAATACATACACGCGTGTGTATAGTTAAAGTTTAAGCAAGTGCACGTATGAGAGTGAAGATAAGTGAGAGAGAGGAACTAATTAATTTGAGTCCAAGTTAGGAAAAAAAAAAGAAAAAGAAAAAGAAAAAGAAAAGAAAATAATAGGATAAATACGAGAGAACTTGGTTGCCACAAGTGCTCATAGTTGTGAGTATATATAGATGCAGTGTGTATTAAATAAGCAATAACGATACACTCATATTCTAATCACATCTTTATTTTAAATGCGTGTGTCATGTGTTGTGTAAGTGGTGCACAAAAAAATATGAAAAAAATTAAATAACATAAGATACATGCATTTAAAATATAAAATGCAGTTAGAGATATGCATTTAAAATAACACAAGGAACTGTGGGTACGAAAATAATGAAAAAGAAAAGAAAAAAAGGAGAGAGAGAGTGTTCTAGTGTGTGCATGTGCGTGGGGCTGGGGTTCTTCTTTTGTATATTTACCGTGTAAGGTAAAGCTATAAATGTGTCTGTACATATATACACATATATAACGCGGGTATATGTGCTAGGTTATAGATAAGGAAGACTGATATTTATGGGAAATAGAAAATTCTTGTTAGTGAGTAAATTTCTTTTCTATTTATTTTTCTACTAAATACGTAAATACATATGTTTGGACTACTAAAAACGTTCTCTTTTCTTTAGAAACTTTAATTGGCCAGTACAAAATATACAGACCTTAAAATTGGGGTTTAATTGCACTTTACCCCTCTATACATGTATTTTTAATTGGATACATGTTTTTTTTTTTTTGCAATTGGCCGCTTGAACTTTCATCCGCTTTTCAATCTCATCCAATCGATGACGCCTTTAAACTAACGGAATTGCCCAGAAATATATATTTTTTTGGCAATTGGCCCCTTGAACTTTCATCTCATTCCAATCAGATCCAGTCGCTAACGACGTGAGATTTTGTTGGATGGAATTGACCATGTGTCCTTCCCCAAATTTTGACTATTTTTTTAAACCCTTTACTGCTTTTCGACATCGAAAAGGAGAGAAAACCCCCTGGAACAGAAAAATGGGTAATTTAGAACCTCAGTTTTTGATTTTTTATGTCAAAACATATGATTTAATCTGTTCACAGACAAATACTATTGAGCTAAACAAATTAAGGTTTTGCAACGTATATTTTTTTGTGAAATTTCGAAGCCCATTGCATTGATCTCAAACAAATACTTGAAATAAAAAAATCATCCCAAAAAGGCCATAAGGTAAGAAAATTAGGATTGTTTAGCTCAATATTATGTCACATAACGGAATGACAAAGTAGAGAAATAAATTTCTTTTTGGGGTCCAAAGGCACCGACTGGTGAAGTCACATGATTGTCCACACCACGCAGTACTAAGCAACAATAAGTAAAAGAGATAACAACGTAATCTAGGTTCTGGTAACTTAAAGTCAACAGAAAGTTACTAACTATTACACATTATAGTCTCGAATCAAAATAAAACATAACAGTAATACAATGTCAGGGCAACATATGCCTGATTACAAAAAGGTCAGAAAGCAGTAAAGATAATCAAACTACAGCCTAGCCTAATCTTCAATTGGTGTAGAGGTAGCCCTCGGCATAGTAGTCCTCTTCTGTCTGACCTCCATCAGGATAATCCTCTGTAGGGACATCGTCACCGGCATAGTAGTCCCCGCCTATAGGTCCTTCACCTGTGTAGTCATAACCAGGATGCGCTGGAACGTAGAAATGTCCAATGGCATAAACGTCGTCAGCTTAATGAAAGCTGAGCGAATCAGATACTAACATGGTATCAACTATTCAAGTTATTACAAGTTATATACGATAATCATTAAGATTCAGTGAGGGTAACTCCTTTAATCAAGCCGATTATCCAATTACTTACGTCTTAACAGATTAAGATCGAAACACATTCCGATAGGAGAACAGACTCGACAGTAGTTCACTTCTCTAGATACACCATTACTTCGTCCAACGCTTTTAAGAACGTATGCACAGTCCATTGCATGTCATGGACATCACGTCAGAGCATCCCCAACTTTTAAGAATATATGCACAGTTCACCGCACTATAGGGATATAATGCTTTAAGCAACAGTACATCATTCTATGCCACGACTTAGCGATATCTACCAGTGATCACGGTCCACCGCATGTTATAGACACCTTCGTCTGTCTACCGCTTTTAAGAACATATGATTAGATCATCTGGCTATCTTAGGACAACTGGTTCGGTTCACCGCAAGTCATAGACACCTTCGTCTGTCTACCGCTTTTAAGAACATATGATCGATCAAAGCCTGCCCGTACAAGATTCCCGAATCTTAACAAACCTACCTAAGTTCAACTCTAACCTTGATACATGACAATCCCAATGTCATCTGACTACTTTGAATGAAACGAACGATAACTCATTATCACGTCTGTATTAAAACAATATAGCATGCTGGGAATACTGAACAGTAAATAAACAACTAAACAGTTATAATATAAACTAAATAAGGAAAACAGTATTCTGCAACTGCCAATCGATTGGGACAGAGGTCCAATGGATTGGTATAAAAATAGTAACAATCGATTGGGTCACAATCCATGCCAATCGGTTGTATAAAATGGCAATCTATTGGTACCTTAAAGATGGCAATCGATTGGGAAAATGCCAATCGATTGGGTCATGAAACATGGAAATCGATTGGGAAAAGTATCAATCGATTGGTACTTCGTCTTCTTCACAGTGAAGACAGTCCATCATATATTGTCACGACCCATCCCACTACGTGTGGAAATAGGACACTTGGCACGCCATCAAGGCTTATCCAGTTCCATTAAAGTCAATAGCAGCGGAAAACATTATTAAAATCCATTAAAATCAGAGTTGTAAAAAGTTTTTGGCTAAATGAAAACACGTCCAAAAGAACAAATTTTGAAAACAGGGGTTCAGTCGACTGCTCCTAGGGTCCAGTCGACTGTACTGAGCAGAAACCAAAACCTAAAGTTCTCAACAGAGGTCCAGTCGACTGATCAGGGAACCCAGTCGACTGCTCAGTCGACTGATCAAGGTCCCCAGTCGACTGTGCTAAGCAGAACCAAAATGCAACATTTCGAAAATGGGTACAGTCGACTGATCTGGGGATCCAGTCGACTGGTTTTACCATTATTAGAAGCAGTAGCCAAAATCAACAGTGTCTCAGTCGACTGATGCAGGGTCCAGTCGACTGCTTCTCTTACTATTCACTTTCAGTGTCTCAATCACACGGGATCCAGTCGACTGATATAGGGTCCAGTCGACTGCTCCCCTGCTGGGCAGCCCTGTAATGAAAAATACTAACACATGCTTCTCAATATCCACAAACCATCACAACCAACGCCAATTACAACATGTAAAACATAACTACAGACGTTCAATTACAAGATTACAATACTGCGAAACTAATCTATGGCTTTATTACAACATGTTACCAATTCCCAATCCTTACACAAGTTTTAGGACTAAAACAAAAACATGTACAAGTGTGATTCCCCCGCCGTTCATCAGCCTCACTCATCGCGCTTCTTCTTGTCTTTCTTCTTACCTGCAATGGAGTAATTCTCCACTACTCAGCTATATGCTGAGTGCACAAGTCTAACATATGCAATATATGACAAAACATGCTTTAATCTCATAAATCATATCAATAGTCTCTAGGGAGAAAAGTACGCATTCATCCGGTAGCGGCAAGTCCAAGCCTTAAACCGCGATGTCAATGGCAAGTCCAAGCCTACAACCATTACATCTCCACAAGTGCCATGGCAAGTCCAAGCCTACAACCATGCACAGTAGCTGTCGCTACCCAAATTCTCAAACATCGAGAAGCTTACTCCGGCATGAATTTGTATAAGACTCCCCTTTGACCCACATAGACAACTCAACGTGCTCGCGTAAATTTAGACATGCTTTTCACAATTTAGCGCGTGCATAATTAACGGGCCTACAATTAACACATGGATTTTGCCCGGATCTCAATTTCATCGTCGAAATATAAAATATGTATTTCTCTATATTTCACAAGTTAGGACTTCATACCTCCTGCGATTTCCCCCAAACTTTGAAGGATCGACTAGGAGGTCAAATAATCGTCGGATTTCGAATTTGAGAAAATTCCTACAAGTTTATACCTGTTTTTCCCAAAAGTCTAGAATTAAGATTTTTACAAAAATTGGCCAAACACGGCCTAAGTAGGATCAAAATGTAGATCATACCTCCACGAGTTCAAATATGAAATCTGGAGAAAAACTGACGGACGAAAAGTCGTCGTATGTCGTCGGCAAGCTCGTGGCAACCAAATCTCCTTTCTCTCTCCTCTCTCTAGATATTTGTGAGTTTTGGATGAGAATGAAATCTCACCCCCCACCTATTTATAGAAAAACTCTTCGGGAATTGCGTTTACCTCCCCACGAGTTCCTCAAACTTCTAATTAACTCCCGAAACTTCGCACACGTCCATTTTACAACTTTACGAGTGAAAACTATAAATTTCAAAAGTTTTCGACTAGGTTTCATTTGGGTCCAAAAATAACGTCCGAAAACTATATTCTGTGGAATCTCTACACAACCTACCTTTTTAATTAAAGTATCACTCACGTTCTCACCACAGTTCTCAAAATGTTAACAAACAATACCAGAAATTATACTACACAGGTATAATTCACTATACACAAAATACCATATAAGTCAAATAACATTTAAATAATATAAATGCCATTTACTCATGCTCATGCCATATGAACTACCATGTTCCCGTGTCCTCACTGACACCTTACCATTGACTCACAGTCAACCTCATCACCATTATCAACTAACATTGATAAACTCCCAAATTACAAATATGCATGATAAAGTTATGAATTCCTGGGACGGGTGTGACATATATAAAATGGGAAAAACAAGATTTAAACTCCATTTCTTCATCTTTAACAGGTTCTAACATCAAAATTAGGCTACCAAGTGAGTTTAGAACTCACCTTAGATCACAAGGGGGTGTTTGGGTAGGTGTATTTGAAGCTTGGGCTTCAATGGTGGTCTCTTCTTCTTCTTCTTCTTCTTCTTCTTCTTCTTCTTCTCTCTCTCTCTCTCTCTCTCTCTCTCTTCTCCTTTGTCTTCTTTCTTTCTTTATTTTCATCTCTTCTTTTTCTTCTTACTCTCTCTGGTCTCCTTCTCTTCCTTTCTTCAGTCTATGTGTGTGAGTGTATATATGTATATGTGTGTATATATATGAGTGTATATATATGAAATACACACACAAGGCTCTCCCTCTCCCACTCTCTGATTTCTGGAAACAGAAATGAGTCAAAAATGGGCTAGTATACATAGGCAAATATGTGTTCACGTGGACAAACCCCAGCCAATGCAAAAGAATATGTCCAGCTGCTGCCAATCGATTGGCATAAGTGGCAATCGATTGGTGTTAGGTATTAAATGCTCCAATCAATTGGTATAAGTGGCAATCGATTAGTATCCAAGATAAGGCAATGGATTGGGAAATTTGCCAATCGATTGGTATGCAGATTATACCAGAGGTAAGGTAAAACTTATACAAGCATTAAAAGAAGCTGTTGGCCCAAAAGTGGAAACCTTAGAGGGGGGGTGAATAAGGTTTAAGCGGAAATTTAACCTTTTTGAAAACTTAAAACAAATTAAACACAATCACAAGCAATTATGTAAATAGAGAAGGGAAGAGAAACTTGCAAACCGATTTTTGAAGTGGTTCGGCAATCGCACCCCGCGGCCTACGTCCACCCCTCAAGAATACCTCTTGAGGATTCCTTTACTCCCGGAGCACTTACGGGTGTGCACCAAACCGTTACAAGAGCCTTCAATCTCTCCCAAAGAAGAACACCTCTTTTTTGCGCACAAGGGTTACTAACCCTCAACCTTTACAATGATTTGAATACAAATTGAAACTCTCTCTCTCTAGAGTGGATAATACAATTTGAAGCTCACACAATAACTCCTTAGTGAGTAGATAATACAAATAAAAGCTCACTACAATTTGCTCTCTCAAGAATTACAATTGAAATCTAGAGCAAATTGATTTTTCACTCAAACTAGGGCTCAAATAATAATGTTTAAAGATCAAAGAGATGAGTGATCAATACTATGTTTTCCAATCAAAATATCTACCTTAAATATCTTGGGAAAACATGTATTTATAGGCCTTGGAAGATTATAGCCGTTGGTGGCACATTTGGTAATTAAAAGCCCCTTAAAAAAACTAGCCGTTATGCCTTTCCAGGTCGATTCAGTCGACTGGAACATGAAGCAGTCGACTGCCCCTTAAAGCAGTCGACTGAGATGTGTTTACAGAGGGTTTTATTTGCATTCTGCACAGTTCGGTCGACTGCCCAGTCGACTGCCCTTCCCAGTTTGACAGCTTGACACATCTCCACTAAAATGGCCATAACTTCCTCTACAAAACTCGGATTTTCGATCCGTTTGATGTTTTGGAAACTAGATTCAAATACCTTTCCAACCATATAAAATTCAACATCTAATTATTTTCCATTTGGTTGGGGCATTGATTTAAAGATGATCCATTTAAAATTTGTTTCCAAAACTTTAACTTTTAGCATTTGTTTGAGCCCCTATGAGTGTGAGATCAAGATGCCTTACATTGATGGTCCTAGACTTCAATCAAGGATGAAATATCTTCAAGTCTTCAAGCTTGATCCTTGTTGAGCTCTTTGTAATCTTGATCTACATCAATCAAATCTCATGCACACAAAGATATTAAAACATTGATACAATATTAATACATGAGATTATATATGAGCATAAAAATGACTATGATAATAACAAGGAATGAAACATTATGAATCAAGTAATTATCATAGCATATTTGACATCATCAAAACATAATTAAATATGCCTTAATAAACCTTAAGGCTAACAATCTCCCCCTTTTTGATGATGGCAAACAACCAATGAAAGATATGCCAATATAAGCATAATTGGTCATTTTCATATTATCATTCATAATGGATATCAAATTTTAAGGAACATGAATGATAATTACTCAATTACTTCTCCCCAATACTTCTCATATTTCTCCCCCTTTGACATTATCAAAAAGATTTGGGGATAAAACACAAAGCTCCCCCTTACAATAGGCATACAAATCAAAAGGCCAAAATGATACCAAAAAAATAAACAAATATAACCACATGTGAGCTAATGAAACATGAAAGCGCTCCCCCTAAGCATGTGCAATGAAAAAAAGATACCAAATGATATGAATAGAGAGCATATTCTCCAAAAAAAATACCAATTATAAAGTTGGAGAACTCAAAATCTATGAAAAACAAATATTCAATCGGGTCAGTCGACGCCACAGTCGACGGAAGTGGGCAGGGATTAAGTTGTGCAAAAACAGTCGACGCCTCAGTCGACTTAACAATGCAGAATTAAAAATTTTAAAGCATCACAGCTAAATCAGTCGACTGTGTCGGGGTACCAGTCGACTGCTTTGTTCAGCAATACATAAAAATGACAGTTTAGCAGTAAAAATTTGAATGATTTACAAAACATCATTTTGTCTAACCATTAAAATTTTGTCTAATTAAACAAAAGCATATCATCATTTTTCAAATAAGCAATATCAAGAGCATGATAATTTATGTAAAGACATATCCAAATCACAAGTGGATGAAACAAGATTTATGCATAAAAAAAAAATCAAGTATACATATCTAAACAAAATCAAAGTGATTTGAAACAAATTAATCTAACCTACTCCTACTAGGCTTAAGGTGAGAGATTTAACCATTGTCCAAGCATTTCTTGGATGCTCCATTTGCCGAGGTAGTAGGAAAGGATCCTTTTACAACCCAAATCATGTTAATTTTCTTACGAAATGAACATTTGTAATTAACATGCCCCTTTTTCATACAATAATGACATGTTACATGGGGAGGGGTCTCATTTGAGATTGATGCTTTAGCAAAGAAATTTTTGTGAGCATTTTGAGAATTTGAAGTAGAGGATGTGGACTTTACAAAGAAGTTTTTGTACTTCTTTTCCTTGAATGTGGGATTAAATCCCAAACCGGCCTTATCAAAAACACATTTTTGTTTTCCCAAAAGCATATTCAAATTTTGTTCACCTTGGGTAAACTTGGCCAAAGTTTTTGTCAAATCATCCACTTCCTTTCTCAATTCAACCTTTTCTTTTTCAATAAATTCATTTGAATTTGAAGGTTGATTGGTTGAAACAAGCTTTTCTTTTCTCAAAATTTCATTTTGAGATTTTAAATCATCCAATTGCTTTTTCAACTCCAAATTTTCTTTTTCAAGCTCATTTGAAGATTGTGCTCTTAAAACATGTTTTTAATTTTCAATCTTCAAAGATTCATTTTGGGATTTCAAAATATTTAACTCATTTGAAAGTTTAGAAAAATTCTTTTTAAGGGTTATATATTTAGATCCCATA
The DNA here is from genome assembly GCA_033977485.1 of Hydrangea macrophylla. Classification (NCBI taxonomy): domain Eukaryota; kingdom Viridiplantae; phylum Streptophyta; class Magnoliopsida; order Cornales; family Hydrangeaceae; genus Hydrangea; species Hydrangea macrophylla. The sequence continues at coordinate 17,697,681 of CM066987.1, read as the reverse complement.
TTCTCCAACTCCTCATGTAACTCCTCAAATGCCCATTGAAGTTCATCATAATTAGCGGATGAGTTGGAGTTTACCTCTTTTACCTTATTTTCATGGGCGGCTTCTTGGTCGCTTGACTCATCCTCGGAAGCATCATTATCCGAATCGCTCCAAGTGCCCCCTTTTGCCATTTTCTCATTCTCCTCTTCTTTTTCATTGGCAAATAGGCATATATAACTTTTTTTTTTCTTGTACAAAATCATCTTTTTGTACTTCTTGTTGATGGGTTAGGTTTTCAACATTTCCTACAACATCATCAACTCCTATTTGCAACTCAAGGATTTGGTTAGTAGCATTATGAATATTTTCTAAACATAACCAAATTTCATTAGCATTAGAGCGTGAACGAATTCTATTGTATGTGGTATTATCTAAAGCTTCATATAGAATTTTCATAGCTCTAAGATTCAATAGAAAATTGTTTTGATCACTTTCATTCCATTCAATCTTTGGTTTATGAGAAAAACCATTTTTAACAATACTCCAAAGATTGTAGTCAAGTGAAAGAAAATAAATTTCTATTCTCCTCTTCCAATGATCATACTTATGATCACTCAATGATGGAGGAGTATAAATACAATATCCATTATCAAAGAATGTAGTTTCCATGGATCTTAACTCAAAATTTTCAAAAACCTTTTGAAAATAGAAGAGCCGAAGCTCTGATACCAATTGTTGGCCCAAAAGTGGAAACCTTAGAGGGGGGGTGAATAAGGTTTAAGCGGAAAGTTAACCTTTTTGAAAACTTAAAACAAATTAAACACAATCACAAGCAATTATGTAAATAGAGAAGGGAAGAGAAACTTGCAAACCGATTTTTCAAGTGGTTCGGCAATCGCACCCCGCGGCCTACGTCCACCCCTCAAGAACACCTCTTGAGGATTCCTTTACTCCCGGAGCACTTACGAGTGTGCACCAAACCGTTACAAGAGCCTTCAATCTCTCCCAAAGAAGAACACCTCTTTTTTGCGCACAAGGGTTACTAACCCTCAACCTTTACAATGATTTGAATACAAATTGAAACTCTCTCTCTCTAGAGTGGATAATACAATTTGAAGCTCACACAATAACTCCTTAGTGAGTAGATAATACAAATAAAAGCTCACTACAATTTGCTCTCTCAAGAATTACAATTGAAATCTAGAGCAAATTGATTTTTCACTCAAACTAGGGCTCAAATAATAATGTTTAAAGATCAAAGAGATGAGTGATCAATACTATGTTTTCCAATCAAAATATCTACCTTAAATATCTTGGGAAAACATGTATTTATAGGCCTTGGAAGATTATAGCCGTTGGTGGCACATTTGGTAATTAAAAGCCCCTTAAAAAAACTAGCCGTTATGCCTTTCCAGGTCGATTCAGTCGACTGGAACATGAAGCAGTCGACTGCCCCTTAAAGCAGTCGACTGAGATGTGTTTACAGAGGGTTTTATTTGCATTCTGCACAGTTCGGTTGACTGCCCAGTCGACTGCCCTTCCCAGTTTGACAGCTTGACACATCTCCACTAAAATGGCCATAACTTCCTCTACAAAACTCGGATTTTCGATCCGTTTGATGTTTTGGAAACTAGATTCAAATACCTTTCCAACCATATAAAATTCAACATCTAATTATTTTCCATTTGGTTGGGGCATTGATTTAAAGATGATCCATTTAAAATTTGTTTCCAAAACTTTAACTTTTAGCATTTGTTTGAGCCCCTATGAGTGTGAGATCAAGATGCCCTACATTGATGGTCCTAGACTTCAATCAAGGATGAAATATCTTCAAGTCTTCAAGCTTGATCCTTGTTGAGCTCTTTGTAATCTTGATCTACATCAATCAAATCTCATGCACACAAAGATGTTAAAACATTGATACAATATTAATACATGAGATTATATATGAGCATAAAAATGACTATGATAATAACAAGGAATGAAACATTATGAATCAAGTAATTATCATAGCATATTTGACATCATCAAAACATAATTAAATATGCCTTAATAAACCTTAAGGCTAACAGAAGCATACAAGGTCATATTTATATAATGTATTATAGAAATACAGAGCATTACATCATCCACCACTTACTAAAGATTTCGTCCCACAAATCCGAAGTAAGCAGGGTTAAAAAATTGGAAACTTCCTTCGCATCTCTGACTCCAATTCCCATGAAGCTTCTCCTTCGTCATGGTGCTTCCACTGAATCTTCACTAGTGGAATCTCTTTATTTCTGAGCTTCTTCACTCCTTGGTCTAGAATACGCACTGGTCCTTCGTTGTATGTCACATTCTCGTTCACCTCGATATCTTCAAAACTGATCTCGTGCGCTGGGTTGTGGGCACATTTCCTCAACATGCTGATGTGGAAAACGTTGTGCACTCCTGACAACTTTGGTGGTAATGTGAGTCTGTAGGCTACTTTTCCAACACGTTCTTGGATCTTTAATGGTTCGATGAATCGCGACGATAGCTTGCCTCTCTTCTATCCGAATCTGACGATGCCTCGAACTGGCAAAACTTTGAGCAGTTCATGATCTCTAACTGTGAACTCTAGATCTTTACGTCGCTTGTCAGCATAGTTCTTATGTCTGGAGTACGCTATCTTCATTTTCTCTCGTACGATTTGGATCTTCTCGCTGGTTTCTCGAATCATCTCATGCCCAAGTAGTTGAGTATCTCCAACTTTGGCCCAACATAGCGGCGATCGGCAAGGTTTTCCATACAAAGCTTCGACCGGTGCCATCCCTATGCTCGTGTGATAGATGTTGTTATAGGCGAACTCGATTAAAAGTAGGTGCGCCTCCCGTGAACTCTCAAATTTGATGACACAGGCTCGCAACATATCCTCCATCACTTAATTGACCCGTTCTGTCTGACCGTCTGTCTGTGGATGAAAGGCTGAAATCAAGTTCAATGAAGTTCCCATTGCTGTCTGTAGGCTCTTCCAGAATTCTGTGGTGAAGCGCGAATCTCGATCTGAAACTATTGAGACAAGTACTGAAGGAAAAACAGGTTTAAAAGTTATTTTAAACGCGCAGCGGAAATATTGAGTTACAAAAACTTATTGGTAGCCCAGGATCTATTACTCGTCAATTCCATAGATGCGTACTAACAAGAGGGGACAAGAAATTATACCTTAGGTCTTGAACCCAATTCTGAATTTCTTTCTCCTGAATGGTGCAGCAGCTTCCACTAGGCTGTCTTCATTCTTATGACTCCTGCGGATGCCTACCAGAAGGATTAGGGTTGGTGGGAACTCTAATGGAGAGGAAGGAGAAGGTTTGGGAGCTCTAAAACAGTTTCTGCAGCTTTTGGAGTATTAAAACGACAAACTCTTTTTTCTAGACGCAGCTGCCCTATTTATAGATTCCCAGAATCGACCTAAAGTCCAAGCGATCGAAGTGGCTTTGATCGATCGAACCACCTTCGAGTGATCGAACCCACCAAGACTTCAATTGATCGAGACACCTTCGATCGATCGAACCCACCTTGTCAAGATCCTCATGTGCCTTTCCAAGCATCCTAGAAAAGATAAGAATGGGACCTCCTAGGCTCTTTATTGTTGGCTCAGACCAGTTGTTAATTCCCATAACCAAACTCTTTGATCAACAAACTAACCAACTGATAAGTTAACGTTTACTCCACTATAAAACGATAATTGAACTCCAACGCAAAAGAACATATCCGAAGAGATAACTAGACTTGTATGGTGTACTAATGTCCCTCGACCGTCAGCATTCGTAATCATATTCAGGTTGTCGGATAACTATTACTGTCAACCTGAATCATGAATACTTCTTGTATGTTGAGTCTCATTCACTTATCATGATTACCAAACATGTTGATAACTACTTATTAACAACACTGTTCTCAGTAATCAGCTTGGTGACATTCTCAAGGGAATGCTTACTTTGCATTAGAGGGTAGATTCTATCTTGACAATATATGTTCACAACCCTGTGAACATGACATACCCAAGATACCCAGGTGTTGATCTTTTATAGACCTCACTGATTGGTAAATCAAAGAAGCCATATCCACAGTTTATGTTCATAATCGACTCAAGATTGAGAACATGTACCTTATATAAGTTATGAGTTCCAATCGACTGTATCATCTTGAGTGTCAATAGGAAAGCTCAGGTCCGTCAATGCACTATAAGCACTAGCATATTAACTAAGAGTTACACTCTAGTGATTGAGATTAATTACTCCATCCAATGGTAGTTAATCATGTTACAATGTAAACCTGATGAGATATCCAGTCTCATCATCCACTGTGACAAGCTCTAAGTATCAAAGAATAATAATTTGCATCTCACTTGTGTGTATCTCATACACACACGAATCACTTACTATGATACTTAAGGATTAAACAATCATCTCATGAAAGAAACTTACACAATGAAATGTAAAGCTGATATCCATATATTAAAATGTCAATGTCTTATACATAAAGTAATGGTTTGAGGGCACAAACCCAACAGGTACACATGCAGTTGCATAACTTGCTGTAGATACATCCGGCTCAATCTTTCTACTGGGTACGTCATGTTGTAGGTGATGAAATGCGCTAACTTGGTGAATCGATCTACTATTACCCAAATAGCATCGTGATTTTGCTATGACTTTGGCAAACCAGCCACGAAATCCATGGTGATGTGTTCCCATTTCCATTAGAGAATCGATAACGGTTGTAGCAGTTCAGGTGGTTTATGATGTTTTGCCTTCATCGTGATTTTACTCGGCCACTTCTCGCTTCATTCCTTCCCACCAGAAGTTCCTCTTCAAGTCCTTATACATCTTGTTTCCTCCGGGGCGGATAGTCATCCTTGACTTGTGCGCTTCGTCCAAAATATCCTTCTTGAGACTACCGTCATTTGGCACACAAAGTCTACCTTTGCATCTTAATGCTCTATCCGTACTGATACTCCATATTTCTGGTTCCTTTACGGACATCTTAGCAAGCTTCAAATCCTCAGTTGACTATTGAGCTTCCAAGATACAACTAATACGAGTCAGTTGCACGACAAGACATCCAAAGTTTTGTCCTCCTCCTGATTCCACTAGCTGAAGGTCAAATCCGACTAATGTCTCCAATGTTTGCCATTCTCTAATCAAAATCGAAGCAATCAAAAGGCGGGGTCTTCGGCTCAAAGCGTCAGCTACAACGTTTACTTTACCCAGATGGTATTATAAAGAGAAATCATAGTCCTTGAGTAGTTCCATCCATCTTCGATGTCGCATGTTCAACTCCTTCTGAGAGAACAGGTACCGTAAACTCTTGTGATCGGAGAATAGGTCAAACTTCTCTCCATACAAGTAATGTTTCCAAATCTTCAGGGCAAACACGATTACAGCTAGTTCCAAGTCATACGTCGGATAATTCTTCTCGTGTGGCTTTAATTGTCTTGATCCGTATGCAATAACATTTCCATCTTGCATTAACACACAACCAAGTCCTTGGTGTGATGCATCACTATAGATTATGAATCGTTCACCACTCTTGGGTATCGTAAGTACAGGTGCTGAGGTTAGTCTCTCTTTCAATCCCTGAAATGCATCCTCATGCTTGTCAGTTTATTCATAATTCGTCTCCTTCCTTGTCAGACTTGTCAATGGTCCTGCGATCTTGGAGAATCCTTCCATGAATCTCTGGTAATATCCAGGCAATCCAAGAAAACTCCTAACTTCGGTTGTGTTGGCCAGTCTATTCCAGCTCAAGACTACATCGATCTTAGATGAGTCTATAGAGATTCCATCCTACGATATCACATGTCCCAAGAATTTGACTTCCTAAAGCCAGAATTCACACTTGTTGAATTTTGTATGCAGACTTTTATCTCTGAGAGACTATAGAGCAATCTGTAGATACTTCTTATGATCTTCTTCCATCCTTGAGTAAATCAAAATGTCGTCGATGAATACTATAATGAATTGATCCAGATAAGGTCTGAATACTCTATTCATTAGGTCCACGAATACTGCCGGGGCATTGGTCAATCCAAAAGACATCACTCGAAGCTCGTAGTGCCCATACCTCATCCTGAAGGCAGTCTTTGGTATATCTTCCGGTCGAACTAGCAACTGATGATAACCTGAATGCAAGTCAATCTTTAAGAAAATCCTTGATCCTTGTAATTGATCGAACAAGTCGTCTATCCGGGGAAGTGGATATCTATTCTTGATCGTGACTTTATTCAGCTCCCTATAGTCAATACAAAGTCGTAGCTCTCCTTCCTTCTTCTTCACAAATAGAACTGGTGCTCCCCAAGGTGACGTACTCGGGCGAACGAAACCTAAATCTTCAAGTTCCTGAACTTTCTTCTTCATTCTAGCATTTCCGTTGGCGCCATCCGATACGGGGCTTGGAAATCGACGACGTTCTGGGTGCTAGCTCAATGTAGAAGTCTATTATTCTCTTCTGTGGAAGTCCTGAGATACTTCAAAATATATCTTCAAAATCTTGAATAACGGGGATCTAGTTAATAGTAAGCTCCGTACTTGAAGTCTCGATCGCGGCTAAGCAGCTCGTAAGAAACATGTCGCTCAATGGTTGTGGCACTGAAATTTGATCTGCGAACAACCAGGTGTTGAAAAGATAATGGTCCAACTAACACAATCCAGATTGGCACCATACTTAGTAAGCCAATCCATTCCTAGGATCACGTCGAACTCAGACATCGACAAGACTATTAAATCTACTAGGAGATTTCTATTCTCTAGTGCCAAGGGACAATCCTTATACACCTTACCTAACTTTACAATTACTCCCAAAGGTGAAACAACATTAAGGGCCGGCTCGAGTGCTAGGGATACCAAACCCAAGTCACGCACAATCTTAATAGCTATGAAAGAACGGGCAACACTGGTATCAAACAAAGCTCTAACTTGACTGTGAAATAAAATGAGTTTACCTTCCAAGTTCTGTTGTTCCTCAACATTGTATCCTGCATTGTCAAGGATGATGGCATTCACCCTAATCTGTCCTTGTTTTCCCTTAGCAGGCGCTCCATAGTAGCTTCTACGAGGTGCTAAAAAATCCTTGCTCATGTGGCCAGGCTTGTTACAGTTGCGGCAGACGAGGTCATTGTGGCGGTTGGTCTTGGGAGCTGTACAATACCTTGTAATATGTCCGGGCACTCCACAGTTGAAACATCCATCAATGTTCTGTCACTGGGTGGCGAGTTGTGCCTGAGGTGGTCCTCACTGTTAATTCTGCTGTCGAGAAAAGTTAGCTTGGGGTTTTCTTGTCCCGTCCCATGTGCGCTTGTTTCCCTAATAGTTGTTAATCTGAGGTTTCCATCCCTGATTGTTCCTCGATGATTGTGCTGAAAAGTTCCTCGGTTGGAAGGTCCTAGGCGAAGATCAATTCGCTTGTGGTCCTTGTACGGGGTAAGCATCCTTTTCCAAGCTTGAAGCAAGTCAGACAATCCCTTCAAATGACTGGCCCAGATGGCCTATCATCATGTATCAGAGGTGTGGGTTGAGTCCTTGATAGAATCGCTTGACCTTCTTGGTAGGGGTATCTATCATGTGCAGAGCGAAAGTGGAAAGTTACTCAAATGGTGTGGTATACTCCCTGACCGTCCAGTTCCCTTGAGTTAAACTCAGGAAATTTCTTTCTTGTTGGTCTCTTTTGTCCTCAGGGAAATGATTCTCCAGAAATCGATTCTTGAATGCTTCCCAAGGCATTCTCCTTGCAGCGTCGATCCCAATTGTGGCTCTCTCAGCCTCCTACTAGTCTGCAGTAGAGTACGTCAGTTGAAATACGGCTAGACGTCTCTTTTCAAGCTCGCTGCATTCTAGGGCTTCAAAGATTAGCTCCAACTCTCGTATCCATTACTCGACTTTCCACGATTCTGCCATGCCATCGAACTTCTCAGGTTGCAGGCTACGGAATTGTTCTAATAGCTTATCGCCTGTCTGCCTCGGAGGAGCAACATGGTTGTTGTCGTTGTTAGCTCAATGGGTGGCATTGTTGTAGGTATCGCCAACGTGTTCCATCCATTGCATGAATGCTTCAAAGACTCTGATTGGGTCCATACCCTCATGAATGGGTGCTCCTAATCGCGCTTGATATCTCGTGTTCCCAGCCATAGTGTTCCGTGTGAGGTGTACCTATGAAAGATCTAACGATTAGCTGAAAATCTTCTTAGGGAAACAACCACAAATAAAAATAACAGGAAGCACATCACGAATCTAAATCATAGCATAACATAAATATGAGATGACAACAAAAATAATCAAAAGAAATGATCTACCATATATATAATCAAACGATGTACAACGGAGTACACAACAGATCATCTCTGTACCACGTAGTACATATTCATATACAAGATCTTACCAAGATATAAACAAGACCACCACTGGTGGCTACCTATACAAAAAGGCTATGGTCAATAGCTGTCTATGTAAGCGTCAAAAGTAAGTGGACAACATGTCCTGAAGTCAAAAGCAAAAGTCTAAGTCCTAAAGGAACTGGACTCAAAAGTTGTCCACGTCAGATCCATAGTTGGAAGCCTCATCCTCTGGGGCAACCTCAGTTAAAACATCATCCTCATCCATGCCATCATCATCCATCATATCCTCATCCTCCATCATATCATCCCCGGGTAGCTCGGGTCCATCATGCTCTACAATAACTCCCAAGTCTCCTACATCTGCCATGTCAGCCTGGACTGCATTGAATGCAGTTGCAAGTGCCTCAGCCTCAGCCTCAGCCTCAGCCATAGCATGTGCCAACTCTATTGCTCCTATCTCAATCCATAGGGATGTACAACCATCTCCGCAGCCTACTCTGCTATCACGCCGCCTGGTAAGACTGGTACCACATCGTCATCACCCACATCATCATCTGTTATAGCCTCCTCTATCGGATAACCCTCTACCACTACAATGTCCGCTCTAATCGGCAAATCCATACGAGCTGGGTCCTTCCCCGGATTATACTACGACTCTTAGACGTCAGTGTCCTCGCCCTCCTTATCCTCTATATCCTTGTCCTCATCCTCTGTCTTGTCGTCGCCGTCGTCCTCACCCTCGTCTAGATCATCATCCTCTAGGTCCTCATCTACTAGGGGTGCATCAACCATGTCCTCCTCTAGTGGGGGTGGAGGTGTCTAGAGTGGTGGCTCTGTCAGGGGAGGTGGAGGCACTACTCTTGTTAGTTTACTTGTATTATTTATTTTGTCTTTTACGTTATTCTCCTTACTCTTATGTATTAGTCATAGGGGTACTATTGTAATATTTTTATTCTCATCATCTAATAAACAATAGGAGACATCATTGTTCTCCTAAGTTTTTCCCTAATTCTAATTCTACATGGTATCAGAGCTTCCCTAAGAGGGATTATCATCCACCACCACCAAACACCATAAACCACCATCCCAACCACCAGCCGTAGCTTCCCAGGTCATCCCAGCCCAAGTCGCAGCCCTTCCAGGGCAACCTAGTCCAGGCCGCAGCCCCCCCAGGGCACTCCAGCCCAAGCCGCAGCCCCCCTGGGCCTCGCCTCATTAAGCCGCAGCCCCTAGGGGCTTCGCTGCCATAGGCGCAGCCCACTAGGGCTTTGCCTCCTTCACCTCCAGCCCCTGCACCTAGCTGCAGGTCCTCCATGTTGCACCAGCCCCTGCTGAACCTTTTTTAGTCCAGATTCTTTTGGTTCTTTTGCCTTCTTCCTTCACTACAGTGCTGTCCAACATCTTCTGCTGATTGTGTTTTAACTTCTCTCGTTTTTTTGGTCCTTCTATGGACCTTGATGACTGAGTTTATTGCATCCTGTATGGTGCTTTAGATTACGATTGTGTGCTGGGATTCCGTTGATACCAGTTCATTCTCTTTGTTCTTCGATTATTGCGGGTATTTGTTGCGTGTCGATTCAAGATGTCGGATGGCGATAAATCCACTTTGAATACACAGCAGCCCAGGAGTGAAACTATTGTTGTTGCTCCTTCTGAGAGCCTGAATGTTAAGCTTCCTACTTCCCTCTTCAATGGTCAGAACTACTTGGCTTGGTCTGGATCTGTAACCATGTCTCTTAAGGGCAGAGGAAAGATGGGGTATATCAACGGACGAATCACGGTACCTAGCACCGAGGATGCTGCATATGACAAGTGGGAGATGGAGAACTCCACTGTCATGACATGGCTTTGCCATTCTATGATTCCTGAGATTGCTGAGGGTTTTTTGGACATGGCAACTGCCCAAGACATTTGGGAGACCATGGCCAACACCTACTCCCGAAAGGGCAATTATGCACAGATATTTGAGTTGAGATGGACGATTGGTCGTTCGGAACAGGAAGAGATGAGTGTTCTTCAGTTTTTCACATCTCTGACCACTAGTTGGAAATGACTTGATCATCTCTTGGACTATAAGCCTATTTGTCCAACCGATTCCGTTGCCTACAGTAAACTGGTTGCTGAAGAGAGGATTTTTAAGTTTTTAGAGGGACTTAATGCTGAGTATGATCCTGTTCGTAACCGTGTCCTTGGGATGGATCCTTTGCCTTCTCTTCAGAAGGCCTTTGCATATCTACAAAACGAGGAGAGTCGACGTTCTGCTATGCTTCCACCTACTTCCACCGAGAGATCTGCTCTCATTTTGGTTCCTCAGAGAGATGGGAACAAACAGTCCTGGGGTCGTGGTACTCTAATGAGTCTGGGTCGTCTGAGAAGGCCAAGCAGTTTTGTGATTATTGTAATCGGCCTTATCATACCAGGGAGACATGCTGGAAATTGCACGGCCGCCCACCTGGACAGCCTGGGAGTCGTGGGGGTCGCTCAGGACAGTCTGGGGGTCGTGGGGGACACTCACAGAGAGGTAATTATCATGCTCATCATACTACATCATTAGATCCCACGGCACCGACTCCTATTGAGCAGGCCCCATCCACTTCCGATTTAGCACTATTTACTGCCTCGGAGGTAGAGGAGGCTCTTCGTTCCTTGATGGCTCATCGTACGTCTACTTCTACTGCATCTACAGGTGCCTCCTCTTCATTTGCACATGCAGGTAACTTAGTCACATCCGCGAGGGCATACTTATCACATTATTTTTCTCCCTAGATTATTGATTACGGTGCATTTGATCACATGTCTAGATGTTCTGATATTTTCTCTGTGTATAAGCCTTGTTCAGGTAAAGACAAGGTTCGTGTTGCTGATGGTACTTTTTCCTCTATTTCCGGGAAGGGTACCATTCATGCTACTCCATCCTTGCCTTTATCCTCTGTACTTTATATTCCCAATTTTTCCCATAATTTGTTATCCATTAGTCGTATCACTCAAGACTTACACTGCAGTGTAACCTTTTTTCCTTCTCATTGCGTCTTTCAGGACCTTACCACGGGGAGGATGATTGGCAGTGGTAGAGAGGAGAGTGGATTTTATCTCTTGGATGTTGGAGGGCCGTTAGCACATCATATAGTGGTTTCTGATAATAAAGCTGGAGACATACATCTTTGGCATCGTCGTTTAGGACATCCTTCTGTTTATTTACTAAAACATTTGTTTCCTTTTTTAGTCTTAAATAAAGATGTTTCTGATTTCCTTTGTGAAACTTGTGAACTGGGTAAACATCACAGAGCTTCTTTTGCTCCTATTTTTAATAAAAGTTTAGTTCTGTTTGCTTTAGTACACTCTGATGTTTGGGGTCCTTCTCGTTTTACTTCTTTGAAAGGTCATAGATGGTTTATTCCATTTATTGATGACTATTCTCGTACCACTTGGGTTTATATGATGAAAGGAAAAAGGGAAGATTTCTCAATTTTCCAGGCATTCCATAAAATGGTGTGCACTCAGTTTGGGGCTGACTTAAAAATTTTATGATCTGATCAGGGGGGTGAGTACATTGATTTGGGTCTTGCTGCGTATTTTTGCTCCTATGGGATTATTCATCAGACTTCTTGCACCGATACACCCCAGCAAAATGGGGTGACGGAGCGCAAGAATCGTCATCTGCTAGATATTGCTAGATCATTACTGTTTTCTGTTAATGCTCCCAAGTCCTATTGGGGTGATGCTGTTTTAACAGTAGCATACCTTATTAATCGTCTTCCAACTCGAGTTTTGAACAAACGTGCACGTGTTGAAGTCCTGTCAGACACTTTTCCTTTGTTCCCTATAACTCCTCGCGTTTTTGGTTGCGTATGCTTTGTTCACAATCATTCTCCTACTCGGGGGAAGTTAGATCCCCGTGTGCTTAAGTGTGTTTTTCTGGGTTACTCTCCAACCCAGAAAGGCTACAAGTGTTACCATCCTCCTTTCTTCCTTCGAGAAAATGGTTTGTCTCCATGGATGTTACATTCCATGAATCTCAGTCGTACTTTCAGTCCTCGCTTATATCTGAGTCATCTCTTCAGGGGGAGCATTGGTATAGGGAAGAGGTGCCTTTGTCTGTTCCTGTTCCTTTGTCTTCTATTCCTTTGTCTTCAGAGGAAGTTGTTATGGATATTATTGCAGAGACAGGAAACGAAAAAGAACAAAAAGAACAAACTGAGGGAGAAAATGAGGTTGGGAAGGATATGGAGAAAGAAGACGCTTGTACTCCATTAAAAGAAAATGAGGTGATGGTTTATTCTAGAGGCACATGGAGTAAGTCCAAGAATAAAGAGCTCGCTCCTACTCTGCCACTGACATTTCCTTCAAGTGTTGAGGACCAAGGTAACTCTGATTCTGATCTTGATGTCCCTATTGCTGTACGTAAGGGTGTTAGGGCTTGTACCCAACATCCCATCTCCAATTTTGTGTCATATTCTCACTTGTCTCCCTCTTATAAAGCTTTTCTTTCAAAAATTGCTTCTGTGTTTGTTCCTAATAATGTCCAGGGTGCTCTCACGGATCCCAAGTGGAAACATTCTATGATCGAAGAGATGAAAGCTCTTCGTAAGAATGGCAACTGGGAATTGACAAGGTTACCTGAGGGTAAAAGAACTGTGGGGTGCAAGTGGGTATACACTGTGAAGCATAGGGCGGATGGCTCTATTGAAAGGTACAAAGCTAGGCTTGTCGCTAAGGGCTTCACACAGACCTATGGAATTGATTATCAAGAGACATTTGCTCCTGTTGCAAAGATGAACTCAGTTAGGGTCCTTCTGTCACTGGCTGCTAACTTTGGATGGCCACTTCACCAATTTGATGTGAAGAATGCATTTCTTCATGGGGATCTAGATGAGGAGGTGTATATGGATGTTCCTCCTGGCTTCGAGGATTCTAAGACAGATGGAAAGGTGTGCAGACTCAGAAAATCACTATATGGCTTGAAACAGTCTCCTAGGGCATGGTTCGAGAGGTTCACACAAGCTATGCTCAGATATGGTTTTAGACAAAGTCAAGTCGATCACACTTTGTTCATCAAACATTCATCACAGGGTAAGACTACTGCGTTAATTGTGTATGTGGATGACATTGTCTTGACTGGGGATGATCTGGAAGAAATGCAAAGACTGAAAGAGTACTTGACCAAGGAGTTTGAAATAAAAGACTTGGGGACTCTTAAATATTTTTTGGGAATTGAGGTTGCTAAATCAAAGCATGGAATCTTTATTTCCCAACGAAAATACGTACTTGACCTATTGGAAGAGACTGGAATGCTCGAAAGTCGAGCGTGTGACACTCCAATTGAGTCAAATCAGAAACTTGGCGATGATTCAGGTGGTGCAGAGCTAGATAAAGGTAGATATCAGAGGTTAGTGGGAATACTCATTTATCTTTCTCATACCCGACCTGATATTGCCTTTGCTGTGAGCGTTGTTAGTCAGCTTATGCACGCTCCCCGTGCATCCCATATGGAGGTTGTCTTCAGGATTTTGAGGTACTTGAAATCAGCTCTTGGAAAGGGTTTATTTTTTGCTAGACATGACCACCTTCGAGTGGAAGCATACACAGATGCTGATTGGGCTGGATCTGTGACAAACAGAAGGTCCACTTCAGGCTATTGTACCTTCGTGGGGGGTAATCTGGTTACATGGAGGAGTAAAAAGCAGAACGTGGTGGCTAGATCTAGTGCAGAGGCTGAGTTCAGAGCCATGGCTCAAGGTGTATGTGAGCTTCTGTGGATTAAGTTGTTGTTAAAAGACTTAGGTCTGGATTCTAGTGACTCTATGAGATTGTATTGTGACAACAAGTCTGCTATCAACATTGCCCACAATCCAGTGCAACATGATCGAACTAAACACGTAGAGATTGACATACACTTCATCAAGGAGAATATCAATAGTGGTGTGATCTGTACTCCATTTGTGAAGACCGGGGATCAACTTGCAGATATGCTTACAAAGGGTGTTGGAAGTAGACCATTTCATTTTGCTCTTAGCAAGCTGGGAATGAGAGATATTTTTATACCAGCTTGAGGGGGAGTGTTAGTTTACTTGTATTATTTATTTTGTCTTTTACGTTATTCTCCTTACTCTTATGTATTAGTCATAGGGGTACTATTGTAATATTTTTATTCTCATCATATAATAAACAATAGGAGACATCATTGTTTTCCTAAGTTTTGCCCTAATTCTAATTCTACAGCTCTAACCTCTGAAAGTTGAACTTGGTACAAGAAATGATCTAGTAGCATCTGTAGGGAATCCTCTTGAATGAGTCTGAAGGTTTCCTTATGGTAGATCATCTCTTGACGTATCACCTCTGGGTCCTGGGTCCCAAATCTCTATTGCTCAATCTGTATATCCTGCTCTGTCTCTGCGATAGCTCTCTTTCTAACATTCCAGGCATAGTAATGTGGATCCGCTGGCTCAATACTGCCCTTATACACATAGTGTCCTCCAAACTCAGCTGGAACAAAGTGCAGCGGTGCCATGCTACCTGAAAAAGAGACTATCTGAAGTCAGAACTAATCTTAATGCTCATTTATAGAATCTCAAGGATCTAAGACCAGATGGTGCGGGCAATCTGTGAGCAAAAAGGTATAAAACCTAGGCTCTGATACCAAAAATCCTGTCACACCCCAGAACGGTAAAAATAGAGAAAAATCAATTTCTTTTTTGGGTCCAAAGGCAGCGACTGGTGAAGTCACATAATTGTCCACACCACGCAGTACTAAGCAACAATAAG
The DNA here is from genome assembly GCA_033977485.1 of Hydrangea macrophylla. Lineage (NCBI taxonomy): Eukaryota > Viridiplantae > Streptophyta > Magnoliopsida > Cornales > Hydrangeaceae > Hydrangea > Hydrangea macrophylla. Next base: position 17,682,584 of record CM066987.1, on the reverse strand, counting down.
TAAAAGAGATAACAAGAACGTAAACTAGGTTTGGATAAAGGTAACTTAAAGTTAACAGAAAGTTACTAACTATTACACATCATAGTCTGGAATCAAAATAAAACATAACAGTAATACAATGTCAGGACAACATATGCCTGATTACAAAAAGGTCGGAAAGCAGTAAAGATAATCAAACTACAGTCTAGCCTAATCTTTAATTGGCTTAAAGGTAGCCCTCGGCGTAGTAGTCCCCTTCTGTCTGACCTCCATTGGGATAATTCTCTATAGGGACATCGTTACCAGCATAGTAGTCCCTGCCTATAGGACCTTCACCTGTGTAGTCATAACCAGGATGCACTGGAACGTAGAAATGTCCAGCGGCATAAATTCCGTCATCTTAATGAAAGCTGAGTGAATAAGATACTAACAGGGTATCAACTATTGAAGTTATTACAAGTTATAAACGATAATCATTAAGATTCAGTGAGGGTCACTCCTTTAATCAAACCGATTATCTGATTACTAACGTCTTAACAGATTAAGATCAAAACACATTCTGATAGGAGAACAGACTCGACAGTAGTTCACTTCTATAGATACATCATTGCTTCGTCCACCACTTTTAAGAACATATGCACAGTCCACCACATGTCATGGACACCACGTCAGTCCATCCCCATCTTTTAAGAAAATATGCCCAGTTCATCGCACTATAGGGATATAACGCTTTAAGCAACAGTACATCATTCTATGCTACAACTTAGCGACGTTTACCAGTGATCACGGTCCATCACATGTCATAACACCTTCGTCTGTCTACTGCTTTTAAGAACATATATATAATTAGATCATCTGGCTATCTTAGTGCTACTGGTCCGGTTCACCGCAAGTCATAGACACCTTCGTCTGTCTACCACTTTTAAGAATATATGATCGACCAAAGTCCGCCCATGCAAGATTCCCGAATCTTGACAAACCTACCTAAGTTCAACTCTTACCTTGATTCATGACAATGCCAATATGGCCTGACTACTTTGAATGAAACGAATGATAACTCCAAAGGATTCCTAACAATACGTTATCTAACGTCACAACCATTATCCGAAATCTTATCATTACTAAGATCCTACGTTGTATTAACTCATTATCACGTCTGTATTAAAACAATATAGTATGTTGGGAATACTGAACAGTAAATAAACAACTAAATAGTTATCATATAAACTAAATAAGGAAAATAGTATTCTACAACTACCAATCGATTGAAACAGAAGCCCAATCGATTGGTATAAAAATAGTAACAATCGATTGGGAAAAAGTCCAATCGATTAGGTCACAATCCAGGCCAATCGATTGGTATCTTAAAGATACCAATCTATTGGAAAACTGTCTATCGATTGGGTCATGAAACATGGCAATCAATTGGGAAAAGTTCCAATCGATTGGTACTTCGTCTTCTTCACAGTGAAGATAGTCCAGCACATATAAAACGGGGAAAACAAGATTTAAACTCCATTTCTTCATCTTTAACAGGTTCTAACATCAATATTTGGCTACCAATTGAGTTTAGAACTCACCTTAGATCACAAGGGAGTGTTTAGGTAGGTGTATTTGAAGCTTGGGCTTCAATGGTGGTCTCTCTCTCTCTCTCTCTCTCTCTCTCTCTCTCTCTCTCTCTCTCTCTCTCTCTTCTCCTCTCTCTTCTTTCTTTCTTTCCTTATTTCCTTCTCTTCCTTTTCCTCTTTCTCTCTCTAGTCTCTTTCTCTTCCTAATTTCTTCAGTCTATGGATGTGTGTGTGAGTGTATAGATGTATATAAGTGTGTATATATATATATGAGTGTATATATATGAAATACACACGCAAGGCTCTCCCTCTCTCACTCTCTGATTTCTGGAAATAGAAATGAGTAAAAAATGGGCTAGTATATAGGCAAATATGTGTTCAATTGGACAAACCATAGCCAATGCAAAAGAATCTGTCCAGCTGCTGCCAATCGATGGGCATAAGTGGCAATGGATTGGTGTTAGGTATTAAACTCTCCAATCGATTGGTATAAGTGGCAATCGATTGGTATCCAAGATAAGGCAATTGATTGGGAAACTTGCCAATCGATTGGTATGCAGATTATACCAGAGGTAAGGTAAAACTTATACAAGCATTAAAAGAAGCATACAAGGTCGTATTTATATAATATATTACAGAAATACAGGGCATTACATATTATCTGTCTGTCAATAGATAAAATCATCTATTTTGACAGATAAAATGAAAAAAAGAGGTTCCGATTTAGCCATTTTTTTGTGGAAGGCACTTGGTAATTCTGTCCAACTAAATCTCCCATCGTTAGCGGTTGGATCTGATTGGAAAGCGAATACAGTTCAAGGGTCCATTTGCAAAAAAAAAAAAAATATATATATATATATATATATATATTTCTGGGCAATTATATTCCATTCGTTTTAAACTAACGGCGTCATCGATTTGATGTGATTGAAAAGGGCTGAAAGTTCAAGGGGCCAATTGCATACAAAAAAAAGTTCATGTGCCAAATGAAAACACATGTATAATACGAGGGAATAAAGTACAATTAGGCCTAAAATTAAATATGGTTGGTATCGTTGGACTCCCTGTAACAAATACTAAATATCTGCTTCAAATTTGGAATTTCTTTGAGTTTCTTATTTTAACCCTTAAATTACACAAAATTATGTAACTGTCTAAATGGACTAGTCTAACTGTACCCCTAAGTTTCTATATTGACGTGTACACACACACACACACACACACACATATATATATATATATATAATATCTAATCAATATTCATTATTTTTGCAAAGAATTAAATGTGTTAATCATGTTATTGTTGTATTGCTAAATAATGCCTATTATATGATATTACAATAAGTCGTATGTGATGACTAATTACATTTTTTGATCATGCAAGCATGCATTAATAATGATATTAATAATTAAAAATATTAATATTGATACTAGTTAAGACCGAGGTCTTATGATGATTGATGGATTGAGGTAGTCTGTGTTGAGATCGATGGCTGAAATTGAGATAGTCTTACAGTTAGTGCATTAATATACTACTAGCTTTTGAACCCGTGCAATGCACGAGATTACCTGTGCATATTTGGAGATATATATATATATGTATATATTAGATATGATTTTAAACGATAGTATAGCTAATGGTAGTTGTGATATTTTTAATCAATGTTATTTGACTTGTGCTATGCACAGGTGTTAAAAAAATATTCTAAACACAACTTTAATTGCAATTCTAATAAAAAAAACTTACTACTTTACAACCATAAATGTATTAGTGATTAAATACAAATAAATTCTGCAATTAAAATTTTTTGATTTCTACATAGTAATATATCAAGCTGAGATATCAATGTATCACTTGACAAAGTAAAATTCAAGAAGTCTCTCTTTAATTTGTTGAAGGAATGTAGGATCAAATCTAAAGTAGTTAAAAGATCAAACGGTAGTCAAAAGAAATGAAAAATGTGTATTGTTGAGCCATTATTTGTAACTATAAATTTTGAGAGTTTGAAGGTGCTAATGAATTTTCAATGTATTGTGTTACACAAATAATTAATACATAATAAATGGTACACTGAACTAACGAAAATCCAGGCAACTGGAAATGAAAATAAAGGCGATTATGTAACCTGCAACTCCTATCAACCACTTTCTACCATCTTAGAATCGTGAATATGTAACCTACAAAAAAAAACATTAATTATACTAAATGAACTAAGTATGATAATAGTTCTACAAGCATAAATTTTTGAACACAATATTTTGAATCAAATCTCTAAAAAAAGTAAGGGATAGATGTTTGTTTTAAAGATGAATTTGTTTGGAAGGTTAGGAAAGATGGGAAAGAGTGACTTGAATGTTATTTTATTATTATTTTTTTCAATTTAGTTATTGAAAGCATGTGAGGTTGATATATATTATTTATATAGATAAGGATATATATATATATATATACGTTATCTAGTTCTCCACAAAATTTAGGGGAGATAATGGGTTTAGAGAAAATTTATTATCTAGTTCTCTCTCTGTTAACAATCTAGGGTAATGTTCACCAAAAAAATTTAAAAAAAAAATATTTGGGATAATGGGTTTGAATTATGGATTATCCCATGCAAATATAATTGAACAGTATTTGGTATATTTTTTAATTTTGTTAGAGAAATTATGATGAAACTTATCCCATGCAAATATAAAGATAGAATTTAGATATGGATCTAATTCAAAAAGTGAAGTATATATAATCCTATCTTATATTATATTTATCATACTCATGTAGAAAAATACAAATATTACCACCTTCTTGGAAATAATTTATATTTTTGAAAAGAAGATAAGAACAACATTTTCAAATTATTTTATAAGTATATACATTATACTTAACTTCTAAAGCTTAGTAGCCAGAGTGATAAAAGAAGCCAATGCATAATAAGTTAGCATAAATTTAAAAAGTTTAGGTAGGTTTCAGCTTATCCAATAACATTCTACACACACACACATACATACACACACACACACACACACACACACACACACACACACACACAAGATTAGTAGTTAAAGTTTAGGAAGAATGTAAAAGAGTGTATGTATATAATAGGAGTATGTATCAATGCAATTTTTAATTTTTTTTTAAATACAAAAATAAAAAATTGAGAAAAATTAAAAATTAAGCTTTTGATTGCACTTTAATATATATATATATATATTTGATGGGTATATTTGGAGATATTTGTGTATATATATATTAAAACATATTAGATAGATTAGATAAGAGATACAGAGAGAATATGAGATAAGGAAAGAGATAGAGAATAGGAAAAAGATAAAGATTATACATATATATGTATTATTAGTAAAGAAAAATAGAAAAGTAGTGAAAATTAGAAAAATCACAGAGTTGCCATGTGGCAGGCTTTGTGATTCCACTTTATATTACATATATATATATATATATATATGATATATATTATTCCATTCCGAGTTGGGTTGGTGGATAGTATACATCTTTCGAGTTGGACTGGGGTGTTGTGGCCATGTGATTATACACATTTTGAGCTAGTCTGGTGTATGCAATCGTATTGGTAACCTATTGTGAATTTGATTGTAACCAGTGCAAAGGGATATTAATATACAAATTACTGCATATGCATGCATAAGACTGTATAAATTTTAGTATAAGTATGTGACATGCGATTCGCATAACATGTCGTGCCCCGAATTTTGCCAAACCCAGATCGCGAGGGTCAACCGGTCAACACTCAAAGTTGTGGTTCAACTTGCATGCACAGATAAGCCATGATAGTCTAATTAAAAAAATAGTAATAATAATTACTCAATTAATTTCATTTATAATAAAAGAAAAGGAATTACAACTGTTACTTTTCTTCGACCAATAAAAAATACAAATATAACTATGCCCCAACTCTTAATTATGGTTAGTTGACAGAAGACCCAACTATGCTGCCTGGCTCAATTGTTACTTCCCTCTCACCTAAAAAAATATTAATAAATAATTAGTGAGCCACGTGGTTAGTGAGAAAATCCAATATATCTTTGTTTAGAAAAATTAATTTGCAGTCACACACAAATCTTATTCTCAGATTATTTTATTATAATCTATAGTATTAGTTGAATAATATAGATAGGTTTCAAATTTCTCAAGTATCTCGAATTTGTCCCCCAATGCTATATTTTTATGCAAATAGCATGTCACACACTTACTATTAATTTATAATGAAATTCACACTATCCATATGCAATAATTTATGCATTAATCTTCCATTTGCACTAGTTATCATCAAACCCACAATTGGTTACCAACATGATTGCACACACTAGCACCACTCGAAATGTGTACAATCCCATGGCCATGGCACCCCAACCCAGCTCGAAAGGTGTATACTATCCACCAGCCCAACTCGAAATGGAGTAGTACTCAATCCCAGCCATCTCAACATGGCCTATCTCAGTCCTTTAACCATCATAAGGCCTCGACCTTAACCAGTGTCATTATTAATGATCTATTAATCAATGCATGCATATGTAGTAAATAATGCAATTAAATAGCATGTGACTAATTTTACAATTAAAACTAATAAATAATAACTAACAATAATATGTAGTATGTATTTATATATGCAAGAATACCATAAAGCACTTTTAAAGCAATTTCTTCTGCCACAAAGGCACCCATACCCAATACCGTATACATACTGTATAAAAATTCTCATGCCCAAACAATTTCTCACCTCTTCCTCAAGCCATTTGCTCTTCTTCTCTTCTTGTCCCCTCAATTTGTTCTTCTTACTATTTCTTTTATTTTTCTCTCTCATGGCCCCCCCTCTCTCTCGGCTTCACTCTCTCACACATCTTCTTCTTCTACATTTAATGGTAGTATTTAAAACCATGTGTAACACCCGTACCCGAAAAAGAAGATTGGTGTGATATTAGCATGTTTTTATTAATAATAATTAATGCATGAAATGATTTAAGGTGGGGTTATGAACCCACAGGTAAAAAGGTGTTCAAATGCGGACACAGATGAAAGTCCTGTGATAAGGACTGGTATAAAAGTGGGACCTGACGAAGGTCTAAATGATGTGAATTGCATATAGATGTCATTATATGTTTAAATAAATAATTGTTTAAATGCTTAAAAATAATTTTTATGTCTTATGATAGGTAAATGGGACCAGTTTGGGTACCCATGTGAGGGCGCATTTGAATATATTTCATAATTGATAGGTTTAATAGCAACCTCATGATATATGTGGGACCACATTTGGGACCCACGTGTGATATAGATTAAATCCATTTAGAAAATGTGGGTAATTAACATAATTACTTTGAGGGTGTCATAATAAACCATTAGAAAGGTTTGGGGGTGTAAATGAAAATATGAAAAAAAAAAGAGAAAGATATGTTTATCTCTTGTAAAGGCATTTGATGACTCATAAGAGTCATTGACAGCAAATGCAAGCTAGAAGAACACGTAGAGAGAGAACCGAGAGCTTCGGCAAAGACGACGGGGTTTCTTCGATGACGTTTGACGTCGTTCCTTCGCCGTTCGGCGTCAGATTTACAATCCGAGACCATATTTGGACTCGTGGATGGAAGATGATCGCATGCACGTTCTTTATTTTCATTTTTAGCAATGTTTTTACGGCAACCGTTCTTGATAGACGGTGTTTTTGGTACCAAACTTATGTAGGAATTACACCGGTGGGATTTGGGTTGGAAATTTGCTAGAGGTTGGGATTTCTAAGCTTAATTCGCTAGTAAATTGAAGAGGTGAGTGTTCTAATCCCAAAATTGGATGTTTAGTTATGTTCATGTGGTAATTGTTGCTAGTAGTTGCTAAATTCTTGCTTATGTATATGTATTTTGATGAATTTGGGTAAAAATCATGTCAAATATGCGAATTTGTTATGCTTATGTGCTAAGTTGCTTAAATGTTTATGTGGATCAAAGGGAAGTCAAGTAGTGGTCATCATTTATAGGTCCCATATGTAAGGGACAGGAAGCCCTCAATGAGTGGGGCGTGGTGACGACCACAATGAAATGCCGGTGACGCCTTCGGGGTCACAAGAGAGTGTGTGTTACGCTATATGCGCTAAAAGTGAGAAAGATCCGGGGTGAGAAGGACCCGGGGGTGGTGGCTGGAATGACTTGACTTTTCGGAGATCATTTTGTTGATGTTCATAATGATTGTTGCATTTGCATATTAAACATTCCAATAGCATGATTAGTTCTCTCACTAAGCGAAAGCTTAAACGAAAATATATTTTCTGTTGTGGTTATTGAATAACCATCGCAGGTATCAAACGAGACGAGGAGAAGAAATGATCCGCACGACGGGTGGGCGTGGAAGTAGTGTCCATGTGTATATGTGTTCATATGCCTAGCTAGTTTATGCTTAAAATGTATCTTTTGTTGGCAATGTAATTGTATCTTGGGTCTTTTTGGAAACTTGTCATATGTAAAGTTGGGTATGGTTGGTTGTTTATGTTCCAAACTATGAGTTGTACTTGCAAGTTGCAAGTTATGTATTTTGGGAGTGAAGTTGGAAGGAGTTAGTAGCTTTGGTTTTGAAACTAACTTAGTTTCTCCTTATGTGAAAATATTTATGTATGTGTTGGAAGAACATGGTTTTGAATGTAAAATTAAGGTTCCTAGTGGGAATTCTATGAATTATGTATGGTTAAACTACTTTCCAAATGTTTGGTAATGGTTGGGAAAACTCTTATGATGTTTGGGTAAAGTTTTGGGACACTTGGGTATATTTCCTAAATGGTTTTGGATGTGGTTATGAGGATTTGGTATGGATTATTCAAGTTTTGACAGCATTTTTATTCTTGTTTTGAGGAAAATTGTAATATGTCAAGTTGGGGGTTTATGTTTGGTTGTATAGCGAACCATGTGTCAGGGTTGCTAGTAACAAGTCATATGTATTGGGAGTAATATGATGCAAGTTGAGGTTCAAGTGAAAGGGTTAATGAATTTGAATGTTAAAGCAACTTTCAAATGAGATCATGTACATGTTTGAATGTTGAAAGAACTTGGTTTCATGTTTAAAGATGGTTTCTATAAGTTCCATGAAATTTACTTAAGGTTTTGAGGTTTCTTTGACAAGAACATTTCCTTTCCCTTGCTAGCTTTGTAAGTTTGAGGTTTCCTTTGGTTAGTTCCTCATTTGAATGTACATGGAAGATGGTTTGAATGATTTGGAAAGATTTAAGCATGTTGTGGATATGGTTGTGAGTGTTTGGAAAGTGTTCCCAAAAGTTTTTAAAATGTTGGAACCAATTTTGGAACTTGAGGAATGTTTTGAATTGTGTTAGCAGTGTTTTTACAGCAGAAAAACTCATCTGTAGAAACCGGATCAATCCGGAGCTTCTGGAGGTGCAGAAAGACTCAATCTGCTAAAACCGGATCGATCCGGATTTGGGCGGATCGATCCGCTAGTCTGGGTTCAGCTCGACGGCTTTTACGGAAACGGGCATAACTCTCTCTAGAAAACTCAGAATCGCGCGCCATTTTTTGTGTTGGAACCGGGACTCAAAGAGCTATATTTCCATATAAAATTTTCTATACTTTATTAATGACCATTTTGCCCTTGGGTCTTTTTTGTGTCAACAGAGCTGTTTAATGTTGTCTAATCCATTTGTTTCTTAGTGAATTAAGGGTATTTTGACGTGTGAGCTTGTTACGCGTGTCCCAACTCACCTGAGGTGGGTTGGGGGTGTGACACCATGGTTCCTTGCATATGATAGTAGTATTTAGTTTTCAAAGTGGACAAAATATTAAGGTGGTGGGTTAGATGGTGGGAGTCCAAACTGAGAAAAGTATTTATAAGCTATGTTGGTAGGAGTTGTGGGTGAGATATACTTCATAGGAGTATGATAAGAATATATTATGAAAAGTGTTGGCATAGTATAGTGGTGTTCTATGATTTTCATTTTGGAAGTAAAGGTAGCCACTATAAGGCAACAAGAATGAGTGAAAAATTAGGATGGTGTCCTATCCCCAAAAGCTTGTAGTGTAGTTTCTCTTATATACAGATAAAACAATGACATACATATATGTTGAAATTTGGCAAAGATATTGGCAAGAATATAGGCAATTATACTGCAGAATATTAGTAGGCATGGTAGTCAACTTTCCCTCTTTAGTAGCAATTTCCTTTAATACCGTGTACAACTATCAATCAATCCTCTTTCTCAGCCCTTTAGCTAGCTGTTAGTTTTGTATATAAACATGTACAGAGATATAGAAGATGAGTAGATTTTTCTGTCTATCCATTCTTTACATGGTATCAGAGCGTAACACTCTTGGAAAAGATTTCCTTTATCTTATTTTTACCACAGATGACAAACACTGCTAAAACAGAAACCAGTGTTAATGTTGATTCTTTAGATCCTTTTCATCTTCATTCCTCGGATCATCCGGGAATTAGTTTGGTCACCAAACAATTGAATGATGATAATTACGCAACTTGGAGCCAATCAATGAGTAGTGCTCTAAGTGTGAAAAAAGAAACATGTTTCGTTGATGGTTCAATCAAAAAGCCATCTTCAACTGGTGAAAAATATGCTCTGTGGAAAAGGTGCAATGACATGGTATTATCTTGGATCCTTAATTCTATTGATCCCAATCTTGTTGATAGTGTATTGTATACAGAATCTGCAGTAGAAGTTTGGGCTAATCTAAAGGAGAGATTCTCTCATAACAATGCTCCTAGAATCTTTCAGATTGAAAGGGACATTGCGTCACTACATCAAGGGACCATGTCAGTGGCAGCATATTACTCCAAATTGAAGGGCTTATGGGATGAACTCTCATCTTCCAATGATCTACATGTCTGTACCTGTGGTGCAATTAAGAATAGTGAATAACGAGAACAAAGAGGTAAGGTAATGCAAGTTCTTATGGGTTTAAATGATTCATATTCTGCTATGCGTGGTCAAATTCTCCTTCTACAACCACTTCCTACCATTGGAAAGATTTATTCCATGATTCTCCAAGAAGAAAAACAACGAGATCTGGTAGTGTCTAGAGAGGATTTGTTGGCAGATACACAAAGGACTAACACTGGTGGCAACTCGTCCCACAAAGGGAGAGGAAAGCTGCATTGTAGCCACTGCAATGAAAACAACCATATGGTTGATAGGTCTTCTACATGGCTTCCCTCCTGTTAACAAATTCCACAAGAAGGGTGAGAAAGCTAGAAACAAAACAGGGCCCTCTGCTAACAGCACACAACTAGAGACTCCAAGTTTCACACAGGGGCAATATCAGCAACTTTTGGCTCTCTTGAATGATGGTAATGCTCAACCTAAGGCAAATATAGCAGGTCAGCTTGCCCCCCTTTGTCTTTCATCTCATACTAGCTCCACTTATTCGAACAAATGGGTAATAGATAGTGTTGCGACTGACCATATCACATCTTCCCTTGACTTATTATACAAAGTAAGTCCATCTCCACATACTTCTGTTGCAATACCCAACGGGAATAAGGTTCAAATAGATTCCACAGGTTCCACTAAATTTGTTTCCGACTTTTCTCTCTCAAAAGTTTTTCATATGCCTTCATTTGTGTTAACTTGTTGTCTGCCAGCAAACTGACAAAGTCTCTAAATTGTTCAGTCACCTTTTTCCTTCATTTTTGTATCTTGCAGTGACACGACTAAATAGTAGTGCGCTCTTGTGCAACACCCAAGTGTAGGTGATCGTGCAAGTAATACTGGATAAGTCCAGGTCGATCCCACAGGGAAGGGATAGGAAGAATGTCTACTAAGTTAAAACCTAAAGCAAAAGAAAAGAAAATAAGAATATAGAAGTGGAGGTTCTACGAATCTTAATTAATTAAATTAAACTAAATAACAAACTAAAGCATAAAGAAACATAACTAATTAAACATATAAACTAAAGGTGTTGGAAACACGTGAATCCACATTGATCCTAACCATCTACCATGCATATTCATTTACGCTCTATGAAGTACATCATTTTTCAGTATTCCGTATTTTTTTAAAGATAAAGAATCAATAGCCCTTTCATGACCGGGACTATATCATCACAGGTGATTTAAAATACTTAGAAGACGGTTTAAAACAATGGTTATTACTTGCACTCTAAATGGTATTAGCATTCAAAGTGGTTTTCAAAAGTCATTGAAGAAAATAGCCTTAAGGCTTTAAGTTCTAAAAACTGTTGTGACAAACTGAGCTTATTGGGACAATTTGATGACAGATTTCTAAAACAGAAAGTCATGGAATACCTAAAAGAATATCTCAGGAATCAACAAGTTCGATCGATCGAAGCGCTCTCGATCGATCGGACATCTTCATCCTTCAATCGATCGAAATGCCTTCGATCGCTTGACTATGGCTCTGGCTCGATCGATCGAAGATCTGGTTCGATCGATCGAAATACCTTCGATCGATCGAGCCTAAGGTTTCTAAAGATTGCATGGCAGAGGTTGGGAATCAATGTTTCAACACATATTCCCAATGTCTAAACTACGAAAACATGATAAAACTAGTGCAGGAATAGTAAACTAGAGTAATCATAACACATAAACTAATAAATAATGAAATAGAGAAAAGGAAAAGAAAAACCTAGAATAATCTGAATATAACTTGTAATAAACATATAACCAACTTGAATCTTCAATATAACAATGGAAAAGATGAAGAAAATCAAGAATCTAACCTAATCTACTCCTAATCTAACCCTAAAACTACCCTAAACTGTTGTTTTTCGCATTCTGGAGTGTTCTCGCTTCGTCTGGCGTCAAGACGACTTATATATAGGGTTCCTGCAGAGTTTACGCAACTTTTGGGTGAATATAAAGTTCGATCGATCGAGCTTAGTTCGGTCGATGGAAGGTTCGATCGATTGAACTCTCCTCAATCGCTTGAACTTCTCTGATTTTGACAGCTCTACGCACCGATGGGAGAATGGCCGTAACTTTTCACTCGGACCTCGGATTGACCTCCCGTTCATGGCCACACAACCGTAACTCAAAGATCTACATTTTATATCTCTGGTAAGATCTTCCAAATCTGAAGTCTTCATTGCCAAAATTGGCATTTTCTCAGATGCTTATGCTGTTCTCTTCACCAGAATCACTTTTTTTTAGCTCCACTTCATTGATTTACATCCTAATATCTATAAAACAATGCAAAAACATATATTTTAGAATTAACACAATAAAAAGAATATTATTATTAGAATGCACCTAAATGTAGGGACTTTGGGGATAAAAGTATGCATAAAATACCACGTAATACACTATAAATATGCACTTTTCACCTCGAATCACACCCCCCAACTAGCTCGTTGCTAGTCCCTAGCAATGATGCGAACTACAATAGTGTTTATTTAACTCTAAAAATTAAAAATAAAAGAAAGTAAAAATTCTAAATCACTTTCGCAGGAACCGCGATTGCATTTAGCGTATGCAACAAGCCTTTAAACCCATAGGTTCCCCCTAGTGGACGAGTGCTGTCTCGTGAGGGTTTGAAGTGAATCTACCCACAAAATTCATATTTATAGTAATGGCTCTCATTTAAATGTTTTCAAGAAATTTTTTTCCTCTCATTTAGCAATATAGTTAAGCTCAACAATCTCATGAAACTCTCTAGTATGCCATAGTCATGCAACACACACATTACAGTTAATCTACTATCAAAGTCATTAGAATGTTCCACACCTATTAATCTTCAAGTTTGTGTGTGAATGGACAACCAAAATACAAAACTTTAATTTCAAAGCTCGCATAACCTAAGATTCTATCAAGACGTTCATTTTGACTCAACTCTCACCGGGATTACACTCTCAAGATGAAATCACTCCGAATTAGGTATAATAATTGTCACTCATGATATGGAAGCTATAAAGAGTAAATATGAATGGAAACAAATGCTTCTCATATCTAAATAGAAAAACGGAAATTTTATAGTGCACAAAGTCTCATGAATGGATACTTTTCACTAGAAGAGCGAGATACCGTGGAGAACTCTCTTATTACCTTAACTTCAAATCCAATTTACTTAAAATCATCAGGACTTTGAAAAAGAGGTGTTAGGTGAATGAAGAAAGAGGCTCGTGATATTCAATTGGGTTAAAGGATGTGATTGGAATATCTATTACAACTTTTCAAACTTCCCACATCTCCAATCTCTCTCTTGTCTTGTCTTTTTTTTTCTTTTTATTTTTTCCACACTCTTCTTTTTATTATTATTATTTTTTTTCTTTTGTAACAACCATTGGCACTTTTTTTTTCTTTTCATGCCTTTTTTTTTCTTTTTCTTTTTTTTTTCTTTGCCAACTTTTTCTTATTCACAGAACCAAACTTTTTGTCAAGAAAACACATCCCAATCATTCCTAGGTAAAGAACTGAGGCTTGAACTCCTAATTTGGAGTTAGGTATAGACTTTCGAATTGTGAAGACAAGGAAAATATGATAAGGCTCAAAGGGTGAAATAAAGGAATAGCATAGAAGTAGGCCAAAGTTGTATTATGCGTGTATGGTCAAAAGATGGCCTGAATCATCTTCTAAGTTCATAGGATTATTCATTTCAGTAAATTCAAGAGCTCTAAATTTTGGTAAATCCTGAACGTTCTCTTCTAGTAATCAGTCAAAATGAAGAAGGAAAATGAGACTTTCAACGAATTAATATGCTTTTCAAAATGTAAGAGTAATTTATAAAACCCTCAAAAATAAAAGAATGGCACAAAAGCTCACTTGGGTTATTAGTCTCCACTACAGTCTCTCAAGACATCTAAGCTATGCTTACTAATCCATTTTAGCTAAGTACAAGGTTGTCACAACGTGCTCAAAGTTGTTTGAAGATTAAAAGGCATAAAGTATACTATAACTAGGATAGTAAACAAACTACCATAGTGTATCACATACTAGTAACATACAGAAAATAACACTAATGCATCATAACTAACTACATTAACTATGAGAGAAATACAAGAACCATTTTATTATATTTAAAAAAAAATTATAAATTTTAAAATTTTTTATAATTTTAATTTACTGAGCTTGAGTTGCATGTTGCTAAGCAGGTGTATTGACATTAAAGCATAAAAAGAATGAAATGAGGCATGCAATGACTCACTCCCCCCCCAACTAAAACTAAACATTGTCCCCAATGTTCTAAACTAAGCACATGGATATGTAAAGTAAAGCGAGAGAAGGAAGGATGTTACTTCGAGGCATTAATATCCATTTTTTTTAAGTTACCTGTAAAATCATTAGTAGCAAAAAGGAAAAATAGAGAATATAATGGAACTACTCAGTAAATAAATTTGGTTAATCAAGATTTTTATCATAAATTAATAACCGAAATTTTTTAGGATCCTCCCAATGAAATAATTTAACAGTGAGAAGACTTTTGGGATCCTCATATACATACAACTCTCCCCAACTAATGTCAGGCTCAAGGTCAGAGGAGATGATGCAAAACCTATGGCCTCCAAATTTTAGTTGGACAATTATAAGAGATCTACCACACTTTTTAAGAATTATATGCAAGAAACGATTTTTGGTGTTGGTATTTTCTATAACGGCCTCTATTTTAATACAAGGAGGTGGCCACGGTTCGATAAAAGGGGCAGGGTCTAAGTGATGTTCTAATGAAGCTTTACTACCTTCCTCTTGTTCTAGAACAGAATCTATGGAGATATTGTCACGCCCCGACGTAGCATAAATAAGGAAAGCGTTTAATTTCCTTTATAGACCCATAGGTCGCGACAGTTTGAAGGATCGATTCCGTCCCAAACGTTGAACAACAAAACATAATAATCAGAGTAAAGCAATCAAGGCTTATAAAATCTTTCTAACTTATTACAAATTACAGCACGGGGTCAACTAAGGCACAGACCGCCTTGAAACAAAACAATAACTTAGTGTCTATTACAGTCATCCTTATTACAAAACGGTCCATTACTTAAAACATGTAAACTTAAAGCATATAATAAGTAAACAGTTTTCTCATTCCAAAAGCAGTCAATCTCAGTTAGCGTAGTCATAAGGTCCTTCCTGATCATAACCTGAAAAGCCTGAACACGAATGTCCAGGACGCATCAACGTCGTCAGCTTCGAGAAGCTGGTGAGTATTAAAAACATAACTTTGAATGTAAAACATACTCATTTACCATTTTCCAATTCCCTTTTTAAAATCCACAAGTTTATATTTAAGATAAAGAGCTTGTTTAGAAAACAGCCACAACATTATTCAAAAGATAAGTTCACACATATGTGACCGTGTATGAGAACGATGCACCAACTCATCTGACTAACTCTTTTCTCTCGACAAAACCCAACAACCCACTATCTTACTCCTGGTATCTTTGAAACACTAAGATAGCCACACTTTAGCAACGGGGCGCCAGGGAGTGTCCAGTTTGCCTCACACTTTGGTCCGGGGTACCAGGGAGTGTCCAATGCCTCACACTTTGAATACCCTAACCGCCATGCAAATACCGGGGCAACCCCTCACACAGTATCCAGACTCGAGTATCAGGGAGTGTCCGTAGGCCACACTTTAGCACTACCATGGGTGCCAGTGAGTGTCCGAGTTCGGCGTCACATACTTTAACGCTTCCATGGGCGTCAGGGAGTGTCCATATTTGCCACCGTCGCATTTCAAAGATACCCTCTCCACAATCTCAACCACAACCACAACCACAATCTCAACCACAACCACAACCACAATCTCAATCACAACCACAACCACACAACTACAACCACAAACTCAAACTCATACTCTTTCCACACTACCATTACTCTTTTCCACACTGACTGATACCCACATGCATGTACTACTGACCTCATATGAATGATATGCACTTAAACGAAAGCAAAATGCTGAATTAAAGGAACAACGCGCGTACGGTGATTGATAAGTCATAATACAATGTTTTAAATCATTCAAACATAACCAAAAGAGTTCTGATTTACTAAATTTCCCAAACAGAACCTTACCAGTACTTAAAAGTTGAACCAAACAGTCCTTTAACAGAAAACAGACAAAAACAGAAACTGCCAGAATTCGCGCGCGCGGGCCGCTCGCGCGAAAAGTCGCTCGCGCGGGCCGCTCGCGCGATATGCCTAATTTTCCTTTTATATATAAACTTTTCTGTCTGCCTAGGGAAGCAAGGATCGCGCGCGCGGATCGCTCGCGCGAAGGGTTTCTCGCGCGACCTGTCCAATCATCATTTTTATAATAAAACTCTTCTGTCTGCCTGTGGAAACGAGGATCGCGCGCGCGGGCTGCTCGCGCGAAAGATCGCTCGCGCGGGCCGCTCGCGCGATCTTCGCGCGCGCGAGATGAAGCAGAGGCTTCATCTTCCCCGCAGAAACTGCTCTGTTTCAGAAAACAGGGTCTAAAATTGACCCATTTCAAATCTGTAAGTATATGGATCATATAGTATATGATTTTCTTCGGTTTTTCACAAGGATTAAAAATCCATCAACAATTTAACATAATTCAAACTATAACTCTCCAATTTTATGAAAAACTAAAACATGTCAAAACTTACTTTCTTATATACTTCCTCATGTGATCAAATTAAGCCCCAATACTTTAAACATAGTCTATATATATCATAATCTTTCATTATTATCTATGAAAACAGATTTTGATTTAGTTTGGAAATTTATGATTTTCAAGCTATGGAACATCAACGTAAAATTAACCGTGGTGATTTTTCAAATCAAGCTATATAAACAAAATCAAGACATGAATTACATTGGGAGTGAGTTAATAATACTCACTATGATTGAAGATTCAAATAGATGTTGAGAAAGAAAGGCCAATTAAGAAATCCACTTAAGCTTAGCTATGGTGGATTGAAGCTTGTTCTCTCTACACTAATTCTGTATAAGTCTCTGTGATTCTCTCTAACTTTCTGTGTGTCACTCTTATACAATCTGAATTGGAGATAGAAGAGTGTGTGCTATATGTGAGTGTAGTGTATGTATATATATATAGAGGACCAAACTTGGCTACCAAGTTGATTCTCCAAGGCTCAACAAAAGGGATTGATTTCTAATTTTAACTAATGGCAACATATACACTGATATACACAGATTGATATGCCTTCATACATACGTATATGTTCCAACAAAATCTGAAAGGGCAAGTTTAGATCAATAGGGGTCAATATGAAGGTGTTTGGCAAACCCAGCTTTTGGCACAACAATTACACGTATAAGTTAAACATTTCCAAACATTGCCTTAGCCAATGATCACTTGCCATTAATAGAAATAAAACATGAGTCATGTCAAATTTTACGTCATGTCCAAAAACTGTGCAAGTTTAGCACAGCGCGGACAGTTTTGAAAGTAAACTGGTATTTTGGTGGCGCGGTGTTCACCACAGAAATACAGAAAATTCATTTTAACGTAGGAAGTGATTTTCTGGTTTCATAAAAATACAGCTTGAAATAAAAGAGAACATTTCCACCGTTTTTGAAATACAGATTTGAAATTCAATACATGTGTTGCTAAATTTCACATAATCGCAGTTTGACCCCAAAAGTAATTTCAATTATGAGATCAATCAAGAAATAAATTTCACACATAAGAATTGAAATTAAAATAAAAGCAAACAATGTATATTTAGTTTTAAATATGACAATGCAATGTACAGATTAATTAAATGAAAATGCAGGTTATTACAGATATGATCATATGAATGGGATTTCTGTTCTATGTAAATAGTTTTGGACTGGACTTGGATAAAACAATTTATTTGGGCCTCAATATAATTATTACTTAAGAAGGTCAAGCAGTCTAGAAGATTACTAGCTTCTTGTTGAAATTTAAAATCATCTAATGTGGACCCGATATTTTCCAAGTCTTCTCTCAAAGCATTTTGAAAGTTAAAATTTTGTGAAAAACATGTGCTAGAATCCTTACCATCCACTTCCACAACACATTCTATTTGTTCAATATTAGGGTACACATGATTTTCAAACTCGGGATGAGAGCATTGATTGATAGAGAGGATAAGTGATGGGAAACTTGGTGACACCACTTCTTCGGCCGAAAGAGGTGAGGGTTCATGAATACCAAATGAATCTAAATCGAATTTAGAAATTTCAATAACGTCCTCCCTCGGGTCACTATCAAAGGTAGGGGTAGAGTCAACATGGGACTCATCCTTTCCTAATTGCGTGCAATCACCTAAACTCTCATTATCTGTAAAAATCTCATTCCCATCCGTGTAACTCTCCTCACTATATATGTCATCTATTGAGGTTCTCTGGACAAAGGAATTGTGCAACTTTATCCAGGTAGTGAAGGAGTTGATGTATGGGGTTGTATATTGAGGAGAAGATGATTCTACAACTACATACTCAATGGTTTGGTTTTGGAGTTCAGACATTATTATACACCCGTCATTATCCTCCAATTCCATTACATTACTAGTGTCTTGAAATTTAGGTTGTAGTGTTGAAGGATTGGTATAGTCTTCTAAAGGTTGGCTAGCATATGCTTGTTGATATCTAGTTTTTAATTTATCAAGTGCACTATCTAGCCTTTTCATTTCACTAAGTAGTAATTTTAACATACCATTATCCTCAACTTGGTTATTCTCCTCATTATTACTATATGAAGTTTCGCCCCATTGTTGTTGGTAGTAATTCCCATCCCATTGTGTTTGTGGACAAAACTCGCCAAAGGGAAAGTCTTGGTGCATTTGGTAATCATGGGAACTATTACTATATCCTACAATATCATTTTGGTATATATCCCCATTGCGATTGATAGAACTCTCCATGTGGAGGTTCTTGATACGTTTGATAATATGGGAGACTACCACTATCATTTTCCCATTGTGGTGGTTGGTAGCACTCAAGTTGATAATTTGCGTCATATGTGGGTGCTTGCCAACTCGGGGGTTAAATATTTTGATTTTCAAGTGTGTACCTATTCTTGGTGCTAGTGTTGTATGGAGGGTAATATGGATAAGACATGTTTATCCAAAATTTTTAAACAATAGAAATTTTATTTATTTTTATGTTTATCTTGTGAGAGACAAAGTTCAATAGTTTTTATTTTTATTTATTTATTTTTATTTTTTTAAGAAAAAGAAAAAAAAATGGAAATAACTTTGTAAAATCTTAACCTAGTTGTCTTCCCCGGCAACGACGCCAAAAACTTGACACGACTAAATAGTAGTGCGCTCTTGTGCAACACCCAAGTGTAGGTGATCGTGCAAGTAATACTGGATAAGTCCAGGTCGATCCCACAAGGAAGGAATATGAAGAATGTCTACTAAGTTAAAACCTAAAGCAAAAGAAAAGAAAATAAGAATATAGAAGTGGAGGTTCTACGAATCCTAATTAATTAAATTAAACTAAATAACAAACTAAAGCATAAAGAAACATAACTAATTAAACATATAAACTAAAGGTGTTGGAAACACGTGAATCCACATTGATCCTAACCATCTACCATGCATATTCATTAACGCTCTATGGAGTACATCTCTTTTCAGTATTCCGTATTTTTCTAAAGATAAAGAATCAATAGCCCTTTCATGACCGGGACTATATCATCACAGGTGATTTAAAATACTTAGAAGACTGTTTAAAACAATGGTTATTACTTGCACTCTAAATGGTATTAGCATTTAAAGTGGTTTTTAAAAGTCATTGAAGAAAATAGCCTTAAGGCTTTAAGTTCTAAAAACTGTTATGACAAACTGAGCTTATTGGGACAATTTGATGACAGATTTCTAAAACAGAAAGTCATGGAATACCTAAAACAATATCTCAGGAATAAACAAGTTCGATCGATCGAAGCGCTCTCGATCGATCGGACATCTTCATCCTTCAATCGATCGAAAT
Source organism: Hydrangea macrophylla (assembly GCA_033977485.1). Taxonomy (NCBI): domain Eukaryota; kingdom Viridiplantae; phylum Streptophyta; class Magnoliopsida; order Cornales; family Hydrangeaceae; genus Hydrangea; species Hydrangea macrophylla. The sequence continues at coordinate 17,662,163 of CM066987.1, read as the reverse complement.
GCCTTCGATCGCTTGACTATGGCTCTGGCTCGATCGATCGAAGATCTGGTTCGATCGATCGAAATACCTTCGATCGATCGAGCCTAAGGTTTCTAAAGATTGCATGGCAGAGGTTGGGAATCAATGTTTCAACATATATTCCCAACGTCTAAACTACGGAAACATGATAAAACTAGTGCAGGAATAGTAAACTAGAGTAATCATAACACATAAAATAATAAATAATGAAATAGAGAAAAGGAAAAGAAAAACCTAGAATAATCTGAATGTAACTTGTAATAAACATATAACCAACTTGAATCTTCAATATAACAATGGAAAAGATGAAGAAAATCAAGAATCTAACATAATCTACTCCTAATATAACCTTAAAACTACCCTAAACTGCTGTTTTTCGCATTCTGGAGCGTCCTCCCTTCGTCTGGCGTCAAAACGACTTGTATATAGGGTTCCTGCAGAGTTTACGCAACTTTTGGGTGAATATAAAGTTCGATCGATCGAAGGTTCGATCGATTGAACTCTCCTCAATTGCTTGAACTTCTCTGATTTTGACAGCTCTGTGCACCGATGGGAGAATGGCCATAACCTTTCACTCGGACCTCGGATTGACCTTCCGTTTATGGCCAAGCGACCGTAACTCAAAGATCTACATTTTATATCTCTGGTAAGATCTTCCAAATCTGAAGTCTTCATTGTCAAAATTGGCATTTTCTCAACTGCTTATGTTGTTCTCTTCACCAGAATCACTTTTCTTTAGCTCCACTTCATTGATTTACATCCTAATACCTATAAAACAATGCAAAAACATATATTTTAGCATTAACACAATAAAAAGAACATCGTTATTAGAATGCACCTAAATGTAGGGACTTTGGGGATAAAAGTATGCATAAAATACCACGTAATACACTATAAATATGCACTTTTCACCTCGAATCATGCAGGACTTGGCAACGAAGAAGATGATTGGTTTGGGGAGGCAGTATAATGGCCTTTATTATTTCTCCACAAACATTACACCTCCACCTAGCTCGCTCATTCTAAAAGTCAACCAGACATCTTCACAACCAGACCTTAGGCACAAATGTCTCGGTCACCCTTCTATTCAACCCATGAAGCATCTTGCAGATTTAGTACCCATAATTTTTTTTATTCCCAATAAAGTTTGTGATGTTTGCCCTTTGGCTAGGCAAACAAGATTACCCTTTGGTTTGAGTTCCATTTCTACTAGAGAACCTTTTGAGTTAATTCATTCTGACATTTGGGGAGCTTTTCGAGTTCATTTTCTTTCTGGTGCTTGTTATTTTCTGACTATTGTGGGTGATTTTTCTAGACATACATGGGTTTACCTTATGCGGTTTAAATCTGAAACACAGAGTTTGTTAAAATCCTTATTTGCTTTTGTTATCATACAATTCAATCGTAAAGTTAAAAGGTTTCGAGTAGATAATGGAAGAGAATTTATTTCCAAGCAAGACTTCTTTAATGACCAAGGGATCCTTTTTTAGCATAGTTGTGTTTCCACACCTCAACAAAATGGTGTTTCAAAATGCAAACGTCGACACATCTTGAATGTGGTCCGAGCCTTGAGGTTTCAATCTCATTTACCCCTAACCTTTTGGGGAGAAAGTATTCTTGCTGCAGTATATCTCATTAATCGCATACCTACACCCTTGCTTTCCAGAAAAACACCATTTGAGATGCTATATAATCAGCCCCCTATTGATGACCATTTACGTGTTTTTGGATGTTTATGTTTTGCTAAAAATGTCCAACCTCAACACAAGTTTGATCAACGTGCTCGCAAATGCATCTTTGTTGGATACCCTTCTGGTCAAAAGGCTTACAAAGTTTATGATCTAGAAACCAAGAAACTTTTTTCAAGTCGAGATGTTATTTTTCATGAGGATATATTTCCCTTCTCAACATTTAAAAACAATGCAGATCATAACTTACATGTTTTGTCCTTGTCTATACCTGACCATAATGCTCAACCAGTCACTTAACCTTTTGACAATCCACCTTTATCAAATGATTCTTCACATACTTCTGAAGAAGCAATCACACCTTTAGATGACCAACCCACTCAACCCATGTTACTTCATCACATAACTCTTCACATACTTTTGAAGAAGCAATTGCACCGTTAGATGACCAATCCACTCAACCTGTGTTAAGACGATCTGATCGCATCTGACAACCTTCCACTTGGCTCCGCAATTTTCACTGCTCACAGGTCACTCTGCTGCCCCTAAGCTCATCGTCGTTCTCAATGCAAAGTCCAAAAAAGGTACATGTTATACTTTAGCCAATTTTGTCTTTGACAACAATCTTTCTTTTTCTCATCGTTGCTTTGTTGCCACCATCTCTAGTTCTATTGCACCTAATACATTTGCTTATGCAAAATATGATCCTAAGTGGTGTGAAGCCATGACTTCAAAAATTCAAGCTCTTGAAGCTAATGATACTTGGACTCTTACTATATTACCAAAAAGAAAGAAATCGATTGGTTGCAAGTGGGTCTATAAAATAAAGTATCACTCTAATTGCACCATTGAGCGATACAAAGCTAGACTCGTAGCTAAGAAACATTTGTTCCAGTTGCCACGCTTATTACGTTGTCTTATGTCCGTTGCTGTAGCTAGAAATTGGTCTCTTCATCAACTAGATGTTCAAAATGCCTTCATCCATGGTGATCTAGATGAAGAGGTATACATGCTTTAGCCACCAGGTTACAGTCGATAAGGGGGAACTTGGTTTGTCGACTTAATAAATCACTCTATGGATTGAAGCAAGCTTTACGTAACTGGTTTTCCAAGTTTTCTTGTGCCATACTGTGGATATCGCAGGTTGACTTAACCACAGCTTTTCTTAAAATCTTTTCTAGACTTCAATTTCAAAAACAAATGAGTCGCCACTTAATTTTTAAAAGGAAAATTAAGAAACCATTCAAAAGGAAACTGATCTTTTGCGAAACCAAAGATTAACTAGGTCCGGGGATTATGGAATGAGAGAGGAAGGAGCCCGTCGGACTAAAACACCCTCTCTCATCCTATCTTGCGATAGGCCTCTACTCAACATCCTTTTAATCAAATTTATTAATCTAAGTATGCCCTCAACTAATACATATACATATACATATACATCACAAAAGCATGTCCAAAAGGTGTAAAATTGCTAATGATAAAAATATCATTCATAAACCACATATGTCAAGTAGCAAGCAATATGATATGCAATAAAGAACAAGAGAACTTACCCGGGATCCAGCAGCGATATTAAACGTGAGAGGGGTTGAGAAATCGTACCTCAATAGCGCTACAAAACAAAGATTAGTCCACACACTATACATAATAATATGATATCACAAAATCAATCCTAATTCTATAGCTTAGATCTAGCAAGCATAAAATCCAACTTTACCCAATAACTAGTTCTAATTGTAAGCATAGATGTACATAAATGAATAAATATGAACAAGAATAAAACATGGATTTATTCATTAATTTGGATCACTTAGGCTCTGGATTTAAGATAAATTAATCATTATTAAGATATGATTTAAGCCCTAAGTCATAGGAGAATCTTTTGGGCCATTATTTACAAGGTTGGTCAAATGTGTCATAAAATTCTGAAAATTGCAGAGAGCAGACCAGAACTTTAAGAAAATAAAAAGCACGTCTCTCATGGTTTGGTGTGGGTGAATTTTGGACACAAGATGCCTCTGTGAGTCTAGTTTTCAAATCAAAAAGAAAATCAAAGTTTCAACGGTCGGATCTCTGGGAAAAGGACAATAACCAGACATCACTCAGAGATGTACAACTCTCTGTCCAGAGATATTGTTTGATTTTTTAAAAATAGCAAAAAAATCAGAAATGCTTTGTTCTTTTTAGGGTGACTTCCCAACACATTAATCTATTTAGAAAAAATTATTTTGAGTCACAAACACTTTATTAGAACTCTGATTTAATTGTTTCAAAAGAGTGTCACTGTTCTGAAACTATTCTGAAACTCTGGACAGATTGTATTTATATCACAAAACCCATGATCAAACCATTCTAAACATGAAACCATCTTAAAGCAAAAATTACAGTGGTAGAATATTGTGTTATTGACACTTTCCCGTTGGTTGCACTTGATTTCAACGGTTAGATTTCGAACTAAAAATCTTTGATCAAAAACAGTTTGTGAACTCACTGTTTTCATTTTTAAGTTCAACATTTATTTGTTAACCCCAACTATTAAACCATGAAGTTGGACTTAACTAAACTATTTTCTCCTACCATTTGATGGTCATTGGAGGCTAAAGATCTTTATTTGTGGACTTCAAATGAAGTATGATATAGACTTCATGAAATCTCAAGACAAGGAATCTAAGCCATGGAAATGGGCCTAGACTCCAAACCACTTTCTCCTACCATTTGATGGTCATTGGAGATGAAGACATGACTAATACTCATGAGTCTTCAAGGAATATAAAGAGACTCCATGAAAACTCAAGCTTAGAGGACCCAAGTCATAAGTATGGACTTGGATCTATCTATTTGTTTATAAAATAAAATGATGATCAAACTTTGACTTCCATGTGAAGCATAAGCTTACATGGGATTCAAAAGATCACATTCAAGAGATTTCAAGAGAGATATTGAGGATCTCCAAGAGTCTCAAGAAGGAAGTATAAAAAAAAATAAAAAGAAATGAAGCAAAGAAAACAAAATAGTTTGAGGATTCAAAGGAAAGAATGCAAATAAAACAACTTATGATTAGAGGATCACCTCCAACTATCCTCAAAATTTCTCTTCTTTGAAGATCTTCCAAGCTCTTTTCTCTAGTTCTCTAAACCTCTCTCTTTTCTCTCTAAAATGTTGGTGTAATGGAAGTATATTTTTTTTGTATGTGTTCTTTTTTTTTTCAATGAAGATACCTCTTCTTATATAGGCAAAAATACCTAGGTCATTTCAGTAAATTCGGAGTAAAAGACAAGTGTAAACATCCCATTTGGTGGTACAATATGTACTTCCTGAAATTACACAGACTGCTGCCCAGGGCGGCAGTCAATAAACTGTCGCGGCAGTCCGTGAATGCCGCAGCGGCAGTTCATGACTGCCGTCGCAGCGCTGCATGACTGCCGCGCGGCATTCATCAAATGTCGCGGCAATTAATGGATTGCCGCGTTTTTGTCAGTCTTACTTTATCAGTTTTTTGTTCTTATTCGCATACGCATACGTATTGCACTGCAAAATACAGACTTTAAAAGTGAACGGCAGTCAGAAAATTTTGGCGGCACTTGGTGAATGCCGGAACGGCATTCTCTGACTACCGTGCGGCATTCACTGAGTGCCGCGGCTTCTGCCGTGTGCCGTTTTTAGCTGAGATTCCCTTTTTTAGGTCTTCCCCCTTTTTGAAACAAATTATTTTTGAAGATCCTTTCCAAAAGTCATGTCTTATACCTGAATTCTCCTAAATATCTGGTATTTTTCCTCTTTTTGTAAAATTTTATCGCGTTTTGGAGATTTTCTGAAGAGCTTGGAATACTTCAATTTTTCGGTCCTTGTCATCATCGGATACGGAGGTGACACTCTCCTAAATTCGACGGTCGGTCAAAATTGGGGTGTCTACAGTTTGCCCCTCTTTGACAGAGCTTGTGGAGCAACGCGTCCCATAAGTGAATGTCAAAGCCTGTGTGAAGACAAGCCTCTGACTAGACTGTCAAATTTAGGTAAAACAAAATGCGTTGCCAAAAAGAGGACATGCGCGCGGCTATGGTTCACATTGGTCGTGCTCAATGGTGAGCTGCCTACGTATCCATTCCGGAATCAGACCAAGACGTAGTTCGGGCAGGGGTCAAACACATACAAGCACAACTAGTCATACGGATGAATGCACCTATCTTATCGTGATGCACGTGCTCAAGCAATCTCATGCTCCAAATGATGTCTCAGCAACATATTGTTCTTTCTTAGTATCAAAAATGCACCCTAAGCCATTCCACTTGTGATGTCATTCTATTATGGGAAAGTCACGACCGTCATAGATGCGCTTTCTATGCTTGCATTTTACTCGAACTTAAAGACGATTTATTCTTTAGAATTCGGAGTTTCTATAATCCACAGGTTGCTTCTTCTTCAAGATGCTTTGCCGTCTTGGTAAAAAGGACGAAAGCAATTGACTGGGCGACGCTTCGCGACTTAAGCCCCGGTGTCAATGCGGACTTTCTCTTCTTCAACGTAATTGACTGGGCGGCGCCTCGCGACTTAGGTCCCTGGTGTCTTCCAAGAATCATCTGATTGACTGAGATGCGCTTCGCGCCTTATACCCTGGTGTCTTCCAAGAATCATCTGATCGACTGAGATGCGCTTCGCGCCTTATACTTTGGTGTCGAATTAGGAACCACGTTTTTGAAAGACTGAGATGCGCTTCGCGCCTTATACCCTGGTGTCTTCCAAGAATCATCTGATCGACTGAGATGCGCTTCACGCCTTATACTCTGGTGTCAAATTAGGAACCACGTTTTTGAAAGACTGAGATGCGCTTCGCGCCTTATACCCTGGAGTCTTCCAAGAATCATCTGATCGACTGAGATGTGTTTCGTGCCTTATACTCTGGTGTCGAATCAGGAACCACACTTTTGAAAGACTGAGAAGCGCTTCGCGCCTTATACCCTAGTGTCTTCCAAGAATCATCTGATCGACTGAGATGCGCTTCGTGCCTTATACTCTGGTGTCAAATCAGGAACCACGCTTTTGAAAGACTGAGATGCGCTTCACGCCTTATACCCTGGTGTCTTCCAAGAATCATCTGATCGACTGAGATGCGCTTCGCGCCTTATACTCTAGTGTCGATGCGAGTTTTTTCTGAACAATCTGCAGCCCTTCAGCCCCGTCAGATATGTTTTCTCTGAACAATCCGCAGCCCTTCGGCCCCGTCGGATATGTTTTCTCTAAACAATCTGCAGCTCTTCAGTCCCGTCAGATATGTTTTCTCTGAACAATCCGCAGCCCTTCGGCCTCGTCGGATATGTTTTCTCTAAACAATCTACAGCCCTTCGGCCCCGTCAAATATGTTTTCTCTGAACAATCCGCAGCCCTTCGGCCCCGTCGGATATGTTTCCTCTAAACAATCTGCAGCCCTTCGGCCCCGTCAGATATGTTTTCTCTGAACAATCCGCAGCCCTTCGGCCCCGTCGGATATGTTTTCTCTAAACAATCTGCAGCTCTTCAGCCCCGTCAGATATGTTTTCTCTGAACAATCCGCAGCCCTTCGGCCTCGTCGGATATGTTTTCTCTAAACAATCTGCAGCCCTTCGGCCCCGTCAGATATGTTTTCTCTGAACAATCCGCAGCCCTTCGGCCCCGTCGGATATGTTTCCTCTAAACAATCTGCAGCTCTTCAGCCCCGTCAGATATGTTTTCTCTGAACAATCCGCAGCCCTTCGGCCCCGTCGGATATGTTTTCTCAAGATTGGGAGTCAATCAGATTCAAATTAATTTTCAAAACTTGGAGTCGAGCAGACTCAGATTCATTTTATTTTTTCAAAATTGCGAGTCGAATTGACTCGAATAATTTCAAATTTTCAAAGAGAATTTGAATTTTCCAAATCAGAGTCAACTCGGCTAAACGAAAATTTCAATTTTCAACATCGGAGTCAATTCGACTCAAAAGAATTTCAATTTTCAAAATCGGTAGTTTGAATGAGACTCGAAGAATTATTGAGGACTAATGCGAATGCGAGGTTTCCATTGATGACTAATACAGATGCTCGCGAGGATTAGCAGGGATTGCCATCAAGGACTAACAGAGATTGCCATTGAGGACTAACGAGGATTGTCATTGAGTACTAATGCAGATGCCAATGAGGACGAATCCAGATGCCAAATGCAGATGGCAAATGCAGATGATGCTGCCATTGAGGACTAACGCAAGGTTGCCTTTGAGGACTAACACCCATGGTGCTGCCATTGAGGACTAATGCAAGGTTGCCATTGAGGACTAACACTGATAATGCTGCCATTGAGGACTAACGCAAGGTTGCCATTGAGGACTAACACCCATGGTGCTGCCATTGAGGACTAATGCAAGGTTACCATTGAGGACTAACACTGATAATGCTGCCATTGAGGACTAACGCAAGGTTGCCATTGAGGACTAACACCTATGGTACTGTCATTGAGGACTAACGCAAGGTTGCCATTGAGGGCTAACACCCATGGTGCTGCCATTGAGGACTAACGCTAAGAGAAGCTGCCATTGAGGACTAATGCAAGGTTGCCATTGAGGACTAACACCCATAATGCTGCCATTGAGGACTAACGCTAAGAGAAGCTGCCATTGAGGACTAATGCAAGGTTGCCATTGAGGACTAAAGCTTAGGAAAGAACTAAAAAACATGGTAAGATATTGGTCAATAGCCACTCAGAGGCTTACAAGCAAGAATGATGGTCAAACAGCCTTTCAAGGACTTATGTTGCGAAATCGACAATCAACAGCCCTTTTGGGGACTTATGTTCCAATAGCAAAGATCAACGGCCTCGCAAGGACTTATGTTGCAAAACCAGAGATCAAACGAGAGTCATTCGGACTCAAACAAATTCGATTTCACCAAATTCGAAGTCATTTTGACTCAAATCAAGTTCGAATTCCACTTATTAGGAGTCAATCAGACTCCATTCGATTTCATTTTCTAAAATCAGGATTCAAAGAATTTGAACGGAGTTGATATAAAGAATGATTTTCTGCATTTGCGGACCTTTGGAAGAAACACATCGATTCTGTCGAAAGAGGGAAGTCACCTTTGCCCCTAGTCTTGGACTCTTCTTATATTGCCACTTTATGCTGTGATAGTGTTCGAAACCTCTGCTCATACTGCTCTTGGGATTCTCATGAAGACCTTTCAAATCCTTATTCGTCATCTTAAACCCACACATTTGAGACCATTTATTGACTCATCAAAGGAGGACAGACTTGATAAAGCTAGTTGCTCAAAATGACTAACTCAAACTCTATATTCATTATGAATCAATGTGCTTTCATTGTGAATAATGTATCATCTCACTTTTCATTTATTCATCATTTTACAAGTGGTAGTGCTTTGTTGATAAATCTAAACTTTGAAAACTTCCCCTTTTGATTTAGCAAATTCTTTGCCCATCTAGAATGTGCTTCAAATTAGTGCTTTAGCTTATAGAATGAAAGGCACTCTATTTCAATCCTTTCAAAACAAACTTGATTACTCGAGAACTTGCCTCTGGCATGGAGGGATTTTGGCAAACAAAGTTTGCCCCTAGTCTAAAGGACAAATAGGCTCATCCAAGGGTTTTGAGAACATGATGGTATAGGATGCCTGCAGTGCTTTTACTCCCAACCTAGAGATAATCATCATGAATGTGGTGGGCTGAAGCGGGAAACCCAATGCTGATAGGCAAACTTTGTTTGCCCCTGGTTTGGCAGTACACATATGGCTCCAGGCAAACACAAGTTTGCCCCCTAGTTTGAAGGAAGGAAACCAAAGGTGCAAGGGGTGATGCCTGCGGTTAGGAATGGTTATGGACCAAGAACCTTGGGAGGTTCGCCCACTTATCCCTAGTTTGGCTGAGACTTGAAAGAGAAATATCACGTGGTGCAACGATGTTTGTGACCGAACCGTACAGGCTGCCTACGTATCCCTAAGTGGGAATCAGGTCAAAACGTAGTTCATCAATTCTGGAGGTCTTGAAAGAATAGGGCTTCAAGAATTGGTGGGCTTTTCGAGCCATGTTGCCATTTTGGTCTAGGGAGTGCATGTCACTTGTGGTAGCCCTTGTGTAGCATGATGAACTACTTTTTCCATTATTCTCTTTCCTCTTTTCTTTTCTTCTTTTTTTATTTGACGGTTGATTCTTTAACCTTTTCACTAGCCAGTTAATCTTTACAACTCTCATCATGTTTTATTCATATTCTATCATACTCACAAAGCAGTATCAGCCCTCCAGATCACTCTTTATTTTTTCTCAAGATATCTTTGCATTGTTTTAGGCCCACTTAGCCATTGAGCCTCTCCCAAAATCGTGAACTTGATTGATACTTTCAAATCTCTCTTTTCATTTCCAATTTCTTTAGAACAACACAAAGTCTTGAGATAGTTCATGTGCAAATGATCTACTTTGAAGTGCTCAAGGATTCCCAATCTTATTTATTCTCTGCCTTTTCTCTTCTCTTTCCTTTCCTTTCTCTTCCTTCCTATCTCTTATTCTTTCTATGATTTTGACTGGCTAGGATTAGGATTTTTGAAATCAACACGCATCTTATTTTTGCTCTAACTTTTGCCAAGGCGCCCTTTCGGGTTTTCATCCTAGCGAGCTCCTTGTTCTTTTTTTTTTTTTTGGAATAAGAAGTTCATTTAAAATGTCTGGCTACCATCAAGGACCAAGTTTACGACTTTAGACTGGTTGGGCTCATCTTTTAGAAAAGGGGATGGTGAGCAAGCTTCAAGTTCCAAGTTCATCTTTCCAAGATTGAGCAAGAGCATCTTTAAATTCTTTTTTTTTTTTTTTGGAATAAGAAGTTCATTTAAAATGTCTGGCTACCATCAAGGACCAAGTTTACGACTTTAGACTGGTTGGGCTCATCTTTTAGAAAAGGGGATGGTGAGCAAGCTTCAAGTTCCAAGTTCATCTTTCCAAGATTGAGCAAGAGCATCTTTAAATGCTTAAAGTAAAGCTAATCAATTCTCTACTCCTCCATGGTTTTGGCACAAAATTTGCTTTGATCACTTGGGGATCATTTTCAATGCAAAGATTTACTAACAAAGTATTTTCCATAATCGTTTGAAAAATTGAATTTTTTTTCTTTTTCTTCTTTTTGTTTTGTTTTGGGCTTAACGATCCATACATTCACGACTTAGCACACTGAATCAAGAAAAATGAGATTTTATTCAACTAGTAGGGAAGGAGGATTACATCACTCGACTTGATAAACTCGACAAAGACTTGCAGACAGACTTGATAATAGACTGACCAGAAGACTCGACTGGACTTGACATAACTCGACTGCCAGACTTGGCTTGGTCTCAATTGGAGCGTCACAGATGATTTTCAATTTATTAAATTTCCAAGAGCATCCATATTTACTTTAGCAGCGGCGGTTCCAAATACTATCACCTCACTAGCATTTCCTTCAGGTTCGTCATTCCCCTTCTGCATCTTTGTAGGAGCATCATTTGCCTTTATGGCCCAATTTTCAGTCGAATGGCCCTTCTCTAACTCATATCGAGTATTGTCAATGCCTTTTTTGATTCTGTTGATTGGGTCAGGGCCAGTTGGTTGTTGCACATTCATAGAGGCAACAAATTCCTTGAGAGTGTTCAGCGATGGCTGTGATTGAAAGGACTGCACGTCATGCCAAACGTCACTCGATGGGTTCAGTAAAGGAGTGATGATTTTATGCTCGATGAGATCTTGGATATCATGATGGAGCTTCATGCAATGGTTAGTCGTGTGACCAGGGGCTTGGTGGTAGGCGCAGTACCAAGAAAGGTCACATTTGCGAGGTAAAGGATTTGGTAGTGGCTTTGGGTCCAGGGGGTTGAGGTGACCATTCTTGACAAGGTGACCAAGGGCCATGGATAATGGCATGCCGAGGTTGGTGAAGATTCTCGGCTTGCGGGCTTGGTTTGATTTTGAATTCGACTTTGAGCTAGAGGTGATTTTTGGGTTGAGATGTGGACTCGGAATAGCTCTTTGATTAGTTGGGATTGGGCCTGGATGTGGGCTTTGGTGAATGGTTAGATTTGGACATGGGCCTTGGTGATTGATTGGTCTTGGATGCATAGCTGGTTTTGGACATGGGCTTTGGTGCATGGCTGGATTTGGGCATGCTTGTTGGTGCTTCTTTAAGCAATCCATTATTCTCTGATCCATCTTTTTCTTATCAAGGCCCATTTGATCTCTTAATAATTGAATGAACTCAAGCATGACCCTCTCCAATTGCTTCACCCTTGAATCTTGTTGCTCAACGGTGGCCTGCAGTTTGCTCACTTTCTCTTCCAAATCTCTTAATGCCATTGGCGGATCAATCTCAAAATGATGGTCCGTGTTCTCCTAAAATCAAGAAGACGAACCCAAGAGGTTAGAAGTGTCCTTACTAGGGGATCTGGTTGTTCCACTCTTTCTACAGGTTTACGACATGAAAAGGCCCGCATACAGAATCGATTTTCAGGAGGCAAGGAATTTCGAGGAATTGTTTTGATCTTTAATTGGAAGGAAGATGTTGTGGATTTGTATGCTACATATATGCAACGATATTGATAAAAAAAAATGTTCATGCTTTGATGATTTGATGCAACTGAATGCATGCACTGCACATATGGCACACGGATGAAATGCAAGTGTGTGTGTGTGCCTACTCTATATGCCAAAGAAACGAAAAAATCTAATCCTAACACATAAACACATAAGCACATAAAATCCTCATCCATATCAAGTGCGCTTAACTTCTCCTTTCATTGTGATTCCCACTACCTGTTCAAAGGTCGGGTATTTAAAATTTTTCAAAATTTATTTAAAAAAGAGCATTTCTTTAAAACGATGAGATCTTTCAAAGCAATTCTCAAGAATTTTGAATCTTTTATTTTAAGAAATGAGGATGTGAAAACACTTCTCAATGAAGATGATTGGATTGAAATTTTGCTTTAAAATTCATTTGAAGAGCATTTTTTTTTAAAAAAAAAAAACAATTCCCAAGATTTTGATTTTTTTTTTTTTAGAAAATGATCATCTGAAAACATACCTTAACAAAGGTAATTAATTTTTGGAGTTTTAATAAAAAAGGTGAACTTCAAAGATTTTTCGAAAGGGTGATCAAAAACCTTGGGGAAAAGATAGTAAAATCTGTTTTCTTTCAAAGATGTACTTAAAACTCTTTGGGCAGGAGGATCACATGATCGGATTATCACCGTACTTTCCATGAATTCGGATGCATACAAGGTCAATGATGCTTAGCTAACATGGTATAAGAAGTATAATCTTATAATCAAGGTTCGGCATGTTCTCCAAATGTCGGGGAACATGAGGAGAAATTGCTAAAAGGTGATTAAAAAATTATACATCTTTCATCAAGCAAGTATCGTCATCATCTCAAGTAATCCCTTCCGGGCATACAAAACTTCCTAGCATATAATCCTAATCAAGAGTTGATTTCCTAAGATTGAAAGGTTCTATAGAAACTACCGTGCAAAAACTGGGTTTTGGTCAAATAAGGGACCCTTGACACGCATCCGATAGGATGCTTCATACACCAAATCATGGTACGAGATCAAGGGTGATCACACAGTCCCATGATAACTTGACCGACCGGGTTTCCCCGAGCCTCCAAGGTCATAGTTCCGTGCAATCGACTGGCTGGACATGCAAATGAAATGCAACAGGCACACAAAGATTAATAAATTCGATTAAAAGGATGTTTTTCAAGTCTAATCCTCAAGTGAACCCAAAATCAGAATTTTGGTCTGCGAAACCAGAGATTCTGGGTTCGATCCCCAGCAGAGTCGCCAGATTGTGGATATCGCAGGTTGACTTAACCACAGCTTTTCTTAAAATCTTTTCTAGACTTCAATTTCAAAAACAAATGAGTCGCCACTTAATTTTTAAAAGGAAAATTAAGAAACCATTCAAAAGGAAACTGATCTTTTGCGAAACCAAAGATTAACTAGGTCCGGGGATTATGGAATGAGAGAGGAAGGAGCCCGTCGGACTAAAACACCCTCTCTCATCCTATCTTGCGATAGGCCTCTACTCAACATCCTTTTAATCAAATTTATTAATCTAAGTATGCCCTCAACTAATACATATACATATATATATATATACATCACAAAAGCATGTCCAAAAGGTGTAAAATTGCTAATGATAAAAATATCATTCATAAACCACATATGTCAAGTAGCAAGCAATATGATATGCAATAAAGAACAAGAGAACTTACCCGGGATCCAGCAGCGATATTAAACGTGCAATGCATGCACACAAAAGAAAGTCCTAAAAAAAAAAAGTCTCTAATCACATATACACATAAGGCAAATCTTAATTCTAAGGTGTCGCACATGAGGTCGAAAAATCGAATAAAATCAAAGAATTCAATAAACTAGAGAGGGGTTGAGAAATCGTACCTCAATAGCGCTACAAAACAAAGATTAGTCCACACACTATACATAATAATATGATATCACAAAATCAATCCTAATTCTATAGCTTAGATCTAGCAAGCATAAAATCCAACTTTACCCAATAACTAGTTCTAATTGTAAGCATAGATGTACATAAATGAATAAATATGAACAAGAATAAAACATGGATTTATTCATTAATTTGGATCACTTAGGCTCTGGATTTAAGATAAATTAATCATTATTAAGATATGATTTAAGCCCTAAGTCATAGGAGAATCTTTTGGGCCATTATTTACAAGGTTGGTCAAATGTGTCATAAAATTCTGAAAATTGCAGAGAGCAGACCAGAACTTTAAGAAAATAAAAAGCACGTCTCTCATGGTTTGGTGTGGGTGAATTTTGGACACAAGATGCCTCTGTGAGTCTAGTTTTCAAATTAAAAAGAAAATCAAAGTTTCAACGGTCGGATCTCTGGAAAAAGGACAATAACCAGACATCACTCAGAGATGTACAACTCTCTGTCCAGAGATATTGTTTGATTTTTTAAAAATAGCAAAAAAATCAGAAATGCTTTGTTCTTTTTAGGGTGACTTCCCAACACATTAATCTATTTAGAAAAAATTATTTTGAGTCACAAACACTTTATTAGAACTCTGATTTAATTGTTTCAAAAGAGTGTCACTGTTCTGAAACTATTCTGAAACTCTGGACAGATTGTATTTATATCACAAAACCCATGATCAAACCATTCTAAACATGAAACCATCTTAAAGCAAAAATTACAGTGGTAGAATATTGTGTTATTGACACTTTCCCGCTGGTTTCACTTGATTTCAACGGTTAGATTTCGAACTAAAAATCTTTGATCAAAAACAGTTTGTGAACTCACTGTTTTCATTTTTAAGTTCAACATTTATTTGTTAACCCCAACTATTAAACCATGAAGTTGGACTTAACTAAACTATTTTCTCCTACCATTTGATGGTCATTGGAGGCTAAAGATCTTTATTTGTGGACTTCAAATGAAGTATGATATAGACTTCATGAAATCTCAAGACAAGGAATCTAAGCCATGGAAATGGGCCTAGACTCCAAACCACTTTCTCCTACCATTTGATGGTCATTGGAGATGAAGACATGACTAATATTCATGAGTCTTCAAGGAATATAAAGAGACTCCATGAAAACTCAAGCTTAGAGGACCCAAGTCATAAGTATGGACTTGGATCTATCTATTTGTTTATAAAATAAAATGATGATCAAACTTTGACTTCCATGTGAAGCATAAGCTTACATGGGATTCAAAAGATCACATTCAAGAGATTTCAAGAGAGATATTGAGGATCTCCAAGAGTCTCAAGCAGGAAGTATAAAAAAAATAAAAAGAAATGAAGCAAAGAAAACAAAATAGTTTGAGGATTCAAAGGAAGGAATGCAAATAAAACAACTTATGATTAGAGGATCACCTCCAACTATCCTCAAAATTTCTCTTCTTTGAAGATCTTCCAAGCTCTTTTCTCTAGTTCTCTAAACCTCTCTCTTTTCTCTCTAAAATGTTGGTGTAATGGAAGTATATTTTTTTTGTATGTGTTCTTTTTTTTTTTCAATGAAGATACCTCTTCTTATATAGGCAAAAATACCTAGGTCATTTCAGTAAATTCGGAGTAAAAGACAAGTGTAAACATCCCATTTGGTGGTACAATATGTACTTCCTGAAATTACACAGACTGCTGCCCAGGGCGGCAGTCAATAAACTGTCGCGGCAGTCCGTGAATGCCGCAGCGGCAGTTCATGACTACCGTCGCAGCGCTGCATGACTGCCGCGCGGCATTCATCAAATGCCGCGGCAATTAATGGATTGCCGCGTTTTTGTCAGTCTTACTTTATCAGTTTTTTGTTCTTATTCGCATACGCATACGTATTGCACTGCAAGATACAGACTTTAAAAGTGAACGGCAGTCAGAAAATTTTGGCGGCACTTGGTGAATGCCGGAACGGCATTCTCTGACTACCGTGCGGCATTCACTGAGTGCCGCGGCTTCTGCCGTGTGCCGTTTTTAGCTGAGATTCCCTTTTTTAGGTCTTCCCCCTTTTTGAAACAAATTATTTTTGAAGATCCTTTCCAAAAGTCATGTCTTATACCTGAATTCTCCTAAATATCTGGTATTTTTCCTCTTTCTGTAAAATTTTATCGCGTTTTGGAGATTTTCTGAAGAGCTTGGAATACTTCAATTTTTCGGTCCTTGTCATCATCGGATACGGAGGTGACACTCTCCTAAATTCGACGGTCGGTCAAAATTGGGGTGTCTACACATACGCAAAGCCGGTTTCAAACAATCCATGGCTGACTACTCTCTTTTTAATAGAATATGTGACGATTCATTCACAGCAGTCCTAATCTATGTTGATGATGTGATAATCACAGACAACGATCCAGCAATTATACCAACCATCAAAGAATTTCTTGAAGAGCATTTTCGAATCAAGGACCTTGGGAAATTAAAGTATTTTCTTGGAATAGAGGTAGCACGCTCCAAGAAAGGCATTTCCATCTCCCAACGGAAATATACATTGGATGTACTTGATGATATGGGATTCCTTGGAGCTGCACCAGCTACTTCTTCGATGGAACAAAATTTGAAGCTCACACCATCAAATGGTGAACATCTTAAAGATTCATCAAAGTATAGAAGACTTGTTGGTCGTCTCATTTACCTCACAATCACAAGGCCTGATATTACTTATTATGTGCATCTTCTTAGCCAGTTTATGAATCAGCCTCGCAAGTCACACATAGATGCGGCAATTCGAGTTCTTCAATACTTGAAAGGAACACTGTGACAAGGATTGTTTTTTCTAGTACAAAATGATTTAAAGATAATCAGTTATTGTGATGCAGATTGGGGAGGTTGTCCTACTACAAGGAAATCCATTTCTGGTTATTGTGTATTTCTTGGTTCTTCCCTCATCTCTTGGAAGACCAAGAAACAAACAACTGTCTCACGATCTTCAGCAGAATCAGAGTATAGAGCCATGGCTGCCATTACTTGAGCTCACTTGGTTGAGATACCTTTACAAAGATTTGCAAGTTAATTTCGTGACCCCTGCCAAGCTTTATTGTGATAACCAAGCGGCACTACATATTGCAGCAAATCCAGTGTTCCCTAAACGAACAAAGCACATCGAGATGGATTGTCATATGGTCAGAGAAAAGATACAGTCTGGGCACATTGCTTCTGCTTTTACTTTATCTAAAAGTCAAGTTGCAGATTTATTAACCAAGCCTCTTGGAAGAATCACCTTTCATAATCATCTTTGCAAGTTGGGCATCATTGACATTCATGCTCCAATTTGAGGGAGAGTGTTGAAATTTGGCAAGAATATAGGCAAGCAATTATACTGCAGAATATTAGTAGGCATGGTAGTCAACTTTCCCTCTTTAGTAGCAATTTTCTTTAATACCTTGTACACCTATCAGTCAATCCTCTTTCTTAGCCCTTTAGCTAGCTATTAGTTTTGTATATAAACATGTACAGAGATACAGAAGTTGAATAGATTTTTCTTTCTTTCCATTCTTTACAATATATGTATATATAATTTATCCTATTTGATGATTATCTTCTCTTTTTTTCTTTTAATTTTCTTGTACTTAACCAACTTGGCCTCCAAGTTTGATCTCTTAGCCTTATCCTCCTAACCCTCACACGTGCACACTACCAATCTATATTCAACTTTGTATGTACACATGTATGTTTACAAATTAGAGATAGTTATGTATGTATATAAATATGGGAATCTTTCTATGGTTAATTTATAATATAAAGCAATCATCAAATGGCATTTTATTGCTACCTACTAAATGGCACCATAGAAAAGTAATACCAAATAATTCTAAAAATTATAAAGATACCTTGTTACTCCAACTTAGGACCTGAAAATTAAATGTATCATACAACTAAAAATATATTATGCACATAAATTTGTCATAAATAACAGCCTTTTTTTATCAGGTCATTACATAATAGATAGCAACTGATGGCAAATTTGAGATTATTGATAAATTTGTTATTTATTTGATATGTATATATATATATATATATATATGCTAGTTTAACCGCACGTGCGTTGCACATGAATGGTGAACATCTAAAAATTATTTTGGATCATTAAGCCAAGAAATATAGAAAACACTTAAATCAGGTAACAATAAATTATTCAACTACAAACATAGTATAGAAACTCAAAGTGATACTCAAAGGAATAGTCCTATAACTCTTAGGGCATGTTTGGTACGCATGAATGAAAAGAGTTGGGAATGGAATGAAACATGAATGGAATAGGAATGACCATTTCATTCATATGTTTGGCTACATTCCTAGGAATGAAATGACATTAAATTTTAAGCGAATATTCAAAATATTTAATAAATTTTATTTTAGTAAAAAAAAACATAAAATTTAAATAGCAAAAAAGGAAAGATGAGAAGATTATATAAAGAAAAGGAATTTTGAAAAAGTTGAATTTATCATATCGGGTTAAATAAAGAAAAAGGAAAGTTGAAAAATATTGACATAACCATATTTAGTCATTCCATTAGGAAGGGAATGGTCATTCCTTGGATTTTGAAAAAGAATGCATATTCCTACTTCAGTAGAAATCTCATTCCAAAAAGGAACGATCATTCCATTATATTTGATCATACCAAACATGATAATGGAATGGACTTAAGAATGACCATTCCATTTCGGGGTTCATTCCGGTCTACCAAACACATCCTTAATATTTTTATATTGCTAATCCATAAATTCCACCCAGAAAACACTATCTAATTTTAACCCAATCTTAATTTATGTCCAGTTTTTTGATATATTAATTTATGTATATTGCTAACCATAAATCCACTAATTATTTTTAAAAAATAGTCAATAAAAGATGTGAACCAAGTTGGTCAAGCAAAAGCATAAAAGATTTTAAATTGGTCTGTATGATAACACTGAAAAATAAGTATTGAATTTTAAGTATTGAAAATTTTAAGCGATTGATTTTACAATACTGAAATTAATGTTTCAAGTACTTAAATAGACTGCATTCAGTGATTATTTTTAGCAAAAAAATTTCAGTTAAAGTTTTCAGTGGGTTTTTATCTTCTTTTTCAATTAAGTGGCATTATCAAACGCACTGAAAAAAAATTCAGTGTTAAAAGTTTTCATTTGCACCAATTAATTGGATTATCAAATACACTCGTAATGAAATCATGTTCCATGCTTGAGTAATCAACTTTAAAGCTATTCCAAGTTCCAGAGTTTAAGATTTAAAATTCTCTTCTTCAACTCTTTTACTCCTCAAGAGATGAAGCTCACTTGTTTAAAATTGTCCCTTGAATGTGATTAATGGAGGAAATATAAATAATTGTTCTATATCTTTTATCAGTTTAATTATAGCACCAAATTCTTTGATTCTCGAAAAATGGAAAGAAGTCCTTAGGCAGAGAGTTCAACATAACTTTATAATTCATATGAATTTTTCGAATTATTAGTTTTATGAAATATATATATATATATATATATACTGAATCATTCTTATCAACTATCCAATGCCAATTATCTGAATTATTAAGGTTTTTTTTTTTTTTTGGTTTCATCGAGAAGGTGTAAGAAGGCAAAATACTTAAAAGTTAGACAAAATTGTTGTGGGGGGAATCAGTGCCTCATTTTTACAAAATGAAATCCTAAAGAAGATAATTGCCTCTAAAATTAATAAAAGAAATTGGTAGAAACATACCTCAATCGTTGAAACCATAAAGAAATATGAACGTTAGTTGAAAAACTGTAGAGAAAAGTATAGAGAGACAATAAAAATTAGAGAATTTCTAGTTCGGTGAAAGATATGTAAAGATAAAAGGAAATAATAATTTAGCTTAGTGAGAGTCCTATAATAATAAGAATTCATAATATATATGAAGTTAATATTTGAGTTTTATTTTTGCTGGAATTGTATAATTGATATCTATTGCTAATCCATAGAGTCTACCCAAAAAAACCACAATCGACAATTAGAGAAAATCCAACTGAGACGACATTAGGAGTTTTCATGAACTGATCATGTTTCTTATTTATCATTTAAGAACAAAATCCTAATCTTTATTTCTTATAGCAAGTAATCATTTTGGATCCAAACTCTGGACTTTGGAATTCAGTTGTGAATTTTTGAATAAAATCCCTATGCAATATTCTATATATATATATATATATATATAATTAAATAGCTCCTAAAACTACTTAAAATACTTGCTGAAATAATTTTTTTCTTCAATTAGCCTATACAAATTGCCGGTAAGTCAACTTTCAATTATTCAGACCAACTAACTATAATATGATGAGAAATGCTATGCTTCCCAAATTTGAATTTCAAATATTGGTTCTCAAGAGTTTTGTCATTTGTACCATATGCAGTGACATATGCTACTACCATCACTGCCACAACATGTGTTACAACTATTAAGCTATTTGGAAACCAAGTTTGAGATTCAAATTTGAGTAGCTTAGGAATAATCTAAGCCAATCTTTCAATTGCAAACCAGGATTTGGATTTAGTCAATTGCATACAGGATTTGGATTTCAACAATGCTAGGGGCACTAACAAATTCCACTAACACTTACACCCACACTCTATCTCTCTCCTAGTGTCACTTTTGGTCTACTGCGGACCCCACAGTGCCACTAGGAGAGAGATAGAGTGTGGGTGTGATTGTTAGTGGAATTTGTTAGTGCCCCAAATATTACTCTTTGGATTTAGTCTTAATTAGTGACAATAAACATATACCACAGTTTCTAAACATTTTATACAGCAATGTGATGAACTCCGAAAAATATATAAACAACAAGCACTTAGGGTTTTTCTTCAAGAAAATTATTCATCCCAAGAAGTTGTAAAATTTCATAATTAAGTTAACTATGTTAACTAGACCTCACAGTGCTACTCAGGAGAGAGATAGAGATAGATGTAAATGAGTTATAAAAAATAGTTATATCCCTAATATTACCCTTTGCTTATTGGGTTTAAATACTAGACGGATCATCCGTACTAGTAGTCTTTTATGGCAACCAATTGCACTTTACTATGTGAGATATTTTTGGCTATATTTTTGGCTACAATTGTACGTGGAACACGATGTATGTACTGTATATTACAAAAACCAAGAGACAATTAAACAAGGAAAAGGGAATTTATTTAGTGAACCCGTCACACCACATTACCATACTAACATAGGGTGACGCTCCAATCACATCGGTCCATATGGTCGCTAAAATTAGGAGGTTACAACTAAGTGGTGAAGGATGTGTCCATGGAAATAGGAGCTATGATATATTGTCATGTCCCTTCATCTTAGACTTCTTAGTGCCCATATAATTGGAATGACACACCATGTTAACGTAATGATGTGGTATTTACCACATCAGAAATTTTTAGCTAAAATTGTGGGATTTGTGGAACACGATGCACGCACAATTTATACAATCCTCACCTGGGTTGAAAAACATAATTACCATTAACCGAGGACCCTTTTTTTTTTTTTACAAGAAATTATTCAATGGACCCGTCCAATACGTCATTACGCCCCAATTATATGGACGTCTCAATTATATGAGGTCATGTGGCTACTAAGAAGTGTAAGATGAAGTAACATGACAATAAATCATAGCTGCCTATTTCTATGGGCACTATTTCACCACTTGTCATAACCTCCTAATTTTAGCGACCACACGGATCAGTGTAATTGCAACGTCACACCATGTTAGTATCGCGATGTGGTATGACGGGTTCAATAAATAAATTTGGTAATAATTGGGACACAACCTTCATACAACTTTCATACAACCTCCCCAAAAGATGTGTCTATCTCTTTCCTGTGTCACTGTGGGGTCCAGTGACATCACAGGAGAGAGATAGACACATCTTTTGGGAAGGTTGTATGAAAGTTGTATGAAGGTTGTGTCCCAAATATTACTCAAATAAATTCCTATTTTCTTGTTTACCCGTCTCTTGGTTTTGGTTATATAAAGTGCATTGTGTCCCACAATTGTAGCCAAAAATATCTCATGTGGTAAAGTGCAATAATTGGTTGCTGTAAAAGACTACTATTACACGGTTGATTCCGTCTAGTATTTAAACCCTTGCTTATTATTTTTCAATTAGAAGGAGAATAGGATCCGAAGAAGAAAATGCTTAGAACACTTTGATGGAAAGCCCAAATTCATTATTTCATTGAGGCCTTATATTAGCCCAATTAGGATTAATGGATTGTGAAGAAATTATTTTTGTCCTACTTCTTTCGGTGAATCATATAAGCAAAATAAAATTAATATATATACAAAAAAAATTTTTCTTTCCCCTTTTTTGGCTAAAAATAATATCTAAATTAGTTGGGTATCCAGCTTTCAGAAGCTAGATTATAGCACTCTCCACCCTACAACTGAATGTGTTACATCTACTAATTAAGGCTAGCTAGCAAGGAGATGACTTAATTAGTTACACAAAGTATTCTGAAAGAGTTGGGTAAGGAAGAAATGAATTGGCGGTAGGACAGTAGTCAGAATACATGTTATTCATCTTGGACTAAGCATATACAAAAAGATCGAGTAGGGCCAGGGGTAAACAAAATAAGCAATCGTATAGGGTCCTGATCACCTCCAAAGGGCTCTCAAATTCAATTGCAGATGTGATAAATAATCAATTTTACATATAATTATATATAAGTAGATCAAAAAAAATTACTTCAGGGACACTGCACCCGAACCTCTATATAACCGTAGGGTCCATATTTTAGAGTTTGCATAGGATCCCCAAAACTCAGGACCAGCTCTGAAAAAGTGATACAATTTTATCAGGCTGCTCTATACATACAACAAAGATTCAAGGAAAAGGAATGCTGATTGTGAGATCCAGGTTCAAATCAGGCAAGCTGACATGAGTACTCTCATTCTGTAAGCAACTTCCAGGTTCATGAACTGAAACTTTCATAGGTTTACATGAATGAGTGGTACTGTTTGAAGAAGATGATTTTGCTATATAAGAAGCACCTTCATTTAGAGTCAGCCTATGATTCTTTGGATCAATGCCCATGTTTATAAGCTTTTTTTTCAAATGGGAATTCCAATAATTCTTCACTTCATTGTCTGTTCTTCCTGGTAATCTCCCAGCTATTAGTGACCACCTAAAGACATTGTTTGGCCATTCCAAATCCAAACTTAGTTTATACATAAAATAGTAAATATTGATCATAGACCAAAAAAAAAAAAAAAAACTAGAGAAGAAAAAAATTTGGATTAATTTCTTTAATTTGGGATAATTACACTGACATTTTTTTAGATATAACTTCATATTTAGGACTTCCTTTATGGGATGAAAAGTAACATAGACCTCTTCCAAGTTTGGTAGCTTAATTAGTACCAGTTTTCCCTGGTCAGTTGACCTTTCATTTTCGGTGATAACTAAGAGCCAATACTTGAGAAGAAGAAGGCCAATACGGATGAAGCAAATCCCAACCTCTACATATAACAAGACCTTTTAAAATAAAACTGTAAGGGATCTAAACACAAAGAAAAACCGCATTTAAGCATGTTATTGCTGCAACAATACCGGGGTACGTGATGAGTGACCTCTTGGGAGTTGTGTTGCTAGATGGGAACGGGTTGTTACAATTTCTGTTTAAAAAAATTATAATTATAAATTTATAAACACCAGAGTAAATAAAAATTCCATCTAGTTTCTTTCCAAATATGATGTGAAAAAGTATTCTATTTTCCAACTCGCTTTATAATGTGTTGATCTTTATGGGTATATTTGAGCTTTTGCATATGACCCATTAATATTTGTTAGTGTTACATCTCTAACAGGAGAGATTAATGTAAATTTGTATACCACCATATATATATATATATATATGTCAATGTAATTATTCCAATTTCTTATGTAAAGACAGTATTGTTATATTGCTTCTCATTTTAGCACACTTAAAAAATAAAAAAAAAAATAAAAAAAAATTGTGTTGAAGTACGTCCAACGAAGAAAAAATTAGTACATTTGGAATACTACTGGGTTGTGGAGGAAGTTTTTGCAAACCGAATATTTTGTTTGGTTCTTGGATTTAGTGAGAGAATTTTACTTAAATATTAAGTGAAATTTCACTTAATATTTTTGGATGGAGGACCTTCTAATTTCTAATCAAAAATCTTAATTGTCATTAACTCTAAAAAGTCTTATCATAATGTCATCTTCACTAATTATCCCAACTAAAAACTTTTTTCTTTGTTTGGCCAGTAAGGAAAACAATGAAAAAAAGAGAAAACAAAAGAGATAAAAAGGAATCATACCTGTTGCCTAAGAGTGCATGAAGCCTGATGATGAGATCCTCTTCATCTTCATCAAATTTGCTTCTTTTAAGATCTGGCCTTAGATAGTTTATCCATCTCAGCCTACAGCTTTTGCCACAGCGAAGTAGACCTGATCAGTGCAAAATCTCAATGGTTTGTTCAAAAGATATACATTTGAAAATAAAGGAATCTCACTCATTACATATATATATATATATATATTATATTTATGAAAACACTAACCTATTACTTTTTGGTTTTGGAAATTTTTACGAATGAACACCTATGTTCGTCTGTATATTCTTTTACACATCTGTTGACGCATAGGTTGACTGTTTCAAACAGTCCTTTACGCAATTTGCCATGACTGTTCATGAAAAGTCACTAGCCATGACTTGTCAGGAACAATCACTATATAGTCTATAAATACAACATAAATTCATTCATTTAGTACGGATTATTTTATTGAATTTCTAGAGTTCAACATACATATAGCTATTGTCAACTAAAGTACAAACATTAATATTGGTCTCGTACCCTCGTATGCTTCTATAGGAAGGTGATAGATCGTCGTATCTTGGAAGACGTACGATTGTCGCAAACCGTGATCAGTACTATTGCGGGACAAAATCGTCTTAAGGACATAATGTTAAATACTAGACTTAATTTATTGTTCTGCTTTTGCATCTATTCCAGAATATGTTTATTTTACAGTATTTATTTTGTTTTCAAGATTTCAAATTTATAAAGATCAATATATTTTGGATAACGCTACTAGTCTGTTTGAAATCTATTTGAGAATACTCCGTAATATATATATATATATATTTTTTTTTTGGTACTAATTTTTGAAAAAAGTTGTTGAGCATTTTGTAGTTTTGTGGAAGCTGAGATTTTTCACTTTTTCGAAAAAAATCAATTTGTTGCTTTTAAACTAATTTTATTTTTCGGCTATTTGAAACG
The DNA here is from genome assembly GCA_033977485.1 of Hydrangea macrophylla. NCBI lineage: Eukaryota > Viridiplantae > Streptophyta > Magnoliopsida > Cornales > Hydrangeaceae > Hydrangea > Hydrangea macrophylla. Next base: position 17,636,687 of record CM066987.1, on the reverse strand, counting down.
AGTAATACTTGGGGCACAACCAAAGCCACAACCTTTTTTGCACAACCTCCATTTTATGTCTATCTCTCTCCTAGTGGGCACTGTGGGGTCACTGGCAGTGGGCACTGTGGGGTCACTGGCACTGTGAGACCCATCAAGAGAGAGATAGACACAAAATGGAGGTTGTGCAAAAAAGGTTGTGGCTTTGATTGTGCCTCAAGTATTACTCATTTGAAACACCTGGTTTTTTTAACATATAGTTGGTTACCGAACCGCCAGTACATCTATCATGCCATTTCAGTGCAAAAGACTTGGGAGTAAATTTACTTTAGTGCCCCTCATTTCAGCACAACTTTTGCATCCCAATTCGAATTAAGCAAAATTTCTTGTCCATTTTATAATTAAGCACAATGATATCCTACAGTCTTCATATTATATATATATATATATATATATGTTAGGAAATTATATTTCCTAATAAGAGTGGGCAACATATTAATATCAATTATATTATAAGGGCTATTAATTAAATGGGCTATTAATTAAATGTGCTTATATTATGTGGTCTAATTGTAGGAAGCCAATGGACTTCTATTGGATATGAGTTTAATGAGTAAATACCAAATACTGATCATGTTAGGAATAATGGGAACCCTAACATATCAGTATATAAAGACATATAAGTTATGGTCCCCAATATGTCAAATCATTATACTACTTCCTCCTCCATCCCATCTAGAGAAAGAACCCATTAAAGAACTAAGGAGATTTAACTGAGGAAGACATAACCGGTCATCATCGTTCTTCTAAGGTTTGTTAATTGCTTCCATGGATACAGGTATGTATTCTACTATATTATATCCTTGATAATCTAACATGATATGATCCTAGGGCTGTGTTTTTACTACTCTAGGGTTTTACAGTTTTATAGATTAAAGATTCTAACAAGTGGTATCAGTGCAGATTATCAAATTGATTATTAAGATTGTGTATTTTTTTTTTCACATATATGTAATCTCTGTGAATTTTTATGCATGATGTTTGGTTGAAGTATTATCATATTAATTTTAAAGATCGTCAGCAGGGGCGGACCCAGGATTTTTGGTCAGGGGAGCCTAAATTATATGGTGGTTCGAGGTCAGCGCCCCCGAGGCGAATTTTTTTAGGTGTACTTATACACAATTATGTGTAAAACTGTAAAATTGGTTTAACACCCCTAGTTTGGGGTAAATCATGTAATTTCAGGGGGCCTATTTCTAAAACCTGTAATATATTACATATAAATCTAGAATTTTCAAAAGTCCAGGGGAGCCTGTGTCTAAAATCTATAAAATATTGTATATAACTCTAGAATTTTTAAAAGTTCAGGAGGGGCCTGTATGAATTTTAGGAGGACCTATTTATAAAATTTGTAAAATATTACATGTAATTATGTAATTTTCAAAAGTTCAGGGGGGCCTGTGCCACCCCGGACCTATACTTGGGTCCGCCCATGATCGTCAGAACCATCATCATCCATTGGACGAGGATATGCGCTCGGGTATGGGTATTGAAAATTTGGGCTTCAATATATACCTTATTGGGACCTACATCCAAATAACTTTGGTATTACAACAAGAGGGTATTTGTTTACGACACTGTAACTCGTTCGTTTGATAGCTAGGTCCTCTGTACCTCTGATATAAAGTGTGGTAAGTACACACCAATGTTGCATTGGTGTCTATACATAGACGAAAAGCTTTATGTTCTTTATTTTAATTTTAATTTATTTATTTATTTATTTTTGGCAACCATTTGTTGATCGGTGTGAATCCTTTCAATATTGTGCCTTATTAACCAAGATTTCAGGCACTATTTAGTGATAGGTTCGGTTGTGCATATTGGATCAATATTGGATTAATTTTAATTCATAACATGAATTAAATTTTATGGTGATTTAAAATTATGTTCCTCGTCCTGTTTATAAAATAAAAAAATAAAAAAAAAAAAGGATTTTGGGATCTATTTTAGGCCCCAATACAATATGTCTGATATTTCAAATAAATAAATTGAAACAATAGGTTGCCAAAGTAATATCTGTTGTGTAAAATTTATTTATTTTGAAATATTAAGATGGTATATCTGTTATTCATGCGATTAACAATCGGCCCAAAAGAAGATTCTTAAGTGGTCGAATGATGGGTGTACATGTGGTGGTAAATATATGACAATTATCAAACCAATTATCCATGTGGGCAGTGAGTCAGCCCAAAGGAAGGCTACTGTTTGACAGGATTTATTGTCAGTATTTGATCACTACACGGGGAGTACCACTTACTGTTGATATTTCTGTCCAAAGACTAAATGTCAATGTTGTTCTAGGTATCCTGTGATGGGCCCACCATTATGTGAATTGTTTAATATGTCATGCATGCGTATATAAAGTATTTCTAAAATATTTATGTTATGACATGTTATTAATTGTTAGCATGTTATTTTATTTTATTTTATTTTCTATTCAGTTTCTGCTACAGCTACAAATGTTTCTGCTCAAATTAGTGGTATCCCAATGCTGAACGGGGGAAACTTTAAGGTTTGAAAAGAGAACGTTGAAATCGTTCTTGCATGTATGGATTTGGACCTTGCGCTAAGGACCGAACGACCCAATTCGACTACGAAAAACCCAAATGAGGGTAAAATTGAGAAGTGGAATCGCTCAAATCGCATGAGTATGATGAGTATTAAACGTTCCATTCCGGAAGCGTTTCGGGGCTCGATCACTGAGAGCACAAATGCTAAGAAGTTCCTCTCTGAATTACAACAATATTTTGCTAAAAATGAAAAATCGGAAACGAGTACTGTTTTGACTACTCTTATTTCCATGAGGTATAAAGGAAAGGGGAACATAAGGGAGTATATTATGGGAATGTCTCATCTCAGTGGGAAACTCAAGGCACTAAAGTTAGAGTTGTCTGAGGACATGCTCGTGCACTTGGTTCTCATATCTCTTCCTGCATAATTCAGTCAATTTAAAGTGAGTTACAGCACCCAAAATGACAAATGGACTCTTAATGAGCTCATATCTCACTGTGTGCAAGAAGAGGAAAGAATTCAGCGAGACAAGACTGAAAGTGCTCACTTAGCATCAACCTCTCAGAATAATAAAAGGAAGAGAGCTAAGGATGCTGCAGATGTGACACCTCAGCAGAAGAATCTAAAGAAGCAAAATGAGGAATTCCTTTACTATTTCTGCAAAAAGAGAGGCCACATGAAGAGAGACTGTCCCAAATACGCCGCTTGGCGTGCAAAGAAGGGTAAGCTTCTCGTTTTGGTTTGTTCTGAAGTTAAGTTAGCTTCTGTACCTAAAGATACTTGGTGGGTAGATTTTGGTGCTACTACTCACATAAGTATGTCTATGCAGGGTTGCCTGTGGAGCCAGCCGCCAACTGGTGCTGAAAGATTCATCTTTGTGGGCGATGGCAAGAAAGTTCCAGTGAAAGCTTTAGGAAATTTTAGATTATTATTAAAGACTGGTGTTTATTTGGATTTGATTAAGACTTTTGTTGCATCGTCTTTTAGACTGAATTTAGTTTCTATTTCTAATTTGGACAAATTTGGTTGTGTTTGTTCTTTTGGAAATAATAAAGTTAGTCTATTTCAAGATTCACAACTTATTGGTACCGGTTCTTTGATTGATAATCTTTATATGCTAAACATTGTTACTTCCTATAATGAAATTCTGCATACTTATTCATGAGGTACAAAGTGAAAATTAAGTAAGAATTCCGCCACCTTATGGCACAAGCGATTAGGCCATATCTCTAAACAGAGAATTGAGAAACTTGTGTGTGAAGGAATTCTTGGTCCTTTAGATTTGGCAGACTTTCAAGTCTGCATTGAGTGCATTAAGGGAAAACAGACAAACATAAGGAAATTAGGTGCCAATAGGTGTACAGACGTCTTAGAATTCATTCACAATGATATATGTGGTCCATTCCCTACAGCCTCTTGGAATGGACAACAATATTTCATTACGTTCATAGACGACTACTAAAGATATGGGTACCTATATTGGATACATGAGAAGTCACAGTCCCTGGATGTTTTCAAGTCATTTAAGCCGAAGTTGAACTTCAGCTTGGCAAGAAAATTAAGGCTGTCAAATCTGACCGTGGTGGTAAGTACTATGGTAGATATGACGGATCAGGTGAACAACGTCCAGGACCCTTTGCTAAATTCCTAGAGGAATGCGGTATTGTCCCTCAATACACAATGCCAGGCAAACCTAGCATGAATGGTGTAGCTGAGAGACGAAACAGAACGCTTAAGGACATGGTAAGAAGTATGATTAGTCATTCTTCTTTGCTAGAATCACTCTGGGGAGAAGCTCTAAAGACTGCAGCATATATCCTCAACAGGATTCCAAGTAAAGTAGTAACCAAAACCCCTTATGAATTATGGACTGGAAAGAAGCCTAGCATTAGGCATTTACATATTTGGGGTTGTCCAGCTGAGGCACGACCTTATAGGCCACATGAAAAGAAATTAGACTCAAGAACAGTCAGTTGCTACTTTATTGGATACGTTGAACGCTCTCAGGGCTTTAAGTTTTATGATCCCACTACTAGGACATTTTTTTAGACGGAAAATGCGAGATTTCTTGAGGAAGTTGAGTTTATGGGGGGAGAAAAGAGACATTGTCTTTGAAGAGGAATTTATTCCTAATCATATTGCTATTGACAATGTTTAGATTCCTATTCCTGACATTGTTTAAGATGCAAATCCGGATATACGAGACAATGTACAAGAGCTTCATGTGCAAAATGAACAAATTATACCTGAAGTGCAAACTCAACAACCTCAAGAGGAGATGCCATTAAGAAGATCCACTAGGGAAAGGAGAAATGCAATTTCGGATGATTATATTGTATTCTTCCAAGAACATGAGTTTGACATAGGGATAGTGGAAGATGATCCAATCAACTTTTACCAAGTCAAACAAAGTTCCATCAATGGTCTCAAGCAGGCTTCCCGTCAATGGTATCACAAGTTCCATCAAGTAATCACCTCGCATGCTTTTGAGGCGAATGTGGTTGATGACTGTGTATATCACAAGTTCAGTGGGAGTAAGTATATCTTTCTGATTTTATATGTCGATGACATTCTACTAGCCTGCAGCGATATAGGCTTATTGCACGAAACCAAGAGCTTTCTCACTAAGAATTTTGAGATGAAAGATCTTGGGGACGCCTCTTTTGTATTAGGAATATAGATACTACGAGATCGCTCTCAAGGTATCCTTGAGTTATCACAAAAGAGTTATTTCGAAAAAGTTTTAAGTAGATTCGGCATGAAAAGTTGTTCATCAGGAGATACACCCATAGCTAAAGGAGACAAGTTCTGTCTCGGACAGTGCCCCAAGAATGACCTTGAAACTAAGGAGATGGAAAAGATTCCCTATGCATCAGCAGTAGGAAGTCTAATGTATACTCAAGTATGTACGCGTTCAGATATTGCGTTCATAGTGGGAGTAACCCTGGAATGGATCATTGGAAAGCAGTCAAACGGGTTATGTGATATTTACAGAGAACAAAGGACTACATGCTCACGTATCGGAGATCAGACTTTTTGGAGATCATTGGGTATTCTGATTCCGATTTTGTTGGATGCCAAGACAATAAGTGATCCACGTTAGGCTATGTTTACATGCTGGTTGAAGGAGCTATATCCTGGAAGAGTGCTAAGCAGACACTCATAGCTTCTTCGACCATGGCTGCGGAGTTCATAGCCTGTTATGAGGCATCAAATCATAGGATATGGTTGCGAAATTTTGTCACTGGGATGCGTGTAGTAGATGGCATTGAAAGGCTATTAAAGATATACTGTGACAATAAATCTACGGTGTTGTATTCCAACAACAACAGAAGCTCTGCGAAATCGAAGCATATTGACATCAAGCTTCTAGTTGTTAAGGAGAGTTCAGAGTGGTCAAATTTCTATAGAACATATAGGGACAAACTCCTTGATTGCGGATCCGTTGACCAAGGGATTACCTCCTAAGGTATTTCACGAGCACACTGCTCATATGGGTGTTAGGTTGTCTAACGATACTTTGGTTTAGTGGGAGTTTACTTTGGAGGTTCTATTTTTTGACATTTATGAGGTTTTTTTTTTCTGCAGAATAAAGTTGATGGTTTATGATTTATCTTTGAATCTAACTATGCGAATTTGCATTATTTCGGATTGGTCTCAATAAAGACTAGTAGGACCAGTTGGAAATAGGCATGTTTGAGATCACATTGCATGTAATTTCCATGCTACTCATCCATACTTGATCTATGTCATTGAATGTGTTGGTATGGTGACCATTGAAGGTCTAGTTACGATTATGTGTGACGAAAGCCGCATTAATCCCATACTAATATAGGAAATTGACCAGATTGAAACTAAAGTGAAGTCCAAAGATAAATAGCACAGGTGCGCGTCTAAGGAACATGTAATATAATTGTTTCAGGAATCATATGTAGCCCAAGTGGGAGATTGTTAGGAAATTATATTTCCTAATAAGAGTGGGCAACATATTAATATCAATTATATTTTAAGGGCTATTAATTAAATGGGCTTATATTATGTGGTCTAATTGTAGGAAGCCAATGGACTTTTATTGGATATGAGTTTAATGAGTGGATACCAAATACTGATCATGTTAGGAATAATGGGAACCCTAACATATCAGTATATAAAGACATATAGGTTATGGTCCCCAATATGTCAAATCATTATACTACTTCCTCCTCCATCCCATCTAGAGAAGGAACTCATTAAAGAACTAAGGAGCTAGATTTGACTGAGAAAGACATAACCGGTCATCATCGTTCTTCTAAGGTTTGCTAATTACTTTCATGGATACAGGTATATATTCTACTATATTATATCATTGATAATCTAACATGATATGATCCTAGGACTGTATTTTTACTACTCTAAGATTCTACAATTTTATAGATTAAAGATTCTAACAATACATACATGTTTAAGTTTGTTCATTAACCTGCAGCCTGAGGTAGGGTGGCCCAACAAACTTCACCATGTTTCCTAATGTAGTCTTTAAGCTTCTGATCTTCTTGCTTGGACCAAGCTCCTTTGATTGTGTCTTGTTTATCACATGAGCTTTGTTTTTTCATTCTATATATCCTTCATGCACCAGAACCAGAATGATTGTGTGTGTGTGTCCGGCGTTTGGAGAGAGAGAGAGAGAGAGAGAGAGAGAGAGAGAGAGAGAGGGGGGCAGGGTTTTTGGATGTGAAAGAGCAAATGGAGGTATATAAATATAAATATTGGGGAAGATCGAGCTAGAAGAGGTTGACTTGGACTGGTGGTTAATTTCTCAATTCTCATGCGTGACTACTGCTCTCACCTGCTATTATTAAACAGAAGTAAAGGTTGCAATCAACGGTTGACATATTTGTTTGTGACTTTGTGCCTTAGTTGCCTGGTAAGCAACGTGTTTGGATAATCTAATTAATTAAGTGCAGAAAAATTAAAAGTTTTGTAGTTTTTTTTTTTTTTCCCAATATGTTTGATATTGTATTATTTTATTACATGATATAATTTCTACGAGTAATGCTATACCCATATCTTTTTTTATACTCCCTCCGTCCCATTTTGAGAGTCCATCTTTGGGAACTCAACTTATTAAGGGGACAAAAAGAATCTACACCTACTTTCCACAATTGCCCCTAATCATTACAACAACTTTTTTAGTTTTGTCTTGGTGTAGATTTCAAGGAGGGATAATTTTGGAAAGTAAGTAAAAATTGTACATCAATTTCAGGAAAGTGGACACTATTTTGGGACATCCCAAAATGGAATAATGGACTCTCAAAATGGGACGGAGGGAGTAATATTTTTCACAATCATACATCGTGGTCCTTGATTTTGATAGATCCCATAAGAGTTTCACATGGTTCCCACACAGGGTCCACTAAAATCAAGGGTCAATATGTATTAGTTGTGAAAAATGTTGTAGGTGTAGCATTTTTGAATTTCTACTCTCTCACTCCCACACACACATTCTTCACTTTCCATTCTTTATTTTTTTCAACCTTGGTTTGGTTGGATCATTTGTTAGATGAAAATCATGAAATAGAATGAAAGAAAATTATGATTAAGTTGAATGCAGAATGCTAAGTTCATAGGACTTAGATAAATATGAAATTTTGTGATTCGATTTGTAATTTAAGAAAGATTTATCCACCTCATATGACAATATTTGATATTGATAAATACATTAAAGCGTACTGCTATCTACTTATTAAAAAGTCTTGTTTAAACTTAGTTTTACATTCAATTTTCAAGTAGTCACTGCCACATTAGTGGTCGGACAAATTTATATAAACTGTCACGACACATTAGCGGTGGATGATTTAAGTGTATTGTTTAGGACCTTAGGTGTACCTAATATTACTCAACAAATTTGTATACAATGGTACACCTAGAATTTTACATGTTAAGTAGAACACGTATATATATATATAATATGTATATATATAAGTAACAAGGAAATGGTTTCTCCTAAACTAAAAGCGAAAAATAACAACAATGCTAGGCACACAACACATTCTACAACACAGTTCACAATAGGATTTTAAATGTATGTATCATATGCTGTGTATGTGGTGCATAGAAAAATGTGAAGAATTCAAACAACACAGAGTATAATACATTTAAAGCTCTATTGTGGAATGTGTTGTAGAATGTATTGTGTACCTAATATTTTTCAAAAAATAAAACATAGGAGAAAGTTTCCCAATACAAAAAATAAAAAATAAAAAATAAAAAAAGAAACAAATATATATATACAGTCAGGCTTTAAAGAGGACGCCCTCTCTTCATTAAAGAGAGAGCCTCTATTTGAGCCGTCGGATCGTGTTTTCATAAATGACAGTTGTTATTTCATAGTTTTTAAACACGATCTGACGGTCAAAACAAAGGCCCTCTCTTTAATCAAGAGAGGGTGCCCTCTTTAGAGAATTTTCATATATATATATATAGAGAGAGAGAGAGAGAGTGTGTGTGTGTGTGTGTGAGAGAGAGAGGGAGAGGATCTTAAGTGCACTGGGTAAGTACACTCTATCTAGTGCACTGACTTTTAAACCTAAATAAATCAATGGGCTACCCCGCTGACTCGTGTCCCATCTTGCGCCCCACTGACCTGCAGTTTTTTTTAGACTTAAAAATCAATGCACTTAAGATTATTTTTCTATATATAGAAACATAAGTACAAAAAATGGAAACTAGAAACAGCATTTAAAAAAAAAAACTCAAAAAAAAAAAAAAAAAAAAAGCATAAAAGAAAGAAAAAACCAAAAAACTAAACCATGAAGGAAGAAGACTGGAAGAGTTGGGGTTGTCACATGTTTCAAAGCTGACTGGCAGTTTATGGGTATAGCTACTAGAGTCACATAACAACTAGTAAATCAAATAACCCTTGAAAATTTCTATCTACAACAATTTTTTATTATATTTTTATTTTTGGTGAAAATCTACAACAAATAATTGAGTGGTGCTAAATCATTACATAATAAATGTACACGTGATAACTAGGTCTAATATTAGAAGTTTGGTATATGTTTGGTGTAGCGTTACTCAGTACTCAATGGTTATATATGTTTGCGAATTAACATCCCACACTTAGTTGTTTGTGGACTATGATGTCTCGTTCTATAGTATTGGTGTATATGAAAACCTCTCAAAGACTCTAGAAATGGTGATGAAAAAGAGATGAAATTTTGTAAAAAGTATATCACAAAATAACTAACTATATTGTATATATAAAGGTGTCTATTGGATAAGAAATACTTATCTACACACATTGTTGTGCCCCAATACTTATAGGTTAAGTACATATCTGTATATACACATTTAGAAGTCATTAGAATAAATAAAGTTCAAACAAATTCAAAGTTACAACATGAAAAGTTGTGATTTTCCACAAACTGGGTCTGGTCAAACGAGGGCGGTCTACCCATAAAATGCCCCTATGCCAGAAACTTATTTAAAACTTCATATAGTTGTTCATGTAATCGACCGGTCGAAGAGACTCGGTACCGGTCAACCACTCGAAAACCCCTATGCCAGAAACTTGAAATTTAATGTTCAAAACCTTTTCTTGAGCATTGAGATGGTCCATAGTGATCCTTATGATCTCCTTGAGCTACCATAAATTCTCATTCACACCCCGAATCTAACGAATAATACCTCGTAAAGTACGGTACTAAAAAGGGGAGGATCAAAAATAAGATTGATCAGCCATAGAAAAATATTTTGATGCATCCTAGATTCTTAGTGGTTTTGGTTGTATCATGCATCCTGGTGATTTTGGGTGTCAATATGGTGTAACTTATGTGCCAAATATGAGCGCAATTTTGTATAATTCTGTGAATAGTAATTATACCTGTGTAGTATAATTCTGGTATTTGGATACTTTAGTATATCATTTTGAGAACTGTGGTGAGAACGTGAGTGATACGTTAAATAAAAAGGTAGGTTGTGTAGAGATTCCACAGAATATAGTTTTCGGATGTTATTTTTGGACCCAAACGAAACCTAGTCGAAAACTTTTGAAATTTATAGTTTTCACTCGTAAAGTTATAAAATGGATGTGCGCGAAGTTTCGAGAACTAATTAGAAGTTTGAGGAACTCGTGGGCAGGTAAACGTAATTTCCAGAACTTTTGTCTATATATAGATGAGGATGAGATTCATTCTCATCCAAACACTTCCAAAATATCTAGAGAGAGGAGAGAGAAGGGAGATTGAGCCAACGGGCTTTGCAACGCCGATCGACGACCGTTCGTCCGTCAGATTTTCTCCAGATTTCAGATTTGAACTCGTGGAGGTAAGATCTACGTTTTGATACCACTTAGGCCGTGTTTGGCCAAGTTTTGTAAAAATCTTAATTTTAGACTTTTGGGAAAAACAGGTATAAACTTGTAGGAATTTTCTCAAATTCAAAATCCGACGATTATTTAGCCACCTAGTCGATCCTTCAAAGTTTGGGGGAAATCGCACGAGGTATGAAGTCCTAACTTGTGAAATATAGAGAATTACATGTTTTATATTTCGACGACGAAATTGAGATCCGGGCAAAATCCATGTGTTAATTGTAGGCCCGTTAATTATGCACGCGCTAAATGGTGAAAAGCATGTCTAAATTTATGAGAGCACGTTAAGTTGTTTATGTGGGTCAAAGGGGAGTCTTATACAAATTCATGCCGGAGTAAGCTTCTCGATGTTTGAGAATTTAGTAGCGACTGCTACTGTGCATGGTTGATAGACTTGGACTTTCCATGGCACTTGTGGATACAATGGTTGATAGACTTGGACTTGCCATTGATATCGCGGTTTAAGGCTTGGACTTGCCGCTACCGGATGAATGCGTATTTTTCTCCCTAGAGACTATTGATATGATTTATGAGATTATAGCATGTTTTGTCATATATTGCACATGTTAGACTTGTACGCTCAGCATATAGCTGAGCAGTGGAGATGTACTCCATTGCAGGTAAGAGGAAAGACAAGAAGAAGCGTGATGAGTGAGGTCGTTAAAGAACGCCGGGGGAATCGCTTGTTTATATTTTTGTCTCTATTTTCCTAAACTAGTATCAAGGATTAGTAAAATGTAATACGTTGTAATAGATCTTTGGATTAGTTCTGTGATATTGTAATCTAGTAATTGAACATCTGTGATTATGTTTCAAGTTGTGAAAATCAGTTATGGTTGTAGTGGTGTTGGGTTTAGAGAAATTGGTGTTGTTAATTTTTCATACAGGATGCCCAGCAGGGGAGCAGTCGACTGGACGCAGGATCAGTCGACTGGATCTCGTGTGTTTGAGACACTGAAAGTGAATAGTAAGAGAAGCAGTCAACTGAACCCTTTGATCAGTCGACTGGACACTGTTGATTTTTGGCTACTACTTCTAGTAATGGCAAAAGCAGTCGACTGGGTTCTTTGATCAGTCGACTGGACCCCTTTTGAGTAAGTTGCATTTTGGTTCTGCTTAACACAGTCGACTGGAGACCTTGATCAGTCGCCTGTGCAGTCGACTGGGTTCCTTGATCAGTCGACTGGACCTCTGATGAGATTTTTAGGTTTTGGTTTCTGCTAGGTGCAGTTAGGGGTGCACAAAATACCCAAGACCCGTAGAACCGACCCGACCCGATTGGTCCGGTTTGGTTTGGTCCGGGGTCTGTGAATGTATCGGGTTGGGTCTGGTTCGGGTCTGATTAAAGTGTGCTAATTCGGGTTGGTTCGGGTCTGAAGTTCGGGTAACCGAACCAGACCCAAGAACCACGTTATCCCTATTTTTTCGTTTCCCTTTGGGCACAAGCAAAACCCTTATTTCACCCCCCCCCCCCCCCTCTCTCTCTCTCTCTCTCTCTCTCTGCACGAAACAGACCCAAATACGATTGTTGTTTTACATCGAAGACACGCTGGTTTACATCGAAGCTTCGTAGTTCGTATTCGTAATTCGTACAATCGAAGACGATCGCTGGTTTATAATTTACATCGAAGACAATCGTTGGGTCTTCATCGAAGAGGTCCGTAGTTCGTACGATCGAAGACGATTGATGGTTCTTCATTGAAGAGGTTCGTACTATATAATATATATGTATTTTGTATTGAAGTTCTCTGTATATATATGTATATAGATGTATCTGTATTGGGTTTTAATTCTAAAATTGGGTTTTGAAATTGGGTTTTGAAACCCTTATGTATATATATGTATATAGATGTATCTCTGTATATGTATACGTATATAGATGTATTCATATATGGATGTAGATGTAACTGTTCATACTTCATATCATCTCTTGATGTTCTGTATCTCTATATATGTATATAGAAGACTAGAAGTATACGTATATAGATGTAGTTGTAAGTTTTCTTAGTTCTCAAACATTTGATGCGTTGTATGCTCACATTAATGTACCATATCTTAGTATCATAAAAAAATAATAATAAATAAATAATGTGCCTTATCTTTAGACTGTAATTTGAAAACATTGCTTTGGGTATTGGTTCATATGTATATAGATGTTCTGTAATTGGGTTTTTTTTATTCTCATCATCTCATTCATTGAATTTTTTCGAGCTTTTAAATGCTTCATTGCTTGTGTCTTTTACTTCATTGCTTTTAAATGCTTCTAATAATTCCTTTTTTTTTTTGTTCGAGCTTCAGTCTTTGAGGAGATGGCTACGGATTTGATGAGTGTTTGCTGATTTGAATTTGCAAACTATGCTTGTTGCTGATCTGATTTGTCTGATGTCTTAGTTTCGTTGGGGCTGATTGTTGAATTGATTGAGAACATACAATTGTCAAAAGCTGATCACCTAATTGATAGATTCTGTTTGGTCTCTGATTGTTGCTTTGGACCTATTTTAAGTTACTATGATTTCTTTGTGAAAAAAAGAAAAAAAAAAAGAGCTGATCAAAATAGTGAATGTTTTGACATTGGGTTGAAACCCATTTTCAATCATCAATTCCAAAACTTGTTTGGCCTCAATGGGTTCATTTACTTTGCAGTAACACCTAAGAATAATGGAATGGTCTCATCTGCTATGAACAAAGCCGATTTATTAGTCTAGTATGGTATAATAGTATTATGTTTTTTTTACTGCATGTTCTTCCCTTGTTATGAATTGAATTATTTTTAGCCAAAAAAAAAAAGAATGCATTTGGCAAAGTTTGTTTATTGTCATCATCTCATTCATTGAATTTTTTCTTATCTCATCAATCCTCCTTTGATTTTGTTTTTGTCTGAATCAGTAAATGTTTGTATCCATCTTTCCTTCTACTACTAACATTTACTGATGCGTCGCTAGTATATTGTCTTATATAGATTGTTCCAATTTTTTTCCATTAGGTCAGAAAGCTTATGGAAAAAGAGAAGAATATGATTATGACTCCTTTATCTAACTTTATTGTACTCCACCGGAAACTATTTAAGATAGATATGCATACTATGCCTTGTAGAATTAATTGATTCGACCTTTTTTTTTTTTTTTTTTTTTTAAAAAAAATTTAACTGTTTAACCACTCAGCAAAAAAAAAAAAGAAGAAGGTGATACTGGAATTGTATTGTCTTCCATTCTCAATGTAAACAAAAAAGTATAAAATATACTATAATAATAATAATAATAATAACAATAAAAATATATATATATATAATTTTTTTTAAAATCAAATAAAAAAAACAGCAATTTGAAAAAAAAAAAAAAAAAAAAACCTGGGTTGTGACCCAGAACCGACCCGACCCGAACCAAAGTTACTGGGTCGGGTCGGTCCGGGTCCAAATTTAATCGGGTCGGGTCTGGGTCTCAAACACGGGTATTATTCATAATCGGGTCGGTTCGGGTTCTGCCGAGACCCGACCCGACCCGACCCATGTGCAGGCCTAGGTGCAGTCGACTGGACCCCTAGGCACAGTCGACTGAACCCCTGTTTTCAAAAATGATTCTTTTGGACGTGTTCCCAATTGGCCAAAACTTTTTTTTATAACTCTGATTTCAATGGAATTTCAACTCAAAGGGTAATGTTTCCTAAAGCTTTAATTTACTCAGGGTCGTTTTAAAGTTTTTTCCGCTGCGTATAGTTATATGATGTTTTAGATGAGCCTTGGTAGCGTGCCACGTGTCTTATTTCCACGCGTAGTGGGATGGGTCGTGACAACGTGAATATTACGTGAAAATTCAATAACTCATACACAAATATTATGTGAAAATTTTATTAGGTTCGTTTGGAGCATGACATGTAAAAGTATGAATTTTTTTTCTTTTACTCAAAAGGTATCAACAATGGTACGAGTTTTGTAACTCTCGTCGACACGGTTCAAACGGCATAAAATTTGTAAGAAACAGAGTTTTAGATCAAAAGTTATGGAGGTTTAAAGTTTAAAAAAACATTTTCGAAATTGATATCATATGGTACAGCCACTCACACGGTGTGAGTGGCTGAAACACAAAAACGCGCGCGAGGAAAGGTGGGTTGGTGACATGGGATCTTCTATGATGCATGCACTTATACCGTGTGAGCACTGACTTAGATTCTTTTTGTTATTTTTAAAAAATGATCAAACCAATTGGAATTTTAAACTTATGAGTATTATTTAAAAAAAAATTCAACAATTATCTATAGAATTATATGAACTATTACTAATAACTTGGACTCAAATATTTTAATAACCAATAAGACAAAGCTCATCAAATTGCTAGGTCAGCGTACTACTTGGGGCATTTATATAGAGACTTAACAAGGTCTTTTGATTTAAGGAGCAAGGAAAGAAAGTCCAGTCTATCATGCTTGATCTTTTTTTTTCCTTCTCAGAAGTCTATCATGGTTGATCACCATGAAATAGGACACTTCATATCCTCTATTGACACAAGTGTATTAGAATGTTGATAGTACTGAAATCTTTACAAGCATTCAGTAGTATGTCGTCTGATACAAAATTTTTGGGTCACACTTTTAAGTTAGAAACGACTCTTATGTATCTAAAAAGCATCTATATAAATATAGAATTAATAGAACCGTTTCTTCTCTGAACCACAGAATGTACTTAAAAAGCATCCAAATAAAGTTATAAACATATAACTAATAGAATTATAGAACCGATTTTTCTCTGAACCACAAAACTGTTTCTTGTGTTACGTAAATAGACTCAAAGCGAATTTCTTTTTCACAATCTGTGTGAACACGTATGACATCTTCATATATATTACTGTACGCAAAATTATATTCCAACACATGCCGTAATTATTCTTGTTCAATTTTCTTTTTCTTTTTCTTTTTATTTTTGAAGTTTGTTCAATATACAAGTGTGCAACAATATCATAAAGTCTTACACAAAAATAATTACTCACTCCGTCGCATATTCTGGAAAAGAAGAGTAATTGTGAAAAATTGGACGATTTGACACCAATAAAGGATGTTCCTTAAAAAAAAAATTGGGCAAATTACACTGACCTCCACTAAGGTATCTGACAATTAGAAAGACCTCCCATGTGTTTTCAAAAATTACTCACCTCCTTTCTATTTTGAAAATGATTATTATACCATCGGACAAATCATCCAAAAAATTATCCACTACCTTTTAAAAATGAAAAAAAAAATATTAACAATAATAAAAAATTAAAAATTAAAAATCATCGACAAAATTTCATTATATACCAAATCAAGCTTTTACTATTTTTTTTTTAAATATCAACATTAAATTTAAAAAACATAAAAATCATCAACAAAAGTATCTACTACCACTTTAAAATGAAAATAATAATAACAATGAAAAAAAACAAACAAACCATCAACAATTTTTTTTTAAAAAAAAAGAATAGTTATATTCTACAGTCACCGACTTGCACCAAGAATATGCACCGAAATGTTTGTTATTGTTATTGTTTTTAAAAAAATGTTATTAATATTTTTTTCATTATTATTTTTATTCTTTTCATTTTAAATAGGTAGTAGATAATTTTGTTGATGATTTTTTATATTTTTGATTATTATTGATAGTTATAAATAAAAGTAATACTACGCTTCCTAAATTTCTTTCCCAAAAATGTTTCCTAACACATGTGGTAGTGAACCCAATTGATTTTGATTGGTTGTGATGTTAAAGTGGTTCAACTGTAGTCCCACTTCAACGTCATTTGGGATGAAATTTTGAGAAGCATGGTATTACTCTAAATAAATGTTCTAATATCTTTCACCTACTACATGAACAAAAAAGTTAAATAACTTAAATTAAAAGAACAAAATCTATAAACTATTGTAAGTTATGCTAAAGATTATAAAACCTAAATTTGAAATTTTTATAAATTTTTTTTTTCGAGTTGAAATTTTTTATAAAATTAGGACTAAATACTATAAATCTAAATCGTAAAATTTACTAATGTATATACAATTTCATCTAATGCGCGCACACACATTCACACAATTATACACGCACATGTGCATATATATATATATATATAATGAGAAAAGGGGTAAATTGATAATCTTACATTCAAAAAATAGGTAGAGGGGAAGTGAGTGTTATTTTCCAAACTAGAGCAGAAGTCCCTCTAATTATCATATACCTCAAGGGAAGTCGGTGTAATTTGCCCAAAAAAATTTGTTTCCCCATAAGAGACTATTAAAATGGGACTTGATGGAGTAACATTTAAATCAGCATTCCTGTAGGAGTAAAGATTGGGACACACCCATATACACAACTTTTGGGACACATCCCAAGAGATGTGTCTATCTCTCTCCTCTAACTTTTGATCGTCAGAGGAGAGAGATAGACACATCTCTTGGGATGTGTCCCAAAAGCTGTCTTTGGATGCGTCCCAAGGAAAGGAAATATAACAAGAAAAGGAATAATTGTTAACCAAAGAAACACAGACTCTTCTAAAAAGTGGAAGTGTCGGCAAAATCAAGATACGGTATAAAAGTATATTTTTTTAATAATTTATTAAGTACTCCCGTACACAACCGTACCCTTGATTTTTTATAAAATAACAAATCCCTCACACTTGCACCGGTGCTTTATCCAGACTATTGCCAGAAAAAGTAATGCAAACATTGGTCATCTTACAGCCTTAGAGCATTAGATCTGTGAGATTAGAAAACAGAAACGAAAATACAAGACAACCAAATAATTCACCCAAAACTAAGACTAGTCCGAGCTGCTGAGTATTTCACTATGCTCATAGACAGAAGAAATAGATTATAAACGATTAACAAAAGATTCGGTACTACTCAAATATAACATATAAATAGGGTTACGAGCTACTGGAGGGAAAATTACAAAAATAACCCTGGAAAAATGAATTCACGAAGGTGGGTGGGGTTACCTGTATAATATCAGGCTCCACACTACCCATCATTTTGCTGCCCTGATGTAAAACAAAATTGATGGTTTGAAATTAAGGAATGCAAAGTACTGGCATTAAAGTCGAAGACACATACAGAGATAGAAATGAAACATTCAACTACCTTCTTTATGGTACATCAAAGTCGAAGATTAATATAGAGTCAAAAATGAAACATTCAACTACCTTCTTATGTCACATCAAAGTGGAAGACTAATATAGAGACACAAATGAAACATTCAACTACCTTTCTTCTTTTTTTTGCAAAAAGTTGATTATGATTCGGCCAATCAGATCCCTTTGACAGCTTTTCCGATGACTTCATCTACAAATTTTGATAGATAAACTGTCAATACTCAGCTATGACAAATCGCTTGTCCTCAACAGATGATTAGAGCACTGTAAAGTTGTGCTCTTACCAAAACCACATGCATTTCTTGAGCAAAACCATAAAATTTCTAATAATATGAGATAAAACTTGTTTTTCTATTACTACATCTCAAATCCGAAAATATTGAAAAACACAAAACCCAGATTTAGATGTGGTGAACTTATGATTCTAGCACTTCAAATATAATCATAATTAGAAATAAAAGTGCGTACTTTATCAATCAAGTAAATGATCTGGCAGTTGAAGTAGCATAACCATTAAGAGAAATAGAGGAATTGCACTGGATGTTCTTAATTCTGTCTCGTCGGAGTGAGTATGGATCTATTCCTGCTCTATGTGCTGCTACAACACCTATCGCTTCCCAATAATTTGAGACCTTCACCTGAAAGAGAGGTCACAAACCAAAATAATCAAATGCTTAAGTTTAGCTTGATGTACTTCCAAAGAGAAATTACTGTCAATTACATGTACAAAGCCACAATATGGGACACTGTCTCGAAAGGCTCAACGATGAGTTGGTCAAAATGTTGTGTCGCAGTATTGGACACCCAAAGGTTTACTAGAAGTATGATTCAAAAAATTCTAACAAGGCCATCAAAATCTTAGAAAAATAAGGAAAAAATTTGTACACCAATACGATCAACCACTAATAATGTAGTCTATTTCTTAAATATGGGCATTCTGCATAAATCTATTGCAAGATTACATGCTAATTACGATATTAATGATTTATGCAACATTAAATGCTAATTACGATATTAATTTTCAACAAAGATCCAAAAGCATATATAATTGCAAAATTAGCTTCAGAGATACACGACGTTGTCGTCCCCAATTTTACAATGTTATTTTGTTATTGATTCTCATTCTTAATTATTTTTCCCTCATCTTCCATCGTTAGATACATAATTCAAGTACTCTGAAAACCAGTACTAGTAGATACTGATTATCAAGTGAAGCATCGGATAACAAACCTGCATCAAAATTTCATATTTTGTTTTTATGATTTTAGTTAAATCATTGGAATATTGCAAATAGAGTGATTGGTGGTGAAATGTTCCATATTTCACCCCTTTATTTACGCTTGCTGGACCCTTATTATCTATTCATGAATCCTTTTTATTTGTACATGAGAAGGCACTTGGAGAAAAAAATGCAGAAAAACCCAGAAGATAGACAAAGAATTCACAAATCAGCAATCTCTAAACCAAAGCTCAACTCGATCGAGTGGGAAAACAAACTGGGAGTTCGCTCGAGCGGGGGCAGTCCGCTTGAGTGAAATCGTACGAAGTAGTTTTTTGGAAACATGAAAATAAGGATTCTTTTTAAGGGAACTTTCATCCAAAAGACATAGCTAGGTCTACAAACATATTAAAGGACGAAAAGAAGTTTTAGGTCGAAATATTCAAGAGATTGCTTTGGAGAAGAAGAGATGATTGAAGCTTGGCTATGAATTATCCATCTTCTTCTGTTGTAAAGTTGTAACCATGTCTATAGAAGGCTAAACTCCATATGCTGGGTTTCAACAAAACCCTAGTCAAGTAACTTTGGTTATATCCATGGTTAGAATCTTATGATTCACGATTCGATTCTCATGCCCAATGATTCGAATTGTGCATATGAATCGGAATCGCATTGAATCGTCTGATTCACGATTCGATTCATACGGTTCACGATACGATTCATACGATTCACACGATTCATACTATTCATAAAATTTATGAGCTTCGCTAACAAATTTAAGGAAAATGTGTTGTCTTATTTGTTACATGCCAATTACGTTCTTCAAGTGTATTAGTTTAAAGTTTAAGTTGTGAAACAAGTTTTACATATAAAACTTCTAAAAATGTATAAATAAATACATTACTAATTAGAAAATGCCAAGCTTTTTATTAGCAAATCACCAATAATGCCATTCATGCATTGTCCAATGTTTTTTCCTTTTTCCTATTCACATTCATGTATGTATGTGAAGTGTTGGGCTTCACAGCCTAAAAAAAATAACACATTGTATTTATACGTGTTTTAAACATACATCTATATATACGAAGACGGCCGTGCAATGCACGGGCGTTGGATTTTGTAGAAAAAATCTAATGTATATATTTTTTTTATGTGGAAAAGAAAGAGAAATAAGTTTTATTAATTCTTAAAATGGTGTTAGAAAAATATGGTTTTAACAACTATATTAATTGATGTTAACCTACAATTTAAGGCTCTTTTCTTTAACGTATCGATAATATATATATATATATGTACAGGAATTCTCAGGAAATGGCGGCCTCTCTTTATTAAAGGGAGGACCTCTGTTTTGGCCGTCGGATCGTGTTTAAAAACTGTGAAATGACAAGACTGCCATTAATGAAAACACAATCTGACGGTCAAAACAGAAGTCCTCTCTTTAATAAAGAGAGGGCGCCCTCTTCATAGCCTAACTGTATATATGTATATGTATATATACATACATATATACAAAAAGGGTAATATGAAAAAGGCAAAAGGGTAAATTGGTAATTCGATTTAGCAAAAGAGCAATTTGCAAAAGGCTTAAGGGTAATTTGATTATTCAATTTGTAATTGTACATACTTTAAACTTTTAGGCTCTTTTCTTTAACATATAGATAAAAATATATATATATATATGTACATATATATATATATATGTTTATATATATATGCACACACACGTACGCACACTAGTATATACAAAAGGTAATTTATGAAAGATAAAAGGGTAATTTGGTAATTTGATTTAACAAAATGGTAATTTGTAAAAGGTATAAGGGTAATTAGATTATTCAATATATATCGTAATATAATAAAAGGGTTTTTGGTAATTCAATTTAACAAACGTGAATTTATAATTGTAAACACTTTAAACTTTAAGCTATTTTCTTTGAGGGATAGAAACAAAGGGTAATTTGCACAAGTCATAAGAGTATTTTGGCTATGCAATTTATAATTGTACAGAGTTTTATTCAATTTTGGTATATAATATATTCAATATATATAATGATGATGCCAAAAATTGGTAACAGTAAAGTAAAGCAATTTAGGAGAGAGAGAGACTATTTTTTGTATGTGGTTCGGCCCTGTTAATGAAGGTACCTACGTCCACGGGTGTGTCTTAGCACGTTCACTAGCAAATCACCGGCGGGCCTGGTGAACCAACAAAGAGGGGCGGCACTACCAGTAATACCGGCCGGGTGTATGCATATAATGGTGAATTTTGTAGAGGTGCTGTGTAGACTAAAGAGTTGGCCCCCTTCCTGGGGGGTGAGTGGTCTCTTTTATAGATGTAAGAGACCTACTCATACATGGATAAGGAAATATAATCCTATTAGGGTGTGATTGACACCAATCAAGTAAGTTTCCTAATTGTATTAGGATTGATTGACATTAATTGTGGGGGTTTCCCAATTGGATTAGGAAATAGATGCACTTTCCATTAATCTTCTAGCTTGAGTAGGAAACTGCCCATAATTTTGGGCGTATCAGCTGCCCCCCATTTCCAAGATTGGCCAGATGCTATATCGGGGCAAGTTTGGAAATCAGTTTGATGTTACTTGCCGCTGTTTGAGTGCTTCGGGAAGCTGCCTTGGGGCTTCTGAGCCTGGTGAGTCCTCAGGAACTGGCTGAGAGTTGAGACCCAGCCTAGCTCGGGACTTTTAGGTGCTCGGGAACTGACCGGGAGTTGAGACCCGGCCTAATTCGGAGTCTTTGAGTGCTCGGGAAGTGACCGAGAGTTGAGACTCGGCCTACTTCGGAGTCTTTTTTGCTTGAGTTAGCTCCCAGGATGGTTATCTTCTGCCCGTAAACCTTCGTCAAGGCTGTGGGTAGAAGGATTTTACCATGTTGGACAAGCCGACCTAAAGCGTATTGCTCTAGGGTCCTTTTTACTGTTAACTCCCCAGGATGGTTATCTTCTGCCCGGCCAGCCTTCGTCAAGACTGTTGGGAGAAGAGCTTGACCATGTTGGTGGAGCCGACCTAAATCACGTTGCTTTAGGGTCCTTTTACTCCTCTATCGTCGGCCAACCTAAGAGATTTTAGTCACCTCTATCGTCGGTCTGGACCTAAGTGGAGTTAATGTCTCTGAGTACTGTAGGTGCTCGGGTTGTCCAAGATTTTGACTTGGTTATCCGCGAGGCCTGTAAATACCCGGTGTGATTACCTGTTTAGTTCACTGCGCCATCTTGCCCCCCAAGCTTTCGCTAAGACGAGGGTCTTACAGAGGCTATGATCTGTAGGTAACCGATCTGGAACATGGTGGTTGCAGGGTCTTTTGAAGCTTGCCATCGTCGGCCACCTAGGGGGTTTGCCCCCATCGTCGGTTGGACCTAAGCGAAGCCGGTGCCCTGGGCGTGACCCCAAGGTCTTTAGTGCCTGGGTTCGGAGCCCGAGGTCTTTTGAGTGCCTGGGTTCGGAGCCCGAGGTCTTTTTAGTGCCTGAGTTCGGAGCTCGAGGTCTTCTTCGTGCCTCGAGGTTAGGCCCGAGGTCTTTGTATGCCTTGGGATTAGGCCCGAGGTCTTTGTATGAGTTCTCTGACAATCGGTGGAGCCTCATGTGGTGATCAAGCAAGTACCAATGTAGTCGGGCTCTTCTAGACCGATGGAGACAGGAGGTCGGATCAGGGTCGTTGTGCTTCTGACTTCTCTGTGCTGGAGGCAAAGTCGGAACTGTTTGATCCTGACCGATGTGAACTGGAGATCGGGCCGGGGCTGCCGGACTCAGACCGCTGCGAACTGGAGGTCGGGTCGGGGCTGCCGGGCTCAGACCGCTGCGAACTGGAGGTCGGGTCGGGACTGCCGGACCCTGCCTGCTGTGAGCCGAAGGAACTGTCAGAATTCCCGGGCTGATCTCGCTTCCGCTTATTTCTGGAAAACTCGTTGCTTTCTTGCCCGGTGTCTTTGGTCTTCAGAAACTCTTCAGTGTCAATGTATTTTCCAGCCCTCTCAGAGAGCTCGACCAAAGTTTCCGGTCGGTTTCTGTGGAACGACGCGGCGCACTTGGTGTGTTGAACTCCCGAGCAGAAGGCTATGATGGCGATTGTCTCGTTCAAATTGCGGATTTGAAGCTTCTGTTGGTTGAACCGGTCGGTGAACTCCTTGAGGGATTCATTATTCCGTTGTCTGACTGTTAGTAGTTGCATGTCTGGCTTTGGCCGCTCATGCATACCGGCGAACTGGTTGATGAACTGCTTGCTGAGTTGTTTGAAACTGCAGACCGATCGGGGCTCCAAGGAGTAGAACCACTGCATGGCCGGGCCTTTCAAAGTGCTGGGGAAGGCTAGGCAGTGTAGCTCATCGGAGTTGGTGGCTAGGGCCATCTGAGCCTTATAGGTTCGGACGTGGTCGATCGGGCTTCTCGAGCCGTTGTATGAATCTAGCCGAGGCTGCTTGAATTTGCGCGGGATAGAAAACCTCGTGATCTGGCTGGAGAATGGTGACTCTGTCTCGGTATTAGCTTGATTCGGAACACAGTTTTGGCCAAGCTTTTTGGCCACTCCGTCGATCTGTTTCTTCAAGTCCTTGATTCGGGCTTCCACTCCTTCCCGACCGGTATCTGAGGAGCTGGTCGGGTTGGTGGAAGAGGCTTCTTCATAGCAGGGTGTTGTCCTCTGGGATCGGGCTCGGCTATGACTCCGGGTAACCGTTCGCCTAGGGACGACTTGGCTCTTGACCGAGTGACCCTGGACTGATTCTCGGGCCATACGCTCTTGCCTTTCCTCTCGGGCAGCACGCCCACTGTTGATGTCTCTGGCATCCTCAACATGGGACAGGTTGGCTCGGGTCCGTTGTCTGGTCAAGATCGATTCTCGACCGTACGCAATGTTCCCGGGTCGTTTCCCGGCCACTGGAGGATTGCTTTGCTGGGCTAGCAGTGCTTCGATCTGTTGCTGGATTTGACGCTGGCCCTCCAAGAGTTGTGTGAGGGTTGCGGTGATTTGCTCATATGTCGGGACTGCTGCAGTCGACGCCGGGGCCGAAGGAACATCCCGATCGGACTGCTGCGCAGCCTTCTTTGGTGGCATATTGATCAGTCAAGAATTTGTTGATGAGAAGAATTGTCGTTCCCACAGACGGCGCCAAGCTGATGATGCCAAAAATTGGTAACAGTAAAGTAAAGCAATTTAGGAGAGAGAGAGACTATTTTTTGTATGTGGTTCGGCCCTGTTAATGAAGGTACCTACGTCCACGGGTGTGTCTTAGCACGTTCACTAGCAGATCACCGGCGGGCCTGGTGAACCAACAAAGAGGGGCGGCACTACCAGTAATACCGGCCGGGTGTATGCATATAATGGTGAATTTTGTAGAGGTGCTGTGTAGACTAAAGAGTTGGCCCCCTTCCTGGGGGGTGAGTGGTCTCTTTTATAGATGTAAGAGACCTACTCATACATGGATAAGGAAATATAATCCTATTAGGGTGTGATTGACACCAATCAAGTAAGTTTCCTAATTGTATTCGGATTGATTGACATTAATTGTGGGAGTTTCCCAATTGGATTAGGAAATAGATGCACTTTCCATTAATCTTCTAGCTTGAGTAGGAAACTGCCCATAATTTTGGGCGTATCATAAAATATAATAAAACAATATGTGTATATATATGTACATACAAGGGTAGTTTACAAAAGGAAAAAAGGGCAATTTGATAATTCAATTTATAATTGTACACACTTTCAATACATAAATAATAATAATAATAATATTATAATAATAATAAATTATAATATATATACATATACACATATATACAAAAGGGTAATTTACAAAAAATAAAAGGGTAATTTGGTAATTCAATTTAACAAATGGGTAATTTGGTTATTCAATTTATAGTTATACACACTTTAAACTTTTTTTTTTACGTTTATACACACTTTAAACTTTTACAAAAGGCAAAATGGTAATTTTAATAATATAATAAAATAATATATGTATATATACACACAAGGGTAATTACAAAAGGCAAAGGGGTAATTTGATAATTCTATTTAACAAAAGAGTAATTTGGTAATTCGATTTTTAATTTGTACACACTTTAAACACATAAATAATAGGAAAAATTGGTGAAAAGGGCATTAAGACAAGCTAAATTGGAATGAAGGACACTTAATAAAACAACTTGAGTTTTACTCCTAATTTTTTTTTGGACCAAAACATCCTCATCTTCATCATCTAACCTCACTATCAAACCCTAGCCACTATTGCCACTACCCATGCTTAGCCTTCGGCCACCACCACTTCCACCTCCGGCGACCACCACTACCATCTCCGGCGACCTCCGGTGACCTCCGACAACCATCCACTAGCACCTCCGGCAACCATCCACCATTGACACCACCCATGCCTAACCTCCGGCCACAACCACTTCCACCTCCGGCAACTACCACTTCCACCTCCGGCGACCTTATACGACCTCCGACGACCGCCACTAGCACCTCCGGCGACCATCACCTATCATCCCACCTTCATTTAACAGTTATGATCTTAAGAGAAATTTCTCTTAAGATCAGTTGGCCGTGGAGATTTGTTTTGGTAGTGGTGGTGGTGGCCAGTGGTGGTGGCAATGGAGGGGGAGAAGAGAGAGTGGTGATGGTGGTGGTGGTGGTGGCTATAGAGGGGGAAGAGAGAGAAAGTTAGAGAGAGAAGAGAGTTAGTGGTAGTTGCGACGGCGACGGCTCCAGCGACAGCTCCGGCGACGATGGCTCCGGTGATGGTGGATGTGATGATGGTGGCTATGGAGGGAGGAGGAGAGAAAGTTAGAGAGAGAACAGAGATAGTGGTGGTGGTGGCTATGGAGGGGGAGGAGAGAGAAAGTTAGAGAGAGAAGAGAGTTGGTGGTAGTGGCGACTGCTCTGGCTCCCGCGACGACGGCTCTGGTGGTGGTGGTTGTGCTGGTGATGGCTATGGAGGGAGGAGGAGGAGAGAAGATAGTGGTGGTGGTGGCTTTGGAAGGGGAGGAGAGAAGATGGTGGAGGGAGGAGGAGAGAACATGGTGGCTATGGTGGTGGTGGTGGTGGTTGTGATGGTGGTGGTGGTGGCTATGGAGGGAGGAGAGAGAGATGGTGGTGGTGGTAGCTATGGAGGGGGAGGAGAAAGAAAGTTAGAGAGAGAAAAGAGATGGTAGTGGTGGTCTCTTAGGGTTCCATGGGCAATTCTGCCATTTAGAGTGAAATTTAAAAATTTATAGGACTAAGAGGGAAAGTTCAAATTTTATAAGACTTTGGGAGGGAAAGTTTTTATAGTGTGTGTCCTTGTGTGAGTTTTTTATTATGGCTTGTCCTTTAGTCCAACCTTAGGGGCCTTACATCAAGTCTCTCTAAATAATAATACTAAATTATAATATGTATACATATATATATATACACTCACACACATATACGAAAAGATAATTTACAAAAGTAACTTCGGGCTTGTTTGGTAATTATAGGATTCATTAAAAGTTGTCTTAAGGCTCAAACAAGTCTTGCCAAACAAGCATTAAATTTCAAAAGTAAACTAAGACTTGTTTTAGAAAAGTGACTGAAGGCTTGTTTGGTAATTCAAAGATTCCTTAAAAAGTCGCCTTAAGGCTCAAACAAGCCTTGCCAAACAAGCATTAATTTATAAAAGTTATCTAAAGCTTGTTTGGTAATTCAAAGAAATAGTATAAAAAAACACAAACAAATGTAAGTGTTTTGTTTGGGAAAACCAAAAACAAAACAAAACCAAACAAGGCATAGCCCAATTCGGGTTGTGTTGTGCCTTGTTTGTGTTAGTGGTTTATTTGGGAAAACCCAAAAAAAATAATAACAAAACCAAACAAAACAAAATAAAACCAAACAAGTTAGTGACTTGTTTGGGAAGAACAAAAAACCATACAAATCACAAAGCCAAAAAGCGGTTGTGTCAAACAAGACACAACCTACAATTTGTTGACTTTTGGGTGTTTTGAACCAAATTGTAATTATTTGTAATTATTGCTTGAAAAGTTGATTGAATAATCACTTGTAGATTAAATAAATTTAAAAGTTGAATCAAATTGTAAATATTTGTAATGATTGGTTGAAAAGTTGATTGAATCATCATTTCTAGAATAATTTAATTTTGAAAGTTGACCTAATAATAATAAGGGTTGTTTTGTGGGTGAAATGACCAACCTACTCTCACAAAAGGACAAAAACTCAAAGTAATCATTAAAGGAAAATGGAACAAAAGATAAAAGTAAGGGTAAAACTGTCATTTCAAACAAATCTAGAAATACCAAAATTGGACAAAATTAAAATTGAAATTGAAACCACCCCTAAGCCTCTTTTATAGTATAGTGTAGATATAGACGTGTTTTAAACATACATCCATATATATACATGTGTTCTATATGCACATAAAAAATACGCCAATCTAGTTTCTAAAAAAGTGAATCTTACGATTCACGATTCATAATTTTGGCAAACCAATTCACGATTCGATTCGCGATTTGACAACATTGGTTATATCGCTTAAAAGGTGAGGCAACAAGCTTATCACCCGTGCCTCACCCATAGGCATCTATCTCCTTGGAGCACACACTCTCACCTCCAATGAGGGATGCAAGTGCAGCACTCCACATACTTATACCATTTTATAGATTAATTACCGAGAGTTCATGGCCTGGTGGATAAAGTCAAGGGTATCTCCCCAGCAAGACACCCTCACAGGCAAAGCTAGAGGTTGGTTCCAAGGAGAGAGAGAGAGAGAGAGAGGTGCTTTCTCACCTGCCCTCCCGTCCCATCTGTCTCGTCACCTACCCACAATCGGGCCAAAAATGAAAAGAAATCAAGAAAACGATATTCAAACTGTTGAATGCATACCGCTTCAATCCCAACTGCATCCGGTGTATCATTGAGAACTGTTTCATTCTCCTCCACCGCAATTATAAGCGGCTGTAACAGAAGTAATATTAGCAACAACAAGAGACTAGTCGTATAGGTCAACTTGTAATTGTAAAATTAAAAAACTTAGGCCTCGCATGATATCGTTGTGGTTTTTGGTTTCAGTTTTTGTTTCCATTTTTTGTATTGGGAGTTGAATATGATCAATACAAAAAATGAAAACAAAAACTGAAAATCAAAAACCACAACGTTACCATTCGAGCCCTAAACTTTATGACTGAGAATGCCACTCATAGTAACATTCTCTTCCCATATTTAGGGCCTTTTTGGGAGTGCATAAAATAGGTTCTTGTTCAGCCCATTCTCACCTCCTATCTGGTTTTTATGAAAATCAAGGTTATGTTGGTTTAACAAAGAACCAGTTTGAAGAGAGATACTAGATTGGGCACGGACTTCAGTGCAAGAAATGAACATTAACCAACTTGAATTCACAAGACCGGTTCTTTGTTTTCCCAAACACCCCCTTGGGCATAGATTTCAAATCACAAAACATCGTAAGTATAATTGACGTGAAATAAATGTACCTTGTTAATTTTCATGTTTGCAAATGCAAGAGCACCATCTCCTCCACAGGCATCTATTGGTAGAATGACACTATCAACATCACTTGCCAAAACGCAATCCTTCTCCAAATGTCTAGAGTTCTTGACTACGTACTGCGGTGCATTACTTAACCCGGCAAGCACACATGGCAGGAATGTGTATCCTATCTGTTGCATGGGATTCAAGTTAAAAATTTTAAGAGCGAGAGAGAGAGAGAGCGAGAGAGAGAGAGAGAGAGAGAGAGAGAGAGAGAGAGAGAGAGAGAGAGATTGAGTGTGTGTATGAGTGTGCGCGTTGACATTAATCAGAAGAGTAATGCTATGCTTCCCAAATCTCTATCCCAAATAATGTGGCAGTGGAGCCCACTGGCAATAATGATGGACCACTTCAACATCATCCAATCAAATCCATTGGCCCAGTGCTACATCATTTGGGATAAGAATTTGGGAAGCATAGCATTACTCTAATCAGAAACAGGGGTATATGCTGTAGGCGTGTGTGTTCGTAATTGAACTGAAAATTGGAAATTAGAAAGTAAATTCTTTCTAAAAGACGGGTTATAAGTTGACGGATCCCTTTTCGATCAATCAATCTGCAATAACAAACCCACCGCTAGCATGAAAAAACTCCACTAGAATAAGCAGCATTCACCAAAGATATACCTTCACTAACATCACGAAATTGATTAATTGAATGATATATTGCCCCAAAAAAAGGGACAAAATAAGGGGGCAGATCAGAACGGAAACCCATCAAGAAGCATATTTACACACATGTACACACACATGGAATAGAGGTACTTTCAAATGTTAGTTCTGGTGCCTTCTTGATTTTTGTCAATGACACAGACAGTAATGAAAAGTGAAAACAATACACACACACACACACACACATATTTATTAACATACATATATATATTTATGAAAAGACACAAACATATACATGGTTCACCAGCTCTAGTCACGTCTATGGATCGGCGTTAATATGAATTGGAAAGACTAACTAGATTAGGTCAAGATTTCTAGATCCCATCAAGTTAGATTGATCCAATAATCAAACATATGGAACAAGGTTCAACGGAAATCCAATCTATTTAAATACCAATCCAACTAGAAGTAAAAATGTAGAATGTATTTCTCTTATAAAAACTAAATATAAGACCCATCGGGATCAGAAGTAATCGGATTCGAAGAGAAACATAAATATAATTCTGTAAAAGATAAATACAAAAATTTCAGAGAATGCAACAAACACCGCAGGGGAGACTAGAAGAAGAAGAAGGCTAATAGACGTTTGGTTTGAAGTGGATTGAGGGCATGGTGGGTAACCTTCACAATTTTTGCTGTGAGTAAAAATTACAGAAGAAGAAGAAGACGAATAGATGTTTGGTTAGAAGTAGATTGAGGCGATGTTGGGTAACCTTCACAATTTGTGCTGTGAGTAAAAATTACAGCCAATGTTCAGAGATCCATATGCCCAAGTAAAGGAAACATAGGAATTAAGGGCCGTTTGGATGGCTGTGGTTTGGGTGTTAAGGATGCAGCAGAAGCCACAAGGGCACCATAGGAATTCAGAAATATTCGTTTAAACCCAAATTTTCTTTCTGCGTCACATTTGGGCTGAAGTCACTTCAGCCAAAATGTGCTTTGGGGGCTCTAAAGTGCTGCTTAAAATTTATCCAAACAGGCAAGGCCGGCCCTGGGCATAGGCGACATAGGCCATAGCCTAGGGCCCCCAAAAAATGAAGAAAATTTAGGGTCCCCAATTCTGCAGTTCATTAACACTTGTTCAGTAAAAGAGGCAGTCCACTTAGTTTGTGCTTTGTCTCTGAGCCAATTTAAAATACTAGGCCTCGTTAATTTTAAAAACATTGTGGCCAATATACTAATATTATCTTACAATAATAGTAGTACACGTACTTATCACATAAAAGTAAGACAAGACATAGTAGAACATAATTCATCGACTTTTGCTAATATAATAATATTATACTTCTACAACAGAAAAAATATGTATGTGATTAAAATATTGGAAAATCTAACATACGCCCCCTCAAAAAGGGGTGGATGTCAACCCCGAATCGTGTGGCTCAGATTGAGTCACATCATCAAAATTTTAAAATTTGTTATGACAAATGTGGCTCAGTTATGACAAATGTAGTTCAATTATGAGAAATGTGGCTCAGTTATGAGTCAGTTATGAGAAATGTGGTTTAGTTATGAGAAATGTTGCTCACTGTTATGAGTCAGTTATGACAAATGTGGTTGGAGGTTGACATCCACCCCCTTTTGAGGAGGGCATTGTAGTCTGGCCCTAAAAATATAAAGTAACAAGACCCAAGACCCTAAAAAAAGTCTCTATCTTTAATTTTCTCTATTTTTGGATTTCTCTATCTTTTGCTTTCAATAATGTAAGGTATACACACTTTTGTGCACATTTTTGCATACACTATGCTTTAAATGCATGTACCTTGTACTGTTTGAATTTTTCATACTTTTCTATATACCACTTACACAACACAGGATACATGCATTTAAAGTTGGGTGTGAAAAAGTGTGTGAAAAAGAATGTGATTGTAGCAGTGCTCCTTCTACTTTGCCTCTATGGATTAATTTTTATAGCCTAACCTGTAGCTAGTTCAGAACTTGTGTTGGCTTTTCAATTTGTTTACTTTGGATTAATTGTGTAGTGGAGACTCGAATTTGACCAGTAGCTAGTTTAACTCTTTTCCTTGAATCTGAACCATAATCTATTAAAGTATTGGACATTTTGTTACTTAAAATTGTGCTAATTTGCAAAAAAATTTCTGCATGAGTATGTAATTTTATGTGAGGGCCCCACTTTTTAATTCCGCCTAGGGCCCCCAAAACCCCAGGGCCGGCCCTGCAAACAGGCTAATGTATGCATTTTCCATTCTAGAGGCACTTTTGGGCCCAAACATAACTTTGAGAAGTGAATCCAAACAGGGCCTGAGCACTTTCCTAAAGGGCAGCCCGGTGCACGAAGCTCCCGCAGTGCGGGGTCCGGGGAAGGGTCGGACCACATTGGGTCAAATGTACATTCCTGCATGCAAAATATTCATGGGCACAGTTCATAAACTATATATTAGAAAGAACTAAGTTCTTTGTTTTCAATTAAGAAAAATATGCTCACCTCTTCTGCAGCTGATTTTGGACATAAAGGCATGCTTAAAGGAAGGGGTGATAGTGCAGGAGCATGTGCACAAGGGATCCTAAATTCCTTCACGACAAGGTGGCTTATAACCGCCTCTACTCCAGCCAGAAGATCTATGCCCTGCAGAATGAACAGCATCAAGAATGAGAGTTGAGAGAATCAAGTTTGAGACATGAATGAAAACATACTTTTACATTCTCAAATTCAACGAGAGAGAATTTACAATTGCGAAAAAAATTCGCTAAGGGGCTGTTTGGCAATGCAAAAACTGATTTTGTGGTTCATAAGTGAACCCGTTCTATAAACTCAAGTGTTTGGTGAATGTACATTTCTTGCACAGAAATTCGTGCCCAATCTATATCTCTCATAAAACCGGTTCTTTTTCAAACCAACATATCCTTGGTTTTCATAAAAAAAATCGTACAGAAAGTGAGATTGGGATTGAACCAGATCCTACTATAAGTAATCCCAAACAGGCCCTAAACAAATTAAATTAAACAGATACACTCAGTAAACCACTGTACACATACATAAAATCATATTTTGTATTCAGAAATCACTTTGAAAGTACATGGTTGAGTTATGGAAAAACAATCGAATTTACTAAAAATAAAGTTTGGAAGCTAACAGCAACTAGAAATTCAGTCAGAATTAACTTATTTGGAAACTCGAGGCGAAAACAGACAAGAAAAGGCAAGTGAAAAATAATCACATTCTTCAACGGAAGCAAGGGGTGTTGGGGACTTAACCTGTCCCGGGATCTGTGAGAACCAGAAATAGAAACGAAAAGAATCACACTAGACAACCAGATTGATGTGCCTCACCCAAAACTAGCGCTACCTTGACAGATATAACATAAAATTAGGGCGACAAGCTATAAGAAAGCAAAGCACCAAAATACCCCTTGTAAATATACTCTCAGGCACCACAGTACTCACCCATCAAGTGAGTAACCAGGAATGTGCAAAATATTGGAAAGTTATCCATAATACTGAATGTTGGACCAAAAAAAAAAAATCCATAATACTGAATGTAATGATATATGTAAACCATGAATAAGTCAGTCATAAGGAACAAAAGTAAAGTGCATACAAATATCTAATAAATAATTTCGAAAAAATATCTACTAAATACTAAATTTTTACTAATACTATCTCTAAAAATAGGGGAGTCACGTATTAAGCAATCTGATATGCAAACTGTGCAAGTAAAATAGAACTCTATCAGCAATTAATGCTTTGTTTAGTAGGAAGGGTGGAAAAATAGAAAGAATGGAGGGAGAGAGCGATGGAAGAAGTATCCTTTTTTTTTAGGTAAATATCCTTCTTTTGTTTGGTTAAATTACGAAGTGAGGAAGGAATTAAGGGGATATTGTATGTTTTACCATTGAGCCCTTGTATAGAAAAAAGTATCATTTCCTTTGAAAGCCAAAAAAAGTCAAAAGTGGAGGGAAGTTTTTTCTCTCTGTCTCATCAGTCCACTTTTGGACTCATTGAAATTTGTGTGCCCAGATGGAAGAGGCATCCCTCCCGTCTTCCTTTCTTCCATTCTTCCTCTCTTCCATCCTACCAAACAAGTGATTCTACCTTGTTCCCTCCTCTCTCCCCTCCCACCCTTTCCTTCCTTCCCCTCTTTCCTCTTTGCAACCATAATGTAAGGGTGAGCCAAGGGTGGAGTTGAAGCCTAAAGTGTGTTCATTGTAAAGCAGCCAAGTTAAAAAAAGACATACTTGTCATACCATCCCTTGTCGATAATTATCCACATCTTCATTGTCATCATCTAGGAAGCGAGTCACCACTGCAATGGCATTCACCGAAGATCGATTCACTAGTGTCTGTACAGCTCTCAACAGTGACTCAGGATGTTTTATTCTTCCTGTTGACTGGCCACTTTTTTGGTCAACCCATTTCTCAACCTGCAAATATATGTCAACACGAAGTTGTGGTAATTCATTTGATAGCTAAATTCATGTTTTGTAAGGTCCAAATTGGTAAGAGGTAGACCAAGTATTGAGAAATTTGTTAAAACTTTGCAACAGCTTAATTCATTGTCCATTAAATCTGAAATTTAAACAGCTCAAGTTTCAAACTATATGCAACAGTTTCTCGTTTATATTAATGGCAAAAATGTTTCTCAAAGTTTCAAGTAATATTTATTCTCAAAGTAGTATTTTTTTATGGATCTATAATTTTCCTTCCTTGGGAAATGATGTAATCAATAAATGACCTTTTTTTCTTATATTCCATTCTATTAACTTGCAGAAACCTCATTTCTAACTTAATAGTAGCATGTATGTCTCATTGGTGAGTTCAACCTTAACCATTGTTATTCAATCACCTTTTACTTCATTTCTCAAAATGAGAAATTATAACTGAAATTTTTCTAGATTTTATGTGATGAAATTTTTTTATGGAAGATGGCTTTTCTTTGTGAAATTTACATTGCAAAATTGCCACATTTCTTTTGAAAATGTCTGCAATAAACTCCTACCACATCAACTCTTAGTCTCTTACAAAGTGACCAAATAATTGGACACTGCTAATTGAGTCCACTAACCCTCTAAATGTCTTAAAATTATGTACCTGCAGAGGAGTGTCAGTGACTATGCAATCAACGACAGGCAATCCAAGGGAAGCCCTTGCCGCATCAACCACTTGTAGATGGCGAATATGAAGCTCTTCCTCTATTCCAGCATCAAGTACCAATCCCACCTAATTCACAACAAGAACTTAAATGATCAAGTGCAAACACAGAGCAAACAAAAACAATGTATTGTGGAAACACACCTTATTCTGGTGAACGGGCTGTAGTGCCCATTGACCTTCAGCAAACCGATCAAGTGCATAACCCTCTACATATAGTACATTTGGCAGTGGCCAGTAAAGCATTGCTGCATTAAGAACCTGTCAAACCTATACTTAGATTGATGGAGGAAAGAGTATTACCTCATGAAAAGGCTGCATAGTCCACAGTTCTCATTTCCAAAATGTTGATAAGAGGTAAACTTAGTTTAGCTGTCCACTCAATAACCAAATTCGCATTAGTAGCCTACAATGATTGCAGGTAATATGGATATAATAACACCGTTCCATAAGATTCAATGTCATCTAAAGGACCCAGCTGTTACGCTCTAGTGTACGAATATGATCTGACAGATGTTGAGGAAAGGGACTGGAGTCAAATAACATTCTATTGTAAGTTTGTACCTAAATGCAGTCTGGAAAATAACCTTCTATTCAAGCATTCCAGTAAATCAGTTTACAAGAACTATAGTGCTCTCTTGAGACACGAGATCAACTGAATGAGCGTCTGCAAGTCAGTCATAGGAGCAAGCATTCTAATCTATTATCTATACTTCTATTAAAAACTGAGAATCGTCAAGCAATAAGTCATTTAAACAGCTCAACTCAGAAGACATAATGTTGAAAAGGATGCAAGAATCAAAATTCAACTCAAGCCCGAGACAAATCAAAAGGCTACTTCCAATAAAAAAAACAGACCATAAAATTGATCCTAATGCTTTTCTTTACAAGGTTTTGACATGCATCAAAAGATTCTTATTCATACACATGTTGAGAAAAATTATAGACCGTTCTAAAAAAGATTGCTTATATAAAAGAATAAGCAAAAAATAATACAATTAAGTTTTTTAGAGGAAAACGAATCAGATTAATTATTTTCCTGCATGAATGTTTAAGAGTAATGCAATGCTTCCCAAATCAAAATCCCAAATCTCCATCCCAAATGATGTGGCACCAATCAAAATCCAGTGGGACCACTGGGTCACTTCAACTTCAACAACCTCCAATCAAAATCTAGTGGACCACCGCCACATCATTTGGGATAGAGATTTGGGATTTGGATTTGGGAAGCATAGCATTACTCAATGTTTAATACGAACTGAAAAGGACAAGGTAATTAGATACTAAGAGGGCAAAACTAATGTACAAGGCTCCTGCTAATGTGTGGTCTGGGGCGCAGCCCTATATATTTCATACTTTATACATTTGTGCCCCTTCAATTTTTAATCTTAATTTTTGTCCCTTCTAAGCTCAAAAAAAAAATTTCTATGATCCTTAAATTTTCCTGGGTTTACCTAGACAAATTATTTTTTGTTGTACGCAATTAACCCCAAATATTTAAGGACTTAAAGATAATTATTTTGAATATGTAAACATTCTTTGTTTTAGAAGTGAAGCTAGTAGATAAAGAAACAAAAAATTAATCATACAGGCAAAATATTTTTTGAAATAGATATGGAGTGCAATTGAACAATTTTTAGAACCCTATAAACCCAAATTTATAAGAATTCTATTATTCTACAAAAAATATTTGGTGCCACCAAATGGCCATACATATGTCTGCCCCCTTATGTCAAGTCCTGGCTTCGCTTCTGCCGGGGAGGATATGATGTAAGTTGCCTATTTTGAATCGGCAGCCAGGTGACAAAGGAGCAACCATATTCAAATATTTACATATTGGATATAGAAATTATTACACATTGAACTGAACGATTTCGTGCAATTGAATCAAAGAGTCACTTGAAGAGTAGAAGCTACAAAATGGAAATACGTAGTTGTCTGTCACCCATACATGGGGATGTAACAAAAAAAAAATCCCAACATTATCTATTTTCCGGTGGTGACTAACATTTTTCGGGGACGCTGCCCCCAAACCCCCTAGATTCATTTCCTAGAATGGAGGGAAGATTTTCATTACCATTTTAACTATAAAGTTTTAATTCGTAAACGAACCAAACATCGTAGTTTCTATTAATCCCAAAAAAATACTACTATGGGCCAAAAGCTAATCGCAAATTTCTGCAATTGATTCACATTCTTTTTGCGAGTGAATCGCAGAAGCTAGTTTTAGCTTTTTCGATTTTCACAATCAGTATCACTTTATGCGCTTCATAAGTGGTTGATAAACATTTCTGTTTCTCATTGGCTTTTTGAATCCCTATAGCTCGTTTGGTTTGACCCAAACAAGAAAATAATTGATTTGCAATTCTTTGTTTGTGGCAATTCTTGTGTTTGGTTTAACCTAAACCTATTCAATTCTGCCCAATTCTTGTTTGAGGGGTTTACAAATCACACCAAAAATGGTCGGATTGGTCAAGAATTCATTTCACTTCTATTCTATTCTATTCTATTCTATTTTAAAATCAAACCAAACGGAATGAAAGTCTTTAGAGAGAGAAAGCAAAGCAAAGCATACATTGGGGTGTGAGATGAGGCAGTCAACAACTGAGGCTAAGGCACGAGCTACGGGCAAAGCGTCGCCGGCGAATCCTCCGATGGACGCTCCGATTCCTGTTGGAACTATCAACACGCTTGTGTACGCCCTCTTAAACTGTTCCCCACCTCCCCCCCAAAAACAAAAACTTCTAAATAATCAAGTACAAGTCCAGTCCCACATACATATACATTATACATATACATTATACATATACATATACTTATACATATACATACCTTGTTTAGGTGAAGAGCGTTGGAACATGGAATTCGAAGTGGCGGCCGGAGTATGGGGTGGTGTGACCGCCGGAGAACATTGCCGGAGGCGAAGGTGGGGATTGGACGGCTGTGATTTAGCAGTGCCATATTTGTTTCGATTAGAGATAAAATGGATTTAAATTCTCTCTGTTCACTTTTCCACACACTCAGGAATTTATTCTTGTTTTATTTTTTGGCCCCTACCTTTCTTTCAATTTACTGCCGTTGTTTGTGACACAAAAGAAAATTATCGAAATTCTTTTGATTTTGGCCCTTATGGTTAGGAATGGCAATGAGGCCGAGTGGAGTAGAAGTCACTATTCTCTTACTCTTACTCCACTCCACTTATATATGCGGTCCACTCCTACTTCATTCTTATTCATGAAACATACTAACTCCTATATCCTTTAATGTTACCCACTCTTACTCGACTTCATCTCACTCCTACTCTATTTACCAATTTATACATCAATTTTAAAAACTAAAAAGATTTATGATAAGAAGTTCATTAACAACAAAAATATATTTAACCGTTGTGAGTTAAATGATTAATAGTTCAAGTTCACCCACTTCCTACCTCACACCTCATTTACTCCAGCACACACACACACACACACACAGAAACCTATTCATCTGAATTCCTGGATAAGAAACTATAGAAGTTCTTCATCTCCCACTCTCTCTTTGCAAAAGCTACTATAAAGAATTTGAGGGAATAAGAAAAATTTCAGTTCGCATGCAAAACGAAGGTTAAAGAAGTTTCAAAGCCAGCATATTCAAGCAATCTCAGCATATTCAAGTAATATGGAAGAATAAGTGCTATAGTGTAAGGTAATGTCGTTGTATCGTTGTCTTTTTCCTTTATTTGGTACTAAAGTGGCAAAAAAATTTGAAAATTAGGGTTTCAAATTAAAGGCAAAGAAAGGTTTCTAGATTAGGGCAAAGCTATGGTTTATAATTTAGGGCAAAATCAGTGTATAAAATTTAGGGCAGAATCAGTGCATAAAATTTAGGGCAGAATCAGTGCATAAAATTTAGGGTGTAGCCATCTATTTCGATGCCCTAATAGATTTTCATCTTTGTTTGTAACAGATATGGGTTCATATGTCACGGATGAGTAGTTGTGCATTACTTATCAAACAGGCACACCATTGAAAAAGTGGATCCTGATATGTTCTCCTTCATGGATACGGTTAAGGATGTTTGTGGAAGTTGCATTGTCACATGTCCCTTCACAAGTTGTTTGGCTATCAAACGAACATGTGATGTGTATAGGTCAAGTGAAAGAACGTTGGTGGATGGTGATCCCGACGTAATGAAAATGTTAAAGTTGGACAAATACAAAGATGCAATCAACGTATTTGTAGAAGTAGAGGGTAATTCAACAACTACAACTCCTAATGCTTCTTCCCTTCCTATAGCCCCTACAGATCCTACAGCTCCTAAATGAAGGATTTACAGCGGAAAAACAAAGTTGAAAACTTGAATTGGTTGCCTCAGATCTACTACTTATCAACTCCATAGATGCACAGGGAAGAGAGGGGAACAAGAATATTAATTTTTACAGTCTTGAACGCAATTCTGATTGTCTTATCCTTTTGTTTTGCAGCAACTTCCTCTAGGTAATCTTCATCCTTATGACCCCTTGAATGCTTCCCAGAAAGACTAGGGTTTGTGGGAACACAATAGAGAGGTGAGGGATGCTAAGAAAATCCTAAAATAATTTATGGAGAAGCTAGAGTAGTAAAACGTCGTTCAACTTCATTCTGCACGCATCTCTCTTATTTATAGGTTTTCAAACTGACCTTTGGGTTTCAATCGATCAAAACACTTTCAATCGATTGAAGCATTTTTAATCGATCGAAAATGACAAATCTTCAATTGATCGAACCACCTTCGATCAATCGAACTCCTTCTTCCTGCCTTTCCAAGTATTCTTGCGGAGCTAAGAATGAAACCTCCTAGGTTCCTTATTGTTGGCTCAGATCAATTGTTAATCACTATAATCAAACTCTTTGATAAGCTAATTAACCAACTGATCAATTAACGTTAACTCCACCATATAACGATAACTGCACTCCAACTCAAAAGAACATATCTGAAGCGATAACTAGACTTGTATGGTGTACTAATGCCCCTCTACCTTCAGCATTCATAATCTTATTCAGGTAGTCGGATAACTGTTACTATCAACCTGAATGATGATTACATCTTCTATTCCTTGAGTTGCATTCACCTCTCATGATTACCAAATAGGTTGATAACTACTTATCAACAAGACTGTAGTTCTTAGCAATCAACTTGGTGACATTCTCAAGGGAATGCTTAATCTTTACCAGAGGGTAGATTTTATCTTGACAATATATGTTCACAACCCTATGAACATGACTTACCCAAGATACCCAGGTGTTAATCTTGAAGACCTCACTGATTGGTAAGTCAAAGCAGTCATATTTATAGTTTATGTCCATAATCGTCTCAAGATTGAGAACACGTACGTACCTTATACAAATTATGAGTTCCTATCAACTGTTGACAGTTTTAGATGTCAATAGGGAAGCTCATGGTCCATCAATGCACTATAAGCACTAGCATATTAACTAATAGTCATACTCTAGTGATCGAGATTCATCACTCCTTCCAATGGTAGTTAATCATGCTATAGTGTTGTTTGCACCCACAAAATAGTATTAAAAGTGGGCCCACCAAATCTGATGAAGATTTATACGTGGAATGTGTACAAAGGCAGGCTGATGGAGAAAGTAGACTGATTCAACACAACGACGCTATAATCCACGGCACAAACCACGTCAGTGACAGGATAGTTATTGGTGGTTTTGTCAAAATTAAATTAATGACATGTGTAATGTAGAAGTGGTAACAAGCACGGTTATGTGGTAACAAGCACGATTATGATTGAAGCCCATTATTCCCAAATCATGGAGATAGTGGGCAGTTTCTTAGGAAAGTGGCAGCGGTTACAGCCATGGTTATTTAAAGGAACGAAGGAATCGAGAAGAAGGATCCCAAGAGATCAAGAATACTTAGCAGATTTTCAGACTCTGCAATATATCTTTTCTTTACCTTTATCTTTAATTGTCAGTTTATTAGGAGTAGTTTTGTAATTAAACTCCAGTTAGAAGGCGAGATTACCACTTCTAATTGTACTATGTTCTTTGAATGATTTAATGGAGTTTACTCTCTGCTTTCTACTAGTCTCAGTTTTCTTCACGTTTTAAGTCCTTGATCTTTGGTTAAGGCAATCTAAACCTATTTAGAGAAATTTCGTTCTTCTGTTTCTCTACTCGTCTGATTCGTCAAATTTTTCCTTTCAAGA
Organism: Hydrangea macrophylla; assembly: GCA_033977485.1. Lineage (NCBI taxonomy): Eukaryota > Viridiplantae > Streptophyta > Magnoliopsida > Cornales > Hydrangeaceae > Hydrangea > Hydrangea macrophylla. The sequence continues at coordinate 17,595,961 of CM066987.1, read as the reverse complement.
GGACATTTGTCTGGCATGCCCGCACTTTAACACTTGTATAATTTCTGCCATACAATATTTGGCATGCCCAGTGGGACCTTTGTGAAGAATTGAGCAGTTCATCATGCCACCAAAAAAGAATTTGACAAAAGATAAAGGGGTCGCAGCGCTACCAGAAATGGATGTGCCAACAACAGAAGAGAACGCTGAAGGGGGTTTCATGTAACACCAGTGACCAGTCTCACACTGGCAGTCATGAATCACTCCAACAACAGCCTGGAAAAGTTGAGACCACTACAAGTGGGCCAGACCAACAAGCTCTGAAGGACTATGCATCAGCAATGCGTTTCAATTTGGACAGTGCACTGCATGATTGGCTTCAAGCCAACTCACAACAAACATCTACAATTATGAAACCGTTCACGGATATGATGCAAGAGATGGGAGATCATATTACTAAGAGTATTGACTGGCAGATGTCATACATGACAAAAAAATTTGGTCCAACATCTTCTTTGAAAGGCAGTGCACAGAAAGAGCCTATACAAGTTCCTATAAATCAGCCCCCACAACTGACTTATGGGAATGTAAAGCTTATAGCCCATCCTACAGCTCCTGGTTTTTCAACTCATCCTAGATCTGGTATGTTTGATCATGCGTCAAGCTCTAGTAACCGACTGGGACCAAACCAGATGGGACAGAGTATAGGGCCTTTAGGGAGTCAACGGGCATCAAATGGTCTTAATATAAGCAATCACCATGGGTTCCACGTTGGACAAATGATGGTCCCAGTCCATTACCCTAGTTACTATGATGGTACCCATCCACAAACTGCTAGTTTTTCAATGGGAGGGTCATCAATCCAGCCTTTGTTTCCAAACACAAGTCCACATATCCAATCAGGGGCTCACATGGCAAGTTCATCCCAAGCACAGACTTATCAGAATGGGACACTTTCTTCAGTCAGGATGTCAAACTGAGGGGTGTTATCAGCCAACAGAACAGATTGGGTGGCAACAGTAGTCAGAAATGCAGACTGGGGGCAACCCAGGCCACTATTAGGACATACTAGGGGCACCAGCAACCGATAGCACCACCAGGAGTCCAATGTTAGCAACCCATGGTACACAATGGAAGACCTATTGGAAATGAGGTACGTAACCCCTATTACCCTGATATTCATGGCCATATTCCTTTGGGGATAAATAGGGATGAAATGGTAGATGTCATCAGAGAACATGTACATGGGCAAGTTAAGGAGCAGGTCAATGACCAGTTGAGAGCACAATTTGGGGTAGTGTTTTGTAATACCCTGTATTTTCAATAAGTATTTTTGCACAAAGATTCTATATACTTCCCTTGATCATATTTGAAATTTTACCTTCGATCGATCGAAGTCTTTTTGAGCGATCGAGCATTCCTGAAATTCAAGCGATCAAACCTTATTCGAGCGATCGAAACTCTACCGACCTAAATTTAATACGTGGTCCCTACCTCAATCGATCAAACTTTCTTCAATAGATCTAAACCTGGCCGAATTGATCTCGAGCGATCGAACTCCATTCGATCGATCGAACTTGTAATCATTTGAATTCCCAGATTTCCCGTAAACCTTGTCATCTGTACCCCTCTTCCTCTATATATATATGGTTATGTTCATGTGTGTGAGGGTTTGCTGAACTTGAGAGAGAGCTAAAGAGAGTGTGCGTGCTTGTGTGTTAGTATATATACATCCATACATCTATATATATACACACATCTATATATATACAAAAGAAGAAGAAGAAGTAGAGAATGAGAAGAAAGGAGAAGAGGCAGAGAAAGAGAGAGAGATAGAAGAGGCAAAGAGACAATTAATACATACAATTCTCATATATATATATTGATAATCACATTATCAACAATATCCTCATCCGATACAAAATCGACTTCACAATTTCCATCTTTTCTAAAAACACACTTGATTTAATCTTATTTTACTAAATTACAATCTCATCCCCACGCTTTAAAAAAATTAGAAAAGACCTACCTAGGTCCACCTAGTGTCACGGACAACCAGTTTAGAGAGCCAAAGCTTGGTAGCTTTTTATGGGATTGCTCAGCGTAAAAGATGTTGGTGGAGGTTTGGGCATTCTAAAAGGGTTCGGAGTGTTCTAGAGTAGTCTGAAGTGGTCTGGATATGTCTCAAAAAGTTTGGCAAGTCCTAGAGAGCTTCTAAAAGTATTTGGAAGAGTCCAAAGGAGTCTAGGAGATTGGAGACATCTCTGCAAGATCGTGGAAGGTTCTAGAAGGCTTTAGAGGATTGTAGAAGGATGTTATTGTCTAGGAGTGAATGGAAGACTCTAGAACCTAGTGGAAGCTTGTGGGAAATGTTAGAGTCCCAAGAGTGCTCAAGAATGTTTAGGAGACTCGTTGGCTACCGTTGGATCAAGAACTTCCTATGCGTCCATTAGGGATGGGATGACTATAAAAGGGGGTAGGCTTCATTTATACATATACACAGAAAGTGAGAGAACTTCAATTGTAAAGTGAGAGCAATTGAGAGCTAGTGGAATAGAAAACCTAAAGCTTTGTCTGTAAACATATACACATAAGGGTATAACATTTGGAGTTTAAAAGGGACCCTCAAATTCATCGAAATTTGGGGGCCCAAAGCGGTTGCTTTGCCCGCTTGTGTCCAGGGCCGGCCCTAAGAGAGAGAGAGAGAGAAGCAGATCTGTGGGTGGGTGGGGGGGGGGGGTGTTTCGGTGATTCTTCTTCAAAAACTTTACTCGATCAATACTTCAAATCTTCCCCTTTTCTTTTCAAACAAAAAATTACTTCAAATCGGTGTTTCTGTGAGAATCGAATCCCGATCAATACTTCGAGATCAATACTTCAAATCGGTAGTTCGATTCCTTCTACGCCCCAAAATTCAGACTTGCCGAGACAGAAAAAATGGCTTTTATAATCTCGCATCCTCGGGATCTTAGATTACCCATCCCCACCTGGGTGTTCTTTAGCTCAATCCGAGACATTGTAAACCTTACCCAGAATACAGATCCACAAATCACCAGACTTGTTGTGTTCTTTAAAGCTTTTCAGCCGAAATATACAATTTTTCACCAGCCATTTTAGATATGGCACCAAATAACAAAACCCAAATCAAATAAACCAAAAAAAAAATTGAAAGTCAAAATCCCAAATTGAAAAAAGAAAAGAGAATAATAGAGAATGAACCAAACATACCATAACAATGAGATCTATGAAGTGGGTTGATATAAGAAAATCAAAACAACAACCCCTGTAGAGGGGGGGGGGTGTTTTGAAAGGATAAGATTGGATTTGACATCGATTCTCCTAAATCCGTTCTTCTAAATTTGGGTTTTGAGTTTGGAGAGAGAGAGAAAGAGAGAACTAGATCTGGGGGGGGGGGGGTGTGTTTCGGCGAGATTCTTCTTCAAAAACTTTACTCGATCAATACTTCAAATTGATGTTTCTGTGAGACTCGAATCCCGATCAATACTTCGAGATCAATACTTCAAATAGGTAGTTCGATTCCTTCTACGCCCCAAAAATCAGACTTGCCAAGACAGAGATAGGGGATGGTGGTAGGGTATCTCTGGACCACCGATTTGTGAAGAGGCGGCTGTTGAGAATTGGAGGAGATAGAGATATATGAGGGTGAGGGTGTTTTAATCCCATGTGGGTGAGGGTGTTTTACTCCTCTATTTTCACGAAGCGTGTTGCTTCACAAATCATCTGTATGATGATGATTAACGCCCTAGCTTGCTTTCGATAATCATTTCTTATTGCAAGTTCGTTCACCGCCCAGTAAAAATGATAGATGCCAAGGCTAAAATCGGACCTTGATTTGCCTCCTGAGGCTCGCACTAATGAAGTGTAGTCGTCTCGAAATCCTATGAAGGTGGAACGTTCTGCAAGTCGCTTAGTCTCAGGCGTACTTTGATATATTAAGTTCCATCCACTTCGAGTTTTCTCTCTAGAATCCAAGGAGATACAAATTATCTCGTTGGATTCTCACAGTTATGTTATGGGCATTGGTACTTAAACAACAGCCTAAAAACTCCATTTTGTTTGGGTTATATTCCAAAGTCGGTTTGTTGTGTATGATTACTTCGCCACCCCTCAAAGATCTAATAAATGCCTTGTAGGCTTCAAGGCTACCTTTCCCACCTTCTTCATCATCAACACCAACTTGAAGGTATAATCTATCTTTTTTTGTTTTTTAGTCCCGGATGTACTCGCCTTATCCATACTCATACTAGGAGAAGAGAGAAAAGAATAACCCCATGAAGAACCTAGAAAAAGGAAGGAAAAAAGAAGACGACAGAATTTGTAGAGAAAGGAAGAAAAAAAACCGAAGAAGAAAAGGAAGAAGAGAAAAAAAAAAGTCAGAAGAAGGAGGAGGTGGAGAAGAAAGAGGAAGAAGAAGAAGAAAGAAGTAGAAGAAATACCCAGGCAGAAGAAGGAAGAGGAGACGAAAGAAAGAAAGAAGAAGAAAGAAGTCGGAAGAAGTCGAAGAAGAAATACCAAAATTTCCTTCGCAGCTCTGTTTGCAAACTGATACAAGGCCAACCAATTAATTGTAAACCAATCTGACCAATTGCAACCCTATCTGAATCAATTTTCTCACTTGCAACCCAACCTGACCCAGTTTCTCACTTGCGAACAGATCCTATCCCAAATTCAGCGACTTTGCAGCTTCAGATGCAGGGTCGAACTATATTCGAAGGCTCGACATTCACAAGACAACTACAAAGCTGTTCGAGAAAGGACTGGACTCACTCGTAGCCTTAGATTGGTCGTCTTGAGTAAGTCGCAGCTTTCAAATGCATATGAATAAGTCGCAGTTCTGTTTCAATAAGTTGCAGCTTTCCTCTTCCATCTTCTCAATATGATGCATGCAAATGCATATGAATGCTCAATTCAAGGGTTGAAGTGATGAGATTAAGAAAAAACTAGGGTTTAGAAGACTAAAACCCTAAAAGACCAAAACCCTATTAAGGAAAGAAATGATAGGAAAAGGAAAAAAAGAAAAGGGTATTCTCATTAATGTTAAGGTTAAGTCCAGATGTTACAAAGCAAAATTTACTAAGGGTTCCTTTGATAAACTGAAATTAAGTAATGAAAATTAAGGATGTGTTTGATAAGTGCTGAAAATGAAAAGTTTCAGCGCTTATTTATTTTCAGTGTATTTGATAATGTATCACTTAATTAAAAAAGCTTTAAGTGAAAATTTTCTACTGAAAATAATCACTGAAGCATTCTATTTAAGTACTTGAAATATTGTTTTAAGTATTGAAAATTCAATCACTTAAAATTTTCAATACTTAAAATTCAGCACTTAATTTTCAGTTTTATCAAACAGGCCCTAAGTGCTGAATTTTAAGTATTGAAAATATTAAGCGCTTGAGCTTGCAATACTGATAGCAGTGTATCGAGTACTGGAATAGACTGCATTCAGTGATTATTTTCACTAGAAAAATTTTCACTTAAAGTTTTCAGTAATTTTTTAGCTGCTTTTTCAATTAAGTGGTACATTATCGAACGCACTGAAATAAAATAAGTGCTTAAAATTTTTAATTTCAGCACTTAATTGGGTTATCAAACACCCCAAGTAAAAACGTAAACAAGAAAAGCGTCAAAAAGAGTAAAAAATGAAATATTTTTCACACATTGATCCATTAAACACTAGGAAAATGGATAATCCACCCGCTACTCCCTCAACTTTCCACAATTAAAACTTGTTGGCTGCTCCATAATGCTTACTTTTATTCTGTAGAAAACAGGAGAGAATGCGGACTTTAGCAAAAACACACACATTTCATGAGGGAAAAACCATCTAATCCTGATTAGCAAAATAATATGGGAAACAATTATAAGAAGATAAATAAGTAATGTTAATACCTACAAGGCATTTGAGGCAAAAACCATCTAATCCTGATCAGCAATATAATATGGGAAACAATTCTTAGAACAAGATAAACAAGTGATGCGAATGCCTATTGAGCCATCGGATAGTACTTTTCATTGCTTTCCAAATAATGCTGCAAAATAGATTAACAAAAAACAATTTGAGCAAGAAAATTAGATCATATTCCATTAAGAATTTAAAGAATAAGTAACCCTCGCCTGGTCAATTTCGTCTTCATTCTCAACGGTGATTTCATTCTTCTCAACTATACTTGCAGTTCGGTTCTCATCCGTATCACTTTTGAAGTGTCTTGGCACAGTCTTAGCCTCCTATGGTTTGGACCCCAGCTTTTGAAGATATTTCTCTCTTTCAACAATTATTTAAGACGGTTTGATTCTCCTATGTTCCCTCTTAGTTTTGAATATGTGTTCGAGTTTTTCCCTTAGTTTATTCATCAAACAAAAAAAAATTAGTAGATTGGTACCAACCTAAAGCTCTTCCAAAGGAATAATAGCTAACATCGGGTTAATTTCTACACCCCCGTGTAAACTTACACGGTGTAAACAAGGGGTGTGCAAAGTGTAAAACTACAATTGAGGGTACATGTGTCAGACATAGTCTAGCGGTTGAAACAACAATACAGTACATACTTATGAGTTTCTATCTCGCTGAAGAACTCTTTCTGCTTCTCATGAATTCTCTTCTGTCGCTCTTCCTTCATTTTTCTGCTCAAACCTTTCAAGTTGTTTTGATCTCCTGCCTATTCTATGTTTCTTAATCGATTTCAAGCGATCCAATTTGCTTGTAACGGGTTTGAAGAAATCGTTTAGAATATCACTGCCCAAATAAAATGATCGTGAATGTCAAATTAGAAACTAGCATATAAAATTGAAAGGTACAACCTTAAAAGAAAATCTAGAAAGATAATGACCTCCGGAGACGGCATTGAAGTTCCAACAACTGAAGCTTTTTCAATTCAATGACACTTTTGGTTTTTGCAGAAATATCTTCAGATGAGCTCACAGTTTCTGTTTGGTTGGAAAATTTATAAGTGTATGCGAGCGTGCCAGGCAAGCAAGTTGCCAATGTGTAAATGTGATAATCCAAACTGCGCCTCACCAGGGAGATTGTGGTGATGTTCGATGCCTTAAACAAGGACTTTTATCGTGTGAGATGAAATACCAAATGGGTTCGAAGTCCAAAACTTAATGGAACATATGCCTTCGAAGTGGTAAGACATGTGAAGAAATGACCACATTGAAAGATGGTACTACTTCGAATCAAAATGTAAAGCATAGACTAACCAAACTAATTGAAATACTAACTAAAGATACACTATAAAGACAATAACAGTAAGGAACTAAGAACACTACTCCTAAGGAATTACTTCTATGGATGAGAAACTAAAACTAAACTAATTAAACTAAAAGGCCATGGTGGCCGACTAAGGAAAGAATAGAAGAACAAAGTATGTGTATTAATGCATTGTTTGGTCAAGGACCTTTACAATGAGTACATTACAACATATTTATAGATGAACAACATAACTAACTATTTGAATTTAAACATTTTCCTCCTATTATATTAACTACCAATTTCAAATTCATACAACTACCAATTAGTGGGAGATGATCCTATGATGACAAGTGTCTTCAAGCAACTTCCATATTCATCATCACCATTGATCTTCAAGTAACCAATCTTGATCTCCCCTTGTAATGCCAAGTGTCCTTCAAGTAAAGCTACTAAATGGCTTCCATGACAAGCCAAATAGTTTACAATAATAATAATATCATTATTATATAGTAATATAGTAACACATTAAAATGGCATAACTATAGTAATATAGTAATATAGTAAAATTATATTTTATGGTATAAACATAGCCCCCCTGGTTCTTTGAAAATGAAGCATACGTAATTTTTGAAGAACCAACTTCTTGATTTCCATAAAATAACATAACTTGTTTCGAAGCCAACACAACTACTTCGATCATGAAAAATGACTTTAATTTGCTTCGAAGTATACACAATAACTTCGAGCGCCAAAACAATGGCTTTAAACTTAGTTCGAAGCCAATCTAATAATTTCAAACAGAAAATAAATGAATTTAGACTTGCTTCGAAGCCAATATAATAACTTCGAACACAATATGAGTGGCTTTAAACTCAATTCGAAGCCAATACAATAGCCTCGAATACAAAAATAATGACTTTTAACTTGCTTTGAAGCCAATAAAACAGATTTGAACACAAAACAATGGCTTCAAAGTTGCTTCAAAGCCAATGAAAAGGATTTGATCATAAAATGATGGCTTAACATTGTATTCGAAATAAATATAGGGGGTTCAAACACAAATAAAGGACTTTAATTTTGCTTTGAAGCCAAAAATAAAAGCCTTGAACACAATATAAATTGTTTTTAAATTGGTTCGAAACCAATACACTAACTTTGAACACCAAATATTGGCTTTAAAGTTACTTCGAAGCCAATATAGTTGCTTCGAACACTAGATAATGGCTATCGAACGCTACATATTTGCTTCGAACACTAAATAAATAACTTTAAATTTGCTTCGAAGTCAATCTAAGAACTTTGAACAAGATAAATTAATATAAAATTGTTTTGAAACCAATAAAAGTATCTTCGAAAATACTTCCATTTAACCATTCACATTCACTATGGTATGTTACCAATTAATTTTTATCTAATTCGACTTCTAATGGTCTATCATCAACCAAATAATTTTTGGTGTAAACATATCACCATTTAAGGAACAAAGAACCAATAAGGTTTTTTTTTTTTTTTTTTTAAACTTGAATGACCATGTGGCCATTTAAATTTGCATGGCTGAAACCATCGGTCTAGAGAATTACCATTAAATGTATTGTTCAAACCAAACTGAATTGATCGGACATGTAGGCAATTTGATTGTTTGGCCTAAAAGTAATCCGTATTGAAATCAGCCAAAATCTGATAGAAGTATTACTTTTGGAGAAGCCATTGGATTAAATTCCAAATTTGATGGGCTCCACAAAGCCATTGAGGGTATCGAACAAAAGCCATGATACAGATTGGCTTAACTAATTTATAAGTTTCAACATTTTGTATAATGTTGAAAAACTCAAATCTATGAACAATTTGTTCATGATTTTCAATCATACTTGGTTGAATATACCCCACGAGTATCTTTTCATCACTATTAGTTGGTTGATTAACCAATATGGGTGATGAGGGTGCTGGTGATTTTTTTACTTCCACCATTAAAGAATCATGAAGATTATTCATAATCAATTTATTTTCATTCATTGGCTCACAATTTTGAAGAATAGTTGACACCCCTCGAGCCATTTCATAAATTTTAGTTTCTAAACTAAATGCTTGATCTTTTAATTGTTCCAATAATGGAACAATATTAGTGAACCATTTTTCATCACCAAAATTTGGTGTTGGTGGTAAGATATACAACCTTTCAAAATTGTTATCACCAAAATATGGTGTTGAAAAGGGTAAAACATTCACCCGTTCAAAATTCATCTTGACACTTGAGTCCCACCGGGCATGCCAAAAATGTTTGGTTGGAAAATTTATAAGTGTATGCGAGCGTGCCAGGCAAGCAAGTTGCCAATGTGTAAATGTGATAATCCAAACTGCGCCTCACCAGGGAGATTGTGGTGATGTTCGATGCCTTAAACAAGGACTTTTATCGTGTGAGATGAAATACCAAATGGGTTCGAAGTCCAAAACTTAATGGAACATATGCCTTCGAAGTGGTAAGACATGTGAAGAAATGACCACATTGAAAGATGGTACTACTTCGAATCAAAATGTAAAGCATAGACTAACCAAACTAATTGAAATACTAACTAAAGATACACTATAAAGACAATAACAGTAAGGAACTAAGAACACTACTCCTAAGGAATTACTTCTATGGATGAGAAACTAAAACTAAACTAATTAAACTAAAAGGCCATGGTGGCCGACTAAGGAAAGAATAGAAGAACAAAGTATGTGTATTAATGCATTGTTTGGTCAAGGACCTTTACAATGAGTACATTACAACATATTTATAGATGAACAACATAACTAACTATTTGAATTTAAACATTTCCCTCCTATTATATTAACTACCAATTTCAAATTCATACAACTACCAATTAGTGGGAGATGATCCTATGATGACAAGTGTCTTCAAGCAACTTCCATCTTCATCATCACCATTGATCTTCAAGTAACCAATCTTGATCTCCCCTTGTAATGCCAAGTGTCCTTCAAGTAAAGCTACTAAATGGCTTCCATGACAAGCCAAATAGTTTACAATAATAATAATATCATTATTATATAGTAATATAGTAACACATTAAAATGGCATAACTATAGTAATATAGTAATATAGTAAAATTATATTTTATGGTATAAACAGTTTCCTACACAATGTCAGAAAGGAAAAGTTCTGTAAATATGTAGTTCTCTCACCCATTATTGATGACTTAAACAATATGTATAGAGCATTCGAAAAAATAAATTAATAATCGAAAGTGTAAATTCATCGGTAACCAATTATGAAAACCAAACAGGAAAATAATGCACATTCTTCTCGCTCGGTGATATTTGGACCAACAAATCTTTAATACGACCCAGTAAGAAGAACCAATCGGCTTCAACCTAAAGAATTAAGATCCTCAAATGTCCAGTGGAAATACATTCTACAAACCAAAATTATCACCACTCTGCTATTTCTCGAGAACTGAGAACAGCTTAAACTTTCAATTCATCAGACCTTAGAGGGGCTCCTTATAGCAGGGGAAAAAATGGCTTTTTTAATCTCGCATCCTCGGGATCTTAGATTAGCATCTCCATCACCCATCCCCACCTGGGTATTCTTTAGCCCAATCCGAGACATTGTAAACCTTACCCAGAATACAGATCCACAAATCACCAAACTTGTGGTGTTATTTAAAGCTTTTCAGCCGAAATATACAATTTTTCACCAGCCATTTTAGATATGGCACCAAATAACAAAGCCCAAATCAAATAAACCAAAAAAAAAATTTGAAAGTCAAAATCCCAAATTGAAAAAAGAAAAGAGAATAACAGAGAATAAACCAAACATACCATAACAATGAGATCTATGAAGTGGGTTGATATAAGAAAATCAAAACAACAACCCCTATAGGGGGGGGGGGGGGTTGTTTTCAAAGGATAAGATTGGATTTGACATCGATTTTCCTAAATCCGTTCTTTTAAATTTGGGTTTTGAGTTTGGAGAGAGAGAGAGAGAGAGAGAGAGAGAGAGAGAGAGAGCAGGGCCGACCCTGAGTTATCCGGGGCCCAAAGCAAACTCCAAAAACGGGGCCTTTTACATATTCAAATATTTTGTTTTTTACATTTTATTTTTTAGAACCTACATTAAAATTATCAAATAATCTTAAAAAAAAATGATTACATTAATTAAGAAAAAATTTAGTACATGATGTAGCAAAGATAAAATTTTCTCTTACTGTTTTGTTTTTCAACAAAACCCAGTATACAACAATGACACTTTCACGGTGTGCTTGTGTGATGTTTCAACTTTCACCGGAGGGGATAATTGACAATGGTGAATGTGTGACACTTTCATTGTGTGCTTGTGTGATGTTTCAGCTTTCATGTTCTTAGTGATGGGCTATCGTGGTTATGATGCTTGGTGGTTCAAAAGCGAAAGAGATAGATAGTGAACTCTCTAGAATTCAAATTCAAATGTTTTTGTATTTCTTTTTCTTCAAATGCTATTGAGTTATAGGTCTAAACATACGTAATTTGATATTTTTATGTAAGATTTGGACCATTTGGGCTTGGGTGGGCCCAATGTTCTAAAATTCGCTATGCGGTAGGCAGGGAGTGGAGGGGTGCCTAGGCAAGGCCTAGGCAAAACAAATTTATTTTTAGACAATTAATACATACAATTCTCATATATATATATATATAGATAATCACATTATCAACAATATCCTCATCCGATACAAAATCGACTTCACAATTTCCATCTTTTCTAAAAACACACTTGATTTAATCTTATTTTACTAAATTACAATCTCATCCCCACGCTTTAAAAAAATTAGAAAAGACCTACCTAGGTCCACCTAGTGTCACAGACAACCAGTTTAGAGAGCCAAAGCTTGGTAGCTTTTCACGGGATTGCTCCGCGTAAAAGATGTTGGTGGAGGTTTGGGCATTCTAAAAGGGTTCGGAGTGTTCTAGAGTAGTCCGAAGTGGTCTGGATACGTCTCAAAAAATTTGGCAAGTCCTAGAGAGCTTCTAAAAGTATTCGGAAGAGTCCAAAGGAGTCCTCGATTGATCGAACACTACTTTCCTCAAGCGATTGAGTGGACTTCAATCGATCGAACCTTAACAGAACTTGATTGTTTCTTTTAGATTATGATTCGTGATGGGTAGTTGTTGAATCATTGTTCTATGTTACTATTATGCGATATTATGGACTATGGAGGTAATGGGGTGCAATAATGAGATTGAGATAATGTGGTGAGAAACGTAATAAAGTTTGGAACATTAGTAACAATATGACGCATTAACGAGGTAAGGTTTGAGTTATGTTGGTGGGTAACATTATTTAATCCTGGTGGTTGAGTCATTGGGGTATTGGTGACCGTCAGTATAAGTATGTCAGTATCATGAGTTGGTCGTGAACACATTTGCGTGGGATGTAAGTGTTGTGTATTGTGCTAGCAAGAAGTACTGATACATATGGATTATGAACAGACGATACTCGCAAGCATTCTTAAAAGTGATGAACAGTAAGAGTTCTTAAAAGTGGTGAACAAGAGTATTGGTGCATCCATAGACTAGTCGTTATATGAGATCGCGGTATAGTGTTCGTAAGAGTTCTTAAAAGTGGTGATTAGTAAGAGTTCTTAAAAGCGGTGAACAAGAGTATTAGTATGTTGTGATGATATAATCAGTTCGAGATAGTCAGTTGGTATTGGTACAATCAGCCTTAGAGTTGGTAGATGATGAGAATCGGTTAATGATGTGTCTGAATAAAAAAGAAAGAGATATAATTAGTATCAATGTTATATATAGTTCATAACTGGTAATTACGTTATTTCTAAGAGACTGTGTTAGTTAGTTCTCACTCAACTTTTAGAAAGCTGACAGCCTTTATTGCCTGGACACTCCCCGTTCAGACTACCCTGTCCTTAACAATGCAGGTGATGGAACCTACGGTGATGGCTACTACCCTGAAGGGGAATATGCAGAAGGTGGCCCCACTGATGCCGGTTATACTAGAGAAGGCTATTACGCTGATGACTATGCTTACGCCGGCTAAAGATCTGAAGATTATTTATATCTAGTTTATATTTCTGTTGTTCTGTTGAACTCTATTTTGTTTTAGTACCAGACCTGTTGTGATTCTATAGACCACACTCTGATATTTTTGTAATAGATAGAATCGTAGTATATTTCAGTTGATGTTACTACTGTTCCTGTTTGTCTTGTGGACTAGTACTGTGTGGTGTGGATATTTAGTGACTTTCACTTGTCATTCCCTATAGACCCAAAAAGGAAATTTTTTTTTTCTATTTTTGCTGCTCCGGGGCGTGATAGGATTTTTGGTATCAGAGCTCTAGGTTTATGATACTTTCGTGCTCTAAACGATTTCATACCATCTGGTCCTAGTATGTTGAGAATCCCTGAGATGAGATACGATAAGATAAGTTCACCCTCCTAACGATAGTTAGTTTTCCTTTGCAGGTTAGCATTATGGATCCAGAGTTCCATAAGTTTGTGACTAATGCCTATGGAGGACAGGTGATCCATGGGGATACCGTGGAGCTAGTTGATCCAGAGTTTTATCATGACCACATACACAGACAGCTAGCCGATATCTAAAGGAGGACATGTGTAAGGCTCTCTATGTGACCAAAAAGACCCACCCTACAGAGATGCGCATGGATGCTTACCATTCAGCGAGGATTGGTAGGGATATTTACCAGGAGATTTTACGTTTAATCCAGAGTAAGCTAGAGGTGGATGTTATTGATCTTCAAGCTATTCTTGAAGGACCCATTGAAGCAGCACCAGTAGTAGCACCACTGTCACCAGTAACTGAGGTAGCCATTCTAGAGCCACAGGAGCAGCCTAAGGAGCCAGAGTCACCAGAGGCTGAGCCGATGGTTGATGCTGACCCAGAGGAGGATCCCGCCGAGGACATCGAGCCAGTTAATGATGACGATGAGCCGGAGGATGACCCGGTAGAGAGAGATAAGATTATTGAGGCACCAGTAGAGGACGTTCCTGATGAGGGGGTAGATGTACCAGAGATACTTGTGGAGATTGATTTACGAGCAGAACCTGTACTACATATGGAAGCCATTGCCAACATGGCAGCCTAGTGGGTAGCAACAATGGTTGCACAGCCAGCTGGAGTTCTGATAGGAGGAATTGCATTAGCAGAGGATATGGCCCTAGTTGGGGATTTTGCCTAGTTGATCACCGATGTTGTTGAGCCAACTTTCGGTGTCAGGGATATGAAGATTGATGATATGAATGTCGAGGATTGGGATATTGGGGTGGTAGTAGGCGGAGGAGCAGCACCAGCTGAGGATGACTCACTTATAGAGATGGACATTGCACCTAAAGATGAGGCACTAGCAGAATCAGATGCTGACGATTATAGAGTCAGAATCTGCAGGGTTCAGTTTTTGTTCGTTTTATATCAGGACATGTTGTCCACTAGATTTTTGGAGCTTAAGAGATAGCTATTTGACCATAGCTTTGTATAGATGTTATCCTCAGTAGTAGTATTATAATAGCTGATTTAGCACTGTGTTTTGTTTTGTCCCATGTGGTACACAGTTTGACTAGTGTGTACTATACAGTACATCTTCTGATATATATATATCCGAGCAGTACTTTCGCTATTGATTGATATGTGTTGTTTTGTAGAACTATTAGTTCTTGTTGCTTCTAGTTCTATCTTGTTTTCATTTCTACGAGAAGACTTCCAGCTAATCAGTGGGTCTCTTGTAGGCGACACTCGTTATCATCATAGTTAGATTGAGGAATCAAGCGTGATTAGGAGCCTCTATTCCATAAGGCATGGATCCAACAGGAGTTTTTGAAGCCTTCATGCAAGAATGGAGCATGTGGGAGATACTTACAATCACTCCACTCACCAGGGACCTGTTGCATCACCGCCATTGAGACAGACGGGCGATAAGCTACTATCAAATTTTCGTGGTTTACGTCCCGAGAAGTTTGATGGGCTTACAGATCCATGGCAAGCCGAACACTGGATAAGGGAAATGGAATTAATCTTTGAAACACTAGCATGCAGCGAATAAGAGAAACATCGCCTTGCTACATTTTAGCTCACTTTTGCTATCGCAAACTGGTGGGAAGCCGAAAAAGCTACGATAGGAGCCAAAGCTACAAGGAGAATGCCTTGGGGGACATTCCGAGAAAGATTTCTGGAAAAGCGATTCCCCGAAGATGAGAAAGATCAACAGGAGAAGAACTTTCTGAATCTTGTTGAAGGAGGACGGACTGTACAGGAATATACAACACAATTCGAGCGTCTATCCCGATTTGCCCAGCCCCGCAAAGAAGGTGAAGAGATTTCACCAAGGACTGAATCCCCACCTCAGACATATGATGGTTGGTCATCTAAATCAGTCATTTAAAGGGATTGTTAGATTTGCTACAAGATTGGAAAAGGACGCTTATCCAGCATAGCGACCACAGATAAATCAACCACAGTCATCAAGAGGGTTTCAGCCACGGAATTTCCAGACCCAACCACCAAGGAATACCCAGAGTTGGAGACCTCATGGAAATTTTCAAGGGAACAAGAGAACCTGGGAAGGAACCAGGACGCCACAACAGGGTTATTCTCGACCTCAACAACATCGCCAGTAAGGACCATAGCCTCAAGCCCTACTAAGAGCCCCACTAAGCAATAATGGAGGATGTTTTAACTGCAAAAAGCCAGGGCACATTGCCAAGTTCTGCATAGCCCTCAGGGTTAATCGCCGAATGGATGCTACCTGCCAGAATTGCAATAAGACAGGACATTTGATCAAAGATTGTCATGCACCACGAGGAGGATATTATGGGGCACCAGTTCAAGGAATTCAAGGACCCCCAGATCAGACAAGGATGAATGCTATCATTCCAGCGGAGTCAAGCTTTAATGCTGATGAGCAGTAACATTTGGAAGGTATTCTTGTACTCTTTCATAGTCCAGTTAAAGTTTTATTTGATACTGGAGTTTCACGATCTTTTATCTATATTAAGATTGTGCGTCAGTTGGGTATAGAACCCCAGATACTTGAGCTAGCACTAAATGTTGTGTTACCTTTGGGAGTGATTGTTAAGTTGGGTAAAGTATGTAAGGATTGTCCACTAACCTTAGGAGATAGGAATCTTCCAGCAGACTTGGTAGTTCTGTCGATGTCAGAGTTCGACATTATCCTAGGGATGGATTGGTTGACTAAGTATAATGCCAATTTGGATTGCCCTACTAGGACGATTGTGTTTTCGATACCAGGATGTCCGATGATTAGATTCCAATGTCATCCAACAAGCGACATGTTTCTTGCAAGTAGTTTAGCTATA
The DNA here is from genome assembly GCA_033977485.1 of Hydrangea macrophylla. Classification (NCBI taxonomy): domain Eukaryota; kingdom Viridiplantae; phylum Streptophyta; class Magnoliopsida; order Cornales; family Hydrangeaceae; genus Hydrangea; species Hydrangea macrophylla. Next base: position 17,579,445 of record CM066987.1, on the reverse strand, counting down.
ATCAGGAGTACGGATACGGAACTTAAGATGGATTAGATTCCTACTGTACAAGACTTTCAGGATGTATTCCAGGATATTAAAGGACTTCCACCAAAAAGAGAAATAGACTTCTACGAGGAATTAGTACCTGGCATATTGCCGATATCTAAAACTCCATATGGGATGGCACCAACCGAGATGTTGGAACTGAAGAAACAAGTTCAAGAGCTTGAAGATCTAGGATTTGTTCGCCCGAGTACGTCACCTTGGGGAGCACCAGTTCTGTTTGTGAAGAAGAAGGATGGAACACTTTGACTCTGCATAGACTACAGGGAGTTGAACAAGGTAACGATCAAGAATAGATATTGACTTCCTCGGATAGACGATCTATTTGATCAGTTACAAGGATCAAGGATCTTTTCAAAAATTGATCTACGATTCGGATATCATCAACTTTTAGTTCAACCGGAGGATGTGTCGAAGACTGCGTTCAAGAGGAGATATGGGCATTACGAGTTTTTATTTATGTCTTTTGGATTGACGAACGCTCCAGTAATTTTCATGGACTTAATGAATAAAGTGTTCAGACCATATTTGGATAAATTCATTACAGTATTCATCGACGACATTTTGATCTACTCAAAGTTGGAGGAAGATCACAAAGACCACTTGCAGATTGCTTTACAGACACTTCGAGATAATAAGTTGTATGCAAAGTTTAGCAAGTTCTAATTTTGGTTATGGGAAGTCAAATTCTTGGGACATGTTATATCTCAAGATGGTATCTCAGTGGACTCATCTACGATTGATACAGTCTTAAGCTGGAATAGATCAACTAATGCTACTAAAGTTAGAAGTTTTCTTAGCCTAATAGGATATTACAGAAGGTTTGTAGAAGGATTTTCAAAGATAGCAGGGCTATTAACGAATTTGAAGAGAAAGGAGATGAAGTGCGAGTGGACAGACAATTATGAGAGTGCATTCCAGGAGTTAAAAGAGAGATTAACTTATGCACTAGTACTTGCAATACCTAAGAGTGGAGAAAGGTATGTGATCTACATTGATGCGTCGCACCAAGGACTTGGTTGTGTGCTAATGCAAAACGGGAATGTGATTGCATACGGATCAAGAAAATTGAAGGTACATGAGAAGAATTACCCTACGCATGATTTGGAGTTAGCAGCAATAGTGTTTGCATTAAAGATATGGAGACACTATCTCTATGGAAAGAGATTTGATATGTTTTCCGATCATAAGAGCTTGAAGTATTTATTCTCTCAGAAGGAGTTGAACATGCAACAACGGAGATGGATGGACTTACTCAAGGATTATGACTTTTCATTGCAATACCATCTAGGTAAAGCAAATATCGTAGCAGATGCTTTGAGCCGTAAACCTCAACTAGTGATTACTACATTACTAATTCAAGAATGGAAAGCATTGGAAGTGTTAGCTGAATTTGAACTTCATCCAGTGGAACAAATGGAAAGACAGCATTTTGGATGTCTGATGGTACAACCAACTTTGATCAGTCGTATCATAGAAGCTCAATAGACGATGGAAGATTTGAAGTTATGGTTCGCCAAGATGTCAGCCAAAGAACCAGAAGTCTGGAGTATCAGTACAGACGAAGCCTTACGATGTAAAGGTAGACTCTATGTACCTGACAAAGAAAATCTCCGGAAAGAAATATTGGATGAAGCACATAAGTCACGGATGACTATTCATCCTGGAGGTACAAAGATGTACAAGGACCTGAAGAGGAATTTCTGGTAGGAAGGAATGAAAAGAGAAGTAACTGAGTATGTATCTCAGTGTCTTACTTGTAAACAAGTAAAGGCAGAACATCAGAAACCACCTGGAATTCTATAGCCATTACCGATTCCTCAATGGAAATGGGAACACATCACTATAGATTTTGTGGTAGGATTGCCGAAGTCACAACAGAACCATGATGCTATTTGGGTAATCGTGGATCGACTTACAAAGACGACACATTTCTACAGTATGACGTATCCAGTAGAATAGTTAAATCGGATGTATTTGCAACACGTTGTATAGATACACAGAGTACCTGTTTCTATCGTGTCAGATCGAGATTCGCGTTTTATTACAGAGTTTTGAAAGAGTCTCCAAACAGCAATGGGAACAACATTGGACTTGAGTTCAGCTTTTCATCCGCAGACCGATGGACAGACTAAACAAGTTAATCAGGTGATGGAGGACATGTTACGCGCTTGCGTTACTGATTTTGAGAGTGCTTGGGAGATGCACTTACCTTTGATTGAGTTCGCCTACAACAACAGTTATCATACAAGTATAGGGATGGTGCCGTTTAAAGCTTTGAACAGGAGCCTTGTCGATCGCCGCTTTGTTGGACCGAAGTCAGATATTCTTAACTTCTTGGGCCAGAGATGGTACGAGAAACCAGTGAGAAGATCCAGATTGTACGTGAGAAGATGAAGACAGCTTAGACCCGACACAAGAGTTATGCTGACAAGCGACGTAAGGACCTGGAGTTTTTGATTGGAGATCACAGGCTACTCAAGGTTTCTCCTGCTCGAGGCATTGTCAGATTTGGTCAGAAGAGAAGCAAGCTATCACTGCGATTCATCAGACTATTCGAGATTCTAGAGCATGTTGGAAAGGTTGCTTATCGACTTGCATTGCCACAAAGATGTCAAGAGTACACAACGTTTTCCACATCAGTATGCTGAGGAAGTGTGCTTACAATCTAGTACACTAGACCAATTTTGAAGATATTGAAGTCAACGACAATGTTACATTCAATGAAGGACCGGTTCGCATTCTAGATTATGGGATCAAGAAGCTCAGGAACAAGGACATTCTGTTAGTCAAGATTCAATGGAAGCACCATGATGAAGGAGAAGCTTCGTGGTAGCTAGAGTCAGAGATGCGTGAGAGGTTTATATTTTTGTTTTAACTCTGTTTGCTTCTAATTTTGAGGACAAAATCTTTGGTTGAGTGGTGGATGATGTAATACACTATATTTTCAATAAGTATTTATGCATAAAGATTCTATATACTTCCCTTGATCATATTTGAAATTTTACCTTCGATCAATCGAAGTCTTTTCGAGCGATCGAGCATTCCTGAAATTCAAGTGATTGAACCTTGTTCGAGCAATCGAAACTCTACTGACCTGAATTTAATACATGGTCCCTACCTCAATCGATCAAACTTTCTTCAATCGATCTAAACCTGGCCAAACTGATTTCAAGTGATCGAACTCCATTCTATCGATCGAACTTGTAATCATTTGAATTCCCAGGTTTCCCGCAAACCTTGCCATCTGCACCCCTTCCCCTCTCTATATATGGTTGTGTTCGTGTGTGTGAGGGTTTGCTGAACTTGAGAGAGAGCTAGAGAGAGTGTGTGTGCTTATGTGTTAGTGTATATACATCCATACATCTATATACACACACACACACCTATATATATACAGAAGACAAAAAAGAAGAAGCAGAGAAGGAGAAGAAAGGAGAAGAGGTAGAGAGAGAGAGAGTGAGAGACAGAAGAGGTAGAGAGACAGAGGAGGAGAGAGGAGGCCGCCATAAAAGCTTCAAAGCTCATACTTGCCAAACACGCCCTTAACGACGTTCGATGAGTTCCAAACTCACTCAGTAGATTAGTTGTGATTTTTTACGTAGTCTGTACGATTAAAAAGAACCCAAACACGCCCTAACATATTCTGGAGGTTTACTGCAGAATCTGTGGAAGATGAAGTTCGACCGATCGAGCTGAGTTCAATCGATCGAACATCACTGAGTCTTAATCGATCGATCGAGACCACTTTCACTTCAATCGATCGAGAACACTTCGATCGATCGAACACTACTTTCCTCAAGCGATTGAGAGGATTTCAATCGATCGAACCTTAACAGAACTTGATTGTTTCTTTTAGATTATGATTCGTAATGGGTAGTTATTGAATCATTGTTCCATGTTTCTATTATGCGATATTATAGATTATAGAGGTAATGGGGTGCGATAATGAGATTGAGATAATGTGGTGAGAAACGTAATAAAGTTCAGAATATTAGTAACTAACACGGCTAAAAATCTGTGTGCGCTTGTGTGCTATACCCAAGTGTAGGTAATCGTGCAAGTAGTAATCTGGTTAAGACAAGGTCGATCCCACAGGGAATGTGATAAACTAAATACCTAGATTAATCTCTAAAAGGAAAAATAAAAATCAATATTTGAAAGGTTGTAGAACACGAAGTTCCACGAAGTGACTACTAAAAATAAAGCAACTAAATTAAATTAAACTACTAATTAACTAATCAACTCAAGCGAGATTTTAAAACATGTTTTTATTAATAAAAGGGAATGTTGGTGATCTTGTCAGAATCAAGATGTAAAAAGTATTCTTTACTTTTCTAAAGATTTGTAGTGTGGAAGTAAAGGTCGAACCCACAGAGATTGATTACTACAGCTCTTAATTTTAAAACCTAAGTCTAATTAACTAAGAAAAACGGATTTGATTTGGATTTTAATTAAACTAATAACAATAAAACTAGATCTAAACTATGAAAGCAATTAAAAGTGTTTTAAATAATGTTTAAGGGAACCTAGGATTGCAAATCCACCACTAGCTTCATAATAGGAATATTCATGAATTACTTTAGCTTATTACGTTGGATGAATATGGGGAATTGTAGCTACAAGCCCAATTCCTCCGACAAGAAGATAATCATGGTTCAAGCACCAACATAATCCATCTTCGGGTAGCACGAATTATCTCACACTAAACTAGGGTTGTGATCTAATCCGTCTAACCTAGGCATGGACTATTCGGATACTTGATAGCACGAATCAATAGAGCACCATCACATGTAAACAATCTAAACAAGCACAGCAAGAATAGATCGTTGAGCACATCACAGTCAAAATAGATCTAAGACAAGAATAAATTCTGAAAGCAATGATTTAATCACTAGAAGTACGATTTATTTATAAAAATCCTCTAAACATGTGACTGTCATCCATACATAATAGAACTAAAATAAAAACATAAATAAAACCCTATTACTCGTCTAGGGCTTCATTGAAACCCTAGATCTATGATCTAGCCGTCCATGGAAGTGATAGATGGCAAGTAGTTGATGGAGGAGGCCATGGAAACCCTTGGTCTTCTTCTTCTTCTCCTTGCTTCCCTCTCTTCAATGGCTGGAAGTATGGTTGTAGAATGTGTATGTATGGGTGTGTAACCCTTTAATTGAAGTAAAATAGAGTATATATAGATTTACAATAAGTTTTGGAAGCCTTTACAACTCGAAACGGACTGAAACTGATGTAATTTACAATCTGGACCTCATTCTGCAGTTTCGTTTGCACAGGAGTCTTCAGTACACTGAAATACGCAACTTTGGTTTTTACCCATATCGCGCGAGCGCGACATTTTGGCCTTCGCGCGCGCGGATCGCGCGAGCGATTTCTGGGTTCTCGCACGAGCGGATCGCGCGAGCGATTCTCAGATTTTCGCGGGCGCGGGTCGCGCGCGCGACTTGGCTTTTTCAGCTTCTTTTCTTCTGCTTTTTCACCCTGTTTAGCCTGGTTTAGTTGATTTCTTCCAAAACCTGTCAGAAAATAGAAAACGAAGTAAAAATATACAAAAACAGGATAAAAAGGTACTAACAAATGCTCGTTAAGGCGTATAAATAGGATTAGTTCTCTCCCGATCAGTTGGGATCACGCGAATCCACAGCATCCTAGCCATCTACCATGCAGTTTACATTTAAGCTCTAGGGAGTGTGCCTGTCTATAGTATTCTGTGTTTTCTAAAGATAGAGAATCAATAGTCCGTTCATAGCCAGGACTGCATCATCACATTTATTTCCAAAATACATGAAGGTGGTTTAAAACAATAGTTAAGACTCGCACCTACAATGGTGTTAGCATTGAAGGTGGTTTGCAAAAGATATTGAAGAAAAATGCCTTAAGGCTTAAAGTAATAAAACTGTTTTGACAAACTGAGCATTCTGAGACAATTTGATAACAAATCTCAAAAGCAGAAAGTCTTGGAATACTACAAGAAGACTTCTCAAGAATCAGAGAGTTCGATCGAACGATGCGCTTTCGATCAATCGAACATCTTCATCTTTCAATCAATCGAAAAGTCTTCGATCATTTGACTGTCTTCTGGTTCGATCGATCTAACCAACTTTGATCGATCGAACACAGGATTTATTCTCCTGCATAGCAGAGGCTGGAGATCACTGTTTCATCGCGATCTCCCAACCCTAGGACTACTCAGACATGGTCTGGAGAATCTTAGATTCGTTTTTAATGTGAAAGTCCATTAAAGTTATGTTTGGTTGAGATTTTATCATCGAAACTATGAAAACTAATAGTTTAACACTACCTAATCATGTAAAGCTACAAAATTAACAGATTAAACTACAATAAATAGTAAGTATAATGTAAATAAAATGATAAGAAGTAACCTGGAATGACGAACTTCAATTATAATTAAGAGAATCCAAGCCAAACAATAAAAATCCGTGATAAAGCCTACAAAAACACAAGATAAAATTCTCTACTCTCTATAAAATGATAAAAACTAAAGTGGGCGTCCCTCTAGACGTATACAAAATGAGTATATATACTCAAACCTAAGGCTAGGGTTAAAAACTCTCTCCCTGCTGCGTGCGCGTAAATTTTGATAAAAGCCATGTTCGATCGATCGAACATCTCTCGATCGATTGAACTCCTGGGATCTTTGAGCGCTTGAGCTTATCTCGATCGATCGAAACCTCGATCACTTAAAACCTCTTCGATCACTCGAAACATCCTTTTCATGTTTGAATTGTCTTCATTAAAACCAAACACTTCCTTTTATCATGCTTATTTAATTCTTCACTCAGCAACAGTAATCTGCACAAATAACTACTAAAACAATACAACTTATCATAGATTAATCATATTGTGTAAAAACTGGCATTGTAATTCAAATTGCAGATATACAAGGGAATTGTATACTAAATCGGCGTATTTTCTTCTTTTAGCATGGTTGTATTTTACAAATACCCCTGCTTGTTAGTAACATTACAATGCATTAACGAGGTAAGGTTTGAGTTATGTTGGTGGGTAACATTAGTTAATCCTAGTGGTTGAGTCATTAAGGTATTGGTGACTGTTAGTATAAATATGTCAGTATCATGAGTTGGTCGTGAACACATCTGCGTGGGATATGAGCATTGTGTATTGTGCTAGCAAGAAGTACTGATACATATGGATTATGAATGGATGATACTCGCAAGCGTTCTTAAAAGAAGTGAAAAGTAAGAGTTCTTAAATGTGGTGAACAAGAGTATTGGTGCGTCCATAGACTAGTCATTATATGAGATCGAGGTATAGTGTTAGCAAGAGTTCTTAAAAGCGGTGAACAGTAAGAGTTCTTAAAAGTGGTGAACAAGAGCACTAGTATGTCGTGATGATATAATCAGTTCGAGGTAGTCAGTTGGTATTGGTATAGTCAGCCTTAGAGTTAGTAGATGATGAGATCGGTTAATGATGTGTCTGAATAAAAGAGGAAGAGATATAATTAGTATCACTGTTATATATAGTTTGTAACTGGTAATTCCGTTATTTCTATGAGAGTGTGTTAGTTAGTTATCACTCAGCTTTCAGTAAGCTAACGACCTTTATAGCCTGGACATTCCCCGTCCAGACTACCCGGTCCTTAATAATGCAGGTGATGGAACCTACGATGATGGCTACTACCTTGAAGGGGAATATGCAGAAGGTGGCCCCACTGATGCCGGTTATACTGGAGAAGGCTATTACGCTGACGCCTATCTTTATGCCAACTGAAGATCTGAAGATTAGTTATATCTAGTTTATATTTCTGTTGTTCTGTTGAACTCTGTTTTGTTTTAGTTAACGAGTACTTGGACATTTGTTGTCTCCAGACCTGTTGTGATCCTATGGACCACACTATGATGTTTTTGTAATAGATAGAATCGTGGTATATTTCAGTTGATGTTATTACTATTCCTATTTATCTTGTGGACTACTACTGTGTGGTGTGGATATTTAGTGACTTTCACTTGTCATTCCCTATAGACCCAAAAAGGAAAATTATTTTTCTCCATTTTTGTTGCTCCGGGGCGTGACATATTTAGGACCCCTATATGTCCACAACACCAAAAACCATACCCAGAATTCATCGATAGAATGTTTGAGTCCCAAGATACTTTAGAATACCTGAATTCACTTTGTTCTCTAGTGGAGATGGCAGACCACCTTGGAGCACATTGGTCGTTTCACAGCACAATGTGGTGAGGTTTCTTATAATGATATGTTAAAATTGAAGTTGTTTGCCAATTCACTTACTGGCCCTGCTTTTACTTGGTACGTGAACCTCCCTATAGGCTCTGCCCAAACTTGGCAAGATATGTAACGAATCTTTCATAGCCAATTTTATCAGACTGACCCAGATGTGACTATTGCCGATTTGGCTAGATTAAAACAAAATGCAGGAGAGAATGTAGAGACATTTATCACTAGATTTAAATATGCACAGAATAGGTGTAAGACTAGGTTGCCAGAGGTAGAATGTATGCGATTAACTGTCGTTAATTTGAAATCTACACTTAGAATGTAGTTTATGGGTCAACAATTTACTGACTTATGCCACGTTGTTGATGCCGTGGCATGATACGAAAAAGTGATGGATGAGGAAAATCAAAATAAAATAGTACAAGGGGTGTGTATTACAAGAGACATCATCAGCCTGCGCACTTGGTGGAAGTTGAGGATGAAGCTTAGGCTGACGAAGAAAATAAAAATACATACGAATGTGCTGCAGTTGAAATGGCTACTCAAAAGCCATTCGTATGTGATGTCCTGCATAAACCAGCCTAAGCTTAAGAAAAGAATACTACCAGTCAGACTGATAAGCCTAATAAAAAGTACGATTTTGATATTATGAGGGCTGACATGATCTTCGATTGGTTGGTAAAAGAAAATAAAATAAAACTAAATTTGCCAACGAACGATGAAGTAAAAGGGAAAACTTTTTGCAAATAGCATAATAAATGAACTCATAGTACTAATAATTGTACAACATTTCGTGAGTCCATACAAAAGTGGATAAAAAACGAAACCATAAAATTTCCTAATGATAAGCATGTGCAACAGGTTGACAAAAACCCGTTCGTGGCTGAAGCGCATATCAATATGGTATCTGCCGATTTTACCAACATGACAAAGCCAGTCAATCCACAATGGCATTTAAGAATGTTGCTAAAATAGAGAGGATGAAAAGCATGGTCTCAAGGCCTAGAGTGAAGTCTAGAAGCCTCAACCCAGAAGCTTCACCATTCGAAACAAGGACAGAAGTGTATTGTCATGCTGCTAATCCTTATGAATCATACATATGACAAGGAGGTCTTTACACGAGTTAGCAGAGGCCATCGAGTAGCTAGTTCTCTGTATCAGTTACGCAGAAATGTTGGCAGTACCGCTCCAGAAACACTTTGATGCTTTTAAGGATGATGAAAGTACAATTACGAAAGGAAACAATCAGGGTAAGGTGATCCAACATCCAGGAGGTTTTTGAGTCACAATGACTGAAAATAGGCTAGATAAGGGCAAAAAGGTGGTGATACCCCAGACAAGCAATCAGAGCATGCCAAGAAAAGAGAGAAAATATCATTCACAGAATCAAGCCAAAGGTTCAGTCAATCAAAGCAAAAAAAAAAAAAAATTCAGAGCCAGTAGTGTATCCTAACACCAAGCCAAGAATGGTGTTGCCACCTGTACCACAAGATGGGCATTGGATGTATGTCCAACATCCTAAATTCCCTCAGCACCATGATCCACCACTTTTAACTCAAACCCAAAAAAGGTGCATGCTACGAAAAAAGGCTGCCCAGAAGAAAAAGCAACTGTTTATTCGAAGATTTGAAGGCAGGTCAAACCAATGGGTTCGCAAATTGAAATAAGCCTGGAAAATCAGGACGATGACAAGAAAAATAGTGCTATTAAAGAAATGGGTGATGATTTGTCAGAATTTAATGAGTATATTGGCCAGGCAAATATGAAAAGGATAGACTGCCAGCCTTTAGACGAAGATAGTCTTGATCAGTCTGAGGTTGGGAGTTTGGTTCAGGATGATGAAAATCTTTTAAGTGGATAGATTCAGATTGATGTCGAGCATTCAGTAAACCTGTTAAGCTCAGACCATTCAGAAGAAGAAGATAACCTCGCTCAGTATGAGTTTGGGGTATTGGCTCAAAATGATGAAGTTCCTATAAGTGATAAGATCCAGACTGATGTCGAACAATCGGTAGACTTTCCAGGCTTAGGCCAATCAGGAAACGTAAATATAAAATATGATGATACGTTCTAGATAGGACAATCACTATTATCCTTCTATGACAACATGGTTTACACAATGCCACATGCTTTTGTGTCCCTTGATTGGCAGCCTGATGGTCTAGAAGGGGACGTTAATGATGACTCAGAGCCTATGGTGTGCATCATGGAAGAAGCCCAAACACTAAAACCCACTATTAAGCAAAAAATGGCTATCGTCTTTGATAAGCCAAATACTGGAATGGCCAAACACTTGAAACTATTATATGTCAAGGAAAATTTTAACGGTGTACCAGTGTCAAAAGTGTTGGTAGACAATGGAGCGTTCGTTAACTTGCTGCCTTTATATATACTTAAAAAGTTGCATAAAACTAGCAATGATCTAATAGATGCTAATGTGGCCATAGTAGGGTTTTTTGAGGCATCAATACAACCAAGAGGAGTGCTCTCAGTCACAGTGTCCATTGGAAGCAAAACTGCATTAATGGCATTTTTCCTAGTAAATACTACTGCTCACTATAATGCTCTGTTGGGTCGTGGTTGGATCTACACTGCCTGGCGTGTACCATCTACATTGCATAAATGTTTGATTTTTTGGAATAAAGAAGAGGATGAACCAGAAATTGTTGAAGCCGACAAGAAACCATTTTTGGTTGAATCTCATATGGTTGAAGCTAAGTTCTATGACATGGAGATTGCACCATTACGATTTTGGGGAATTGATAAGAATGGCCATCCCAAGGGGTTCGCTCATGTGACGACCAAGAGCCAATACTCCTGAGGCAGGATGACCAAGATGGATGAGGTGAGGTTGAGTGTGGGGGCTTGTCCCACATCGCCTAGAGTGAAGTTCCTGGACTAGTTTATAAGGATTAATCGCCCCTCTATATGCAACTAGGCCTTTTAAAACCGTGATGGAGCTAAACATGAAAGAACTTCACAATTAAGCGTGCTGCTGCCAGAGCGGTACCAGGGATGGGTGACCCCCTGGGAAGTTCTTTGTGTTTAGACCCAAAGCAGACAATACTGTTGCTAGATGGGGAGGTGGGTCATTACAAATGGTATCAGAGCGGAAACCCAATCGAAAATGTAGGGTGGGTCCCACACGAGGACGTGTGGCCCTTAAGAAGAGTGGATTGTGACAACCAAGAGCCAATACTCCTGAGGCAGGATGGCCAAGATGGATGAGGTAAGGTTGAGTGTGGGGGCTTGTCCCACATCGCCTGGGGTGAAGTTCCTGGACTAGTTTATAAGGATTAATCGCCCCCTATATGCAACAAGGCCTTTTAAAACCGTGAGGGAGCTAAACATGAAAGAACTTCACAGTTAAGCGTGCTGCTGCCAGAGCAGTACCAGGGATGGGTGACCCCTTGGGAAGTTCTTTGTGTTTAGACCCAAAGCGGACAATATTGTTGCTAGATGGGGAGGTGGGTCGTTACAGCTCATGTAGTAAGTGGTGGAAGCCATGAATATGCTGAATCAGACAATGTTGTTTAATGGAAGAACACCATGTTGAAGTATATCTCGACATTATGCGTTGAATTCAGGATGATGTGCAGCTAAGTGTTCAGGAATCATCTTGGTTAGCAGATTGTGTGAAGGAAGAGACTGATCAAGGTGAACTAGATCAGATTCAAGCATCCGAGATACCGCAGGCACCATCCAAGTTGGATGATGGTAAGGCCAAGGTTCAAGATTCGTTAGAAGAAGTTAACTTAGGGGGGTAGACGATCCTAAGAGGATAACATTCATAAGACAACTTCTTCGAACATATTTTAAGCACTAATTACTCGATTTGTTGCTTCAATACCAAGATTGTTTCGCCTGGGTTTTACCAGGAGATGCCTGGTTTGGATAGAAGTTTGGTAGAACATCAACTTCCAATAAAGCCAGGATATAGGCCTTACAAGCAACCTCCAAGAAGAATGGCGAATGTGATCATCCTGAAAGTCAAGGAAGAGGTAAAACAATTGTCGAAGGCAGGATTTATCTGTATAACCAGGTATGCTGAATGGCTTTCAAATATTGTTCCCATTGTTAAAAAGAATGGAAAATTACGAATATGCATAGATTTTAGAAATCTTAATAAAGCCACTCCCAAAGATGAGTATCCTATGCCTATTGCTGACATGTTAGTTGATTCTGCATCTGGGCATGAGATCCTTAGCTTTATGGATGGACACTTTGGCTATAACCAAATTTTTATAGCCAGAGATGATGTTGGAAAAACAGCATTCGATATCCAGGGGCAATTGGAACTTTTGAATGGGTGGTGATGCTGTATGGATTAAAAAATACTAGGGCAACCAACCAATGTGCCATGAATGCCATATTCCATGACATGATTGGAAAATGGATGGAAGTCTATATAGATGACGTGGTGGTGAAATCAACCTTTGATGACCATATAAAGTTTTTGACGAAAAGTTTTGAGAGAATGAGATGCCATCAATTAAAAATGAACCCTTTAAAATGTGCATTTAGTGTCTCAGCGAAATTTTTTTTGGGCTTTTTAGTACATTAATGGGGAATAAAGGTTGATAAAATAAAGCCAGAATTATCATAGAAGCCAAACCACCAGCTTCTAAGAAGCAATTGCAGAGATTGCTTGGCCAAACTAACTTTTTACGCCGCTTTATATCTAATTGTGCAGGCAAGACTAAAGTTTTTTGTCACGCCCCGACGTAGCATAAATAAGGAAAGCATTTAATTTCCTTTATGGACCCGTAGGTCGCGACAGTTTGAAGGATCGATTCTGTCCCAAACGTCGAACAACATAAAACCATAATAAGAGTAAAGCAATCAAGGCTTACAAATATTTTTTTAACTTATTACATATTACAGCACGGGTTCTCTAAAGGCACAAGCCGCCTTAAATCAAAACAATAACTTAATATCTATTACAGTCATCCTTATTACAAAACAGTTTATAATTTAAAACATGGAGTATAGATAACATTCTTACTTCCAAGCAGTCGTTCTCAATTAGCATAATCATAATATTCAGCCTGATCATAACCTGAAAAATCTGAACACGAATATCCAAGACGCATCAACGTCGTCAGCTTCAAGAAGCTGGTGAGTATTAAAAACATAACTTTGAATGTAACACATACTCATTTACCATTTCCCGATTAATTCAACAAGTTTATATTAAAGCAAGGAGTTCATTTAAGCACCACATTATTTAAATGATATGATTCACGTATATGTGACCGTGTATGAGAACAATGCACCATCTCATCTTATCGACTCTTTTCTCTCGACAAAACCCAACAATCCACTATCACACACCAGTATCTTTGACATACTCCGATAGCCATACTTTAGCACAGGGGTGCCAGGGAATGTCCAGTTTGCCTCACACTTTGGTCCAGGGTAACAGGGAGTGTCCATTGCCTCACACTTTGACTACCTAATCTGCTATGCAAATACCGGAGGAACCCCCACGCAGTATCCAGACTAGGGTATCAGGGAGTGTCCGTAGGCCACACTTTAGTACTACCATGGGTGCTAGGGAATGTCCAAGTTCAGCTTCACACACTTTGACGCTACCATGGTCATCAGGGAGTGTCCAGTTTTGCCACCGTCGCATTTCAAAGACACCCTCGACGCAATCTCAATCACAACACACTTTGGTACTCACTTACCAGGGAGTGTCCACAACACAATCTCATCCGCACTCACTATGCCACACTGACCATTACTCTTTTCCATACTGACCAACATTCACACTCACCATGCATGTACAACTGACTCCACATGTATGTCATAAAACTTTAGACATAAAGTAAATCACTGAATTAAAGGAACAATGTACGTACGGGGATTGATAAGTCTCAATACATCGTTTTAATCGTTCAAACATAACAAATTAAGATTCTAATTTAGTAAATTTCCCAAACAGTATGTAAATTCATCCCAGACAGTCCCTTATCCCAAAACAAGCAAAACTAGAAACTGCCACAAATCGCGCGCGCGGGCCGCTCGCGCGATATGCCCATTTTTCCCTTTTCTTTTATAATCTTTTCTGTCTGCATGGGAACACAAACCTCGCATGCGCTGGTCGCTCGCATGAGGGGTCGCTCGCGCGACCCTTGCTCGCGCGATCGCACGCGCGAGTTCAGGCAGAAGCTTCGTCTTCTTCGCTGAACTGCTCTGTTTCAATTTTAAGGGTCTAAATTGACCCATTTTCAATTCTGTAAGTTACTAGGCCTTATAATATATGATATTCTTCGATTTTTCACAAGGATTATGATTCCATAATCAATTTAACATGAATCACTCTAAAACTCTAGAATTTTGTGAAAAACTAAAAGTTAACAAAAATTAATTTCTAATATACTTTTTCATATGAACAAATTAAGCTTTTATACTTTAGGCATAGTCTATATATACCATAATCTTTCATTATTATCTATAAAAACGTATTTTGGTTAAGTTTGAAAATCTTGATTTTTCAAGCCATGGAAAATCAACGTAAAAGTTTCAATGGGAAACCACATAATAAGCTATATACACAGAAAGTAGGCATGAAATTACAGTCTAGGTGAGTTTAAAATACTCACTGAGATATAGATAGAAGAGATTGTTGAGAAAGGAAACCAAGTGAAGAAGTTCAAACCCAAGCTTTGGCTATGGGGATTAAGAGCTCTTCTCCCTCTATAATATTTTCTGAATAAATTTTGTGCAAACTCTCTCTTCTCTCTCTGAAATTCTCTCTATGTTATGTGAGTGCAGAATGTGTTAGTGTGAGGGTGAATGTGGTGTATGTATAGAAGCTCTTAATGAGTGAACTTGGTGCCCAAGAATACATACAACTTGATGGTATACAAGAATTCTTAGCAAAATACTTACGTATATACAATGATATACACTCCACAGATGTTCTAAGGGTCACCTATAGGTTAGTAGGGGTCAAATTAAAGGTGTTTGGGAGTTTAAGCTTATGGCACTACAATTACACATAAATTGAAAGAATTCCCAAACAAGGCTTAACCAATCATTGCTTGCCTTAAATGGAAATAAAGCAAATGTCATGTCTTTGCTTTACAAAGATTCCAGAATCTGTGGAATCCCAACGCGGCGCGGACAGTTTTAAACATAAACTGGTATTTTCGGGGCGCGGTGGTCACCACAAAAATACAGAAAATTCCTTTTAAAGTAAGAATTGATTTTCCGGTCTTATAAAAATACAGAATGAGTTAAAAGAAAATATCTCCAAAATTTTGAAATACTGATTTGAAATCTAACACAGGTGTTGCTAAATTTTATAAAATCGCAATTTGACCCCAACAAGAATTTAACATGAAATAAATCAAATAATCAGATTTAATACAAGAGAATAGAAATTAAATAAAAGTAGGCATTACAAATTGAATTTAAATATGCAACACAATTATAAGGAATTAAATGGAAATGCAGGTTGTTACACCCTCCCTCCCTTAAACAGGATTTTGCCCCCGAAATCAAGACTAACTAGTCCTGAAACAACTCCGGGTACTTTTTCCTCATCTCAACTTCAACTTCCCATGAGGCTTCATTCTCGTCATTGTGATTCCACTGAACCTTCACTAATGGAATATCCTTATTCCTCATCTTCTTGATACTCTGATCCAGAATCTTCACAAGCCTCTCCTTGTAAGAAATGTTATGACTCGTCTCAATATCGTCATAACTAACCACATGCGAGGGGTTTCGTATGTACTTTCTCAGCATACTAACATTAAATACATTGTGAACCCCAGACATCTTTGGTGGTAGCGCCAGTCGATAAGCCACTTTTCCAACACGATCCAAAATCTCGAATGGTCCGATGAAACGTGGGGCTAATTTTCCCCTCTTGAGACCGAAGCGTACTACTCCTCGGGTCGGTGATACCTTGAGAAGTACGTGATCTCTAACACCAAATTCCAAATCTTTCCGACGTCGATCAACATAACTCTTATACCTGTTTTGAGCGGTTCTCATCCTTTTCTTGACCAAAGAAATCTTTTCATTGGTTTCTCTAACCAAATCTGGTACCAACAATTCTGTGTCCCCAACTTCTGCCCAACATAACGGAGAACGACACGGTCGTCCGTACAATGCTTCGAACGGAGCCATCCTGATACTCGTATGATAACTGTTGTTATAGGCAAATTCGTCCAAAGGCAAGTGTGTTTCCCAAGATTCTTCAAAATCAATAACACAAGCCCTAAGCATATCTTCCATGATCTGATTAACACGCTCAGTTTGTCCATCTATCTGAGGGAAAAAAGCAGTACTCATCTTGAGCGAGGTTCCCATAACTTCTTGCAAACTTTCCCAAAATCCAGAGGTAAAATGCGCATCACGGTCTGACACAATCGACACAGGTGCACCGTGAAATCGCACAACTTGTTGTATGTACATCCGACTCATTCTTTCTACCGGGTACGACATACTATAAGCAATAAAATGTGCAGATTTTGTCAATCGATCCACGATTACCCAAATAGCATTATGATTCTGCTGTAATAGAGGCAATCCCACTACAAAATCCATCGTAATGTGCTCCCACTTCCAACCAGGAATAGGTAGTGGTTGCAACAATCCTGACGGTCTCTGATGTTCAGCCTTGACTTGTTGACACGTCAAGCACTTGGACACAAATTCGGCCACATCCTTCTTCATACCTTTCCACCAAAAATTCCTCTTCAAATCCTTGTACATTTTCGTCCTTCCTGGGTGAACTGTATACCTTGATTTATGTGTTTCTTCCAGAATATCCTTCCTAAGCTCAGCACCATCTGGCACACATAACCTATCTCGGCACCGATATCCTCCATCAATTCCTACCTTCCATTCTGTCGGATCTTTTTCTGACATCTTTGCAAACCATGCTTGAAACTTCTCATCTTCTTTCTGCGCTCCAATAATGCGGTCGATAAGAATAGGCTGTAGTATAAGACATCCGAAAAGTTGTCCTTTTTCTTCTTTAGCACTCTTTACATCGAACTCTGCCAACGTCTCCAATGCTCGCCATTCTATAACCATTAAGGAGGCGATCATCTCACGAGTCTGCCGACTTAAAGCATCAGCAACCACATTAGCTTTACCAGGGTGGTACTCTAACATGAAGTCGTAATCTTTGATCAGCTCCATCCATCTATGTTGCCTCATGTTCAACTCTTTCTGTGTAAACAAGTATTTCAAACTCTTGTGGTCGGAGAACAAATCAAACTTCTCACCGTAGAGATAGTGCCTCCAAATCTTGAGTGCAAAAACTACTACCGCCAATTCCAAATCATGAATGGGATAGTTCAACTCATTCGGCTTTAGCTGTCTAGATCCATAGGCGATAACTCTACCATCTTGCATAAGTACACACCCTAGCCCTTGATATGACGTGTCACTAAAGATAGTGAACTTCTCATCACGCTTGGGTATAGCTAGTACCGGTGTGGTAGTAAGTCTCTCTTTCAACTCTAGAAAGGCATGCTCATGCTTCTCTGTCCACTCGAATTTCAAATTTGTCAACCCAGTCAATGATGCAGCTATTTTAGAGAATCCCTCAACAAATCTTCAGTAACAGCCTGCGAGTCCAAGAAAACTTCTAATCTCTGTAGGGTTGCTCGGCCTAACCCAGTTTGACACTGCATCGGTCTTGGATGAATCAACAGAAATCCCTTGAGATGACACCTTGTGTCCCAAAAATTTTACTTCTTGTAACCAAAACTCACACTTACTGAACTTGGCATACAAGTGGTGGTCCTTGAGTGTCTACATCGCAATTCGTAGATGTTGCTCGTGTTCTTCTCCTGATTTAGAATAGATCAAAATATCATCTATAAAGACGATGATAAACTGATCCAAATAAGGCTTGAACACTCTGTTCATCAGATCCATAAACACTGCCGGGGCATTCGTCATTCCAAACGGCATTACCAAAAATTCATAGTGACCATATCGGGTTCGAAAAGCAGTCTTAGGTATGTCTTCCTTCCGTACCCTCAACTGATGATATCCCGACCGTATGTATATCTTAGAAAATGTCGTAGCTCCTTGTAGTTAATCAAATAAATCGTTGATCCGAGGCAAGGGATACTTATTCTTGATAGTCACGCGGTTCAGTTCTCCGTAATCAATACATAACCTGAGCGTCCCATCCTTCTTTTTCACAAATAACACTAGTGCTCCCCAAGGCGATGTACTTGGACGTACAAAACCTAGGTTCTCGAGCTCTTGAACTTGTTCCTTCAATTCCAATAGTTCGGTAGGGACCATTCTGTAGGGAACCTTGGTGATCGGTACAGTATCTGGTGTAAGCTCAATACAGAACTCTATACTTCTCTCGGGCGGCAAACTAGAAATTTCTTGAAATACTTTCTCGAAGTCCGTGACTACAGGTATAGACAATGCCGTCGCTTCTGTACTAATGACTTCAATGTTTGCTAAACATCTGGTGAGGAACATATCTCCCGAAGGGTTACATTGAAAATTAGAGGGTCGATTCTCATTGTCGGGGAATGTGATTCTCTTCCTTGCAAAATCCAACTTTGCTTGATTTTGAGAGAGCCAATCCATTCCTAGGATTGTGTCGAACTCCTTCATCGATAGGACGATCAACCTTGCAGGGATTTCACGGTCTCCTAGCCGTAAAGGACAATCCTTGTACAAGTGTCCTAATCTAACTATAGCTCCTAATGGTGATGTAGTCCTTAAAGCTTTCTCTAAACGATGAGGTAAGATACCTAATCTTCGAATTGTATTAACAGATATGAATGAAAGAGCAGCACCCGTATCAAATAACACTTTAACATGGGAGTTAAACAGAGTTAATGTACCTTCCACTACTTGTTGATCAGGTTGAGCTTCTCCATAATCTCCTTCTTCATAAATAGTTCTGTCATATCCAGCAGCATCAGGAATAACAGCACTTAAGCGAGTCTGATTCTGTTGACCATACGTCACCTGCTTAGGGGCAGTACATAACTTGCTGATGTGACCTAGTTCACCACAGTTGTAGCAAACTATGCCTTACTGAGCAGCACGCCTTGGTACCTTGCAATCTCGAGCCAGATGACCGGGGTTGCCACAGTTGAAGCATTTTCCAGCATTACTACCTTCACCAACTCGAGGTTGAGTCAGATAGGTGATAGCTTGGGATTTCTTGCTCCCATCAAAGTTTCTCTTCTATCCTTGAGTACGATATACCGGTGGCTTGTTTCTGAAGTTACCCCTCTAAGGCGGTCGGAATTCAAATTATTTTCGGTTCACTCGAGCATCCTCTTCCAGATCGGTAGCTATACCAACATGTCCTTCAAAAGACTTATCTAGGTGGCCGAGAGTCAGGCGGTGAATCTACGGTGTCAGCCCTTGGTTATACTTCTGGATCCTCTTTTTCTCAGTATCAACCATGTGAGGGGCGAACCGAGACAGCCTCTCGAACTGAGTAGTATACTATTGCACCGACTTAGTTCCCTGAGTCAAATCCATGAATTCTTTCTCCCTTCTGTGCCTTTCTGTAGCCAGGAAATACTTCTCCAGAAATCTCCCCTTAAATGCAGTCCATGTCATTCCCATTGCAGCTCTATTCCCGATAGTAGCTATGATTGAATCCCACCAATCTGCGGCGGCATCAGTCAATTGGAAAGTAGCTAACCTCCTCTTGTCCATCTCATTGCACTAGACAACTTCGAACATACGGTCCATCTGTCTTAACCACTGTTCTGCTTTCCATGGTTCTGCGGTACCTGCAAACTGCTCGGGCCTTAGCGCACGAAATCTCTCTAGCAGCTTATCTCCAGTCTGATGGCCTCGTCGGCTATCATTCTGATTGCTAACCCTTTCGAGACATCTGACGAAAGCTTCAAACATTCCTATAGGATCGGCATCCTCAGGTGCTCCCTCAATCAAATTCCTGTTCCTCCTTCGTCCTCTAGCCATTCTATGCATGATAGTGATAGTAGAATGAGAAACATGCATGAAGCAGTACTATGAAGCAATTTAAATGACGATAACATTCAAAAGAGTATATTTGATATATAACTTATTGTCAAGTTGATACAAAAAACGTGTATGATCAGGTCAATCCTACCCTATCTATATGGGTTAGGACGCATGCAAGAGTTAATGTTACAAAAATGGGATCATTGCCCTATACCCTAATGCATGTAATTACAGTTACAAAAAGAGATAGAGCTAATAGTCAAAAGTAGTTAATATGTACAAAGTCATATCTAGAAATCAGTCGTCTCCGTAAGCAGCTATAAGGAGATCTAGCGAATCAACGGGGCAAAATTGCTGAACAAGAAATGGGCCCACCAAATCAAAATCAGAGCCCTGAGAGGTTGACAAGGAAGCAGGCACTGGGGCATGTGCCTCAACTGGCACCTCCTCAGGCAGAACTAGATCAAGTGCTAGCTCCTCCTTGAGCTCAGCGGCAAGGTTATCTAGACCTATGCCATCCTCTACATCCTCTCCACCTAGTGGAACCAAATGAACAGCCTTAGCATTGTCCTCGGCGATGGGAACCACTGGCGGAGGCATCTCTAATTGTGCGAGGTGAGCGTGCACAACCTGGATCTCGAGGGGAATATAGAAGGCATTACTATCGACCAACCTCAAAATCTCAACCAACACCAAGTGCTGAGCCTCTGCGAAGTAACGAAGCTCTAGGCAGATACGAGTCAAGTCAACTAAGCCTACCACGTGGACCTGGTGCCATAAGTCAGATACTACGGTCGCTGTGGCCAACTGCTCAACGGCCGCATGATATAAGTCGAGGAAGGCTAGGACCACTACCCTAGGTGTTATAAAGTGTCCCCCAAATTTGTCTGGTACATATAGTGGATGAGCTGGATCCATACCTGATAAAAAGGTACTACTTAAGTCAGGACAGAAATAATCTTAGGTGTTTGGGTTCTGAGTCTATCCTCCCTGTCTTGACATCGGGTGTGTGAAGCTTAAGCTAACAGATCGTGGAATCGGGTCTAAACTGGTAAACCCAAACCTGGCTAAACTATCTTGAGATAAATAATAACCTAGCTCTGATACCACTAAATCCTGTCACGCCCCGACGTAGCATAAATAAGAAAAGCGTTTAATTTCCTTTATGGACCCATAGGTCGCGACAGTTTGAAGGATCGATTCCGTCCCAAACGTCGAACAACATAAAACCATAATCAGAGTAAAGTAATCAAGGCTTACAAATATTTTTCTAACTTATTACATATTACAGCACGGGGTCTCTAAAGGCACAAGTTGCCTTAAATCAAAACAATAACTTAATATCTATTACAGTCAACCTTATTACAAAACAGTTTATAATTTAAAACATGGAGTATAGATAACAGTCTTTCTTCCAAGCAGTCATTCTCAATTAGCATAATCATAATGTTCAGCCTGATCATAACCTGAAAAACCTGAACACGAATGTCCAGGATGCATCAACGTCGTCTGCTTCAAGAAGATGGTGAGTATTAAAAACAAAACTTTGAATGTAGCACATACTCATTTACCCATTTCCGATTAATTCAACAAGTTTATATTAAAGCAAGGAGTTCATTTAAGCATCACATTATTTAAATGATATGATTCACGTATATGTGACCGTGTATGAGAACAATTTACCATCTCGTCTTACCGACTCTTTTCTCTCGATAAAACCCAACAATCCACTATCACACACCAGTATCTTTGAAATACTCCGATAGCCACACTTTAGCACAGGGGTGCCAGGGAATGTCCAGTTTGCCTCACACTTTGGTCTGGGGTACTAGGGAGTGTCCATTGCCTCACACTTTGACTACCTAATCTGCCATGCAAATACCGGAGGAACCCTCATGCAGTATCCAGACTCGGGTACCAGGGAGTGTTCGTAGGCCACACTTTAGCACTACCATGGGTGCCAGGGAATGTCCAAGTTCGGCTTCACACACTTTGACGCTACCATGGTCGTCAGGGAGAGTCCAGTTTTTCCACCGTCGCATTTCAAAGACACCCTCGCCGCAATCTCAATCACAACACACTTTGGTACTCACTTACCAGGGAGTGTCCACAACACAATCTCATCCGCACTCACTAAGCCACACTGACCATTACTCTTTTCCATACTGACCAACATTCACACTCACCATGCATGTACAACTGACTCCACATGTATGTCATGAAACTTTAAACATAAAGTAAATCACTGAATTAAAGGAACAATGTACGTGCGGGGATTGATAAGTCTCAATACATCATTTTAATCATTCAAACATAACAAATTAAGATTCTTATTTGATAAATTTCTGAAACAGTATATAAATTCATCCCAGACAGTCCCTTATCCCAAAACAAGCAAAACTAGAAACTGCCAGAAGTCGCGCGCTCGGGCCGCTCGCGCGAGGGGTCGCTCGCACGGGCCGCTCGCGCGATATGCCCATTTTTCCTTTTTCTTATATAATCTTTTCTGTCTGCCTGGGAACACAAACCTCGCACGTGCGGGTCTCTCGCGCAATCCTCGCTCGTGCGATCGCGCGCGCGAGTTCAGGCAGAAGCTTCGTCTTCTTCGCTGAACTGCTCTGTTTCAGTTTTAAGGGTCTAAATTAACCCATTTTCAATTCTGTAAGTTACTAGGCCTTATAATATATGATATTCTTTGGCTTTCACAAGGATTATTGTAACAACCTGCATTTCATTTAATTATTTTAAATTGTCATTTTCATATTTAACCTGTATTATTGATTTTAATTTATAATTCTCATATTCTAAATTTTATCTCTTGTGTTATTAAAATTCATGTTGGGGTTAAACTACAATTTCTGTAAATTTAGTAACGCTTGTGCTGGATCTCAAATCTGTATTTCAAAACGGTGGAAATATTTCCTTTTAACTGAAACAGTATTTTTTATAAAACCAGAAAATCATTTCCTAAGTTAAAATGAATCTTTTGTATTTTTATGACGAACACCGCGTCACGAAAATACCAGTTGATGTGCAAAACTATCCGCGCTGTGCTAAACTTCCACAGATTTTGGAAGTGATGTAAAGCTAGATGTGACATACACTTTACTTGCCATTTATGGAAACTAATCATTGGTTAAGGCAGTGTTTGGGAATGTTTAACTTGTGTGTGTAATTGTTGTGCCATAAGCTAAATTCCCAAACACTTCTACTTTGGCCCCCTGCACACCTATATGTGACCCTTGGAGCATCTGTGAAGTTATATCACAGTGTGTATACGTATCTTTTGTGCTGAGTATTCATGTATACTTGGGCACCAAGTTCACTCATAGGAGCTTCTATATATACTCCCTTTGCATTACTCACACACACATCATCTGCACTTTGGTTTTGCAAACAATTCAGAGAGTTTCAGAGAGTGAGAGAGAGTTACACAGAGAGTTTAATTTCAGGGATTTTGTAGAGAGATAAGTTTAATCCCCATAGCCAAAGCTTGGGTTTGAATCTCCTATTTGCTCTTTTTTCTCAAACAATTCCTCTATAATCAATCTCAGTGAGTATTTTTAAACTCACTCCCAATGTAATTTGTACTTAATTTCATGTTGTATGTATGTATCTATTAATCACCATTGTTGATTTTCATGATAGCTTGAAATTAAAAAAAAGAGTGATTTTACAAACTTAATCAAAATAAGTTTTTAGAGATGATTTAGGAAGATTATAGTTCCTACCAGCTACTGTTCAAGTATTGAAGTCCAATTCATCCACATGAAAAAGTATATAAGAAATTAAGTTTTGACAACTTTTAATTTTCCATAAAATTTGAGAACTATAGTTTGTTCCATGTTAAATTGATTTCGTATTCATGATCCTTGTGAAAAACTAAAGAGAATCACATATTACATGTCCTATGAATTGTTGGATCTGAAAATGGGTCAAAAGACCCCTAAAATTTGAAACAGAGCAATCTGACGAGGAAGAAGAAGCCTCAGCAATAGCTCGCGCGTGCGATTGCTCGAGCGAGGGTCGCGCGAGCGGCTCCACGCGAGCCCTGTGAATTTCTTCCAGTGGGAAAGTATTATAAGGGAAAATGAAAAATAGGCAGATCGCGCGAGCGGCCTGCGTGCGCGACCTGCCAGTTTTTGGTTTTTGTTTGTTTTCTATTTACGGACTGTTTGGTTCAACTTTTAAGGACTGTTAAGGTTCTGTTTGGGAAATTTATTAAAACAGACTCCTATTTGATTATGTTTGAACAATTAGGACGATGAATTACGACTTATAAATCCTCGTACGTATGTTTTTCCTTTAATTCAGCAAATTCCTTTATGTTTAAGGTTTATGACATACATGTGGAGTTAGTGGTACATGCATGTGGGTGTCAGTCAGTGTGGGAAAGAGTAATGGTCAGTGTGGAAAGAGTATGAGATTGAGATTATGTTGTGGACACTCCTTGGTTGTTGTGTACAAAAGTGTGACGTGTTGAGATTGCGGTGAGAGTGTCTTTGAAATGCGATGGTGGCAAAATTGGACACTCCCTGACGACCATGGTAGCGTTAAAGTGTGTGACGCTGAACTTGGACATTCCCTGGCACCCATGGTAGTGCTAAAGTGTTGCCTACGGACACTCCCTGATACCCGAGTCTGGATACTGCGTGAGGGTTCCTCCGGTATTTGCATAGCGGATTAGGTATTCAAAGTGTGAGGCATTGGACACTCCCTGGTACCCCGGACCAAAGTGTGAGGCAAACTGGACATTCCCTGGCACCCCTGTGCTAAAGTGTGGCTATCGGAGTATTTCAAAGATACTGGTGTGAGATAGTGGGTTGTGGTGTCTGTCGAGAGAAAAGAGTCGGTAAGATGAGTGTGGTGCATTGTCTCATACACGGTCATATGTTTTAATGAATGAACGACTTTTAAATATATTCCCCGTTGTTTTATAATTGAATCCTTTCTTTGATGAAACCGTTGATTTTACAAAATTTAAAAAGAGAAAATTGGTAAATAAGTATGCGTTACATTTAAAGTTATGTTTTTAATACTCACCAGCTTCTTGAAGCCGACGATGTTGATGCGTCCTGTACATTCATGTTCAGGCTTTTCAGGTTATGACTATGCTGAGCCTTATGACTATGCTAATTGGGAACGGCGACTTTTGGAAGAGAAACTGTTACCGTCATTGCATATTTTTAGATTATATGCTTTAAAATTATATGTTATGAACCGTTTTGTAATAAGGATGACTGTAATAGACGATAAGCTATTGTTTTGTTTCAAGGCGGTCTGTGCCTTTAGATGACCCGTACTGTAATATTTATTAAGTTAGAAAATTTTTATAAGCCTTGATTGCTCTACTTTGATTTATGGATTTATGTTGTTCGACGTTTGAGACGGAATCGATCCTTCAAACTGTCGCGACCTACGGGTCCATAAAGGAAATTAAACGCTTTCCATATTTATGCTACGTCGGGGCGTGACAATTATGATTCCATAATCAATTTAACATGAATCACTCTAAAACTCTAGAATTTTGTGAAAAACTAAAAGTTAACAAAAATTAATTTCTAATATACTTTTTCATATGAACAAATTAAGCTTTAATACTTTAGGCATAGTCTATATATAACATAATCTTTCATTATTATCTATAAAAACGTATTTTGGTTAAGTTTGAAAATCTTGATTTTTCAAGCCATGGAAAATCAACGTAAAAGTTTCAATGGGAAACCACATAATAAGCTATATACACAGAAAGTAGGCATGAAATTACAGTCTAGGTGAGTTTAAAATACTCACTGAGATATAGATAGAAGAGATTGTTGAGAAAGGAAACCAAGTGAAGAAGTTCAAACCCAAGTTTTGGCTATGGGGATTAAGAGTTCTTCTCTCTCTATACTATTTTTTGAATAAATTTTGTGCAAACTCTCTCTTCTCTCTCTGAAATTCTCTCTATGTTATGTGAGTGCAGAATGTGTTAGTGTGAGGGTAAATGTGGTGTATATATAGAAGCTCTTAATGAGTGAACTTGGTGCCCAAGAATACATACAACTTGATGGTATACAAGAATTCTTAGCAAAATACTTACGTATATACAATGATGTACACTCCACAGATGTTCTAAGGGTCACCTATAGGTTAGTAGGGGTCAAATTAGAGGTGTTTGGGAGTTTAAGCTTATGGCACTACAATTACACATAAATTGAAAGAATTCCCAAACAAGGCTTAACCAATCATTGCTTGCCTTAAATGGAAATAAAATAAATGTCATGTCTTTGCTTTACAAAGATTCCAGAATCTATGGAATCCCAACGCGGCGCAGACAGTTTTGAACATAAACTGGTATTTTCGGGGCGCGGTGGTCACCACAAAAATACAGAGAATTCCTTTTAAAGTAAGAATTGATTTTTCGGTCTTATAAAAATACAGAATGAGTTAAAAGAAAATATCTCTACCGTTTTGAAATACTGATTTGAAATCTAACACAGGCGTTGCTAAATTTTATAAAATAGCAGTTTGACCCCAACAAGAATTTAACATGAAATAAATCAAATAATCAGATTTAATACAAGAGAATAGAAATTAAATAAAAGTAGGCATTACAAATTGAATTTAAATATGCAACGCAATTATAAGGAATTAAATGGAAGTGCAGGTTGTTACATTTTTTGTCCATTGTTAAAACTGAAGACTAAAGAAGAGTTCGTGTGGAAACTAGAACACCAGCTGGCTTTTGAGAAAATCAAGGGATATCTTGCCAAGCTGCCAGTTTTAGTTTTTCTTAAGCCAAATAAATCTGAGATTATATGTTTCAGCTTCTAATGATTCAATTGGAAGTTTGTTGGTTCAAATTAACAATAGAGGTATAGAACAAGCGGTTTATATTACAAGCGGTTTATTACTTAAGCCGCGTATTGACTGATGTAGAACAGAGATATATGTCAATTGAAAAGTTGTGTTTGGCTTTGTTCTTTTCTTGCATTAAGTTAAGATATTATATGCTACCTATAACTGTGGAATTCATGTGTAAGACTGATGTTATTAAGTATATGTTGTCAATACCAATTATCACTGGCAAAGTGGTCCTTAGCTTTATTAGAATTCAACCTGCAATATGTTCCCCAGAAGTCTATCAAAGGACAAATCCTAACCGATTTCCTGGCTGACCATCCTTGCCTTGATATAAGTCTAGAAATTCTAAAAGGGATTGAAATTGGGTACATATCTGTTACCCCGTGGGTATTATGGTTTGATGGATCCAGTATGGAATAATCAACAGGTGCAGGAATCATCCTTACATTCCCATTTGGAAAAGACACAGTTTTTATTTAAACTTAATTTTAAGTATTCTAATAATCAGGCTGAGTATAAAGCCTTGATCATAGGTCTTAAAATTCGTTTCGAGATGAATGCCATGACTATAAAATTGGTTGGGGATTCTTAACTAGTGATCAACCAATTAGGGAAAAAATATAAAGTGCATAATACCATTTTGGAAAAATATCATACGGTTGCTATGAGGTTGATAGATAGTCTGAGTTAGCAGTGTAGTATGTGCCAATGGAAGAAAATGGAGAGGCTAATGAATTGGCCCAGATGGCTTTCGGACTTAAGATCCCGACGAATGTTCTTCAGAGGATGATTACAGTTGAAAAAAATATCTAAGTTATCAATTATGAAAGAGGATGACACTATTTGTGCTATGCCCCTTCAGATTGATGGGGATGATTGGAGGGAGCCGATCATTAATTTTTTGGAAAATCCCAATATGCATGCTGATATCAAGATCAGAAGAAAGGAAATGCATAATTTCTTGGCTGATGGTGAGTTGTTTAAAAAATCGATAAACAAATCAGTATTACAGTGTCCCAGTAAAGTAAAAGCATTGAAACTGATGAAATAAGTACATAGCAGGTTGTGTGGTGCTCATCAGGCTGGGACCAAAATGAGATGGTTGATAAGAAGGTATTATTATTATTGGCCCACCATCTTAAAAGATTGCATTAACTTTGCTAAAGGTTGTCAGGCTTGTCAGAGGTATGGGCCAATTCAACATGTGCCCGCCATCAGTCTCCAGTCTATTATCAAACCATGGCCATTCCGAGGATGGGCAATGGATGTGATTGGTAAAATTAGTCCACCGTCATCACAGAATCATGCATACATTTTGGTGGCTACTAATTATTTTACTAAGTGGGTGGAAGCTATTCTGCTTAAATCAGTCAGCCAGAACCAGGTAATTAAATGCATTGAAGAAAATATCATTCATGGGTTTGGGTTACCGCAAACCATTATTGCTGACCAAGGTACCCCTTTTACTGGGGACGATATGTTGGAGTTCGTCTTTAAGTATGGCTTTACTATTCTTAATTCAACTCCATATTATGCTCAAGCCAATGGGCAAGCAGAATCAACCAACAAAATTCTCAAATTAAACATTCAAAAAATGGTTGATAATAACCCTAGAGTTTGGCATGAGTTACTCTCAGAAGTCCTATGGGCTTATAGGACTTCAAAAAGGTCAAGCACAAGTATGACACCATTTGCACTTACTTACGGTCATGACACCGTGTTACCCATGGAATTAACAGTTAAATCCTTAAGAATTGCTAACAGAATGACTTGGATATAGATTAATACAATCAAGCCATGTTAACGGAACTAGAAGACCTAGATGAGGTAAGGCTTTTAGCTCTGGACCACCTTAGGCTGCAAAAACGTTGAGCCGAAAAGCTTACAACAAAAAAGTGAAAGCCAAATCCTTTTCCATTGGTGAACTAGTTATGAAGGCTATTTTACCAATAGGGCTTAAGGACCATAGGTTGGGCAAATGGTCTCCTAATTGGGAAGGACCCTTTGAAATTCATGAAATATTAAAAGGGGAAGCTCACCACTTGAGGATTTTAGATGGGCAAATACACAACAGGCTCATAAATGGCAAGTACTTAAAGAAGTATAAGCCTTACATGTGGGAATCATATTTATAACAGTTAGAACAGGAAACTAGGACTACCCAAGATATTCGGGTTACTCCTGATCAGTCTAAAGAATTGGACCATGAGAATGTCCAAACACAGACTGATGGAGTTGGATAGGTACCAGGAAGCTTGCTAGAATATGGCGTATCAAGAAACACACTGATAGGTAAATATAAGCACGCCATATAAGAGCCAAACATAGCTTGATAAACAAAACAAGTAGTTTTGGCCCCATGGCCACTTAGTAGAATCCAAAACTATAAGAAACTAAAAACTCTCCAAAAGAACAAAAATGGATGAATCAAGGGAAAAAAGGAGCAAGAAGGACCAAGGCTTGAGCCCATTGTTCATCAACTTGTGACAGGGCAGTGGTTGCAGCTTTTTGAACAGCCAACCAGGATTCTTCTTGTGCATCCAAGGCTGAGATCTCATCAGTTAACTGGTCTAGTTGTTCTAGAACTTTCTCTAAATTAGATTGTTGGGAGGCGTTGTCAACTTCCATCTTTCAAGAGAAGCCCGTGTCTTCTTGATATCCTCTAAGAGCAAGGCAAAACCCTTTACTCCAGCCTCTGCGGTGTCAGCCAATAGAATGCATTGGTTTGTTACCTCTTATCTTTTCTCAAAGAACTCTCTTACGTCAACGAGTTTCTGGGTTGCTTCAACCATGATGTTAGCAATTTTTTTGAATTATTGCAAAAAAGATACTGACGATGAGGAAGAAGAAGAACCGACAAAATCACCAGAAAGTAAGGATACGACATTTTCAATAGCTTCCTGTTGTCCCATGGCATTTCTGAAGGTTGAAGAGCATAAGGAAGCTAGAAGGGCGTTTGCTTGAAGTTGAGCCTCAGTATAAGTTGGGGCAGTAGTTGTCGAGGTAGGCTTTGGAAGCAAGGAGGTCGAGTCAAACCTTTGGGCAAGGGCTTGCTTGAGATTCTGCGCTCAAAGACGGAGACCCTGAATGTTGGAAGTTAGTTGAGGGTATGAAGATATTTGGCTCATAGGAGTTGGTGAGCCAAGTCCTGGTGTTGAGGAAGATGGTTGAGGAAGAAGGTTGAGGAAAAAGAATCTTTGAGCATTGAGGGATATTTGGAAGAACACTTAGATAGTCAACAGGGTATTTCGAAGTTCCAGTGTCACCTTGACCAGCAAGAGGAGAAGATTTTACAGAAGAAGGGCCTTGTAAAGAAGGTGGGAAGAGCTCTATGGTTCTTGCAGTTTCTAATTTCTGGGTGTTGTCAGAGGAAGGCTGAGAGTTGCTCAAGGCTGGCTTGTCATATAATTGCTTCTGAGCTCGAGCTTCAAGCCATGCCTTTTTGGCTACCTTAGGAGTTTCTTATTTAAGGACAAGCTCAGACTCCTCCTCATCCAATTAAATGGGATGCTCTAGAGTTCAGAAGGCACGACGGCAGGACGATTGGGAAATCCTGACCAAAAGAAAAGGGGAAATGAGGTAAATAGGATCAAATAAACAGTAATATTATTTAGTCTTAATACCAAGTCATCAAAAGAAAAAAAAAAGAAAGAAATCTCAGAAAACCAAGTGGGAAGACTGACTAGTGGATTCAGGGAATACCCAAGCAGCCTGATGACTGGTTGTAGAGACGCCGCCAAAGATGGTGGGTACCGAGGTTTCAGACTTATAGCCCACTACGGTTACTCCCACGGACGCATCAGTCTAAACCACAGGCTCTGCAATTCCAAATTCGGCCAGGGGTGGAAAAGGGCAGGTCCTTTTGATCCAATTCTTGGCAGAAGCATAAATCTCCTGCCAATTTGGAGTCTTGCCATGATTTTTCCAGTACTCACGAGCTTTCTTTTCCACCCGTTCCTTTTTTAGCCGGATTCTTATGCGACTTGCTTTAGAAATTGACTCAGAGGGTTCAGGGGATTCCATTTTAGCTTATAAAACTCTTCAAATTTGACGATGGACTCGTAATCAGCCTTAAGGTTAGGGTCCATATCTAGGCCTCTCTTTCTTTTGCCTGTAGTTTGAACAAGTGAAGGATTAGTAGTTGGTGATGGAAGCAGAGACAAGGTATTGAGCAATAAATCAAAATCACCAAAGCAGCGATCAAACTGTTCCATCCAAAAAGTATCAAAGGAAGGAGTAGACGCAGGGTGAAGGGAGAAGGATTAGAATTCAAACTGATCAAGGATAAGTTTATTGAGTTCATCCACCTGTTGAACTAATTCGTAGGACTTAAAGACTATACTAGTCAAGAAGCCTGGGTTAGCTGACAAAAAATTGGGATATGGGAGTGCTTGGGTTGGACCAAATTGGCGTGCAAAATAGTTTGGAAAGTAAGATTCCACGCCGCATTGGTTATTTCCTGAATTCTCTTTCGTCACTCTATGGTGATAATCTCGGGAGACCAAGTAGTATGCCCATAGGTCAGGGTAACTATTCGGCTCAAAGAGGAAAGCTTTAAACTAGGCGAGTCCATATAAAGGAGGATGATAAGGTAAGAACCTATTAGGAGAAGGAGTCCTAAGGGAAAAAAAGAAGCTTAAACAATTCAAAAATCCAAAGGGACTGGAGGAATATGTAGCCAAATTTTGGCCATAAACCGACGAATCCGATACAATTGTGCAAAAAGGGCTAACCATAGGAAAATATAGATGGAGCCATAACTGTAGGATCCATAAAAGACCACCCCAAGTGTCCAGATTATTACTTATCAGCCTAAAACAACCCCTATAAATCTGCGCCAGAAGAAAGGCCTAACGTCAGGACTTGGCCGGAAGCCAAAGCTAGGGTAGAGAAAGATCGAACTTGACTACTTTGAAAGAAGGGGGACAGGTCAGGTATCTGCTAACCCAGAAAGTAAGAAAGGCGAGGTATTCTGCATCAATCAAAGGACCATCATCCTTTTTGTGTTTCAGGATAAAAGAATGATAACTTGTATTCTTTTTAAAGCCAGAGGTAATGGAAGAGATGGAGTATGTCTGCTGAAATAATAGGGCACTGATTGGGTCACCATCCGGCCTTACCTCGACTAGGTCAAGGAGGGTAGGACACATTATCCCGTAAGGAAAATGAAAAGAGTTGATGGAAACAGACCAAAAAGCCAAAGTAGATGAAAGAAGGGGGTATTCATAGGTAATGGCACGGTAGTTAATTGCATTAGGTCATGAATGTGTTGCCTATGCCATTCGTCAGATTTGAAAGGAGTAACTCTGACCACCCAGATTAGCCATTATGATAAGGATTTTGAGGGCCAGAAACGAATATCATTGCAGTTGTTCCATCTTTTCAGCAGGGAACTAGGGTGTTCAAACAAGAAGAGACCATTACGGGGAAAGAGATTAGAATCTCGGGGAAGTACAAATTCTTGAGCTATGCTTGGACCAAGGATGGGAGAGATGAAGTCAGGTAAGGGTGTCATTACCTACAGATTGACGCCTTCAAAAGCAGAAGCACGGAATTGTTTTAGAGATTCTCTGGCCCGTGATTGAGGTTCAGTGGCAATCTCCTCTGTACTAGGGATGAAGTGGACTCTAGAGGATTTTCAGCCATTGAAGATGAAAGATTGAATAAGAAATGAGATGATCTTGGGTAAAGAAGAAGTTGGAGGCTGAGAAAACTTGAAGAAGGGTTTAAGTAGTAGAGGTTTAGAAGGATACGGAAGGATTTTGAATGGGAATTTGTTTCAAAATTGAATTTTTCCCAAAACTTGCACTGATTACAAGTTAGAATTCCTAAAAATCAGGAGGTAGGTGATATAACAGTACAAATAGGAAATAAATGTGGGTCAGGTCAGTATCTTTTCAAGAAAAGATCATTTCTATCCTTAGGGCTCTACCTTATCATCCCCTGAAAATTGGCGGTTATGGAGTCAAGGGATAAGATTGACTTCTTTAAAGGAAGTTATGATTTGGTGGACCAGTGTTTCGATTAACAACATCCCATCAAGTGATGATTGTTCGCGCCTTTGCTTGAAAGGGATGCTAGGGGGCATTGTTTGCACCACAAAATAATATTAAAAGTGGGCCCACCAAATCTGATGAAGAATTATATGTGGAATGTGTACGAAGGCAGGCTGATGGAGAAACTAGGCTAATTCAACACGACAACGCCATAATCCAGGGTACAAGCCACGTCAATGGCAGGACAGTTATTGGCGGTTTTGTCAAAATTAAATTAATGACACGTGTGATGCAGAAGTGGTAACAAGCACGGTTATGAATGAAGCCCATTATTCCCAAATCATGGAGATAGTGGGCGGTTTCTTAGGAATGTGGCAGCGGTTACAGCCATGGTTATTTAAAGGAACGAAAGAATTGAGAATAAGGATCCCGGGAGATCAAGAATACTTAGCATATTTTCAGACTCTGCATTATGTCTTTCATTTACCTTTATCTTTAATTGTGTTTGCACCACAAAATAAATTACATGGTATGGGCTCACAAAGGATATGGTCATAAGAGGAGAACGTGCCACGTGATTATTTTTGTAGTTGGCCAGGATGATGGGTTTGAACTCAGGATGATGGCGGTTATTCACTAGAATAAGTCAGGATGATGGTAAATAACTGCCAATTGCCCATGCTTGCCACACGTGCATACAAAATCTACCATATGTGTTAAAATAGTTATAAAGAAGTAGAAAAATTGCTATTTAGTGGAGAATAGCGGTTACAAGGTAGTGGAGAATGGAAGTTACAAGGTAGTTGGTCATATTAACACATGGACATTATTTAAATGGCTTAGTGGAAAATAACCACACATGAACTACCACATCATGGGGTAGTTATATACGAGGTTATTATCTCTAAATAACCACATCATGTTCATTTGCCACGTCATCAACCTGAAATGACGTGATCAGTATGGAATACAGTGGTAGCTATGTAGTGATCATCCTAAAATGCAGTAATCAGTCTAAAATGTAGTGTCAGATATGGAGTTAATTAAATTCAGCATGTTGCCTATAAATACAAGAGAGGAATGAAGAAGAGGGCCATCATCAACGATCAAACAAACTACATGCCTTAGGCATTTTATCTTTTATCTTTCATTTCCTTTTCCTATTTTAGGAGTAAATTTTAATGTAGTTCTTCCACATCCGTAAGAGAAGACGCGTTATCCCCTTCTTCTTGTTGTTGTAATTTGGAGGCGAGCTTTGCCACTCCAAACTGTAAGAAGACGTGTGTTCCCCTTCTTGTTTCTATAATTGGAGGCGTGATTACTACTCCAATCTCTTGTAACCGTTCTTGTGCTTAATGAAAAATATTATCTTTTAGGTGTTTACTTATTTGGTGAGATTTCTGTTACATTTTAAGTCTTTGATTCTGTCAAAGCGCCGAGAATCCAAAGGAAAGTGTTGTTCCTCTACTTTTCAAATTGTCTGATCAATTTATCCACACTTCGAGAACGTTTGTTAGCAAACAATACATTTTCTTGGCACGCTCGTGCATAAGAACATTTCCTGCCATACAAATTGTCAGTTTATTAGGAGTAGTTTTGTAATTAGACTCTAGTTAGAAGGCAAAATTACCACTTCTGATTGTACTATGTTCTTTGAAGGATTTAATGGAGATCACTCTCTGTGTTCCTTTCTACTAGTCTCAGTTTTCTTCACATTTTAAGTCCTTGATCTTTGGTTAAGGCAATCTGAACCTATTTAGAGAAATTTTGTTCCTCTATTTCTCTACTCGTCTGATTCGTCAAATTGTTTGCTTCAAGAGGACATTTGTCTAGCACGCCCGTACTTTAACACTTGCATAATTTCTGCCATACAAGTGTATACCTGATGAGATATCCAGTCTTATCATCCACTGTGATAAGTTCTAAGCAACAAATAATAGTAATTCATATCTCACTTATATGTATTTCATACATACACGAATTGCCTACTATGATACTTAAGGATTACAAACAATCATCTCATGAATCACACATAATTAAATGTATAAATGATATCCATATATAAAATGCCAAATGTCACATAAATAATGACCAGGTTTGAGGGCAAAATCCCAATACTAAATCCCCTACATCTCCTACACAAGAACCTGTTAATGAGGTGCAACAGGAAGTTGATGGTAATGGTCTTGATGTTAATGTGGAATGGTCTGCGGAGGATGACCCAGTTGGGTTGAGTAGTGAGGATGAGGAATGGAATCAGAAAAGTGATGCTTTATTGACAGGTATTGGTAGTAAATCATCTGGTGTTAATGAATCTAATGAGGGAAATGATAATGGATTGTCGAATTATGAGTCTAGGAATGATTTTGGTATTGAGTATAGTACCGATGAGGGTGATGCTCAATCTAGAGTCAAGGCTAGAGCTATTGATCGAT
The DNA here is from genome assembly GCA_033977485.1 of Hydrangea macrophylla. Lineage (NCBI taxonomy): Eukaryota > Viridiplantae > Streptophyta > Magnoliopsida > Cornales > Hydrangeaceae > Hydrangea > Hydrangea macrophylla. The sequence continues at coordinate 17,543,930 of CM066987.1, read as the reverse complement.
TCAACTATGGAAATGAATTCCATAAACCAAAAGGTAAGAAGATACGATTATAGAAGGGAATGCTATTTGTGGACGTTAATAATTTTAGGGATATATTGAGGGACTATACTGTGCAAGAAGGATTCAAAATTATAAGGATTAAGAATGAAAAAAAGTAGGGTGACTTGTCGATGCGCATCTGAAAGCTGTCCATAGAGGATCCATGCTTCTCCCATAGGGTTACCTATAAGATCAAGACCTACATTGGTGCAAGGAATAGAGTATTCTTGTGTAAGGATCACACAAAATCTAGAAGCAACCTCAACATGGCTTTCCAAAATGTTAGGTAATAATGAGATTAAGTTGGAGGCATTGCAAGACATTGTCCATCAAAAATTTGGTGTACAGGCCCATAAGAGGCAGCTTCATAGAGCAAAAGTACGAGTACTTGGTGACACAGAGGAAAATTATAGGGAATCATACACAAAGCTTCGAATGTATGGCAATGAGATTATCAAGAGCAATCCTAGGAGCATTGTGAAGATTCAAACTGATAGATTTATTACTACTTCTAACCCTGTGTTAAAGAGGATTTTTGTGTGCTTAGCTGCAATGAAGATTGGCTTTCTGAAGGGGAGTAGACCATCCATTGGTATTTCTGGAAGGCAACAAGAGCTTAAAATTTATATAAATTCAATAAGGCAATGCAGCACTTGAAGGAGTTGCCTACTGATGCATACAATTGGATGTTAAAAAATCATGTTCAAACGTGGGCAAGACACGCATTCGAAGATAGCATGAAAAATGACCATGTCACAAATAACTTGACATAGTCATTCAACTCACTTGGAGAAATTAGTGGGAAGCCGATATTGGCAATGTTGGAAGGTATTCGACACAAGATTATGAAGAGGATCCAGGTTAGGTTCCAAAAGGGATGTAGCTGGAACAACGAAATAACCAAGGTTATTAAGGAGAAACTGATGAAGGTTAATAAAGAAGCAAGGGCATGCAAGGTTTTTTTTGCAGGTGGGGAAAAATTTAAGATAATTGATGAGATGGGAGTCACACGTGTTCTTGATTTAAATGGTAGGTCATGTGTGTGTAGAGAATTGCAAATCTCAGGGCTACCTTATAAGCATGCAGCGGCTACCATCGCATACCGGCGATATAACATAGAGCAATATTGTGACAAGTTTTTTTTAAAACAAACATATAGTAAGGGATATGAAGCTATCATTCATCCAATTGTTGACCAAAGGTTGTGGGAACATGATGGAACTGATCCTATTAAGCCACCTATTTTGAGGAGGCTGGAATCCTTCACGACAACAGGGAGAGGGTAAAGCAGCAGGGAAAGTTCGAACCAGTGCAGGGAGACTTCAAACCACTAGAATTGGAAGACAAACCAGGTTTGGAAGGGGGACTACAACAAGAGGAGTGACAATGGGGATAACAACAAGGGGAATGGCAAGGGGGAATGCAACAAGAGGAGTGGCAATGGGGACAACAACAAGGGGAATGGCTAGGGGAACTACAAGGGGTGGAAGAGGGGATGCAACCACTGTTGTTTTTAGTTTATCACTTCATGTTTATTTTGTTCATGCAAATAGGTGGGTATTTTTGGGGATGTTAATAGGTTAGGATATTTAGGGATGCAAGTAGTTGGGTATTTTTGGGGATGTTAATATGTTGGGATATTTGGGATGCAAATAGTTAGGTATTTTTGGGGATGCAAACAGGTTTGGGCTGCAAGTAGGTATAAGATGTTACTATGTATGTTGGGATGTTAATAGACATGGAAGTATATCAGACTCTCAGTTGTAATATGTAGGAAGTATTTCATTTTTTTATTTAATGAAGTAGGCTCATTCTGTTAATTTCAGTTGCAATCTTAATCTTATATAGCCAACATTTTTTCATACATAGATGTTGATGGACATTAGAACCAAAACACCAACATACCAAAACACCAACCTACCCATTCATGCTACAAAATACCCAATTGCAAATTGGACCATCATTCATCCTAGGCTCCTAGCACACTTATTGCAATTACAATGGCAATATGGAGATCAAAATAAAACCAAAAACCAACATCTTCACATTGCTTTGCTTCGATTTAACCACTTTCTGTCGTGAAGATTTAGCTTTGTGTTGCAATTTAAACTCCAACAGTTCTTCAACCATCCAGTTTCTGTCAAATTGATCAATTTTTGGATGTATTGCTTGGCTTGTCCTCAGGGTCGGAGGTAGGATTGGGGATATATGCTTGCACCAATTCCACATTTTGCAGGAACCATTTAGGCAAACATAATATAGTTTACCTTTGTTGCTTTTCTCATTCGACTCGGTTACTTTGGTTGCACACCTTTGCCCGCATTTACATAGCTTGTTTTGGTATCGTATATCAACCGCATCACCAAAGTTACTACAATCTGCATGCACTTGAATATATATATATATATATATAGAGAGAGAGAGAGAGAGAGAGAGAGGAAAAAAAGGGGGGGACCAAACAAAAATAAAGGGCCAAATGGTTTTGTAGGTGGGCGGATGAGAGAGAGAGAGAGAGAGAGAGAGAGAGAGAGAGAGAGAATACCTACAACTTCAACTAGAGAGAGAAGCATAGGTGTTGCCTTATGGGTATGTATTGGTAGTTTGATGGGTAGGATTGTCATTTACGTAATGTTTTAGGATGATGTCACCATTTTCTGTCTATGATTTTGACGGTCCGTAAGTTGAGGGGGGAGAGTGTTACATAATTTCAATTTAAAGGGAGGTTTGTGTATTTCTTCAAAATGCGAGGAAGGTCTGTGTAATTAAGACAAACTATAGGGGAGGTGAGTGTAATTAACACTAATAACAACAACAACAACAACAACAACAACAACAATAATAATAATAATAATAATAAAGAGGATAAATTACGTAGACACTCCCTCATCTATTGCTCTTTTTCACTAACACGATAACACCCCTTTGAACTAAAAATTCAACAAATTAACCCCTCAACTATCATTTTTTTTTCCCTTAAACACCCCCCTCTCACATAGTTGAGGGGATCAATTTGTTGAGTTTTTTAGTTAGAGGGTATTAGTGAAAAAAGACAATACATGAGGAGGTGTCTATATAACTTATAAAAAAAAAACCACAGAACAATTTATCCAGCAAAGTAGCGACTTGTGGGACTAAGGTTACTGTTATTCAAGTTTTTGTAGTTATGAAAGAACATTTTTCTTCAAAAGGTGAGCGAGATTATTATTTACACGCGTAGACTTATATTTTTCAATTTGTTTTTGAAAAAAAAAGGATTTAGTTTTAGAAAAGCTTGTTAGAGATACAAGGGAGTTCGAGTTAAGAAAATATTTATTGCAACTGTTATTTTGATGAGGTGGTGTAACAAATTAATAAAATCATATTATTTGAATATTTATACCTCCTAAAATTAGGAAAAATATTATTACACATTAGCAATACACTCAAATAGCAACCACATCCTTCTGGGCCTGTGGCCAGGTGATTAGCTTCTTGGGTGTATTATCCAAGAGGTTTAGTGTTTGAGTCATGTGGAGTGGTCATTGGAGAATTCACTCGGTGACTCCAAAGCTTCGAGAGATCAGTAAAAGTGTACAAAAACTGACCCGAACACTCGCGATTACAAAAAAAAAAACACCCAAATAATGAATATTTTCTCGAGTTGGAGAAGCACTTAAAAACAACACGGCATGTGCATACAGTTATTTTTGGGCCCGTTTAACATTCCTGAGCTTAAATTTTATGAGCTTAGTATGGTCGATGGCCATGATCTTTTGTAGAACTAGAGCCTAGGAAGTCTAACAACATAGTTTGGGTTGGGCTACAGATTTCTAATGAATTCACCGTTTTAAGGATTTGGACCAAAACGTTCATTGCATTATTGTGTACGTACATATCCTGCATTGACTAACACTTCGTTTGGATTGAAAGAAATGGAGAGAAGAGAAAGAGCACCACTTTCTCTCTAGTTATTTATTTCGAAATTTAAGTGGGGAGAGAAGAGAAGAGAAATAGAGAGAAAGTGGGGTGACAGTGAAGAGAAAAGAGCCCACTTTTGTTTCTCTCCAAATCGAAGAGATTCCGGAGAGAAAAGAAAAATAATATAATTAAATAATGTATAAAAGACCAATACATCCCAATATATTATTATTTCATGTAACATATATCTTTAATAGAGGATAAAAAAGTAAATTGGTTATAAGCACTTTCTTTTCTTTTCTCTAATGAAAGTTAATCAAACGAGAAGAAGTTAAGTTTTTCTTCTTTTCTGCTTTCTCCTCTATTGTCTATCCAAACATGATGGAGAAAGGTCAACTTTCTTTTCTCTTCTCTTCTTTTCTATTCTGTTGATAAGTTTCTCTTCTCTTCTCTCCACTTCTCTCAATCCAAACAAAGTGTAAAAGATATGAGTAAGTCTTTTGGGCACAAACAAATCTTACAAATACAATTCACAAACACCACAAGCACAAATAAATCTCACAAACACAATCTACAAACACCACAATGCGTTTATTATGGTTGCACAAACAAATCTCACAAACACAATCTACAAACACCACAGTGGTGTTTGTAAATTGTGTTTGTGAGATTTATTTGTGTCCAAAGACTTACTAAAATGATATGTATACATAGTTCGAGACAAGGAGTCGTGAAAAGGCTCTAAATACATGTTTGAACCCAACTTGATCATGGAATGTGAATCACGAGGGTGTTTGTAGATTGTGTTTATGAGATTTATTTGTGCCCAAAGACTTACTAAAATTATATGCATATGTAGTTCGAGACAAGGAGTCGTGAAAAGGCTCTAAATACGTGTTTGAACCCAACTTGATCCTGGAATGTGAATCACGAGAGATCTTGAAGCCAACTATGTATGCTAATAGTCCTTCATTTCACTTCTTCACCGATGTAGAATAATTCCCAATTCACTCTCAACCAGACAGTTTGGGTAGCTAAAAAATAAAAATTAAGTGATGAATTGCGGATTTTGAGAAAAAAATAATTGGTTTGTAAAAAAAAAGTATTTGGGTTATCTTAAGATTTCAGTACTTAAACTAATTAACTGAAAATTTAAAATAAAAACTAGCTGAAAAATGTAGTTTGTTTTTCAAACAATCACTTAATTTCGCTTTTAAGTATTAAAAGACAAAAATACCTGAAAACAAAAGAGTTGAATAATATTTACATGTTATCCTTTTTTGTCAATTATAGAAACAATATTCACTTTCTTTCAGCTTGTTTGCCAAACAGTCTTGTTTTTTAAGTGATAAATATTTCAGCTAACCCAAGCACCTAACAGTTTAATATTTTACATTTAAAATTTCAACACTTAATATTTCATTACTTAATATTTCAACCAAGCCAAACAAGCTCTTAGCGTAACACTCTTCCTGTGATTCAACACGCTCGAAGCTCTTGAGCCTTGTTAACACAAAGAGCCATAAGATATTTGATCCAAGGCCACACGATCTATTACTTATTGAGTTTCACTTATCACCCCAAAAAGAGTATTGCTAGGGAGCGTATGTAGATTTTGTTTGTAAGATTTGTTACACTCCCTAGCACTACTCCCCATAAAACTCTTGTTGCACTTTTTTGAGCTAGCCACCACAAACAAAGAGTAACCAACACGAGTCCCAAGGATGGATCTATAGTGGGGCAAACAGGGGCGGCTGCTCTGATCCCTAGATTTGAAAAATTCTTCTATTAATTGCTCTCCCACCAATTTTTTAAAAATTATTAAGCTCACCCCCTACGCATGATTCCTGGATCCGTCCTTGAACACAAGTTTTATTTGTAGGCTAGTCATCCACAATCTTTATACATAGGTGTGATATCAATTCTTGCGCACGCAGAAAACAGAATAATGAATTTATATAAAATTTATTGACAAGAAATAATGGAGAGAAATTGTGAAGTAAAACACCATGATTAAGATACAAGGAATTGATGCGGTTCACTCAAAAATAGGACTATGCCCACATGCAAAGGTAATGGATTTCTTGATTTAAAATGTTGTGTGAAAATAGTGGGTGAATCCTACAGGCTCTGTTTAGTTCATAGATTTATAGATGTAAATAATAATAATAATATACAGGCTCTGTTGTGTGAAAATTAGTTTCGTTGTACTTTCTCTTGTATTTTCTTACATGCTTAAACAACATTACAAATTAAGAAATGGGTTATTACGATTTAATCCATTTTATAGTACTTCTTAAGAATTAATTAGGTCCAACAAGAAGAAAAAAATGAGAAGTACTAGGCACACATCCCAAACCACACCCTATGCTTTAAATGCATGTACTCTGCGCTGTTTGATTTTTTTACACTTTTCTGTGCACCACTTACACAGCACATGGTACATGCATTTAAAACAAGGGTGTGGTTTGGAGTGTGTGCCTAGCATTATTGGAAAAAAAATTAGTGAAAGGTCCTTCAAATATAAAAATAGACAAAAATCCCGACGAGAAATTTCACTACTTGTATGAAATTTTGTTTAGAGTGATTCTGCTCTAAGAAAGACTTGAGTTGAGGGACTTTCACCAAAAAAAATTTTATTTTGTACTTTTAACCAATACCTTTCTCTAAAGGGAGATTTAATTCTAAATTTCTACTAAAAAAATTCAATATGTAATTGTTCAGTACGAAAAAGGAATGAAAATGACATACAAAATTTAAACAAATACCAAGAAAAAAAAATTTATTTTTTCTTTTATTTGCCCTCGCCAAACGTCCCATGGACCAACAATTAAAGCGTCACCCAAACGTCCCATGGACAACAAAGCGTCAAGGGCACATAAACATTACAATTAACGTCTTCTTCTTCTTTTTTAGTGGGAGAAAAGCATATTGTACATTGTAAAAGACATTTTTTTTGGTCGGATTGTCAAAGACTTTGGGCATCCAAGAATGGTAGTTTTTTTAGCTAAAGATATATATGCCCTCCTTTATTGATTATTGAATGATTGCGGGAACTAGAATTGGAGTAAGTGGTATAGCTTAGTATGTGGTCTAATGAATTTCCTAAATAGAGTGCTAAAGATCATCAAAAAGTTTCCATTTCGACCCTTTTGAAAGAAGCTTCTCTCTCAAGAACCAAAAAGCAAATCTAACCCAAAGATTATGCTCCTCAAATTATTCTCCCACTTTTGTGGTACATAAAGATTAGCAAAAAAGTTATTTGTTTTTGTATGATTATTTTAAATTCTTGGCGAGTAGACGCAACCATTCTTGATTAAACAAACAAGGTGTTGATTAACTTTGTCATTGTGTCTTAGTGTTCATTGTTAATTAATAGCCATAATAAATGCTCAAATTTGGAGTATATTTGATATTTAATTGTGTCTTAATTTCTTTGTCCCTTTCAATTGTAATCCCTAATTACAGGAAGTTGGATTTGATGACATCAGTGCCAAAAAACATGTTGGCCATGTTATTATCATGATGTGGCTTCCTAATTTTCTTTTTTGGAAAATTTTCAATTTATATGAGAACATGAGCAAGGATGGATTCTGAATTTCTGAGAGGGCGAGTAGGTGACTGTTCTTCTTAGAATTAAAAAAAAAAAAAACAAACAGACAAACAAAACGCCTACCTATACAAATAATATTCATAAATATGCTTTAATTTTATAGATTTGCATCCTTTGGTTTTTTTTATTTTTTTATTTTTTTTATGAAATTAATTATTAAGCTCACTCCTTAGAGTTCTGGATCTAAACAGTGAACATTCAGAGACATGCATGCTAGTATACAATACACTATTGTTTATATAGATTCGATTTTCCAATCATCATGGGACATGCGTGCTAATGTATAAGTCCCTTCATGAATCATGATATATGATTGTCCATCCTTTAAGGGGTGAGAAAAGCTAACCCTCCTTGGAGGTTGGGAGACCTTAAGAGCATCTCCAGTAGTGGCGTTGATGTATAGGGTAAATCTAAACTAATTTTTGATCTATATAGATGGGAAAAATTATACAGCAGAGTAAACATATAGTTTGTTAGGGGCCAGAATGCCAGCTAGAGGGTGGCCGGCCAAGCCTCTGGCATCGGCAGGGGCGGATGGATTAAAGGGCAAAGGGGGCTCAAGTGCCCCCGCCCCCCAGATTTTAAAAAAAATACAAATATTAGCTTAGGAGCAAAAATATTTTACATTCAAACCCCCCTGAAATTCCATTCAAGTTCCCCTTAGTTATGAAAATTACCTACTAAGCCCTCCTGACATTATAAAATTATCATACTAAGCTCCCTTTCTCTTAAGTTTTTGTACTAATTATAAAATGTGTATAGCAAGGTCCAAAATATACACAAAAATGTATAAATATGTCTAAAATATGCGTAAAAAAGTCCAAAATATGTATAAATAGGTCCAAAAAAAAAAAAATTCGGGGGCTCAAGCCCCCCTCCCCCCCAAATTGATTTTCTAGATCTGCCCCTGTCTGCTGGCTAGGGTAGCTGGCTGAAGCAATGCCGTTTGGCATAATTTTTTTATAATATTTATTTTTTTAAATCACTTCTTTGCTTAAACCAAAATAATAATAATAATAATAATAATAATAATAATAATAAATTAATTTCGAAAACAAACCCAGCCGGCAGACGCTTTGTCAGCCAACATTGCCAATGCCAGCTAAGTGTACATTAAAATATATATATATATATATATATTGTAAAGGCAGAAGCTCTACCGGTTAGTAACCAAATGGCTTTCCTTCTGCCGACTAGTTTGTAAGGTAAGAAATTTAGCTGCATGTTTAAGTTAATTAGGTTCCTACACCATACAAGTAAGTTAACTTACGTACCTACAGCTACACCGTTGGGAGTGTTTATCCCCCAAAACTAGCTTAATTTTCCCTATTAACTACACCAATGGTGATGCTCAAAGAAACCCAATGGAATAAGAAATCAATTACTAGCTAGTAAATTGATTACCTTAATTGAGTGTACCAAAAGGTGCTACTAATACTGCATATGAAACCGAATATTTTCTTTTTCCTTGGTTATATGTCAATATCAATATAAAGGGAAAAAAATTAAAGAGGAATAGGATAAAGATGATAATATATATATATATATATAAAATTAAACAAAAAGAAGAAGAAGAAGATAGAGATAGTAGTAACTAGTAATACGAGTTGACTTTGGGGTTCCGTCACCCTCACATCTCATTTTTCTCCTATGTAAAAGAGTAGGGAGTTGGGATCCAATTAATTTTAAGATAAAAATCAAGTAAACATAGAATTATTCTAGGAAAAATTCAATCTCCAAGTTAAAACGGAAAGAAAGTTAAACTTTTCTTCTTCTTTTTTTAAAGTAAAAATTGAATTAGAATACACGTTATTATAAGTTAAATACGACTAGGATAATGGTGAGGAGATGCATAAGAAAAAGCATTCCAAGCGCACCCTAGGCAATCATATATTAGGATATTGTCGTCTTATATATATATATATATATAAGGGGTTTTTTTTTTTTTTTTGGTTTTTGGTTTTTGTGTTTTTGAAAACTACTGTGGTTAGTATTGAGAGTTTAATAGTTTATACTTCTGGATTTTCTCTGCATTCTCTTTCAGATTATGGTTAATTGAATACTTTCTTCATTGACTTTTTGAAAAGTTCATATTTTGTAATCTCCCTAACTATTAAATGAATTCTGCTATATGATCTGCCAAAAAAAAAGGAGGAAGAAGAAGAAGAATTTCACTATTGTCTTTGTCCATTATGGGTGAACTATGTTAAATTTAATCATTGTGTTTTGCGATGATTTTTCCTTGCTTAATTTTTTACTCTTATTTTTTCCCAACTGTCTAGCTAGCACCTTCTTTAAGATAGCTTGAGTTAATTTAGTCCATTCTTATTAAGGGAAATTACACTTAAACCTCTATATTGAAGGTCATTTTTACCCTGACCCCCCTGTATTTTTAGAGCAATGATAGATGCACAACAAAAATCCACAACCAATTGCACAACCTGCTTAAAATTGTTGGACTTCGTGCTGAAAAAACTGTACACACAAAAAGACAAAAAAAGGTGTGTACAGCTTTTTCAGCACGAAGTCCAATATTTTTAAGCAGGTTGTGCAATTAGTTGTGGGTTTTTATTGTACATCTATCATTTCTCGTATTTTTATCCGTGATCGCACTAATATCTCCAATACTTTCAACTTAGGTGTCATCGTTATTAACACAGCAAAATTGAGTTAATTACAAATACACCCCCTACTAGTTAATGTGTTTTCTAATACACCCCCTATAAATGCTGTATTCCGTTAAATTTTACAAATTTATTAAGAGTTGCACGTACAATAGTCTATAATACAGAGAGTATTAGATTCACAGATATAAATACAGGGGGTCACGGTGAGAGACCTTAAGTATGTATATAGGATGTAAGTGTAATTCCCCCTTCTTATTATTCAAATGTAGTCGGTAATTAAACAACAAGTAATATCAGAGATTCAAATAATATTTATAACCGTGCATGGTAAGCATAATTAATGTATGTACTACTAGATTGCAAAACATATCAAACAACAGAGAAAAACTTGCCTTACCTACAAACTCATACACTAAGTCAAATTAGGTACCAACGTACAACTCAACGAGGTCCTTAACTTCAAAGATTTTCACCTATATATATATATATATATATATATTACTTAACACCCTATAATTTCTTGAATACATATAGTTTTCACATGATGGTACATGCATTTGGATTTTCGTCGCTGAAAAGTGTGCTGAGCCTCTCCTCCGGTGCATTACTAGGGCTCGGAAGGGACTGGATGACATTTTTCACGTGTCCGGCTGGTGCCCGCTTATCGTAGGCTTGAGGAGCATAAGGATAGTACACCAAGTTGTATGGAACATAGGGCCAGATCTCAGCTCTCTTTCCTGTGCTCTTCACCTTATTTAAGACCTTGTGTGGCTCTGCGTAGCCATTAACTGTTACCCGGCTTTGTTTTCGGTCTACTGCCACGGATTTCACGCCTAATATAACAGAGAAGAAGAAAGTAAAGGAAAGCGAAAAGGAAAAATATTTACTAAGATTCAATAGAAACAGGAAGGACAAAAAAAAAAAAAAGTGTAATTAATTACAATAGCAAAATGTGCAAAAAAGTGGTGGTTAATATGCAAGTGCTAAAAAAACACAAATATGCATTACATGATAGCAAAATGTGTGTTTAGTAATTTTTTTTTTTTTTCAAGTTTAGTAAAATGAAACCATTTGGTCAATTTTAACAAAATAAATTTTTTGAATGGCTTAAACGATTGTCCTTTAATTTTAACAAGTGTCTTAAGTATTGCAGTTGATAATCCAAAAAAAAATAAAAATAAATTCATAATTCAAAAATGACTTTGGTATAATTTAAGGGTATTTAAAATGTCTTGTAACCATATATATAACATAAATATGTGAATCTGTGTACACAACCTTTCATGGAGGATACAGCATTTCTTACTTTCCTTTCACAGCCATCACAGTCCATTTTCACCTTGATTTCAACTGTCTGAAATAAAAGAAACAAAAAAAAAAAAAAGGCAAATTTGAATGGAACAAATCTCTTTGCCAGAAGGAGAAGTTATTCTATGGTCCTGGACCATAGACCATAGATGTTGTATCACTAATACATTTTATTTCCCCAATAGCGAGACCAATTGGCGTCATGGCAGCACAACCACCGCTTTATTAGCTGGAAGCATTATGTTGTCATGGTCAAAGACCATAGAATAATTTCTCATTTGCAGGGACACTTAGTCAGTAATAAGTATAAGAAAATTAATTCCAAGCAAAAAAATAAATAAATAAAAAACAAAAAAATAAAAGGAATTAAGAAGAAAGATCAAAGAGGGCTAATAGATGGATCAGCATTAGGAGTAAATGAAAAATGTACCTGCATTGTTTTGCGTTTCCTCTTCCTTGTACTTGTAACACTCCAAAGTTCTGAAAGGTAGTCTAGGGCGCCCATTTTAATTTGCTTCTCTCTTTAGGCAAAAGCTAAAGAAGTAGAGAGTTTTATGGGGGAACTAAAGAGAGAGAAAGGTTGAGAGAAAGTGAGGTGAAAGCCAGGGCAGAGTTTGGACCAATAAGTGTGTATGTATATATATATATATATATTAGTATTACCGTGTCTTGGTAAACATGAAGGCAGTGGGACAACGGTGTGTTTAATTTTAAAAAGACAAGAAAAGTTTTACATGAGTGCTTTTAATGAGGCCAGTAAAATAATTTTAGATCTAAAGTTATGGGTAAATCATACTGGCCTTCCCAATGATTTGCATAACCAAATACTTTTTCCGTCCCAAATTGTTAGGTACTTTTGGGAACCTAACTTTTTAAGGGAACATCATTTATTACACTATTTTCATGTTTAAATATTCTTAGTTTTCAACTTTACACTTAATTTAGTTTCCCTATAAATTAAGATTTGTGGGAATTGTGAAAAAAGAAATGACAAAATAAGAAAGATAAAAAATTTGGTGTGTTGACTTTTCAAAATGAACAAGCATTTTGGGGCAGCCCAAAATAGAAAGAATGCCCAACAATTTGGGACGGAGGAAGTACTATAATGTTAAAGGTTTGAGATATTACAAAAACCTCCCTTATCATAGAATTTCGATAGTCGGTACTAGGGGTGGCAATTTTTGACACGACACGTATCTGACATGAATTAAACGGGTTTGGGTTTAGCTTATACGGGTATGGGTCATAAACGGGTCGACCCGTTTAACACGATTAATAAACGGGTTGGGTCATGTTTTAATTGGGTCAACCCGTTTAACACGATTATAGAGGGTATTTTTGGGAATTTTTTTTTTTTTTAAATACATTTTTTTAAAAGCAAGTAATATTTTATTATTTTATTATTTTATTTTTTTTGGAGGGAAAAGTAGAGTTAAGAGTATTACAGTCCTACCTTTATAATAGTTAGATATTGTTATATTGTACTGAATTAGTTTAAATTTGGAACAATTGATCATTTACTGTCGTTGACTTGTTGGTAGTTGGTACATTAGGTGGGAAGACTTGTGTTCTTAGAATCGTGCCTCTTCATTTTTTTCCCTCTATGTTTGGTTTTTTATTACATGAAGTCAATCTATTAAATATGTCATGTTATACAAGAAAAAAAAAAGTTACGAGAAAACGGCTTGTTCAGTACGCGGGTTGGTGGGTTAAATAGGTGACACGTGAATTGTATTAAACGGGTATGTGTTTAGGTTTTTGACACGTTTAGAAATGACACGATTCACTACAACAAAAAACCCTTATTATGACTTTAAAAAAGTGTCATAAATGTATATTTATGACTCTTTTTTAAGCTTTTAAAATAAGTCATAACATTGCAGTCATAAATAAGTTCGAGTATGTTAAAAAAGTCATAAATAATTATTACTTTTACAACAGTTCTAAAAAAATAGTCATAAAAAATGAGTGCTTTTAAATTGTTTATGACTATTTTTTAATTGATACAGTCATAAATAATTTTCAAAAAAGTCATAAATAGCCTTTTAAAAAAGCCATAAATAATCTTTAAAAAAGTCATAAATAGCCTTTTAAAAAAGTCATAAATAATCTTCAAAAAAGTAATAAATAACCCTTTAAAAAGTCGTAAATAATCTTCAAATTAGTCATAAATAACCATTTAAAAAGTCATAAACAATCTTCAAAAAAGTCATAAATAACCTTTAAATAGTCATAAATAATATTTAAAATTGTCATAAATAACATTCAAAAAGTCATAAATAATCTTTTTATAGTCATAAATAATCTTCAAAACAGTCATAAATAACATTTTAAAAGTCATAAATAATGACACTATTTATGACTTTAGTAGAACTATTGCTAATTTATGATTATTTTTTACGAAACAGTCATATATAATATAAAACACATTTAAAGAAAAAAAATATTTTGTTGATAATCCAACAATCAAGATTACACAATTCAAATACATCATCAAAACATGCATGTTACAAATCAACTCAAGAACCATATTCAGATATTATCTTCCTTCCAACCAAAATTTTTCAATAATTAATCTAATAATTAGTTATGTACAAGAAAAATGTAACAGTAACCACTAAGTATGTATTAAACCAACAAACCAATAATGTATATGTAACATTGTTAAAAAAAAATAAAAATAAATAAATAAATAAATAAAAACAAGATCAGTGTCTATTTAAACTCTTCAATCTCCGCTAGTACATCAACTTATTTGCAATATTTGTTCCATGTAGTCTAACTGTGTAACACTGAAACAAAAATGAAATCAATGTATTAGATTCTATATAACGAGTATATAATTTTCTTAAATTGTAAAAATATAGATTACCTGGAAAAAGGAAAAAATGTTGAAATTTTCAATACTTAAATGTATTCTTGAATGAACTCAATGAACTCAAGTTGAAATACATTTAGCTCGTGGCTTTCATATTTCACTTTTTGAGACAACTCTTTCATCTGAAAAAGTTCAGGAAAGAATGAGATGTTAAGGATGTATTCCCTCCCCACAACACCACCACCACCACCTCCAACACATATGAAAAAAAAAATTCCACAATTTATGAATCAAAGTAAAACAAGAAGAAGAGAAAATTTGGCGACACATTTACAAAGAATACTATGATAATACCTTTATTTTGATAGATTTGGATGGATTCTCCATTATCACTTTCATAAAAAGTAACATATGGTATCCACATTCATAATTTCCTGGTTGCTTTGGTCCCTATGAATAAATGTATAACAAATATTAGACAAACAATAAATTACTGCAATCACAAGTCGTGGTAAAACTAACTTATCTTGGAATGAATGTTGACCTAGAATTTCTAAAACTTTCGACAGAGTCTCCTCTATAAATAGAACCTCCCAAAAATTTCAAAAAATGAAAACATACCCAGCAACAATTGAATAACCGCAACATACATTATATCAATACATTAACCATAACATACTAAGTATAATTTAAACAGCTACCATTATATCTACCATGTTTTTATTCAGATTTAATTACCTTTACGAATTGCCAAATTGGTTTTGGCCTTCTTTTCCCTTTGAAATTTAAAGCCTTGAGTCCACTTCAAGACAATATTAAAAGTTAAAATTAGATAATAAAACGTCACTTCAAGACAATATTCTCACACACAACGATTACAACACGAAAAATTATTAGAAAATTCGATGACTAAGCGTCCACAACTTTCTACGATGCAACCACAATAAGAGGTAATTCATTATAATTCAACTTCTAAACGTAAGGATAAAACACCACAAAGAGATTCATACATCCACGTTTTTCACAAACCTCTACTTCATAAGAGATTCATATATCTCAACTCAAATTTCCATTAAAATTATATTAACAGCTACATGTTCACACATATTCATAACCCACACAAAATCACACAGTCATAATTTCACAAAGCTCAACTATACATGAGAACTCATATCTTTCTATGTACAAATAAATTAATTTATATTAACGAACACGAAATCACACAAAAATATGATATAGCAAATACACTTATTTTAACATTCATAAAACTGCTACTGTAATATGAATTTTCTGCCCAAACGGTGCAGAATTGGGAAAAATACCATTAGACGAAAGTTGTCCAGAATTGCGTTTCCTACAGGCTCACGCGGACAGAATCACGAAAATTGTAACGTATGATTTATTAGGAATTTGCTA
Source organism: Hydrangea macrophylla (assembly GCA_033977485.1). NCBI lineage: Eukaryota > Viridiplantae > Streptophyta > Magnoliopsida > Cornales > Hydrangeaceae > Hydrangea > Hydrangea macrophylla. The sequence goes on along the minus strand of CM066987.1, from coordinate 17,528,212 downwards.
CTAAAATCTGATCCATGAAAATCCCAAATCCGAAAATTGAATAATTGCTCAAATATATATCCAAGGCTCATCTATAAATCTCAAATCATAACTTCAATCATTGTAAATAAAAACCTAAATCTCATAACCCATAACCATACTAATTTAATAATCTATCCATTTAAATTTCAATCAAACGAGATTGAAGAAAATAACAAGTTAACTCACCGATTTAGGACTTCAATGTTGATGAAGATTCGCAAAACAATATTTGGGGTTCCTCTTTTCTTCTCTTATTATCTTCTTCTTCTTCTTCTTCTTCTTCTTCTCTCTCTCTCTCTCTCTTGACTGCTCTATTTTTCTCATGTCTCTCTTTTCTTTTCTTTTTGTTATCAAAACCCTAAGAGTTATATTTTGTATGTATATATATTATGTATGTATGTATGATACACCTACATATATTATAACACAAACACACAAAAGGCTAAAAATCCCGTTTTTTGTCTAGGGGCCTCACAAAAAGGCTTTATATGGGCCCGAAATACATTCTAAAGTTCTAAAATGAGTGACCCAATGGGTGTACATAACCCGGGTACTTAATTTAAATGTTAAAAACACAAATTAACACATTCACGGGCCTATAATCACTACAAAAAAATAAACACATCAATTCTTCAATGACTTGTTCAACTTAAGTTTTTACAACTTAACTCCACCACTTAGCTCTATAAAATTTCACACAATAATTAATGAATAAAATAAATACACACATATAAATAAATAACCAATTTAGGTTGTCTCATTATTTTGTTTTTTTAAATGAATATTTATATAAAGAAAATACGGGGTGTTACATGTATACCAAGTGAAATTTTATTTAAAATTTTTATACAGCGCACATTTCCCTAATCAAGAATCTTAACTTTAAAAATCTTAACATATTGTCTTTTTCACTATTTTTCCCAAAAAACAGTACTTTGATTCTAGAATTCAAAGAAAAAGAGTCATAAAAATAAAGAATATTTATGACTACCCAAAAATGAAGTCATAAAAGTCTTGTTATTTATGACACTTTTCTAAATACTTATTATATATGACACTTTTCACAAACATGTCATAAAAAATCTTATTTTTTATGATAATTTTCAAAAAACTGTCATAAAAAATCTAATATGATTCTTAATAAAATCTAAATTTTTGACACTAAAAGTAACTATCAAGTGTTAATAGTCCAATTTCAAAAAGTAATTTCTTAAAAACTAGTCTCTCAAAGGTCGATTTAAGTGAAATTTCACTTAATATTCATGTAAAGATTTAGTGAAATTTCACATAATATTCGTGTATGTCAAGTAAAATTTCACAAAATATTTTTGTACAGAGGACATTTCCCTAATCAAGAATCTTAACTTTAAAAATCTTAGCATATTGTCTTTTTTTTACTATTTTTCCCAAAACAGTACTTACGTTTGATTCTAGAATTCAAAGAAAAAGAGTCATAAAAATAAAGAATATTTATGACTACCAAAAAATGAAGTCATAAAAGTCTTATTATTTATGACCATTTTCAAAAAACTGTCATAAAAACTCTTATTATTTATGACCATTTTCAAAAAATTGTCATAAAAACTCTTATTATTTATGATCATCTTATTATTTATGACCATTTTCAAAACAACTGTCATAAAAAATCTTACTATTTATGACCATTTTAAAAAAACTGTCATAAGCAATCTTATTATTTATGACTAATAAAAAAAAAGGTCGTAAATAAAACACCACTTACCAATCTTATGACTATATTTGCAAAAAGAGTCATATATGTTAGAAAAAAGTATTTGTTATGACTCTTTTTTTAAAATAGTCATTAGCCCAAAATAAAAAAAAGTCATAAAAAAGGTTTTTTCTTGTAGTGATTATTGACACGGCACGATTATGACACGACACGATTATGACCCAATACGACACGATTGCCACCCCTAGCCGGTACTCCAATACGTTACTTAGCCATTATACAATTAATGTTTTCTTTGTTGAATATATTTTTAAAAAAATTGATGACCATTATATTCTAACTTGTTAAAATATTTATACACTTGCACTGATTAAAACAACAAAAGCCACTAATTAAAATAACAAAAAAGCCCCCCCTCCCAAATAAGAAATAAGAAATAAAAAATAAACCCAATGATGATACACAATTGATATTCTTTTTAGCTAACAATGAGAACACTGTTTGCACCCAAAAACCACCAAAGGTGTTTAAGCTCGAATTGAGTGTTGAGATGGGTTTGGGAGTGGCCGGCCCAGAGATTGCAAAGGCCCATTGGGCTCAGGGGGTGAGCATTACGCAGTCCAGAAAGACAAGGCTGTTGTCTTAAGTTTGACCGGAGCCCGATTGATAATATTAGTGACAGGCATGATGATCGGACATCTTGTTAGGAATGAATGGTAAAGGCCGGTTACATAACCCCGATTGATCAGAAAGCGTTCATAAGACTGTCATCGGGCATGAAAGTCAGAAAGCATGACAAAGCAGTGGAAGCTGCAAGCCCGATCTGACAGAAGATGTGATAATGTGAGCCCGATAAGCCAAGCGTGGAAGGCGGTTCCACTCTTAGCTGTCATAGTGACGTCATCCTAATTTTAAGGAATCAGAGTCTGTTTGGGAAAGGAATCTGATTACGTCCTACTGATATGGAAGGCTAATCTCTGAAATATTGGGATTGATTCAGTCAAGATTGAGATAAAGCAGGACTTGGAGATTAAGAAGGATTCTACAATCAATCAACCTGCTTGGAGCGCAAGTCAAGGAGTCCTTGCCTTATCAGAATTGTTTAGGGCCGCTATAAATCAGCAGGCTGGCCAACATTGAAGAGGACTCCGCGTCATCTCAATAAACCGCATTCAACAGTACTCATATAGCATTCAAAGCATTCAAATCTGTGTTATCAATCGTTCTGCATCCATAGCAAATAGGTCTGTCCTTTTTTGTTATCGTTTTTCATGTTTTGGACAAATCAGAGCCTGTTCTGATCTTGTTCTTTGGTTATATGTTTTATTCTCTAAACACATAATAAAATATGTATTTTATTAATCGATTGTAATTGTTTATCTAGTAAACCTTGGCATTATTTGGCTTGTGCGCTTTAGTACTGCCAAAGAATTTTTGATGAGGGTACTTTCCTAGTCATCACACATAACCACTTTGTTTAAAAGTCAGATCTGAAAGCCTTGAGTATCACTCACTCAAGCAGATAGAAAATTAGTTTGCACACACACACACACACCGAGCCCGTTTGGCTCTGGCACGACCACTCAAAACTATAGCAAACATTTTTGGCACGCCTGGTGGGACCCTTAGTGTGAAGACATGCCTGTGAAAAAAGACAAACAGACCGGAAAAAACGGACAGGACGATCCTGCTGTTGACCCGGCCGTTGAAGAGAGTACCGAACATTCTCCACATGATGGCAGTGTGACTCTAGAGGCAATTTCAGAAGTCCTGAGAATGAACGTTGAACCTATGAGGCAAGACTATAATGCCTTGATAGGATCGATGGGTAACTTCAAAGAATTAATCGGCCAAACGGACGAAATACGTCGGGGTCAGATTGACCTCGTTTCGTCCACAAAGACCACACACGATAAGTTAGATGGTCTGACCTTAGAGATCAAAGGCCTGTCAAAAGTCCTCGCCACACTAGCGGAGAGGCTGACTCCGGAAAGTCTTAAAGAACACATCAGCTCTTCTGGATAGGCCGATAAAAAGAAGGATCCTGTTTATGTCATCCCAAATCTGCGAGGGCAGAGCGGGCCAGATAAGCAGCCCGACCCACAAAGAGGGGAATCGGGCAGCGGAGATTTCACCGACCCTAATGGATTGGCAACACCAGTTTTTGTACAACCATTAGGCCATAACGGAGATCTAATCGGCCACACACCCCCTCATGTCCGCACTGCTAGGGGGCAAAGGACTAATGGCATTTTTTAAACCCATCAGGCCAATAATAACAATCAACACCAATTACCACATCTGATTGCGCCCCCTGTGGTGGTAGCCCAGCTCGTTGCTCTACAACCCATTGACAAGGAGGAGTTGGTAGCGACTATACACGAAGAGTATGGCCCGTTCATGAGAAGGATGGAGAGGCCGACATACAGACGACCATATCCACCTGAAATTGACCAAGTCAACTTTTCCCAAGGATATAAGGTTCTGAATTTCACTCTATTTTTGGGGGAAAGTGAACAGTCCTCGGTAGAGCATATTGGCCGTTTTATCGTACAATGCGGCCATGTGAGTAGTAATGACCCGTTAAAACTAAGGTTGTTCCCAAACTCACTCATGGGCATATCATTCTTATGGTATGTCAATCTACCGGCCAACTCTGTGCAAAATTGGCAGGGGATGGAAGAATTATTTCATGGCCAGTTCTATAGGACTGAGCCTGAAACATCACTGGCAGATTTGTCCAGGATGCTACAGTTAGTAGGAGAAACTATTGAGACTTACATAGCCCGTTTCCGGAAGGTGAAGTATAGGTGCAAGACGGTCTTGCCCGAAGAGGAGTACGTTAAAATGGTCATGGGGGGAATGTCCTTTGAACTTCGTAAGAGATTTGAAGGAACTAACTTCTGTGATTTATTCGAGCTGGCCACGTGGGCCACTCGTTACGAGGGTATCCTCTTGGATGAGCAGGAGAAAATGAACTCATCCAAGGGAACGTACTACAAAGATCCTAATTACGAGGTCTACTTAGCGGACTATGATATCAAAATGGAAAGCGATATGGCCGAGTTAATCTGCAAACGGTCGATTGTATGTAATGCCTTAAACAACCCATCAACAATAATGCCACTATAAAAAAGATGGCGTTTGAGGAGGGAAAAAACTACACTTTTGATATAACTATGGCTGATCAGATTTTCGATGCCCTACTGGCCGATAAAGTGATCAAGCTTAGTAAGGGTCATCGGATCCCTAAGGCCGATGACATAAAAAATAAAGAATATTGTAAATGGCATAATTCCTGGAAACATTCAATTAATAATTGCGTTATTTTTCGTAGTGTTATATAGGAGAACGTGGAAAAAGGAGTGTTCAAATTCTCGAACAAAGCCATGGGAGTTGACACTAATCCATTCCCTCAAATCACCGGTACCAACATGGTGACGCCCGATTTGACCAAGCTGACCAGGCCAAGGCCAAAGGTGAACCTGACCGAGAAGGAGGAATTGCCAAAGCAAAAAGAAAGAAAACAAATTGCCATTTCGGCCACTAACGGGCCGAAGGTGACAATTCATGAGCTCCAGAAACTTACTAGGAGTGTAAGGAAAAGGAACGGAAGGCCAAAGTCAACACGACCCGATCTACTACTGACAGCTTAATAATTGACTTACGACACCAACTTGATCTGATAAAACAAGGCCTATGCCCGAGGTGCAAGGCCGATGTTAGGAAGGAGGCCTCAAGCCCGAGCAAGAGACCTTGGACGAACGAGCATAGAGAGCACAGCCTGAGAAGGTCCATGTACGAAAGGCTATCATTACCTAAGTTGAGTCAAGGAAAGCCCGAATGGAAACCTAAGCCATTACCAAATTCCCGGACTGGCCCCAGAGAATTAGGTCGTTCAGAGATAAGGCATTATTGGGCATTCTTCGGACCAGATGTGCAGACAAAAGGCCCAACCTCAGACACACGTCCAAGGATGGTACTACCATCCAGAGTGGATGAAGGAAGGTGGTACAGGGTTGAACACCAAAAATTCCTAGAAGCTCCTAAATACAGTAAATCTCATAAAAGAAGGTATCAACGCGCAAGACAGGCTGAGCAAGAGAGGCTGTACTGGGAGAATCGAGCTCACAGTTCTCCTAAGCCTAGTCCACCCATATTGCCCGATTCATAAAAACATCCATAAGGGGGGCCCGTTTTTGACATGAAAGCAAGAAAAGGAGCAATGCACGCCACAGAGCGCCTGAGAGAAATTTTTAAGCGGGAAAAACTAAAAGGAGAGTATAAGCCTGAGATCAACGCCATGGACGTCGTGTTCGATGATGATTTTTTAGATTCGAACGTAAAGTCAATCCAATTCGGGTCTATCCCTGCAAGTCTAACGTCAAATGTGGTTTTTACCTTGCCTATGTCCTTCATGGCCAAGCCAGACCAGCCAATGGCCATGGAAGGAGATGTGAAGAAAGGCCTGACCAAAGAGTCGACCACCATAGAAGAGATATTCTGGAGTGGAGGTCAAATCGTGAACCCAGAAGTGGTGGAAGCCACGAGTAAAAACATGGATTCAACCAAGCAATAGTCCGATCGGCATAAGATAACCACGTTAAGGCCGAAAGGGCAGCAAACGGAGGAAGGGCATAAGCCAGAAGGGCCCGTTAAAGTGGTTTTTTAAAAGACCTACATATCAAATGTCCCAACACTTGAAGCCACTATATGTGAAAGGGCACATTGAGGGAGTTCCCATGAATATGATTCTCATTGATGGCAGCTCCACCATCAATATCATGCCCCAAATAATGCTAAGGGTACTGCAGAAGTCCGAGTCGGAGTTAATCCCGACCAAGATGAACGTTCAGAATTTTACTAGAGTACCCTCAAGGACCAAGGGCATCCTGCCTTTAGAACTGACAATAGGAAGCACGACAATAATAACTGATTTCTTCATTGTTGAAACATCGGCCGCTTATAACGCGTTGTTGGGCCGAGATTGGATATACCCCAACTACTGTATTCCCTCCACTTTACATCAGTTATTAATCTTTTGGAAGGGAGCGAGGTAGAGGTGGTGGGGGCCGATACGAAGCCAATTGTGGCACGTATTCAAACGATCAATGCATTACTGTCTGAAGAAGACATCGGACCTATAAAGCTGCTAGGATGTGGAAAGATGGACAAACCAAACGCGGCCATATTTATCAAAGAGAATATGAATTGCTGCCCTTAACTCAATCGGATGGATGAAGTCAGGCCGGTTACGTGATCAATGAATCAACAACCGATTGAGATCCGAAGACAGGGCCAGCATGGGCAGATGGTGTGCATACATGGCCAATAGAAGATTAGAGATCAGCCCAATTGATTGTATGGTTAACATGGCTGACTGTATTTATGAAGAAGAAACACCAAGGGAAGAAGAGATCCAAATGGATGAACTGGAAACGGCCACAGCAAAGCTCGATGATCTAAAGGCCAACGTTCAAGACCCACTATTGGAAATCAACCTAGGTAATAAAGGAGAACACAAGCCTACTTATGTAAGTCAGATGCTAGAACCAGAGTTTTAGGCTGAGATGATAGCACTCTTACATAAATATAAGGATTGATTTGCCTGGGACTATAATGAGATGCCAGGACTATCAAGGAAGCTGGTAAAGCACCGATTGCCAATTAAATCGTAGTTCAGGCTATTCAAACAACTACCTAGGCGTATGTCGCCGGAGGTTACACTAAAAGTCAAAGAAGAAATTGAGAGACTCCTCGGAGCTGGCTTCATTCAGACTGCCAGGTATGTGGAGTGGGTCTTGAATGTAGTCCCAGTGGGGAAGAAAAATGGGAAGCTCAGGGTCTGCATTGACTTCAGAAACCTAAACTTGGCTACCCCAAAAGACGAATATCCAATGCCCATGGCCGATCAGCTCATTGATTCGGTCGCCAAGCACAAAATCTTGTCCTTTATGGACGGGCATTCAGGGTATAACCAGATTTACATCGCCGAGGAGGATGTCCTGAAGACAGCTTTTCGGTGCCCGGGGGCAATTGGAACCTTTGAGTGGATTGTCATGCCCTTCGGGCTGAAGAATGCAGGAGCTACCTATCAACGGGCAATGAATTCAATCTTCCATGATATGATTGGACAATTTATGGAGGTCTACATTGATGATGTGGTGGTAAAGTCTGATGATAACACCGAGCATTTGAGGGACTTGGAAAAGGCGTTCGAAAGAATGCGGGCTCACAAGCTGAAGATGAACCCTCTTAAATGTGCATTCGGCATCTCAGCAAGGAACTTCTTAGGTTTCTTGGTGTACCAGTGAGGGATAGAGATAGACAAGAACAAGGCTCTGGCTATCCAAGCAGCAAAGTCCCCAGCCAACAAGAAAGAATTACAAAGGCTACTCGGGCAAATCAATTTCCTAAGAATATTCATATCTAACTATGCCAGAAAGACTCAAGTATGGACCCTACTACTAAAGATCAAGACCGATGAAGAATTCAAATGGGAGGACAACCATCAACAGGCCTTTGAAGGGATCAAACAGTACTTGTCTATTCCTCTAGTATTAATGCCACCTAAGAAAGATATGTACCTTAAACTGTATATATCAGCATCTGATTGCTCAATAGAAAGTATGTTAGCTCAAGATAATAAGCAAGATAATGAGCATGCCGTTTATTGTTTGAGTAGGATTTTAACTCCAGTCGAACAGCGCTATGCGCCGATTGAAAAGTTATGTCTAGCATTGTATTTTTCATCACAAAAGTTAAGAACATATATGCTGCTTATTTATACCTATATCATATGTCAAACTGATGTGATTAAATATATGTTGTCAAGATCTATTATGAGAGGCCGAATTGGGAAATAAACCTTGGCCTTGATGAAATTTTCCATTCAACACCGACCACAGCAATCGGTCAAAGGCCAGGCCATAGCCAATTTTCTGGCTGATCACCCAGATCCTACTGATCTGGGAGATCTGTCACTGGCACCAAAGGTACTAAATACGTCCTTAGTCCCATGGACGTTGATCTTTGATGGCTCTAAGAATGCAGAAGGTGCTGGGGCCGGAGTGGTCATTGTATCGCCCAAATATAAAAAGACAAAGATGTCGTTTCGACTCGATTTCAAATGCACCAATAATCAGGCTGAATACAAGGCACTCATCATCGAACTAGAAATACTCAATGAGATGGGCGCATCATCTGTTTACATAAAAGGGGACTCGGGGCTGGTGATCGGACAAATATCAAACAAATTTCAAATAAAGAGTTGGGAGCTCTGCCCATTTCACTTAGTGGCTACTCAGCTTATGAATTCATTTGATGATATAAGTATGAGCTACATCCCTAGGTTAACAAATATAGAGGTCGATAAGCTAGCAAAAAAGGGATCAACCTCGTCAGCTAAAACAGGTTTAGAGGAGCAAGCTATTACGGTACAATTTCGATCGCTGCCATCCGTAGCAAAGAGAGGCTATACTACAACCGATTCTGTCTTGATGGAGGACGATGATTGGAGAATCCCAATCATTGAATATTTAAAGCACCCAAATGTGAGGGCAGACCAAAAAGTCAGACTGTTTGCAGTCCGATTTGTGGTACTTGATGGAGAACTATTCAAGAAATCCATCGGTGATGACGTGATCTTGAAATGCCTCGCGAATAAACAAGCCATGCAGTTAATGGTCGAGGTGCATGAAGGAATATCTGTGGAGCTCATCAGGGCGGTACCAAGATGAAGTGGCTTTTGAGAAGATATAACTATTACTAGCCGGGCATGTTAAAGGACTGCATCAGCTATGCCAAAGGGTACCAAGCTTGCCAAAAGCATGGCCCAATTCAAAGAGTGCCAGGCAGGGAGCTTCAACCTATCATCAAGCCCTGGCCATTCAGAGGATGGGCCATGGATTTGATTGGAAAGGTTCTCCCACCTTCATCAGGCCAGCATTGATTTATTTTAGTAGCTACGGACTACTTTACTAAGTGGGCCGAAGCAATACCATGCAGGACGGTGACTCAGACTACAATAATTAAATTTATTAAGGAACATATAATACACCGGTTCGGTCTACTAGAGACCATAATGGCCGATCAAGGCTCTGTGTTTACAGGCACAGAAATCATGGCCTTTACAGAAAGCAGAGGGATTACCATTCTCAATTCCACTTCTACTATGCTCAGGCCAACGGACAAGCCGAGTCAACAAACAAGATCCTCAAAGGGATCATTGATAAAATGATAAACGATAACCCAAGGGAATGGGACAAGCTACTGTCTGAAGCACTATGAACTTACTGGACCTAAAAGGTCCAGTACTAGGGTCACTCCGTTCATGCTGACCTACGGGCACGATGTTATGCTACCTATGGAGGTCACAGTCCGATCTACCAAGAGAGCATTGTAAAATCAGCTTGAGCATGCTGAATACACTGAGGCTATGATAGGTGAGTTATAAGGGCTTGATAAAACAAGATTGGCGGCTCTAGACTCATTAAAGGTACAAAAGCTACAAGCAGCCCGAGCGTACAATAAGAGAATGAAAAAAAAAATCTTTCTGCACGGAGGATTTGGTTTGGAAGGCCGTCTTGCTTATCAGAGATAAGGACAACCAATATGGTAAATGGTCGGTCAATTGGGAGGGTCCTTTCATCGTTCATCAAGTCAAGAGAGGTGGAGCATACAGGCAGCGCGATGTTGATGGAATGGTCCATGCCAGGCTAATAAATGGTCAGTATTTAAAGTCTTATTATCCTACTTTGTGGGAAACTATTGACTTGGATTATAAACTGAATCCAGATTTAGAGTATGATCTACTTATTAATTATGAGCCTGAGAGCGATTAATCAAAAATCCACAATTATATTAAATGCTAAGCACAACTTACCTACAGGTTCAGTTCAAAAGAAAGTGAATGTATATATATTTACAAGTACAAAAGGTAAGAATCGACCTCTAGGCTGATTCAAAATTCCTAAGTTTTGTCTTCAGGTCTTCCCAGGTTTGCTAAGCCCCAGCCCTATCCTGTTTGGCCTTGTCAAGTTTTTGGGACCAGGCACGGGAAACTAGAAGATTAGCCTGTAGCTGGGCATTACACTTCTGGCATCTCCTCCAAGTTGGGCCAGAACCCCATCCACCTTCACTAGCGCTACATCATTTGTGATGACCTTGGCCTCGCATTGTTCCAGTGGTGCCCTGAGAGTAGCAATGCGAGCCTGCAACCAGGCGTCTAGAGCTATTACTTGAGACTGAGATGTTTTTCCAGCTTTGCACTTGCATGGTCTTGGCAGCCTAGAGAAACTGTACTGCTTTCCGCCGAGCACCAAAATGGAGTTCTGCTTCGGCCTGAATAGTTGAGGCCGATCGCTCTAAGAGACGGCAGCTTGGTAGTCTTTCTTGAATCTCCTGTATTAGAGAAAGCTACCCGTCTAACAAGGAACAATCGGCTAGAACTACTCTCAAGGCAGCATCCACATCAGTAGTAGGTGGGAGGCTAGGTAGGTCTTGGGTAACTAGCCCAATGAGGAAATCCTTCGACCGTTGAAGGCTTGTAGGAGAAACAGGTTGGGGTTCAAGAGGACCCAAGTCAAACACTCCAAGGTCCAAGCCGCTGAAAAAATCGTCAAAAGGTATAAACGGCTCTGGACCAAGAGGAACGGCATGTTCAAAAGATTCAGAGAAAGGGTTAGTAAGGTTAGTGTTAAAGGCTAGAGAGAAAAACAGCCCGGATGAAAAGGGAAAGTACCTGGCCAGGCAGTGATATTGAGGTCGAGGTGTCTTATGGAAAAACGACCTCGCCGCTTGGTTGAGAAGTGGACGATGTGAGTGGTTGTTGGTTTGCCTCAATTGGGGGTGCCATAATGGCATCCTCCAATGGGACCCTAACTCCTTTACCCATTGTCTGAGCAGCCTCAGCACTAGCCAAGGTTTCTGCTGCAGCAGGCTTTTCATTACTTAAGTTTGAAGAAGTTGCTTGAGTAGAAGAGGCTGGGTCGGCCATGGTCATTTCCTATACACTCTTAGAGGCCAATCCCATGAAAATTGGGGAATCAGCCCGACCAGATGTATCAGCATTGGTCCTTTCTTCTACCAGTTAAACCATTTGGTCAACTTCTTTGGTGGCCTCCACAGTGGAATCACCCCCGAGCACGTCCTCACTGCTGGAGGAAAGGACTACCTACTCTGGGATGCTGCCCCCAGTAGGATCAACGTTCTCGTCCCCGTCCGAAGGGTTCAAGGGTGGTAAGATATGGAGAGGCATAACCCTCACTACAACGTGCTCGAGGTAGGCCACCGCTTGAGTAGGAGAAGATGGGAGATTGGCGAAAAGGCCTGAGGAATGAGCTGCTTGTGACTGTGTGCCCTGCTCGGTCAGGTTCTCCCCTGAACCCTTGTCCACAAGCTGAAATAGAGAAAAAAGGGGATTAGAAGTGTGATGTGTTTAATCGGACTGCAAGGCAGGGAAGAATAGAGTAATACCTGAGTTGAGGCTGGTGCTTGTTTCTACTTCTTCTTTGGTCCTGACACCAGTGCTTGCTTACTGGCCGGCCTCTTTGCCACCTGTTTTCGTCGGGCTGGCGTCGTTGCTACAATAGGTACATTGACCTCTGTGGCCGATGACATGGTGAATTGAAGAAGGGCCTCAGTAGCGGTGCCCTTGAATATTTGGGTAGCTCGATCGGACCACCACTTGATGAACTCCTTTAATACAACGGTCGGTTGGAGAACGGAGCAAACTTGAATGCTACTTTTAGTTTGTCTGAGCGCTCTTTAATCTTCTTCACCTGCCCGTCGTTCACAATAAGGCCACGTTCCACCCAGTCAACATTTACAATTATGGTTGGTGGAACGGGCACCAGTTGAGAAAGCCTGAACTGACGGGCATAAAACGGAGCAAAGTGTTAGGGATATATACTAAAAGCCATGCTTTATGTAGTTGATTTATTATTCATTTAATAAAATCAGTTGATCCATTTTTATGAGAATCTGTGTGGGCAATGTTTGTATTATATTATTTATTTAATATTATGCATGTGTGTCTCTCATTCTATATGTAGGTGGTTTGGTGTGTAGAGTTCGGCTTACACATGGAAGATCAGGCCATCAGATATTATAGAATGTAAGATTTTAGTTTACAGTCTTAGATGGGATTGGACACACCATCGGTAGGACTGCATCATGGTGTTGTAGTAGGTTTGTCTTGACTGCGGGAAACGGTATAGTTTCAACTCACCATGCTGGTACATTTTGTGTATTAAACAGGACCAACTTGGGGTAATTATCTTTATACTGACTTATAAGATAATTAATACCTCATGGCTATTATGAGTGCTTATGCTCTAAATCCTAATTTAATTTATAGACATGTACATTTGATATTTATACTTTGATCCCTAAAAGGGTGAGATCCTTAAATGGGTCAATATCTCATTGGATTGGGTGGCAATATTAATTGTGTGGTGGATATTAATTAATGATGGAATCCATGTCTCAATTTTGGGATTGATGATATCCCCTTGAGAAAGCTTATAAGTTTTGATTATGTCAAACCCTACAGGTGGATTTTGTATCCGACATATCAGATAAGTTAAGCAGAGGATCTCAAGGAATTTTAAGAAATTAATTAAATATGATTGTCAGTAATTATATTTAATTAATGGATATCTGTAATCTTAACATGGGGAGATAATAAGCATTTAATAACATGGAGCTCGAAATATTTTTTTGAGATAAGGGTAGGAGTGCAATTATAATTCTTTAGTGGTATGAATTATAATTTATGGAAATAGGAATCTGATTCAGTTCGAATTAGGGTTTCCTAATTCCATAAGGAAGCCTATTCCTTATTGACTTCTTATGGTCCCTATCGTAGCCTATATATATGCTGCCTTGGCTCTTCTCTCAGGTTGCATGATTTCATATTCTAAGCTTTCCTTGACCTCATAGCTTTCTTCTAGAAGGGTTTCCACCAAACCCTAGTCTCTGTGAGCATTCAAGAGACATAGGAGTGTAGATCGCTAGCATCGGATAACGCTCACTAAAAGAGCTTCGGACTGCTCGATACTGATCGAAAGTTGCTGAATTTTTTACACAACGTTCCTGACGTCGAGACGGAGTTGCTGTTAAAAATTCAAGTAAATCGGAGATCGTTTGATCCTCCTGACGAACACATCTTTGTCGGATCAATGTGATCAGGATTGAATCGTCACAGCAATCAAAGAAAGTGTTATAACTGGGAATAGAAAATAGAACGTAAAGAGGGAAGAGCAGAAAACTAAAAGGATTTCGAAAGAGCCCACACTCAGTTCGATATTCTGGCAGCAAAGGAATACGGTAGAAGATCGTGAGCTGTTATCGAGCCCATGTTCTCGATTCGTCTACTACAGCAATCCAATTTTGCAGTTCAAGGTAACCCTAGTTCCGCCCTTGTAGGGTTATTATAGATTTCATGAAATTTTTTGCAGTACCAACTTATACGCACTGTCAACGGATTCTGGGAATGCAGTTTCCTAACACAAAGTAGTACTCGACACCACATTTGTTGTTAGCAGAAGGGATGCTAGGGCTAAAGATTATGTCCCTAGCTACCAAGTAACTAGAGAAGATTTCATTATAAGAAGACTGGGTGCCCGGGCCCCAGTTAGTAGGGTTGTTGGGAAGTTGTAGAAAGGTGGGGAAATGAAGATAAGAGAAGGGAGTGAAAAGAGGGGTAGCCCGATTAGCGTACTCCTCGTAAAAGAACGAAAAACACTCCTCGAAGGAGTGGAAAATAGGGGTAGTGTCCATGAAGTGGACAGCAAAAATGAGAATGTTGTCCAGTTGGCGGGCAGCTAGCCGAAGTTGTTAAAAGTATGAATGGAGCCAAAGTTATCCATATCGGGCTTCCTCTAGCACTGAAGCCCAATTGGATGAAATCGGTCACTCCACGAACCAGGTGAGCCCATACCAAGGTGGCCAGAGCCAAAGGTTTTCCGGAGGCTAGGGCCAAAGCCAGAGTGGTGTACTCCTTAGTTATGTCCTGACTGGCTGAACAGAAGAAAAACCTGTTCAGCCAGTAAATGAGAAAAGTAGTGTGCTCTGCGTCGGTCACATCTGTCCCTTCTTTGCCCATGGAGGCGGTCAGAAAGCCTCCAAAGGCTATAATCGGCCTATAAGTGTCATGCTCTGGATCCATACATGTGAACCTAGGACACGTGGCACGCCACCAAAGCCTTCAAACACTAAGTTAAGAATGAAAAGAAAGGAAAACAAGCACTTTTATACCATTACGTTAGACAAATCAAGCCCAAGGGAAAAATGATCATTAATTAGAAATATAAAATTTTATACCAAAAGATAGGTTTTTGAGTCCCAGTTCTAACGCAAAAAAACGGCGCGCGAATCCGAGTTTTCTAGAGAGAGTTATGCCCATTTCCGTAAAAGTTGACAGTACAGCAAAATGACCTGCGAATCGATCCGCCTCAAAATCGGATTGATCCGGTTTTGACAGAACCCCATTTTTGGCCCTCCAGAAGTGCCGGATCGATCCTTCAAGACCCGGATCGATCCGGATTCTGCAGCACTCAATTTACCACAAAATCCCCTATTCTCCAGATTCCTAACTTCCTCAAAACCAAACCAAACCTCATGAAATTTTCCAAAACTATTTCAAAACCATTCTAAAATCATTCCAAACCATTCCCAAGATATATTAACATGTTTGTAAACATTAAACAAGATCTCCAAAATGCTACAACACTCATAAATTCCCAATTCAACACAAACCAACCAAAACACATGATTCTCGATCCAAATTCCTAACTAACATACCCAAATCATAAAAATAAGAGTTTGGAAGGTCCCAACACGATTCTAAGCTCCGGTTACAACATTTATATACGTTTTGGAGCGACAAAATAAGAACCCAACATAGCCAACTAAGTTTAACATGCTCCCAACTTAATCCATACATACCCGGATTACACCGAAATTACAAGTTTTGAACAAAAACAACTATAACACATGGAACTACAATATACACAAGCTTCTTTGATACCACGCTCCCAAATCACCTCCCCCGGATTCTCGCCGTCGTGCTCACCTACAGTGGTTATTCAATAAACACTACAATATATAAGTTATATGCTTAGTGAGAGATATCAATCAAGCACACGGATGACATGTCAATGCTTATTTTCAACTCAACAAATAAAAATGATCTCCGGATAAGCAAGTATTTCCTCCGCCACTATCTGCAAGTCTGTGACTCCCCCAATAGTCCACGGCACAAGCTAATGACCCACGCCACACATGCGCAGTCCAATGTCGTTGTCGGCAACAATTGGTCGTCACCACGGAACAATCTCATGGCGGATTCATACGAGCTTCCCTTTTACCCAAATAGACAACTAAACATGCTCACATAAACATATCAGCATGCTTTTCACAAAATCATAGCTAAACATGAGTAATTAAGCTAAATAGGCATGTTATTAACACTCAAAGAACATAAACATGAATCTCATCCCAAACATAAGATTGAAACCACTCACCTCAAGAATTTCGCTCATAATAGCACAATTATGACCCTAACAAATTCCGGTGTAATTCCTATATACAAATTATAAGTTATGAGCTAAACTCTCGAATTGGGGAGCAGAAAAACTGTCTCAGAATTTAATAACACTAGTACCACTGCGTTAGACTCACCTCCAGGAGTTCGAATATGTAGCCCGTTTTGAAAACCAACGTCGTTAAGCGCGTAAATCGGCGTCATGAACGTCGGTGGAACTTCCGTCGACATTTTCATTCCATCTTTTCTCTATAAATTCCCTTTGATGTATTGCTTTGATGAAGAAGACTCTTAGTGAGTCATGAAGCCATGTGTCAATATCATGTAATTCCAAGTTTTAATTCTATTATAGCCTCTCCAAGGTTTTATAAGTTTTGCGTTTATACCCCTGCTAGTTATAATGAAACTTATTAAAACCATCCCAAACTTAAATGAGTGTTTGTCTATATCACGTATGGGTCCTATAAGTGGTGCCACATAATATTATGAAGTTGCTAATTAACCTACTAATTATGCAACGTGTTCATTTCGCCCTCACAAAGGTATCCCTATCGGACCACAGAAGTGGTCTCTAATAATTAGCACGTTAATTCAACAACATAATATAATAATCACATATGCCTTAATAAACATTTAAGCATATAAGAATTATTTTTCCATATCCATCCCATCACACAGGGACCTCTCATAACTGTCCCAAGATGGGACTGCCACTTTGGCCTATCTTTGGGTTCCAAACTGGACACCCCTAATCATCCTAGTGAGTTAATACTCACTTAACACATATAATCACATCATTCTTATTATGTTAATGATGCATGCTAAAGTAATTACATATAGCCCGCGGGAGTGGGTGTTACATTTCTCTCCTCCTTAAAAAGGAGTTTGTCCACAAACTCGTTGTACGATAGAAAAACTAGTTAGAGATAGTCCTCACACAAATTATACACTTCGTTACTCACAGTTTCCTCAACACCATAACAAAGAGAACAACTGTGTTCCTCAATGCTCGATCTTCTGAGTTCAAGAATTCAACTGAATGCCCCATATAATTCAAATCTTTTTTATTTTCCCACAGTTCACATGCCATCACCTAACTCAATTTCTATCAACGATGTCGTAATATTGACATATAGAATGCATTACTCACATTAGTCACCTCTAATAACCGTTGAATTGATAAGCCGTTACTCCCTATACTATTGTATAATTTTTAAACACTCCATGCCTCGTAAGACATCTTTCTGATATCCGACTAAACTGTCAAACTTTATCACAATAAGCATTTGCTTCAAATCACACATAGACATTCATAATATGCCTTTCAAGATTCAGATTACCCCTTTTCAATTCAAATATTCTGATACGACTCGAATATTTCTGCATTTAACATCATAAGAGTCAACTCTTCAGATAACTTCATTATCTTTTCTCACATAATATAATAAACCCCAACACAATCTTATTCAAAAACTCATGCCCATTCAATCAAATTGTTCCCAACTCCTTTGACTTTAACGGTCTTGTTAATTCTCACGAAATCCATAGTTAAATATCTTCATTCCCATACGGTTACTATTAAAATACTAGTAGCCTTATAAGCTTTGATATCCCGGTCTTTATTCTCTGATAGATTAAACACCCAATCATGCTATAGATATCAATCATAGTACCAATCATCAAATTACTTTTATTCCCATAATAACTTCTATTTTCTATCTGTCTTCCTTGAGTAACACCATGTTTATACCATTTTCGTATGCACATCCGAATCAACCAAATAAAAACGTACCATACCCACCAAATTTCTTGTCAACTTCAACTCAAATATTGGTTCCTACATTGACCATTTCCAAGTAATAATAGATTTCACATTTTACTGCTTAAGAAGATACTTCTAATTTCCCTTGATAATGAGAGTTTTAGACATTTACTTGCGCCAATATTATCATACTTCAGCTCAACCAAATAATTGCTAATGAACCCCTAATCAAATACTGAATAATCTTTGTCGTCCGCTTTCAAAGTCATAAACAACCCCCTTGTAATCAATATAAGTCTCAAATATTTTCCTTGTGCAAATAATATTGTATTCCAACCCAATAGAATAATTGCTACCAAAACCCCAAACATATATATCAAATAATAATAATCCTTGTAGTGTTTTTTTTATTAACATAAGCAATTTCCTTGTCGTGTTTTGTCAACACCAAACCCAAATTCCTATGCGATGTTTTATTTATTATTTTATGATTCTCTCAATCTTCGATAGAACACACAAAGTAAATATCATCCCCAGAACAACTTCTGAGTTCTTAAAATTCCTTCGTACTTTCGAATCTGCACAACCACAATTCTCTTTCTACGTAATACCTTCCTCGTTATCACCATACCAAACAAATCCCAAACCAACTTCCAATAATAACTATTCAACTTCTAGTTAACCCCAACTGTTTCTTTTTTCTTTTCTTTTTTTCCATTCTTGAACCTTAGACAACATCTCACAATTTTTACATATACCAAAATATAACATACTTAAAAGTATTTCCAATAATCATAGATTGTTTCTCAAATTTTTTTTAGAAACAATATAGATAACCCAAATTACAAAATTTTCAACCAAATCAATTTCTGAATAACGCTTGAAATAACAACACGTAGTTTTATAATTTAATAGATCATAAAACTATGTAAAATATTTCTAGTAATTTTAGGAAAACCCCCTTTTGTTGTTTGTTTTTTTTTTCACCTTAAAATACCACAATCCCCAACGTCCACAACTGAAAGGAACCCCCACGGTATGCGTTACTGAGAGCACAGTATCTATTGCTTCACCCTTATACCCCGTCCACCATTCCATACTATCTCTTTTCCTTTCATTTCCCCATTTCTAAGAATAAGTCATCCATTACTCTAAACCCATATTTCTTCAACCGTTCTATCCTTTTTTTTTTTAATTACCTGAATATTAGTCCACCACAATTAATCAAATAATCTCCCACTTGCGACTTCAAATACTTATCCTCACCGATAATACCAACACTTCTCACAACAACCTATCTGGCTAAGTAAATCCCTTACCCCAAATAATACTCATGATTCCGCTTCTAATTCATTTAACACCATAACTATCATTCAACTCAACTCTGTACTTGAAATACCAGCCCATCTCTAATTTCACTCTAACAACAGCTCAACATCCTCTATTAGTCAAACCTTTAGCAAGCATACTAAATCCACCATAAGATGTTATTTTTGCTTCAACCACATCTCTCAATTCTGTCTTGATATCTCCCATACTAGTTACCATACAGAAATCCCTGATGAAACCCCTTTCGATAAACCCATATACTATCATAATATGACATCGCCAATAATCTCGAATCCGCAATGAATTGCAATTTAGAACACTTCACTTACATAAGAAATAATCATAACATACGTACCTAATAAAATAGCAGCAACCAAACTCGATGTTGAGAGATTCCTCAATGAAGTACAAATAGACATATAAACCCAAAACTTCTTATCACCCCATTAATCTTCACAGTACTTCTCATTTCCGTTATCCCTCTCTACCATAAACTCATAAACTCTTGAATTCTTTTGAGCATTTCAAAAAATAATATTCACTATTTTCTTCCACAATATTAAGAATTGTAACTTTTAGTATTAAACTTTCTAACATACCCTCGAGACACACAATAATTCAATTTGTGAACAACTTGAAGATATTCACTACAAGAAAAAACCCTTTTTATGACTTTTTTAATTTTGGGCTAATGACTATTTAAAGAAAAGAGCCATAAACTTCTCATTCTTTTCTTTTTCTAGGTAATTCATATTTTTACAATTTAAGAAATTAAAATTATATACTTGTTATATAGAATCTAATACATTGATTTTTATTTTTGTTTCAGTGTTACACAGTTAGACTACATGGAACAATTATTGGAATTAAGGCGATGTACTAGCGGTGATTGAAGAATTTAAATAGACATTAATCTTTTTTTTTTTTAAACAATGTTACATATACATTATTGGTTTGTTGGTTTAATACATACTTAGTGGTTACTGTTACATTTTTCTTGTACATGACTAATTACTAAATTGATGAATGCAAATTTTGGTTAGAAGGAAGATGGTATTTGAATATGGTTCTTGAGCTGATTTGTATGTATATATTCTGAATTGTGTAACATGTTTTGATGTATTTGAATTGTGTAATTTTTTATTATTGGGTTATTAACAAAACATTTTTTTAAAAAATGTGTTTTACATTATATATGACTGTTTCATAAAATAAAATAAAAATAAAAAATAAAAAACAAATCATAAATTAGCAGCAGTTCAAGTAAAATCATAAATAGTGTGATTATTTATGACTTTTTACAAATTATTTATGATTATTTTAAAGATTATTTATGACTTTTTAAAAGGTTATTTAAGACTTTTTAAAAATTTATTTATGACTATTAAAAGGTTATTTATGACTCTTTTAAAGATTATTTATGATTTTTTAAAGGTTATTTATGACTATTTTGAAGACTATTTATGACTGTTTAAATTTCATTTATGACTTTTTTTTAAGATTATTTATGACTTTTTAAAAGGTTATTTATGACTTTTTTGAAGATTATTTATGGCGTTTTCAAAAGATTATTTATGACTGCATCAATTTAAAAATAGTCACAAATAATTTGAAATCTCTCATTTTTTATGTCTTTTTTTAAGAACTATTGTAAAAGTAATAATTATTTATGACTTTTTTAACAAACTCGAACTTATTTATGACTGTAATGTTATGACTTTTTTTGAAGCTTAAAAAAAATCATAAATATACATTTATGACTTTTTTTTAAAATCATAACAAAGGTTTTTTGTTGTAGTGATTACACAAACACCCTTCTTTAACCTCCTCAAAGCACTCAAAGCACCAATGACATCCAAGTTCCCCATGTTCCCAAGACCACTTATATAGAATATAAAATGTTATCAAACTGAAGAAATACTTCTACTGGAAACAAACCAATACTCTACTCGTTTCACAATAAGAACATGATACCCTGGTTTGATAACTAATCGAAGAGAATACAAAAATAGAAGCTCCATATAGAAAGTGAGAGATAACTCACGATAACAGAACATGCGTTCATAATACCCACAATAATAATATTCCACTAAATCTTTAATATCCATAACTATAGATTTGACATTGAAGGTCAAATTAATAATAGAAAATCCTTCATAAGAGAGAGCTTTATATATCCCAATTATAGCCCAAACATAATAGATGGTCTTCACCCATAATATACTCGAGCCTATAAAATATAATATACGAAAGGAACAATTCATACCTAATACCATACTCAATACTTCAAAAATCCGCCTTGAGCCGATCCCCTCATAACAATACCATAGAACTATACTGATTTAATAACCCAACTCTTGCTTTAAAGTTCTGCATTTACTAATAATATCCCATACCCTTTCCAACTTCGTAATTACCCTTCTCACAGTTACTTTACAGAAACTGCTAATGAACCCTCTTGTCATTTACCATCAAACCCATACGACTGAAATCACCCAACAATAAAGTTATCTCAACTCTTCAACATAAACCCTTTTGTTTTTCATACTAATACAATACTCTTTTCCTCGGTTCAGTTTTATCCGTCTTGAAGTATATTCAA
Organism: Hydrangea macrophylla; assembly: GCA_033977485.1. NCBI lineage: Eukaryota > Viridiplantae > Streptophyta > Magnoliopsida > Cornales > Hydrangeaceae > Hydrangea > Hydrangea macrophylla. The sequence goes on along the minus strand of CM066987.1, from coordinate 17,506,260 downwards.
AATATTTTCAATAACCCAATCCCACCAATCTAATTTCTCCTCATTACCATATATATCAAAATGTATCTTGCACCATGCAACATAAATACTTTGCATGCAATGCCAATATGACATGCAACAATTAAATTTCAATTTCTTAACACAACATCATTATCCATATGCATTCATGTAATGCATCTAATTACTCGTCCTAGTCACGTTCTCTAAAGTCGTCATCTCTCGTACCCAAAGTTCTAAGTCTATTGCTCTAATACCACTAAATTTCACACCCCGGATCCACACATGTGAACCTAGGACACGTGGCACGCCACCAAGGCCTTCAAACACCAAGTTAAGAATGAAAAAAAGGAAAACAAGCACTTTTATATCATTATGTTAGACAAATCAAGTCCAAGGGAAAAATGGTCATTAATGAGATACAAAATATTTATATCAAAAGATAGGCTTTTGAGTCCCGGTTCCAATGCAAAAAACAGCATGCGAATCCGAGTTTTCTAGAGAGAGTTATGCATGTTTCCGTAAAAGTCGACAGTGCAGCAAAATGACCTGCGGATCGATCCGCCCCAAAACCGGATCGATCCGATTTTGACAGAACCCCATTTTTGGCTCTCCAGAAGTGCCAGATCGATCCTCTCAAGACCCGGATCGATCTGGATTTTGCAACACTCAATTTACAGCAAATCCCCTGTTCTGCAGATTCCTAACTTCCTCAAAACCAAACCAAACTTCATGAAACTTTCCAAAACTATTTCAAATCCATTCTAAAATCATTCCAAACCATTCCCAAGATATATTAACATGTTTGTAAACATTAAAAAAGATCTCTGAAATGCTACAACACTCATAAATTCCCAATTCAACACAAACCAACCAAAACACATTATTCTTGATCCAAATTCCTAACTAACATACCCAAATCATAAAAACAAGAGTTTGGAAGGTCCCAACACGATTCTAAGCTCCGGTTACAACATTTACATACGTCTTGGAGCGACAAAACAAGAACCCAACATAACCAACTAAGTTTAACATGCTCCCAACTTAATCCATACATACCCGGATTACACCGAAATTACAAGTTTTGAACAAAAACAATTATAACACATGGAACTACAATATACACAAGCTTCCTTGATACCACGCTCCCAAATCACCTCCCCGGATTCTCGCCGTCGTGCTCACCTACAATTTGTCATTCAATAACTACTACAATATATAAGCTATATGCTTAGTGAGAGATATCAATCAAGCACACGGATGACATGTCAATGTTATTTTCAACTCAACAAATAAAAATGATCTTCGGATAAGCAAGTATTTCCTCTGCCACTACCCGCAAGTCCGCGACTCCCCCAATAGTCCACGGCACAAGCCAATTACCCACGCCACACACGTAAGGTCCAATGCCGTCGTCGGCAACAAGTGGTCGTCACCACGGAACAATCTCATGGCGGATTCATACGAGCTTCCCTTTTACCCAAATAGACAACTAAACATGCTCACATAAACATATCACCATATTTTTCACAAAATCATAGCTAAACATGAGTAATTAAGCTAAATAGGCATGTTATTAACACTCAAAGAACATAAACATGAATCTCATCCCAAACACAAGATTGAAACCACTCACCTCAAGGATTTTACTCCTAATAGCACAATTATGACCCTAACAAATTCTGGTGTAATTCCTATATACAAATTACAAGTTATGAGCTAAACTCACGAATTGGGACGCAGAAAAACTGTCTCAGAATTTAATAAGACTAGTGCCATTGCGTTAGACTCACCACCAGGAGTTCGAATATGTAGCCCGTTTTGAAAACCAACGTCGTTAAGCGCGTAAATCGGCGTTGTGAACGTCGGTGGAAATTCTGTCAACATTTTCGTTCCATATTTTCTGTGTAAATTCCCTTTGATGTATTGCTTTGATGATCAAGACTCTTAGTGAGTGATGAAGCCATGTGTCAATATCATGTAATTCCAAGTTTTAATTCTATTATAGCCTCCCTAAGGTTTTATAAGTTTCGCGTTTATACCCCTGCTAGTTATAATGAAACTTATTAAAACCATCCCAAACTTAAATGGGTGTTTGTCTATGTCACATGGATCCTATAAGTGGTCTCACATAATATTATGAAGTTGCTAATTAACCTACTAATTATGCAACGTGTTCATTTCGCCCTCACAAAGGTATCCCTATCGGACCATAGAAGTGGTCTCTAACAATTAGCACGTTATTTAAACAACATAATATAATAATCACATATGCCTTAATAAACATTTAGGCACATAAGAATTATTTTTCCATATCTGTCTCATCACACAGGGACCTCTCATAACTATCCTAAGATGGGACTGCCACTTTGACCTATCTTTGGGTTCCAAACTGGACACCCCTAATCATCCTAGTGAGGTAATACTCACTTAACACATATAATCACATCATTATTATAATGTTAATGATGCATATAAAGTAATTACATATAGCACGCAAGAGCGGGTGTTACAATAAGACACGGCCCCATCTTTGACAGACTCCTGTGGGGGTAAGTGAAGCTGGCCGTGCCGACGTCCGGGCCGGGCATAATCTCGGGCCCATGAGGATGCAGCCCAAGGAGATAACTGACATCTTTGACTGTTGGGCCCATCGGACCACAACGGAAGAGAAACCCGTTGCAAGAAGGAGACCAGAACAGGAGGGGAGAGAAGATGAGCGGTCGGTCTATTTCCAATCTAGACCAACTAAGCATGATGACATCGTAGATGCCTGCTTGTTTCCAAACATCGGCCTTAGAGGCCGATACCCTGACTACCCACTTGTCCCTGTCTGTAGCAGGGGTGGGCCAGCCCTTAATTGGGTGTGTAGCAGTCCAGACCTTACTCCAGTTAGCAGGTAACTTGAGGAATGGTTCATTCTCCACCGACGGAAAGTAAGAATTGAAGGCTGCCGGAGGATCACCGCGAAACACCGTGTCAGGGCCAGGCACTGCCGGGGTACCATTAGAAGTGCTGTAGGGGTGAAGCTTTCAGTAGATATCTCTAAAGTGTGGGCTTTAGCCAGTGCCCTCACCTCTCTGCATCAGTTTTGGGGAGGAGGAGCATCTAGAAAGGTCTTCTTGCCCTTGGAAGCGGTCGCCGAAGTAGTTTTGGGGGCAATTACAGAGGGTGGTGATGATGTTTACTCGCCGAAAAAGATGGGGATCCTTGGAGGGGAAAGTTTTGGGTTTCTAGAGATAGAAAGAGGAAGACGCAGATGAAAGAAGAAGGTGAAGAGATTTTGAAATCTCATCACTTTATACACACAACATTAAATGAGCAATGACTGGTGGGTTTCTCGAGATCTGACAGTCTCTGCATGGTGGACACAAGGCAGGTTCAAATTCAAAACGTCACATCAACCGAGCGCGGGACGTTTGATATGTCCTTTTGGGGGCAATTGTTTGCACCCAAAAAATCGCCAAAGGTTTGTAAGCTTGAATGGAGTGTTGAGATGGGTTTGGGAGTGGTCGACCCAAAGATTGCAAAGGCCCATCAGGCTCAGGGGGTGAGCATTACGCAGTCTAGAAAGACAAGACTATTGTCTTAAGTTTAACCGGAGCCTGATGGATAATATTAGTGACAAGCATGACGATCAGACATTTTGTTAGGAATGAATGGTAAAGGCCGGCTACATAAGCCCGATTGTTCATAAAGCGTTCGTAAGACTGTCATCGGGCATGAAAGTCAGAAAGCATGACAAAGTAGTGAAAGCTGCAAGCCTGATCTGACAGAAGATGTGATAATGTGAGCCCGGTAAGCCAAGCGTGGAAGGCGGTTCCACTCTTAGCTGTCATAGTGGCGTTATCCTAATTTTAAGGAAGCAGAGTCTGTTTGGGAAAGGAATCTGATCACGTCCAGCTGATATGGAAGGCTAATCCCTGAGATACTGGGATTGATTCAGTCAAGATTGAGATAAGGCAGGACTTGGATATTAAGAAAGATTCTACAATCAATCAACCTGCTTGGAGCGCAAGTCAAGGAGTCATTGACTTATCAGAATTGTTTAGGGCCGCTATAAATCAGCAGGCCGGCCAACATTGAAGAGGACTCCGCGTCATCTCGATAAACCGCATTCAACAGAACTCATACAGCATTCAAAGCATTCAAATATGTGTTATCAATCGTTCTTTATCCATAGCAAATAGGTTTGTCCTTTTTTGTTATCGTTTTTCATTCTTTGGACAAATCAGAGCTTGTTCTGATCTTGTTCTTTGGTTATATGTTTTATTCTCCAAATACTTAATAAAATCTGTATTTTATTAATCATTTGTGATTGTTTACCTAGTAAACCTTGGCATTATTTGGCTTGTGCGCTTCAGTATTGTCAAAGGATTTTTTATGATGGTACTTTACTACTCATCACACACAATCACTTTATTTAGAAGTCAGATCTGAAAGCCTTGAATATCACTCACTCAAGCAGATAGGAAATTAGTTTGCACACACACACACACACACACACACACACACACACACACACCAAGCCCGTTTGGCTCTGACACGCCCACGCAAAACTATAACAAACAAACACAAAGATTATCAATATCTTAATAACATTAACAATTAAGAGAATGTTAGTTTTCTGACGGTTTCTAACGGCTAGTTGATTTGTTGGGAGAATCTATTATGAAAACTTGAGAATCAGGGACGTTCTCGTAATATCTGATACTTTAGTGGTGTAACTATAGAACCCTCATAAGAGGTTAGTGTAATTTATTTTAAAGTTATGTACTTCAAATTATTTGTAAATATATATATATATACATATAGTCAGGCTCTAAAGAGGGCGCCCTTTTTTTTCTTAAAGAGAGGATCTCTGTTTTGGCCGTCAGATCGTGTTTTCATTAATGGCAGTTTTGTCATTTCACAGTTTTTAAATACAATCCGACGGTCAAAACAGATGCCCTCTTTTTAATAAAGAGAGGGCGCCCTCTTTAGAGAATCTTTGTATATTCATATATATATATATATATATACTTTATTGTACTTATTTTAATCTTAACAAGATAATAGAAACATATTTTACCCATTTGAAAGTGCATGATTTTAATAGGTTAGCATGTCCATATCTAATCGATGATGTGAATTGTTTCTCTCCGACCCCACGTATGTGTGTACATAGATTGGTTAGATACAGATGACAAAATAATAAATATATGCAAATAAATACTTGGGTAAATATCACCTACCTCTCTTGAGATTTAGCCTTAATACACACACCTTTCCTCATATTTTAAGAATCTCACTTACCTCCTTTATTTTTAAATTTTAGTATTAGTTTCCCCCCTCCCTTCAACAAATCATTACAAAATTTAAGGGAATCTAATACTAAAATTCATAAATAAGGGAGGTAAGTGAGATTCCTGAAATATGAGGGGAGATATGTGTATTAGGGTCAAACCTCAAGAAATGCTGGTGATATTTACCCTAAATACTTTGATAGAAATTGTTTTGAGCAAAGCTATATTTAAAATCATGGTAAGGTAAAGAAAGTGACTTATGTCCCCCTATCATATGCCATGAACCTAAAAATATTATGACGGACACAATTGGGAATTTTGGATTTGCTTTGCCCCTAGTTTGTAATAGTTTGAGCTTTTTTTTTTTTGATATGGGGGAGGAGGACGAGATTCGAACATTGAACCTATGCATTGTAGGGGACTTATATATGCCAAGCTCTTTGCTACTTGAGCTATAGCAAAGATGATAATGTAATTACAACCATTAGAAATTTCATTCCAAACATAACTTTATCTTTAAAAAAAAGGGTAAATTAATACACTACCCCCTTGAACTAAGACCATTTTTCACTAACACCCTCTAAACTTTAAATTGAATAGACTCACATCCTGAACTATCCAAAATAAACAAACTCACCCCCTAAAGAAGGGATTTTAGCGTCAACAAAACACAGTTTCGAGAGTGAGTTTATTCAATTTTAAAGTTTATGGGGTGTTAGTGAAAAACAGTCATAGTTCAAGAAGTGTTACTGTAATTTACCCAAAAAATTGGGTTAAGATGAAGGCGAGTACACTTGTTATGACTGTAAATTTTTGTTGAATGATCTCTTACTTTCTTTCGCGGATTTGAAAAAACAAAATTAAAAAGAAGTATAAAACCAGAAAAAAAAAATATAAAAAAAAATAGTTCTTATCCTAGTATTTCTTTATGCACTTGCATAATATTTGAATTTATTTTTTCTAAAAAATATTAGAACCTCAAGAAAAAAGGAAGAGAATCACTCAAACAAATTAGAATTCAAAATTTTGAATTACTTCGTTTTGTTTTCCTTTTATTGTTCGCACTGTTTATAAACACATCAACAAACAAAGACTCTTTTCATTTCTTTTTTCCCACTAATTAAAAATACATGAACCAAACAGAGCCTTAGAATCTCTTCCAGTGATATTCTTTGAACTTTATATACTTGAAAACATGATCTAGAAACCCATAGAGAAGTCCAAATGAGTTCAATTTAGAATATGTTTTTTTTTCTAGAACTCATCCCCAAACATATATAACATTCTCTACTTAGATATATAGTCATATCAAATAAATGTTGAAATCACATTGTTGAGTGTATGTGTTTGTACCATAAAATACAATACAGTTTTTTGTATTATTATTATTATATGTTATCATGGAAACTTAGAAGATTACTTCAAAGACACTTGGCATTGTAAGGGGAGATCAATATTGGTTACTTGTAGATCAATGGTGATGATGAAGATGGAAGTTATTTGAAGACACTTGTCAATATAGGAGCATCTCCCACTAATTGTTAGTTAATTACTTAAAAGTTGTAGGAATTTGAATTATTAGTTATTGTAGTAGAGGGAAATGTAATTCAAATTCAAAGCAATTATAGACTCTTCCTATAAATACTTGTATTGTACTTGTAAGGGTCCTTGATCACAACAAACACATCAATGTATTTTATATCCCTACTATTCTTCAATTCGTGAGGCCACCATGGCCACTATATTTATCTCCTTTAATTTCTCTTAGTATCCGGCCACTAAGGCCTTAGATTAGGAGTAGTTTGTAGTTTAATTTCTTAGTTTAACTAGTTTAATTTAGTTAATTTAATCATAATTTAGATTTACTTTAATGATTTAATTTTCTTAGTAGTTAGTTCTATGTGGACCATGTGGTTATTCATTTTGTTTCTTCTTAGTTAGTTTATTTACTGTCTTCTTCGAAGACCATTTGTCACTTCACTTTTATTTTGTTTTGTTCAAACTAGCATATGTTCGAGCAGAAAAATATCTAACTCCTTCGAAGGCGTACGTTCCATTGAGTTTCGGACTTCGAACACTTAAATCTTTTCTTCTAGCTTATTTGAATTAGGAGTTAATGATATCTCACACGATAAAAGTCCTTTTAGTTAAGGCATTCGAACGGTCATAATTGGTTTGATGAGATACATTTGGCTTACACACTTACATATTCAGATTGGCAACTTGCTTGTCTGGCATACTCACACACACAAATTTACATAAATATCCTTTAAATGATAAATAGCCCAACGGTATGTAAAAAAAACTTTCCCTTAAAACAAGAGTGTATGTTAAAAAAGCAAATTGTAGTAACATGATTTCAGAAGAAAAAAAAAATCTGATTTCAGCAAAATTTCTGTAGGAATTCTAAATTTACGTTCAAAGGAAACAACCAAAAATTCTGTGTTGGAAAGTGTCCTTGGCTTTGTTTGATTTTTTATTTTTTATTTTTAATTTAGAGAAGCAAAATAAATAAATAAATAAATAAATAAAAAAAAAAGGGAAATAAGAAGAAACACTACTTCTATTAATTTTATTTTCCTCCATACTAAAATTCGAGTTCAACCAAAGGTAAACATGCCCTACATATAATCCACATGTGTTTAATTTGTTTACCCATTAGGTTATTTGCACCTCTTTTGATCAAAAATATTCTTTTATCACTAAAAAAAAATTTCAAATTGTCAACAACTTTTGATCTATAAGTCCGTTTTTTTTTCTTCTAAACTTTGATGTTTTGATATTAGAAAAACAAGATCTATCAAAAGAGATAAATATTGATTACGAAATTATGGGAGAAAAAACGTAAAATTTAAACTAAAACGTGAAACTGTACATATACATATATTTGCAAATTTTGCATGAATCTACAAAAAAAAAAAAAAAACACTTATTTTAATTTATTTTTTTTTTTTTTTTTGGGAACAATAGAGTTTAACTTGATATTAAAGAAAGCCAAAAATGCTTGGACAATAACAACAATCCCTTTAAACTACCAAAATCTCACAGCATTACTTTCCAAAACCCCTGCCCCAAAATCAAAATGGAAATTGAAAGCAATCTAAGCCTCAAATATATTTTTTAAAAAATAAAAATAAAAATAACCAGTAAACATAATGGAAACAGCAGCAACCGCCATTGGACCATAGCAAACTTGATCAAGGTATCCACTTAAACTTGAACCTTCCATGAATTGATCATAGCACTAATCTTTCACCACACGCAAAACCAAGAACGAGAGTCTAAAAGCATGGCCGGCCCAAAGGGGGGCAAAAGGGGCAACTGCCCCAGGCCATCAAAGTTTCAAAAATTTTGAGGGCTTCCATAAAATTTTCATAATTATATTTTTATCTTGAGATTTTTTTTAGTATTTTACGTTTAGGTCTCCCCCATGGCCCAATTTTATGTCATCAACTACATATATATTGATATAGATGTATATAAAACTCAAAAGCAAAGGCCCCTATAATTTTGAAATTACACGTTTAGTGTAAGAATTTTTTTAGTTTTAGAAATAGGTCCTTTTAGAATTTTGAAAAACACCATATAATGTTTAAGTTTCAAAAACAGACTCATATTATAAGTAGACACCAAAAAATCGTCAATTATATAAGTAGACCCCCAAAAAAATTACCTCGGGGGCGCTGCCCCCGAACCCACATTTTAAGGGTCTCCCTTTTAATAGTTCGTCCCGGGCCTCCAAATACTCAGGATCGCCCCTGTCTAAAAGTTGTAAAATTGACATCCATAGATGCGTATATTTTGAAAAAAAAAAAAACAAATTAAAAAAAAAAATTATCCAAAAAGTATCTCTTTAAAAACAAATAATATTATCTATTCAAACAGATAAAAGCTCAAAATTAAATAAGGCTCTAAATGATTTCTTGTAGAATTGTCCAATGCGTAGATCTTGAAAAAAATACATCACATTTAAGTTAATTATGACCCAAATGCTAAATAATAATAAAGTTATGATCATCTAAAGTTGAGATTTACACAGATAATTATCTATTTACGGTAACCAACCAATTGATAAATTTGATATTTTTTCCTTCATAATTTTTCATACCGCATATAAATCTTGTTTTAAATCAACTTCATGATTCCAAAAATATAAATTTTATGCAAAGCGAGTTAAAAAATTAGAAGTTATGCAATTTTAAAGTTTAAAGAAAATAATGATAACATGACATAACTAACTCTCAAATGGTTAAAATGACTGAAATAAGGGGGAAAAAAGTGACGAAGGATTCTAAGAACCATTTGGGTTAGCTTAAAAATAAAAATTAAGTGATAAAATTGTGGATTTTGAGGAAAAAAAAGTGATTGTTTTGTAAAATGGAAGAGTTAGGTTAGCTTAAAATTTCATCACTTAAATAAATTAGCTGAAAAAGTAGCTGATTTCCAAATAATCACCTAATTTCATTATTAAGTTGTTAAAAGAGAAAATACCTTTGCATTGAAAAGAAAAGAGTTGAAACATATTTACATATATGTTGTCATTTTTTGGTCATTTTATACAAATAATCACTTTTTTTAGAACAATCACTTAATATTTCAGCTAACCCAAACACGAAATAACTTATTATTTCAGCACTCAATATTTCATCACTTAACTTAATATTTCTGCTAACCCAAACGGGCTCTTAATATTTCAGCTAACCCAACGTGTAGTACCCATAAAATCCGTAATACTTTATTTATGTAATCCCCTAAATTTATAAGTCTGATCGACCTCGTATATTAATATATTGTATATTAATATTTGGATGTCACTTAAATTGCAACTATACGCTATTTTATAATTTCACTATCACTTGAAATTAGATTTTTGTAAACCCGACCTTGTATATTAATTTCGTGTTTTAAACATGTAATTGGTCATTTAATATTGTAACTATATGTTATATCACATATTCGTGGTCACCTAATTTATAATTGTAAGACAGTAATTATTCGTGGTAGTGTAATATTATAATAATAAGTTATATTATACTTTCATTATCCCTTAATTTATAACTATAGATTATATCTTAATATTTATTGTTGAATAATATTATAACTATGAATTTTATTATATAGTTTGGAACCGCTAATTTTATAATCATATGTATAATGTACATTTTCAGTGTCACCTAAATTTAGACACCCCCCGTATAATAATAATACATGTTTAACATTTGCCATTTAGAAATTATAAACTAGAGATTTCATTATATAGTTCGTTGTCCCTTAATTTTATAATTATAGATTATATTAATATCGACGTTTTTAGTTTAGATCCCGGGCCGTAAATTACAGACTCGGACTGTAATTCATAGACCCAGACTGTTAAAGTTAATACCCGGATTGATTTGCACGCGAACCTGTAGAAACTGATATTATCTAGCTTATAGTACACCTAGTCTAACCTAAACCTAAACCTACTTGTACTACCCTAGGTACACTCCCCCTAATACCCACCATACAAACACCACACTCGCCCCCTCCCTTAAAACCACCGGTTAATCCCTTCACCTTACCCACTTACACACTCAACCCATCACACCCATCACCCTCACTTCACCTTATCACTGCCACCTTTCCCACCTCATCACTGCCACCGCCAAAACACACATGCACACACCCACATTTGTAATATATGTATGTAGTGTGTATGTGTATGTATTATATATATGTCATATGTGTACTATGTGCATTACATATATATATATATATGATATTATATTGTGTGTAATATGTGCATATGTGTTATCTAAATATGTATATATATATATAGAGAGAGAGAGAGAGAGAGCTGGGAGAGTAAGAGAATAAGAGAGATAGAGAGAGCCCCGAAATGACCCAAGACCTCGGCCATGGCCGGACCACCATTAAAGCTCCGGCGAGCTCGATTTTTCGACCGTCACCAAAACACACAAACTCAATGCCAAAATGACCCTAACGACTCCCTTAACACCCTCGATGAATGGCCCGAGATTAAGTCACGTTTGGACGGCCTACGGTTCGATTATTCTCTTTTGGTCGTAACTGTTTTTGCCCCCGTACGCGCAGACCGTTAAGATTCAGGCTTCAAGACCTATACCGTTGGATGATCCGGCTCGTCGAGGCACTCAATTTCGACATAAAGCTTGCGTATTTTCGTTAAGATTTGAGCGAGTTATGATCGTTTGAAGTTTTGGGGTGTAAAATGTAAATATATACGAATTTCATTATATATATACATACCACATATAAATCGTAAAATTTGAGGAAGAAGAAGACTTAGGGTCAAGGCCCCGTTTGGGTATTCTGATTTTGGGCCAAGTTATGTGTGTTACTTTGGTGATTTGCCAAACAGAACCTTAAGGTTAGTCATTAATTGATTTTAATTAGTTAAGTTGTTTTAATTAATATTAAAAATAGTTTAAATGTTATTTATTAAACTTTTAAATATGCTGAAATATTATTATTTAAAGTTTCTTATATTCTGGAAAATTTTATATATTTTATATATTATATTTATTATTTATTATTTATTTAGTTTTAAATAAATAATAAAGGTTTGTTTGATTAACATAAAGTATATACTAGTTATTGTTTTATGTTTTTTAAAAAATAGTTTTATGGTATTATTAAATAGTTTTTAATATTCTGGAAAATTTCATATTTATGTATGTAGTATATTCTGAAATTATACTTTAAAAACTATATAGTGTAATTATTATTTATTTAATTTAAATAAATAATCAAAAATGGTTTTAAATTATAATAATTAGGTATTAAATACCTAATGACCATTTTTAATATGCGGAAAATTATGTTAATTTTTCCAAGGTCTAACGACCTTGTTTTATAAATTATTTATTTATAAAACCTAAATCTGACATTGTATTTATTTAAATAAAAGAAACCGTTTGGTTGTCTTTTAAATTATTTTAAATACCAAACGAGTCCCGAAAATTATGAGAAAAATATCTCTAGCCTATTTTAAGGTCTATTATTTAATAAAAATATTTCTAAGAACCTCTTGTCCTTCTACATTATATTTTATAAGTATGGGACTCCAAAGACTATAAATATATAAATGGGACTTCGATAATTCGTAATAAATAATCCGTAACTCAGAAAAATACGCGGTCAGTTCCCAGAGCCTTAGAATAATGCCTAGAACATCTTCTTAAAGTTTGATGACCTTTTGACGATGTCAAAAATACAGCTTATCTCTAGGGCCCAAACTGGTATAGAAAACTCAGCATTTTATGCGACGGACTCCGATTTGAGTCTAGTTAATGTCGTTGAACCTAGAATGACACGTAGATCACTACCTTGAGGTTTATATCCTTATTTGGTAAAATTACCATTATACCCTTTTTATTAACACATACGTTTCATCACCGTTATTCTATTATTCGTTGTAGGACTATGACTTATTCGCTGTTCGGAGAGTCATAAGCTGGACAAAACATCCAGGTGAGTGTTTCTAACCTCACTATCAATATACATAATGACTGCTAGAGTATTTGTATGCGATATATATAAGTTGTTTTTATGATTGTTATGCTATGACTGTACATTGATGTACCTTAACGTATATGTGAATTATGTTATGAAGTCGATTGCTATGAGACAAGTATGTTAAATGCTACTATGACATATTTGTAAGGAGTAAAAGAAAAGAACTATATGTGAAGGAATGTTTAGCCATGTGTATGCTGTGATGGATAATTGATTATGGAACGTTAGCTTGAATGTTTTATATACCAATGTTGATTATATGAGCACGTTGTTATTATTGATTTGATAACCATGCCTAAATGTGCAAATGAGAATAAAGAGCATGTTAAAAGAAGTTTTATCTATATGTCTTGCCTAATGTAATTGTATCATCGAGAATCATGTAACTGAATGTCACATCATGGTGTCAGTAGACGCAGTCAATGTCAGTCAGTGACTCCGGCCAAGTGAGGTTGTGAGTTGAAGTAATTGGGAGTTTTGGGAAGTGTGAGTTGATATGATTGAGATTCTTGTATCGTGAGTCAGGAGTTGTTGTGATTTGGAAACCTTACGAGTTGATAAAGATACGTGATAATGGGACAATATGATTGAGATACAGCATATTGTGATTGTGATTGTGATTGTGATTGTGATTGTGATTGTGATTGTGATTGTGATTGTAATAGTAAGAGAACAGTTAGGGCTGCTATTGTGCCAGTCGTCCGTGTAAATGCCGGAGATGGTACATGCGTCTGGGTTTACCGTCGTACTGCTTAGCAGTTAGTGCTCTAATGTACTAGTCATCCGAGTGGATTGTCGGAGATAGTACACACGTTGTGTGAGTTTGCCGTCGTGTTGTATATCATGCGCTAGTTAGTTACTAATGTACCGTCCTCTACGGTGGGATTGTCGTGATAGTACACATGGTGTGTGTGCTTGCCGCCATGCTTGCCGTTTCGCAGTTAGTATTCTGACGTGCAACTCGTTGGGTGGTGATTCACCAGCGAGGGTATAGACGATCGTGCCAATTCCGCCATCGTGCTATTTGGATTATGAGGCCGTAAGGCGACGATGTTACTATAAGGCCGTAAGATGACGACATTACTATGAGGCCGTAAGGCGACGATGTTAAGGATGAAATGAGTATCAGAGTGCGCAGTGAAAGCGTGGTTTGTATTGTGAAAGTAAGTTCAGAATAAGTTGTCAATGTGGGTTGTATAACCAGATGTTATTGAGTTGCATTGGTTATGGGATTTTATATTCCAGAGTTTGGGTTTGGGTTCATTGAATACGCATTTACATGCACGAGCATAATGGAAATGAGAAATTGATTAGTACTAATACATGGTTATGATCACCAGAAATAGACAAACATGTTATGAATTATATTGATCCTGTTATTTGGTTAATGGTAGATGTTTAGTAATTGCATCATATGTTAATTGATACCTTTGCTATGTCCGTGTGAGCGACGTCAATCGATAATGGACTAACCGCATCCTAAGATGCAAAGTAATAACGTGAGAAGAGTAGTTAGTGTATGTATATTGGCAGTGAATATGGTTATGAACGCCCACTCAGCTTTGTTGCAAAGCTGACGGTATATTACGCTTGGACAATCCAATGTCCAGATTTTCTTGCAGGTTGGTCAGAGGACAATTCAGTCTTGAGAATAAGATGCTAAGGAACACTGGAAGTGTAGAGCTAGACTGAAGACCAAAGATAGCTGCCAGCATCGTGTATTTGTAATAGTCTGTCGTATTAGTACTGGGACCTGTGATTTGTAATCATATAATTGTTCAGATTAAAGTTTTAAGTTACGATTAGCTTCTCCCCTTTACTTTTATATTGTTTATAGTGTTAGAGGATAGGACGACTTTGTAATTCGTCATGCCCTACGGGTCCAGAAAGAAAATTTTAAATTTTTCCTATTTTTGGCTACTCCGGGGCGTGACACAACGGGATCTAATTAGTAGTCAATTTCGCTCTAGCAAAATGTTTTTTTTTTTTGGATTTGTTAATTGTAATCTTTTCATTTCCCCCACTAAAACCATAACGAAAAAGCCTTATTAATGTCACACTTTTGAGATAAAACAATGGCCAATACTATTTAATTAAACAGAAATCTTCCCAAAATTTCCTATTTACCCAAGTTTTTATGATATTACCCACTCAAAATTTAATTATACTACGAGGTCCACATTATCAAAAAGTTTATTATGATTGGTTCAATTACCTCATTTAATGTAAATAATGTTACTTTAATACTAGTTAATTATATTACAATATATATATATATAGAATAATCTAATTACCCTTGTACCTTTTACAAGCTACCATTTTGTTAAATCAAATTACCAAATTATACTTTTGTTTTTCATAAATTACCCTTTTGTATATACGAGTGTGCGTGCGTGTGAGTGTGCACATTTATATATATTTTATTTATACGTTAAATAAAAGAGCCTAAAAATTTAAAGTATATATGTACAATAAAAAATTGAATAATCAAATTACCCTTAAGCCTTTTGTTAAACTATATTTTTCTAACACTATCTTAATAATTATTCCAAAAAAACTTATTTCTCTTTCTTGTCCACATTAAAAATATATATACATTGTATTTTTTCTACAAAATTCAGCGCTAGTGCATTGCACGGGCCGTCTTCCTAGTATATATATATATATATCTTATTATATCTTATAATAATATGGAAGCCTCAAGTGCCACATGGCATAAAGAGAGGTAAGGCTAGCAAAATTTTACAATTTTACTCATTAAATTACTCCAAACACCCTTTCTTATTCAACATTAAATTCTTAATAATAACTTCATTATTTTTTGTAAGTGTTGAATTTGAAATCTTTCAAAAATTGAAATTTTATATTATCTACCGAATTGAAAAACTTTGATTATTTTTTGCACTTTATGTTATATAATAGTTGCAAGGATAAAAAAACTAGTATATATATATATTAATTGGGAAAAAAAAAATTTAAAAAAAAATCTCAGCCTTGATTTCACTTTTCTCATCCCAATTCCGTCTTTATCTGATCTGTAATCTCTCTCTTCTTCTTCTTCTCTCTCTCTCCCTAGAACTCTGCAAAAGTTATGTTGGTCTCTTTACGTTTTGGTTCTTGGAAGCCTTTATTGAAGCACCATTTATTCATTTAAATCTCTTTACAATTTCAGTGTCGTTCTCCTGGTTCCAAATTTACGGTAATCGAGTTTATGAACTTTTTATCAAACCCCATTCTCTGTAATTATTATTATTATTATTATTATTATTATTAATTTTTGTCATTATCGCTTATACCAAATGTAGTGCTGTTGTTAAAACATGTAATTGATTCTCGTAAGTTTTGTTAGGGTTCGCGAAAATCTGTTAAAACCCATTTTGTATTCTCATTTATTTGCAATGGGTCTCAAAATTTACGAAGAATTAAGGAACTTAAAACACTTCAATTTTGATGTTTTAGGACCTAATATCTTAAGATTTTTTTGGTTTGTTGGATAATTATTGCTTTATTTATTACCCAGATAGAGACTGTTCTATATTATTTGGCTAGTTATTAAACTATTCAATATTCTGTTGAACTTGTTATGGATGCTTTATAAGTTTTTGGTAGGGTTCCCTAAAATCATGTTACACCCATTTTGCAATCTGTAGATGTTTTTTTTTTTGTTTGTTGGATAATTATTGCTTTATTTATTGTACAGATAGAGACTGTTCTATATTATTTTGCTACTTATTAAAGTATTCTATATTCTGTTAAACTTGTTATGGATTCTTTATCAGTTTTGTTAGTAAAATCATGTTACACCCATTTTGCAATCTCATGTTTTTTTGAAGTGGGTATCTAAAATTTTGAAGTAATAACAAATTTAAGCATTTTAATTTTGGTTCTATTATTATTTTGGTGGTTGCATTATAATTGCTTTATTTATTGCAGAGATAGGGACTATTCTGCATTTTTGTACTTATTAGACGAATATATGTGTGGGCTCTTCACTGGTTTGGATAAAAATATGAAGTCTAGTGAAGAAGATCTGCTAAGTGCAGTGGTGCCATTGATGAAACTAATCTGCCTCACTGTTATAGGACTTGTTCTTGCACACCCAAAAACCCAAATCATCCCAAAAGCCACTTTCAAGCTACTAAGCAAGATTGTTTTTGCTCTTTTCTTGCCTTGCCTCATCTTTACCCAATTGGGTGAATACATTACCTGGAAGAATTTCACTCTATGGTGGTTTATACCCGTTAATGTGTTGGTCAGTACGGTAATTGGTTGCTTATTGGGAATCTTAGTGGTAATTATATGTCGTCCTCCTCCCCAATTTACCCGATTCACTATCATAATGACGGCTTTTGGAAATACCGGAAATCTCCCCCTTGCCATTGTGGGTTCCGTGTGTCATAGTTTGGATAATCCGTTTGGGCCGGATTGCCACCGGAACGGGGTGGCTTATGTATCTTTTGCTCAATGGGTAGCTGTAATTCTTGTATATACTCTCGTATATCACATGATGGAACCTCCGTTGGAGTATTATGAGATTATTGAGGAAAGCACAGAAATTGAGGAACAACGTGTGGATAATGACATTAGTAGTCCTCTTCTTGTAGATGCCGAATGGCCGGGCATTGAGGAAAAAGAGACAGAACATTCGAAAACGCCCTTTATAGCCAGGGTCTTTAGGAGCATCTCGAGTGTCTCTCAGACTGCTTTTCCCGATCTTGATCTCAAATCAGACGGTCCAAATAGTCCGGAGTCCATTAGATGCTTGGCGGAGCCAAGGGTGGTGAGGAAGATCAGAATTGTTGCTGAACAGACTCCAATACAACACATCCTTCAACCTCCAACTATAGCTTCTCTATTAGCTATTGTAGTTGGAATGGTGCCTCAGGTCAAATCTGTTTTCTTCGGATATGATGCTCCACTTTCGTTCATCACGGACAGTTTAGAAATTCTGGCCGGTGCGATGGTGCCATCTGTGATGCTTATTCTCGGAGGTATGCTCGCTGAGGGTCCCAATGATTCTAAACTCGGGCTTCGAACCATGATCGGAATTACTATCGCAAGGCTTTTAGTGCTTCCTTTATTGGGAATTGGGATTGTTTCATTGGCCGATCGATTGAATTTTCTTGTTCATGACGATGATATGTACAGATTCGTGCTTTTATTGCAATACACGACACCGAGTGCCATTTTATTGGGAGCTATTGCAAGTTTAAGGGGATATGCAGTTAGTGAGGCTTCGGCTCTTCTCTTCTGGCAGCATTTGTTTGCACTGTTCTCTCTGTCACTATATATAGTCATCTACTTCAAACTGCTCTAATCTGTTTGAGGTTAGTTGAAATATCTCTGCCTTGAGGTGTATTAGCTGATTCAAATATATATGTATATATAGATATGTATATATATATATATATATTTTTGCTCGGATAAGACGGTTGATCTACTTGTTCTTTGGGCTTTGTTGCATTGTGGTGATTGGTGAAAGATTCAATGTTTTTTCATCAAAGAATGGAATGCTAGAATTATCTGTAGAAGATCCTTTACCTGGCTGTGTTGTCTTATGTTTTACTAAATTTGCATAGGCTTTGTTTGGTTTGCTGATTTGGAAAAGGAAAGCTTAAAGGAAATTTAGTTCTCTTGTGTTTTCCTCCATACTTAAATAGGTTTATAGATGAAAATTTCCAAAATGCAATAGCAGAAAAGATGAAGGAAAATTACTCAGAAAATATTCAAAGTTTTGAATGTGTTCTTCATCATTTCCTTCCTATTTTCCTCACCGTTCTAGAATATAAGATGAACTAATGAATGCCAAGTCAAAGAAGATGCTTTTTGAGGGCAAAAATGGGGAAAGATTAATAAGGTGGTCTTAATTACTGTACTTAAGAGCTCTGTTGATAATATTGTACGATTCTCGATTCAATTCGATGTACTCCCTAAACGATTCGAATAGGTATGTCAAATCTATGTAGTGAAATAATGACTGGTGAATCTTACGATTCGTATCGGATTCACATGGATCTTACGATTCTTTTGGTTCTTGCGCGTTAATGTCAGATCTATTAAGCTTTTTTTTCCCATTTGTTTTGCCTTTTTTTTTCCCCGGAAAAATGAAAAAGAAAAGGAGATCCCTACTTAGAATTTTTTTATATAAGACCCAACTATTTTTTTCCGGCTCTCTCCTCTTTCCAAATATTCTAGGGCTCTCTTTCAAGATGGGAACATTTTGAGAAAAAAAAAAACATTTTGAGATATCTTTCTCTACAAGAGTTCAAATTCACTTCTATTTTTTACCAGTTGTTTCTACTCGCAAGAGGAAGTTATTAGACGTATCTATTAAGACTTTGAAGAAGTTTGGAGGTTAGAGCTTTTGGGGGTAAGTTCATTCTACTTTTCAATTTTCAAAGTTTGAGGACTGAGGAGCCAGTTTCCACCAGCCTTATTGAACCAGATTGGTTCAATCACTTGTTTTATATTCAGTTCAGCTCATAGCTTTCCAACCATTTTACTCCACTGGGGTCTTCTTCTTCTACTTAAAGAATTTCAATTCTGGGGATTCTTGATTTCAGAATCACTTTGCTACAGAAATTGCATAGTTTATATAATCCGAAATCATTTGAAAAGCATTTCTTTCTTTCTTTCTTTCTTTCTTTCATTTTTTTTTTTTTTTTTTTTTTTTAAATTTGTGGCCCTCTAGAGTTGCTTATTAATAATTTTAGCCTTTTAGGAGATGCTCTTCATTTTTATGAGTTGGACAGATTTACAAACTTGGGGTTGCAAATATTTCCCAAAATGATGCTGTGCTTCCCAAATTTGAATCCCAATTTTGGTTCTCTCTCTCTCTTTTTTTTTTTTTTGCTATCAAATCCAAATTTGGTTCTCAAATGGCTTAACAATTGAATCACATTGTGGGGGGTCCCAAATTTGGTTCTCTCTCTCTCTCTTTTTTTTGTTTTTGTGCTATCAAACCCAAATTTGGTTCTCAAATGGCTTAACAGTTGAATCACATTGTAAGGTGCAAGTGGTTGGTAGTGCAATATGCCACTGCATGTAATTGAACTAATAAAGCCTTTTAAAACCAGAATGCTGACTCATGGGTTTGACCTCACCTTTCACCTTAGTGGAAAAGATGGAAACAAATAGATAGCTACAAAATTTGGTAAGCGTAGCATTATTTGTTACAAAAAGAAAAAAAATATTATTATAATGTTCGATTAACATGTGCTTTGGGATGAAGAATCTAAGATGCGACTTGCGAGTACATACTATGCACTCCAAGAAGTATTATTAATTTATTAGAAAAAGTTTATAATACATCCTAGTGGTTTTGGTTGTATCAAACATACTAATGGTTTTTGGCCTTTGGGAACTTAAAAGTGTAACTAGGTCTCAAAGGAGTTGTTTCCACTTTAATTGTTAAACAATTACTTAATTATTCAATCGGGGTGACTTTTAACTTAAAGACAAAATCAGTGTAAAACGTTGTTAGTAAAAACGATATTAGATTGTTTTTTCTTCTTTTTTCCCCTTTTCTAAAAACTACATTTATTCGAATGTCGTGTTTACTAAGAACGACATTAGAATTAGTCAAATTTTCAAGAAGTAATTTATACTTCACTCATTTTCTCGAAAATTTGATTAATTTTAATATCGTTCGTTGTAACCACGACATTCAATTAAATGTCGTTTTTAGGAAGGAAAAAAAAAACGACAATCTAAATGTTGTTTTTACTAGAGATGTTTTATACTGGTTTTGTCTTTAAGTTAAAACTCACCCTGGTTTAATATATATATTTTTGGCTATTAAAGTGGAAACAGCTTGTCTCAAAGTGTGGTAACTTTGAAAATCACTTTACTTTTAGAATAGCAAAGTGGTTTTCAAAGTTAACCCACTCAGGGTCTAGTTTACACTTCTTGGGACATCGGTTACTCCATTTTATCACCAACATCATATATATCATACGACCAAAACTTCTAGGATGTATCTTTGAAGTTCCTGTATTATTATGATTTTCCACTAGAGATATGATGGGAGTTTATTTTATTTTGTTGGTGGTATCATTCAGATTTAGGCTTTGTCTGTTTCTCGAATATCGTAGGGGAAAAGAGAAGGAAAACATAGATGAAAACAAATTTTTTTTTTGGTTTGGTTATTAGTAAGGAAACGTGGAGGACATTAGAAAAGAAAAGAGAATAAGTTGAGAAATAAGTTAAATGTTTTAAATTTTGTGAGTCATTTTCCTCCCTTTATTCGGATGTTACTATTGTATTTTTAGAATTTTTATTTTAATGTTATTGAAGGAAAACACGAGAAATCAGTTTTTTGTTTTCTTTCAAAAATCCATGAACCAAACAGAGAGTCTTAGATTCAGTTTTAATTTTGATTTAAAACAAACATGAATATCTTGGCTTTACATATCATGTTAGTATTGCTGTTGCATTATTTATATGGGGTTAGTTAGCATTTAGTCCATAGTGACTACTCTTTATACTAATAGGTCCAAACTTAAACAAACTTAGGATTAGGTCCCTAACCAATATTTGTGACCAAACTACCTCCACTTCAAATCAAAATCAGATTTCAATTACTCTCAAAGAACGCAACGAGATTTTAGAGCTTCAAATTCAAAAATCCTGGATTGATGCTAGACCAATGAATTTTACTCCTAGATTTTCTCGCTTCAAGTTCATAATCAATTCCTTCGGAGATGGGTTTCTAAATCAGTGTCTTTTTTGTAAAAAATTTCTCACCCAAACACTTGCGTTGAAGTTGCATTCACCAAAGTCAGTTTGCTTCCGACACGAACGACGATTCCAAAAGAAGATGACTACAATTTGATCTAGATATACAAAATCCGATGGGGAAAAAAGTGAGAAATTTATACCATGGTATATGTAAACGAGTTGTAGTTACAGTCAACATTTTCATTTTAACTTGCTTATCTCCTTCATCCATAAAAAAATGATGATCTTAAGAAGTTAGAGTTTCAACTATTCTGTTGAACACCACCCAAATATATGAGTTGTTGTAATTTTTTATCTAAGATTTTATCACATTGTAATAAACAAAAATGAGATTCAAAAGTACAAACGTTTTCGTAGAAGAAAAATAAAAATTTATTCATTCTTTCATCTCTGTATTGTTTATTGGAAAACTCATATAGTAAAATAACGAAAATTACATTTAAAAAAAAAGAATTATATGAACATATGTTGCAGAAAATTGAGATAAAGAAACAGGGGATTTACATTTGTTGTTAATTTTACTACATCTGTAATTTCAACAAAGTTGTCTACTACTTTTGGGCTTTATAGTATTTTCTTTAGCCAAAATGCTCACAAATCCTAACATAACAAATGAAAAAAAAAAAAAAAAAACCAGAATAATTCTACCATTTTATTATACATCTCGTTTGTTTATAGTGTGTTTTTTTTTTTTTTTTTTTTTTTTTTTTTTGTGGAGAAATTTAACACCGATTTTTTTTCCAAATCTTCTCTCTCTTTTCTGCAAATTTATACTGTGGTATTTTTTTACACAAATTACTCACTAAATTCACATATAGAAATTAGTCACAACCAATGTACTCCCACCATTTTATTATAGCTCAAATTTATTTGTATATTATTTAGTGAGATATTCAACAGTACAATTTATCTAAAAACTTCCCACTGTTTCCTGCTAACTTATATGCATTTTATTTTCGGCACATACAACCAAAAGCCTAATCCCAATAGAAAGTGGAAACTACCACCAGGGAAAAAAATTCGATGCACCTTGCTAGGTTTGGGAATGCAATAAACGAACTATTCGATGCACCTTGCTAGGTTTGGGAATGCAATAAACGAACTGAAACTACGCCCAAAGCACATCAAAGAGATGCAGAAGACACCATTATGGCATATATACGAGGCTTTCATAACAATTATTGGTCCATGTGTTGTTGAACACACCAAGGCATTCATGAACAAAGGAAGGCTACAAGGCATTTCAAGAAGCAAGAGAGTTCCAGTTGCTAGAAGATTAGTAAAGACTAAAATTTCCCAACAAATGTTTACAAATATGTAACCATGACAATATTTTTGCTATATTATCTTTTTTGGTGGACTCCGTTTTGGTGACAATGTGATAATCACTCACTGTTTATATCAATAATATCAATCAGCTACTAGATGCATAAGAAACTGCTCTACAGTTTCCCGAGACATGTTTATAACAATATTTTTTGCTTCTATAGATTTAGTAGTTGTGGCTTCCTTTAGATGAATATGTGACAACTTGATCACTCACCGTCTCTATCATGTCCATTTCACAACTGACATGATAAAGAAAAAGAACACCATAGATGGTATGGACTGTCCAATAATTTACCATTACCTGTTGGAATTTATGTATACAATAATTTTGTGCTCAAAAATACTGCAGTCCCAATTTGCCACACTACAACAGTGAACAATCTTAATGCACTATACATCTCAAAATGGTGAAAAATTCTTTACAATGGTGAGAAATTATTTAACTAGTGAGAAATTTCTCACAGGTCATAACAATAATAATAAAATGGTGAGAAATTCTCACCGTTCACACAAAAACTGAAAAAGATATGCTACACTTAACGAATGAAATCTAATATTTGAATCCAATTTTATCGTTATTCTGTAAATATAACAGATTTACAATAAACCAAAAACAAAAATACAACCTGAAACAAACATTTGAATTTTCAATCACCATAATTTTAGCGAACATTATTGATCACGCATGAATTAAGGGCACATAACTCCACTTCCCTATTATTCAGCAACTCATTATCACGTTCTAAAATTAAGCCTACAAATCAGCACAGCAGATAATGCTCTCTAGTAATAGTATATTTTGAAATTAAATACAACAATTAACAATATAAGGACATATTCGTCCAGTTCGTACATCACAATATTGGGGAAACACTAATTAATAATGTTCTTTTAAATCAAGGGTTCAATTTCATAACACACAATTCAAATTAATAATATTGGGGAAATCACAATATTGAGGAAAGCACTAATTAATAATGTTCTTTCAAATCAAGGGTTCAATTTTAGGCGCCAATTGAAGGACTAATTCGTAGGTTTCTATAAGTGATTTGGTTGTGACATCACAGGAGAGATATAGACACATCTTTTGGGTTGTGTCCCAAAAGTTGTGTCTTTGGGTGTGCCTCAATCTTTACTCTTACTCTATACACAACATCCAATATTAATTTTTCTCACTTTACTTAATTTACTCTTAGGCCACATGTTGTGAGTATGATGGGTGATATCATATCTCTTACATATTGTACAACTGAAAATATATTTATAATTCAAATTTGAGAATCATAGTGTATTCTTATTTTTTTTTCTGATCAGAATAGTGTATTATTATTTGAGTAATAATGCTAGAGTAATGGCTAATGCTATGCTTTCCCAAATTCAAATCCCAAATAATATGGCAGTGGGTCTACTGAATTTTGATTGGAAGATGTTGAAGTGACCCCACAGTGGTCATTGGGTCCACTGGATTTTAATTGGTGGCACATCATTTGGGACTGGGATTTGGATTTGGAAAGCATAGCATTACTCATAATGCTATCATAGTGTATTCTTAAATGATTTTTTTTTTATCGAATACGTATATTCTTATTTGAGTAATAATGCTATGATTCTCAAATTTTGTATCTCAAATGGTTCACAAATACTTGTAATAGTGAGACCTCATTCAATAATGATGGACCACTTCAACATCCTCCAATCAAAAATTAAGTCGGGCCAATTGAGCATACTCTCAGTTTTGATTAGACAAACAAGGCCTTCTATGATACAATCCTGCCAAAATGGAGTAACTAATGTCCTAAATGTGTAACTAGGTTTTAAAAAGAAAAGTGATTTCCAAAGTTACAAACACATTGGACTTTAGTTACACTTTTGTTACATAAGTTACATCATTTTGACACCCAAAACCACCAAAATGTACCAGTGGCAGACCCACTATAGGGGAGCGGGGGCGGCCGCCTTCACTCAATTTTCAGGGAAAAAAAGAGAGTATATATGATAGTTTTAAAATATATTTGGACTTTAGTGTTAACTAGGAAACTTTTTATGATATTTCAAACCTTTATCTAGGGGTGTTCATCGGTCAGTTCGGTCAATTTTTTGTCAGTTGTTTCATGTTTAAAAACTGACCAATAGGCTCTATTTGGTCGATTTTTTTGCCACTTTCTATTGGTTGGTTTTATTTCCTTTTGTGCATCTATTTTTGAAAATCGACCAAATATGCTCGGTTCAATTGGTCGGTTTCGGTTTCCTTTTTAATTTACACCCTACCTTTAACAAAAGTAGGGATGGCAATTGATCGGGAGAGAACTAATCCTAATTATACGCTTTAACGAGCATTTGTTAGTACATTTTTATCCTGTTTTTGTATATTTTTACTCTGTTTTCTAGTTTCTGACAGGTTTTGGAAGAAATCAACTGAACCAGGCTAAACAAGGTGAAAAAGCAGGAAGAAGGAAGCTGAAAAAGACACTTCGCGCGCGCGACCCGCGGGCGCGGAAATCCAAGAATCGCGCGCGCGATCCGCTCGCGCGAGAATCCAGAAACCGCTCGCGCGATCCGCTCGCGCGAGACCCCCAAGAACTCGCTCGCGCGATCCGCGCGCGCGAGGTACCCAATGTCGCGCTCGCGCGACCCGCTCGCGCGATATGCCCAAAAATCAAAGTTGCGTATTTCAGTATACTGAAGACTCCTGTGCAAACGAGACTGCTAAACGACGTCCAGACTGTAAATTACATGCGTTTCAGTCCGTTTCGAGTTGTAAAGGCTTCCAAAACATGTTGTAAATCTATATAAACTCTATTTTACTTCAATTAGAGGGTTGGCAATTAATATACACACATTCTACAACTATACTTTCAGCCCTTGAAGAGGGAGAAGCAAGGAGAAGAAGAAGAAGACCAAGGATTTCCATGGCCTCCTCCATCAACCTCTTGCTATCTACTACTTCCATGGACGGCTAGATCATTGATCTAGGGTTTCAATGAAGCCCTAGATGAGTAATAGGGTTTTATTTATGCTTTTATTTTAGTTCTATTGTGTATGGATGACAGTCACATGTTCCGAGGATTTTTATAAATAAATCGTACTACTATTGATTAAATCATTGCTTTCAGAATTTATTCTTGTCTTAGATCTATTTTGACTGTGATGTGCTCAACGATCTATTCTTGCTGTGCTTGTTTAGATTGTTTACATGTGATGGTGCTTTATTGATTCGTGCTATCAAGTATCCGAATAGTCCATGCCTAGGTTAGACGGATTAGATCACAACCCTAGTTTAGTGTGAGATAATTCGTGCTATCCGCAGATGGATTATGTTGGTGCTTGAACCATGATTATCTTCTTGTCGGAAGAATTGGGCTTGTAGCTGCAATTCTCCATATTCATCCAACGTAATAAGCTAAAGTAATTCATGAATATTCCTATTATGAAACTAGTGGTGGATTTGCAATCCTAGGTTCCCTTAAACATTACTTAAAACAACTATTTAAATTGCTTTCATAGTTTAGATTTATTTTTATTGTTATTAGTTTAATTAAATCCAAATCAAAATCCGTTTTTCATAATTAATTAGACTTAGGTTTAAAATTAAGTCGCTGTAGTAATCAATCTCTGTGGGTTCGACCTTTACTTCCACACTGCAAATCCTTTGAAAAGTAAAGAATACTTTTATATCTTGATTTTGACAACATCAATTTTTGGCGCCGTTGCCGGGGATTGCATTACTACTCTTAGTTTTATAATCGTAGTTTAGTTAATTCGTAAATATTAGATTAGTTTTTATTTTTCTTATTTTCTGTTTTTGTTTTTAGTTACTAACTTGTTTTTCCTTTACTTTGTAGTCAACGTTTCCGAGTGGAGCAGCTAATTACATCAAAGGAGCTTACGCAAAAATAAAATAAATAAAAATTAAATACATTGCTTCCTTTGGAATTCGCTTTAAACCGCTGTAAGTCAGGGCGCTGTGACGCACTATTTGCATTAGTTTAAGGTTAATTGCACTGCATTAGCTAGGAAACCCGGGGCGCTGGGCTTGACGCGGTCATTGCATTACAGGATAATATTCATGCATCATAGTAGTACTGTGTGCTTGATTGTCGTCTTATTTGCGTGATTGCTTGCTATTTGTTTTTTTAGTTTAGTTGAGTCAGTCTTTGTTTTTAATTTTGTGTCTTTTGTTTTAGTTTATGTTGGGTACACGTTCAAATAAACCAGATTTAAAATCTTTCGATCTTGAACTTGAACGTACCTTAAGAACTAGTACGTCCACAACCCAAGCTTCTAGAGCTAGGTTGCAAGACGACGAATCAACTCCGATTCCGTCGTCGTTGTTTGAGGCCGAAATTCAAAGTACCCGTGAACGGTTAAGGAGAGCTCGAACTTTTAAAATCAAACCGATTAAAATGGCTGACGGTGGAAATAACAACAACAATCAAAACGATGATGCTAATATGAATAATCTTAATATACCGCCACCTCCTCCACTTATAAATTATTTTATTCCTACTACTTACACGCCACAAGCCGGTATCGAATTACCGGAGGCGACGGCATCTCATTTTGAGATAAAGTCGTCTACGATCTCGCTATTACCTTCCTTCCATGGCCGTCTAAATGAAGACCCTTACCAACACTTAGGGGATTTTCAGGGTATATGCTCTACTTTGAAAATACAGAACCTAAATAATGATGAATTAAAATTGCGGCTCTTCCCATTCTCTTTGAGAGACAAAGCTAAGTTTTGGCTCCAATCACTTGAGCCAAACACAATAAAAACATGGGAAGCCCTACACACCGCCTTTTTACAAAAGTTTTTCCCTATTATGCGTACAAATAAGATAAGAAAAGACATAACTAATTTTGTGATGCAAGATGGGGAGACTCTTTATGACACGTGGGAAAAATTTAAAGAATTATTACGTTCGTGTCCACATCATCAGGTTCCCAAGTGGCAATTGGTTCAAGTCTTCTACGAGGGGCTTATTCCCTCTGTTAGGAATACCGTCGATGCCGTTTGTGCGGGAACTTTCCTACACAAAAGCGCCGACGAGGCCTGGAAAATATTTGAAACGTTAAGCGAGAACTCGATGCATCAGGCTGTGTCGGTACGTTCTGAGGGATACCTTCAACCTAAGCGAGAGGTGACAGTTGAGTCAAGTCAATCATTTCAAATACAAGAATTAAATAGAAAACTTGACCGACTTATGCAAATGAACAAACCGTCTAATCCATCCTCTTTAGAAGTATGTGCATTATGTTCTGAACCGTCCCATAATATCTTTGCATGTCCTTCTGCATCTCAATATCCGGAATTTGTTGAACGACACGTTAATTCTATGCAACAATTCCCACAAAATAATTACAATCCTAGGTCGACTAATTTTCCAAATATGTACCGACCCCAATACCAACAAGGTCAATACCAACCACCTCCTCCACCTCCACGCAATAATGCATTTGAGGAAAAGGTGTTGGCCTCACTTGAAAACTTTGGTTCGGTGGTTCAGTTAGTACACTCTCACACACAATCCATCGCAAAACTGGAGTCCCAAGTAGGGCAAATTGTTAATACATTAAACCGTTTAACTGAGAGTAAGTTGCCGAGTCAACCTACTCAGCAACCTAAGGGGCAATACGCAGTGGGTAGTACGAGTGAGAGTGTGAACGCTGTTTCGACTAGGACGACTGCTCGAGATGAGGAAGTTGTTGTAATTCCGGATGAGAGTGAAAAAGATGGGAAAATTAATTTAAATGTGAATAAGGAGGGTGAGGGAACGAGTAGAATTCAAAAAGATAAAGGATCGGCCCCAACAAACTATATTCCAAGAATGCCATATCCACCAAACGTTGAGGGACCGTCACATTCGCCTAAGAAAGGGTCTAAGGTTGAGGATATACTCGAGGTGTTCAAACAAGTTAAAATAAATATTCCTTTCCTCGATGCTATTAAACAAATTCCCGCTTATGCTAAATGTTTAAAAGACCTATGTACTCAAAAGCGCAAAATACGGAGTCATACTCCTAAAAAGGTCTTCCTTACAGAAAAAGTAAGCTCTATATTCCAACACGCTCCTCCAAAATATAAAGATCCAGGTACGCCTACGATTTCATGTGTCATAGGTGACACTATCATTCATAGGGCTCTCCTTGACTTAGGAGCGAGTGTTAATCTTTTACCCTATCACGTCTATAAACAATTAGGTTTAGGTGAACTTAAGCCCACGGCCGCTACTATTCAATTGGCGGATCGTTCTGTTAAAATACCTAGAGGAATCGTCGAAGACGTACTAGTAAAGGTTGATCAATGTTTCTATCCCGTGGATTTTATGGTCCTTGACACCGAACCGGTGCTAGATGCTAGGAAGCACACTCCTGTCATTCTTGGTCGTCCATTTTTAGCCACGGCTAACGCACGTGTTAACTGTAGAACAGGGGTGATGAAAGTGTCGTTCGGGAATGTACAATTAAAATTAAATGTTTTTAATGCTGTTGATCAACCTCCAAAAGACGATGATTATCTAGGTGTGGAGGGTAGTGAGGTTACACGGAATATTGAGCCTAGGAACGTAATAAATATAAGTGCGGGAAATAATGTGGACGATGATGAGTGGATGAATCCTAATCCCGTGGACCCTAATGCGGAATCTACTCGAAAGGTAAGAAATCGATTTGAACATAATGACAAACCGTTAATCGATTTAATTCAAAGCGATGTTATTTCTGCGTACCATCGAGCTCTGCCTGACATCCTTAGGGGTACACAGTCCGATATACGGCCTCCATGAGTCTTATGCTAGAAAGGTCTAGCTAAAGACGTAAAAGTTAGCGCTTCTTGGGAGGCAACCCAAGCTTTATTTCATCCGTTTTTCTTGTTTTTGGTTGTTTTTGGGTCTGTTTGTGTCTGTTTTGGACATTCTGGATAGGTCTGGGGGTTGAAATTAATTTATTTTAATAGTATATACATATTTTTAGTTAAAAAGTGGAAAACTCCAATCTCGCGCGCGCGGCCCGCTCGCGCGAGACGTCGCTCGCGCGGCCCGCTGGCGCGAGATGGCCCCTTAGCGTTTTTCTTTTGCTTTTCTTTTTATGAAGCCTCAGGATCTCCTCGCGCCTGGAATCGCGGGCGTGAGACACCTCGCTCGCGCGAATTTAAAAAAAAAAAAAAAAAAAAAAAAAAAAAAAAAATTCTGGGATTTCGCGCGCGCGAGTCCCTACTTTCTGCATCTTTTCTTTTGTTTTCTTGTATCTTCCCCCATACTTGTTCTGGGAATGTTTACGTTTCTGTTTTTGTTGATTACGTCAATTTTAGATCGAGTTAGTTATTGTGTTCCTTATTATATTTATACTTTTTCGTTTTCTTTCTTTTCCTTTTGCTAGTTTAGTTTAGTTTAACTTAGTTTTTAGATTTATTTGTTAAATTTTGGTTTCATTTCCTTTTCCTATTCTTTTGTAGTTCTTTTCATTTATCTAGTAGTCACAGGTAACATTGAACTTTATTGTCATATTCCTTTGTGTTCACCTGGTTGCCATTGTCGACATCGAGGTACTATCGTTCTTTCCTTATGTACTCTCCTTTCTTTCGTTTTATTGTTTCATTGGGGACAATGAAAGGTTTAGGTTTGGGGGTATGCACACACATGCACATTATTTTATGCAAAATTTTAAAATTTTTCAATAAGTGTGTTTAAATAAACGATGTTACCTACGGTTTTTGCAATTTTAATCCGATACTTCTTAGTATGTAATGTGATTTGTTATAGAATGATAAACAATGAAATATGTGATGAAATATTTACTGAAGTCATGTTGAAACGTTTTAAGTTATGTATCATTTGAATCGTAGTTTTATATCATAGATTTGCACATAAACTTATGCACTGCACGTAGTCATTAGAATACATGTAGGTTGTGAACTATAATATGATTCGGATTTCTAGATAACACATGGTGGAGACTAAACCCAGTGAGCTTTTGAGCCTATCTTTTCTGTTTAGAGGGTTATAAATACATTGTGTTTGTCGAATTTCATTGAAATAGCGCATTTACTTGTTGTTTAGTCTCATTATTCTTGTTTTGGTTGATAGTCAAGTTAAAATATTTGTTACCATGCAAAATAATCTTCCGTCGTAAACATTGAAGAACCATATAACCCTAGGAAATGACTTTAGGCCTTCTTTGTTTACTGCCGGCCGATAAAAGATAAAATTTCCTTAGTTTGCCCCTTGAGCCGTTAAAATGCCTCTTTTTCTTTGTTCACCATTATCCTCTTTAAAAGCTCCAACCTGATCAACTTGGAGTATACCACTGGAAGAGTGATCAACTTTTAGTAGTATTAAGGCGATGTGTTGATTGAGAAGAAGAAAATAAGATGATGTTTGGGGTGGGTGCTTTGTTATTCAATGCATATTCATTTGAGAAGCGAGAAAAGAAAAAGGAAAAGAAACAAAATAAAGAAGAGAAGGTTGAAAAGAAAGAAAAAAGAATGAAAGGAAAGAGAAATATATGAATGAAAAGTTTGTAGAAGAAGAATGAAAGAGATCGAACATGCCTTACAATGCCATTCTGAAACTACTTGTTATATCCATTTTATTATTTTTCATTACCTGAGCCACATTACAACCTTTAAAAAGTCCTATTTGATCCTAGGAAACATGGTTCGGATATGTAAATGATGGGAGGGGATTAAAACATGGTAATGATTAATTTCTTTTGATTATGGGCATCCTATCCATGAGACTACTATTTTTTCGTGTCATGCGTCTTTTTCATGTCATATGTGAGCGTTATTCGTTTTGAAAATATAATTCCTTTGCTCACATATATTAGAAAAATTACACATGTTTCTGAGTGTTTCATTTTAAGAGTGTAATTGACATTGTGAGATTCGTAGTCGAAGCATAGTTAGATGGTCAGCCGAAGTATATTCCAAGTTTATGACATGCGCGTGTTCATTTGACTACCATATCACACACGTGCAATTTTATGAGAAACTCTATTGATTTATACGATGCATGTGCTTGAGATTGTTTTTCATGATGTATGTAGGTGTTAGATTCTATTTCTTTATGTTCATTATTCTATTTCGAATCATTGTGTTATAATAAGGAGTATTGAATGTTTTGTTTTTCATTTTTAATAAAACTCTTTAAGGTTACAAGTTAATAAATATGGTTGTGGGTAACTTGTTGACGAGAACCCTCACGAGACTTCACTCGTCCGACTAGGGACACCTAGGGGTTTAAAAGGCTTGTTGCATACGCTAAATGCAATCGTGATCCATACGAAAATGGAATAGATTTTTATTAGTAGTTTTTATTTTAGTTTTGCTCGAGGACTAGCAAAATGTAGGTTTGGGGGTGTGATCGGGAGAGAACTAATCCTAATTATACGCTTTAACGAGCATTTGTTAGTACCTTTTTATCCTGTTTTTGTATATTTTTACTCTGTTTTCTAGTTTCTGACAGGTTTTGGAAGAAATCAACTGAACCAGGCTAAACAAGGTGAAAAAGCAGGAAGAAGGAAGCTGAAAAAGACACTTCGCGCGCGCGACCCGCGGGCGCGGAAATCCAAGAATCGCGCGCGCGATCCGCTCGCGCGAGAATCCAGAAACCGCTCGCGCGATCCGCTCGCGCGAGACCCCCAAGAACTCGCTCGCGCGATCCGCGCGCGCGAGGTACCCAATGTCGCGCTCGCGCGACCCGCTCGCGCGATATGCCCAAAAATCAAAGTTGCGTATTTCAGTATACTGAAGACTCCTGTGCAAACGAGACTGCTAAACGACGTCCAGACTGTAAATTACATGCGTTTCAGTCCGTTTCGAGTTGTAAAGGCTTCCAAAACATGTTGTAAATCTATATAAACTCTATTTTACTTCAATTAGAGGGTTGGCAATTAATATACACACATTCTACAACTATACTTTCAGCCCTTGAAGAGGGAGAAGCAAGGAGAAGAAGAAGAAGACCAAGGATTTCCATGGCCTCCTCCATCAACCTCTTGCTATCTACTACTTCCATGGACGGCTAGATCATTGATCTAGGGTTTCAATGAAGCCCTAGATGAGTAATAGGGTTTTATTTATGCTTTTATTTTAGTTCTATTGTGTATGGATGACAGTCACATGTTCCGAGGATTTTTATAAATAAATCGTACTACTATTGATTAAATCATTGCTTTCAGAATTTATTCTTGTCTTAGATCTATTTTGACTGTGATGTGCTCAACGATCTATTCTTGCTGTGCTTGTTTAGATTGTTTACATGTGATGGTGCTTTATTGATATTCACCCAAACCCGCAAACCCGCCCGCAGCCACCCGCAATTAATGGGTGTGGTTGACTAATTTTTACAGTACGGGTCAAGACGGGTTGCTAGGCTGAAATCCATTACATGAGCGGGTGTTGACGGGTTAGATATGGGTGCCTAACGGATAACACATTAAGGGCTTGCATGGTAACGTTGTGGTTTTCGGTTTTCAGTTTTCAGTTTTCAGTTTTTGTATTGATGTCTACCTCTAATTCAATACAAAAAATAAAAACGAAAATAGAAAACCAAAAACCACAATGTTACCATGCGAACTCTAAGCTATCATTTTCAGGTTGATAATGGTTTACTGGAAGTCTAGAAGTGAAACAACAAACTGGTCATTAACTCTCTCTCTCTCTCTCTCTCTCTCTCAACCTACCAGTACACATTCCAAAAGCATTAACTATCTCTGTAAAAAAGTCTAACAGTCTAAGCAATTGTTATCTCTTCCCCCTCTTTTCTCTCTAAAATGAAAAATATTGTTCAATTTACTGGACTTTTTGATTATTTTGTATTTGATTATTCTATCTGAATAGTGAATGCCATTCGCTACTTTGTTGTTTTTATTATGGAGCTACTCTTTATATGGTTTGCTTAATTTGTTGAAGAAGGTATCATGTTTTTAAAAGAAAATTATAATATGAAATCTGCCTCATCAAAATTTTTTTCTTTTGGAACTTTCTCAAGAGAGAGATAGAAGAAGAAGAAGAGGGTCATGTTTGGGTTAACAATTAACGCGACCCATTTTCCACCCACCCATCTTTTACCCAAAGTATGCGGGTTGAATATGGGTTAGAACCCATTTATGACCTAACCCATGAAAGTCCGGTCCAAACCCGATCCAACCCGCCCACTTGCCAAGTCTAAACAAAAGTAACAAAAGTTACTCTCAAAAGAAGTTATTCTATGAGATCGTCACACCTTTTAATCCATACAATATATGTACTCTTACTTCTAAGGGATCATGACAAGTTATTGACAAATTTAAAATTGTACTAATGATTTGTCCTGATTCTCCTAGAAAATGGGTAGATGCAAGACCTAAATTAGAATTTCACTCCACATACTCTACTAACACTTAATCCTCGTTTTAAAAAAACAGTAACAACTGCACCGCCTCACGGGCACACCCTGACACCCCCCTTACCTCATGCCTAAAAACTCTAACCCTCCTTCAAAGTTATCAATAGAGTTGTCATTCAAAGTTTTCTAAATATAAAGAATCGAAGAGGAGTGTTGTAAACAAGTTATCATGTTATTTTAATTTTATTGTGATGAAAATATCAGACATTTACATACAATATTTTGGATTTTGTCATGTTTGAATACTGGAGAATTTTTTTTCTTTCTTAGTCATCAAATTTGCCCTCAGTGGATGAAATTTCTGAGTCCACCACTAATATGTATGTCACGCCCCGGAGCAGCAAAAATAGGGAAAAATAAATTTCCTTTTTGGGTCTATAGGGAATGACTGGTGAATGTCACTAATGATCCACACCATACAGTACTAGTCTACAACAAGAATAGTAATAAAAATAAACTGGATATAAATAGTCGTTGCTTCTATTACAAACATCAGAGTTATTACAACAGTAGAGATACAGCGGAAGCATATATATAAGGTTTGGAAGCAACATATGCCCAAGTACCAAATATAACAAAACAGTCTAAACAGAAATACATAAACTATTAACTATCTCCAGGTCTTCAACTAGGATACACGTCAGCGTAGTAGTCCTCCCCAGCATAGTCATCATCGGTGGGGCCATCCTCTGCGTATTCTCCTCCCGGATATTAACCATCGTTGTAGGCTCCGTCACCTACATAATAAGGTACAGGGTGGTCTAGACGAGGAAAATTCCAGGCAATGAAGGTCGTCAGCTTACTGAGAGCTGAGTGAGTATAAACTAACAAGGAACCAGTTATCTAAAGCAATAACAAGTCCTTGAAGACACGAGATAAGTTCTATTATAATAATATCTTGTTCCTTTATTCAACGTCGTTAACTAACCCTTATCGTCTTGTTATCCTAAGACCGATAATCAATAATACTCTTTCTAGGAAGAACAGACTCAATCGTTTCACATATATAGACATGTCAACATTCTGTCCATTGCTCGTTAAGGATATAAACCATCCACCGCATTTATGGACACCACGTCGGTCCATCCCCCGCTCATTAAGGATATAAACCATCCACCGCATGTCAGGGATACAACGCTTTGAACAACAGCACATCAAATCTATTATCACGACTCCTCATTATATACCAGTGATCCCCCATCCATCGCTTGTTAAGGATATAAACCATCCACCACTCGTTAAGAATATAACATGGATCATCTGGTTACCTTAGGACTACATGGTCCCGCTTACTGTTCGTTAAGGATATAACCCATCCACCGCATGTGAACGCATATCATGACCAGGCGTCTTCCTACGTACCATTCCCAGAACTTATCAAACCTACTTAAACTCAGTACTTCTATCGATACATGACAATTCCCATGTAGCCTGACTACTCTGATTAAAAGAACAGATATCGAACTCATACAAGAACCGCATAGTATCTAACATCATTACGTTAATCCATTATTCTTAATCATATTTAACTTTGTTGTCACATTATCCCTGATCAACCCGAAATCGCATAACAGAAGTCTGAATCAAGAATCGAACATTCGAACCTTTAATAAAATAAATAGGCAAAGGAATCCATGTTCTACCAATATCAATTGATTAGAATAAGGGTCCAATCGATTGGGATAAAAGTCATAGCAATCGATTGAGGAAACTGGCAATCGATTGGGTCTAAAACATTGTCAATCAATTGCTAACATTGGCAATCGATTAGAATTCTATCCAATCGATTGGGTCCAAACTGATGACAATCGATTGGGAATTATGCCAATCGATTGGCACTTCATTTTCACTAGCAGATTACAAAAATAGCATATATAAACATCATAAGGACATACTAGATACAACCAATCCTCATAAAAACTTGTAAAACATCAATATAAAGGGACCAAGTGAGTAGTAACTCACCAAGGGTGCGCTTGGTTGTGTGTGAGCTTGAAAACCTCAAGTTCTCTGTTTTCTCCTTTTCTTTCTCTCTTCTCTGTCCAGCTCTCTCTTCTCTGTCTCTTCTCCTCTCTTCTTTATTCTTCTTCTGCTTTTCTTCTTCTCCTCTTCTTCTTCTCTCAGAGAATGAGTGTGTGTGAGGGTGTGTATATAAATAGATATATGGATGTATAAAACTCTTGCAAGGTGTGTCTCTCTCTCTCTCTCAAAGATCTGAAACTAGCCCAAGGCCACAAATACTCTCATATATATAGAGATTAAGAGTGCCACACATTGTCACACCTGTTCTGGAAAAATCATGATTTTAACATGCCTATTTGAAATTCGTGAATTATCAATGTTATTTGATAATTGAGAATGGAGTTGACATGGTCAACGATTGTGATATCAGTTGAGGACACGAAAATCAATAAAGTCATAATGCATTGACATGAAGAAATAACATTTATATGATTTTAAATGTCATTTAACTTTACCTGATTTTCATGAATAAAAATTATACCTGTGTAGTATAATTTATGGTAGTTTTGATATAGTTTTAGACCTTGTGAATACTGTGGTGAGAACATGAGTGACAAATTGCATAAAAAGTACACATTGCATAAAAAGTAGGCTATCTAGAGATTCCACGAAATTAGTTTCAGAACGAGATTTTGGACCCAAACGGAACTTAGTCAAAAACTTTTATAAATTTTAGTTTTCACTCATGAAGTTATAAAATGGACGTGTGCGACGTTTCAGGACTTAATTAGAAGTTTCGAGATCTCGCGGGGAGTTAAGTGTAATTCCTGAGAGTTGTGCTTATAAATAGTAGTGGATGAGATTTCACTATTTTCCAAACTTTCAAAATATCTAGAGAGAGGAGAGAGAAAGGAGATTTGATCCTACGACCTTTCCGACGACAAACGATGACCGTTCGTCCGTCAGTTTTCAGCCAAATTTCATATTTGGATTCCTTGAGGTAAGAGCTTCATTTGATACCTCTTAGGCCTCATTTGGCAAAGTTTTTTTGAAAAGTTAATTTTAAGAATTTGGGAAAACATGTCTATACTTGTAGGAATCGGTTAAGATCGGAGATCCTACGTTTATTTGGTCTCCTAGTACTTCTCCTGAAGTTTGAGAGCTATAGCTTGAGGTATGAATTATGAACCTATGTAATATAGGAAATTTTGGATGTTTTAGATACTTTGTATGAATTGTGATCCGGGCAACTTATGTCTTAAATTAGGCCCGTTAATTTTAGCGAGTACGTATTGAAAAGCATGGTGATATGGTTATGTGAGTATGCTAAATGTCTATGTAGGTCAAAGGGGAGTTTGGTATAATTTCACGCCAGTGCATGCCTGTTGATGTTTGAGAGTTTATAGTAGTGACGACTACTTGTTTGGTGTGGGAAGTGGCCAACCAGAGCAGATACTTGTAAGAATCGGTTAAGATCAAAGATCCTACGTTTATTTGGTCTCCTAGTACTTCTTCTGAAGTTTGAGAGGTATAGCTCGAGGAATGAATTCTGAACCTATGTAATATAGGGAATTTTGAATGTTTTAGATATTTTGTATGAATTGTGATCAAATTAGGCCCGTTAATTTTAGCAAGTATGTATTGAAAAGCATGGTGATATGGTTATGTGAGTATGCTAAATGTCTATGTGGGTCAAAGGGGAGTTTGGTATAATTTCATGCCGGTGCACGCCTCTCGATGTTTGAGAGTTTATAGTAGTGACGACTACTTGCTTGGTGTGGGAAGTGGCCAACCAGAGCAGATGGATGCAATGGTTGAGTGATCCTTGGCTAACCATTAGCATCGCGGTTAAAGATTTAAGACTTGCCGATATACTGGGTGAATGCGTATCTCTCTCCCCAGAGACTAAATTATGTGATTTAGATGTTTAAAACATGAATTGGTTGAGTGATCCTTGGCTGACCTTTGGCATCGCGTTTAAGATTTAAGACTTGTCGATATACTGGGTGAATGCGTATCTCCCTCCCCGGAGACTAAATTATGTGATTTAGATGTTTAAAACATTAATTGCCTCATATGCCTTTGTTTAGAATTGTACACTCATCATATAGCTGAGCAGTGAAGATTTCCTCCATTGCAGGTGAAAAGAAAAAGGGAAAGAAGAAGCAAGAAGAGTGAGGGCGAGGAATGTCGGGGGTTTCACACTTGTTAATACTTTTGGGTTCTTCCTAAACTTGTAATAAGAACTTTAAATTCATAACATGTTTAGTTTGGAATCTTGGGAGAGATTGTAGTATTGTAATCGCTTGTAAACTCTTGTAGTTATGTTTTGAATTATTGGTATATCATGTGTTTGCATTGGTTTTAAATTAGAAGGCCTAAGCTTGTAATTCTATAGAATGCTTGGTGTACTGATGCAGATCAGTCGACTGGTTTCTTATTCAGTCGGCTGGATCACTGTTTTGAACTGAACACTACCTTGTATGTCTTAGGATCAATCGGCTGGGTTGAGAAAACAGTCGACTGGATGATGCCCCAGGGCAGTTGATTCTGCTTGAATAGAGTATCAGTCGACCGGACAACTTTAGTCGATTGATAAATTTAGGCACCAGTCGACTGGGTCCTCGACACAGTTGACTGAACCGGGCTGTTGATCTTTTAAACTTACTGTTGTTGATGGTCTGTCGACTGGGTCCCCGATTAGTTAACTGGACCTCTGTTCTTCAAAATGTATTCTTTTGGGAAGTGTTCTAATTGGCAAAACTTTTTATAACTCTGATTTTAAAGGATTTTACTTATGTTTTTCGCTGCGGTTTTACTTTAATGGAACTGGATAAGCCTTGATGGTGTGCCATGTGTCCTATTTTTGCGCGTAGCGGGATGGGTCGTGACATTTATTAGTATCAGAGCTAGAGGTAACAAAACTTTGGGAAGGTTCGATGACGAGTGGAGTGTTGAGTGAATTGTCACATGTTCTAGAATGCATCCATACATGGTAGAGATGTTTGGTGCATATGTATGTTGTCATACATACATGTTATAGATATTATTTTACACACATAGTGTTTATGTATCGAGATTAACAGGTTGAACAATCATGGGTGACCGAGAATTATCACCGCATACCCAACGTATGAATAAAATGGAAGAAATGATGGGAAACATGTGAGATATGATACGAAATATAGCAGAGCGATTGCCTCCAACGCCTCCATTTGAACCAGCACCGATAACTATGGTGCCAATACCTAAGAACCGGGGTACTAGGTCTGTGTCAGAACGATTTGCAAGGAAGAAGCCAACAGAGTATCATGGAACTTCTGATACGACGTTAGCAGGGCATTGGATTATGGTTATGGAGAAAATTTTTTGATCTATTCTGATGACCGATAGGGAGAAAATTGAGAATGCTAGTGATATACTTAGAGGTGAGGCTCAGAATTGGTGGGTGAACGTCCTAGATCAGGGAGCACTGATGACTTGGGAGGGATTCGACGATTCTTTACAAGGGCTGCCCTTAATGCGAAGAAGAGAGAGTTCGATAATCTTCGACAAGGGGATATAACTGTGACGGAGTACACTTCAATGTATAACGCTTTGTTATGGTTTGGAAAAGGGTCTGTGTTGATAAAGGAAGACAGAGCAAGAAAATACGAGGATAGGTTGAGAGATAATATCTGTCCGAGGGTAGAAACCTATAAGCACTCGACTGTTTCCACAGTACAACAAATGGCACTTGTCGCTGAAAGTGATATGGAGAGATTAAGGCAAAATCAGCAAGGCCAACAAGGGAAGAGAAACCACGAGGGTAATGACCGGAACTACGGTGGGTATTTTAAGAGCCCGTTTGCAAAAGGCTCAAACTCTAGTTTCAGTGGGTTCAGAAAGTCGACATGTAATATACCGTTATGTCCATTGTGAAATCGACCTCACACTGGTCGATGTTTTATGACAAATTTCTAGAACAAAACTCAAGGAGGTAATAGTGCAAGTGTTACATCTGATATAAGGGGCAAGTGCTACGATTGTGGAATGCTTGGACATCAATCCAAGGAGTGTCCGAGAAAGCGTCCTTAGCAAGGAGCTAGTTCTATGGCTTCTAGTGGTTCAAAGCCTAGACAGACCAACGATGGAGGACAAAGGATGGAGCAACGTCAAGGAAGGTCATTTCAGATGAACCCAGGAGATATGGCTGCTTCAGAGACGGTGGTCTTAGGTATGGTGCCTATATGTTCTCACTTAACACGCATACTTGTTGACTCAGGATCTACGCATTCATTTGTATCACATGATTTTGTTACACATTTGAATGTTAGACCGGCACCGTTAGGATATGAACTATCTATTGTTGTACCCCTTAGTAAGCCAAAGGTGACGTCTACGGTATACAAGGACTGTGAGATCCAAATAGATGAGAAGTTGATAACTGTAGATCTTATACCAATTGTTATGAACCACTTTGATGTAATACTAGGAATGGATTGGTTAGCCTTTAACCAAGACACGATAGATTGTAAACGGAAGGAAGTTAATTTTTGATCTCCAGTACACAGAAACTTTTGTTTTCAAGGGAGTGGAGTTACACCGCCACCGTATTCGATTTCGGCTATCTGAGCAGGTAGATTATTGAGGAAAGGATGTCAAGGATTTCTATGTTTGATAATTGATACTCCAGCGACCGAATTGAAGTAGAAGATATTCCAATAGTACGAGAGTATCCAGATGTGTTTCCTGATGACCTACCAAATGTTCTTATCGAGAGGGAAATTGAGTTCACTATTGAGGTAACGCCAGACTCAAGATCAGTATCGAAAGCGCAGTATAGAATGGCACCTGTGGAGTTGAAGGAGCTGAAAGTTCAACTACAGGAGTTGCTTGACAAAGGTTTTATTCGACCTAGCATATCGCCGTGGGGAGCTCCATTATTGTTTGTAAAGAAAAAGGATGGTTCAATGAGAATGTGTGTAGACTATCGAGAACTAAACAAGTTGACAATTAAGAATAAGTATCCATTGCCGAGAATTGACGATCTATTTGATCAACTTCATGGGGCATAAGTATTTTCAAAAATAGATTTGAGATCGGGTTATCATTAGTTGAAAGTAAAAGCAGAAGATGTAGAGAAGACAGCTTTCAGAACGCGTTATGGACACTATAAATTCCTAGTTATGCCATTTGGAGTTACAAATGCACCAGCCGCGTTTATGGATCTTATGAACCGAGTCTTCAAGGACTATTTGGATGATTTCGTAATAATGTTCATAGATGATATTCTTATCTATTCACCGAGTAAGACAAAACTTGAGAATCATTTGAGATTGATACTTCAGAGACTGCGAGAGAAGTAACTGTTTGGGAAATTCAAGAAATATAAATTTTGGTTATCTAGCATTACCTTTCTTAGTCACGTGATTGACAAGAATGGAGTTTCAGTGGATCCTCATAAGGTAGAAGCAGTATCGAATTGGCAAAGACCGACATCCATATCCGCAATTCAAAGTTTATTAGGGTTAGCGGGATACTACCGCCGTTTTATCGAGAATTTATCCAAGATTTCGTTGCCAATGACCAAGTTGATGAGAAAGGGTGTTACTTTTGAGTGGGGTCAAGAGTGTGAAGACAGTTTTTAAGAGTTGAAGTCGCGATTGACGAGAGCACCTATCTTAACAATACCATCTAGAATTGAGGGATTTGTGATCTATAGTGATGATTCACATCAAGGCTTGGGGTGTGTCCTGATGCAAGGTGGTAAAGTAATTGCATACGCTTCAAGACAGTTGAAGACACATGAGATAAACTATTCGACTCATGATCTTGAATTGGCCGTAGTGATCTATGCTTTGAAGATTTGGAGAGACTATCTGTACGGGGGAAAATGTGAGATTTTCACAGACCATAAGAGTCTGAAATACCTATTTACGCAAAGAGATTTGAATATGAGACAGAGAAGATGGTTAGAGTTGATGAAGGAATATGATCTTTCGATAGAGTATCATCCGGGAAAGCTAATGTGGTGGCTGATGCATTAAGCCAGAAGACGCCAAGGAACTTAGCCGACGAGCTAACTCAACAAAAAGAATTGGTAAAAGAAATGGAACGTTTGGAGTTAGATGTAATCCCAGAGACTAGCAGTGGCTTCATGATGGCGATCTTAGCACACCCAGATATTATTGATGAGATTAAGAGGGAACAGTTTAGCGATGTCTATCTGTGCTAAATGAGAGACGAGATACCTTTGGGAAAGCGACCTAATTTTGTGTTAGAATAAGGAACGTTGAAGCTTGGAAATTGATTATGTGCACCGAATGTGAAAGGCTTGAAAGAGAGAATTCTAGAGGAAGCCCATAGTACTAGATACTCAGTGCATCCGGGAAGTAACAAAATGTACCAGAACCTACAGGAAAACTTTTGGTGGAAGGGTATGAAGCGTGAAGTTGCTAAGTATGTCTCAGAGTGTTCGATATGTCAACAGGTCAAAGTAGAAAGACAAGTACCTGCAGGACTGCTGCAACCATTACTTGTGTCAAAGTGGAAATGGAACGAGATCACGATGGATTTTGTATCTGGTTTTCCACGATCGCTTAACAAAAATGACAAAATTTGGGTTATAGTTGACCGATTGACAAAGTCAGCTCACTTTTACCAATCAAGACGACTAAGCCATCCAATTTAGCAGAATTTTATGTGAAAAAAATTATAAGACTACATGGAGTTCCAGTAATGATTATATCAGATCGTGATAGTAGTTTTACATCAAGGTTTTGGAGAAGTTTGCAAAAAGCTATGGGTACTAAACTAAATTTTAGTACGGCTTTTCATCCTCAGATCGATGGGCAGTCAGAGCGCATGATTCAGACATTAGAGCATATGCTTCATTGTGTGTCCTAGACTTTGGAAGCGATTGGGAGAAACACTTACTGCTAATTAAGTTTGCTTATAATAACGGTTTTTAGTCAAGTATTGGAATGGCACCGTATGAAGCTTTGTATAGGTGTAAGTATCGATCACCAATTTGTTGAACCGAAATTGGAGAAAGAAAGTTGATAGGACCTGAGTTAATATAGGTTAGTACTACTAAGAAGGTAAAGCTAATCTAGGAGCGACTTAAGGTAGCTCAGAGTCGTTATAAGAGCTATGCAGACTCTAAGCGACAACCGATGACATTCAAAGTCGGAGACTTTGTATACATGCGAGTATCGCCTTCGAAAGGCATAGTCCAGTTTGGAAAGCGAGGGAAGCTTAACCCGAGATTCATAGGCCCGTTGAGATTCTAGAAAAGGTAGGACCAGTGGCTTACCGATTGGCTTTATCAT
The DNA here is from genome assembly GCA_033977485.1 of Hydrangea macrophylla. NCBI lineage: Eukaryota > Viridiplantae > Streptophyta > Magnoliopsida > Cornales > Hydrangeaceae > Hydrangea > Hydrangea macrophylla. The sequence goes on along the minus strand of CM066987.1, from coordinate 17,462,712 downwards.
CTGAGTTAGAGTTTGTGCATAACATTTTTCACGTGTCTATGTTGAGATGGTGTATGAAGGATACAAGTAAAATCATCGTACCGGAACCATTGCAAATCCAAGAGGACTTGACCTATATAGAGCATCCAGTAGAAATCTTGGATCGGAAGGAGCAAGTGTTGAGAACGAAGACGATTTCAATGGTGAAAGTATTGCGGCGTAGTCATTTAGTCGAGGAAGCTACGTCAAAAAATGAAGAAGAGATGAGGAATGAGTATCCGCACCTTTTCGACCTTTGAGGTATAAGTTTGGGGACAAACTTCCTTTTTGAAGGGGAGAGTTGTCACACCCGTTCCGAAAAAATCATGATTTTTACATGCATATTCAAAATTCGTGAATTATCAATGCTATTTGATAATTCTGAATGGAGTTGACATGGTCAACGGTGGTGGTGTTAGTTGAGGACACGGTAATTAGTAATGTCATAATGCATTGACATGAAGAAATGACATTTATATGATTTTAGATGTTATTTGACTTTACCTGATTTTCATGAATAGTAATTATACTTGTGTAGTATAATTTCTGGTAGTTTTGATCTAGTTTTAGACCTTATGAATACTGTGGTGAGAACGTGAGTGACACAATGCATAAAAAGTAGGCTATCTACAGATTCCACAAAATTAGTTTCAGAACGTGATTTTTGGACCCAAACAGAATTTAGTCAAATTTTTTTATAAATTTTAGTTTTCACTCGTGAAGTTGTAAAATGGGCGTGTGCGACGTTTCAGGACTTAATTAGAAGTTTTGAGAACTCGCGGGGAGTTAAGTATAATTCCTGAGAGTTGTGCTTATAAATAGTAGTGGATGAGAATTCATTATTATCCAAACTTTCAAAATATCTAGAGAGAGGAGAGAGGAGAGAGAAAGGAGATTTGATCCTACGACCTTTCTGACCACAAACGGCGACCGTTCGTCCGTCAGTTTTTAGCCAAATTTCACATTTGGACTCCTTGAGGTAAGAGCTTCATTTTGATACCTCTTAGGCCTTGTTTGGCAAAGTTTTTCTGAAAAGTTAATTTTAAGAATTTGGGAAAAATATGTCTATACTTGTAGAAATCGGTTAAGATCGGAGATCTGACGTATATTTGGTCTCCTAGTACTTCTCCTGAAGTTTGAGAGCTATAGCTTGAGGTATGAATTCTGAACATATGTAATGTAGGGAATTTTGGATGTTTTTAGATATTTTGTATGAATTGTGATCCGGGCAACTTACATGTTAAATTAGGCCCGTTAATTTTAGCAAGTACGAATTGATAAGCATGGTGATATGGTTATGTGAGTATGCTAAGTGTCTATGTGGGTCAAAGGGAAGTTTAGTATAATTTCACGCCGGTGCACGCCTCTTGATGTTTGAGAGCTTATAGTAGTGATGACTACTTGCTTGGTGTGGGAAGTGGCCAACTAGAGCAGATGGATGTAATGGTTGAGTGATCCTTGGCTGACCATTGGCATCGCGATTTAAGATTTAAAACTTGCCAATATACTGGGTGAATGCGTATCTCTCTCCTCAGAGACTAAATTATATGATTTAGATATTTAAAACATGAATTGCCTCATATGCATTTGTTTAGAATTGTACAATCAGCATATAGCTTAGCATTGGAGATTTCCTCCATTGCAGGTGAAAAGAAAAAGGGAAAGAAGAAACGAGAAGAGTGAGGGCGAGGAATGCCGAGGGTTTCACACTTGTTAATACTTTTGGGTTCTTTCTAAACTTGTAATAAGAACTTTAAATTCGTAACATGTTTAGTTTGGAATCTTGGGAGAGATTGTAGTATTGTAATCGCTAGTAAACTCTTGTAGTTATGTTTTGAATTGTTGGTATATCCTGTGTTTGCATTGGTTTTAAATCAGAAGGCCTAAGCTTGTAATTTTGCAGAATGCTTGGTGTGCTGATGCAGATCAGTCGACTGGTTTCTTATTCAGTCGGCTAGATCACTGTTTTGAACTGAATACTGCCTTGTATGTTTGAGGATCAATCGACTGGGTTGAGAAAACAGTCGACTAGATGATGCCCCAGGGCAGGTGATTCTGCTTGAATAGAGTATCAGTTGACCGGACAACTTCAGTCGACTGATAAGTTTAGGCACCAATCGACTGGGTCCCCGACACAATCGACTGGATCAGTCGACTGCGTGCCCGATTAGTCGACTGGACCTCTGTTCTTCAAAATGTATTCTTTTAGGAAGTGTTCCAATTGGCAAAACTTTTTATAACTCTGATTTTAAAGAATTTTACTTATGTTTTTCGCTGCGGTTTTACTTTAATGGAACTGGATAAGCCTTGATAGCGTGCCACGTGTCCTATTTCTGCGCGTAGCGGGATGGGTCGTGACACGCGTTCAAAGCTCAAGCAAAGAAGAAAAATTATCTCAGCTTATGCCAATCGATTAGTAAAGAAGACAATCGATTGGTTACAGGTATTTGAAGGCAATCGATTGGAAAGAATGGAAATCAATTGGTATGTTGCCACGTAATGAATTTTAGTCGGTAGAATAGCAATCGATTGGAAAACATGCCAATCGATTGGTATCTAAAAAGTGGCAATCGATTGGAACTCAAAGGCAATCGATTGGTAACCAAATTTTACCAAAAGAAAAGGAAAGGTTATACAAGTATAGAAATGAATACTGGGTCTTATTATATAACCAAAATACAGGGTATTACATCATCCACCACTCATTAAAGATTTCATCCTCAAAATCAAAACATACAAGATGTAAAACAAAAACGAAAACTTCTCTCGCATCTCTGACTCTAGCTCCCACAAAGCTTTTCCTTCATCATGATGCTTCCACTGAACCTTTACCAACAAAATCTCCTTGTTCCTGAGCTTCTTGATTTCTCAATCCAAAACACGAACCGATCCTTCATTGAATGTAACATTGTCATTGACTTCAATATCTTCGAAGTTGATCTCGTGCGTTGGATTATGAGCACACTTCCTCAGCATACTGATATGGAAAACGTTGTGCACTCCTGACATCTTCGGCGGCAACGCAAGGCGATAATCAACCTTTCCAACACGCTCTAAAATCTTGAATGGCCCAACGTATTGCGGCGATAGCTTGTCTCTCTTCTGACCAAATCTGACAATGCCTCAAACAGGTGAAACCTTAAGTAGTACATGATCTCCAACGACAAACTCCAAGTCTTTGCGTCGCTTGTCAACATAACTCTTGTGTCGCGTCTGATCTACCTTCATCTTTTCACGTACAATCTAAATCTTCTCACTTATTTCTCGTACCATCTCTGGACCAAGAAGTTGAGTATCTCCGACTTCGGCCCAACATAACGGCGATCGGCAAGGTCTTTTGTACAAAACTTTGAACGACGCCATTCCTATGCTCGAATGATAACTGTTGTTGTAGGTGAACTCAATCAAAGGTATGTGCATCTCCCAAGAACTCTCAAAATCAATGACACAAGCGCGTAATATGTCCTCCATTACTTGATTAACTCGTTCAGTCTGTCCATCGGTCTGCGGATGAAAGCTGAACTCAAGTTCAATGTTGTTCCCATCGCTGTTTGGTGACTCTTCCAAAATTCTGCAGTAAAATGTGAATCTTGATCTGACACGATAGAAATAAGTACTCCGTGTAACCGTACTACGTGTTGTAGATACATTCGGCTCAAACGTTCTATTGGATACGTTATACTGTAGGCGAGAAAATGTGCCATCTTCGTAAGTCGATCCATGATTACCCAAATAGCATCGTGGTTCGGCTGTGATTTCGGCAATCCTACCACGAAATCTATAGTGATGTGCTCCCATTTCCATTGAGGAATTGGTAACGACTGTAGAAGTCTAGGTAGTTTCTGATGTTCTGCCTTTACTTGTTTACAAATAAGATATTGAGATACATACTCAGCTATTACTCTCTTCATTCTTTCCCACCATGTATTCCTTTTCGAACCCTTGTACATCTTCATAACTCCCGGATGAATAGTCATCCGTGACTTATGCGCTTCATCTAACATTTCTTTCCAGAGATTTTCTTCGTCAGGTACACAGAGTCTACCTTTATATCGTAAGGCTCCGTCTGTACTGATACTCTAGATCTCTGGTTCTTTTGCTGATATCTTGGCGAACCATAACTTCAAACCTTCCGTAGTCTATTGAGTTTCTATGATACGGCTGATCAAAGTTGGTTGTACCATCAAACATCCAAAATACTGTCTTTCCATGGTTCCACTGGCTGAAGCTCGAATTCAGTTATCACTTCTAATGCTTGCCATTCTCGAATTAGTAATACAACGATTACTAGTCGGGGTTTACGACTCTAAGCATCCGCTACAACATTTACTTTACCTGGATGGTATTGCAATGAAAAGTTATAGTCCTTGAGTAACTCCATCCATCTTCATTGTTGCATGTTCAGCTCCTTATGAGAGAACAAATATTTCAAGCTCTTATGATCGGAAAACAGATCAAAAATTTTCCTATAGAGATAGTGTCACCAGATTTTCAATGCAAACACTATTGCTGCTAGTTCCAAGTCATGAGTAGGGTAGTTCTTCTCATGTACCTTCAACTGTCTTGACCCATATACAATGACATTCCCGTCTTGCATTAGCATACAACCAAGTCCTTGGTGCAATGCATCACTATAGATCACGTACCTTTCTCCACTTTTAGGTATTGCGAGTACTGGTGCTGAAGTCAATCTTTCTTTTAACTCCTAAAATACACCCTCATGCTTGTCCGTCCATTCGTACTTCATCTCTTTCCTCGTCAAAGGTCCTGCTAACTTGGAGAATCCTTCTACAAATCTCTTATAATATCCTGCTAAACCCAGAAAACTTCTGACTTCGGTCGTATTGGTTAGTCTGTTCCAACTTAAGACTGCATCAATCTTAGATGAGTCCACTGCAATACCATCCTGAGATATAATATGCCCAAGAATTTGACTTCCCATATCTAGAACTTACACTTTCTAAACTTTGCATACGACTTATTACTTCGAAGTGTCTATAAAGCAATCTGCAAATGTTCCTTGTGGTCTTCTTCCGTCTTCGAGTAGATCAGTATGTTGTTGATGAACACTATAAGGAATTTATCCAAATGTGATCAGAATACTCTATTCATTAAGTCCATGAATACTGCTGGAGCATTCGTCAATCCAAAAGGCATAATTAGAAACTCGTAATGCCCATATCTCATCCTGAACGCAATCTTTGACACATCCTTCGGTCAAACTAACAACTGGTGATATCCCGAACATAAATTGACTTTGGAAAATATCTTTGAGCCTTGTAACTGGTCGAATAGATCGTCTATCCGAGGTAGACTGGTAGTGGATATCTATTCTTAATCGTGACCTTGTTCAACTCCCTATAGACTATACAGAATCGAAGTGTCCCTTCCTTTTTCTTCACGAAGAAAACTGGCGCTCCCCAAGGTGACATGCTCGGACGAACAAATCCTAAATCTTCAAGTCCCTGAACTTTCTTCTTCAGTTCCAACATCTCAGTTGGTGCCATTCGATACGGAGTCTTAAAAATAGGCAATGTACCAAGTACTAATTCCACAAAAAGTCTATTTCCCTTTTTGGAGGAAGTCCTTTAATATCCTGGAATACATCCTGAAATTCTTGTACAGTAGGAATCTGATCCATCTGGAGTTCTTTATTCGTGCTCTTGATTGTAGCCAACTACTCGTAAGAAACATGTCGCTCGCTGGCTGACACTGGAATCTAATCGTTGGACATCCTGGTATCGAAAACACAATCATCCTAGTAGGGCAATCCAAATTGGCATTGTACTTAGTCAACCAATCCATCCCTAGGATAACGTCGAACTCTAACATTGACAGAACTACCAAGTCTGCTGGAAGATTCCTATATCCCAAAGTCAATGGGCAATCTTTGCACACTTTACCCAACTTAATAATCACTCCCAAAGGTGACATAACATTAAGTGTTAGCTCAAGTGTTTGGGGTTCTAAATCCAACTGACGCACAATCTTAACAGCAATAAATGAACGTGAAACTCTAGTATCAAATAAAGCTTTAACTGGACTATGAAAGAGTACAAGTGTACCTTCCAAATGTTGCTATTGATCGGCATTAAAAGCTGCCTCTGCTAGGATTATAGCATTCGTCCTAGTCTGATCAGGGGGTCCCTGAATCCCTTGAACTAGTGCCCCATAGTACCTTCCCTATGGTGCACGACAATCCCTGCTCTAGTGCCCTGGTTTATTGCAATTTCAGCAGTTAGCACCCATCCGATGGTTAATCTTGGTAGTTGTAGAGAACTTTGCAATGTGCCATGGCTTCCCACAATTAAAGCATCCTCCGTCGTTGGTTGGCGGAGCTGTTAGCAGTGTCTGAGGCTGTGGTCCCTACTAGCGACATTGCTAGGGTCGAAAATGACCCTGCTGAGGCTTCCGGGTTCCTTCCCAGGTTCTCTTGTTCCCTTGAAAATTTCTCCGAGGTCTCCAACTCTGGGTATTTCTTGGTGGTTGGTTTTGGAAATTTCACTATTGGAAGTTCCTTAATGGCTGTAGTCGATTCGTCTGTGGTCGCTATACTGGATATGCATCCTTCTCTAGACTTACAGCAAGTCTGACCAGTCCTTCAAAACTCTGGTTCAGGTGACCAATCATCATATGGAGAAGATGGGGATTTAGTCCCTGGTGAAATCTTTTCACCTTCTTCTGTGGCATATCGATCATGTGTAGAGTGAATCGAGATAATCGCTCAAACTATGTAGTATATTTCCGTACCATCCATCTTCTTTTTCATCTTCCAAAAAAATACTTCTCCAGAAATCTTCCCTTGAACGTTTCCCAAGACATTGCTCTTGCAGCATTTATCCCTATAGTGGCTCGCTCAGCCTCCCACCAATCTGCGGTGGCATAGTTGAGCTGGAACATAGCAAGACGACGCTTCTCTTGTTCGCTGCATTCCAATGCTTCAAAGATCAACTCCATTTTTCTTATCCATTGTTCGGCTTTCCATGGTTCTGTTAGTCCATCGAACTTCTCGGGACGTAACCCATAAAAATGTGCCAGTAACTTGTCTCATGTTTGCCTCTGCTGGAACGGTGCAACTGGGTGTTGGACAAGTCGTTGATTTATAGCATTGTTGTAGGTATCGCCTATATGCTCCATTCGTTGCATGAATGCTTCAAAAATTCCAGATGGGTTCATTCCTTCCGGAATAGGTGCTCCAATTTGCGCTTATGATTTCTCAAGGGTCCTACCATAATGATAATGAGTTTTGCCTACAGAAGACACATCAATTAGCTGAAAGTCTTCTTGCAGAAATGAAAACAAGATAGGGCGAGAAGCAACAAGAATTAACAGTTCTACAAAACAACACATCAAAGCAAGCATACGAGCAATACCAAAAGTACTACTGTAATACCTGCAATTTTTATTATATTTTATTAATATAATTTCCAGTCCCGAACAGTATTTTAAAGATTTTCACAGCAATTAGCATTAATTCTGAACCCATAATTATACCTGTATTACCCAACCCTACTTATACCATAAACCAACCCCCCCAAACAACCCCTAGCATGTGTGTGTATGTGTGTGTGTGTGCACCGACTTGAAATGGTGAGGTGTGTGGTGAGGTGTGTTGTAGGGTGGTAGTATAGTGATGGGTGTAGGTATGTAGTGTGACATGTGTTTGTGTGTGAGGAGTGCATGTGTGCATGAGTGTGTCATGTATAGTGTATGTGTGTGCAGTGTGTGGTGTGTGGCAGTGTGTGTGGTGTTGAATGTTTGTGTATTGTACAAGTGTGTGTGTTATATATATATAATATATACATATAATCCCAAACCACCCACCCCTATATATAGTGACCCATTTGGGTTTAGAAAATATAGAGAGAAGAAAGAAAAGAAAAGGAAGAAAAAGAAAGCTTCCCCCTTGTGCCACACCGCGACCCCGAACCCACGGTGTGTTCCTAACTCACTTGGTATATCAGATTAATGTCCGTGTTATTATTTTCTAATTATTATTATTAGTATTATTACTCTAGAAAATCTTGTGCTTAACATGTAGTGCCCCTAATCTAGGTCTGTATTATCATTGTTATTATTGCTACTACTATTTATTGTTATTATTATTATCTTGTTAGTTAACAGTTAAAACTCATATTTAACATGTGGTGTCCCTAATCTAGATCCGTATTATAATTGCTATATTATAATTATTATTGTTATTATTATTATGATTATTATTTTCTGCTTATTATTATTATTATGGTCTAATTAACCTCGTGATTAACATATGTACCTTGAACATATTAATGTCCTTTTTGTTATCCCATTAATAATAATGATATTATTATTGTTGATTTAACTTCAGTCTTTAATATGTTGTACACTGAACATATTATCCCACTACTATTATTAATATTATTACTAATATTAATAATATTATTGTTAATATTATTGACATCACTTTCCGGTTAATCTCATGTTAATATGTTGTACCTCGAACATATTATCTTCGTTATTATTATTATTATTATTATGATTATTATTACTATTAATATTTCTGTTCGTTATTATTATTTGTCCGGTTAACTCCATGCTTTAACATGTGGTAATTCTTTCTGTTTATTATTATTAATTATTTCGGTTAGCCTCATGCTTTAACATGCAGTACTATGAATTTCGGATCCGTACTTTATTTCTAGAATAAAATAGTACATGTTTAATTAACTTGTACCTCGTGCATAACATATGATACATCTCATGTAGAAGTCGGTGTCGTAACGTCAAGTCGACGTGTACGAATATAGAGTCGAACGGTCGCGGAGACCAAGTTCGTATGCATTTGGAAGTACGTGTAATCGACCGCGGAGGTCCGAAAGTTGATATGTAGTGAGTTGGTACTGTCAAATGGAATTACAGGATCGCATGCCGGCGATAATTGCTACTATGGCCACGGAGAGGCAAACACGATAGCAAAGTAACCATGTTGATGAGAATATATTGAGAAATAAATAAACACGGTTAGCCTGTAAGGCGAGATTACTACTGCGGTCTCGACGACCAACGATAGTAAAGTAACCGTTTCGCAAACCGGCGACGATATTCATAAGGCAAGGTCCCGATGACCTAGAGTACATGGTTAGTTTGTAAAGCGAGATTACTACTATGGCCACGGAGGGGCAGACAACGATAGTAAAGTAAGCATAGCTCGACCCACTGGGCGAGTCACTCTAAGCCAACGGCGTTACACTGGTAATGTAACAAAGTTAAGTAAGTCGGATGTTAAGTCGAGTGAAGTCGAATATATCGATATTGCATAGTTTCATGCACGGTCTAATTATAATTCATTCAATCGTCGTAACCAGCCGTTGTGTACTTTCGGATACATATTTTTATATTAGGAGTGTTCGGTTAGAACGCTCACTTAGCTTTTATTAAAGCTAACGGCATACTATGCCCTGGACATTCCCATGTCTAGACTATTCAGGATATGATTGTCCGGAGGAGGACTATCTGGAAGGAGCCTTCGAAGGGGAAGCCTACTATGCTGAAGGTCACGGCTATGCCAGTTAAAGGCGCGGCATCAAGAAAGAAGACTTAGTTGTTCTTTATAGATTTTTGTTTAGTCGTACTAAGTTGTGAATGGCATCTAACGTCTTAAGTTCTTTTGTTCTTTTTCTTTTGATAACTACAAACTCTGATATTAGGGGTGTAATCGGTTCGGTTCGGTCAGTTATATAGCCTATATTCCAACCGAACCGACTTAGTCGGTTTTCCTCATCATGAAACCGAAACCGACCAAAACCGAGTAAACTCGATGTGAAGCCGACCGAACTAGTAATGGTCGGTTTCGGTCGGTTTCGGTGGTAATCGAATTGGAAAAAAAAAGAACAAAGAACATGGAGGTGGAGGGGATCAAAATCAGTAATCAAAATCAAAAATCAAAATCAAAAATTAAATCTGAAATCAAATCTTGAAGTTCTTTCGTAGATCTCAAAGCTTCGTTAGATTAGAGAGAGTGTAGAGGAGGGAAGAGGAGATCTAGGAGGTGGAGGCCGTGGGTGGAGGAGGAGGAGGCAGTGGGTGGCAGTGACTGAGGAAGGCGGAGGTCGCGGGTGGTGGAGTAGGAGGAGGAGGCTGTGTGTGGCGGTGAGTGAGGAAGGCGGAGGCCGTGGGCATTAGAGGAGGAGGCCATGGATGGAGGAGGGTTTGGGTTTCAGATTTTGTGGGAGACTTAGACTCTTGAGATAAGAGGGAGACTTAGAGAGGAAGAGAAAAAAAGGTTGGTTTGAAGTTAAGGGAGAGAAAAAGTTAAAAGTAAAGAAAATATTAAATGATTTGAGTTGGGAAGGTGACCATACCTCTATCAAAGGTAAAGTGCTTTGGGAAGGTGGAAAACTTCAGTCCGAAAAATGCACATCTGTATGACTGTATTGGTATTGTATTTGTTTTTTTTTGTACATATTATATATATATATGACTTGACAGTTGACAGCCCTAATAAATGCCTTGTCAGAGTGCGAGCCCCAAAGGGCCAAAAGTGCTATCACTTGTCAAACTTTTCAAGGCTAGGTATTGATGTACACAGTACACACAATCTGAAAAGAAGATATTGCTTTGCACATATATACATGATAATTGTATGCATAGTGAGTAATTCGGTTCGGTTCGGTCAGTTTCGGCCTAATTTTTATGAAAACCGCCACCGAACCGAAAATGGAATTTATGTAAAAAATCAAACCGAAACCGACCGAGAGTTGTTGGAAACCGACCAAATCTGAACGGTCCGGTTCGGTTCGGTCGGTTTATTCGGTTTTTCGGTTTTTCTTTCACCCCTATCTGATATAATAGCTAGTAATCTGTTGATGTATATATTCAGTTTGCGTTTCCATTAAGTTACTCTTTTATTTATCTAGCGTGTTTGTGGACAATCAGTTAATGTAACTAGTCATGGCTTATGGAACCAGAAAGGAAAATCTTATTTCCTGCTAATTTCTGCTGCTCCGGGGCGTGACAACTACTCATATATAAATCAAAAGATGTACCGCATAGTACACACTAGTCAAACTGTGTACCACGTGGGACAAGGTGTCACACCCGTTCCAAAAATTTATGATTTTGAACATGCATAATTTGAGATTTTGAAATTATTAATGTTATTAATAATTTGAGTTGAGTTGAGTTGACGTGGGTCAACGGTGAGGTGTCAGTGAGGACACGAGAACATGGAGTTTCACATTTTGCATTGGCATGACTGTAGACACCCCAATTTTGACCGGCCGTCGAATTTAGGAGAGCGTCACCTCCACGTCCAATGATGACAATGACCGAGAAATTCGAAGTATTCCAAGCTCTTCAGAGAATTCTCCAAAACGCGATAAAATTTCACAGAAAGACGGAAATACCAGGTATTTAGGAGAATTCAGGTATAAAACACAACTTTTGGAAAAGATATTCAAAAATAATTTGTTTCAAAAGGAGAAAAGACCTAAAAGGGAAATTTTAGTCAAAACCGGCACACGGCGGCCTTCCGCGGCACTCGGTGAATGCCGCACGGCAGTCACAGAGTGCCGTGCCGGCACTTGTCAAGTGCCGCCGCAGGTTTCTGACTGCCGTCTGCTTCTAAAGTCTGTATTCTGCAGAACAATACGTATGCGCATGCAAATAAGAACAAAAACTGATAAAGTAAGACTGACAAAGTTGCGGCAATCCATTAATTGCCGCGGCATTTGGTGAATGCCGCGCGGCAGTCATTAAGTGCCGCAACGGCCTTTGATGAATGCCGCAGCGGCTGTCACGGACTGCCGCGTCAGTGTCTGGACTGCCGCGCTGGACAGCAGTCTGCATAATTTCAGAAAGTACACATTGTACCAACTAATGAGGGAATTACACCTGTTTTTTACTCCGAAATTCACCAAAAATACCTGGTAATTTTGCTTATAAAAGGAGGGGTATCTTCATGGAGAGGGGGAGACCAAAAAAAGAACACCAAGAGATATTGAGAGAGAACATATACTTCCATTTCACCAACATTCTTTTAGAGAGAAAAAGAGAGTGTTTAGAGAATTAGAGAAGAGCTTGGAAGATCTTCAAAGAAAAGAAAACTTTGAGGATAATTTGGAGGTGATCCTCTAACCATAGATTATTAGCTTATCCTTTCTTCTCATCTCTAGTCTTAAAATCTTTCATTATTTTCTTTGTTTATCAAGTAGATTTAGGAGCTTCTTTTGTTTCCATGTTACTTTCTTCCATTTTATTGTTTCCTTTCTTCTCTTGAAGGTCTTGGAGATCTTCAATATCTCTTTTGACCTCTAGAGCATAATTTTTGAACCCTATGTAGGCTTGTGCCTCACATAGGAGTCAAAGTTTAATTAACACTTCATAAGAGGCTCCAAATCCACATCCATGATTTGGATCTTCTAAACTTGATGTCTTGAGGAATCCCTTCAATATTCCTTTAGGACTCATGAGTCATAGTCATGTCCCTCCTCCAATGACCATCAAATGGTAGGAGGATGTAGTTTTGAGTTTAAACCCATCTCCATGGTCTAGACTCTTTGTCTTATAGATTTCATGAAGTCTATCCATACTTCACTTGAAATCTACAAAGAATAAAGGTTTGTAGTCTCCAATGGCCATCAAATGGTAGGAGAGGTGGTTTGGTTCAACTCAACCTCATAGTTTAATAGTTGGAGTTACCAAATAAAAGTTGGACTAGCAAAATAAAAACAGTGAATCCACAAACTGTTTTTGATCAAAGATTTTTAATTCAAAATCTAACCGTTGAAATTAAGTGAAACCAACGGGAAAGTGTCAATAACACATTGTTCTACCACTGTAATTTTCGTTTTGAGGTGGTTTCATGTTTAGAATGGTTTGATCATGGTTTTTGTGAAGCAACAATAATCTGTCCAGAGTTTCAGAATAGTTTCAGAACAGCAACACTCTTTTGAAATAATTAAATCAGAGTTCTAACAAAGTTTATATGACCCAAAATAATTTTTTCCAAGTAGATTAATGTGTTAGGAAGTCACCCTAAAAAGAACAAAGCAATTCTGATTTTTTTACTATTTTTAATAAATCGTGCAAGAACTCTGGACAGGAGATTGTAAGATGCTGAGTGATGTCTAGTGTTTTCCATATTCCCGGAGATCTAACCGTTGAAACCTTGATTTTCTTTTTGATTTGTAAACTAGACTCACAGAGGCATTCTGTGTCCAAAATTCACCAAGATCAAACCATGAGAGATGTGCTTTTTATTTCTTTTAAGTTCTGGTCTGCTCTCTGCAATTTTCAGAGTTTTTATGACACATTTGACTTGTTTTGTAAATAAGGATCTAAATGACTTCTTCATGATCTAGGGCTTAAACCATGCTTTAATAATGATTAGTTGAGCTTGAATTCAAAGTTTAAGAGTATTTCATAGTTTACCCTTGTCCATGTACATATTCATCCATATGGTTCGACATTTATAATCAAGACTTATTTGCTTTGGATTTAATTACATTAGATAGATGTAAGCTAGAAATTTAGGATTGTTATTTCTAACATCGTATTTTGCATATCATGTGGACTAACCCTTTGTTTTGTAGCGTTATCAAGGTACGATTTCTCGATCCCTCTCTAGTTTATTAAATTTTTTGATTTTATTTGATCTTGACCTTGATGCGCGATACCTTAGAATTAGGTTTTGCCTTATGTGTATATGTGATTAGAGACTCTTTTTAGGATTTTCTTTCGTTCGCATGCATTGCACGTTTATTATCGCTGCTGGATCCCGGGTAAGTTCACTTGTTCTCTATTGCATATCATATCGTTTGCTACCTGAATTATGTGGTTTTTGAATGATATTTTGTCAATTGCAATTTTACACCCTTTGGACATGCTTTTGTGATGTATATGTATATATGTATTAGTTGAGGGCATGCTTAGATTAATAAATTTGATTAAAAGGATATTGAGTAGAGGCCTATCGCAAGATAGGATGAGAGAGGGTGTTTTAGTCCGACGGGCTCCTTCCTCCCTCATTCCATAATCCCCGGACCTAGTTAATCTTTGGTTTCGCAAATGATCAGTTTCCTTTCAAAATGGTTTCTTAATTTTCCTTTTAAAAATTAAGTGGCGACTCATTTTGTTTTGAATTTGATTTTGAAAAGCTGTGGGTAAGTCAACCTGCGATATCCACAATCTGGCGACTCTGCTGGGGATCGAACCCAGAATCTCTGGTTTCGCAGACCAGAATTCTGATTTTGGGTTCACTTGAGGATTAGACTTGAAAAATATCCTTTTAATCGAATTAATTAATCTTTGTGTGCCTGTTGCATTTCACTTGCATGTCCAGCCAGTCGATTGCACGGAACTATGACCTTGGAGGCTCGGGGCAACCCGGTCGGTCAAGTCATCATGGAACTGTGTGATCACCCTTGATCTCGTACCATGATTTGGTATATGAAGCATCCTATCGGGTGTGTGTCAAGGGTCCCTTATTTGACCAAAACCCAGCCTTTGCATTGTAGTTTCTATAGAACATTTCAATCTTAGGAAATCAATTCTTGATTAGGGATATGTGTTAGGAAGTTTTGTATGCCCGGAAGGGATTACTTGAGATGATGACGATACTCGCTTGATGAAAGATGAATAATATTTTAATCACCTTTTAGCAATTTCTCCCCGTGTTACATAACATTTGGAGGACATGTCGAACCTTGATTATAAGATTATACTTCTTATATCATGTTTAGTTAAGCATCATTGACCTTGTATGCATCCGAATTCATGAAAAGTACGGTAATAATCCGATCGTGTGATCCTTCTACCCCGAAAAAAAATTTTTAAGACCATCTTTGAAAACAAGTGGATTTTTGTAATTTTCATCCCAAAGTTTTCAATCGCTTTTTCAAAAATCTTTGGAGTTCACTTTTGATTCAAGCTCCAAACTAATCTTTGGGAATTGTTTTTGGAAGAAATGCTTTTCAAATGAATTTTAAAGCAAAATTTTAATCAAATCATCGTCATTGAGAAACATTTTTCACTTGAGAGTTGTTTTGAAGAATCTCATCATTTAAAGAAATGCTTTTCAAGTGAATTTCGAAAATATTTCGCCCGACCTTTGAAGGGGTAGTAAGGATCACAATGATAGGTGAAGTTGGCGCATTTGACATGAATGAGGATTCTATGTGATTATGTGCTTTATGTGTTAGGACTAGAATTTTCCTTTCTTTTGCATATAGAGTAGGCACACACACACACATGCATTGCATCCGCATGACTTACAAAATAAAGGTTTTGCTAAAATAAAGATAAAAAGGTTTTTCTAAAAAGAAATTTCCAAAATTTATTGTAGGAGCAAAAATAGCAAACCAAAGGTGGTTTAGAGGTCCTACGGCAAGGTTAGTGAGAAGAGGATACGTCGACATGGCTGAAGAGAGAAACAACGAAGAGATGACCGGACTGAGGGTACTAGTTGAGCAGCAGGCAGAACAGATGCGAAGACAGGCTGAAAACATGAACCGAATGATGGGAATGATAGAGGAGCTGAACCGCCGACCACCGCATGTGGTTCCACCTGTCATGGACCCGCCTTTGGGAGGAGGAGACGGGGATTGGTTCGACGATCAAGAGGCACATTGGAATGATGCACTGAGAGCCAACAGAGACAGGGAAAAAGATGAGAAGGAGAAGCTACTGACCGAGAAGATAGAAAAATTGGAGAGGGTAATGCGCAAAGCTCAAGGGGTGGATACTTACCTGATGGAACTGGAAGGGTTGTACGACGGAGTCCATGAGACGCTGCCGGCCGGTTTTAAAATGCCCGTCTTTGATAAATTTGATGGCACAGGCAACCCCCGCAGTCATGTCCGAATGTGCATAGGAGCTTTTCAGCCTAGTGGGCTGAGCACTACCATGATGGCTGTCCTGTTTCAACAAACCCTAACGGGAGCTGCCCTGTCGTGGTACCTTACTCTCGAACCAAGCAAAACCAGAGTATGGGAAGAGATGATTAAGGCATTTGTGGCACAGTACGAATACAATCAGGACTTGGATGTTACTGTCCGAGATTTGGAAACAACCAGGCAGGGGAACAAAGAATCATTTGCTGAGTACTTAAGCCGTTGGAGAGGGAAAGCTGCGAAAATGGTACAAAGGCCGTCCGAGAAGGACCAAATCCGAATGTTGATGAAAAATCTACAGCCAGTTTATCAGGAGAAGATGAGATTCCAGTCAATCAATACCTTTGTTGAGGTGTTCGATGTGGGGACAAGAATCGAAGATGCAATTCAAGAAGGAACAATCAAGAAGGAAGAACCACAGAACCGATATCGGAGGCCTAGCTATGGGTCGAATGGAGGGCATTCGGGAGGTCACTCCGGCCCCACCGATGTCAATGCACTTAGCGAACCGGAGAAGAAATTCGATATCACCAGAAGTCATCCAAGGGGAGGGGAAGACAAGCCAATGAGGAAGTTTTCAGATTTGGGAGTATCATTATCAACCGCCCTCGACAGGCTGTTAACAAAAGGGCATCTCCGCCAGCTGGAACCTCGACCCCCGCCGAGTCCACTCCCGCCATACTTCAAAGGAGATCTCTACTGCAAATATCACCAACAAAAGGGCCACTCGACCGATCGGTGCATGAGGTTAAGGCATGACATACAGGACCTCATTGACAACAAAGTGATATCCGAGCCACCTGTCAAGGCTCCCAATGTCACCAAGAATCCACTGCCAAACCACCGTGTCGTACCACCGCCGCGGGGCCTTTACTTCTTGGGAGTAGAAGAAGTGACATTCGATCCGTCCAAGCTAATCACAAAAGTTAAGGAACCAAGGAAGTTTTATCAGTCACCGGAGAATCTGGGAATCTGTATGATGGGAAACCAGCCAGGGATATGGGAAAACGAAATGACGAGGCAGTCAGATTGGTGGGTCCAAGAAAGCAATGATCGGAACATAGGCCTGGTAGGGGAAGATGATCTATGGTACCAAAGCGACGAAGAGGTAGAAGAGGGCCCAAGGACCGTTTCAGAAACCGACGATATTTGGGCAAAAGAAGAAATTAACCACTTGACTCGGTCTGGTAGGCACTTCAAGCCACATGAATTAGAGGAAGATCACCCGGGGAGAGAGCTGGAGAAAGGGAAAGGAAAGATAAATGAGGAAGAAGAAGAGGATAGAGTCCTCAACCTGATGAAGAAGACTCAGGCTAACATCACTGTTTGGGGATTGCTGATTGCCTCCAAACGTCATAGGCAGGCGGTCCTAGACGCCCTTAATCAATCTGACGTGTCTATCGACACCACCCCGGAAGACCTTGTAGGGCTGATCAACAAAATTCCGACTTTGGCTATTGCTTTCTCATCAAATGACTTACCGCCGGGAGGGCCCATGCTCAATAAGCCTTTGTACATCACTGTTGAATGTTTGGGGAACACCGTGCCCGCTTGTCTCGTTGACAACGGATCTGCTCTTAATGTGTGTCCTTTCCGCACAGCCAAACGAATGGGCTTGGATGAATCTTCTTTTGTGCCGTCTCAACAAAAGGTCCGGGCATATGATAACACCCAAAGGGCAGTCATGGGCATCATCTTTCTTAACCTTGCTATCGGATCAATGGATAAAGAAGCTGAGTTCCAAATCATCGATATCCCCGCTTCTTTCAATCTGCTGCTAGGAAGACCTTGGTTGGAGAGTTTGGGCGCTATACCATCGACAATTCATCAAAAAGTTAAGTATGTCTGGGAAAACAAAGTCTGTGATATCCTCGGGGACAGTTGGGTTCGATCATCTGAAGCATCGTCAAGTGCACCGGTCCTAGAGTTACAGTTGCAAGAAGAAGAAGCAAAAATGGGAGGATTCGAGTTCATCAGCGCGATAGAAGAAGGAAAGTCGGGAGAGTCCCTACCACCCCATTTTGATCAATATGCTAGTCCAGTCGTCGCCGGAATCATGAAGAAGATGGGTTTCTTTCCAGGATTGGGGTTGGGGAAGAACCTTCAAGGCCTGCCAGAGGCCCCAAGAATCCCTACTCAAACTCACACTCACGGTCTCGGGTATCAGCCAACGAAGAAGGAGCTGAGGGCAAAGAAGAAGGACGTCAATGCGCCACTAGACCCTTACTTGAAGACCCTCAACGGGTATTTTGTGAAGGAAGGAGAAGATTTCCCCTTCTGTGGTTTCCCAGAACCATGGATGGACCAAAAAGACAAATGTATGAAGCCGGGGTTCGAGATTTTCTTCTCCCATGAATTTTCTGGGTACAAAGACCCATTTTTGCAAGTGCCTGAAAAGTCTGTTGCTGCCAAGGACTGGGTTGGCATGCTGGACGGTTCTGCCATGAAAGATCTGTTAGGCGAAGGGAACGCGGAAGTCATGAAGGAGGATCCCGGAAAGACCAAAGGTGAATACGTCGAGGGCATAGTGGAGGAAGCCGCCGAAAGTGAAGAAGGTGAGGAAGGAAAGGCTGAGGAAGAAGAGATGGAGAAAATCACCAAGACAGGAGGTCCGGAAGAATACTTTATTACTGGCCTGGGAGGAGAGCACAAGAAGGAGTGGGTTTTTGAGTCTAGTGATAGGTTCCCCCCACACCCAGAGTCTGTAATGGCCCAAATGAGGCGTCTTTCAATTTCTATGTCTGTTGTAATCACTCCAAAGAAAATCAATGAAAGTATGACCGATTCTGCCTACTCGAACGCGCTTAATGAATGTGATGAATGTGATGATCATGAAATACCTATCGAACTGCAAAAACTAATTGAAAAAGAAAAAGAATCTGCATGTAAAATCATTGAGGACACCCTAACAATTAATCTTGGAAATGAGAACAATCCTCAAAATGTCTTCATCGGCTCTACACTTAGCAATAAAGAAAGTACAGAACTAATCAGTCTATTAAATGAATTCAAAGATGTTTTTGCATGGTCTTACAATGATATGCCAGGTATCGATCCAAAAATAGTCCAACACCACATCCCCCTCTTTCCTAACTCCAAACCCGTAAAACAAAAATTGAGGCGAATGAGGCCAGAATGGGCACTCAAAGTAAAAGAGGAAGTTGAAAAGCAATTAAGAGCTGGATTCTTGATGGTCACCGAGTATCCCGAGTGGATTGCCAACATTGTGCCTGTCCCAAAGAAGGATGGTCGTGTTAGGGTTTGCGTGGATTTTCGGGATTTGAACAAAGCAAGCCCTAAAGACGATTTCCCTTTACCCCACATCGACGTGTTGGTCGATAACACTGCAGGACATGAACTTCTCTCTTTCATGGATGGTTTCTCTGGGTATAATCAAATCCTCATGGCTCCCGAGGATAGGGAGAAAACCACGTTCATCACTCCGTGGGGAACATATTGCTATAGGGTCATGCCATTCGGGCTCAAGAACGCGGGCGCAACCTATCAAAGGGCTGCCACCACTTTACTGCACGATATGATCCACAAAGAGGTGGAGGTGTATGTGGACGATATGATTGTGAAATCCAAAGAGAAGGGAGGACACCTAGAGGCTTTGAGAAAGTTCTTTGGGAGATTGAGGGAATTCAAGATGAGGCTGAACCCACAGAAATGCACGTTCGGGGTCACTACTGGCAAGTTGTTAGGATTTCTCATAACTCAGAGAGGGATAGAGGTAGACCCCACCAAGATAAAGGCCATAATCAAAATACAGCCACCAAAGAATGAGAAAGAACTGAGGGGATTCCTAGGGAGAATACAGTTCATCAGCCGTTTCATTTCCAAACTCACCTTGACCTGCGACCCACTCTTCAAACTACTCAGAAAGGGAGAAAGATTCAAGTGGGACACCCCGTGTCAACAAGCCTTTGACAAAATCAAAACCTACCTCCAAAACCCGCCTGTCCTGTCACCACCTTCGCCTGGGAGACCCCTGTTGCTCTATCTCTCCGTATCCGAAGATTCAATGGGATGTATGCTGGCCCAAGAAGGAGAAGAGGGGCGCGTAGAGAAGGCCATTTACTACTTAAGCAAGAGAATGGTAGGATATGAGTTAAAGTATTCGCCCTTGGAGAAGGCCTGTTGGGCCTTGGTCTGGTGTACCCGTCGCCTCCGCCACTATATGCTAGCCTTCCCTGTAATCCTGATATCCCGAATGGACCCATTAAAATACCTGTTCGAAAAACCCGTCTTGACCAGTAGGATTTCCCGATGGACCATGATGCTGGCTGAGTTCGATATCAGATATGTCACCTCCAAGTCCGTAAAAGGAAGGGCCATCGCCGAATTTCTAGCCGACCTCGCTGTAGAATCTGAGGATAAGGGAGACTTCAAGTTCCCAGATGAAGGAATAATGGAAGTGAAGGAGGAGTTGTGGAAAATGTACTTTGATGGAGCAGCCAACCAGTTAGGTTACGGGGTCGGAATCGTTCTCATGGCACCAGACGGGGTCCCTACCCCATTAGCTGTCAAACTCAAATACGACTCAACCAACAATACCGCGGAGTACGAAGCCTGCATAATTGGAATGGAAGCGGCCTTGGCTTTGAAAGTTGGACGGATTGATGTCTTCGGAGATTCCAACTTGATCATATCCCAGGTCCGAGGAGATTGGAGGGTAAAACATGAGAAATTGAGACCTTACCATGACTATCTAGAAAGTCTGAAAGCGCAATTCCAAAAGATTTCCTTCTACTACCTCCCTCGTGAAGAAAACCAACTAGCCGATTCTTTGGCTACCTTAGCCTCGATGATCCAAATCCCTTCCAAAATTGCCATGATTCCGCTGTCCATAGAAGTAAGGAATCAACCATCATTTGAGATGATCGCAGCCATAGAGAGAGAAGATGAAATGCCTTGGTATGTGGACGTATGGAAGTTCATTAAAGAAGGAGAATACCCCGAAGGAGCCTCAGAAAAGGACAAGAAGGCGATACGACGATTTGCCGCTCAATTCGTGATCTACGCAGATAAACTATGGAAGAAGTCTTACACCGGGTATAATCTGGAGTGTTTATATGGGAGGGAAGCTAAGAGAATGATGGAGGAAATACATGAGGGAGTATGCGGGCCCCACATGAACGGGCACATGCTGACGAAGAAGATCATCCGACAAGGGTACTATTGGACGACCTTGGACAAAGACTGTTGTGAATATGTTAGAAGGTGTCACATGTATCAGATCCATGCAAATTTGATGCACACCCCACCGTTGCAGCTCTATAGCATGACCACACCTTGGCCATTTTCCGTTTGGGGGATTGATATCATCGGTGAGATAGTTCCAAAGGCTTCCAATGGGCACCGGTATATAATCGTGGCGATCGACTACTTTACAAAATGGGTAGAGGCAGCCTCATACGCGACTTTGAAAGCCAAAGATGTGGTGAGTTTCATTGAGAAGAACATAATCTGCAGATATGGAG
The DNA here is from genome assembly GCA_033977485.1 of Hydrangea macrophylla. Classification (NCBI taxonomy): domain Eukaryota; kingdom Viridiplantae; phylum Streptophyta; class Magnoliopsida; order Cornales; family Hydrangeaceae; genus Hydrangea; species Hydrangea macrophylla. The sequence goes on along the minus strand of CM066987.1, from coordinate 17,441,342 downwards.
TCCCGAACGAGTTTATCTCCGATCATGGCAGCCATTTCCAGGGGGAAGTCATCCCGCTCTTAGAGAAATATAAGATCACCCGCCATCAGTCATCCCCGTATAGGCTCCAGACGAATGGAGCAGTAGAGGCAGCGAATAAGAATGTTAAAGCAATCTTGGGGAAGACGACAGATACATATAAGGATTGGCATGAGAAGCTACCATTTGCCTTATGGGGGTATCGGACGTCAGTAAGGACTTCAACGGGAGCTACGCCATACTCATTGGTCTACGGAATGGAAGCAGTCCTCCCAGTCGAGGTGGAAATACCCTCTCTCAGAGTCTTGACAGAATGTGAAGTGGCAGAATCAGAATGGATACAAGGAAGATATGAGGAATTGATGCTGCTTGATGAAAAGAGGTTGACCGCGATAAACCATACTCGGGGGTACCAGAAGAGGATAGCTCGTGCTTTCAACAAAAAGGTTCGCCCAAGGAAGCTTGCTGAGGGTGACCTGGTCCTCAAAGAACTAAAAGTGCCCGTTTATGACCCCAGAGGAAAATTCAAACCCAACTGGGTCGGACCATACATCATTAAGACTCTCCTCTCCGGAGGAGCGGCTTATCTCATGGACCTGGACGGGGTTGAATTTAAACAGCCAATTAACCTCGATCGCCTCAAGAAATACTTTGCTTGAAACCATTTCTTTCAAAGCTTCCTACCTTGATGAACTACGCTTGACCTGATTCCCGCTAGGGGATACGTAGGCAACCAACTTGGTTCGGTCATTTCAAAAAAGGGGTGCTAAACTAGGGGCAAACTGGCGTTTGCCCGGAATCACTTTGAAGCCCTAAAACCAGGGGCAAACTTCGTTTGCTAGCCGAAGAACCCAGAAATAAAACCATCCTTCAGGTCACCTGGCTGTCAGAATAAGTACTATAAAGAAACAAATAAGAATTCATGAAAAAGAATGAGTAGAAAACAAAAAGCAAAGTACGGAGCCGAATAAAGACATTAAAAGGAGAATTCTTCATAAAAGATTAATCGAAAGGTTGAGCGCTTTGATTAAGCATGCTAGAAATTTCCCTAAAGATAACAACATCAGTCAATCACATTCGGAAAGCGTAAAAGAGTAGGCAGGGTCCGTCAGAAAGTTTTGTGAAAGGGATAACTTTTCTCTGTTTTCGTCTGTTTTATTGTGCACGTGTCTCATCAAGTCTGTCTCACAACCAAGGCCTGGATCTCCAGAAGATACTGGGCAGTGGGCACAATCGAAGCAGGGACCCTCGAGCACGGAGCAGCCATCCTACTCGACCAAGCCTCTATGAAAGCCTTCACGATGGGAGGACGCAGAGTAGAACCCCTGGCAAAATCAGCAGTCACAGATTCAGTAGTATCTTGCAAAAGTCCGAACTGACGGACAACTCGGTCAGGAATGTAGAAAGTCGTAGCGTTTAAACCTGGCAGCCAGATGCCAGGGCGCCCAGGGAGGCGTACAGCAACAGAACGATGAGTCCATTGAGGGCAGATCCAGCAAATGTCACCAGAAGAGAGGCCTTGGAGCCAACCGAGCCATGCATCGGCATATTGGAATAAGCAATGGATTTCCATGCGGTCGTAAAAAAATGGCCCACGAAGATGCGAGGGGTGAATGAAGAGATCAAGGCATTCCATGAGCCAGACTTGTAGAACAAAAGGTGCCCCGGCAGATAACACAACCCCAGTAGCATGAGCATGGCCCAGCCCAATCAAAGTTTCACCAAGGACTAGCATAACAGCACTCTTCATCTCCCGCAAACCGCAGGCGATGGGTATAAGAATGTCAGAAGATGACTGGAATAGGAAGAAAGAGAGCATGGCAATTGACAAAGCACTACGACGGATGATCTGGTACTCGCCATCATAGGGGTCCCCTATGGGAGCATAAACGGAGGCGAGGCGCTCAAAATCGATATGCCTGTCACAAATAAAGGAGCCCGCCGCATTTCGAGATATGTGGAGAAGAGTGGCTAAGTCGCGGACATACCCAGCCTGAATCTGAGGAACCGTCAATTCAGCAAAAGGATCAGTGTGGAGAATAGCGCTAAATTCCTCGAACAAAGGACAAATCTCCTGAAAGCCGAAACGAAAGACGTTGAGAGCAGGGTCCCAACACTGAATAGCAGCTCGAAGTAAGCCCTTGTTCAAATTCATGCGTCGGAAAGAGAGGAGATCGTTCAATCTGAAGCATTCGAAATTGAGCTTTTCAATACCTGAGAGAGTATCCATCCATGGGAAGAGAATTTGGGAGCTAATGGGGGCCATTTGAAAGGAGGATGGAAAGAGAAAGAAATGTTTTGCGGAGTGTTAGAAGAGGAGGGGTATAAGTAGGGAAATAAAGCTGCCCACTAGATCGCGGCACTCAATAAAGTGCAGCGGCACTCCCTGAAGTGCCGCGCGGCAGTTCGTGAGTGCCGCACGGCATTCACTGACTGCCGTTGCGGCATTCATTGAGTGCCGCGGAGGCTTAACCGAGTGCCGTTCTGAGTTTTTCATTGGCCAGAATCTGTTTGTAACACGATCAGCCCACCTGCAAACAGAAAATTAATTGAGAAGCAATAAAACGTGCGCATCATGCAGCACGTGCAAATACATACATTCATTTCATTCATTTGTATATATCAAATAAGTAAAAGAAGCAGAAGCATTCAAAGATAGAAATATAATCGGGACCAAGCCATGATCCCACATACGGCAAGATTTGGACCAAGCTATGGTCACACATACGGTGAATAAGCAGAAAGCATAATAAAAGGAAGCAGCCATCAAAATAAAGCATATGTGTATATTTATACAGTCATCCACCCAAATATGTACAATAAAAAAATCCTCTCAAAAGAAAGCAAAAATATAAGCAGGATCAACTCCGACCCCGACCCCGGCCGCGAGCCTGACGAGTCGTGCGCCTAAGAGGCTCCTCCTCTGACTCAGTCCCGCTGCCTCCTCCACTCTCTCCACGCCCGCTGCCTCGGCCTCTGCCACCACTAGTGCCCTCGCCAACGCCTCCGCCACGCCCAGCACCGCTACCTCCGGGGGCGTCGCTGAAAGAGATGCCGAACTGCTGAAGCCGATGCTGGAGCTGCCCCACCTGTTGAGATAGGACTCTGTTCTCCTCCATCTGGAAGAGAAGGGATGAGTCCAGAAAATTGTTGAAAAGGGATTTGGAATGCTAAGAATGTGGAAAGGGTAGGAGATCATACCAGGGCCCTCAGCTGAACCGCGGCAGTCGCTCGAGCTCCCTCGGCCTGAAAGCAAGAAACAGGAATAAAGATCAGTAAAAAGTGTAGCAACCTGTAATTTCGCGCCCCTAATAATAAATAAAATGTCAGTTTTTTATTTCTATTACTTTATATTTAATCTAGTTGTGGTATTATGTGCATGAATAAATAATAACTATATTGTTATATACAAAAGCAATGCCAATCTTATTTTACTAACGGTACATCATTTTTATAGTGATGTTATTTCTATAAATATTATATATTAGTTTTAGTAGTTGTTAACCCAATGACATTAATTTTGTGACCCCTTAGTAATTTTAATTGAATTTATTATGCTTAAGACTGCGCCCCTAAGTTACCCCATAGTTTGGTATTAAAACTAGTAATAAATATTTTATCACATTGCCTACATTTTTGGTTCCTAATATTTATTTGGGGTATTTTTCTAGACTACCCGAACCAACCTAACTGAACTAACTGATCAAACTGATTAACTAACCAGATGAATTATCCACAATCTGATTGACTGTATCAATCAACTCACCAGTTGTTAATATTCTCGCCATCATCACCATCAAATAAATGAGCTTGCAACTTGCAAAGCTCATGATTGTCTTCCCTATAAGTGTATTCACATTTTGCAAACACAATCATGACTCTCAACAAAGCAATTCACACAAGCATATCATTACTTACTATTATATATAATTTTCAAAGCACTCCAGTAGCTCTCCCTCTCACTCTCGGCATATACATATTCACATCAATCATCAAAAAGTTTCTTTATTCTTCTCATGATTGCATCCAATGGTTTATGGAGCAAGTGGGCAATAATGCTGAAAGCATTATCTATGTTCACACTTACAAGAATCATTATCTTGCCTATATATACTAACATAATCACACAAATGAAAGGGACTCATATTAGTAAGCATTGGCATTACTCTCAGTATATTCACATACACATACATTTGGAAGCCTAAGCTTTCAAAAGCTCTTCCTCTCTCTCGGATCATATATACATACACACCCACATATACCTCTCAAGCTCTATTAACCTCCCTCACTCTCAAGCACAAACACACATATACAATCTGTTGGAGATCCATATATATATATATATATATATAACATCACAGCAAGTGACAAGAGCTCCATAGCCATTGAAGCTTATATTTCGGAAATTTTCGTCTTTTCTTCGGCAAGCCGCGCCACTCAAACTAACGCTCGGTGAGTCTCTCGAACCCACTCATAATGTAGTATTTGTCATTACACACAAGCCGGGGGAATCAAAAGTATGTATAGACGCCTATATACGTATATATAGCCATGGAGGTCCAAAATTAGCGGTACCAAAAATGTTAACGAAAACTAATTCCGTAAATTGAAAATAAAAGTATATGATCATAGTAGGTTCCCTTATAAATAGTTTGTTGATTGGTTGAGTTCTTGACCCCTAAAAGTGAAATTATGTATTTACCATAACTTTAAAATTCTGGAGATTTTTAATTAAAATTTAGAATATATAAGTTAGATTTTTGGAATCCTTGCGAAAAATCGAGCAACTTTCATATAGGACTCGTTGCAATCCGATAAGTAACGAGAAAGATATAATAACTTTAAGAAGTTTTAAAAACATAGCCAAACGGAGCCTTAACCAGAAGTTGCAGAAATTTGGAGAAGACGATGCACTGTTGTAAATTAGCTTGACTTTCGTAGTAGTTAAGTATTTAATTCTGGTGAATTAAAATTAAGATTTACGTTGACAGAATGGTTTGGGGTATTGTTCCCCAACCTTAAGGTTGGGAGATCAAATCTTCTTGGCTACATATTGTGTTGTAGTTAATATTTTTGATACCTGGATTGACTTAGTTAAGTATTAAATTCTGGTGATTTAGAAGTAAGATTTATGTTGACAGAATGGTTTGGGGTTTGTTCTTTGACTTTGAGGTTGGGGGATCCAATCTTGTAATCTACCATATTAGTCAATATCTTTTTAGTACATGAATTAATTTAGTTAAGTATTTAATTCTGGTAATCTATTAAGTAAAACACAAGCTGGCAGAATGGGTATTTGGTTATTTTCTCACTTAGAGGTTAGGGGTTCAACCCTTGTAACCTACATATTAGTTATATTTTTTTTACATGGATAATAAAATTTATGAATATTTGTTTTAAATGTGAATAATTCCTAAATTATGTTTTAAATTATTATAGTATATTTTTATTTCGAAAATGATATTAAGTAATATTTATTATTTTATGAAAACTTTCTTAGTAATGCTAAATTATATTTATTATTTATTTGTGTTAAATAAATGATAAATTAATTACTATGTATAAAATGAGTATTAAAAATACTTATTGACTCTGTTAAATTCTATATTTTTGTTCACATGTTAGAGGTCATTTTATATAGTTTTGTAATTTACCAATTTATAAAACAAGAACATGGTATTTTTAATAAATTAATTAGTGGTTATTAAATTAGTATTTTAATTATTTCAAATGCCTATGATGCTTCCAAAGTTTTGGAAAATAGAAGAAATTGTATTTTGATGTGTTCTCTTTGTTAACAATAATGTCAAAACATGTACCCTATACTTTTATTAAGAAGAGACTTATGGCTAAATTTATATGCTATTTTAATCTTCTGAAATTTGTAATAATAATTCTAAGACTCCGAAAATTACGCCGTCAGCTTCCTAAGAACAAACTGAGATAAATTGGTTTACTTGATGATAATTACGAATTTAAAACAACCACTGCCCTGATAAAGAAAATAGTAAATAGAACAAGTTACGCATTGCATAGTCGAGTTGGCATGTATGGAAAGGGGTCGTTGGTCAGCATATATGTTGTGAGAATGTCTCGGGACGAGTAACCTTAATTATCCCAGGCCGCTTGAGATACGGTAGGTTAATTAAGAAGGATTGAGCCCAGGCCGCTTTTGATACGGTAGGTCAATCAGAGTCTTGTGATAGCCTTAATTATTCCAGGCCGCTTCAGATACGGTAGATTAATTAAGAGGGCTGAGCCCAGGCCGCTTTTGATACGGTAGGTCAGTCTGGTGGTAACTTTAAATTATTCCAGGCCGCTTCAGATACGGTAGATTAATTAAAGTATTCCACAGGTTATTATAACCTTGAATGTCTAGGTATGTCCAGGCCAACTTAAATACGGCAGGTATATCGACAGACCTTCTAAACTAACGGCATTGTGCCGGATGGTTCTAGGTGGACCGAATGAGTCAAGAGATTGTGATCGAGATAAAAGAGTCAGTGAGATGAGATGATTTCATGGTTCATGCACGGTCTTAATTATTCATTATTCAAACGGTTATTAATTGTTATCATGCGACGATTGGAATAATGGATTTATCACACTCTAAAGTATCGAACATTATAGTAACTGTTAATGTACTTTTATATACATTGCTTGTGTGTTCGTTATACTCACTCGGCTTTCATTAGCTGATGACTTTATTTTGTCCTGGACATCCAAATGTTCAGGAAATAATTATGCAGGGCAATATGATTATGCCAGCTAGAGGAGCCTACATCGCTACTTTTATAAATTAAATAAAGTTGTAATAAGGATATGGATAATGTTTTTATTTGATTAAGGCGGTCTGTGCCTTAAGGATATTTGAACTTAAGCCTATGTAATATTTGAAGTTGTTATATGTTTAATATTATCTTCCCTGTTGCTTTTATATACTCTGTTTTCTGGTACATGTTAAGCTAAGTACAGGACAAGCGATCCATCAACTGTCATGACCTACGGGTCCAAAACGGAAATGAAAAATTTTCCTTATTTTGCTACGCCGGGGCGTGACAGGGTTTTTGGTATCAGAGCCATAGGTTTTCTAGATTGACCAGGCTCAGTTATTCACGCCATAGATTAGTGACATAGGTTACCCTTAAGTTTTACTAAGCTATACAACCAAGTTCTAGTGTTAGTTTAGTACGGATTACCTTAGTTCAGAAACTAAAATTCTAAGTTGGTTTTATCATAGAAATGATTACCCGTTTGTCTTGTCACATCGACAAGAATGATGGCAATTTCCATATACCTTCAGACATATCCATTTAGGAATAGCCGAGATAACCATAACTTATGATACCCCTACAGACATATAGTAGCCGAGTTTCTAAGGAGTTAAAGCATACCATAGCCTTCATAAATAGCTTAGGCACTGACAAACTTCCTGAGTCAAATCTCGGAACAGTCAGCATGGCCCACAACCTAGAGTATGGAGAATGAGAATACGACCTCTTTGCTATTAGACATCAGCCTCTCCACATGCTACACGTGCATCAATATTGATACATCACTCTCTCTCCATGTGGTCTCACTCTATACACATGCATCACTCTCTGCCCTCTCTCTTTCTTTCTTTCTCTCTCTCTCTTTATGTCACTCTCATTCTCACCGACCCCGCTCTCTTTCTCTCTTTCTTTATGACCCTCCCACTAACCCCCTCTTTCTCTCCCTTTTTGTCACTCTCAACGCCCCACTATCTCTCTTTCTTTCTCTCTCTCTCTCTCTTTTCTTTCTTTCTCACCTGCCCTCTCTCTTTCTGTCACTCTTCACGTGCTCTCTCTCTCTCTCTGTCACTCTCAGTGATCCTCTCTCTCTCTCTTTTCTTTCTTTCTCACCTGCCCTCTCTCTTTCTGTCACTCTTCACGTGCTCTCTCTCTCTCTCTGTCACTCTCAGTGATCCTCTCTCTCTCTCTCTCTTTTCTTTCTTTCTCACCTGCCCCCTCTCTTTCTGTCACTCTTCACGAGTTCTCTCTCTCTTTCTCTCCTTTTAAAGACCATCCATGTCCCATATCTCTCTATCCTTCTCACCATGAGCCTTTCTCCGTCTGACCCTCCCCCTCTCTTTCTTCTTCTCTTCTTCTTCCTTTTGCCTCTTGGCAGAAACTCATCTCCCCTCTAAAAAAAAAAAAAAAAAAAAAAAAAAATGGTTTCTAAGAAGGTTGTTGACACAAGTCGTTGTGGTGCATGCGAGTATAGCAGAAGACGGTGCAGAAGTGACTGTTCCCTGGCTCCCTACTTTCAATATGCTGGGAGTGTGAAGGATTATGAGGCAATTCACGGCTTTTTCGGATATAGGAATTTTCTACGCCTTATTGAAAAGGTACCTGAGGAAGATCATCAACAAACTATCAAATCCCTTGTGTTTGAAGCCACAGCTATGCTTCAGGATCCCATTTTGGGTTGTGTTTCTTACATTTTTTTTCTCGAACAACAAGTTCTTGAAACGAAAGAACAAGTCTCACAACTTCAAGCTCAATCAAAAGAAGAGTCACCCAAACAATCCAAAGAGCCTGATCCAGATCCTTGGCTTAACTATGCCATGGTAGATCTAGATCACGACATAGAAAACCCTCGTAAGTGTTCCAATCTCATTTCTCACACCACAACTACTCCAATCTCTTCTGAAATCTCTAGCCCTACCTGTATTCCCCCTGTCACTCAAATTTGTACAACCTCTCCTTGGTCTAATCTGATCCAGTCCTTACTGTCTAGTAACAACCAACAAACCTCTTCAAGTCTGTTGGATCTCGCTGTTCCCAACACAATTTCTCCAGTCCAGTCCTTACAATCTAGCACCAACCACCAAACCTCTCCAACACCACTGGATCTCGCTACTCCCGACACAATTTCTCCAGTCTCTCGTCCTGCCCCCACCACCTCTGTTACTCCAACTTGCTCCTGCTGGTCTAAACACTCACAATCTAACAAGTCCCGGATTCCCTTGGAGCAAACGAAAAAACCAGAGGTCCCAAGATATCCAAATCTCCTCCCAAATCTTCAAGCAAGTTCATCAAAAGCACCTACTCCATCCACTGATCCTTACTCTTTCTTCACTGTTAATAACTTAGCTCAAAGCTCCTTCTTGGGTTTAATTGACATGGTGGAGAGTCAACGTGTCTCTAAAAGAAAAGGAAAAAAAGTCGCGAGGTGGCTTTAGCCTCAAAAAAAAAAAAAAAAAAAAAAAAAAAAAAAAAACTAAGGCTCTTTTTTTTTTGTGTGTTAAAAAAAAAAATTAAAAAAAAAAAAAGTGGAATGAACATCATGGTCCGTATTCGAGGTAGTCCCTGTACGTCGAGTGTGCGTGGGATTGAGCCCATATGTCTTACTATGCGTGTCCCTCTACCAGCTTAATGTAGTTTAGATCATTGGGTATTGTTTTATAGGGCAACTGGGAGGGTAAGCATCCCAGGACGGTATTGTCCTCAGAAGTAAGTCCTGAAGAACATTAACCCAGGGTTCTGTGGAACGGACTATAGGATCTATATGGTTGCTGAAAAGCGTGTAGGATGTCGTTAGCATTCGATCTCTGGAGGGAAGCCTCACGTTGGCAGAACTCAGTTCCCACTCAGCAAAATCCAAATGTACATTTGTATCATTGTAACTTTTCATATCTCAAAAAAAAAAAAAAAAAAAAAAAAAAACCCTCCTTAGCACTATCTTCGCTTCTTATGCAATGTACCCTAAACATTGGGCTATCAGTTCAAGAATCAGCTGTGGAAATACTATCTCTTGTTAGTAACATAAGTGCACTTTCTAAAAAGAGGGTTCTTATCCCCATCACTTTCACGATCCACTTGTGTTTGCTATCATCAATTTAAACTAGCTCAAAGGTTGACAAGACATGCTTGATCATTCCTAATCCTTCATTCAGGCCCAATTCGATACAATGGCAACACATGCAAATCCATACTGCGAACACTGATATTACCAAATCCAAACAGCACTAGTGCATTCGCAATTGTCCAAATCATCTCATTGCCAAATCAATAGGTTGCTCCACTTTCTCAAAACTTTTACTCTCTTTCAAAAAAAAAAAAAAAAAAAAAAAAAAAAAAAACATAAATATTTTCTCTCTCCCTCATTTCTTATTCACTCCTCCTCCTCGAACGCAACTCTTCCCTCATCTGTGCCGATCAAGGATCGTGTAAATACATGAGCAAACAATCATATGTGTTGTTCCCATCCATCCAGACTTCCAGTACATGCATTGTTTCTAAACCCTATACCAACAGTCTGATACCCCACAAGCCTTTGGAACGTTCGAGATTTTGGAACGTGTCGGGAAAGTAGCCTATCGACTCGCGTTGCCACCAAAGATGTCTGGGGTACACAATGTCTTCCATATCAGTATGTTGAGGGAATATAAGGGAGATCCTTCACATGCTATTGACTTCAACGACATAGAGATCCACGAGAATGTCACCTACAGAGAAAGACCTGTACGCATTCTGGATCACAGTATGAAGAAGCTGCGGAACAAGGATATTCCTCTAGTGAAGGTTCAGTGGAAGTATCACGAAGAGAATGAAGCATCTTGGGAATTGGAGTCAGAAATAAGAACTAAGTACCCGGAGTTGTTTTATGACTAGTCAGCTTAGATTTCGGGACGAAATCTCTATTAAGGGGGGAGTGATGTAGCAACCTGTAATTTCGCGCCCCTAATAATAAATAAAATGTCAGTTTTTTATTTCTATTACTTTATATTTAATCTAGTTGTGGTATTATGTGCATGAATAAATAATAACTATATTGTTATATACAAAAGCAATGCCAATCTTATTTTACTAACGGTACATCATTTTTATAGTGATGTTATTTCTATAAATATTATATATTAGTTTTAGTAGTTGTTAACCCAATGACATTAATTTTGTGACCCCTTAGTAATTTTAATTGAATTTATTATGCTTAAGACTGCGCCCCTAAGTTACCCCATAGTTTGGTATTAAAACTAGTAATAAATATTTTATCACATTGCCTACATTTTTGGTTCCTAATATTTATTTGGGGTATTTTTCTAGACTACCCGAACCAACCTAACTGAACTAACTGATCAAACTGATTAACTAACCAGATGAATTATCCACAATCTGATTGACTGTATCAATCAACTCACCAGTTGTTAATATTCTCGCCATCATCACCATCAAATAAATGAGCTTGCAACTTGCAAAGCTCATGATTGTCTTCCCTATAAGTGTATTCACATTTTGCAAACACAATCATGACTCTCAACAAAGCAATTCACACAAGCATATCATTACTTACTATTATATATAATTTTCAAAGCACTCCAGTAGCTCTCCCTCTCACTCTCGGCATATACATATTCACATCAATCATCAAAAAGTTTCTTTATTCTTCTCATGATTGCATCCAATGGTTTATGGAGCAAGTGGGCAATAATGCTGAAAGCATTATCTATGTTCACACTTACAAGAATCATTATCTTGCCTATATATACTAACATAATCACACAAATGAAAGGGACTCATATTAGTAAGCATTGGCATTACTCTCAGTATATTCACATACACATACATTTGGAAGCCTAAGCTTTCAAAAGCTCTTCCTCTCTCTCGGATCATATATACATACACACCCACATATACCTCTCAAGCTCTATTAACCTCCCTCACTCTCAAGCACAAACACACATATACAATCTGTTGGAGATCCATATATATATATATATATAACATCACAGCAAGTGACAAGAGCTCCATAGCCATTGAAGCTTATATTTCGGAAATTTTCGTCTTTTCTTCGGCAAGCCGCGCCACTCAAACTAACGCTCGGTGAGTCTCTCGAACCCACTCATAATGTAGTATTTGTCATTACACACAAGCCGGGGGAATCAAAAGTATGTATAGACGCCTATATACGTATATATAGCCATGGAGGTCCAAAATTAGCGGTACCAAAAATGTTAACGAAAACTAATTCCGTAAATTGAAAATAAAAGTATATGATCATAGTAGGTTCCCTTATAAATAGTTTGTTGATTGGTTGAGTTCTTGACCCCTAAAAGTGAAATTATGTATTTACCATAACTTTAAAATTCTGGAGATTTTTAATTAAAATTTAGAATATATAAGTTAGATTTTTGGAATCCTTGCGAAAAATCGAGCAACTTTCATATAGGACTCGTTGCAATCCGATAAGTAACGAGAAAGATATAATAACTTTAAGAAGTTTTAAAAACATAGCCAAACGGAGCCTTAACCAGAAGTTGCAGAAATTTGGAGAAGACGATGCACTGTTGTAAATTAGCTTGACTTTCGTAGTAGTTAAGTATTTAATTCTGGTGAATTAAAATTAAGATTTACGTTGACAGAATGGTTTGGGGTATTGTTCCCCAACCATAAGGTTGGGAGATCAAATCTTCTTGGCTACATATTGTGTTGTAGTTAATATTTTTGATACCTGGATTGACTTAGTTAAGTATTAAATTCTGGTGATTTAGAAGTAAGATTTATGTTGACAGAATGGTTTGGGGTTTGTTCTTTGACTTTGAGGTTGGGGGATCCAATCTTGTAATCTACCATATTAGTCAATATCTTTTTAGTACATGAATTAATTTAGTTAAGTATTTAATTCTGGTAATCTATTAAATAAAACACAAGCTGGCAGAATGGGTATTTGGTTATTTTCTCACTTAGAGGTTAGGGGTTCAACCCTTGTAACCTACATATTAGTTATATTTTTTTTACATGGATAATAAAATTTATGAATATTTGTTTTAAATGTGAATAATTCCTAAATTATGTTTTAAATTATTATAGTATATTTTTATTTCGAAAATGATATTAAGTAATATTTATTATTTTATGAAAACTTTCTTAGTAATGCTAAATTATATTTATTATTTATTTGTGTTAAATAAATGATAAATTAATTACTATGTATAAAATGAGTATTAAAAATACTTATTGACTCTGTTAAATTCTATATTTTTGTTCACATGTTAGAGGTCATTTTATATAGTTTTGTAATTTACCAATTTATAAAACAAGAACATGGTATTTTTAATAAATTAATTAGTGGTTATTAAATTAGTATTTTAATTATTTCAAATGCCTATGATGCTTCCAAAGTTTTGGAAAATAGAAGAAATTGTATTTTGATGTGTTCTCTTTGTTAACAATAATGTCAAAACATGTACCCTATACTTTTATTAAGAAGAGACTTATGGCTAAATTTATATGCTATTTTAATCTTCTGAAATTTGTAATAATAATTCTAAGACTCCGAAAATTACGCCGTCAGCTTCCAAAGAACAAACTGAGATAAATTGGTTTACTTGATGATAATTACGAATTTAAAACAACCACTGCCCTGATAAAGAAAATAGTAAATAGAACAAGTTACGCATTGCATAGTCGAGTTGGCATGTATGGAAAGGGGTCGTTGGTCAGCATATATGTTGTGAGAATGTCTCGGGACGAGTAACCTTAATTATCCCAGGCCGCTTGAGATACGGTAGGTTAATTAAGAAGGATTGAGCCCAGGCCGCTTTTGATACGGTAGGTCAATCAGAGTCTTGTGATAGCCTTAATTATTCCAGGCCGCTTCAGATACGGTAGATTAATTAAGAGGGCTGAGCCCAGGCCGCTTTTGATACGGTAGGTCAGTCTGGTGGTAACTTTAAATTATTCCAGGCCGCTTCAGATACGGTAGATTAATTAAAGTATTCCACAGGTTATTATAACCTTGAATGTCTAGGTATGTCCAGGCCAACTTAAATACGGCAGGTATATCGACAGACCTTCTAAACTAACGGCATTGTGCCGGATGGTTCTAGGTGGACCGAATGAGTCAAGAGATTGTGATCGAGATAAAAGAGTCAGTGAGATGAGATGATTTCATGGTTCATGCACGGTCTTAATTATTCATTATTCAAACGGTTATTAATTGTTATCATGCGACGATTGGAATAATGGATTTATCACACTCTAAAGTATCGAACATTATAGTAACTGTTAATGTACTTTTATATACATTGCTTGTGTGTTCGTTATACTCACTCGGCTTTCATTAGCTGATGACTTTATTTTGTCCTGGACATCCAAATGTTCAGGAAATAATTATGCAGGGCAATATGATTATGCCAGCTAGAGGAGCCTACATCGCTACTTTTATAAATTAAATAAAGTTGTAATAAGGATATGGATAATGTTTTTATTTGATTAAGGCGGTCTGTGCCTTAAGGATATTTGAACTTAAGCCTATGTAATATTTGAAGTTGTTATATGTTTAATATTATCTTCCCTGTTGCTTTTATATACTATGTTTTCTGGTACATGTTAAGCTAAGTACAGGACAAGCGATCCATCAACTGTCATGACCTACGGGTCCAAAACGGAAATGAAAAATTTTCCTTATTTTGCTACGCCGGGGCGTGACAAAAAGAGATACAATTCCAGTCAAAGATAAGAGTGAGAATGAATTTCTTACCATCCACTCCCGCCCAACAACCCACTGTCGCACGCTGTGGGCATACGCCAGGCCCTCCTCCGCGTAAGCACGAGGAACGGCATCATAATGTAGAGGTATGGTGGGAACACCCTGTGAAAGTCGAGGAATCGTCGTCGAGTGAGGCTCTCCAAATGAGACAGTCGACATAGTCCAGTCCCACTCAGGTAGGCCAGGGGGCGGACCGCAGCAGGGACATGCTGCAAACAAAGGTAATAAAACATAGGTGAAGAGTAAAAGGAAGAATTCACAAAAACAATAAAGGAATCATTTACTCACCCGAGTCACTTCCATCAGCGGGAAGTTCGGCATCAGCTTGGCGGCACGGAAGGTCGCGTATCCGTCAGGGCCGTCCAAGAAGCCGTGGATACCGAAGCCGGCTAGAGCAGCCGAGTAGTCGCCGCCCTGAAGAGTGTCTGTAGCTCTCATAGAGTCGGGAGGAGGGAACGGCACAAAGAATCTGGGAGCCGCTATAGACTGCCTGGTCACCCTCTCTCCCAAGTACCACGCCATGCCCTCTGACCTACCATCGAGTAGCAGTCTCATCGGGTCATACCCGGCCGACTCCTGAATCCCCGCACTAGCCTCGGGTAGCGCCCTGAGCCACGGCTGCCACTGTACATGCTCCTCCCGTAGGTTCGTCAGGAAATTCCTGAACGAAACAAAGTCATGAGCCCCGGTCTTCCGCCCGACCCTGTCCTTCGCCCACTTCAGCCCCTGGGGCATGACGAGGGCGTCCGCAGCACGTGTCTCAGGAGACATCATGCGGAGATACTCATGGGACCAAATCTGTAATAAAGAGAGAGAAAGAAAAGAGAAATTAGTATCGCAATGTAAATAAATTTTTGAAAGTAAAATAAGCGATGGAATGTAAAAAATAATAAATAAAATATGTATGTACCTCCCACGCTCTCCAGTACCCGCCGGTAGCTGTCGACTTGCCCCGGGAGATGACGCTCATGTGACTGTACAGGATAGCTAAACCTGTACCACCCCAATCAAACTCGGTGACCCGATCCAGATGCTCCAGCGACGCCACCAGGGGAGCAAAAATCCGGTCGCCCTTGGTGCTCAACAGAGAGCACCCCAGCACGTACATCAAAAAGCCGCGGGCCATCTGCTCGTCCGAAAAGCCGGGTTTTCCCCGGAAAGTATCCATGAACCACCGAGCTGTAACCAGGGCCTCCTCCGGGACCACTCCTAGCAGCGGCTCCATCTGATCCCACTCCTGGTCCGTGAGGTGCCGCAGGGGCTCTCCCCCGAATGGAATCCCCGTAATCATCGAGAAATCCAGCGGGGTCAGCGTCATCTCGCCGAAGGAAAAGTGGAAGGTACTCGTGGTATCCCACCACCGCTCGGCCAGCGCATGTATCTGCTGCAAGTCGTTGGAGCTCTTCGTCAAGAGTTTGACGAAGTCTCCAAAACCCGCTGCGTCCACCAGAGCTCTCACGGTCGGGCTCAGCTCGGTGTACCACTCATGGCCATGTGCAAGGCTGCCGTGGCCCTTCAGCACTTTGGGCTGCAGCTGCAAGAAAGAATCACAAGATTTGTTGTCAGAGAATAAATAAAAGGAGAAAGCAACGAAGAAGGAGATAAGTAATAAATAAAAAAAAAAGAAAGTATAGGATTTCACAGGAGAGACAATCGTTTGCAATTTAAGAGAAAACGAATAAAAGGAAACGCTCAGAATTTTTAACGAGGTTTCAAAAAAAAAAAAAAAAAGAGAAAAGAGTAGTTTTTGTCCACCTACTTTGGAAAACATGCATATACAAGTTTTAAAAGGAGATTTTGGGCCCGAGTCTGGTTGCAAAAAAAAAGAATGCGTGATTGCAAATATTCACGAATCAATCATTTTGAATAATAAAATGGCATTAAGAAAACTCGCCAGGACGGTAAATACAGGAAAAGGTTCGTGATTTCATTTTTACGAGCATTGGATTTCATTATTCACAAGCAATGTTTGGGTTTTCGATTAAATGGTTTTCAAAAGTCGTTGAACAAAATCAAAAGGGAAATAAAGGACAAATCAAGCATAGAATTCATTTTCTATTTTATTTATTCATTTTTCAAAAGTTCACGAGAAATAAAGATAATAAAATTTGAATTCCTTTACGAAAAGCATGGAATAAGGTATTCGAGACGCTCGAGGGCGCCAAAAAAAAAAAAAAAAAACATGACATTTGAAATAGGGTATCTAAAAGTGGTGACAATCCTATGTTACATTCACAAGGAAGATATACGGGAAAGAAATACGAGAAATAGACAAAAGGGAAGCGTTTACCTCGCGCTTGAACGCGCGGACTGACAAATGCTCATCAGGGTCTCTCAATAGGAGAGTAGCATCTGGATGATGGGTGGCTGTATACTTGGCCTTCTTCTTCCTAGAACCACTCGCCATAACCTGTCAAAAAAAAAGAGAGAAGAAGAAAAAGGGAGATTCGCACGTTAAAATTCGTGAAAGTTCAGGAAAACATTGAAATAAAAGAGTTTAACCGAACCATGATCTAGCAGAACTTACCTGTGGACGTCGTAGATCGATATAGAAGCAGAGAAGAGGATGAGAGAAAATTTCTCCAGAGAGATTTCGAGATGGAGAGAGTGAGAGAATGAGAAAATATGTTGAATCCCGGCGGTTTTAACCACTGCCGCTCAAACGCGGCACTCAAATTTCCGTGCGCGGCAGTCAGTCAACTGCCGTGCGGCACTCCGTGAGTGCCGCGCGGCAGTCACGGACTGCCGCAGAAAGCCGCGTGTGCCGCGATTATGGCGATTCAAAGATATTTGCATTCCCCCCAAAAATTCAAATCAAGTCCCAAAAATTGAATTTGAGGCCCCAAAAATTGTCCTCATTGCACTTTTGGCCCTTAGGGTCGTTTCATAGGTACACTTTGACTACAAATTTTGGGTTTTCAAAAATATTCGAGCCCGTGGGCCCCCCTTTTCTGAAAATTGGAGATATTTGAGCCTGTGGGCCCAGATTTATATTCCCGGTTTTCGCAACGGACTTGCGATTACCCCTCTTTTGGAGAATATAACGGATTTATATTCCCGGTTTTCGCAACGGACTTGCGATTAACCCTCTTTTGGAGAATATAACGGATTTATATTCCCGATTTTCGCAACGGACTTGCGATTAACCCTCTTTTGGAGAATATAACGGATTTATATTCCCGGTTTTCGCAACGGACTTGCGATTAACCCTCTTTTGGAGAATATAACGGATTTATATTCCCGGTTTTCGCAACGGACTTGCGATTAACCCTCTTTTGGAGAATATAACGGATTTATATTCCCGGTTTTCGCAACGGACTTGCGATTAACCCTCTTTTGGAGAATATAACGGATTTATATTCCCGGTTTTTGCAACGGACTTGCGATTAACCCTCTTTTGGAGAATATAACGGATTTATATTCCCGGCTTTCGCAACGGACTTGCGATTACCCCTCTTTTGGAGAATATAACGGATTTATATTCCCGGTTTTCGCAACGGACTTGCGATTACCCCTCTTTTGGAGAATATAACGGATTTATATTCCCGGTTTTCGCAACGGACTTGCGATTAACCCTCTTTTGGAGAATATAACGGATTTATATTCCCGGTTTTCGCAACGGACTTGCGATTAACCCTCTTTTGGAGAATATAACGGATTTATATTCCCGGCTTTCGCAACGGACTTGCGATTAACCCTCTTTTGGAGAATATAACGGATTTATATTCCCGGTTTTCGCAACGGACTTGCGATTAACCCTCTTTTGGAGAATATAACGGATTTATATTCCCGGTTTTCGCAACGGACTTGCGATTAACCCTCTTTTGGAGAATATAACGGATTTATATTCCCGGTTTTCGCAACGGACTTGCGATTTATATTCCCGGTTCGGTCGGTTTATTCGGTTTATCGGTTTTTCTTTCACCCCTATCTGATATAATAGCTAGTAATCTGTTGATGTATATATTCAGTTTGCGTTTCCATTAAGTTACTCTTTTATTTATCTAGCGTGTTTGTGGACAATCAGTTAATGTAACTAGTCATGGCTTATGGAACCAGAAAGGAAAATCTTATTTCCTGCTAATTTCTGCTGCTCCGGGGCGTGACAACTACTCATATATAAATCAAAAGATGTACCGCATAGTACACACTAGTCAAACTGTGTACCACGTGGGACAAGGTGTCACACCCGTTCCAAAAATTTATGATTTTGAACATGCATAATTTGAGATTTTGAAATTATTAATGTTATTAATAATTTGAGTTGAGTTGAGTTGACGTGGGTCAACGGTGAGGTGTCAGTGAGGACACGAGAACATGGAGTTTCACATTTTGCATTGGCATGACTAAATGACATTTATATGATTTAAATGTTATTTGACTTTATCTGGTATTCCTGTGAATAGTAATTATACATGTGTAGTATAATTCTGGTATTTGGATACTTTAGTATATCATTTTGAGAACTGTGGTGAGAACGTGAGTGATACGTTAATTAAAAAGGTAGGTTGTGTAGAGATTCCACAGAATATAGTTTTCGGACGTTATTTTTGGACCCAAACGAAACCTAGTCGAAAACTTTTGAAATTTATAATTTTCACCCGTAAAGGCATAAAATGAACGTGTGCAAAGTTTTGAGAGCTAATGAGAAGTTTGAGGAACTCGTGGGGAGGTAAATGCAATTTCTAGAAAGTTTTTCTATAAATAGTGGTGGATGAGATTCATTCTCATCCAAATCCTTCTAAAATATCTAGAGAGAGGAGAGAGAAAGGGAGATTGGAGCCAACGGGCTTTGCGACGACAAACGACGACCGTTCGTCCATCAGATTTTCTCCAGATTCAAGATTTGAACTCGTGGAGGTAAGATCTATGTTTTGATACTACTTAGGCCATGTTTGGCCAATTTTTGTAAAAATCTTAATTCTAGACTTTTGGGGAAAACCTAGTAAAACTTGTAGGAATCATCTCAAATTTGAAATCCGACGTTTATTTAGCCCCCTAGACGATCCTTCAAAGTTTGAAGAGAATCGCACGAGGTATGAATTCTAGATCTATGAAATATATGGATTTTCATGTTTTGAACATCAACTTTGATATCTTTGGATCCGAGCGAAATTCATGTATTAATTAGGCCCGTTAATTATGCACGTGAAATTATGTGAAAAGCACGTATAACTGTTTATGTGAGCATGTTATGTGTCTACTTGGGTCAAAGGGGAGTTTGGTGCAAATTCATCCGGGTAAGCTCCTCGAACCTTGAGGATTGTGATTTGATTGTGATTGTGATTATGATGGAATTGGAATTGTGGTTGTGTCTGGATTGGAGGTGGGCCCAACTAGGACACGGTACCTGGTATGGAGGAAGGCCCAACCAGTGTACGAGATGCATGGGAGAAGTGGGCCTCCTACAGCATCAACCGGATGAATGCGTACCACTCAGCCTAGAGACTATTTCTATGTGTTTTAGATGCTTAAACCATGAACTGTCATATAAGCATACATTTAGAATTGTGCTGTCAGCATATAGCTGAGCAGTGGAGATGTACTCCATTGTAGGAAAGACGAAAGACAAGAAGAAGCGTGAGGAGTGAGGACGTTGAGGAACGCCGGGAACCACATTTGTATATGTTTTGTTTTAAATCCTAAACTTGTGTAAGGATGGTAAATTATAAAATGTTGTAATAGAATCATAGATTAGTTCCGTAGTATGGAAATCTTGTAATTGAACGTTTGTAGTTATGATTTAAATGTTGTAATTGGTGTTGGTTGTGATTGTGGTTGGTGTGGATATTAGAAAAGCACGTGTTAGTATTATCGTCACAGGGCTGCCCAGCAGGGGAGCAGTCGACTGGACCCTAGATCAGTCAACTGGATTCCGTGGGATTGAGACACTGAACGTGAATAGTAATGGAAACAGTCGACTGGACCCTTGATCAGTCGACTGAGTCACTGTTGATTTTGGCTACTGCTTTTATATATGGCAAAACCAGTCGACTGTACCATCAATCAGTCGACTGGACCCCTTTTTGAAAATGTTGCATTTTGGTTCTGTATAACCCAGTCAACTGGGGATCTTTGATCAGTCGATTGAACTACTGTAGATTTTAGCTACTGATCCAAATAGTAACCAATACAGTCGACTGGGTTCCCTGATCAGTCGACTGGACCTTTGTTGAGAATTTAGGGTTTTGGTTTCTGCTAGGCACAGTCGACTAGACTTTAAGCACAGTCGACTGAACCTCTGTTTTCAAAACTGTTTTCTTTTGTAAGGATTCAATTGGCTAAAACTTTTTATCACTCTGTTTCCAATGGATTTTCAACTCAGAGGGTAATGTTTCCTAAAGTTTTAAAATACTCAGGGTTGTTTTAAAGTTCTTTCCGCTGCGTATAGTTATATAATGTTTGGATGAGCCTTAGTGGCGTGCCACGTGTCCTATTTTCACACGTAGTGGGATGGGTCGTGACACAAGGCTAAAACAGTACTAAGGTCAGCTATTTACAATGCTACGACTACTACTGATAATACCTATACAAAGCTATGGCTAAATGGCTATCTCTCGAGCTCCCAAAAATCTGGTGGACAACATGTCCTGATATAAATTAACAAAAGCTAAACCCTGCAGACCCTGACTCAAAAGTCGTCGGCATCTGATCCTGCTGTTGGTGCATCATCCTCAGGTGCAATGTCCATCTCTACTGGAGAATCATCCTCAGCTGGTGCTGCTACTCCTACTACCACCCCAATATCCCAGTCCTCGACAATCATGTCGTCAACCTCCATCTCCTCGATATCCAATGCTGGCTCGGCAACATCGGCTATCAACTCAGCAAAATCCCCAACAATAGTCATAGCATCTGCTAACGCAACCTGTTCTATCAGAAGTTCGACTAACTGTACAACCATCGCTGCTACCCACTCGGCTGCCATATTGGCAGTAGCTGCCATATGAAGCACAGGTCTTGCTGGTAGACCGAACACCACGGGTATCTCTGGTATGACTACCACCTCCACCTCAGGCTCAATTGCAATATCCTCTAGAATCTCATCTTCCCCCATATCTATATCATCTCCTATTGCCATAACCCCCTCATCAACTAGCTCTGGGTCCTCCTCTGGATCCTCATCTGGCTCCTCGTCTAGGTTAGCCTCTACCATCGGCTCGGCCTCTAGTGACTCTAGCTCTTCAGGCTGCTCCTCTAGCTCTGGAATGGGTACCTCGAGTACTGGTGATGGTGGCACTACTGCAAGTGCTGCCTCAATAGGTCCTCCAAGAATAGCTTGTAACTTGATAGCATCCATCTTTAGCTTACTCCCGATCAATCGTAGAATTTTTTGATAAATATCTCTGCCAATCCTCGTTGAATGGTAAGCATCCATACGCATCTGGGTTGGGTGAGTCCGTCCGTCAACATAGAGGGCCTTCCACATATCCTCCCCTAAATGACAACTGGCTATCTGTCGCACGCGATCTTGGTAACCATCTGGGTCAGCTGGCTCCACGGTATCCCCATGGATCACGTGTCCTCCACAAGAGTCATCCATAAATCTATGAAACTCTAGATCTATGCTAACCTGCAAAGAAAACTATCTATCGTCAAATGGACGATCTTATCTCAAGTTCATATCTCATTTTAGGGATCTTAAAATGCTAGGACCAGATGGTGTGGAATCGTTAGTGAACGAAAATATCACAACCTAGAGCTTTGATACCAAAAATCCTGTCAAGCCCCGAAGCAGCAAAAATAGAGAAAAATAAATTTTTTTTTTGGGTCCATAGGGAATGACTGGTGAATGTCACTAATGATCTACACCACACAGTTTTAGTCTACAACAAGAATAGTAGTAAAAACAAACTGGATATAAATAGCTGTTGTTTCTATTACAAACATCAGAGTTATTACAACAGTAGAGCTATAATGGAAGTATATATAAGGTTTGGAAGCAACATATGTCCAAGTACCAAATATAATAAAATAGTCTAAACAGAAATACGTAAACTATTAACTATCTCCAGGTCTTTTGCTGGCATACACGTCAGCATAGTAGTCCTCCCCAGCACATACATCATCAGTGGGGCCATCCTTTGCGTATTCTCTTCCCGGATAGTAACCATCGTTGTATGCTCTGTCACCTGCAGAATAAGGTACAGGGTGGTCTGGACGGGGAAAAGTCCAAGCAATGAAGGCCATCAGCTTACTGAGAGCTGAGTGTGTATAAACTAACAAGGTACTAGTTATCTGAAGCAATAACAAGTCTATGAAGACGCGAGATAAGTTCTATTAGAATAATATCTTGTTCCTTTATTCAACGTCGTTAACTAACCCTTATCGTCTTGTTATCCTAAGGCCGATAATCAACAATACTCTTTCTAGGAAGAAAAGATTCAATTGTTTAACATATATAGACATACCATCATTCTGTACATTGCTCGTTAAGGATATCAACTATCCACTGCATTCATGGACACCACGTCGGTCCATCCCCCGCTCGTTAAGGATATAAACCATCCACCGCATGTCAGGGATACAACGCTTTGAACAACAGCATATCAAATCTATTGCCACGACTCCTCATTATATACTAGTGATCCCCCATTCACCGCTCGTTAAGGATATAAACCATCCACCGCTCGTTAAGGATATAACATGGATTATCTAGTTACCTTAGGACTACATGGTCCCGCTCACTGCTCGTTAAGGATATAACCCATCCACCGCATGTGAGCGCATATCATGGCTAGGTGTCTTCCCACGTACCATTTCCAAAACTTATCAAATCTACTTAAACTCAGTACTTCTATCGATACATGACAATTCTCATGTGGCTTGACTACTCTGATTAAAAGAACAGATATCGAACTCATACAAGAACATCATAGTATCTAGCGTCATTACGTTAATCCATTATTCTTAATCATACTTAACTTTGTTGTCATATTATCCCTGATCAACCCGAAATCGCATAACTGAAGTCCGAATCGAGAATCGAACATTCAAACCTTTAATAAAATAAATAGGCAAAGGAATCCATGTTCTGCTGATACCAATCGATTGGGATAATGATGCAATCGATTGGGATAAAAGTCATAACAATCGATTGAAGAAACTGACAATCGATTGGGTTTAAAACAATGTCAATCGATTGCTAACATTGGCAATCGATTAGGAAGTCAATCGATTGGAATTCTATCCAATCGATTGTGTCCAGACTGATGGTAATCAATTGGGAATTATGCCAATCGATTGACACTTCGTTTTCACCAACAGATTACAAAAATAACATATATAAACGTCATAAGGACGTACTAGATACAACCAATCCTCATAAGAACTTGTAAAACATCAATATAAAGGAACCAAGTGAGTTGTAACTCACCAAGGGTGCGATTGGTTGTGTGTGAGCTTGAAAACCTCAAGTTCTCTCTCTCCTCCTTCTCTTTCTCTCTTTTCTGTATCTTCTCCTCTCTTCTTTCTTCTTTTTCTTCTTCTTCTGCTTCTCTTCTCCTCTTCTTCTTCTCCCAGAGAGTGAGTGTGTGTGTGTGTATATATATATATATAGATGTATAAAACTCTCACAAGGTGTGTGTCTCTTTCTCTCTCTCAAAGATCTGAAATTAACCCAAGGACATAAATACTCTCATATATATAGAGATTGAGAGTGCCACACGTTCAAAGCTCAAGCAAAGAAGAAAACTTATCTCATCTTATCCCAATCGATTGGTAAAAAAGGAAATCAATTGGTTACATATATTTGAAAGCAATCAATTGATATGTTGCCACGTAATGAATTTTAGTCGGTAGAATATCAATCGATTGAAAAGCATGTCAATCGATTGATATCTAAAAAGTGGCAATCGATTGGAACTCAAAGGCAATCGATTGGTAACCAAATTTTACCAAAAGAAAAGGAAAAATTATACAAGTATAGAAATGAATACTCTGTCTTATTATACAACCAAAATACAAGGTATTACAATGTACGATACAACCAAAACCACAAAGATGTGTATTATGAAATGGGTAATACTTGGGACACAACCTTCATACAACTTTCATACAACCTCCTCAAAAGATGTGTCTATCTCTTTCCTGTGTCATTGTGGGGTCCAGTGACATCACAGGAGAGAGATAGACACATCTTTTGGGGAGGTTGTATGAAAGTTGTATGAAGGTTGTGTCCCAAATATTACTCTTATGAAATTTACATATTGCTGTCCTTTCAACTCAGTGGGCCCCACTTTTAGAGACCTTTCTAGTTTCTCTCTCTTCATCAAAAGATTACACGTTATTCAAAACTATCTAATGCAGAATGAGCTGGGAGTCTGTGACCTACCATTACCAGAATAGCATTTTCCCATATCTGCTGTATTATGCTGATTCACGAAAACTCCGACGATTAGAGAGAGAGAGAGAGAGAGAGAGAGAGAGAGAGAGAGGATCGAATATTCGAATTTTAGGGCTTTGGTTCTGTTCCTATCACTCTCGCAAATAATTGAGAGAAACCCCCATTTGATGCCCTCGACAAAAAGCTCAAATCAAACATTAATCGCCAAATTAGTTTCTCGTCGATCTCTCTGTTATCATTTCTGTCCGGTGAGTAAATTTGACAATAATTTTTTTGAATGTCAATACACACACACACATATATATATATATATATATATGCATATTTATGGTTTTCATTGGAAGTCAACGTCTGTTAAATTGTGGGTTAATTTTCAAATTTATGGTCTTGATTCATGTGGGTATATCTTTGTCAACACACACACACACACACACCCAAATATGTGCATATATATGGTTTTCGTTGAAAGGCAAGGTCTGTTTATTTGTTATTTATCTGGTGAAATGTAGTTAATTTTCAAATTTATGGTCTTGATTCATGTGGGTATGTCTTTTAGTATACTGCTGATGTTTAAGAACTGTGTTATATATTATTGTTGGTTTGTTTACTTGTAGTGACTGCATGGTTTTTTAATATGCCAATTGTTTATGGAAATAGATTTGGAAATGGGAAGGTTCGATGTAAATAATACTGCGTTCGTCAAATTGGGAATTATTTTTTTGCTGATTTTGATAGATTGGGATGAAAACATATGAAGTGTGGGTGTGTGATAAAGTAGTTTTATTGATTTGCTGAAAATTCAGAAAAATTAAAGGGGTAATCCCATTTAAGATTTTGCTAGAAACAGAACAGAAAAAAAAAGGGCTGAGGAACTTGAATTTACCTAATATTTTTATGACAATAGATTTGGAATTGGAGAAGATTCGATATAAAAATTACTGCACTCGTCAATTTTTGGGAATTTTTGCTGATTTAGAAAAATTGGGATGAAAATCTTTGACTTGTGGGGTGTGATGATAGTAGTTTTATTGCTTTGCTTAAATTTCAGAAGAATTAAAGGGGTATTCCATTTAAGATTTTGTTAGAAACAGAAAAAATAGTTCGAGGAACTTGAGCTGTTGAATTTGAGCAAAAAAGTAAAAGATCAGTTATCTTAGCCTTGTGGCTTGTGGTGAGTAAAGGCTATTGTGGGAGAGTTAGACAAGAAAGAACAAAATCCACAAAAATAGAGTGGCTCCTATGAATGCGGATTTATCCAAACAACAACCAAGAAAACTAATCTTTAATAATGTATAACACATGAGCTTCTTATGGGCCCTGCATCAAACAGATTGCATCAAGAGAATTTTTTTTTTTCATGTATAATATTCTCAGTGGACAAGCATCTTAGTGCACGATGAAAAAATTTCTTCAGCAGACCTAAACAGGTGGTAGATTTCTAGTTCTTCTATTATTACAGTAATGAGAATTGAACTCTAAATCCCTCTTCACTCTTTAGATGCCGTGTCACCCTTTACCACCACTTCACAAAGGCTTTGGTGGAAGATTTCTAACTCTTCGACTCATACCTCTATTATTAATAATGCACCAGTTGGAACATATTCAATACCTGAGTGACTGTGGTTATGATTCAAGTGTGAATTAGAAACAGTTTTAGTTGTATTTTCTTTGAATAGCTCCGTCCTTGGTTTTGATTGACATATCTGACACTTCAGCAGTTAGGGTGTTCTTGTTTCCAATGCAGGACTTTTAGAAAGATTTTCAGAGCGTATAATCGCCAACTACGTCAAAGCCCGTCTTTTAACCGATACAACCATCATGAAGTACTTAGAGTACACTCCTCTTGATCGGTAATTGTCATACTGTCCCATTCAAATAATCCTCTTCGCTAAATACATTTCTTGCTCATGTTTACGAATAGCATGGTTTAAATTTATCTACTGTTTATTGTTTTCGAATTTGCTTTTGATAGAAAAAAAAAATACTGGTTAACCTGCCCCGCCCCCCCCCCCCCCCCCCCCAACAGAATAAATGGTTTCTTAAGTGAAGTAAATCTTGGAGAGCGTACTATCAAAGGATGCATTGAAGCTTACTCTTGTAAGTGCAACTTGGCATTTCTAGGCATAGTTGTAGTAGACTATTAGTATTTTATTTTGAAAGTCCAGATCATGAATTTTGTGTCATTACGTGTTTATTAGGTAAACATGCTGGGACAGACAAGAAATTGTCACTGAGTTTGGAACATGAGGTAATCAGAAACATTTAGATTCTTCAAATTTATGAATTGTTTAGTTCCCCCAGTTTTCTTGCCTTAATTCTATGGTGTTGCTTCTCTTCTTTCCTCTGCTGTCTTTCTTGGTATATATGCATATGTACGTACACACACAGAGACCTATACTTCTGTTCAGTCAAACCTATCAGTTCGTTCTTCCATCTGGAAGAATATTCTCCATGGCTGGGAGAAATGAAAACTCTATCTGCATGATGATGGCATTCTGTGGTAGGGGGTCATGAGTTTGAGGGTTTATGTGAGAATTCCAAATCCCCTTCCTCTCCTTTGAACTCTGTGGGAAGACCCCCTTACTTAACCAAAGTAAAGGTGGGAAGATCCCCTTCCATTTCCTTGGGTTGCCTGTTCCATCCGACCATTCCTCCTCCCTTCACGACCACATGATTGAATCTTTCCTTAGCAGCATTATTTCTCCATTTCCTCTATTTATCTCTCCAACTGTCTGGACAACTTTGAGGTTCTTTTTTTTTTTGTTGGTTTGATATAGTGGTTACTCGATCAGATATCTTTTTTTCGTTTTTATTATTGTTTTTGTGCATGAAATTTTGTGGGAATCTCTCTGTTAGTTATTGGTGCTTCATATGATCATTCCAGATTCTTGATTATCTTGGTAAATCTTCGGAGACCAACTCTTCCTCGCCAGTGGAATACCTGTCTTGTAGATCCAGGTAGTCTTTGTAACCTAGATTGGTCCACTAGGTGCAAGTATTTTTTCCTTCTATATCTCGCATTGACACACTCTACTTCATGTAAATTCCAGCCGAAAGAGGTTGATTTACCTAGTTCTTACACTCTGTCACATGTATCCAGATTATGACTTCAGGTAACTCCATAAATCTGATGTCCAATCAAATTCTAAATGTAATCCTATGTATAGATATGTATGTATGTATGTATGTATGTTAAAAGGAGCTGAAAAAGGAGGTTTATGGGTAATGTCACTGTCAGCTTTTCTGGCGACATGGCAACCCGTTAAAAGCCTGTCTTAACAGCATTGGGAGTGTTGTCAAATGGTTTGACAGACAGTTCAGATTACTGTTGCTCTTGAAGGAGCTGAGAGTTCAAGTCTCTCCATTTCCCAAAATGTTTAGGCACTGTTTAGTTTGCAGAATTCAGAGATGGAATAGAAAAAGTAAAGGAAAACTAGTACTTTTTGTTTTTCTCCATTATTAAATAACATTAAAAACTGAAAATTTTCAGAATATAATTGCAACTAAGAAAGAGGGAGGGAAGTAACTCACAAAATTCAAAATTTTTAACATAATTCCCACCACATTTTCTTTTCCCTCGTATTTTCCTCCCTCTTTTCCTTATTGACCAAACAAAGAAAAGTGTTTTTCTTCTTGTTTTCTTTTCTTTTCCCTCCCTACATCCATGAACCAAACAGAGCCTAAGTTCTGGTTTGTGTATTCTTGAACTTATGTTACATATTGCTAATACCTTTGATGTTCCATCATGGATTTTATATAGTTATTTCACGATATTCCCAATATTTTTCCGGGTTAACAGCGCAGTGAATGCTCACCAGTCTTTTACGGAGGAAAGCTGGGACTGTTTTAAGCAAATTTTTGATACCTACATGTTTGAAGCTTCAAAGGTATTTCCATGAATAAGAACCATAATCCAGCTTACCGGTTGGTGGTGGTCTATTCTGGCACTAAATAAAGTTGGCATGCTTTTCTTATATTTCATGACCTCTGTTTCATGTTAGTGTTAGAACAATGAAAATTTCCATATATCCTCTGCAAGTCTTCAGCCCCTTTTCTTTCTTTTATTATTATTATTATTATTATTATTATTATTATTATTATTATTAGGGTTAATTACACGGACCTCCCCTGAGGTTTAGCGAAATTACACGGACCTCCCCTCTATAAGCTAATGAAATCATTGTCTTATCACAAAGAAGTAAATTAAACACATTTTAATCCCTAAATCGATGGGATATATTATTAAATATTAGTATATAATTTCGCTAGGGCTGAAATTAATAAGTACAGAAAACCTACACGTCAAGTCGTCAACACAAAAAAATCATCTACTTCTTTGTTAGCACTCGAATTCCAAAAGCACATAAAGACTTTCTTTTTTTTTTTTTTTTTTTTTTTATCTCCATTTACAAACTCAAATCCATATTATTCCTCTGAAAACCTTCCTAGAGTACCCTTGCAAGATAATCCAATCACCTAAAGGTTCCTAAATCCATCTTAGGCTACAATTATGCAATAGAAAAAGGTAATCTTTAGAATTGGGCAGAAATCTGGATGTTCAATTGAAGATATCTTCACAAATTCGAACCAAACAAAAGGGAGAATAAAATAAATGATTAAATAATTTTTTTTTTTAAATAGTCATACAATCTTTGTAGTACCAGCATTGCCGAAGCCATCCGTTCAAGTGCCATCAATCTAAACCAATGAGCTTGCTTCCTTGTAGAACCGGTGCGTGAACTCGGGTTGCTTTTGAAGAACCTGATGGTAATATAACCCGTGCCATGCACGGGCTGTTTTCTAGTGAAAATTACTTGTGTTAATTTTCAATGCAATTACCTCAATTTAGGGGAGGTCTATAATATGTCCTGTAAGAGAAAGAGCAATTCTGCGGTGAACAAAAAAGAAGCAGCATGAGTCCAGACAATTGGATAAAAGAAATAAGAAGTTAAAATTAATAATTTATAATCCATTTTAAAAAAAGAATGTCTATTCAATTTTTACATAGCAAATCAAGCTTTTGGGATGCTGTTTGCGAATTCTTAGTGAGCTTGAAATAGATAGTATGCACTGCCAAGAAATAAATGTAAGAGATATTGAGTGTTCAAAATTAACAAAATTACACAAACTAATAAAAGGCCTTGAAGCTTGTGGGTATCACTATCTGGCAAACGTATCAACGATCGACACGTGTCCATTTGCCATTCGAGGGGACTATACTCAGTGCCCAAGAGATATGGGCGAAACTCTAAGAAGGCATCATTAGGACGCCTTGAATATTTCGTGCGAAAGAGTCCATAGCACCTCACTGCGTACTACCTACATCGCTCCCAATAAAACCGGGCTCAGATAGACCTACATGGGGGGCAGGTCTTGGCGCCACACCACTTTGCCACGACACGGTCGCTTTAGATCATGGCGTGGTAAAGTCTCTTCTGGTATAAATCGGGAACTCTCAGGTTATGTGGCTTGGTTGGCTTAAGAGCTCGCTTCGGAAGGTCGCGACGGTCTATTCCGCGATACACTTCCTAAGCCTTTCTAAAGGTCAGTGAGATTATCTGGAATAACTCTCTAGTTTACCGCGAGGACATTCCTTGTGTTGTCTCCGGACGACACGTGGCAGTTTGGTACGCCTCAATAGGGATGAGCCACGTCAGCTGCGCTCATTCCTTGGCACGTGTCCCAACTGCTATAAATAGGAACAGTACCCTCAGAGGTGACGATATATGATTTTCCTGAGACACACTCAGAGAGAATTTCAGATATCATTCCCTTGAAATCCGTGCACTAATGAGCTCACAGTGAATATTCTTTCACATATACGCGTTCGATCATTAATTGCACAGGATTTTCTCGGAATACTCCCCCACTCACCGTCCTTTAGCCTGTCTCTCTTTACTTCCTTTCCACTTCCCTTTGAGATTCCCTCTACACTATTGATTCTCAGATTGCTACTCTCTTACGAACTCATCTATCTCACTATACCCCACCTTATTCAAACTACCACCTACAAAGCTTTTCAAAGAAAACCAATATAACAATAGAGCACAAAGGGCGAGGTAAATTTTAGGCCACTTGTCCCAGTTCACAGCCCATAGCAGCAACCAATTTGGGGCAATGTGTAATGTAAATTAGGAAGTCCCAAAAGGCATTAACATATAAGATCTTTAGAAAAGTGAGTATTAGCATAGACCATTCTAAATTAATTCAAAATCCTAAAAGCTGAGTCAAACAATTTTAGGGCAAAGTGTTCATGTAGATTACTGATTACATTAATCATTGTCCTAAGAATTTAACAGAAAGAGATATATCGATTGCAACTCTTAAGTATCCAAACTCAACCATGATAAAACTTGATCAAAACTTTAATTCAACAGTTTGAATGTGAAAAGAGATGGCATTGTAAGTATTAAGAGTGCAATAGGTAAAGTAGATTTATATTCAACTCATTCAGTTCTCAAAAGTTTTACTTTCAATAAAATAAAACCATAGAGTAACCTCTAGATATTGAAGCAACCTTTGACACTAAAACAAACAAACCAAAAACAAAAGCCATAGAGAGCATAGTTACCAACCTCGATTACCAGTCATTCCAAAATTTTCCCGACACTTGCAATTCCAGACCCATATGCTGAAACAGAGAGAGAAATTGAATTTGAAATGGAAACCGAGAGAGTGATTACCGTGTTGAGTGTGAGAAAGGAATAGATAACCACCAACAGTGCCACCACGACCTCCAAAGAAATTGATGACCAAAATCAGTCCCTAGCAACCTTTTAATTAAATGCAGAGAGAAAGATTATTCTATTAGTGTTCTTCTTACCCCAAGAACAAAATCAGTAAAAAGGTAAATGAAATGGAACTTCCACTACTCACCTTGGTTCGAAAATCTAAAAGCCTGTCTGGGAAGACAGAAATGTGAAAGAGAAAACACATATTCATAAATACAAAGATTAAAAAAAATAGTAATAATAAAAAATTAGAACTACTATAGAACGAACAAAATGCAAATCACCAAAATAAGGGCTGTTGGGTTAACAAACCCACACACAATCGCACATATAGGGAATACAAAACACTACACAAGCAATTGGTGTGCAATTGCAAGGCAGTTCTTTGGTGCGGATTGAGTTTCTTCTTCATCGAAGGGCTGGTCTAATAATCGAAGGGCTGAATTAAGAATTCACAAATCAAAGTATTGAAAACCTCAATCAGTAACCTTACCAAATACAGTTCTTAGGTACAGATTGAATGCTGTCCCCTACGGCTTCGAGTGAATGATGTCCCCTACAGATTTTTCAAAACTTAAACACACAGATTAGCAAACATTAATTCAACCCATTAAATCAAAACGAAAACTGCTATATATTCACACCCATGTATCTATATATCTATATATATACATGTATATATGTATATAAAGAGAGATGGGAGGAGAGGAAACCTGCAATTTTTTTGTGAAAGGAAACGTTGTTTTGAGAGACCTTTTAGCTTTTTGAGAGAGGGAGAAAAAGGCTTTTAGTATTCTTTATGTGCATCGAGATAGATAGATAGAGAGAGAGAGAGAGAGAGAGAGAGAGAGAGAGAGAGAGAGAGAGAGGCTGTGAGGAAGGCTGTGGGAGAGGGGGGGTTTGCTGCCACGTTGGATTTTTGGCAGAAAGAAAGAAATGTTGATGTGGCAGTTTGTACAGGCTTTTTATGCTTCAGCCTTTATAAAGTACTAATTATTTATGTAAAGAGGGACACACTATCTCAAAATGACGACAATCTCAATAAAAGAATGTGAAATTTGGAATAAATTTAGGGTCTAGATATTAGATGTATCGAGACGGTACCAGCCAATATTTCTGGAAAATTAGAAAAATTGTGGTGGTAATGCTTGGCAAACCAAAGCTTTTCCCTATAATACACAAGTAATAATTTCTGGGTTTTTTTATTTTTTTTTATTTTTAAAATAATACTATGCTTCCCAAATTTGAATTCTAAATGGCTAAACATTTGTACCAATGGACTGCCAAAGTATTTGGGAACAAAATTTGAAATAAAATCTGGGACACATAGCGATAGCTAGCATTACTAAATTTACCGAAAAACTTCTCCAAAGAAACTAAGAAGCAAATGGAGAAGAAAATAAAAATTCTGATATCTTCATGATTTATAAAATTTTATCATGTTTGGCATTTCACTTTACCGTCTCCGCTGCGGCGTTGCCCTCCTTTTACATACTCACCATGTGCATCTATTCCTCCTTCAACACGTGCATTCTATCCTTAAATAGAGCTGCCACCTGCACATACAAAAACTGCAAAGCTATTTTAGTTCCTGAGAAGACGTAGGTGCTTTAATTTAATCAATGTCTTCTGCGTTTTCTACTTGATTAGTGGAACCGAAAATTGCAATAAATAAATTTGAACGGCGGTATGGGAAAGATAGAAGAACATATGCGAGATATATGTGTGACCGGGGGCCCATTGTTTGGTTTGGGAAAACAATGACATTTGGTTTTTCAATACATGGAATATAAACCGAAAATAAAACACAAAAAAAGAGGAAAAAAAGAAAAGAAAAGTCCATGGGTAAATTCATAGTGGTGACTGGTGAGGAATACGTGCATGGGTAAATTCATATTTTTTCTTCTT
The DNA here is from genome assembly GCA_033977485.1 of Hydrangea macrophylla. Classification (NCBI taxonomy): domain Eukaryota; kingdom Viridiplantae; phylum Streptophyta; class Magnoliopsida; order Cornales; family Hydrangeaceae; genus Hydrangea; species Hydrangea macrophylla. The sequence continues at coordinate 17,407,826 of CM066987.1, read as the reverse complement.
CTTTTTTTGGAACATCAATAATTGAAGGCTTTTTTTTTCTGGGGAACATCAACAGTTTGTATTAGTTTGGAATCTCATAATGAAATTTGAAAGGTCGTACAAAGTTTCATGTAAGGCTTCTTGGGATGGAACATGCTCTCTCTCTAGAATGCTACTGTAATAGATTCAAGAACACATACATGCATTCCATACAATGTTTATATATTTTTATTATAACTATGCCAAAAAAACAAAAAACAAAAGGAAAAAAATAAAGAAAAAAGAGGAAGGTGCCACGTGGCAGAGTTCATAGGTGAGGAAATAGTTCTCTTTTTAATTATAGTAATAGATATATGTGTACTAAGAATTGAAATCAGATGAGTCAAGTGGCATATTGTGGGATTGACCTGCAAATCTGTAAGGAAAATCTGTTAGGACAGCTATGACACCAGCTTTGCTTTGTGTGTATAAGATTGGGAGCTAGAAAATAATATTTGAAAATGAGTATAGTGGAGAGGCAAACTTTGAGATGGATTAGGGAAACGGTTCCATTTGCGAGATGATAGAACTAGCACCCCAATTCACATAAAAATAAGAGAACCAACCAAGATGTTTTGGGCATGTAAAACAAAGATTAGAAAGAATTGCACTGATTAAGAACATGGATAGTATAAACTGAGGGAAGCTATGTCACATGGACTCTTCTTAATAGGTTGAAGTACCCATGTTGGACACTTGACACTCGGACATAGGTATGGGAAATGAGTCAGGCAGTTCACACACCAAGAAGCAAGTTAGCTATTTGTGTATTAGTATATTAGAGGTCTCTAATTCTTTTTTCCTATAAACTTTTTCAAAATTGTAAAATACTCGTATTAAAGTCTTATTATTAATAAAATTATTTTATCTTTTAAATATAAAAGAAGAATGTCCCCATATTCTTATATTGTATTATATTCATGATTTGGGAATTACGATGCTTAGGGACGTACCTGCACCGGACATATGTACTCAAATTCATGTAGCATAGGAGAGTAGTGCTAAGGATAGAGGAAGACCAAAGTTGATATGGATAAAGATAGTAAAGAAAAGATTTGATTGGGTGGCCAACCCCAAATAATTTGGTATAAATTAAGCAATTTTTTGAGTTTAGTTGAGCATTATCTTCTCTTTTCTCCATTTTGAATGCTGATCTTGTACAATATATATTTCCTACTATGTAGTGGTGAAGAACTTTGGTCCATAGGATTTCATTACTCATACATCTCAGATTTCGATGGCCAATTAACTGTGTCTATCTTGAATTGATGATCACCTTCGGATATACTTTAGCGCTCTCTCTCTCTCTCTCTCTCTCTCTCTCTCTTTCTCTCTCTCTCTCTCTCTCACACACACACACACACACACACATATATAGGTTTTTTTTATCATACTTTGCACTTACAGGAATGGGTTGAAGCAAATGAGGGCACTACTCTTCTGGACACCTTGTACAAGGCTTTGGATGAGGTGAGCTACTTAAAAACATAATATGAATGCAATTTATAGCAAGGGAAATTTATTGATATGTAGCGATCCAGGTTGTGAAAATAGGAGAATGTGAAATCTATATGTACAATCCGGACTCTGATGCAGATCCATTCCTAGAGAGAGGAGCCATGTAAGTTTTTAGATTAACATCATTTATATTGCCAGTCATGTAGCTTCAGTTATCGAGTGATGATAGGATTTGTGTAATTTTCAGATGGTCGTTCAATTTCTTCTTCTATAACAGAAAGCTGAAGCGTGTTGTAAGCTGCCGTTTCAACTGTTTAAGGTGACTTACATTTTTATCTATATCCATCCACATACATACATATATACAAAGATTATCTAAAGAGGGTGCCCTCTCTTTAATAAAGAGAGGGCTTCTGTTTTGGCTGTCGGATCGTATTTAAAAACTGTGAAATGACAAAACTGTCATTAATGAAAACACGATCCGACAGCCAAAACATAGACCCTCTCTTTAGAGCCTGACTGTACATATATATATATATATATATATATCGGAGAGGCTCTTAAGTGAACAGGATCGTGTGAACTTATCCAGTGAATATGATTTTAAGCCTAACAGAACCCGCGGGCACTCTATCCTGTTCACTTAAGAGCCTGACCATGTGTGTATATATATATATGTGTAAATGTACATATAGAGAGGGTTCCTTGGGCCTGTTTGGGAATGCTTATTAAAGGCTGTTAGGGTAATACAAGAACTGTTTGATGGTTCAGAAAGAACTAGTTCTAAATAGTTTGGTGTTTGTGTAGGTGCTCTTTTGGTCCCGACTAAAAAGAATCTAAGAATTGGCTCTTAATCAAATCAACAAATTGGTTTTTTATTTTATTTTATAAAAGTCGGATAAAAATGGGACTCGGACTGAACCTGGTCCCGCTTGAAGAATTCCCAAACAAGATCTGGTTAAGTAGTCTCAGTATCACTTTCTATCTGGACATGGACACCTGTCCAAGAAATGGACATTCACTAGATGCTTGAATATATAGAACCAGTTCGCTTAGGTATCACATAACCGGTTCATCGCCATCCCAAACAGCGCTTTAATTTCAGTATTCAGAATTGCAATCCCCCACTACGATTTATTTTGACTTGGCTTCTTCTGGTGGTTGCAGCAATTTGCTAACTGAGGGTTTTCTTATGAGTGGACATCATTATGAAGATGGGGAAATATTTGATGACATGGATATGTGAGTTGAGAAATGTTGTCTATACAATGTTAATAGTGTTGTAACTTCAAGGTTGGACCTGAAATGTCAATATGTATAAAGTTGATACACTTTGTTTAATTAGGATGATAGGGTTGCAAGTGCTTCTTGCTCCTTGGACTTGTGTTTTGTTTATAATCATGTATATCAGATTGGTTTCATGCATGTCATGAAGAACTTTTTATGCCAATTCAAGTTTATTATGAAGATGATCTTTCCTTGTCTCCATCCCTTTTACTAAATCTAGTGTGTTTTTATGCAAGAATTTTCTTCTCTAGTATGTGCTTATGAAATTATTTGATTTTGATTGCTAGTATAAAAAATGGTGTTGAACACCAATAGTTTATGAGCTTAAGCTGATAGAGACTGGACCCAATGGTGTATATACCAACCTTTTTCCTTTTCTTACACGTGGATGCAATAAATGGAACTCAATCATAATGCATGACGTTCCAAAACAAAAGCTCTAATACCATGTTAAGGTACCAGTTATCCCAATATTTAAGTTATAATAAAGGGTAAATATCACCTGTCTCCTCTGAGCTTTGGCCGTAATATACATACCTACCCTCACGTTTTAGAAATCTCACCTTTTTTTTTGGGTTAATTACAGAAATACCCCCTGTGGTTAGGCCTTTTATCAAATACCGCCCTGTACTTTAAATTTTATCACTAATACCCCCTGTGGTTTGGACTAAAGTGAAACAGTCACCTTTTCCGTTAAAGTTAATGGAAAATTACCCCTATTACATGCTAATAATAACACCCTTATATGCTTAAATGTTTATTTAGGCATAAGTGGTACATTATTATATTATTTTGATATTACATTTGTTGTTAAAGACCATTATGTGGTCACTTAGGGGTACCTTGGTGAGAGCGATTTGACACACACACACACACAAAATTTTGGGGATAATTTTTTTTTTTAGATCTTAGTATATCACTACACTGGATTTCACTGTGTGTGTGGTCAAGAGTAGATTAAAAAAAAAAACAAACATATCACCAAGATTGTGTGTGTCTAAGAGTAGATAAAAAAAAAAAAAAAATAAATAATATATCGCCAAGACTGTGTGTGGTGTGTGTGTGTGTCCAAGGGTAGATCAAAAATAAAATAAAAAATTAAATAAATTTGCTCTCATGAATGTACCTTAAAGTGACTGCAGAATGGTCTCTAACAAAAAATATAATATCAAAATAATATAATAATATACCACATATGCCTAAATAAACATTTAAGCATATAAGGGTGTTCTTATTAGTATGTAATAGGGGTAATTTCGTATTTTTACCTATTTTCCGTTAACTTTAACGGAAAAAGTGACTATTTCACTTTAGTCCAGACCATAGGGGGTATTAGTGATAAAATTTAAAGTATAGGGGGTTAGCTGATAAAAGGCCTAACCACAGGGGGTGTTTATGTAATTACCCCTTTTTTTTTTTTTTTGAATTTTAGTGTTAGATTCTCTTAAATTTTCTAATGATTTGTTAAATGGAAGGGGGAAACTTATATTAAAATTTAAATAACTGGTATATGATTTTACTATATTGTAAGGCTGTTAAGTGAACAGGGTTGAGTGAACATACCCAGTGAACATGTTTTTTTAGCAGTATTGCCAGTCACCGAAAAATTACACCGAAATGGTGCACCGAATCATTGGTGCTGTCCATTTCGGTGGGATCCACACCCACGTGTGGATCCCTCCGAAAAGGTGCACTATTTTGTTACAATTTTTTGGTGCCCCAATCATTTCTCTTTTTTTTTTAACCTAAAATAACTCGCGGGTCAGTGGGGCACGCGGATCAGCCACGGATTCTTTTAGGCTAAAAAAAACATGTTCACTGGATATATTCATTCAACTCAGTTCACTTGCCTGACTGATCTACTATATACTCTCAAAGGTTTTTTTTCCCTCAGAGAAGAGTGGCAAAATCCCTAAACAATTATCTTTGGTGCTTCCTTCTTGGAGAACCATATGTGGGTGTGATTTGAAGCTTATGTGGGTGTGTGTTTATTTTTTAGGAGCTCCAATGGTTACTAAAATTTTGTGTAAAACAATAAGTAAACCGTACATGATTTATTATTTTTAGCATTTACAACGTTACAACGTGAAGTAATAAGGCTTTACCACTTATGGTCCAACCTCTCTCTCTCTCTGTCTCTATTTTAATTGTGCCGTTTTGTAATTTGGTTGTGGCATAAGAGAAATTAAATTGCAAGTACTCTCAGATGCCAAGTAACAATTTTCTATTAACACTCTGCAGTCTCATTTCAATGAGATTGATTTCCGAATTTAAGACCCAAAATTAATGGAAACCCGGATTACTAGTGTCATAATAATATATCTAGTAGCATTTGAAATATACTAAAGTTGTCCAAAGCATGTGGTATCAACTCATTCAAAATTAAGAACCATAATATAACTAACTCCTATACGTAACTCCTCAAAAAACTTCACAAACAGTACTAAATACCTCCCACCACCCACTAATCACTCCCATGCCGCGTTGTACGGATCTAAAAATTTCTGGTCTCATACCAAATATCCACAGCAATTTCATAAAGTTTTAGATTTATATATTATTACATCATCAAAAACCCCAAGTACATCTCAAAAAAAAAAAAAAAAAAACCCTAGTACATATGTATATATATATATATATATGCAGATATGTATAACCGTTCTTGCACAAAGGAATTAAAAATAAAAAATAAAAAAATAAAAAGCAAACCCATAACTTAGCTATATATTACATCTTTTGTTACCCCAAACCGTCCAAACCACACACATCTAAATACAGTATCTACTTGCTGCCCTTCTCACTAGCATGTAAACCAGCAAAGTACCCCTGAGGGTTGCTTTCAAAACCACCCCTGGAAATTTGGGACCCACCGCCACCCGGTGCCGCCATCATACCAGTTCCACCACCACCACCTCCGCCACCCTTAGCTCCGGTACCTCCACCGCCTTTGCTGCCGCCACTCCCACCACTTTTTCCACCACCTCCCCCACCGCTCTTTCCTCCGCCACCACTACTGCCGCCTTTGCCTCCACCACCTCCGCCGCCACCTTTGCCACCTCCACCACCGCCTTTGCCACCAGCCATTTGGAAATTAGTCACTTAACTTAGATTACGAATGAAATTTATGATGTGGTATTCAATAACTTAGGGGGTATATATATATATATATATATAAGTATAGATAAGCTCTTATTAAATGAGCTAGCAGCATGCAATTCAGAAGTTAGATAGACTTGAAATAAATTAACATCGGAATTAATTTGCATGCATGGATCCATATAAGAACGCACGGATTACTAGGTAACTAGATGAGAATGTTTAGGGAACAAGTCCCTATGGAGAAGAAATTATGCATGTCCTGTGATTCCACTCTAAATTTTGAATATTTTGTGGTTTTACATGAGATCCATCGATCCATCTTACAAAATGAATAGATAGATGACAATGACCCTCTTACAAAATGAATAAATGATAATGACCGTCAAGCCGAATAACGGTCACATGGAGTAATTTCTAGCCACGGAGTTCACGTGCCACCTCTTACGTCTATTGGATGTTCAGATGTGTCTCTTACCTATGTTTGATATATAGGACACCTGTCTTGAAAAACTCCAAGACCAATTAAGGGCCTTTATAAATTGTTTAGTCCCCACTTCAATCCTAGCGATGTGCTACTACTCTACATGTGGTTGTCCATGACAACACACATTGGCCCAGTTTGTTGTTGCAGTTTAAATTAAGTTAGAGAAGTTATAATATCGAAAGTATTTAAAATTTTATTTTTGATAAGTTAGTTTATTTATCATTTTTAAGTTATTTTCTATTTAAAATAAGTTATAAGCTAAACCCTATTTAGTGTATAAATTTATAATAAACTATACGCTGAAAAAGTCAACTTATAAGCCGGAGTGGACCACGAGCATAGCTGTTCAACAAGAGCTCGAAGTTCGATTCGATAAAGACTAGGCTCGGCTCACTCACTTGAGCTCGTGGGTACGATCGATTAAGGCTCGTGAGCAGACTCATGAAAAAGCTCATTAATAGGTTTGATAGAGAGCTTATGTAGTGACTTTGATATATACATTTATTAGAAAACTAAATAATTTTATAGAAAATATGACAAACCTCATAAATAAACTTAATAAATTACTAATTTATTATTAAACTATATAGTTTTAAAGGGTGTGCGAAAAAGTTCGTTACAAAGCTCACGATCAGTTAAAAACTTGACTTATTTAAACTCGCAAACACGCACACGAGCTTGTGAGAAAGGCTCGAACTCATCTTGACTCGAGTGTCCACCCTCCTGTAACAAACACCCCCACTGTCCACTAGTATGGTGGGATTAGGGGTGTCATTCGGAGGGAACGGAACGGAATAGGCTATTTCGGAAAAAATTCCAAAATTTTCGGAGTCTACTTATACTTTCCGAATTCCATTCCAAAATTTCGGAATTCTAAAAAGCATTTCCGATTCCGAATTTTCGGAATTTTCGGAATCGGAAATTTTCGGAAATTTTCGGAATATTTCGGAATTTTCCAACCACTGCCTATACAATAAAAATAATCTACACAGCTATTACAAATTTTCAACATAAAATACAACACATTTTTTTTTAAACAACAACTAACACTTAAAACACATTAAGTCCATAATATCAACACCTAAAAAAATATCAAACATGGTTACATAGTATATATGTATTACATATTTACATTGTATAATATAAGAACTCAGAATATTATCGGAATATTTTTGGAAATTCTATTCGGAATTCTTTCGGAAACATTTTCGGAATTTTCGGATTTCTAAAAACAATTCCAATTCCGTTCCAATTTTTTTCGAAATTTTTGGAATTCGGAATACAAATTTTGATTCCAAAATCGGAATTTTTCGGCTCGAAATCGGTCGAAATCGAAAATTCCGTTCCAAATGACACCCCTAGGTGGGATCATATTCATCAGGCCCGGCCCTGGGCATAGGCCACATAGGCCATTGCCTAGGGCCCCCCAATTCTACTCATATTTTAAGGGCCCCTAATTTTATGTCACCCCCCCCCCCCCAAAAAAAAAAAAAAAAACCCTTAAATCACAGCCTCTAAATTTTTGGAAAGTACAAAATTATGTGTAGTAATTGCAGATTTTATAAGTAAGCTCTCTTAAATTTCACACAAGCCCCCCTGTACTTCTGAAAATTCTAGATTTACATGTAATATTTTACAAGTTTTAGATACAGGCCCCCCTGCACTCTTGAAAATTGTAAACTTACATGTAATATTTTACAAGTTTTAGGTATAGGTCCCCATAAAATTACATAATTTACTCCAAATTAGGGTGTTAAACCAATTCTACAATTTTACAAATAATTATGTATAGATATACCCAAAAAAAAATTTGCCTCGGGGGCGCTGCCCCCGAATCCCTATATAGTCTAGGCCCCTCCGGACCAAAAATCCTGACTCTATCCTTGTTCTATACGTTATACCAAAAGCATTAATTCCCAACCCAACTGAAATGTTGTGCTTGCTTCGTCTCCGACTCTCCGTCTCTGGTAATCTCTCTCTCTCTCTCTCTCTCTTCATTTTAAAGTAGATTGCTCTAAAACTAATTGTATGCAAGGTTATTTTTGTATCGCATTTTAGTTAAATACTTTGTGCTAATAAATAAAGGGCCCCATTTTAGAAACTCGCCTCGGGCCCCCGAAAACTTAGGACCGGCCCTGATATTCATGTGAAAAGTACGAAATTAATTGTGGAGTCCGAGAAAAGCTAATGAGCCTCGGCCATGAGGTGTGTCGAGTGGGAGAGATTAAAATATCCCACATCGTTTGGGCAATCTTATAAAGCGCCACAAGCCTTCTAATAATACCTTGAGGTTAAGTATTTTGAGTCAAATTATTTATTAGGTTTTGACGTATACGCGCGACATCCGTTCGTTGTTGTTGAATGTTGATGTGGTTACCAGGCCTTGGACTTAGGAGTTGGGAAAATTAAAAATGTTAAAAGTAAATAAAAATAATAAATTTGTTCAATAAATTAAGAAAATAAACTGTCAACTGTATATAATATTGTAAGGGATATATACTAAAATAACATATTTTATGTAATTAATTTATTATTCATTTAATAAAATCAGTTATTCCATTTTTATAAGGGTCTGTGTGGGTAATATTTGTATCATATTATTTATTTAATATTATGAATGTGTGTCTCTCATTTTACATAGTAAATGGTTTGGTGTGTAGAATTCGGCTTACACACGAAAGATCAGATTATCAGATATTGTAGAATGTAAGATTTTGGTTTACAGTCTTAGATGGTATTAGACACACCATCGGTAAGACTACAGCATGGTGTTGCAGTAGGTTTGTCTTGACTACGAGAAACGGTATAGTTTCAACTCACTATGCTGGTACACTTTGTGTATTAAACGGGACCGACTTGGGGAGTAATTATCTTTATACTGACTTATAAGATAATTAATACCTTATGGCTATTATGAGTGCTTATACTCTAAATTCTAAGTTAATTTGTAGACACGTGCATTTGATATTTACACTTTGATCCCTAAAATGGTGAGATCCTTAAATGGGTCAATATCTCATTGGATTGGATGACAATATTAATTGTGTGGTGGATATAAATTAATGATGGAATCCATGTCTCAATTTTGGGATTGATGATATCCCCTTGAGAAAGCTTTTAAGTTTTGATTATGTCAAACCATGCAGGTGGATTTTGTATCCGACATATCAAGTAAGTTAATCAGAGGATCTCAAGAAATTTTAAGTGATTATCAATAATTATATTTAATTAATGGATATATGTAATCTTAACGTGGGGAGATAATAAACATTTAATAACATGGAGCTCGAAATATATTTTTGAGATAAGGGTAGGAGTGCAATTATAATTCTTTAATGGTATGAATTATACTTTATGAAAATAGGAATCTGATTTAGTTTGAATTGGGGTTTTCTAATTTCATAAAAAGCCTATTACTTATTGACTTCTTATGATCCCTATCGTTGCCTATATATATGTTGCTTGGGCTCTACTCTCAGTTTGCGTTTTTCCATCAAGAGTATAATAACTTGGAATAGAAATGAGAGCGTAAAAGAGGGAGAGCAGAAAACAGAAAGGATTTCGATAGAGCCCACACTCAGTTCGAAATCATGGCAACAGAGGAATACGGTAGAAGATCGTAAACTGTTATTAAACTCGTGTTCTCGATTTGTTTACTATAGCAATCCGTTTTGCAGTTCAAGGTAACCCTAGTTCCACCCTTGTAGGGTTATTGTAACTTTCACGTAAATTTTTTATACCAACTTATACGCACTGTAAACGAATTCTGAAAACACAATTTTTCTAACAAGTACTACTGGTTAAGACTTTCATGCATCGAACTACACCGAAAAGTCTATGAAATGAATTTAGTAGTAATTCTCTAGCTATTTTATAAATGAGTGATGTGATATCTCTGTAAGTGTGAGAAATTATTACCTACAGCCGATCTATCCATTAAATTTTTACTATGATTGAAATGTTTTGGGTTCAATGTGAATCCTATAATATATATTAATGAAATGTTACAGTATCTGTTAGCACGCTGTGACGATTAGGTGGAATAATTTGTTTAATTGTGCAAAACTCTGAACTCAGGTTAACATAGAGTCAAAGCTAGTACGTTATATCGATGGATATATATCTGGGGTCAAGTACAAAAAATAATGTGACACCGCTCATATATTCAATTTGTAGATAACTTGGTAATCAAAGCTACAATAATGTTATGTACACACTCTAAACCATATCTCTAATCACACTCTTACTTTAATTACATGTACCATATGTTGTGTAAGTAGTGCACAGAAAAGTGTAAAAAATTCAAACAGCAGAGAGTGCATGCATTTAAAGCATATAGTGTGTTTTGGGGTGTGGTTTGTGATGTATGCCTAGCACTTCTCTCAAAGCTATTGACAAAAAATCGATCATCTAAAAATTTGAGGAAAAAAATAATAATTATATATTGTGCATTTTTAAATTACATCTCAAATCATGTGACACTGAATGAACTTTAAATTGCAGCAGACCACTTGAATTTGATCAAAAAATCACTACACCAAAAAGCCCTAACTGGCACGTTTCGCGTGTTTATATATGGCACTGCTTAAAGCCGTGCCAATGTCTGGAACGGTTTTTGGGTAAATTGGCACGGTTTGTAGCCGAGCCCAATTTGGCACGGTTTTTAGCAGTGCCAATTGTGCCTTTTAAAATGAAAAGCGTGCCACATTAAAATAAATAATGTTGACCAAAACAGTGAATTGACTTAAACCCTAAAAAGCCCACCGCCTCCCATATCTCCCATTTCCCAAACAAAAAAAAAATGGTCTGAAGAAGGATGAGAGGCTGCGAGAGACCGAGAGATTGAAGATGAGTCGGCCGCTCCCCCACGCCACCGCCTGGTCCGCCGATCCTCCACGCCACCACCTGGTCCACCACCTCCTCCACCCCACCGCCTAGTCCGCCGCCTCCTCCACCACCTCCTCCACGCCGCCGTGACCACCTCTTCCCGTTCAGGTTCGTGAAAGCTTCTCCTCTTTCTCTCTCTCTCTCACTCTCAATCTATACATGCATTGACATACATTAATTGATTGGTCTTGAAATCTTTTAATTTTTCCCCAAAATCCTAAAAACCCTAGAATCTCAAAACCATTTCTAGGGATTGATATGTAAAGATTGTGGACATGAGTACCATCTAGACTGCATAAAAAAGTGGTTACCATCTAGACCACTGAAAGGAAGGATTTATAGGGAGAGGAGTAATATTTGGAAAATGAAATCAAAATCATTACTCTTTCTTACCTTCCAGTTCTATTTATAAGTTCAAAAGTTATGTAAATGTATATATATGACCATTTATTTGTTGGCCATTGTGTATCTCTCAAACTTGTACAAAGTTTTTTTTTTTTTTTTTGCTAAGAAAACTTGTACAGACCTCTTGGATCTATTGTCATACTACATCCAATGTTGAATACAATCTCTTTCAATGTGGAAATTCACTTATTCTTTTGTTTATTAATCGCTATTTTGTTGTTCAATTCACCAAAAGTTGGTTCTATGGTTTTGATTATTTGTGTAAGGCAGTGTCTGCCTTTAGAAAAATTAATGCCCTGTTTGTGAACATTCACCCATTTTTCTCAAAATGGCTATTAATCACTACCAAGGATGAGTTCCTATTTTTTTTTTTGCCTTCCAAACACATGCTTGAAGTCCACACATTATTTACAGGAAAAAGGACTCAGAAATTTCAATACTCCATCAATTTTTTTTCTTCTAAGTTTAAATATTCCCTTGTTCTAAAAGTGGGCTTTCCATTAAGTAAGTAATATCATATACTAATCAATAACCCCTTTGAATGTTTGAGATTAATCTGGCGGTTTTGTCCTCTGCTTTCTCTAATTTAAGGGGGGTGTTTGGTGTTGGTGAATGAAGGTTGGTGGAGTCTTCCCTCTGTCGCCTAACCAAAAGCCCATGTCATACTTGAAATTGCCATATGGCAAGTGTCATCAATATAGCTGGAGCTTAATCTATATATGTATATATATAAATATATTTTGTGCATTTTTTCTTATATCCTTTACATGCAAAGATGTGGGGAGTTCTCTTCTATAATTTTTATTTTCTTGTACTTTCAAGCCCCTTCAATTTTCAACCCAATCAATTCACAGTCATCACATACCTTATTTTCTTAGTTTTAATCCAAGTTTTTTTTTTTTTTCTACTGAAACAATGAGTTCCACTATGTTAGATAATTGATGTTTTAGGAGGGTTTAGCGCTTAAGCAATTGATTTATTCCTTAACAAGAGCTTTCTATCAACATTACCAGATCATGACTAGATAAGAATTTCCTCAATAATTCACTCTTATCATTGTCTTGCATAATTATATCTTAAAAGACTTCATTAAAGCTTTTACTTTAAAAGCTTATGTAAAGTTGTAGATCCATTTTCAATTCTCACTTGCTGTAGACGCTTGTACCAAGCTTATGTAAACAAGGTATGAAACTTCATTTTTATTTCTTCCTCTCTCTCTGTCTTGGACACTCCTCAACTTCATATTGATAACAAAGAAAACAACTTTATCATTGAATTGTTCAGATGTTTATTTATTTTATCTTTTTGGATGACGATGACAAATTCACCGGTCCGTCTTCCGCGATTTTGGGATTCCTACTAGTATTTCAAACAGTTTACTTATTGTCGTAGGATCCGAACCCACAATAAACCAAAACTTTTTTAATTCCATCTTGAGATTCATCCCTCCAACCATCTTATGGCACTTGGGATTACTAATCGCACAAATTATTACTTTTTTAATTCCATCTTCAGATTAATCCCTCCAACAACACAAATATAGTGTTGCCTTTTGTTCTTCAATTCTTACTTTACTTCTTTTATTTTTTATTTTTTATTTTTTATTTTTTATTTTTTATTTTTCCAATGGATGATTGATGATCCATTCTGGAACTTCTTCTTTTCAAATTATACCCACTGAGACATATGAAAGAAAGAGTCAATCTGAAGCATTGTTAATGGCTATGGTAATCTATGTTTGTGTTGTTGCAGGAGTCCTACAACGAAGTCCAGGCTGTAGTCAGTTTCTTAAAATCACAGGTGCTTTTCTTTTAGACACTCATTTACACTTGATTGATGTATGAATCATTTAGTAGGTTAGCTGCCTGCTTTTAGTGATTTATTATTGCATTCATTTTGAAATGTTGTCGTGAGGTTCTGTGTAAATTTGTTGACTGCAGGTTGTTTTCTTGGAGTTATGCGCAAATCGTGTGGCTATTCTTAGGCCTCAGAATTTAAAGGTCTGTGTTTGTATCTTTCTTACTTCTTTCCTTCCTTATATGGTATGTCTTAGTCCCTTGTTTATTTTTTGTGACTATTATCTGGGAAGCTTGCCTTCCAATGGATACCGTAGTGGATCACATTTTTTTTTATTACGTACTAATTGACTCCTACAATTTAGATTAGTTCAATTTTCGGTAAGCTCAATTTTCAACGTATTTGTTTTTCCTTTTACCCCAAAATATGATAGAATGATTATTAAAATCTCTTTATATGTAGGATAAGGTTGAAATGCTTCTGAAGTTGTTTCAAGAGAGCGGTGAGGAGGAGACATTGGACAGTGGTCCCATCTTTGAGACATTTGGGAAAGAGACGAGAGGGCGAGTGCGTTGTGTTGGGTCTACAATTTCGAGGAAGGCTATGATGGCTTCGGCATTTGCTCGAGATATGCTTCTAGAAGTCAACACAGATCACAATGATTGGAGGGAAAAGGTAGAGAGCCTCAAAGAAGAGATGGAGGAGGTGAAGTTCACGGTCAAAGAATTTGTTAAAGATTTCAAGAGCGGAAAATTTATGCGTGATAGCCACGAAATTCACACAACTTGTACAACAACTGTTGCAAGTCCCACAAGTGCCACGCCTACTTCTACACCTCAATTTTCTAGTCTTAATGAGTTAATTTTATGCAAAATATTATCTTATTCGGGTAAGATTTCTGGTTATGGTAGGAAAACGCAGCTCAACGTTGTCCCTTTAGTTCATGGCCATCGCTTGAAACCGAGAGAAGTGCGTGTTATTCTTGACAAAATCATAGTGCACGACTGTCCGCTTTGGGGTGGTGAACAAGCCTCTTGTAGCACATTGGGAGATGTAGGTATTGGTGGATTTTTGTATTGGCACGACGACTTACTCCCCCCCCCCCCCCCCCCCACGATGACACGGATGAAGAATGAAGATTTGGGTATTGGTAGTTATATGCTAGATTTTTGTATTACCCCAAACATTGATGTGGGTATTGGTGGTTACATGCTAGTTTTGCATGTTTTTTTGGGTTGATAACTTTATTTTGGATGATATGATTTGTATGATTATGTTGCATGTATATACTATCAAGGATTGTTATGGTGGTTTTTTTTTGCTAGGTGTTATTTGTGATACAGGTGCTTTTGGTTTTTTTCTATTGGCGGCGTGATGCTACCAAAATTTTATTTTTTTTGCCTTGCAAAATATCTGGCACGGTTCAAAACCGTTCCAGATTAGTGCCAAAAGCGTGCCAAATTGAGTATTTTTTTTCAATTTAACACCAATCTGGCACGGTTTTTAGCAGTGCCAAGAGCGTGTCAGATTAGCGTGCCAAAATTGGGACACATGTCGTGCACAGAATTGGCCATGTGTCACCAACACTTTTTAGAATTTGGCTCGGTTTTAAACAATGCCAGAAAAACGTGCCAGATTACCCATTCTGGCACCCTTTGACCAAAAACTGGCACGGTTTTAAACCGTGCCAGAAAATTTGGCTCCCCGATATTTGGCACGGTTTAAAACCGTTCCAGATTAGATCTGGCACTGTTTTAAACAGTGCCAGTTTGCAGTTTTTGGTGTAGTGAATGTTCACAATAAACTTGTTGACATATTATTATTTGGAATTCAAATTGAAAATAATTTTTTGTTTCTACTAAGAACTCAAATTATCGCTGAAAACAGAATAATATTATAGGCGACATGATATATACTGTACATAATTACATATATATTTCATTCATCAATCATCAAGTAATTCTTATATATATATATCAGTCAGGCTCTAAAGAGGGCGCCCTCTCTTTAATAAAGAGAGGACTTCTGTTTTAGCCGTCGGATTGTGTTTTCATTAATGACAGTTTTGTCATTTCACAGTTTTTCAACACAATCTGACGGTCAAAACAAAGGTCCTCCCTTTAATAAAGAGAGGTGGCCCTCTTTAGAGAATCTTTGTATATATATATATATATAGGAATTTGCTAACCTACAGCATAGGAGAATTTTAGCGACAAAAAATAAGGTTTTGGTGACGAAATTTTTCGTCGCTAAAAGTTGGAACCTTTAGTGTCAAAAATTTCGTCGCTAAAAACCTGTTTTTCGTCACTAAAAGGGCTATTGTATGCTGCTAACTTACAACTATCATGTTATAAGTTAGCAGCCTCCATATATATATATATATTTATTTGATGGATATATACATCAACTATGTCTATAGGTGTTTTCAAATTATCCATGTAAAAACACTATACTTCTGTCTGTATTAAATCATTTTAAGTTTGTCAGCTCACCATATTTGTGTCATTTTCCTTATCCCTAATATCATAACTTCTTTTAGCGGATGTATTGCGAATTATCCCCAAATCACCATAGGACTAATTTTACTTTGATCTCATTTATTTTACTCCATTTTCTTTTTCATTCTGTCTTTCTGTTTTCGAGTAACTAATTATAGAAAAGATTTTTTTTTTCCACCACAAAATCTATGACCTAGCTATTTAATCAGAGCCTTGAGCTCCATTTGGTTAGAATTTAGTGAAGCCAAGAAAAGTCACAAAAAAGAAAAGGAAATGAAATGAACAAAAATTTGAAAATATGTGATAATTTATTAGCTACCAACTAATATACATACATTAAAAAAATAGAAATGTATTGTTTAGTCCCTTATTATGCAGGTTTTATATATTGAGTGCATTTAAATTAGGTAGTTATGAAATCAATCCCTTAATTGGTGTATAATTCAGGAATTAGTCCTTTACCCTAATTTTCATTTTTTTTATATTACCTTTATACCCTTTATTTGTTTTAAATAGAAATTAATTTGAATGTGTTATTTTTAGTCATTATATATTATAATAGAAGTGGAGGAGTTATGGGATCATGGCTTCCTTAAATTATGGTAGTTGATTGTGTGTGGTTTTAAATGTGATTTTAAATTGCAACATATAGGATAATCACAATTCAAAATTTTTTGAATTCTAGATTTCTCACTGTTGTGATTAAAAAAAGTAATAAATTTGTTTGCATCATTGTTTAGTTCGTTATAACTGTACAGGCACGTATGTGATAAATTTGTCACTGATATTTAATAGCGTGCCAAATTTATTGCGATAGTGACAAATTTATCACTCAATCTTACTGAGAGATTCACATATATGTTCGTCATTTGCATTTTTTAGTTCGTGGAGCTTTACCTATGGGTTTTGAATGTGAGAAATTTCAAATTATGCCCATTCATAAAGTGAGAAATTTTGGATTATTTGCCAAAAAAAAAAAGTGAGAAATTTCATGATTGAACAAGTAGTTTTTTTGTGTGTTACTGTACGCTTCAGTAAGATTCATAGGTTTGTTCTTTATTTTGCATTTTTGATTTGGTTTATTTCTGTGTTTTGTAGGTGAGAAATTGGATTTTTTTATTTTTTATTTTGGAGAAATTTCGCATTATCTCCATTCAAAAAGTGAGAATGTTGCATCATTTTCCATTAAAAAGTGAGAAATTTGTTTTCAAAAAGTGACAAATTTGATTATGTTCATTTATGGCTGGTAAAGATACGGAAATAATGATCCCAAAAATTAAGGTATTTTTCATATTTTACTCAACTATCGTTACTTATCTTTTGGTTTCTATGTTTGAGAAGTTGTATGAAAAATTTACTTATACTTTGGTTTCTACTTTTAAGTGAGAAATTTCTCACTATGTGGCTGAGAAATTATGGGGTGAAAAATTTCTCACTCTTTGTTCTATATTAGGAAATTTTTCAGTCAAACAGTGATAAATTTCTCACTTTGTCAGATTTTAACAATCATAAAGCAAAGTGTGAGAAAAAGTGAGAATTGTTGAGAAATTCTTGTTCACTTTGACAGATTTTAACAATAATCAAATCATTGAATTTTTTTACGTATCATATCGATTTGTTGAGTTCTTAGTAAATGTGTGAATTTCTCATTTTTTAAATGTGAAAATTGTTATGACAAAATGATAAATTCTCAGTTACAGAAAGTGAGAATTTTTTATAACAGAATGTGCGAAATTTCTCACGAAAGAACAGAATGTGAGAAAACTATAGAACAGAAAGTGAGAAAAAGGAAAAAAAAGTATTTTCCAAGTACAGATTTTTGCAATATCAACAAAAAAATTATCACTACCATCATGATTTACCCACTATCACCACACAAAAACAAAAAAAAATTACAATTGTTGTAAGCTTCAGATCCTTCGATTGCTTCGTGATCTCGAGGAGTCTCGATGACCCCGACGACGATTTGTATGATAATTGGTTCATCAATCGGAGAAAATCATCTGGATCCATAAGAAAAAATATATCTTCAAATTCGGTTAGAAGTTTTTAGAATTTCTCGAGTGATGGGTTGTCCACATCACTAGCATCAATTTGTCACCCAAAATCACTACCATCATCATTGACATACCCACTATCACCATTATCATCATTCAAGAAACACAATTCTGTGTAGTGGTGGTAGAGAGAGAGAGAGTGATAGACAGATCGCGAGAGGGGGAAATGGAGAGTGGCATATTGAGAGAAATATAGAGAGAGATCGTGAAATATACATATGTAAATATATGTTTAATCTGAGCAATTTTTGGGGTTTCAATTCCAAACCCCTAATTTCAAGGTGATGGTAGAGAGAGAAACATTTGACAGTTTCCACATATATATACATATATACATATATATAATATGAGGGTATTTTGGTCCTCTAAATAGGCGAGGGACTAATTCTTACTTTGTGTTATGCTAAGGACCAATTTCTAAAAAGGGGGCTATAATAGGCTATATATTAAGTATCCCTTAAAAAAAAAACTAATAGTGTCTTTGATAACCCACTTAAGTGTTGAAAATTATTCTTTTTAGCGCGTTTGATGATGAAACACGTGAAAAAGCAGTCAAAATTCTACTAAAAACTCTTAAGTAAAAAAATTGTACTAAAAATAATCATTGAATGCAGTCTATTTCAGTAGTTGAAAACATTGCTTTTAAGTATTGCAGACTCAATCGCCTAAAATTTTCAACACTTAATTTGCAATACTTACAAATTGTTCACGTTTATCAAACCGACCTAAGTCACATACACAAATTGTCTAAACTTCTCTCCTAGAACTACATTAGAATTCTGTAAATTTCCTTCAAACAAGTGTGAACAAAACATGCACAAAATGCATGAATTTCCTATTCTACCCCTAACAAAACAACAAATTTCTCATCTAGATCAAAGTGGTTCTTCTGTATCCAACATGGGCTTAATCATAAAATCTATCCGAAATTCAAATATATAGTTATAGAACAAAAATTCCAAATAAATCTCAAGATTAATCATAATACATAATTCAATATTGACATAATCTGGTCAGGACGAGTTTTGGTGGAGTACTTTTAAATACTTAATCACCCCTAGACTCCTATATATAGGATTTTGATTTTCAACCATATCAAACCCGCCCATGCTCTTATTACATAACCTACTCTAAACCCGTTCCATTAAGACGGTTTTTTTTTTTTTAAATTATCCCTACCTATCTAGAACTGAGTTAGACCTCTCTAATTTCCTTTGAAAATTATGATCACAAAACATCTTTACAAAACATGTGAATTTCCTATTCTACCCCAAACCTCATCTAAAGCAAAGTGGCTCTTCTGTAATTGTATCCAACATGGGCTTCTTAGATCTACACACAGACAATCTATATCTCAACTCCGACACCGGAGTCCCCTCAATCTCAACCTCATCCAAACTCAATGTCGGCCGTCCATTCTCACTCTCCGGCAAACCATCAACCGCCGCCGCCGCAGCCACCACTTCCGGCGAAAGAGCACTCAACTTTCCGCCGGAGATACGCTTTGCCGCCACAAACAGCACCGCCACGTCGGCCGCTGTGATCATTGAATTCAATCTCCTCATCGGAAAAGTGATGTAGACGTCGCCGAACTCCAAGTCCTCGTCGGCTGCGAGAGGTGAGAATCTCCGGCCGATGTTCAGAGACCGAGAGTTGACTATAAAATGACTCGGACACTCCAGCATGAGCTCGGCGGCCTTGATTTGCTCGTGAAATTGCCGGACTTCTCCGCCGGGGAAGACGACCCTTGCCGATTTCATGGTCTTCACTACAGGTGCGATGAAAGCGCAGGAGATGTAGTTTCCCATTTTAGAGAGAGAAAGTTCTAGAGAGAGAGAGAGAAGGATGGAAATTTGGAATGGAATCAAACTCGGAGGCACGGTTTGTGTGTGATTATAGAAATATAGATACAGGTATGGTATATATATAATATATATATACATACACACACATATATACACATACACAGTCACAGAGACCAAGTAACAATAAGCAGAAATGGTTAGGCGAAGAATATGAATTTGTCGTTTGTATACTCGTTCTTAATGCGTGTGGGGTCCACTAACCAGTACATGGTCAAAAGAACTTTTTTTTTTTTTTTGAATTTATTCTTTTTCTTTTTCTTTTTTAACAAAATACAGTTATTATTATTTGTTTATCTTCTATTTTTGGGTAGGAAACAAAAAAGCAGTTTACCAAAGGTGTAATTTTGGTCCATCTAATTTTAGAGATATTTTTGAGAAATTATTTGGCGAGTTCGTGGTGTGACCATTAATCTAAGCCTGACGGCCGAGATGCTTACTCCTTATTTTCAGGAGATCATGTGACAAGTGGTTAACCAATTTGAAATCTCATTAACCATTTGTCATAACAAGTGGTATAACGGGATCACTGAATAACTTCTCAACATTTTTAGTTTATCTAGATGGTGTTTTTTTTTTTGGGCGGAGTGGTGCCATGGGAGCAGACAATTTCTAGTTGTTTTCTTACAAGTGAATGTCGTATTTGATTGTATTTCTAGTTGTTTTTTTTTTACAATTTCTAATTGTTTTTAATAATTCATTATTAATTTAGAAGTACTATCCAATAAAAGAAGTTAAATGTATAGATACTAAAATGCATATAATAAACTACAAAATGTGTAATTTGCCTAGTTGCCATTAGGAAGATATTTTCTTTTTCTTTTTCTTTTTCTTTTTTGTGATAATCATCATTAGAAAGATGTTGACTGTTGTGTTTTGTGGGTCAACTGTCAATTAAGAATTTAAGATATGTGTAAGTACCAAACATAAGTATTGCCTAGCTGTGCATTTTTACCATCTAAAGTGATTATTAGTGCTTAGAATTAAATGATGCACCACCAAACTTTCTCTACACACATTTGATGACTTATCATGATCTTAATTATCTTGTCATGACATGTCTTTATATTTAATGGGTTTAAAATGACTCAACCAAAATCACGAGTTCCATTTTTTTTTTTCCCTCCATCAAAAAGCCAAATGACTTATTTATCCTTGAAAATAAAATTTTCAAAAGGTGAGATTCTACATTGACAAATTTTGGTTTTTTTTTTTTTTTTTTTTGTTTCTTTTCTTTCTTAAGATGTATTTCAAGAATGACAGATATAGTGTGTGAAATTAGAACTTTGTATTTGGATGAAGGTAGATATAATCTATAGAGAATTTATGTGTAAGCTAGCCATGGAAGTCTCCATATAGAATGAAAGAAGACTAGGGGAATTTTTCATGCACTTGGTGATGTTGGAGCTAGGCTAATCCTGTAAACGGATCTGATAAATGAAATTCAAACTCATTTGTTAAGGAAATCAAGTTTGTCTTTTCGATACAAATTTGAATTGGATTGGCTTTTATGAAATTCAGATCTCGATTTCTTAATTATAGGATTTACTATAGGATATCTTTACTGTATAATACCATGCTCATTATATAAGATGTTATATAAAAAATATTGTGTGTTAACACATTTAATATAATATGATATGCGGAATGTATTTATTAAGTAATCTAACTAACTGGATTCAAATTCTTATTCTTATCGGATTGGATATGCTAAATCCGCGTTTGATCAATTAACTTAATTCATAATCAGATTCGAATTCGGATTCAGATATAACTTTTTAGTTTAATTTGTATGAATTTGGTGATTTTTGGATTTATAGAAGGGGAAAAAACACAACGTGAAGAACTGTTTCACTAGTATTTTTCCAATTGCTTTTCCTCTATGCTATATAACTTTGGAAATTAAAATTTTCATGCAGTAGAAATCAAAGAAGAGATCAATATCTTAACCTACTTGATAAAAAAGACGTTACATGTCACGCTTGTATAGGGATTCAAAATTTTGAATCTTTTCCCGATTTGGTACTTATGTCATCTTAGCCTAATAAGGGTATAAATGTCCTTACACTTCATTGATTGATAGTGTCCCATTATCAAAGAAATAAAGATGAAAAGCTATAAAGAAACTCAAACTCTAGCAAAGGATGACCATAACGTCCATAACCCAATACTTTACCTTATATCCACATTGCTTCTTTAACTAAAGTAATTATTGAATGTGTCCCACCATGTTGAAATCAAAATGAAATGCATGGGTGGAAAGTGTTAGTCAGCTTTTAACTCATTTGAATTAGAATTGGCCTAGTTATTGTCGATCAAATCAGTATTTGGAATGACCACGAGCCAAGATTTTTGTAGGAAGGTCAAGCTAAATGATGTGAGGTGAGGTGAGGTGAGGTGAGGTGAGACATATATCAAGCTCATGTGCTTATCCCAACTCTCAAGTCACCTGCGGAGTAGAGCCTGAACTGGTTTATCAGACTTAAGGCCCCTTCTAATTGCAATAAGGATTTTTAAAGTCGCAAGGGATCGATCTATATAAATTCAAAGAAACTTCATATTTAAGCATGTTTTTCAAAGAAACTTCACATTTAAGCATGTAGTTGCCACATTAATTTGTGAGGGAAAAGAAAAGAAAACATGAAGAAAATGAATTTCGATAGGGAAGATCACAACTCACTATACACAATGAAGATTACAAGCAACCAAACCTCTCAACTTTCAAAATGACGAGAAACCTCCCATAGCAAAAGTATAATTTTTATAACACAGAAAATCCTACTGAAAAATATGGCACAACCCATAAACCCCCAAGTGGGCCCTATTTTTTGGTAGCTCAAACTTTTCATTGTACATTCCACCTAAGAGGTTTACTATCATAATATATATATATATATATATACTAGTACGTGCTCGTGTCCGTGGTCACGGTGCAAGGAAAAAAAACAGTAAATTAGAGAAAAATAATTTTTCATATTACATATTAGAAAATGCACTACAAAGTATAGTTACGTACGTATTTTTTTATGTTACCTCAGAAAAGTGTTTTAATAGTTTATATTAAAAGCCCATTTGTCTCGAACGACAACTGCCACATTTTTTTCTCTCAATAATCTAACCTATTTTTTTTTACACCAGAATACAATCATTTCTTGCAAACACATAAATTTATTGACAAAATATTGAGACTAATGTTGAAAATTAGATATGATACACGTACAGTTATTTCCAAGTTTGTATCTAGATGTATGTTCAAAACATATTTAATTGGGAAATGCAAAATTCCTAAGGTCCTGAACAAATGAACAAAGGTTTAAAATAAGTGATTAACATGCTGACATGACCGTAGATAGTTAAATTGTTCATTGTCAAGGTATTGACAATAAAATTTATCCGTTTTAGAAAACCATACTCACCAAAAAAAACATAGACACATGAACACACATGCACGGAAAGACACAAAAATTTACAAAGTTATTGAAGGCAAAACACGTAAAGAAACTTAGTAAATTATTACATTTTTTACCCAAAGCTATTCTCTTTTTGTTTTCTAAAACTACAACATTACGGAGTTGAAGAGGAGAATAGAGTCTCATTTTATAAATAATTCATCCACATTCCTTAGTCCAGTGTTCACAAAATTCATAGCATACAAAACCTATATCATTACTTGCTCTATTAGATCAATAATATGATACAACAATTACTTATAATAATAGCACCAATTAAGGTTGTGATCAATGGTCTTTCAAGAGCCCAAAAAAAATGGTAATGGAGTGGTTAAACGATCCCAAACAGACGAACATATTTTTGCTCACCCCAAACTTATTCACCTTTGCTCACCCTCCTTTTATATTTGAACCATATATATTCTCGAGAACTTGAGCAATGCACTAAAGTAGCAGTGTAGCACCAACCAATTAATAAATCCACAGAAAAATAATATAATTGAAGGGCTATGAATGTACCTCTAATCTCTGAAGCCAAGAATTGAAATTCGATGCAGAGAGAGAGAGAGAGATGGGGGGGGGGGGGGGGCGGGGAGCGGCTGATGAAGGATGGGAATAGAAAAACAACTAAAGATGTGATGGGATCAATAAACCGTACCAAACTAAGTTTAATCCTACCAAAATTGAGAAAAAGGAAAAGGAATGAACCAAAACCCATCAGCAATTAACGTACTTCTTAAACCAAATACCAACCTGGATCATTGTGTGAATTGACCACCAAAAATTGCTTCCACTTTAATCAATTTTGACTATAAAATGTGTGAATTGATGGTTATGAGAGAGAGAGGCTGAAAGTGTTTCAAATCAGAAGCGGTTTTTGGGAGAGAGATGTGATTGTGGGCTAAATATTCAATGCAACGGTTGCATTTAGTGACGTGGTACAATTAACCAATCAAATCCTTTCATTTATACATCTAACCCTCTATTTCTATGGGGATCATCCCTTCACATCAACACATTTTCAAAATATGTGAGAGGGAATACATGATGACATGGTATCCCCGTTGTATTCAAAATTTACTCGTGATTGTGGAGAGATGGAGAGGAAATGTGAGGGAGACAGGAGAAGTTATTCAATGAGCCCGTCACGCCACATTAGCATGCTGACGTGGTGTGACCATTTAATCTTAACCACCCACTTGCCCCCTCCTTCTAGGGCGATCATGACAAGTGGTTATCATATTTAAAATTCTACTACTAGGGCGATCATGACAAGTGGTTATCATATTTGAAATTTGAAATTCCACTAAATCATTTTCGAAATGGGTATTTTGGAGATTTTGCCATGTACCTATAGGAGATATATATGATGTAACCCTAAATCATTTTCGATAGTGGAAATTTCAGACTCTCCGGTGTGGACGTAGGCACATTACCGAATCACGTGATAATTCTTTGTGTCTGGGGATTTCGCCATGTACCTATAGGAGATATATAGATGTAACCCTAAATCATTTTCGATAGTGGAAATTTTCAGACTCTCCGGTGTGGACGTAGGCACATTGCCGAACCACGTGATAATTCTTTGTGTCTGGGGATTTTGCCATGTACCTATAGGAGATATATATGATGTAACCCTAAATCATTTTCGATAGTGAAAATTTCAGACTCTCCGGTGTGGACGTAGGCACATTGCCGAACCACGTGATAATTCTTTGTGTTTGGGGATTTTGCCATGTACCTATAGGAGATATATATGATGTAGCCCTAAATCATTTTCGATAGTGGAAATTTCAGACTCTCCGGTGTGGACGTAGGTATATTGCCGAACCACGTGATAATTCTTTGTGTCTCTTTAATCTTTATGTTTTTCATATATTGTTTGCGTGTGATTGTTTCGATCGAACAGTTATTTTATTGAGTTTTTTTTTTATTATTATTTCATAGCAGTTTATGAATTGCATGTGTGTGACAGAGAGAAGGAGAGATGTGGGGGTAGAGTGAGAGAATTAGGGTGAGTGTTCATATGGTGTGTGAGGTATGTAAATATATTAGTGTTGTGATCTTTGAATTAAGTTGATCAAATAATGGGAAATAAATATAGAGTAACAAAAGGTGCACATCTTAAGTTGGTTTAATGGGCAAATTTAAGCCCTTAGTTCACTTTGGGTCTTACACCGTTGTCCAATATAATATATATATATATATATATTTATATGTGGGCTGTTAACCTACAACATGATAGTTGTAGGTTAGCAGTATACAACAGTCTCTTTAGCGACGAAAAATAGGTTTTAGTGACGAAATTTTTGTCGTTAAGGGTTTCAACTTTTAACGGCAAAAAATTTCGTCGCTAAAAGCCTCATTTGCTGTAGGTTAGCAAATCCCTATATATACATATATATATATATATAATTGTCTTTTTTTGGAACTATAATATATGGTAGTACGAAGAAACACTATGTGAAGATTTTTTGAAGTGAGATTATGCTAGTCAATACATTTTTGCTCACCCAAAATTTGCTTACCTATTGTTCATCCAAACAACTCATTGAGTGAGCATGTGAGATCTACCATTTAATGCAATATTATAATTCTAGTTAAACATGTTATATTTTACAAATACATGATGTGTTTGATAATCAAATTAAGTGCTGAAAAATTAAAAATTTTAGTACTTATTTCTTTTCAATGCATTTGATGATGTACCACTTAATTGAAAAAGCAGTGAAAAATTCACTAAAAACTTTAAGTGAAAAGTTTCTACTGAAAATAATCATTGAACCCAACCTATTTCAGTACTTGAAATACTATTTTTAGAATTGCAAATTCTGTCACTTTAGAATTTCAGTACTTAATATTCAGCACTTAATTTTCAGTTTTATCAAATGGACCCTAAGTCTCTTTACTCTCTTTCCTTTACATGTTTTTAGTTTTAAATGCAAAACATACCCTAGAAGTTTAGTCCTATCTCATTTTAGTCTCGGTAGTTTTAATTGCACGCATCAGCTTGATCTCTAAAGTTTTTAAATGGAAGGAATGCGGTTCAAATGTCCCATTCTATAAGAAAATTTGACTGAATTCACCCACTGTTATGTACAATCAAGCTGATAAGCAGGTGGAGATTGTTAGTGTTCTATTTTTTTCCCTAAAAAGTTGGACAGTGCATTGCTTGTGTAAATTCTGTCTACTTTTCTCGTAGAATTGGACATTCAGCTCACATTGATTCAATTTAAAAACTTCAGGGAGCAAATTGATGCGCGCGCACTACACCAAAAGGGCACATTTCTAACGGTAATTTACCGTTAATAAAATTATTACTAACGGACTATTACCGTTAGGAATAAAGCGTGGCTAATAATTCTGACGAAATTTCTAACGGTAATTTTCCGTTAGAAAAGTATTTTTACTATCGGAAAATTACCGTTAGTAACATGTTTAGTAATGGATATTTTCCGTTAGTAATTTATTATTCTTAACGGAAATATTCCGTTAGTAATTTTTATTCTAACGGTTTATTTTCTAACACTTTTGTATACAAAATACTAACGGAATTTTGTAACGGATATTTACCGTTAGTAATTTCATTACTAACGGTTTGTAATATGATAGTTTCCAACACTTTCGAGACAATTACTAACGGATGTAATTTCTGTAATTTCTATTACTAACGATTTGTTTTCTAACACATGTGTAAGAATACTAACGGAAATTATCCGTTAGTAATTATTTTAAATATGAAAAACATAAATACTAAAATGTACTCCTCAATTTTATTTGCACCTAATTTCCATCACAGCCACATCACATTTACTATAAACATATAATAAGCCTAAATCCAAACCATAAAAGCTCAATCTATATTAACTACAAAAAATATAATCCAAAATAAGCATAATTATCCTTAAATACAAACTGTTTCTAAATCCAAACCAAAAGTAACAAACCATGTGTTACTACAACCCACAACACGAATGCCTTCCCTTTTTTTCTTCCCGGATGCTCGAGGTAACTCGTCAGTGTCAAAGTCTTCACAAGTGTTACTACACTCCTCTTCAGTCTAAGCAACTGCTTTTTCTTCTATTTCAACTGCCTTTACTTCATCCTGTAATCATTAAATGTAAACATTGTGATAATATACTTCAAAAAAATTAAACTATGAATTAAAACCTGCAAACAATCAAATATGTCACCAAATAACGTTAGACGAATGAAGGTATTAATCCAAACAAAAATCATGAGTGGAAATTAGAAGAATACTAATGATTTGGAATTACTAGGTCATCAAATCCTAGGAATTAATAGGTCATTAATAGGTCAATTTTAATCAAAAAGAAGGAAAAAGTACTAATTAAGAGTCTTCTTATTGATAGGTATGTCCCCATTTTTAATTGAATCTTTAATTTGTTAGGTGTCTTAAGACTTATCAAATTAATGGGTGTACGATATAAGCACGCATCACCTATAAGAGGTGATTCACATTTGTTATCTCGAGATATTAACCCTTGAAATCTTCCAAGTTAACTCTTTCGTGTGATTGTTGTTTAGTAATTCCAAATGTGGATCCATGCCTCAACTTAGTATATATTATTTGAAGTTACAGATAGAACCAAGCCATAGTCAAGTCTTGTGACAGCACCACCAACTGAACGCGGGCTGCCCCAAACACATCTTAATGCCCTATACTCTAAACAATCAAATGCCATGATGGCTTAGTCGTTCTTCCACATTTTGTGGCTGGGAGGGTACTACAAAACAATGGGGTTTAGGGTTCGTCTATGGGGTATCAAAATGATTTTGATTTTGATTTTAAGTTAGGATAAAGGATGAGTTAAATGTTGTTCTTGGTGCAGTAAAGAGTACCAAAGAGCTGGTAGTGTCACTTTGTGGACTTAGGGTCGAGTGATTTAGAGTGGGATAAGATTGGGCCAGGGAGGGATGAATTTCAAGGGTAAAAGGGGGTTGAATTCATCCCCGACTGTGGAGGTTTTGAAGAGTAATCAGAGGAAAAAGAAGAAGCAGCAAACCTAAAATCCCTAGGTTCGAGAATTGGAAAAAAAAAAACAACTTAGGTTTGAGATTCAAGAAAAAAAAAGGAAGAAGATGAACATTAAAAATAAAAATAAAAATAAAAAGAAGAAGATGAAGAAGAAGAAGAAAGAGAACTTAACTCAATTCTCAAGCGACTTGGTGGTCTTATAGTCAAGTTCAATTGTCTATATGAGAAAGATATGCAAATATGAGAAAGATATGCTATCATGCATGGGGTGCAGCCATAATCTGACTACAGCGAAAGACGAGGAGCTTCGTATCATGAGATAGAATGTCAAGCACTGGAAGGAGAAAGATATAGACAGCAAAGAATGACGAGTTCAAGGCGGATGCCCGATGACCCCAAGAGAGGCAGCTCTATTCCTCAAGGCCTTGGTTTACCCTTCCAAAACAACTATATATATTGTTGCAGGGGAAATTTACGGTAGTAAGAGCATGTCTACTATCCGTTCGGAGTACCCAAACGTGTTCTCTCATTCTACTCTAGCAACAGGAGAAGAATTGGAGCCGTTTAAGAAGTATCAAAATTGCATTGCAGCTTTAGATTACATCGTAGCACTTGAAAGTGATGTCTTTGTTTACTCATTTGATGGAAATATGGCCAAGGCAGTGTAAGGGCACCGGAGGTTTGAAGGATTTCAAAAGACTATCAACCCTGACAGGTTTGTTATCACCTGATCGATTCTTTATTTATGTATACACATAATATATACACATTTCAGTCTCTCTTCATTGCTTTTGCTAATTCACAAATGACGGCTTTAAGGTAGTGAATTTGGAGGAATTTTGTCCATAATGGGATACACTTCTCTCTCTCTCTCTCTCTCTACTTGAGCTAGACGAACCCATTTCAACCCCTAATAGCTCCAAAATCAGCCCCTAATAACCCCCAATAAATCCCCCAGCAGCGCTCCTAAATTACCCATAATCTCCTCCCTAACATGCCTTAAACATCCCCTAACAGTCCCCAATAAATCCCCAAACAGTGCTCCTAAACAGCCCCCTAGCAGCCCCTAGTCTCCTCCCTAATAGCCCCTAACAGCCCCATAATCAGCCCACAATAAATCCCCAAACAGCCCCTAATATCCTCCCTAATCAGCCCCCTAACAGCCCCCTAATCAGCTCCCAATAAATCCCCAAATACATAATGTACCAAAAAGAAAACTATTTGTAATAACCTGCATTTTCATTTCATTTTCATATTTAAATTGTAATTTCATTGTTATAATTATTTCATGCGATATTGTCTGCTTTTATTTTTAATTTCAATTTGTGTGTGTAGAAATTTATTTCTTATTATGTTTCATATTCAAAATTCTTTTGGGGTCAAATTGGAATTTTACAAAAAAAAAAAAAAGTTAGTAATACCTGTGGGGATTTCAGAATCTGTATTTCAAAACGGTGAAAGTAACTTCTTTTGACTCAATCAGTATTTTTATAAAACCAGTAAAACAATTCTTTAGTTAAAATGAATTTTCTGTATTTTTATGGTGACCACCGCGCCCCGAAAATACCAGTTTGTGTCCAAAACTGTCCGCGCTGTGCTAAATTTCCCCAGATATTGGAAGTGACCGATTTGGACACTTACTTTATTTCCATTTATGGCAACTAATGATTGCCTTGCACTTGTTTGGGAATGTCTAGCTTATGTGTGTTATTTTTGTGCCAAAAGCTAGATTCCCAAACAACTCTAGCTTGAACCCCTATGAACCTAATTGACCCCTACTCTAATTCACAGCAATCCTATACGTATCTATATCTGTGATAATTGTGGTCTTTAGCTAAATGAAGAACTAAACTCATTTGTAGAGTAATGTTCACCCAACTTGGAGCCCAAGTTCTTAAGCTCTATAACTAAGCTCTTCATCACACACACACACACTTTTGATTCTGCTCTTCACAAACACAAACACAGAGAGTTTAGAGAGAGTTCAGAGAATAGGATTTCAGATTTTAGTGAGAGAAGAGCTTGAACCTCCATAGCTAAAGCTTGAAGTTTCTATTGGGTTTGCCTATTTCTAATTTCTTTCTCAACAATTCCTTTATTCTCAATCACAGTGAGTATTCTAAACTCACTAAGACTGTAATTTCATAATTATTTGCTGTGTAATTGTTAAGGTTGTATATCACCATTGATATTTGTACGTTGAAGTTCATGGCTTGAAAAATGGAGATTTCCCAAACTCAACCAAAACCCGTTTTGTTAGATGAATATGATAGATTTCATGTCATATATACTATACCCAAAGTTTTAGAGCTCAATTGGTTCACATAAGAAAGTATATAAGAAAATTAATTTTGACATGTTTTAGTTTTTCCTAAAATTGGAGAGCTATGAATCAAATGGTGTTAAATTGACTTTAGATTCTTAATCCTTGTGAAAAACCGAAGAGAACCATATATTACACGACCTAGGGAGTATTGAATCTGAAAATGGGTCATTTTAGACCCTGTTTTGCTGAAACAGGGAAGTCTGGGGGAAGAAGACGAAGCCTCAGCTTCATCTCGCGCCACGATCGCGCGCGCGAGAATCGCGCGAGCGGCCCGCGCGAGCGACCCCTCGCGCGAGCGACCCGCGCGCGCGAGGTAGCCTTCCCCAGGCAGACGCAAGAGTTCATATATATATATAATGGAAAATTGGCTGGTCGCGCGAGCGAGGGTCGCGCGAGGACCCCTTCGCGCGAGCGATCCGCGCGCGCGACCCTGCTTTCCTCAGGCAGACAGGAAAGGTTATAAATAAAGGAAAAATGGGCTTATCGCGCGAGCGGCCCGCGCGAGCGACCTTTCGCGCGAGCGGCCCGCGCGCGCGAGGTAGTGCAGTTTCTGTTTTTGTCTGTCTTTCTGTTAAGGGACTGTTTGGATGAAATTTATAAACTGTTAAGGCTCTGTTTGGGAATTTAGTTGATCAGAACTCTAATTGGTTATGTTTAAGTGATTTAAACCTTGTAGTATAACTCATTAATCCCCGTACGCGTGTTGTTTCTTGATTCTGCATTTTTGTTTAAGTGCATACCATTCATGTGAGTCAGTGGTACATGCATTGGGGTGTCAGTCTGTGTGGAAAAGAGTAATGGTAGTGTGGAAAGGGTATGAGACTGTGTTTGTGGTTATGGTTGAGTATGAGTTTGTGGTCGTGGTTGTGGTTGTGGTTGTGGTAGAGTTTGTGGAAGAGGGTATCTTTGAAATGCGACGGTGGCAAATAAGGACACTCCCTGACGCCCATGGAAGCGTTAAAGTGTGTGAAGCCGAACTCGGACATTCCCTGGCACCCATGGTAGTGCTAAAGTGTGGCCTACGGACACTCCCTGATAACTCAAGTCTGGATACTGTGTGAGGGGTCGCCCCGGTATTTGCATGGCGGTTAGGGTATTCAAAGTGTGAGGCATTGGACACTCCCTGGTACCCCGGACCAAAGTGTGAGGCAAACTGGACACTCCCTGGCGCCCCGTTGCTAAAGTGTGGCTATCTGAGTGTTTTAAAGATACCAGGAGTAGGATGGTGGGTTGTTGTGGATGTCGAGAGAAAAGAGTCGGCGAGATGAGTGTGGTACATTGTCTCATTTCACGAGTATCTGTATTTATGAATGAAAGACTTTTATTATATTCCTTGTTGTTTTATAAAATAAATTCTTTCAGTATTTAATAATGGAAAAAGGTAAATGGGTATGATTTACATTCAAAGTCATGTTTTTAATACTCACCAGCTTCTTGAAGCTGACGACGTTGATGCGTCCTGGACATTCGTGTTCAGGCTTTTCAGGTTTTAACCAGGAGGAAACATATGACTACGCTAATTGAGGTGGCTGCTGTTGGAATAAAGAAACTGTTTATTTTATGCATTAAGTTTAGTTGTTTGAGTTTTAAACTGTTTTGTTTTAAGGATAACTGTAATAGACTCTAAGTTATTATTTTATTTTCAAGGCGGGTTGTGCCTTAGTTGACCTCGGTTTATAAGATGTAACAAGATAGAAAATTTTTTGTAAGCCTTGATTGCTTTACTCTGATTATTATGTTTTATTGTTTGACGTTTGGGACGGAATCGATCCTTCAAACTGTCGCGACCTACGGGTCCATAAAGGAAATTAAACGCTTTCCTTATTTATGCTACGTCGGGGCGTGACAGGATTTAGTGGTATCAGAGCCAGGTTATTATTTATCACAAGATAGTTTAGCCAGGTTAGGGTTTACCAGTATAGACCCGATTCCACATTCCATTAAGTGTTACACACCCGATGATACGACAGGGAGGATAGACTCAGAACCCAAACGCCTAAGATTATTCTATTCTGACTTTAAGTAGTACCCTTTTCAGGTATGGATCCAGCTCCCCCACTTTATGTACCAGACAGGTTCGGAGGACACTTCGTATTACCTGGGGCAGTAATCCCAGCTTTTATTGACTTATATCAGACGGCCGTAGAGCAGCTAGCCGTGACGACGGTTGTATCTGAGGTTTGGCACCAGGTCCACGTGGTAGGCCTAGTTGACCTGACCCGTATCCGTTTCGAGCTTCGATATTTCGCAGAGGCTCAGCGTCTAGTGTTGGTCGAGGTTCTGCGATTGGTCGATAGCGATGCTTTCTACCTACCCCTTGAGATCCAGGTCGTGCATGCCCACCTGGCTCAGTTGGAGATGCCTCTGCCGATTGTACCCATTGCTGAGGACGATGCAGAGGTTGTCCACGTGGTCCCAGTAGGTGGGGAGATCTTGGAGGACGGCATAGGTCTGGACGATCTTGCCGCTGAGCTCGAGGCGGAGCTAGCACTTGAGCTAGCCCTGCCTGAGGAGATGGTAGATGAGGCGGGTGCTCCTGTACCCGCTTCATCGTCCACCTCTCACAGCTATGATGGGGTTGGTCCATTCGTTGTTCAGCGTTTTTGCCCTGTCGATTCGCTAGATCTCCTGATGGCTGCTTATGGAGATGATTGACGTCTTCATTACAACTTGTACATATTAACTACTTTTAACTATTAGCTCTGTCTCTTTTTGCAACTGTAATTACATGCATTAGAGTGTAGGGCAATGACCCCATTTTTTGTAACATTAACTCTTGCATGCGTCCTAACCCATGCAGATAGGGTAGGCATTGATCTGACCATACATGCCTTTTTGTATCTACTTGACAGAAGTTATATATATAAGATATACTCTTTTGAATGTTGTTGTCATTTAAATTACTTCATATCACTGTTGCATGCATGTCTCTCATTCTACTACCACTATCATGCATAGAATGGCTGGAGGAGTCAGGAGAAACAGGAACCTGATCGAGGGAGCACCCGAAGCTGCTGATCCTACCGGGATGTTTGAAGCGTTTATCAGACGGTTAGAAAGGATCGGTAATACGAACGACAATCGGAGAGACCGTCAAACGGGAGACAAGTTGCTAGAAAGATTCCGTGCTCTAAGGCCCGAACAATTTGCGGGTACCGCGGAACCCTGGAAAGCGGAACAGTGGTTGAGACAGATGGACCGGATGTTTGAAGCTGTCCAATGTAACGAGATAGACAAGAGAAGATTGGCTACGTTTCAGCTGACCGATGCTGCCGCAGATTGGTGGGATTCGGTCATAGCTACTATCGGGAATGGAGCTGCAACGGGGATGACGTGGACTGCATTTAAGGGGAGATTTTTGGAGAAGTATTTCCCGGCTACGGAAAGGCACAGAAGAGAAAAGGAATTTATGGACTTGACACAAGGAACCAAGTCGGTGCAGGAGTACACCACACAGTTTGAAAGGCTGTCTCGATTTGCTCCACACCTAGTTGATACTGAAGAGAAGAAGATCCGCAAGTATAATCAAGGGCTGACACCGCAGATTCGCCGCTTGACCCTCGGCCACTTGGATAAATCGTTTGAAGGACTTGTTGGTTTGGCTACGGATCTGGAAGAAGATGCTCGAGTGAGCCGAAAACAATTTGAATTCCGACCGCCTCAAAGGGGTAATTTTGGGAATAGACCACCAATGAACCGTACCCAAGGGCAGAAGAGGAATTTCGACGGAAGCAAGAAGACCCAGGCTATTACCTATCCAACTCAACCCCGAGTAGGAGAAGGAAGTAGTAGTGGAAAGTGTTTCAACTGTGGCAACCCTGGTCATGTGGCTCGTGATTGTAAGGCACCAAGGCGTACTACTCAGCAAGGGATAGTCTGCTTCAACTGTGGTGAACCAGGTCACATCAGCAGGTTCTGTACTGCTCCTAAGCAGGTGACTTATGGTCAACAGGGTCAGACTCGCTTGAATGCCGTTATCCCTGATGCCGCTGGATATGATGGAACTGCGTATGAAGAAGGGAATTACGGAGAAGCTCAACCTGATCAGCAAGCAGTGGAAGGTACATTAACTCTGTTTAACTCCCATGTTAAAGTGTTATTTGATACGGGTGCTGCTCTTTCGTTCATATCTGTTAATACAATTCGAAGATTGGGTATTTTACCTCATCGTTTAGAGAAAGCTTTGAAGGCTACTTCGCCATTAGGAGCTGCGGTCAGATTAGGACACGTGTGCAAGGATTGTCCCTTACGGTTAGGAGACCGTGAAATCCCTGCTAGATTGATTGTCCTATCAATGAAGGAGTTTGACATAATCCTAGGAATGGATTGGCTCTCTCAGAATCAAGTGAAACTGGATTGTGCGAGGAAGAGAATTACATTCCCCGACAATGAGAATCAACCCTTTGATTTTCAATGTAACCCTACGGGAGATATGTTCCTCACGAGATGCTTAGCCAACCTCGAAGTCGTCAGTACAGAGGTGACAGCGTCATCTATACCTGTAGTCAAGGACTTCGAAGAAGTGTTTGAAGATGTTTCTGGTTTACCGCCCGAGAGAAGTATAGAGTTCTGTATCGAGCTTATACCGGGTACCGTACCGATCACAAAGGTTCCCTACAGAATGGCCCCCACAGAACTGTTAGAATTGAAGGAACAAGTTCAAGAGCTCGAGAACCTAGGTTTTGTACGCCCAAGTACATCGCCTTGGGGAGCACCGGTGTTGTTTGTAAAGAAGAAGGACGGGACACTCAGATTGTGTATCGACTACAGAGAACTGAACCGTGTGACTATCAAGAACAAGTATCCCTTGCCCCGGATTGATGATTTGTTTGATCAACTACAAGGAGCTACGACATTTTCCAAAATAGACCTTAGGTCGGGATATCATCAGTTGAGGGTACGGAAGGAAGACATACCTAAGACTGCTTTCAGAACCCGATATGGTCATTATGAATTTCTGGTGATGCCGTTTGGAATGACGAATGCCCCGGCAGTATTCATGGATTTGATGAACAGAGTGTTCAAGCCTTATTTAGATCAGTTTGTCA
Source organism: Hydrangea macrophylla (assembly GCA_033977485.1). Taxonomy (NCBI): domain Eukaryota; kingdom Viridiplantae; phylum Streptophyta; class Magnoliopsida; order Cornales; family Hydrangeaceae; genus Hydrangea; species Hydrangea macrophylla. The sequence goes on along the minus strand of CM066987.1, from coordinate 17,372,152 downwards.
TCGTCTTTATTGATGATATTTTGATCTATTCTAAGTCAGGAGAAGAACACGAGCAACATCTACGGATTGCGATGCAGACGCTCAAGGACCATCAGTTGTATGCCAAGTTCAGTAAGTGTGAGTTCTGGTTGCAAGAAGTGAAATTTCTGGGACACAAGGTATCATCTCAAGGAATTTCAGTGGATTCATCCAAGACCGATGCTGTATCAAACTGGGTTAGACCGAGCAACCCTACAGAAGTTCGGAGCTTTCTTGGACTCGCAGGCTATTACAGGAGATTCGTTGAGGGATTCTCAAAAATAGCAGCACCTTTAACTGGGTTGACGAAGAAGAATTTGAAGTTCGAATGGACAGAGAAGCATGAGCGAGCCTTTCTAGAGTTGAAGGAGAGACTCACTACCGCACCGGTACTGGCAATACCCAAGCCCGATGAGAAGTTCACTATCTTTAGTGACGCATCATACCAAGGGTTAGGGTGTGTACTTATGCAAGATGGCAGGGTGATCGCCTATGGATCCAGACAGCTGAAGCCGAATGAGTTGAACTATCCCATTCATGATTTGGAATTGGCGGCAGTAGTTTTCGCACTCAAGATTTGGAGACACTATCTCTACGGTGAGAAGTTTGATTTATTCTCCGATCACAAGAGCCTAAAGTACTTGTTCACACAGAAAGAGTTGAACATGAGGCAGCGCAGATGGATGGAGCTGATTAAAGATTATGACTTCACGTTAGAATACCACCCGGGTAAAGCTAATGTGGTTGCTGATGCTCTGAGTCGACAGACTCGTGAGACGATCGCCTCCTTAATGGTTAGAGAGTGGCGAGCTTTGGAGACGTTGGCGGAAGTCGATGTACAGAGTGCTGAAGAAGGAGAAGGACAATTGTTCGGATGTCTTACCCTACAGCCTGTTCTTATCGACCGCATCATTGGAGCTCAGAAAGAAGATGAGAAGTTTCAGGCATGGTTCGTAAAAATGTCAGAAAAAGACCCGACAGAATGGAAAGTGGGAGTCGATGGAGGATACCGGTGCAGGAATAGATTATGTGTGCCAGGTAATGAAGAGTTAAGGAAGGATATCCTGGAAGAAGCACATAAGTCGAGATATACCGTTCACCCGGGAGGAACGAAGATGTACAAGGATCTAAAGAGAAATTTCTGGTGGGAAGGTATGAAGAAAGACGTGGCCGAATTTGTATCCAAGTGTTTGACGTGTCAGCAAGTCAAAGCTGAACATCAGAGACCGTCAGGATTGTTGCAACCGCTACCTATTCCTGGTTGGAAGTGGGAGCACATTTCGATGGATTTTGTAGTGGGATTACCCCGGTCGCAGCAGAATCATGACGCTATTTGGGTAATCGTGGATCGATTGACGAAGTCAGCTCATTTCATTGCTTATAGTATGACGTACCCGGTAGAGAAGATGAGCCGGATGTACATACAACAAGTTGTGCGACTTCACGGTGCACCGGTGTCGATTGTGTCAGACCGTGACGCACGTTTTACCTCTGGATTTTGGGAAAGTCTGCAAGAAGCTATGGGAACTTCGCTCAGGATGAGCACTGCTTTTCACCCTCAGACAGATGGGCAGACTGAACGTGTTAATCAGATCATGGAAGATATGCTCAGGGCTTGTGTGATCGATTTCGAAGAATCTTGGGAGACACACTTGCCATTGGTTGAATTCACCTATAACAACAGTTATCACACGAGTATCGGTATGGCTCCGTTCGAAGCACTGTACGGACGACCATGTCGTTCCCCTTTGTGTTGGGCTGAAGTTGGGGATACAGAGTTGCTGGGACCAGATTTGGTAAGAGAAACCAATGAGAAGATTTCTTTGGTCAAGGAGAGGATGAGAACCGCTCAAAGCCGATATAAGAGTTATGCTGATCAACGCCGAAAGGATTTGGAGTTTAGTGTTGGGGATCACGTGCTTCTCAAGGTTTCACCAACCCGAGGAGTGGTACGTTTTGGTCTCAAGAGAGGAAAGTTAGCTCCGCATTTTATCGGACCATTCGAGATTTTGGAACGTGTCGGGAAAGTAGCTTATCGACTGGCGCTACAACCGAAGATGTCTGGGGTTCACAACGTGTTTCACGTGAGTATGTTGAGGAAATACATACGAGACCCCTCACATGTGGTTAGTTATGACGACATTGAGACAAGCCATAACGTTTCTTACAAGGAAAGGCCCGTGAAAATGTTGGATCAGAGTATCAAGGGGCTGAGGAACAAAGAAATTCCATTGGTGAAGGTTCAGTGGAATCACCATGACGAGAATGAAGCCTCGTGGGAAGTTGAAGCTGATATGAGGAAGAAGTACCCGGAGTTATTTCAGGACTAGTCAGTCTTGATTTCGGGGGCGAAATCCTGTTTAAGGGAGGAAGGGTGTAATAACCTGCATTTTCATTTCATTTTCATATTTAAATTGTAATTTCATTGTTATAATTATTTCATGCGATATTGTCTGCTTTTATTTTTAATTTCAATTTGTGTGTGTAGAAATTTATTTCTTATTATGTTTCATATTCAAAATTCTTTTGGGGTCAAATTGGAATTTTACAAAAAAAAAAAAGTTAGTAATACCTGTGGGGATTTCAGAATCTGTATTTCAAAACGGTGAAAGTAACTTCTTTTGACTCAATCAGTATTTTTATAAAACCAGTAAAACAATTCTTTAGTTAAAATGAATTTTCTGTATTTTTATGGTGACCACCGCGCCCCGAAAATACCAGTTTGTGTCCAAAACTGTCCGCGCTGTGCTAAATTTCCCCAGATATTGGAAGTGACCGATTTGGACACTTACTTTATTTCCATTTATGGCAACTAATGATTGCCTTGCACTTGTTTGGGAATGTCTAGCTTATGTGTGTTATTTTTGTGCCAAAAGCTAGATTCCCAAACAACTCTAGCTTGAACCCCTATGAACCTAATTGACCCCTACTCTAATTCACAGCAATCCTATACGTATCTATATCTGTGATAATTGTGGTCTTTAGCTAAATGAAGAACTAAACTCATTTGTAGAGTAATGTTCACCCAACTTGGAGCCCAAGTTCTTAAGCTCTATAACTAAGCTCTTCATCACACACACACACACTTTTGATTCTGCTCTTCACAAACACAAACACAGAGAGTTTAGAGAGAGTTCAGAGAATAGGATTTCAGATTTTAGTGAGAGAAGAGCTTGAACCTCCATAGCTAAAGCTTGAAGTTTCTATTGGGTTTGCCTATTTCTAATTTCTTTCTCAACAATTCCTTTATTCTCAATCACAGTGAGTATTCTAAACTCACTAAGACTGTAATTTCATAATTATTTGCTGTGTAATTGTTAAGGTTGTATATCACCATTGATATTTGTACGTTGAAGTTCATGGCTTGAAAAATGGAGATTTCCCAAACTCAACCAAAACCCGTTTTGTTAGATGAATATGATAGATTTCATGTCATATATACTATACCCAAAGTTTTAGAGCTCAATTGGTTCACATAAGAAAGTATATAAGAAAATTAATTTTGACATGTTTTAGTTTTTCCTAAAATTGGAGAGCTATGAATCAATTGGTGTTAAATTGACTTTAGATTCTTAATCCTTGTGAAAAATCGAAGAGAACCATATATTACACGACCTAGGGAGTATTGAATCTGAAAATGGGTCATTTTAGACCCTGTTTTGCTGAAACAGGGAAGTCTGGGGGAAGAAGACGAAGCCTCAGCTTCATCTCGCGCCACGATCGCGCGCGCGAGAATCGCGCGAGCGGCCCGCGCGAGCGACCCCTCGCGCGAGCGACCCGCTCGCGCGAGGTAGCCTTCCCCAGGCAGACGCAAGAGTTCATATATATATATAATGGAAAATTGGCTGGTCGCGCGAGCGAGGGTCGCGCGAGGACCCCTTCGCGCGAGCAATCCGCGCGCGCGACCCTGCTTTCCTCAGGCAGACAGGAAAGGTTATAAATAAAGGAAAAATGGGCTTATCGCGCGAGCGGCCCGCGCGAGCGACCTTCCGCGCGAGCGGCCCGCGCGAGCGAGGTAGTGCAGTTTCTGTTTTTGTCTGTCTTTCTGTTAAGGGACTGTTTGGATGAAATTTATAAACTGTTAAGGCTCTGTTTGGGAATTTAGTTGATCAGAACTCTAATTGGTTATGTTTAAGTGATTTAAACCTTGTAGTATAACTCATTAATCCCCGTACGCGTGTTGTTTCTTGATTCTGCATTTTTGTTTAAGTGCATACCATTCATGTGAGTCAGTGGTACATGCATTGGGGTGTCAGTCTGTGTGGAAAAGAGTAATGGTAGTGTGGAAAGGGTATGAGACTGTGTTTGTGGTTATGGTTGAGTATGAGTTTGTGGTCGTGGTTGTGGTTGTGGTTGTGGTAGAGTTTGTGGAAGAGGGTATCTTTGAAATGCGACGGTGGCAAATAAGGACACTCCCTGACGCCCATGGAAGCGTTAAAGTGTGTGAAGCCGAACTCGGACATTCCCTGGCACCCATGGTAGTGCTAAAGTGTGGCCTACGGACACTCCCTGATAACTCAAGTCTGGATACTGTGTGAGGGGTCGCCCCGGTATTTGCATGGCGGTTAGGGTATTCAAAGTGTGAGGCATTGGACACTCCCTGGTACCCCGGACCAAAGTGTGAGGCAAACTGGACACTCCCTGGCGCCCCGTTGCTAAAGTGTGGCTATCTGAGTGTTTTAAAGATACCAGGAGTAGGATGGTGGGTTGTTGTGGATGTCGAGAGAAAAGAGTCGGCGAGATAAGTGTGGTACATTGTCTCATTTCACGAGTATCTGTATTTATGAATGAAAGACTTTTATTATATTCCTTGTTGTTTTATAAAATAAATTCTTTCAGTATTTAATAATGGAAAAAGGTAAATGGGTATGATTTACATTCAAAGTCATGTTTTTAATACTCACCAGCTTCTTGAAGCTGACGACGTTGATGCGTCCTGGACATTCGTGTTCAGGCTTTTCAGGTTTTAACCAGGAGGAAACATATGACTACGCTAATTGAGGTGGCTGCTGTTGGAATAAAGAAACTGTTTATTTTATGCATTAAGTTTAGTTGTTTGAGTTTTAAACTGTTTTGTTTTAAGGATAACTGTAATAGACTCTAAGTTATTATTTTATTTTCAAGGCGGGTTGTGCCTTAGTTGACCCCGGTTTATAAGATGTAATAAGATAGAAAATTTTTTGTAAGCCTTGATTGCTTTACTCTGATTATTATGTTTTATTGTTTGACGTTTGGGACGGAATCGATCCTTCAAACTGTCGCGACCTACGGGTCCATAAAGGAAATTAAACGCTTTCCTTATTTATGCTACGTCGGGGCGTGACACTATTATTTAGAAAATGCATTTTTTTCCCAGAGTTGTAGGGACATAAAATACATTGTACCTAGTTGATCTACTGAACACTATATGGTGGTCAGACTGAGGAAGAGGTGGAGGTCATCGAATTGAGGAGGAGGTGGCCAAGGAAAAAAAAAACATGTGAGCAAATGTTGACAAACATGTACATTGTATGTATATATGTATCAACTATGAGTTCGGACCAAAAATTGCTGAAGAATGATATTAAACCAACGCAAATCAAACACTGCTTCGATAAAGCTAACACAAAAGTTTGGTATTTCAAATACAAAGAAAAAAAAAGCAACTATTTAAGCTGAAGGAAACACATAGGTAATGTAAAACAGAAGATGACTTACTGGGTCAGAAATCTTGTCAATATCCTAATGTAGAATAATACATTGTTCAACAATATAACTTCTTTTTCCCTGTTGTGTTGTACTTGAGTTTTCAAATCAACCATGTAAATACCAGCTTTAAGAAAAAACTGTGAATAATCAATAGAGAAAGTAAGTTGCCTTTAAATATAACATCATTCTAAACTAAAATTTAAGAGGAAAACCATAAAAAGAGTAAATATAGCGTATCCAACATGAAGAAAAAATTACTTCAAATATATTACGGTCTACCCAAATACAAGATCAATCTAGTTATCCAATTTAAAAGATACCTCTACATATTCACTATATCTAGATTAATACTTGTTTATGTTAGAAATTTATCTTAAAATTTTTATCTTCAACTAAAAATTTCAATGAGAGGAGGGACAGAAGAACTAAAATTGGTATCACTCAAAAACTCAAATACTAAATCATTACATGAGCTCAGAGCTCATTATCTATAATCCACTGCGATTCAACTACCTAGATGAACTCGCTGAGAATGGTGTACTAGAATCAAACATGAAGCCCAAAATAAATAAACAACTCACATATTTAGAGGCCTCACTGAGAATGTTGTATGAAATACTTACAAGCCCTAAATCAGAGTCCCCTTCTTAGCTCATTCCTACATACTTCAGAGATATCTGTTCAAAGACAAACATAAAATGGTTAATAAGAAAAGATCTAATCAGATCTATGTACATGAAAGAGAGGGAAATGGTATAAGAACAGATCGAATACAGAGTGTGTGTGTTGAATGGATAGAGAAAGAGTGTGAGTGTATATGTGTGTGTGTCAATCGAACAGATCTGAGTGTGTGAGAGATTGTGTGAATGTGTGTGAGGGAGATTATGTATGTATGTGTCGAAACACAGTATGTGTGTGTGTGTGTGTGTGTCTCAATCCAGTGATCTAAGTGTGTGAGATTGAGAGTATGTGAGTGTGGTCTTACCAGATCGGCGACGGGGGGTGGTGAGCTTCGCTGGCTGCGGCGGGAAGCAGGTGACTTCTCTCTCTCTCTTCTTCTCTACCCCTCCCCCCCCCTCTCTCTCTCTCTCTCTCTCTCTCTCTCTCTCTCTCTTCTTCTCTAATTCTATTCACCCGCCTCAGCCAAAAAACTTCTATTCCCCCGCTTCAATAAAGCCCTAGATACTTTTCTTTTCTTTTCTTTTTTGTGTACAGAATTTTAATTTCGGTTCAACTTTCTAATGGCAGTTTTCGGTTAGTATTTATTTACTTACCGTTAATAAATTCAAAATTACTTAGATCTAAAAATTACTAATGGAATTTGTATATTTCTAACGGAAATTTGCCGTTATAAATTTGTAACGGCAAATTTTCGTTAGTAAACCAAAAACCTTTGTGTTAGAAAATTGACTGAATGGTGTAGTGGCGATTGGAACGACAGGGACTAAATGAGACATGGATCAAACTAACTTCAAGGGTATATTTTATAATTAAGCCATGTTTTTTTAGTGATGATTGAGTGTGGGTGTGGGTGGGTGTGTTGGGGGTTGCAAATTTGAAATAACTAATTTTTATAGGCTGAATTTTTAATTTCTGAAAATCGGGGGGGGGGGGGGGGGGGGGGGGGGGGGGGGGCCTGGAGCCATGGCCCCTTAGTGCCTCCGCCCCTAATTATAATTGTGATATCATGTCATATATCTATGTGACCTTACTTAGACACCTGGGTGAATGTGTGATGATGTTTTTTCAAATTTAAGAGACACAAATGTATAAATAATGAGATTTTATTGACTTATTAACTACATCAAAATAACCGTTACCATGTTTATTGTAGTTCTCCTATGAAGACATGAAAAAGTTACTATATATTCTGAAAGAGTAATGCAATACTTTCCAAATTCAAATCTTAAATTAACATCTCAAATTATGTAGCAGTGGGATCACTGTTCTCCAATCAAAATCCAAATTCCTGGTTATGTCCCTACCATTACTCATTCCAAGAACATGTTAATTAAGACATGAAAAACTTGCCACTCCAATGTTTTTGTAATTTCTATTATCATCCAGTGAATAACTATCAGACAATAGAGGAATAAACTCAGGTGACTTGGACGGTCTCACCTTTCAAAGCTCCTTAAAGACGTATTTGAGCTGATAAACAACAATTTTTGTCGGACTATAATAGAAAACTTGGTTTTATTATGAATAAAAAATACATTGGGAGCTGGTCATTTTGTATCGACTGTGTAATTGGCTGGCCGCCGGCCGGCACGAGTGAACCGAGTCAACACAATGGATAATGGATATTGGGAAAGACATGGCTTACTTTTCCTTTGAAGTATTTTTAGTGCTGTTTTAAAGTTTACGAATGGATTGGTCTATCGTTTGCAAGTGTTTTTATGTGAAAAACATGTGGCACATAAGTGGATCAACTGTCTCTTACATTAATTGTTACATGTTGATTTTTGTAATTTAAAAAAATCAATAATACATCTTAATAGTTTTGGTCCTAAAATGTTGTATTTTTTTTATACCAATATTTTGTACTTGGTTGATCAAATGTTGTACCATATATTTAAAATCTTGTGGTTTTTAAAAGTATATAAAAAAAATAGTTTGTTGGGTGGTTTCCAACCGTTACAACGTATTTAACACCACTTGGTGCTCAAATGTTGTAACTTGGAATGTATGAATCTTATCGTGGTTTTGCTGCTTAAGTGTTGAACTTGAGTGCTAAAATCTTGAAACCATTTACAAAATAGTGGTTTTCAAAAGCAAAAGATTTTTTCAAAAGTTGTGCGATTTTTTGAAGTTACAATATTTTGGCACCTACCAACATTTTTGCATTAACATGGTGCCAAAATATTGTAACTTTGGATGAGTGAGACATTCTAAACCACTAATACATAGGATATATCATACCCAAAAACATTTCATATGACCGTCACACAATATGGCTCTCTCCTCCCATTAGTGAAAGTTATACATATTTGACAGACACACGTACGAGAATATTTACATCACAGTGAAAAAGTCACACCGATACAGAGGATAATTACACAATATGTGTTCTTGTATCATACAAGTTTCCAATAATTTATTCTCTCACTTTGCACAGGCGGCCAATGAAGATGAGAGTTGTTCAATGCATATATGACAGGACGGACTTCGGCTACAAGCTATTTCTCACCCTATAAAAGGAGAGCCTTATGTATGCAATATTTCACATCTCAACCCTCTCATTATTGATTGGTCAGCACTACGTACTTTCTCTCTCTCTATAGGTTTTTTATACTCAAAAAGAAGCAAAACTACACAATGGGCTCTCCTTTTCTTATGTTGGGACTACTAGCTATTACTTACACTCTTGCTCTTGCATCTGACCACAGCCCTCTCCAAGATTTTTGTGTTGCAGATCCAAATAGTCCAGGTACTAAAAAACTTCTCACAGTTTTCATCCCTTTTTTTTAAAAGCCTGTTTGGAATTTTTTTGTTTTTTGTTTTGAACAGTAGAATTTGTTTTATTAATAAACCACCCAAAGGGGGAATACACCCAAGTTACAAATCAAAGACACCCCACATCAACTTGAAATCATACACAGAATGCTACAATTCACAACTCCAAAATAACAAACAAGACTTTCTCCACCCACATTCAATAAAGCCGAGCCTCCCAGCAATTCCGCAGAACTTCACTACATATGATCCTAACCACCCCAGGCAGGAATAAATCAGAGAAGGATCCGATTAAAACCATGACCACACAAAGTTGACCTAGTGCCACAGTACTCTTGCCTCCACCCAGCCAGTATAGAAATCTCTCACTTGTTAACCAACTTTCTTCTCTCTTTTTTTTTTTTCTCAGCATCAATATTATAAAAATGGATAAGGTCCAAAAACATTACATCCAAACAGACAATCCAAAGAATTTGCCAAACCCCAAAACAAAAAAGCACCAACAGGGGCCAAACTCTCTAAACTATCAGTAGCCAAATTTCTACACACAAAAAACTGCAGAACCACCAAACTGCATAAACCCAGGCCTCCCCCATGCTATCCAATCCATTGTGCCATTTCTAAAAGTGATGGTGATCTATTCTAGCATCATCCTCTAAACACCGAAGAGGAGCCATATGCTGACCTATGTCTAACTGTCACTTGAAGATAGCCAAGCAGCAAACGCTGTGTTAACAAGTCCTGGGCCTACACCCAAGCATTCGTATTGCTTATAGATTTTTAATACAGCAGAATAACTTGACAAGCGGCCAAACCAGACAGCTCGCAGCCCAGGAAAGGAGCACCAATAAGCAGCCCCAACATTTGCAGAAGCCGATCAAACTCCCACTCACAACCTAGACAGAACTGTGGTTGATGGAACTGGAGAAACTCACCCAGACTCAAAGCGGTATCTGTGAGTTTGGCTTTAACAAAGCGCCCCAATGCAACCCAACAAAAGCCGACAGCACAAAACCACTCACACACCCAAGCCGAGGCCCAAAACACACAGCGCGGAGGAAATAACTGTAGAAACCCAGAATTTTAAAAGGGTACATTGGTAATTTTGGACCAATGTGGGTCTTGGTTTGTGACAATGTATTTTATTTTGGTACATGGTGGTATCACTTTGGTATTTGTTTTGGCACATGTGTGTATATGCATGTTGCATATTTGTGTGTGGGCGTGTGTGTGTGTGTGGGAGACAAGGACGAGACCCACAAGTCACCTCCCAACCACTCTCAACCACTCCCAACCACTCTCAACCACCCCAACCACTAAAGCTTCCCTAGGAAGCATCCCCCTCTCTTTCTCCCTATATAACCCACCTATATCTCTCTCATTCATTTTCTTTTTCTTTTTCTCTCATCTATCTCTCTCTAGTTTTGGGAGATACAACTCCATGGAAGCTTAGAGCTTTCAAGCTCCATTTGGAGGCCAAGGACTCAAATTTGGGTCAAGGCTATTAGACACCATTTTGATCATCTCACCTAGACCTTCACACCAATGCTCTTGATTTCTTCGTGGGATTTGCAATTTGGTACTTCTTGCCATAGAACTCAAGAGGTAATTTATGTTATCTTAATAACACCATAGTTTTCACTCCTAAGTTTGGTTTATGTAACTAGGTGTTGATATCTTGTAGGATATGCTTATGTTAATGATTTCCCCTTTGGATTTCTTTGGTGAGAGTATTTGCTCAAATACTCTAGAGGTAGATTTCATTATTTAAGTGCACTATTATTTCTAACTTCATGATTTGTCATGTGTAAGTTAGTGTTAATAGACATTAATCATGTTTTGGAAATTTTCCTATGTGATTAATTGAATGATTACTTGCCCTTATATGCTTACTTGAATCCATGTCTAAACCTAAATGCTATTTGAGTTTCTATGGTTTCAAATACTAATTGATGTTAAAAATCTCTTATTTGCCTAATGTGATGATTACATTTTATATGAACTACCATGTTTACTTCTTGTCATTGTATTCTTAAAAATGACATTGTTAAAGCATAACCGCATCTAGTAGCATATCATAGTCGCCAAGTCGGCATAGCATTCATGGCATTGACTTGGGGCATATGAAATTATTAAAATTCCCACGATTTGGGAATGTCTTTGGAATCCCCGTTTGGGGTTGTAATTTGATGAAATTCCGGAAGCGGGTGTGAAGTGAGGAAGGTTGTTTGTGATCCTTAAAACATTCGAAAACGCAAGATCATATTCGGCTAGCTACCGGAGATCTTGTATGCTACACTCACGTTTGAGTGGCTCGCTATCCGGTGTGAGAGTGTGTGATTGGGATATTGAGTTGGGAATGTCTCACGGTTTGGCCATCCGGCTAGTTGCATCGCCACGGAGGCAAAGCATTGCACCGCATGTCATAGCATGATTTTTAGAAGTAGTAGTACATTTCTACAATGTTTTCTACTGAGCCGTCGTGCTTAATGAATCTATAAAACCCTTTTTCAGGAAATGTTGACTAGGGCAAGGCTCTAGAGTTATCCGACGAATGGCATCTCATTTTGTAAGATTCCTTACGAGGAAGTCTTGTGATATGTTAATGTTCCAATGATATAGTTCATGGTAGGAACATTGTAATTGTTGTTATCGTTATCTCATTTGGATATTTGAATTACAAGATGTTATTTGTAAATTCCTTCTTGTTCTTGAACTTGTTAGTTGGATCTTCTTGGATCCTTGTTAAATTATGTTTTTAACACTTATTAGCAATTCTTAGCCCATGGTTACCCTTTAAGGAAAAATTACTACTTTCAATTTCCGAAGGACCGTTTGGTCGTATTCCTTCAAAAACTGCTTTACTGATAAACCTTCAAAGCAAACTTCATTACTTGTAACTTTTAAACCTTAGGAGTTTCTTTATACTTCTTTACAAACTCCTTTCAAAACCAAACTATGTTGGTTGACCCTATTTGACCCGTTTGGTCCTCATGGGTTGACCCTAACTTATTAACTTTTCTTTGGAATCCACATAGGATTCCCCTATATGCTTCCGCCTTGTGGATTGGTCTATTATGTAGAACTATCCATTGCTTTCCTTTATATGGTTTGGCTCGTTGACCTCGCCCATGTGACTTGATTTTTGGGGCGTTACAGAATGGTATCAGAGCTAACCGGGTTCGAATACCTTGGTACTCTGGGAGTTAATTAGGTCCATGTGTGACCGTTGCACCTCTTTTGATTTTAATCATTTGTAGTTAAATGATTTGTTCCGTTTCATTTAAATGATGAGTTAATTATGATAGCATGTTTACTTGTCTATGTGACTATGTGTTGACATGCTTAAGTGCTTATGTGTTTATATGATCACATGCCTATATATCTTGACTATGTGATTTGTAAACATGAGGTGGTTTTTACTTTTCATTTCGCTTTAACGTTATACTCATTAGAACTGACTTTTGTATTACATCTTGGTATAACCATCTGTGAATGTTTAACCATTGATCGTGCAAGGTTAAAAAGTATATACATGAGGGTTTCCTTGTTTGGATTATTCGCTCGACGTACTACACCTTGTAAGATTGATGGTTAAGTATTGATCAGTGCTTTGCATCGAGTTGTATGTTTAAAGATCTCTTTTAAACTTATTAGATTTACATTACTCATTGTTTTACATTTTAGTTGTTGAGGAAACATGTTTAAGTATTGCATGTCAATATGATGAAATAGTCATCGATTTTCTTTAAGTTGAAAGATGTTAAGCGAGCATGCTTAGATGCTACATGCCTTTGAGATTATGTGCCTATATGCTTTCGTGCATATGTTTTATATGTTTACACTGTTGTAACGTAATGTATTGGTTAGCACATTACGCGATAGATTTTATATGTTATAAATGAAAAGGATGAAAAGTATGTTTACTTGCCTTCGGGATTTTCTGATAACATGCTAATGTGCATATGTGCTTTCGTGCTTACTTGTTCCAATATTATTGAATTGTTAAGCATGATAACGATAACATGTTGAGATAATAATTCATGTTTTACGTGTTTAGAGTAGCTCATACGCGTACTCATAGATACTTTTATCGGTGTTTCATAATGAGATTTTTTGAGTAGAAAATCTGGAAGATAAGTTTTGAACTTGTGAAAACCAACATGTTAATAAGTTGTGCAATACGTATTATTAGACGGCTTATATAGGTTGTGTCTTCTGACTCGGGTATTCCTACGTTTTCGCATACTTTCTTGAGATGCTTACCTTCGGGTGGCTTAAGTTTTATTTCGCACGTAATACAAAGCCTCTCTAAAGGTTATGTTGATCTTTGTGAGAGCATTCTATCTTGTTAGCTCTCGATTGTGATTGGTAGTCCATGTATATTTCATGTGGCTACGAATATATGTTGTTTATCGGTTGAATAGTTCTTCCTTCTTATAGGATTGTCATACTCTTTATCATGTGAGAACTTCATCGTTCGGATGTCAGTTTGACGTTGTAATTACTCTTCTGAGTAGATTACGAGTTTTCTATCATATGGTTGGTCGATTGACCCAAATTTCTGGTGATTGCTTAAATCTTCACATTTAAATTCACTATGTGATCATTGCATATGATTAAATCCTATCGTATGAATCGTTGTGAGGATTCTAGCTTTTGTGGAGAATAGATTTGTATTGTTCCAAGTCTATTAGTTCCTTTATTCGCTGATTTTCATGTTTGAGTGAATTCTGTGACTCTGAGGATCGTCTCTTCTTTCGAGACTGCCTATCCTGTTGATTGGTACTGAAATCTTTTCTATGAGTTATTTATCAATCGTTATCGATTTTCATTATGATTTTCATTACGGATTCGCTGTTAACGTTGTATGGTTAATGCTGTGACGTTGGTCTTAAAAACACGTACTTTCTGGTGTTTCATTCCTTGTGAGTAAGTATGGATTATCGTTTCTGTTATACTTCTTGGAAGTAGGTTTATTCTTGACCCCTATGGTCTTTGAGCTCTTACTAGAGCGTTGTAGTTCTATTGTTCCAAGTCTTTTCTTAAAAGCACATTTATGCCTTGTTGATTCGAATCTCGTGATTGAGGGTTGCTGATTTCAAACTAGTTCACCCTTAAGTTTTGAACTTGGGTATGTCGTACTGTAGTGTTGTGATGACCTTTTTCTTTAGACTCGTTGATTTTTGAATCAATTTCTCCGGCGGTTTTGCCTTGTTAAATTCTTGGAATTTATTTCGTTGAATTCGGGCTTGAGTTGTTAAAACACTCGGATCTCTACCTACTTCTTGGGGGATAGATGTTGTTAGTTGATTTATTTGTTGCGATTCTTGGTTTGTTACCTTCGTGAATTCAAGATCATACTACTTTTTTGAGGGGGAGTATGATCTCTTACGTGTTGTGGATCTCTGTTACTGGCAACCTTAATTTATTGTTCCCTAAGGCTTAAATTTGATTGCGTCTTATTGTATGCCTTGAGGACTTGTTGTTTTGTAATCGTGTGATCTTTTATACCTTGAAGACTATGGTCGTTTGCATAGTACCTTATTGTTGTATTATGCAAGATTTTCGTGCACATCTGCCTTAGATGTATCTCTTGCTGTGATTGTAAGGATTGTTTTCTTTATAGTTTATCTTTTTCTTCTCTCTTCTCTTCTTTTAGGGCGTCGGTGGTTTTGACCATGGACCCGTTTAGACTTAGTAGTCGTTTGTGAGTTCTCCGATTCTGTTTCATGTTGAACTCGGACTTACCTTATCCTTGTTGAGGGGCATTCTTGTAATTCTAATGTTATTTGGACTTTCTGGCAATTGCCTATTGATGTTGCCTAATTTTGTGGCCTATTGAGGTGGCCTATCGATGTGAACCGTTGTTATTTTTTTTGACCTTATGATTGATCCGTAAGGGGGGATTTTTAGTTGATTCTCTGAGGTATCCATTTGATTGTACTTAGTTTCATCATCTTGATATATTGTTGTTGATGTCATAGTTGACAGATTCATGCACTTGGTGCATTCCTTGTTTATTGAAATCAGTGAGCCTTTTGTCCTTACCCTGTCGTGAGATTATTGTATTTGAGATTTGTTCAAGATCATTACGATCTTTCGATTTCATCCTTGCTTCTAGCAGAGGAGGATTCTTGGTGATTGTTTGTTTTGAGATCACGTTCGGTTAGTGTGGCAACTTCTGTAGAGTTGTCTTCATTCTGTTGAGAAACTTCGACTGTGTTTCCTTGAACACTTTTATTATTTGTGGTCCGTTCGTTACGTGAGTTTGTTATAACTCTTGTTTTAGGTGTGTAGCCTAGTTTGCTTCCCTCTTTCGTGTGACACTTCAAGATCACCCAGTTCGGGAACTTCTAGTTTGTTTTGATGGGAATCGGGCTTTCAATAGTTAAAAGTTCAGGTGTTGATATCGTTATAACCATATATTTTCTTGTTTTGGTCAAGGCATAATTCTTTGATATATTTTTGGTTGTCACGTGCGACAATGAATGTTGGTGAACTTATTGGTTTATATCAGTTCGATCACCTGTTCGATTTATTGTTGTCTTGTTGATGGCATCATTGTGTCTTCTTAGACACTTTTTCTGGTGAGACCTTTTGACTTTTGGCATTGGCATTTCTTTTGCCATATTGTTTTGAGACATGATCTCTCAAAAGATCCATCTATTAGTAAAATCGTTGTAGTTGATTATAGCGATATTTATGTTTTGGGATGTGATAATTATTTCATCTATCGACTTCCCGTTGCCATTGTTGTAGACTTCTATGTCTATGTTGATCATTGTCTTCTTGTGAGGAGTGATGTATTACAAGTACGTCTTTGTGACTCGTATCTCCTATGTGGTTAAGATGTAGCTTTGAGTCGTTGCTGTCTTTAGTACCTAGTATATCATTTGCTTTGTGAAGTTTTCTTTGGTTTTATTCTTCAGTGTTTGGATCATTCCTTGGGAGTTGACCCAGTCATTTGGTTTATTTTGGAACTCGTGTCTTGAGACATCATACTTTTGCTTCGTATGACACTTCTTTGATAGTATACCATTGACTTGCTTTGAGAATCTTATGTTTAATTGTAATTCGATCTCTGTATGATATTCACGCTTGTGTAATATCTTCCTTTGATTCTTTTATATATCGATTGAAGCTTATCCCATTTATTCCTTGCGCCTTGCGAATGTTTCTCCCATTAGTGATAGTTGTAGAATGTTATTTCCATTCTACGGGTTACCCTCTGTTCTTTAGATTGGGTTTCCAGCTTGATGAGTAGATCATATCTTTTGTTGGAATACATATCCTTTGCATACTTATTGCTTATTCGTTTTTGAGACAAATTTTTGGGTATACAACACCCCGTTGTGTTCTTGTGATCACGTGTTCCTTTTGAAGGGATCACGTTTGTTTTGATTCGATGAATTTGAGATGTACCTTGTTTTCATTCAAGTACGTTTTGGTTGATCCAATGGTTTGGAGGTTCATGTCCATTATTATTGTTGATCCTTGGAGTTGACTCCGTCCTTTAAATGTAGAACCTCGTATGTCCCTTGCATTTGTTCCTAAGCACCTTTGGTGTGCTTACTGACTGTTTTATTGAGCTTTCCTTTCCTTTCTGGAATCGATGTGTGAGATGTTTCGTTTTCTCACGTTGTGCTAGTGTTCACGTTGTTTGTGACACTACGGCATTAAGGTGTAGTCGTGGATCATTCTTTGATTGAGTACCTTTCGTTCTTGTTCGAATTCCGGGACGGAATTCTTTTAAGGGGGGTAGATTGTAGAAACCCATAATTTTAAAAGGGTACTTTGGTAATTTTGGACCAATGTGGGTCTTGGTTTGGGACAGTGTATTTTATTTTGGTACATGGTGGTATTACTTTGGTATTTATTTTGGCACATGTGTATATGCATGCTGCATATTTGTGTGTGGGCGTGTGTGTGTGTGGGAGACAAGGACGAGACCCACAAGTCACCTCCCAACCACTCTCAACCACTCCCAACCACTCTCAACCACCCCAACCACTAAAGCTTCCCTAGGAAGCTTCCCCAGGAAGCTTCCCCCTCTCTTTCTCCCTATATAACCCACCTATATCTCTCTCTCTCTCTCTCTCATTCATTTTCTTTTTCTCTCATCTATCTCTCTCTCTCTAGTTTTGGGAGATACAACTCCATGGAAGCTTAGAGCTTTCAAGCTCCATTTGGAGGCCAAGGACTCAAATTTGGGTCAAGGCTATTAGACACCATTTTGATCATCTCACCTAGACCTTCACACCGGTGTTCCCGGTTTCTTCGTGGGATTTGCAATTTGGTACTTCTTGCCCTAGAACTCAAGAGGTAATTTATGTTATCTTAATAACACCATAGTTTTCACTCCTAAGTTTGGTTTATGTAACTAGGTGTTGATATCTTGTAGGATATGCTTATGTTAATGATTTCCCCTTTGGATTTCTTTGGTGAGAGTATTTGCTCAAATACTCTAGAGGTAGATTTCATTGTTTAAGTGCACTATTATTTCTAACTTCATGGTTTGTCATGTGTAAGTTAGTGTTAATAGACATTAATCTTGTTTTGGAAATCTTCCTATGTGATTAATTGAATGATTACTTGCCCTTATATGCTTACTTGAATCCATGTCTAAACCTAAATGCTATTTGAGTTTCTATGGTTTCAAATACTAATTGATGTTAAAAATCTCTTATTTGCCTAATGTGATGATTACATTTTATATGAACTACCATGTTTACTTCTTGTCATTGTATTCTTAAAAATGACATTGTTAAAGCATAACTGCATCTAGTAGCATATCATAGTCGCCAAGTCGGCATAGCATTCATGGCATTGACTTGGGGCATATGAAATTATTAAAATTCCCACGATTTGGGAATGTCTTTGGAATCCCCGTTTGGGGTTGTAATTTGATGAAATTCCGGAAGCGGGTGTGAAGTGAGGAAGGTTGTTTGTGATCCTTAAAACATTCAAAAACGCAAGATCATATTCGGCTAGCTACCGGAGATCTTGTATGCTACACTCACGTTTGAGTGGCTCGCTATCCGGTGTGAGAGTGTGTGATTGGGATATTGAGTTGGGAATGTCTCACGGTTTGGCCATCCGGCTAGTTGCATCGCCATGGAGGCAAAGCATTGCACCGCCATGTCATAGCATGATTTTAGAAGTAGTAGTACATTTCTACAATGTTTTCTACTGAGCCGTCGTGCTTAATGAATCTATAAAACCCTTTTTCAGGAAATGTTGATTAGGGCAAGGCCCAAGAGTTATCCGACGAATGGCATCTCGTTTTGTAAGATTCCTTACGAGGAAGTCTTGTGATATGTTAATGTTCCAATGATATAGTTCATGGTAGGAACATTGTAATTGTTGTTACCGTTATCTCATTTGGATATTTGAATTACAAGATGTTATTTGTAAATTCCTTCTTGTTCTTGAACTTGTTAGTTGGATCTTCTTGGATCCTTGTTAAATTATGTTTTTAACACTTATTAGCAATTCTTAGCCCATGGTTACCCTTTAAGGAAAAATTACTACTTTCAATTTCCGAAGGACCGTTTGGTCGTATTCCTTCAAAAACTGCTTTACTGATAAACCTTCAAAGCAAACTTCATTACTTGTAACTTTTAAACCTTAGGAGTTTCTTTATACTTCTTTACAAACTCCTTTCAAAACCAAACTATGTTGGTTGACCCTATTTGACCCGTTTGGTCCTCGTGGGTTGACCCTAACTTATTAACTTTTCTTTGGAATCCACATAGGATTCCCATATATGCTTCCGCCTTGTGGATTGGTCTATTATGTAGAACTATCCCTTGCTTTCCTTTATATGGTTTGGCTCGTTGACCTCGCCCATGTGACTTGATTTTCGGGGCGTTACAATAACCCCAAGGCACACGCAAAATAAAACACACACCCACCAAAACTCACACACCCGAACAAACTCGGCACTCACCCTTAGAAGAACACACACACACACACACGAACACAAACACACGCACTCTCTCGTGACTGTTGAAAAATCTGATATGTAAATCAAAACCAAAACCAATATAGAATGGTAAAGATCTATCCCCCCCCCCCCCCCCCCCCCCCCCCAAGCTTTAGCCAATGAATCACAACAGTGTTGTCCCCCCTCGATGAGATTTAGCCGTTTATAGACCGTGAACACTATGAAATTACTTTAGTCTAACAAGGTAATCGCCAACCCCGCCCATCCCAGCACAAGACCTCACTCACGAGCCTAACCCTCCAATCCCAACCTCAAACCCAAATATTAGATCCCTTAGTCTGAAAATAGAACCCATTTGACCACCCTGTTAAGAAAACGACTAAGTTGGCCCCTAACACACTAGTGTCAATTGGACCACCTTCAATAATAGTTGGACCACTTCAACATACTCTAATGAAAATCAATCCAACCAACTGCCGCATGTGTTGGGAACCAAATTTGAGATACAAATTTGGGAAGTATAGCCATATTCTTTTTGGAATAAGGTCACAAACTTGAGTTTTTTCAAACCTATTTTTTTTTATTTTTTTTAGCTTTAAAAAGAATCTAAAAGCTGTAAAAAAAAATAGCAATAATATTAATAATAATAATAATAATAATAATAATAAAAGATAATCCAAACAATCACAATTTTTTAAATAATTACTTATAAGTGACTATCGTTTGCGAAAAAAACATAACCAAAAAAAAAACGTCAAACATGCTCTTAATTTTTTAGTTTATTTCCTATCAAAATATTTTTGTTGCGAAGTATCATTTCTCACTGAAAAAGTTTATTTCGATATGTAGTGAGAGTCAATGGTTTGGCCTGCAAGGATCCCAAGATGGTACAAGCTAGTGATTTCTTTTTTAGTGGGCTCCACTTGGCTGGAAACACTTCCAATGCAGTTGGATCACGAGTTACTACAGTTAATGTCGCTCAAATTCCGGGACTTAACTCACTTGGTATCTCTCTAGTTCGTATCGACTATGCACCTTGGGGAATCAACCCTCCACATACTCATCCTCGCGCCAGTGAAATCTTGACTGTGTTGCAAGGTAGTCTTCAAGTAGGGTTTGTCACTTCAAATCCTGATAACCGGCTCATTACTAAAGTGCTTCAAAAGGGTGATGTGTTTGTTTTTCCAGTGGGTCTAATCCATTTCCAGCGCAATGTTGGCAACGGTAATGCTGTTGTCATTGCAGCTCTTAGCAGCCAAAACCCTGGTGTTATTACTATTGCAAACGCAGTATTTGGATCCAACCCTGATATATCAAGCGATATTCTTGCCGGGGCTTTTCAAGTTGACAAGAAAATAATCTCTCAAATTCAATCCCGATTCTAGAAAAATCTTTTTGGAGCCCAAACGAAGAAGAATAACATGCAACTCCGCCATTATTCTTAAAAAGTGTCGACTCTATGCTTGTGTAAAGCTTTTGATCCATTAATTTATTTGATTAGTTATGTTGTTTATTTTTTTGTTCCATTAAAAAAAAAAAACACCATGTTGTGACTAGCAAATGCGCTTATTAAAATGTGTTGAAATGATGACATCCTTTTGTTTAATTAAGTGCAAAGCTTCAGGTTCTCTATATCTCTCTATCTATCTCAACGAATGATGCATTTTGGAGGTCCGGACCCCAAACTATTATAATAATAATAATAATAATAATAATAATAATAATAATAATTAGTCGGGTCAGTCCCGGTATTCCATTGCGCTCCGACCCATTTTTAGGTCAGGCTTGAGCTCAATGGTAAGCCTGATAGGACATGGCCTAGGCTTTATATTTACATTTTAGATAAATATCACTTACCTCTTTTGAGGTTCGAACGTATAAGGTAATATACTCACTACTCCTCACATTTCAAAATTAACACTAATTGTACCTCCCTGCATGTTAAAGATAAATATACATATATATATATGTAGTATATTTGTGTGCGTGTATTTTTAAAAGTTTTATTTAGAGCCTCTCCATCAAAGAATTTGCATTAATTGAGAAATCAGAATATTGTTTTGCATACTTGAATATTGGTTTTGATTACACAAATGGTTCACCAAATGTAATCAACAACATTTTTTTTTTCCGTTTTTTTTTTTTTTTATCACAAGGCCTCCTTGATAACCTAGCCCCTCTCGCCAAACAGTGGACAACCTTATTACCATTTGTTATAACATGAATAACTTCCCCTCCAAAAAAAAAAAAAAAAAAAATTGACCAACTTTCTCACACTCCCCAGACAGGACAATCTCCATCCAATCAATTAATCAACGTTTAAGGCCCCTCATGGTTATGAAAATTATATGTAGCTCCCTCGAGATTTGGTTAAAGTGACAATTTCCTCTTTCGTTAGTCAAGACAGCTAGATTTTATTTGGAATTTTTGGAAATTACTACTTTACTCCTCTCAAAGTCAAAATGACCAATTTCTCAATTATATCTTCCCCTATCAAATGACATTAATTTGTTTCGAAATAACGTTAGCATAATTCTATTAGTTCGTGTAACGACAGTTTAATGTGAGGGTGAAATCTGATTTGACGAACTTGGCCAAAAGAGGTCAGTGTTATTTCTCAGATATTGGGGGAGTTGAGTGTTATATGATCAAACCTTAAGGGATGTTGATATAATCTACATAAGTACCCTCAAAGTTATGTATTTTAGTGATATAGCTGTTTTGTATTAGGATAAGAGTGAGGCACTTTTTCTATCGTTTTGAAGTATGAATACTCCACGTGAACAAGTATATATATATATATATATATGTGGTACACAAGTGGGCCAATAATATTTTAAAACATGATAAAAAGTACATAAGTAAAAAAGAATAAAAGTGCATGTTGTATGCATATACATATATATTGTGTATATATATATATTAAGATCACAACCAACGGTACACAAGTACAACACTCATTTTAGCAAATTTTTATGATACATGTTAGTGGTTTAGGATGCATCAAATGATGTATGATGCATCCTTAGTTACAATATTTTGGCACTAGTTTGGTGGTTTAGGATGCATTATATATCCTAAGTTATAACATTTTGACACAAATTTGATGCTAAAATTTTGTAACTTGTTGCCAAATTGTTGCAACTGTACGTAAAGACTACTAACACTTTCCTTTCAAAAACTCCTATCTTACAAATGATACAATTTTATACAGACAATTAGGATTTGTCAAAATATTTCAACTAGTTTTATGATAGTATGAATGTCATGGTGGTGCTCGAATCTTTGACAAAAAAAACAAGAGGTTAGGTACTACTTACTAGAACATCTTCATGCAAATGATGGTTCTAGTGAAGTACTGAAGAAAAATTGAAAATTATGTGTAAATCGAATAAGCACACGTGTATTTTTATTTTATTTTTTTCTTTTTTTGGAAATTTCTGGCAAGGAAAACGTGCCGAGGAGCCACACTGAGAGAAAGAGGCACACTAGCTATAACCAAAAAAAAAAAAAAATTTGTTTTTAGGAAAAATTTTCTACCCAAAAGCCAACATTTTCTCCCCTAAATCGTCCCCTAAGGGTGGTCGTTAAAAGCAACTGGCAACGAAAAATTAATCCCAGTCGCCAATCTAGCCTTTTTAGCGGACGAGGAAACTTTTCCTCACTATATGGTAAAATCTGACTCCATTGATGATTTTGTAGAGGAAACTTTTCGTCGCTAAAAAATATTTTTTTCTTCGAAAAGTATTTTGTCGAAAAAATAAATTGATTTGAGAACTGCTGTGAGATCAAATTCTGAATTCACCCGTCTGAAAACATTTGAAGAAATTAAATGGAAAAATTGTCATTCCAATGTTTTGTAATTTCTATTTGTCATATAGTGAATAACTATAATATTTAAGAGGAATATATATCAGGTGATCAGTTGGACAGTCGCACCTTTCAAGGGTGCTTGAAGATATGTTTTGTAATTTCTATTAATTTGAAAGCTAGCTTGTTTCTACCAATATGTACATTTAATTTGAGCTGGTATTTTGTATTGAGTGTGTCATTGGTTGGCCGGCATGACTAAACCCAGTCAAAACAATGGATAATGGATCATGGAAGAGATTTGGCTACTTGTTTTTTATTAATTACTTTTTCTGCTATTTTGAAGTATGATTGTTACTTTCATGAGTATAAGTGACAACTGGCAAGTGTGTTTACGTGCATAATACGCAAGTGACCTATAGTTCGAAATAGCAAGATGAAAAGTATCGAAGGAAAATTACTAAAATCTTGTCCATTGAAGATTTTGCAAAGGAAAATCTTATAATATACATCCTAGCTTGGTTTAGTATGTGTCTACATTTAAGAGGTTTTGATGCAAAAATGTTATACTGGGGTGCTCAAATGTTGTTCCATTTATAAAACAGTGATTTTCAAAAGTAAAATTATTTTGGTGATTAAAGTTTCAACAAAGTACGTGGCAGCAAGTTGTAATGTTAATTTTGACACCAAAGTGGCAATGTTTTGGCATAACTTTGTGCCAAAATTAATGGTTTTAACTTTTGGATGTATAATACTAGTGGTTTAGGATACATGTGACATACATCGTAATGGTTCTGTTGCTAAAATGTTGTATTTGGTGCTCAAATGTTGTACCAATTAAAAATTAGTAGTTTTCAAAAGCAAAGTAGTTTTCTCAATAGTAAAGTGTTTTTCCAAGTTATGTAACAATTTGGCTCCAAATTGCAACATTTCACTACACCAAAAGCCCATTTTCTAACAGACAAAATTTGAGAATTCTAACGGAAATTTACCGTTACAAATTTGTAACGGTAAATTTCCGTTAGAAAAATTAAAATCCGTTAGTATTTTGCATTGAAAGTTAGAAAATTTCAATAAAAAGAAAATGCAGTGGCAATTTTTGTAAATAAATCCCAAACATATGAAATACGGTGGCAATTTTGTAAATAAATATACTCCTACCAAATATTTCCCCCCAATATTTTCCCCCTTAAACCGGCAGTTCCTCCCTCTCTCTTCCTTTACCATTTAGGAACCCTAGAGCTCTATCTCCCTCTCTTCTTTCTTCTATCTTTTCCCTCTGGTTTAACTCTCTGATCTTCATAGCCCGAACCACCAAAGCTCGTGCCGCCGCCGCGGTTACTCGTGCCGCCGCTGCCGCGATCTTTCTCTCTGTCCTTCTCTCTCTCCCTCTCACTGTCACCGCAACTGCTGGCTTAACTCCCGCCGCCGCCTTTATCCAGTAAGACCTCGCCATCACCATCAGTTGCGAGATCTCATCTTCCATCGCCATCAAATCTGGTTAGCACTCTCTCTCTCTCTCTCTCTCTCTCTCTCTCTCTCTCTCTCTCTCTCTAACACACACATCAGATCTGTACCTGACACACACACGCATCACTGCGAGCACACATAGACACACACTCCCTTTTTTATTCAAATATAAATATATGTGTATGTATATATATATATATTGATCTATCACTGAGTGCTTTTGCTTAAGAAAATTTTGCTCTTTTGGATTTTAGGTTTTGCCTAAACAAATCGGCTGCTACTGCTATGGACTTTTTGGAGTTGGAGATATTGATGTCACTGATTTCTGCTACTGAGATATGTGACTACTGGTTTTTTATAGGTCACTGATTTTGGCCCTTCAAGGGGATTTGGACATCAAGTCTTTGGGGGTAAGGTTTCTGGGATTTTTTATATTCAAAGTATCAGGTGCATTTCTCGATTTATGTATGCCTACTTTTAATTGATTGTAGATCTGTAGATCTATGGATTTCTTGGTGTGTAATTGATTGTAGATTTAGATTTGTATTTGATCAATTGGATTGTTTGTCTGTAAAAATCATTGTGCCCCTATATGTGCTCGCCTACTGATTTCTTTAGGGATGTGGATTTCTTCACAAACATACACACAAAGCAAATTAGGGCTATGGATTTATTTACAAATTGAGTATTTGTTCCTGAGAAAAAGTGTGTTTGATGGGCTTCGTTCTTGGCTCAATTAATTTGGAGGTCCTACTAATGTTTATAAATTCTTCGAATGGTGTGTTTGATTGATAAGTTTGTATTTGGGTGTGTTTGATTAATCCAATAATTCAAGGATCTCTGTGATAACTATTAAAAAAAAAACGAGAGTCAATTTGATGGCTGATGATTGGTTTCTTCTTCTCTCATGTCAAAGCCCCTGAAGGCACTGACAAATTGATTCAAAGTGGGATATGGTGCTTCCCCAAGCATAACAGTCCTGAAGGTTTTATATTTCATACCTTTTGATTGTGATTGGCTTTATCCTTAACAATAACATCTGATAGATCTGGGGAAGAGCAGCACCTGATAGATCTGATAGTAGGTATAAAGATAAAATCCAGTTTTTTATATTTATTTTCTGCAAATATGAATTTGGGTTGTTTATTTAAACTTTATACATACATATATATATATACATATATTCGTTTGGGACTCCCTCTCCCACTCTGACACTCATCAGTTAACCTTGGGAATTTATCTTTGATCTCTTCCTCATCTTCTGCTATCCTTATCTAATTCATTGCATTTTTTTCCCTAGTGGTTCAGAAACCCAAGTTGTAGAAGAAGACGAAGAGTAAGAACTAAGAAGAAAGGGACAAAGAAGGCAATGGCTGAAAGGGGAAGGTAAGCCTTACCATGAATGTTGTAAATTCTGATTGAACCTTTTTGATTTTTTTTATTGATTTGGTGGAAGACCCAGTAATAGTTTTGACTTTTGAGTGCTTTCTTTTATTGATTTGGTGATGTTGAGCTAATGCCTAACATTTAAGACTAATTTAACTAGAATCGGGCCTTATGCCTAACACTTTAGTTTTATTTTATTTTCCCTTGGGTAAAAGGTCCTATTCTCTATTTGAGCTAGTTGCTTTTGTTATAGTTAAATCTAACACTACTGGAGTACTTTATTTTATTAGTTTTTGGATGGCTGATATTTGTGTCAATTGCCATTCATATAAAATCTGAAGGTTGAGATTTGGTTAAGAGAATTTGGAGGGAGTTTAGACTAAACTAGTTAAATCCTTCATTCTTTATTGTGTATTAGTAGTATATCCCTTGGCACATTTGATTCTTTTCAAGTATAAGTATAACTTACCTTAACAGAAATAGTTTTATATATTTATGAAAGAAAGATTCACATTGAACCGTTTCTTGATCGAGTCTTCAAGAATAACGCAATATTCTGCTGCCATGATCAATCATATCACAGCTCGCTTTTCACGTATGCTCAATATTTTATACAGTTTCTGATTAGGTATAACATTTTCGTAAGATAGTTCTTTATACTTTGCTACTCCAATTGTGATGGTTTGTTGCTTTTGTTATATGGGTAGTTTGCATTTGGACTGAGGAAGCTAAAATGTACCGATGTCGTGTATAAAACGCAACAAAAATAACTAGGATGTTTGACAAAGGAGTGTAAGATTAAGGTTTCAGCACTTAGTGCGGTAAGATTATAAATTTATACTCTAGACATATTGCACCATCAACCATGTCTATATCTTCTTAATTTTTCAGTCTCAATCAAAAGTCGCTAACAATGGAACTTTGAGTTCGCGAAGACAAACATCACATAACTAAATATTTAGAAAAGAAAAAGAAAATTCAAAAGGAAAAGTTTCTCATCAGCGTTTAGTCGTACACTTGAGATATGTATATGACATCAGATCCACCAAACAGGCAAACGTTAACATAAAATAGACACAAATTTTCACATGTACGTATACATGTAACTATCACATATGCAACTTAAAGTGCATCAATATGCGCAAATCCACTTGTTTTGTTTCAGTAATTTCTGAAGTTTAG
This sequence comes from Hydrangea macrophylla, assembly GCA_033977485.1. Classification (NCBI taxonomy): domain Eukaryota; kingdom Viridiplantae; phylum Streptophyta; class Magnoliopsida; order Cornales; family Hydrangeaceae; genus Hydrangea; species Hydrangea macrophylla. The sequence continues at coordinate 17,345,193 of CM066987.1, read as the reverse complement.
AAGTGAACATCAAATCAAGTATTATTATGCAGCAAGGTTTTGAGTTTGAAGCAAATTTTTTTTTTTTTTTTCATTCACACATATTCTACAAACACAAATTGTCAAATAGTGAAGACTCTTTTAAGCAACTCAGAGCAGATTAGTAGGTTATACAAGTGTTCATCAGCTAAAGTTACATATATACATGCATAAACATAAGTGTACTCACATGTTTCATGTTTATACAAGTCAGTAAATTTGAAGACTCAATTACAATGGCTCTCCAACTTTAATCAGTCATTTGGGGAAGAATACTACTACCCTTGAATGTAATTCAATTCTTTTAAAAGTGATATTTGCAAAATTCATACAACACACTTTTTTTTTCAACTATGTCAAAATGTAGTGTCCTGTTCTCTTAGTAGTTGCTAAAAAGTTGAATGTCCTTGTGGTTTGTTTTTTAAATCACTCTGTAATAGTAGTTGAAAGTTCAAGAATATATATATATATATATATATAAGTATATATATTGGGTGGATTTCATGATGTTTTAGTTTAATAATGGTCAAAAAGAAATTGTGGTTGTAATTTAATTACATGCCTGTCCTAGATGTGATGTCAAAGGCGGGGTCGGGCTGTGCTAATTAGGCAGGTCAAATTACCTCTCTCACCCCTAACGTGAACAATTTTTTATAAGGATGGAGAATAACAATAAGTGAATAACAATGCTGTTTTTTTTGGCAAAAACGAGAATAACAATGTTGTTATTAGTATGCGGTTACAAGATGAATATTACACCAATTCAGTGGACGCTAGGAAGTTCTCCATAAAGATGACTTACACAAAGTTCATTAACTCATTGGAACCTTTTTGAAAGTTGATAAGCTTGAAGATTTCTGTATAGGGTATATTCGACAAGAAATACGGGCCCATGAATAGTAAGTTTTTCCAAAAAGCATGTTTCCAAAAGAAGTCTTATGAAGAAAGAAAAGCCTTGGAGTATCTAAATCTTCATTGTAGTCTACATGGAACTCCACTTTACTTCCCAGCTCTTTGAGTGGTTTATAGAGAAGACTATTGCGTTACTTTTGGTGTTTAGTTTAATATGTTAACCTAACCCCTGTGTTATGGGATTCGGGGCGTTACACTTTACCATGTTGACAGCCTAATGCACTTCCTGAACTCTAGTTAGGCTTGCAAAACTTAGGTCTATTTTGTTGCTTTGTTATGTGCCTTTGTTCCCTCTAAATTGAAGGCTTAACTAAAAGTTTTCATCTTGTGGTTAGGTAAAATGAAGGCCATTTTCTGCGGAAACTTTGATTATGATGCACGATAGTCGGATTTGGAGCGACTTTTTAGAAGATATGGGAAAGTTGATAGAGTGGACATCAAGTCTGGTATTTTGCCTGTCTTTTAGTTCTCTCTTATGTTTGCTCTTCCTTTTGGATATTGTTTTCTTAGCTTGGTGAATTTTATTTGTGTCTATTCATCTCACTGCCTTTTTCTATTTGATGCTCTGGTTCTCTATATTGCTAAATATGGGTTATTTGAGGATGAAACTAATCTACGTGGACTCATGGGCGGAGCCAGATGGGGGCAAGAGGGGGCACTTGCCCCCCCTCAACTTTTGAAAATTAGTTTTTCACGCTATGTATTTTAGATTCTAAGCATTTGTGCCCCTCTTAAATTTTTTAATTTACCCCTTCTAAATTCATAAATCTCATTTTGGTCCTTCAAATTTTAATAAATTTCACCCAAACAAGCAACTTCTTTACTCGATTAGTCTCAAATGTTTAAAGCCTTATAGATATCCATTTTAACAAATTAAGGATTCTTTATTTTGTATGTGAAATTAGCAGGAAAAAAAGAGAGAAGGAAATTAAGCATATGAATGGGAAAATAACTTTATTTTGTATGTTCTAGGGAAGTGTAACAATCAATGATGGGAAAATAACTTTTGCAAATGTGTATGTATGGACTGGTTAAGTTAGTGAATTCTGATGAGTTGTATTGCAAAGGGAAACAATCTGTCATGTGACTATGAGAATAAGCAGGTTGTCATGCTGATAATATTGTTTTACTGGCGTGTAGTATGAAAATATTCGTAAGGTTGTTAATTTTTGCTCAGGTGGCTGACATTAACACAATCACTTCTATACATGACATGTAACTGATATTGTTATTGTATCCATATCGTACATTCTATAAGAGAAAATACAAGGTGATATGAATTTGAAAGATGACCCTGTGCAACTATTCATTTTTTTAATGGTGATATGTGTTTCTATATTGCAGAGAGATGCGATTTAACAAAGGAAGAGTATCAATGTTTAGAGAGCCTGTGGAAGTTGAGAAGCGGAAGCATAGTTTGATATGAGATTTGGGTAAAAAGAAAATCACATAGTTTTTTTTTTTTTGATCTGTGATTTTGTGTTGGTTTAGTTTATGTTGAGAGACCGAACTATGTAAAAAAATATTGTTAATGTTTAATTCAGGTTTGGATGGATGAAACATTTGGGAATCGACTTATGATTATTATTGATAATATTTGTTGTCGATTAGGCTTATGTGTTTTTTCGATGTGATTGTGATGTTATTGGAGATCATTTGATGTGGTGGTATTTATAAGGTGCAAATAAAAACTGGGAAGTGATGTGATTGTGTTTAGATTATTAACAGATTTTTTTTCGTTAGAAACGGTATTTCTAATGGATAAAACCGTTAGTATTATTTGTTTCTAATTGATATTTACTGTTAGTAATTCTTTGTTGCCAACGGATTTTTCCGTTAGTATTTTTACGAAAGTGTTACAAAATTGCTAGATAGCTAACACATTTTAATCCGTTAGAAATGTTATTCCCAACGGCAATTTACCGTTAGTAAATTTAGCGAAAGTGTTACAAAATTGTTGGATTACTAACCACATTTTATCGTTAGTAATAATATTTCTAACGGTAATTTACCGTTAGTAAATATACTTTTCTAACGGTAATTTACCGTTAGCAAATGCGTTAGAAATATTCCCCACACACTATTTCTAACGGTAAATTACCGTTAGAAATAATTTTCCTAACGGTAAATTACCGTTAGGAAAGTGGTCTTTTGGTGTAGTGTTTGGGCACTAAAGTGGTGACAATTTAGGACGTAATATCGTACATCCTATTGGTTTTTGTGCTCAAAAATTCTGATTTGGTGCTAAAATGTTTCCAAAATATTGATTTTTAATACTAATGTAGTTTTTTTCCAAAACTTAGGTGATTTTCAAAGTTACAGCAATTTGACATCAAATTACGACATTTTGACACCACTGCTACTAGGGTGTATCATAAAAGTCTCCAATAATTTATTCTTTCACATTGCACATGCAGGCGGCCAATGAAGATGAGACTTGTTCAATGCTTATATGACAGGATCGGACGGCCTTTGGCTACAAACTCTCTAACCCTATAAAAGGAGAGTCCCAAGTATGTATTATATATTCACAACTCAACCCTCTCATTACTGATTGATCATCAGCACTAATTTCTCTCTCTACAGGTTTTTTATATAACTACACAATGGGCTCACCTTTTCTTTTGTTGGGACTGCTAGTACTAGCCATAATTTGCACTGTTGCTTTTGCATCTGACCACAGCCCTCTCCAAGATTTTTGTGTTGCTGACTCAAATAGTCCAGGTACTATAAAACTTCTCACAAATTTTTTTTATATATTTTTTTTTAAGTCTGTTTGGATTTTTGGAATGAATAATTCTATGCTTCCTAACACATGTGGCATTATCACCTTCAATAATTGTGTGGGACCACTTCAATTTTATCTTCCAATGAAAATCAATTGGACTCACTGCCGCACGTATTGGGAACCACATTTGGCATACAAATTTTGGGAGTATAGCCTTCTTCTTTTTGGAATAAGGTTACAAATTGTAGTTTTTTTTTTCAAACATCTATTTTTTTTTTTGCTTTAAAAAGAATTTAGAATTTCAAAAAAAAAAAAAAACAATACAATCCAATTCAGTCACAATTTTTTAAACAATTACTTATAAGTGACTATCGTTTCCAAAAAAAGCTAAGTCAAACGGACTTAGTTTTTTAGTTTATTTCCCATCAAAATATTTTTGTTGCGAAGTAGCACCTCTGGAGTTTTCCGTTCATCATAGATAAAGTTTATTTGGATATGCAGTGAGAGTCAATGGTTTGGCCTGCAAGGATCCCAAGATGGTACAAGCTAGTGATTTCTTTTTCAGTGGGCTCCACTTGGTTGGAAACACTTCCAATGCTGTTGGATCACGAGTTACTGCAGTTAATGTATTCCAGGACTTAACACACTTGGTATCTCTCTTGTTCGTATCGACTATGCACCTTGGGGAATCAACCCTCCACATACTCATCCTCGCGCCAGTGAAATATTGACAGTCTTGGAAGGTAGTCTTCAAGTAGGGTTTGTCACTTCAAATCCTGATAATCGACTCATTACTAAAGTGCTTCAGAAGGGTGATGTGTTTGTTTTTCCAGTGGGTCTAATCCATTTCCAGCGCAATGTTGGCAACAGTAATGCAGTTGTCATTGCAGCTCTTAGTAGCCAAAACCCTGGTGTTATTACCATTGCAAACGCATTATTTGGATCCAACCCTGATATATCAAGCGATATTCTTGCCAAGGCTTTCCAAGTTGACAAGAACATAATCTCTCAAATTCAATCCCGATTCTAGGGGGGAAAAAAATGGAGCCCAAACGAAGAAGAATAACATGACACTTCCCCATTATTGTTGACTATATGTTTGTGTTAAGCTTTTGATCCATTTAATTTATTCGATTTGTAATGTCGTTTGCTTTTTTGAACCATTAAAAATAAAAATAAAAAAACTATGTTGTGACTTACAAATGTGCTTATTGATATATGTTGAAGTGATGACATCCTTACATTTGAGTGTGAAGCTTCAGCCTCTCTATATCTCTATCTCTATCTCTATCTATGTCAACGAAAAATGCATTTTTGAGGTCTAGATCCCAAACTAAAAATAGTAATAATAATAATAATAATTATTATAATTATAATAATAATAATAATGATAATAAATAAAAGGTCGGATCGATCGGGATATTCCAATACGCTCCGACCCAGGTTTAGGTCAAGCTTGAGCTCAATGGTAAGCCTGATAGGGCCTAGCCCTAGGTTTTATATATTTACATCTTTAGATAAATATCATTAATTACGTCTTGAGGTTTGTACGTATAACGTAATATATACACTCGGTACTTCTCCTCACATTTCAAAATTAACACTAATTGTACCTCTTTGATTAAAGATACTTTCTTCTTCTTCTTTATTTATTTATTTATTTATTTATTTTTGTTGAAGTTATATTTAGAGCATCTCCATCAAAGAATTTGCATTTGAGAAATCAGAATAGTGTGTTGCATACTTGAATAGTGATTTTGATTACACAATTGTACTGAAACAACACTTTCTTTTTTCTCTTTTTTTTTTTGGTTATCACAAGGCTGTGGAATTTGTGGAAATCACATCAGATACAAAACAACTTTGGATAAAATAAGGGGAATCTTCTAAATCTCCTACCCAAAATCCTTGACTCCCTAGATAACCTAGCCTCTCTCGCCAAACAGTGGACAACCTTATTACCATTTCTTATAACATGAATAACTTCCCTAACACCCAAATTTGCAGCATCAAGACACACACACACACACCTTTTGATGCTAAAGTGTTGTAATTAGTTACCAAATTGTTGCAACAGTAAAGACTAGAAGCACTTTACTTTTAAAAATCACTATTTACAAATGTTACATTTTAATACAGAAGTACAACATTTTTACCACTAGGATTTATCAAAAAAATTCACCTAGTTTTATGATAGTATGAATGTCTTGGTGGTGTTCTAATCTTTGAGAAAACAAGAGGATTAGGTACTAGAACATCTTCATGCAATTGATGGTTCTAGTGAGAACTAGTACCGAAGAAAAATTGAAAACTACGTGTAAATCAAACAAGCACACGAGTATTATTATTATTAATTTTTTTTCTCTGTTTTCTTTTCTGAAATTTCTAGCAAGGAAACCATGTCAGGCACTTGGAGCCACATTGAGAGTAAGGGCATGTGACCCTTTTTAACTTTTTAAATTTATTCTTTTATTTTGTTATTGCACTACAACAACAAAAAAAATGGTTTTAGCAAGGAATTTTTTTTTTTTTTCAAAAAGCCAATATTGTTAGGAAATTGTGTTTTCAGAATCTGTTGACAGTGCGTATAAGTTGGTACTGTAAAAATTACGTGAGAACTACAATAACCCTATAAGGGCGGAATAATGGTTACCTTAAACTGCTAAAACGGATTGCTGTAGTAGACGAATCGAGAACACGGGCTCGATAATAGCTCACGATCTTCTACTGTATTTCTTTGCTGCCAGAATATTGAACTGAGTGTGGGCTCCTTCGAAATCCTTTTATGTTTCTACTCTCTCTTTTTACGCTCTCTTTTCTATTCCGAGTTATAATACTCTTGATAGAAAAATGCAAAACTGAGTAGAGAGCCAAAGCAATATATATATATATATATATAGACTGCGATAGGGGCCATAAGAAGTCAAAAAGGAATAGCCTTCCTTATGGAATTAAGAAACCCTAATTTGAACTGAATCAGATTCCTATTTTCATAAATTATAATTCATACCACTAAAGAATTATAATTGCATTGCTACCCTTATCTCAAAAATATATTTCGAGCTCCATGTTATTAAATGCTTATTATCTCCCCATGTTAAGATTACAGATATTCATTAATTAAATATAATTACTGACGATCATATTTAATTAACCTTTTAAAATTCCTTGAGATCCTCTGCTTAACTTATCTGATATGTTGGATACAAAATTCAACTGTAGGGTTTGACATAATCCAAACTTATGAGCTTTCTCAAGGGAATATCATAAATCCCAAAATTGAGACATGGATTCCATCATTAATTAATATCCATCACACAATTAATATTGTCACCCAATCCAATGAGATATTGACCCATTTAAGGATCTCTCCCTTTTAGGGATCAAAAAGTAAATATCAAATGTATGTGTTTATAAATTAACTTAGGATTTAGAACATAAGCACTAATAATAGTCATGATGTATTAATTATCTTAAAAGTCAGTATAAAGATAATTACCCCAAGTCGGTCCCGTTTAATACACAAAATGTACAAGCACGGTGAGTTGAAACTATACCATTTTCCGTAGTCAAGACAAACTTATTACAACACCATGCTGCAATCCTACCGATGGTGTGTCCAATTCATCTAAAACTATAAACCACAATCTTACATTGTACAAGATTCGATGGTCTGATCTTCCGTGTGTAAGTCGAACTCTACACACCAAACCACCTACTATATAGAATGAAAGACACATATGCATAATATTAAATAAACAATATAACACAAATATTGCCCATACAGATTCTCATAATTAAAATGGATGAACTAATTTTATTAAATGAATAATAAATCAACCACATAAAGCATAACTTTTAGTATATATCCCTAACAAAAATTTCTTCGCTAAAAGGATTTTCGAGAAAATCATTTCCTCGCCAAAATCGTCGCATAAGGGTTGTCGTTAAAAGCAACTGGCGATGGAAAGAAAATTTCCTCATCAATCCAAACTTTTTAGAACGAAACTTTTCCTCACCATGCGGTAAAACTTTTGTCACAAGTTTAGAGTATTTACTCGCCAGAATTCGTATATATAAGTAAGTGGTCATCATTTTAATAATTTTCAATGAAAACTTTAATTGCCAAATTTTCTACATTTTTTTTAAATATGTTTTGCGTTGAAAAACTTCTTTGCTTAATTTTTTTTATTAGTTTTTTGAGGGAAATAACTCATCACCGAAGTGTTGCTTAAATAATCATTAGGGACGAAATATTTCTTCCCCAACAACAAATTTTTTAAGCCCGAAAAGTATTTTTACAAAAAATAAAAATTAAAAAATTGGATTGAGAATTACAGCTCTGAGATCAAATTCTGACTCCCCCTAAAAACATTTGAAGACATGAAAAAACTCCCATTTCAATGTTTTGTAATTTCTATTTGTCATATAGTGAACAACTATATGATAGGGATAGGGAGCACTTGGTTTCGGCCTTTATTGTTGATTTGGGTTTTGGTTTGAATTCGTTGCTGCTATAGTTGTAACACTTATGGATTTTGTTGCTGAAGTGCTGCCTTTTGCTTTGACTGCTACACACTACATTTGCTTTGAGGTTCTGTTACAGTAACTTTGTTTTGGGGACTTTCTGAGAGGTGTTATTTTTTCTATGCTTGTTTTGGGGGGGCTGTGGTATGATTTGTCATGGGGGGGATTTCTTTGTAGTTCCTTGTTGAGATTTTTGTATCTCTCTTGGCATGTATAGCTCATTAATAAAAATCGTTTTGCTGTTCAAAAATATATATATATATATATATATATAGTGAACAACTATAATACACTAGAGGAATATGAACCAGGTGACTTGGTCAGTCGCACCACCTTTCAAAGGCTCCTTGTGTTGGGGTCGGGTCGCAATGAAGAAGAATCGCAAGATAAATTTGAAATTTATAAAGCTTTGGGGCGCGCTTGGAACGCTTTCTTTAAAGAGTTATTTGCCCCCACTCACAAAGAGTTTGCTACAGGGTTCCTAACCCTTTCAGAATACAACAAAGCTCGAAAATCTACCAAATAACAATTCTGAAGATTTTCAAGAAAGCCTCAAAGAAGATAGTTTCAACTGACTGTGGATCTGGGTCAAACTGGTAATCTAGCTCAATGGAGCATTCACAGTGGCTATAGCATGTAGGGTTGATTACAATTTGTGTTTGAAACAAGGATACATGCTGGAAACTGATGTAGGAAAATATTGCTTGCTGTAGTTCATTCAGGGTAAATGTGCCTAATGTGTTGTTTCATGGGCTGGTATAGTTATTCATGGGCTTGGTTGGTTGTCTAAAGGTCTTTGGTTCATAGTTGGGTTTTTATTTTTCATGATGCAATGGTGCTGTATCTAATGTGTTGGGGGGTTTTGTTTTCTGGGGTGCCTTTCAAGTTCGTGGTGGCTTGTGTCGCTGTGTATGAAGGGATTGGTGCTTTGGGGTTACTTAGGGACTCGTTTGGGTGCCTAGATGATGTATCTTATTCGGCCTTTGGCTAATTATAATAAATTGTTGCTGTCCAAAAAAAAAAAAAAAAAAAAAAAAAATGTATACTTAGTAGTTTTCACATATATATCAAATGAATAATATCACTTGTCTTATATAGATCACTTGGTGCCTCTTCTAAAAGATGTCACCATTTGGTTATTAGGCATTTATTTCTAATAGGTATCTTAATTAGACACCTTTCAAAGGATAGTAACCTTTGACCTAAAAGGCACCCCTTGAATGTTGTCTCTTATATTCATCTATTATTCTCTTTATACACATTTTAATATTACAAGCTATAATAATATATATTAAAATATACAACGCCCCGAAGATGTAATTGAGCCAACACACAACATTTGTTTGTTAAGACTATAATAGAAAACTTGTTTTTATCAATATGTACATTAATTTTTGCTAGTATATATTTTGTATCGATTGTCATTGGCTGGCCGGCACGACTAAACAATGGATAATGGATCATGGAGAAGATTTGTCTTTTTTTTTAAAAAATTATTATTATTATTATTATTATTAATTGTATTTCTTCCCATTTTAAAGTGTGATTATTTCATAAGTGTACACCTGACTAGCGTGTTCACGTGATGACATATATACTAAAATAGTAGGATAAAAAGTATCTAGGAAAAAGTACTAAAATACTGACCATGAATGATCTTGTAGAGGAAAATCTAATAATATACATCCTGTATAGCGGTTAGTGTCGATGGCCTTAAGTGTTTTGAAATTTTATCAATCGGTGTACTTTTGTTTAAGTGATTTTTTTTAGAGTTTTATTAAGTTTAGTATACCATTTTTTTTTGGTCCGTCATAAGAGTCCTACAATAGTACAATTTAATAACAACATTAGGAATGACTCCATTGTCACATCATTTAAAAATCACTTTTAGGATAGAATTTGAGAAGCATAATACTACTCTTTTAGGAGTTTGGCTCTACTACGTACCATTATTTAGCAATGCTTCTTATCTTTCCCTTTTTTTTTTTTTTTTTTTCCAAAAATTTTAGCAATACTTCTCATTGGGATAGAACTCTAGAACGTGTTTAATAGACCAATGTGTTCCTCTTATTGGGTTTTTCTCTATGTTTTGCTAATGGATAAGCATTACTACTTGCTAATCAAATTTCTTTCAATTTTTGGAGGTGACTTTCGTTTTCTTTTTTTTGGGATGGTGCTATTTGGTATGGTTTTGTTACTTTTTTTTTCTTTGCTTTGAGTAGACTAGATGAATTAGGATTCTGACTAAACTTTGGTTCGTACTATGTATGTATTCATTTATTTAGTTTTTTTTGTGTGTGTGGACTCTTTATGGATTAATAGGACTCCAATTAAACTAAGTATTTGTTTGATAAAATTAAGTACTAAAATTAAGTGTTGAATTTTAAGTATTAAAAATTTTAAGCGATTGAATTTGCAATACTAAAAATAATGTATTAAGTATTGAAATAAACTGCATTCGGTGATTATTTTAAGTACAATTTTTCACTTAAAGTTTTCAGTAGGGTTTGGGCTGCATTTCAATTAAGTAGAAATTTATCAAATGCACTAAAAAAAAGTAATAAAAATTTAATTTTCACCACTTAATTGGGTTATCAAACATGCCCTAACTCTTATAGTATTCACTAAACTGAAACTATTGTTCACGTTCATATTTCTTTTTTCCTCTTTTTTTTCTTAGACTAAATATAGATTTGGACTCTAATCATTCGTAACTATATTCGAATTGTTTCTTTTTTACACCTTTATATTTTTGTATATGCTGGGATATCTTGATTGGTTTTTTTTTAATATAATTTTCTTTTATTTTTCTTTCAAGAATAATAATATTTAAATCGTGATTAGTGATTATTATCTGATCAACTTTGACTCTGAGAGTTTTTAATATATTCTTCTAAAGTGTATAATCATATAAATATAGTCATTCAAAAATTATTTTTAGTTTGTGATTACTGACTATCGTCGTATTGTTGGATTCAAAATTAAACAAGTGCGATTTATTTATTGATTAAACTAAAAATTTTATAAGGAGGTAATGAATAAAAGTTAGCATTTATGATGATTGGAAAAAATGTAGATAATTTGGCTAAAAAAATCGTAAATTGGTACTATAATTGATATTTAATTCCACTTGATATTTGATACAAGTGTAATTTATCAATTGTCCTATAAGTATACATTAATCCGACTATAATATTTCGTCTATTGCACTTTATTCTTAATTGTATTTAATATTTATGTATATAATTACTATAGAGTATTTTAATTTAAAAATGAATGTGAAGGAAATTTTTTTTTAAGACATAATGGAGCATTTTACAAAAGGCTGCCACTATTGGCAAAGCAATAATAGTTATTACCCAAGCAAACAGACTATATATGCAGTAAATTAAAACTTATACACATAGACAGTTTACTTTGGCAATAGGTCATAGCCTTACAAAATTCTCTAAAAGTATTCTTACATCTTTTGGTAGTTTGGGAGAAAATTTCCTACGATGTTGTTTGTTTCATGTTATTTACAAATTACATATAGGACACTTAAGTTGATAGGAACTTATATTAGAAGTTTGTACTTTTACTTTATTACTAAGCAATAATATTACATAAAATCAAAACGATAAAAAAAAAAAATTCTTTTGTCCATAGCAAGCAAAATTTAACTAATTAGGTCCACAAGATTTTTCAACCCTTTCTAAGGTCCTTCAATGGTTGTTTTTTTGGCAAAAACCTTCATTGTACCTGTCGCACTGATGTTAGTGCCCGTCAGCTAATGTAGCTGATATTATAATAAATAATAATAATGATTATTATTATCTGTTTTTTGCCATCAACTCTTGAAAATGTCTATAAAAATGAAAAATTCATAGAAATTGAGTTTAGAGAAAGGTCTTTGAAGTCGAAAAAACCAGACACATTCTATGAAAGAATTATCTAAAAATATATTTGAAAATGTCTCTGAATTTGAAATCAAGTGAATTTCACTGTCACGCGTGTTTTTGAAAAACTTGGATTACAAAATTTAGAAAGCATAGCATTATTCAAGAAAATAAGATAAAATAGTAAAATAGTTAGGAATAGTATTTACTACCTGGGGAACTACATATATATTTCCTGTGAAATAATGGTATGGATCTCAAATTTATATCTCAAAATTTGGTTCAGCACCGATCCCCTTAAGTGTTTCGAGCTTTTTCAATCGGTGCAGTACTTTTGCTCAAGTGATTTTTTGATAAAGTTTTAATAAATTTGGTATGCCATTTTTTTTTGGTCCGTCTATAAATCAAAAGTCCTACATGTCACGCCCCGACGTAGCATAAATATGGAAAGCATTTAATTTCCTTTATGGACCCGTAGGTCGCGACAGTTTGAAGGATCGATTCCGTCCCAAACGTCGAACAACATAAAACCATTAATCAGAGTAGAGCAATCAGGGCTTATAAAATTTTCTAACTTATTACATCCTATGGTACGGGGTTAACTAAGGCACAGACCGCCTTAAAATAAAACAATAACTTAAAGTCTATTACAGTCATCCTTATTACAAAACCAAATCATATCTTAAATGCACATAAACAATAAGCATATAAAAATAAATTCTCTTCTCAGCAACTGATCTCAAATAGCATAGTCATACGGTTCATCCTGATTATTACCTGCAAAGTCTGGACACGAATGTCCAGGACGCATCAACGCCGTCAGCTTCAAGAAGCTGGTGAGTATTAAAAACATAGCTTTGAATGTAAAAACATGCCCATTTACCTTTTTCCCATTTCCATTTAAATACCACAAGTTTATATTTATGATAAAGAGCATGTTAGAAAAACAACCACAACAATAATTAAAAGATAAATTCACACATATGTGACCGTGTATGAGAACAATGCACCATCTCATCTAACCGACTCTTTTCTCTCGACAAAACCCAACAACCCTCTATCCTACTCCTGGTATCTTTGAAATACTAAGATAGCCACACTTTAGCAACGGGGCGCCAGGGAGTGTCCAGTTTGCCTCACACTTTGGTCCGGGGTACCAGGGAGTGTCCAATGCCTCACACTTTGAAGACCCTAACCGCCATGCAAATACCGGGGCAACCCCCACACAGGTATCCAGACTCGAGTTATCAGGGAGTGTCCATAGGCCACACTTTAGCACTTCCATGGGTGCCAGTGAGTGTCCAAGTTCGGCTTCACACACTTTAACGCTTCCATGGGCGTCAGGGAGTGTCCATTTTTGCCACCTTCGCATTTCAAAGACACCCTCATCCTCTTTTTCAACTACAACCACAATCACAACCACAACCACAACCACAACCACAACCACAACCACAATCACAACTCACAACCACAATCACAACTCATACACTTTCCACACTAACAATACTCTTTTCCACCCTACCATTACTCTTTTACACACTACCAACACTCACCATGCATGTACAACTGACTCCACATGAATGTCATCAAACTTTAAACATAAAGGAATTCACAGAATTAAAGAAATAATACGCGTACGGGGATTGAAAATTCGTAATTCATTGCCTTAATCATTTTAAACATAACTAATAGCATTCTAAAAACTGCTACTGTAATCCTCGTTTTCTGTCCAAACGGTGCAGAATCTGAGAAAATTGCATTAGACAAAAAGTGTGCAGAATCGAGTTTTGCTTGGGACAGCGCGGGCAGAACCTTAAATTTCATTCGTTTTCCTAACAAAAATCTGGAAACAAAATTCTGCTACTGTTAAAATTAAAAGAGAAAATATTAGATTGAATTTCTAATATACTTTTTCTGCTACTGTAATCCTCATTTTCTGCCTAAACGGTGCAAAATCTGAGAAAATTGCATTAGACGAAAAGTGTGCAGAATCGAGTTTTGCTTGGGACAACGCGGGCAGAACCTTAAATTTCATTCGTTTTCCTAACAAAAATCTGAAAACAAAATTCTGCTACTGTTAAAATTAACTACCTAAATCAGTAAATAAGGAATGAGTTACATTTTGAGTGAGTTAGAAATACTCACCGTGATGTAGATTGAAGAAGTTGTTGAGAAAGAAATACAAGAATTAAGAATCTCCAATTTCAAGCTTGGCTATGGAGGATTGAGCTCTTCAAATTCTGAAATTATTATCTCTCTATGTGACTCTCTCAAGCTCTCTATGTTAGGAGTGTAGAATGTGTAGTGTTATTGGGTGTATAAATACTCAAACTCCCACTTAGAAAACATTTGCCTAACATCCCACTCATTCTCCATTAATCTCCACTAATTACAAAGAAAGTGCAACAATGATGTGTAAATATACACTTGCAATTCATAATGCTCCATTGATAATTGAAAGGGTAGGTGGAGTTGGTGTGGGTCAAGGTGTGTTTGGGAATCAAGCTTATGGCATTAGGACAACACACATACTACAAGCATTTGCCAAACAAGGCCTAAGGGAAAACTTTAGCAATAATAATTGGGTATAAAGAAATTTGTCCAATCAGTTACTCCCAAAATTCTGTGGAAGTTTAACACTGCGCGGACAGTTTTAAACCTAAACTAGTATTTTCGTGACACGGTGTTTATCACAAAAATACAGAAAATTCATTTTAATGTTAGAAATAGTTTTTTGATTTTATAAAAATACAGTTTGAGTTTTAAAAGAAATAATTCCACCGTTTTGAAATACAGATTTGAAATTTAACACAGGTATTGCCAGTTTTTATGAAAATTGCATTTTGACCCCAAAAGTAATTTCAATAATGAGATTAGTCAAGAAATAAATTTTTCACATAAGAATTTAAATAAAGGCAGACAATGTATATTTAATTTTAAATATGGCAATGCAAGAAAATGGGGGTTATTACACCCTTCCTCCCTTAAACAGGATTTCGTCCCCGAAATCAAGACTAACTAGTAAGAAACGTTATGACTCGTCTCAATATCGTCATAATTAACCACGTGCGAGGGGTCTCGTATGTACTTTCTTAGCATACTCACATGGAATACATTGTGAACCCCAGACATCTATGGTGAAGTTGATAGGTCGAACGTTCCAAAGGCTTGTGGGGTATCAGACTGTTGGTATAGGGTTTAGAAACAATGCATGTACTGGATGGATGGGAACAACACATATGATTGTTTGCTCATGTATTTACACGATCCTTGATCGGCACAGATGAGGGAAGAGTTGCGTTCAAGGAGGAGGAGTGAATAAGAAATGAGGGAGAGAGAGAATATTTATACCTTTTTTTTTTTTTTTTTTTTTTTTTTTGAAAGAGAGTAAAAGTTTTGAGAAAGTGGAGCAACCTATTGATTTGGCAATGAGATGATTTGGACAATTGCGAATGCACTAGTGCTGTTTTGGATTTGGTAATATCAATGTTCGCAGTATGGATTTGCATGCGCTGCCATTGTATCGAATTAGGCCTGAATGAAGGATTAGGAATGATCAAGCATGTCATGTCAGCCTTTAAGCTAGTTTAAATTGATGATAGCAAACACAAGTGGATCGTGAAAGTGATGGGGATTAGAACCCTCTTTTTAGAAAGTGCACTTATGTTACTAACAAGAGATAGTATTTCCACAGCTGATTCTTGAACTGATAGCCCAATGTTTAGGGTACATTACATAAGAAGCGAAGATAGTGCTAAGGAGGGTTTTTTTTTTTTTTTAGATATGAAAAGTTACAATGATACAAATGTACATTTGGATTTTGCTGAGTGGGAACTGAGTCCTGCCAACGTGAGGCTTCCCTCCAGAGATCGAATGCTAACGACATCCTACACACTTTTCAGCAACCATATAGATCCTATAGTCCGTTCCACAGAACCCTGGGTTAATGTTCTTCAGGACTTACTTCTGAGGACAATACCGTCCTGGGATGCTTACCCTCCCAGTTGCCCTATAAAACAATACCCAATGATCCAAACTACATTAAGCTGGTGGAGGGACATGCATAGTAAGACATATGGGCTCAATCCCACGCACACTCGACGTACAGGGACTACCTCGAATACGGACCATGATGTTCATTCCATTTTTTTTTTTTTTTTTTTTTTTTTTTTTTTTTTTTTTTGAAGAAAACACAAAAAAAAGAGCCTTAGTTTTGAGGCTCAAGCCACCTCGCGACCTTTTTTCCTTTTCTTTTAGAGACACGTTGACTCTCCACCATGTCAATTAAACCCAAGAAGGAGTTTTGAGCTAAGTTATTAACAGTGAAGAAAGAGTAAGGATCAGTGGAGGTAGTAGGTGTTTTTGATGAACTTGCTTGAAGATTTGGGAGGAGATTTGGATATCTTGGGACCTCTGGTTTTTTCGTTTGCTCCAAGGGAATCCGGGACTTGTTAGATTGTGAGTGTTTAGACCAGCAGGAGCAAGTTGGAGTAACAGAGGTGGTGGGGGCAGGACGAGAGACTGGAGAAATTGCGTCGGGAGTAGCGAGATCCAGTGGTGTTGGAGAGGTTTGGTGGTTGGTGCTAGATTGTAAGGACTGGACTGGAGAAATTGTGTTGGGAACAGCGAGATCCAAAGGATTTGAAGAAGTTTGGTGGTTGTTGCTAGATTGTAAGGACTGGACTGGAGAAATTGTGTTGGGAGTAGCGAGATCCAACAGACTTGGAGAGGTTTGTTGGTTGTTACTGGACAGTAACGACTGGATCAGATTAGACCAAGGAGAGGTTGTACAAATTTGAGTGACAGGGGGAATACAGGTAGGGCTAGAGATTTCAGAAGAGATTGGAGTAGCTGTGGTGTGAGAAATGAGATTGGAACACTTTCGAGGGTTTTCTATGTCGTGATCTAGATCTACCATGGCATAGTTGAGCCAAGGATCTGGATCAGGCTCTTTGGATTGTTTGGGTGACTCTTCTTTTGATTGAGCTTGAAGTTGTGAGACTTGTTCTTTCGTTTCAAGAACTTGTTGTTCGAGAAAAAGGATGTAAGAAACACAACCCAAAATGGGATCTTGAAGCCTAGCTGTGGCTTCAAACACAAGGGATTTGATAGTTTGTAGATGATCTACCTCAGGTACCCTTTCAATAAGGCGTAGAAAATTCCTATATCCGAAAAGGCCGTGAATTGCCTCATAATCCTTCATACTCCCAGCATATTGAAAGTAGGGAGCCAAGGAACAGTCACTTCTGCACCGTCTTCTGTTATACTCGCATGCACCACAACGACTTGTGTTAACAACCTTCTTAGAAACCATTTTTGGCTTGTTTTAGCTTCCTTTTATTAAGATCTGGGTTGGGTGAGGGTTTTTTTTTTTTTTTTTTTTTTAGGGGAGAGATGAGTTTCTGCCAAGAGGCAAAAGGAAGAAGAAGAGAAGAAGAAAGAGATGGGGAGGGTCAGACGGAGAAAGGCTCATGGTGAGAAGGATAGAGAGATATGGGACATGGATGGTCTTTAAAAGGAGAGAAAGAGAGAGAGAGCACGAGAAGAGTGACAGAAAGAGAGAGGGCAGGTGAGAAAGAAAGAAAAGAGAGAGAGAGGATCACTGAGAGTGACAGAGAGAGAGAGAGAGCACGTGAAGAGTGACAGAAAGAGAGGGGGCAGGTGAGAAAGAAAGAAAAGAGAGAGAGAGAGAGAGGATCACTGAGAGTGACAGAGAGAGAGAGAGAGAGAGAGAGAAAGAAAGAGAGATAGTGGGGCGTTGAGAGTGACAAAAAGGGAGAGAAAGAGGGGGTTAGTGAGAGGGTCATAAAGAGAGAGAGAAAGAGAGCGGGGTCGGTGAGAATGAGAGTGACAGAAAGAGAGAGAGAAAGAGAGAAAGAGAGAGGGTAGAGAGTGATGCATGTGTAGAGAGTGAGACCACATGGAGAGAGAGTGATGTATCAATATTAATGCACGTGTAGAGAGTGAGAGCATGTGGAGAGGTTGATGTCTAATAGTAAAGAGGTCGTATTCTTATTCTCCATACTCTGGGTTGTGGGCCATACTGACTGTTCTGAGATTTGACTCAGGAAGGTGGTCAGTGCCTAAGCTATTAATGAGGGCTATGGTATGCTTTAACTCCTTAGAAACTCGGCTACTATATGTCTGTAGGGGCATCATAAGTTATGGTTATCTCGACTAATCCTAAATGGATATGTCTGAAGGTATATGGAAATTGCTATCATTCTTGTCGATATGACAAGACAAACGGGTAATCATTTCTATGATAAAACCAACTTAGAATTTTAGTTTCTGAACTAAGGGTAATCCGTACTAAACTAACACTAGAACTTGGTTGTATAGCTTAGTAAAACTTAAGGGTAACCTATGTCACTAATCTATGGCGTGAATAACTGAGCCTGGTCAATCTAGAAAACCTATGGCTCTGATACCACTAAATCCTGTCACGCCCCGACGTAGCATAAATATGGAAAGCATTTAATTTCCTTTATGGACCCGTAGGTCGCGACAGTTTGAAGGATCGATTCCGTCCCAAACGTCGAACAACATAAAACCATTAATCAGAGTAGAGCAATCAGGGCTTATAAAATTTTCTAACTTATTACATCCTATGGTACGGGGTTAACTAAGGCACAGACCGCCTTAAAATAAAACAATAACTTAAAGTCTATTACAGTCATCCTTATTACAAAACCAAATCATATCTTAAATGCACATAAACAATAAGCATATAAAAATAAATTCTCTTCTCAGCAACTGATCTCAAATAGCATAGTCATACGGTTCATCCTGATTATTACCTGCAAAGTCTGGACACGAATGTCCAGGACGCATCAACGCCGTCAGCTTCAAGAAGCTGGTGAGTATTAAAAACATAGCTTTGAATGTAAAAACATGCCCATTTACCTTTTTCCCATTTCCATTTAAATACCACAAGTTTATATTTATGATAAAGAGCATGTTAGAAAAACAACCACAACAATAATTAAAAGATAAATTCACACATATGTGACCGTGTATGAGAACAATGCACCATCTCATCTAACCGACTCTTTTCTCTCGACAAAACCCAACAACCCTCTATCCTACTCCTGGTATCTTTGAAATACTAAGATAGCCACACTTTAGCAACGGGGCGCCAGGGAGTGTCCAGTTTGCCTCACACTTTGGTCCGGGGTACCAGGGAGTGTCCAATGCCTCACACTTTGAAGACCCTAACCGCCATGCAAATACCGGGGCAACCCCCACACAGGTATCCAGACTCGAGTTATCAGGGAGTGTCCATAGGCCACACTTTAGCACTTCCATGGGTGCCAGTGAGTGTCCAAGTTCGGCTTCACACACTTTAACGCTTCCATGGGCGTCAGGGAGTGTCCATTTTTGCCACCTTCGCATTTCAAAGACACCCTCATCCTCTTTTTCAACTACAACCACAATCACAACCACAACCACAACCACAACCACAACCACAACCACAATCACAACTCACAACCACAATCACAACTCATACACTTTCCACACTAACAATACTCTTTTCCACCCTACCATTACTCTTTTACACACTACCAACACTCACCATGCATGTACAACTGACTCCACATGAATGTCATCAAACTTTAAACATAAAGGAATTCACAGAATTAAAGAAATAATACGCGTACGGGGATTGAAAATTCGTAATTCATTGCCTTAATCATTTTAAACATAACTAATAGCATTCTAAAAACTGCTACTGTAATCCTCGTTTTCTGTCCAAACGGTGCAGAATCTGAGAAAATTGCATTAGACAAAAAGTGTGCAGAATCGAGTTTTGCTTGGGACAGCGCGGGCAGAACCTTAAATTTCATTCGTTTTCCTAACAAAAATCTGGAAACAAAATTCTGCTACTGTTAAAATTAAAAGAGAAAATATTAGATTGAATTTCTAATATACTTTTTCTGCTACTGTAATCCTCATTTTCTGCCTAAACGGTGCAAAATCTGAGAAAATTGCATTAGACGAAAAGTGTGCAGAATCGAGTTTTGCTTGGGACAACGCGGGCAGAACCTTAAATTTCATTCGTTTTCCTAACAAAAATCTGAAAACAAAATTCTGCTACTGTTAAAATTAACTACCTAAATCAGTAAATAAGGAATGAGTTACATTTTGAGTGAGTTAGAAATACTCACCGTGATGTAGATTGAAGAAGTTGTTGAGAAAGAAATACAAGAATTAAGAATCTCCAATTTCAAGCTTGGCTATGGAGGATTGAGCTCTTCAAATTCTGAAATTATTATCTCTCTATGTGACTCTCTCAAGCTCTCTATGTTAGGAGTGTAGAATGTGTAGTGTTATTGGGTGTATAAATACTCAAACTCCCACTTAGAAAACATTTGCCTAACATCCCACTCATTCTCCATTAATCTCCACTAATTACAAAGAAAGTGCAACAATGATGTGTAAATATACACTTGCAATTCATAATGCTCCATTGATAATTGAAAGGGTAGGTGGAGTTGGTGTGGGTCAAGGTGTGTTTGGGAATCAAGCTTATGGCATTAGGACAACACACATACTACAAGCATTTGCCAAACAAGGCCTAAGGGAAAACTTTAGCAATAATAATTGGGTATAAAGAAATTTGTCCAATCAGTTACTCCCAAAATTCTGTGGAAGTTTAACACTGCGCGGACAGTTTTAAACCTAAACTAGTATTTTCGTGACACGGTGTTTATCACAAAAATACAGAAAATTCATTTTAATGTTAGAAATAGTTTTTTGATTTTATAAAAATACAGTTTGAGTTTTAAAAGAAATAATTCCACCGTTTTGAAATACAGATTTGAAATTTAACACAGGTATTGCCAGTTTTTATGAAAATTGCATTTTGACCCCAAAAGTAATTTCAATAATGAGATTAGTCAAGAAATAAATTTTTCACATAAGAATTTAAATAAAGGCAGACAATGTATATTTAATTTTAAATATGGCAATGCAAGAAAATGGGGGTTATTACACTACAATAGTACAATTTAATAAAAACATTAAAGTGTTATAAAAAAAGTACTAAAAAAATAACAACATTAAAGTATTTTTTTTTCTTCACAACTACTATATGGTCAGTGGCCTCAAAAGAAGAAAAATTGACTCACGTTGGACCTGAAATTAATTTTTCCCCCTTTTTTAGTACACTTCTATGATTAGGAATTGACATCCATTAATCTAACATTCACCTTGATTTTGGATTGGGATTTTTAGTTTAGTAGACTTCTATGATTAGGAATTGACATCATAATCACCAAAGTTTGTTTAAAATTTTTTTTTTTATGTTTTTTGTTCCAATTGTTGCTTCATAACTTTGCGCACTGACTTGAGCTAAACTTGTAGGTATGTATTTATATATATATTTACTTTGTTTTAGAGATTAGTAATATGGATCTTTTTCTTTCTTTTTTTTTCGCTAGAAAAGTAAATTGGATTTATTTACTAACACTACATCATTTAGCCAAATTTCTAACACAGAGGTTTTTGGTTTTCTAACGGTAATTTACCATTACAGATTTGTAACGGTAAATTTCCATTAGAAATTTAGCTTTCCGTTAGTAATTTACCTTGGTTTGGTAAATTTAATATTGTAACAGATTTAAAAAACTTTGTAACGCTAAATAGGCGTTAGAAAATATCAATTGTCCGTTAGTATTCTTCCTTGACTGCAAAGATTTTAGAAAAATAAAATTCAGTGGCATATTTGTAAATAAAACAATATAATTAAAAACACGGTGGCAATTTTGTAAATAAAATTCGGTGGTATCTTTGTAAATAAGCCAAAACAAAATTTTCGGCCAAAATTTTCCCCTTAAAATTTCCCTCTCTTCCTTGTATACCTAGCTCTAGGTCAAAACAGGAGAAAATAAGGAGGGGGGGGGGGGGGGGGGGAGGAGAAGAGAAAGAGAAGTGGAGAAAGGGAGGACCATACTCACCAATCCAGCCGCAACCCCACCGTGCCGGCCCGTCACTGCCACCACCCTCCCGCCGCCCCAGGTTCTCTCTCTCTCTCTCTCTCTCTCTCTCTCTCTCTCTCTCTCTCTCTCTCTCTCTCTCTCTCTTACACACACACGCACACTTAGATCTGTCTCTAGAACTCACGATTTGGGGATGTGTTGTTGCTTCCCTTTTTTTTAGGGAGATTCAGACCGCTGTGAGACTTGCACTTCCAGGTGCGGTTTCTGAGGGAACTAAGGCTGTGACGAAGTTTACTAGCTCTTGAATGCTATAGATTCACTCATCGATTGGGCGTGAAGTTTAAAATCTCTGAATTTTAAGGGTTAGGGTTTAGTATTAGTTTACTGTTAATTTTTACTTTTTTTTTCCAAGTGTTATGTGCTTTTGTTGTGAATTTGGATCAGCTAGATCCTGTTATTGAGTGTAGATATGAAATACAATCCTTTTAATTCATGTCTAAGTTTTTATTTGTGTATCCCATTGTTTAATTTGGATTTTATTGCTTGTTTTTGCTTTGGTGATCACTGTAATGGATTTAGAAATGCTCTTACCTCAGGAAATTTGTACTTTTTTACTTTCTTTATCTTTAAATAAAAAAAATTAAAATGTTTCATTTGGATAACAGTAGATTCTACCTTATTATCAAGGGTAGAGTCAAATGTTAAATAATTTGTGTGGGTGCATAAGAACAGCATAATTTACCTGAATCAGACTTGCATTTAATAATTTGATTCTGCCTTCAATCTTCTGAATCTAACAATTTGTTATTAATTCCTCAATGAAGTAACTATTTGTACTTATCTAGTCCTCAATGAACCCAACTAGCAGAGTTGGTTTAGGGTTTCATATTAGGGGGCGAGTGATTGGAGGACGTCGAAGGACTCACAGATGTATCTATATCTATACACTGTGCTTTCATTTTTTTTCTTTTCTTTTTCTTTTTTAAAGATATGACATACACACACATATATCTGTATATATACACCTTATACACATGCAAAGGAACAAATCTAAATTTCTACTCTGATTCCAACATCGATCATTCTCTCAGGTTTGGTCTTTAATGGGTAGTTATACGTGATTATTTTTCACTTTTTTCTCCAGATTTCTGTTACTTGTTATTTATTGGACAAAGAGCGATCAAGATCAACCATGGCGTCACAATTTTGTACTCAGGTTTGTAGTTCATATCCCTATATTTGAACTAGTTAGTGAAAAGATTGAACTTAGGTATTAGATCTATCCCCAGGTTTGCTTTGCATTCAAGGTGTTTCTTAAAAGTCCTCATGTTGAATTTCCATTAAGATTTTTTAGGTTGGGGTGTCTTTGGGGCTTCTAAGGTTGTAATTTCCATGGGATCTCTTCCAATTTTTATTATTGTTTACCTATCAATTAATTTTGTTGTTAAAAAAACAAAGTAATAGACACAAATATTTATGTTGATTAATTGAAGATATAAGTATCGGGAGTAGTGGTGTCAAACGGGTCGGGCCGGGCTCGGTCAAAGCGGGCCCCGAGCGGGCTTCGGGCCGGGCTTCACCAAACATCGGGTCGGGCCGGGCCGGACTTGGGAGTGGAGGAGGTGTGTCCGCCTCGGACCGGTGGCCCGGGCCTAGCGGGCCAGACATCGGGCCGGGCCGGACAGGCTAGCGGGCTTTATTCTATTTTTGAAGTGGGCCGTGGCGAGCTTCGGGCCGGGCCGGGCTTTTTCACTATTTCGGGCCGGGCCATGGACAGAAAGATGGGTGTCCACCCCGGCCTGGGGTATGTGAACCGGGCCTTGTGGCGGGCCGGGCCGGGCTTTTAGCCCAAAAAAAGTGGGCCGGGCTCGGGCCGGGCCGGGCCAACCCGGCCCGATTGACACCACTAATCGGGAGGTCATTTTTTGGGTCCAACAATACATTTGTATGTTATTGTATTACATATATCCAATTAGTACTATAGTGGTAGAGTCTCAGGTTTGGTCTTTCATTTTTCGGGAGCTCAGTACTATAGTGGTAGAGACATAGAGTCTCCTTGGCTTTGATTACTAAGTAGTGGAGCGGAGTAGTAGAAGTGGAAATAATAAAAAGGGAAATATTGGGGCAAGAATTATTACAACTACCAGTCAATTATGGACGACAATTACTACTAGTACTAGTATATAGTCTTTGGGGGATTCGCTAGAAGTATGTAATGCTTTGAATTTATCTTTTAACCACTACTGCCTCATTGCTTTAGATTATTCTCTTAATGGAGGTGATTCATGCAATTTCAATAGCATGTGCTTCTAAAGTTCTCCATGCTTTTTTGTGGGGCCGTAGTTAATCTTTTGTAGAACTAACAATTTTGTCTTTTAGAAATTCCCTTCTAATTTAGCCAACAGCCATGACTTTAGTTATTGTTTTGGTAATTTTAGCTATTTTTTCCTTGTTTTGATGTTGATTGTAAGGAAGGGTAGTTTGGGAAACTAATTAGAATTTGCATACTAATTTAGGAAAGTGGACATTAATTTTGGGGCATCCCAAAAAGGAAAGGGGGACACATAAAATGGGACAGAGGGAGTTCATTTTTTGGGTATGTATGGTAATTTTCAAAAATCAAGGGGGGGGCTTGAGTCCCCCCTTGCCCTTACATATATCCGTCCCTGCATATCATGGATCGGAGGGGATGTTCACATTGTTTAATTTGCTCATGTTTCTATCAATAATTTATGTGTCACAGGTGGTCTGAGCTTTTCCTAGAATTCATCTCCTATCTATTTTTATTTTTGGAGAGTCACATGCTGGAGTATATGTGTCAATTCTTGCTAATGAAGTAGTGAAAGGTAATTTTTCTAGGAGAACTATCTAATTTCTTTTCTAGCTATTTTTTATTTCTCTGTCCTTATGGTTGAGCTAATTGCATTTTGTTCCTATTGTCATTTAATAATCAGAAAATTTTATTTTGTTGATTTTAAATGCCAACATGGATTGTCATGAAATAAGCCAAATTTGGGATTCAAATTTGGGAAACATAGCGTTAGTTTGATCAATACATGTAGATTTCTTGATTTTATGTTTTGAATGACCTGACATATATGGGAATATTCATTAGAGCTATATTTTCATAATTAATACTAAAGGGTTAAATTTGCCAGTATCCACACGATTACACTATATTTTCAATACACATGATCTATATGGATGTGTAACTAGATTCCTGCACTTGTAGATGTCAAAACACTATCTATGTTTCTGCACTTGCAGATATCAAATACTGAAGGAGAACTCTATCATTGTCAGTTCGGAGTCCTCATTTTAAATGGATCCAAGACTAGGGATGGCAATGGGGTAGATTTTCCGGGTTCCCCGCCCCGTCCAGCCCCTAATAGGTAGGGTATGGGGTAAGTTCAACCGGGGTAGGGGCGGGTATGGGATGAAAAAGTCTAACCCGAGTCGGGTTCGGGTCGGGGACGGGGTGAGGGCAAAATCCCCCGAACCCGCCCCGGTTATGTAGCGTTAAGTGTTGTGAGCACTTATCCCACATCGAAAATGAACAAAACCACTATGAGTTTCTTCTTGTATAAAACGAGTGCACTGCCTAGAGTTTTCAATAAGTTAAGTGCATTGATTACCATTGAGAATTGTGCCAACCGTACAATGTCTTATAAAACCTTTTAACAATTATATATATATAATTGGTTTTAGTCAAAAAGTTGTGCCACTTGTTGAGCATTTAACCCCTTGGAATTAAATGGTGGGTAAGTGTCATCAATATATAGCCACACAATTGGAGTATTTGGTGTTATATAGCCACACAATTGGAGTATTTGATGTTAGTCAAAAAATTTCTCAGCTACTAACCATCTCGGGTTGGACGGGGCGGGAATGGGATGAGAAATGCCAGGCGGGGTTGGGGTCGGGGATGGGGTAGGTAATAAGTGGGACGGGGCGGGGGCGGGGGAAGCACATGCTTAGGCGGGGCGGGGGCGATAAATGGCATACCCGTCCCATACCCGCCCCGTTGCCATCCTTATCCAAGACTTCGATTTGTGCACTAGTTGTTGATTCTAATGGTAAGTAGATGCTCTATGTACTACAACTATCAATAAAGTTCATGGTGAAATACCCATTTAAATATGTACGTGCTTCTAAGTTCTAACTGATTTTTCTTAATGCATATTGTTTTATTTTGTTTAAGGATTGAAAAATTATATGTGGTATACAAATGTAAATTTAGCTATTTTCTGTTACTAAATGTTGATTTGAGTTTTGAGATTCAAAAGTTAGCCCTATGACAAGTCACTAAGGTAAGACGATGGTACTACCCTTTTCAATTATCATTTCATCAACCAAAGTGCTTATTTTCACTAACTTTAATGCTTTGGATCATAGAAGCGCTATATTGACAGTTTTGATTAACAACTTTTTAGTACAAATATATTTTTCATGTATAGGCATTGATTACTAGATATGTGTGTGTATATATAACATCTACAAGTTTGCATTAGGATTTTAAAGAAAACTCGTGGTAATGCTTGTGCACTTTCAGTTTCAACTTTTCAAGCTAGGCCCTGTTCAGTCAATATACATACCTG